>CAXKWD010000010.1:16380248-17833318 GCA_964059195.1 Ectobius pallidus
ATATTACATTTGTTTAAATTCATTAGAATATTTTAAACGAAATGCCAGTACTCTGAATCAGAGGGGTCTTCTTCACTTACAGGTAGAAGAAAATTAAATTCTATTGTAAGTTATGTATCTAGAGACTTTTGAGACTCTGGATACTTTTGAGATTCTAGAAGTATAGATACTCTTGAAAAGCATACTCATATTGCATTGACCTACATGAACATATTTTCATCTTATTGCTTTCTTATTTAGACTGGATGATTATATTACGATTGATGGAAGTCCGCATTCCAGGGAGTGAGTATTCAGGTGCTTCAGAAGTATTCTGATGCAGGTGCTTAAGAAAAATTACATACTTTCTTTTGGAATTAATTGTTATGACTACAGATTACATTTATAAATTTTCTTTATTAAAATACTTTCCTATACATTTGTAACAGGAGCAGTAGATTAAAAAACAAGATGTAATAAAAGTCTACCCTTATGAGAACCAAGATATTATATCACTGCAGGCTTTAAACATTACGATAATTTTGGGCCACGATTGTACAATTCCATTACTAAGTGTCATTCAGAAATTTGTGAATTAGGCATTAAAAATTTAACAAGAATTAATATTAAAAATTTGGTACATAACCTGTAAATTAATCTCTGCCGTCTTTTTTTGGATTATATTCCCTTTATATTGTACACATAATAGCTTTTCTCAGCCTTGTTTATTTACTACTACTATAGGCCTACGTGTTAAATTATTTTTTATTCTTATTCATATATATAATTTTGTATTGCCTATCCAATATATATATTTGTTTTTGGGACTGATCTCCAGCACGAACGTTTGCTTATTCGGGTAAATATTTTTTAATACCGATAACTGAAATGAAAAAATTATTTTTCGCGCTCGGGTTTTGATGTTTTCATTTTCAGACAGGCACATTCACAAAAAGGAATATTTACACTCAGGGAACTCAAAAGGACAGTATTGCTGAAACCTTAGGGTCAAATACAATACTTCCAATACTGTAGGCTACCTATGGTACAGCATGAGAAAGGAAAATAAAACATATTTTTAAACAGTTCAAAATCGCTTCAAAATTTTACTATGCAGAAATTGGCCCATTTCAGTCGTAATAAATAATTTCAATTCAGAAAACTTTATTTCCCATGTTGTATTGAACGACCCAAGAAGAACACGTGCTACAACTCTGTAATCATATTTTCTTCTAGTAATATCTGCATATCTTCTGTGTACACCATTTATTTTGTGATCACCCAGAAGAGTATCCTAAATATTGAATTAACAAAATGTGCATCATTTTATCGATGATAAAAGACACCTCGTACTTCCTTTTTTTTTAGGGCTTAGACAGATGCAATCGCACATCATGCCTGTTCGATTCGTATTCGCATATACAAAGATCATTTATCATTAATGCTATTTCAAGACACCGCTGGGGGGAATATGACACAGGGAATTACTTTAACAGCTGCACATTCCTTACTTCCCTTATTTACTCGTGTTTCGCAGGGATGCCTCTAAGACGATTCCGTATGCTCTTTTTTATTTTTGGAAGGTTACTCATCTCAGGAGTGCAAACAAGAAGGAAAAAGTCACGAAGCTTGTGTACAAAATAAATAAAGTTACATTGAATAGGATTGGTATAAAAATTGCATCTTCTTCCAGAAGAAATTTTTTAAGTTCTGCAGATTATGCAACGTCATAATTTGTTTGAAATATTCGGACCTAAGAGAGAGGTGAATACGGGGACTTGAGAAAACTCCATAATGACGAGCTTCATAACCTGTACTCTTCACCGAATATAATAAGGGTAATTAAATCACGGAGTATGAAATTGATTGAACATATTGCGCGCATGGGGGAAGGAAAGGCGGTTTCTAAAAAAAATATTGACTGGGAGTCCCGAAGGGAAAAGTCACTTGAAAGACCTAGACGCAAGTCATCATCATCAACTTCACGGCATAGGCCTTCTGGACTGTTCCAGTTCTTGATTCCACCGCCTTCTTGGTGTTCATTGGGATCTCTTGCCTACAGGTGCATATTTCCAGGCTCTTTTGAGTATTCAACTCTCTTCCAATCTTTCTAGAGGCTGAATCATTTTGTTCTATAGCCTACGTTTTAACTTTATCTAGGAGGGGTGAAATTTGAAATTATCTACGTATATCTTCACTTCTAATGTGGTCTTTTAATGTGCATCCCTTTACTGCTCTCAGAAATTTCATCTCTGATGCATTTATTCTGCATTCATCCTTTTTATTCAGCACCCAACATTGACTGCCATATAATAATGATGGTACGGCCATTGCTTTATAAAATTTTAATTGGGTGTCTTTTCTAGTTTTGTTTCTTAGCGTTCTTCTAATTGTTCCACACATACTTTGAAAACGCGAGATTAGTATTTGCACGTCTTTATCATAATTATAAGAATTCTGATTTTCAAGATAGTTAAAATGTGAAATTTGCTTCAATATCATGTCATCTATTTCAATATTTTATCTAATTGGATCTTTCCCCTTAAAAGCCATGACATGGGTTTTCTCTGCTGATGTTTTACTACTATATTTGTTGATATTTCATTTCGTTTGTACATATTATATTGAAGCTCGTCTTCTGTCTCGGCAATAAGTACCTGATCGTCAGCATACAGAATTGTGTTCACAAAATAATTTCTCGCAATTTTTATTCCTCTGAAATCAAACTGATTCCATTCACTAATCATCTCTTCCACATAAATGTTAAATAATGTTGTCGACAAACTACAGCTCGTCCTCACTCCTTGATTTATGGAAGAGAATTTTCCCCAAATTTTATATCCAGTATGAATACAGATTAATGTACCATCATAAAGACTTTTTATAACATTTATGAGATGACGTGGGCAACCTCTATTTGTTAAAATATCCCACCGCTGTGGTCTTCGAACTTTATAAAATGCCTTTTCGTAATCAACAAAGGCCATATGGGTTTCGCTATTAAATTCTCTTCGTTTCTCTATAATAATTTTTAATGTAAAAACAGTATCTTTACAAGAGCGTCCTTTCCTGAAACCATTTTGATTTTCATTAATTATACTCTCTCCTATTGGTTTTAATTCTTTCTGAAAGAATCCTTGTATAAATGTTATAGCCAGATACTAATAAACTGATTTCTCTGCAGTTTTTGCACTTGGATTTGTCCCCTTTTTTTAATAGTGGTTTTACTATTGCTGTTTTCCATTCTTCTGGTATCTCACATTTGTTCCAACACATGGTTATAAAATTCAGTAACCTTAATTTCATTTCTTCTCCTCCATACTTGAAGAGTTCTAAATTCAAGTTATCTATTCCAGCAGCTTTCTTATTTCTACAAGCTTTAAGTGTAGATTCTAACTCTCCCAATGTTATTAGGTCTATTCCAAATGCTACATAATCTGATTCTTTTTTAGGGTTTAACTCTATTTCTGTATCATACCAAAAATCTTTATAATGTTGAAGCCATTCTTCTTCTTTAATTATATTTAATTGGGCAGTATCCATTTCTGTTCTATTTTAATATTTTAACATCATCTTCTACAGTACTGATATAATGATCTCAACTTTATGTATATCTTTGACCTTTCTCTTTGCTATTGCATATTTATGTTTATAATTAATTGTATTTTCTGTGGAGGGATTTTGTAACATTGTTTTATAAGCTGCTTTCTTTTCCATTATTACTTTTCTTCTTCTTCTGTCCATATTTTTAATCCTCTCGTTTTATAATTTTTATATCTCTACCCCCTATGCTTCATTAGGTGCTGATTTAATAGCCTCTTGATATTTTCCCATTCCTTTTGCATATCTGTGCTAATATTTTTCTTATTTAAATGTTGGTTTAGACGATTGACATACGTTTCCTTTATACTACTTTCTTTTAATAAATGTACTTTATAAGCAAGTATATACTTTATACCTAGACGCAAGTATGAGGACAATATTAGAATATATTTAAAGGAAGTAGGATTTGTCAGGGATTGTTGGATGGGGTTAGCATAGAATAGGGTTAGGGTTGAATGGCGGGCTTATGAAAGCGCGGCAATGAACCTCCGGGTTCCATAAAATAGATAATAATCCTTTAGCTCACTTGGGAATCGCCTGCTGCCATTGACTAAGTAAGTAAGTCACAACAGGTAATATTCTAAGGGTGGCGTGCACCATCCAGGAGTAAATCTTACTAAAGTAGTAAATTTAAGACGGAGACCTGGAGTATACAAGAACCAGTACATCTGTCTCACTCTTAAGTCATACTAATGTATGTGCTAGAGTGAGACAGACAAACCGGTTTTTGTTACGTAAGGTTCCCTTCCTAAATTTACTACTTTAGTGCTACTCTTTTAGTAACTTACTCTTTTAGTTGGTGTTGGAGAGCTCAATTGATAGTTACTTCTTTAGTTGTTACTAAAGTAGTAAGCGATTTTTACTAAAGAAGTAGTCGAATTCTGCGCAGAACAGAGCAGAAACGTTAGTGCAGCGCAGCAGAACACGTGCATTTCAATTGCCAGTATTATTCAAGTGCCAGATAATGAAAAGGAAAGGTTCGCTGAAACAATGAATATGAATTTGGGTTGTTCCAAATATTACTAATGACAATCTTCATGTTTTAAAATAGGTCTAATAGTAATGTTTTATTCATTACTAATTTTAATTCCTTGAATTGAGTATTTTCAGTTTAGTAGCCTACGTATGGGTACGTATTTTTGTGCAAACTATTTCTGTATTATAATGCAAACAATTGGAATTTCCAGTTGATTTTCATAAGTGATTCACTGTCAATATTATAATTATTTCTCTCATAATAATAATAATAAAGTTCTAAAATATATTTCAATATTTATACTTCCTAAAGTTACATATTCTTCCCCAAAAACGATAAATCAATTATTCTATAGTTGTTTATCATAAATCTCACTATAATGAATTATTAATACTTATTGACTGTTTAACAATATTAATAAGAAGTATTACACAAAATCATGAAAAAGGGGGGATAAAAAGGATAACAAAACTAATAAGGGGCATTATGTTTCTGTCCTTTTTCAAATGCACAGAACATTTACTTAAAAAATATTAGCTTATAAAAATAATAATATTACAACTGAGAAATGTAATATTTAAACAAAAAATGGCGGTACAATATTTCGGAAGCTATGAACTCCAATAATAATTATGTTGATGGTTGTGTGTTTAAAAATAATTTCAGTGACTACTTCTCTAGATCCTGTGCAGCTTCAACCTCCGGGCCCCTCCTTAAAATTTTCTTTCGGCACTCATGTTGGCATTTTTTTCTATATAGTTTATAATGCTTCTCACTTTCCTGTCCACAGGGTTAATTAAATAGTTAGCAGCATACTATAGACCTGCAGCATCTGTTATAGTTTATTCCCAAACATGCAAGTCTCGTCTCACTCCACCATTCGAGACTTGGGGAGTCTTTAAGGAATGGTTTTACAATGTGTCCCCTTCTCAATGTACGCTAATCCCAGAGTCAGTCAAATTTTCTTCCGATGTGGCCTGTTTGGACATTTTTACACCTGGGTTAGAAAAAAGGACATATTATTCATTAACACTGCGGATGCAACTATTGAACTTTTAGCTCTTATAATTATTATTATAATCTGGCATTCGCAATGTTGTGCTTTAAGTTAAGCTATAGAAGTGTAATGTAATAAAATTAATTTACAACAATTACATTAAATCGTTTAACAATGAGAATCACCTATTGTTCAGTAATTCTATGGTTATGTAGCAGGGGGAAGTGTTTTCTGGGTAGCTCCAAGAACGGAGGCTTTCATTTTTTGGAATGTACTATACCTCGCCGAAATCTGTATCCATGTGATTAGCTTGAAATACATCGTCGTTTTCTGACCCAAAGTTAGGGAGAACTGCAACATCTAAAGGCCGATCCAGCTAGGAAGATATTTGAGAGCACATGCGCTGCTTGTACCGTGCAATGCAAACGTCCCTTCCACTCACTCTCCCCCTCACCTTTGGTGGACGTCTTCCTAGTTGGACCGATCTCCGCAATGATATTTCCACATTTGACTGGCTGAAATCACATGGATGTAGTGAGAATCTGACATCGTTTCTTCCAAACGCCAAAATTTCATGTAAGGATTTATGAGCTTAATTATTTACGTTATTAAATGCCCTACTAGGTATGGTTTGCTTAATATTTATTAAATCACCTGCCACAACTCTCATTTTTGGTATACAACCTTCTTCATCTCAATAACTTATCCTCAGTTTGAACTATGTAATCCATTTAATGTGATATGTAACTCATAACTCACGCAAATGCCACAGAACACATTTACTCCACAACTTACTCCACCCCCTGAGTAGGAGTAAATATTGGCCTTATTTACTCCACAACTTACTACGTTAGTAACGTACTCCGTGTTGGTGCTCTCCACCACTTGTGGAGTAAGTTCATTTACTCTGGGAGTAAATAAAATTTTTACTTCTTTAGTACATTCCTCTATGTTGAAAGCCGCCGAGTTTAGTTTACTCCTGGTTGGTGCACGCCGTCCTTACTAAAAGAGTAGCTTACTAAAGTAGTTAGAACTAAAGAAGTAAGGCTTACTAAAAGAGTAAATGGCATGAGTTTGGTGCACGCCACCCTAAAAATAAATAATAGAGAAAGGCCTACTAATTTACTCAGTCACTCACACTTAACAGAATTCTTAGTCACAATCATTATTCATATTTTCTTGTTGCTACTTTCTTTTGTTCTAGCTGCTTGCCTTATTCCGAACTTCCCATGTTAATCCACCTCAGAGGGAGTAGCCTATAGATAACCGAATTAAATCTTTCCACAGTTTTGCGGACAGACATAAATTTACCACCTGTGATTGTCATGCATTTGTGATTTCATTGCTCACATGTGACATGTCATATTCTGAATGCACTTTTTTAAAATGATATCGCACCTGTAGAATCTCGCTAAAACAGAAGATGCCTATGCCACTTTCACCTGTGGCTGGTTGGATATCTAGCATATCTCAAGGAAAAATTAATTTTCTCTATCACTCGTATCCGTGTGGTTCAACAATAAAAATATATGAATGAGAAGTCTCTAAAGAATTTGCATGCTCAAGGTTTGGTAGAATGATTAAATGCCTTTAAAGATGAATGTCCAAATGCGACACGATAAGTCTCACTTGGGAGAAATTTACCACTGTTCTCTCTCTTTATTTACGGTAGGCCTACTTCTTAGAAGTCTTTGTAGATCAAGTTCCCTCTTTAACAATTTGTGTTCTTCATCCCTGTTTGAAATTTTGAAACATCTTTCTAGACCGGTACGTAGAGACTGTTCATTAAATTCTCGTTATAATTGAGGATTATGTCGCGTTATGCTGGATATCCAACGAATATGCTGTAAAAATGGCAACTTAATTTAAGTATATTTCACAGTGCAAGTTTTGTATAGGCCGACTACTGATTAGATCAGCAATTGTAGATGATGTGCCTCAAATTGTAACCTCAGCATAGACCTAATGATTTGGGGGAGATGGGGAAATGTAAACAGTGCTTATCGCAGACCTAAGAAGCTCGAGTACCAGACTAAAAGGTGCAAGAACATGCAGTAATGGAGAAATGAATGAAGTAATGAAGTGAGAAATGGTTTTTTATTAAATGTCTTTAAAATTTAATGTTCAAATGCGACAGTGGGGTAATATATATATATATATTTTTTTTTTTTTTTTTTTTTTTTTTTTTGCGAGTAGGTAGGTCTATATTTCCGAAAAAAGTCAGCACAGCCAATTATAACAGCCCTACAAGTAAAACAAATTCAAGCCGTCTATTTTTGTCTTGGTAATATACACATTACTCATTAATTTAGCGATAAAAAATTTACCAATCAATTTTCCTTCGTGAGTCATTATCCTAAATGGCTTCACCCGGGTGAGCAGTAGAGTAACTGGTAAGTATCTTGCTTGCTTTCCGTAACTCGCAATTTTAAAAAGTGTTTCCATCGAAGCTCAAAAACTATTTAAGATATTGGAATGAAATGTTCTAGTTTATCACCTCAACAAAGTATACCAAATTCCTTTTGTAGACCATGTAGTTTATTTAAATTATTTAACTCATAAAAATGTCATACTTTCGTTACCTTCTAAAACAATCACAAATATTTCTTTAGAAATGTATATGACGATTGTAGTACATGTTATAGATCTTATAGATTGCAAATAATGCAATGCAAGATTTATAAAGTATTTAAAATAATTAAAAATTCTATCAGTGCACATAAAGAAAAAGAAACACAGAGACTAGAAGAGGATTGATTCTCTAAATTCTCCAATTCTGTCAGGCTGCACTAAATTCATCTGACATTTAAATAATTCTTACATGGTTCAAAAATTTCTTTTGAAAATATAGAACATACCAAATAATGTAAATATAGTGTTCATTAACAATGCCAAAATTAATTTCCATAGTTCTATATGATATCCTCCGCTGTGGCCTAGGGGATACGTTCGCTCCTCTTATGCATCAGGCCCTGGTTTGATTCCTGGTCTGAACAAGTTACCCAGGTGGAGTTTCTTCCGGGGTTTTTCCTCACCTATAAGACAAATTTCGGGTAACTTTAGGTCATTTGGTCCCCCAGTATCATCTAGCCGTCATCATCTTCATCCTAACCACGCCTCGTTTAGAGTGAATGTCTGAAGGACTAATGTGTCTCGTCCTGTGTGATCGTGATGTCTCGGATGTGGCCCCGTCATTGGGCTGATCGTTCATCCGGGGAGGACTCCATGTCCTTGTGTGGTAAAAAAAAAGTATGTATGTGATCCAAAGGTAGTCCCACACCCGATTAGTCGCGGCGGCTTGAGCCCATAAACGTCCCTACAATGGGAGAGGTTAAACCAAGATAAATTAGAAGGAGGAGGGGGAAGCGAAGAAGAAGAATAAGAAGTTATATATAATTAAGAAACACAAAATATTAAAATTATTTACCAGTGGAAGGTTGGTTCCAATCCAAGACGATGACATAACCATCGGTCATGAAATCCCTCAGTTTGTAATTTGTGTCACCTAGTGGTAGAAAGTCACTTGTTTAAATTTGTGTTAGTTATTACGTATATTTACGAACCAAGTGACGTTTTAGGAACTGAATTATGCTATCCCTTTCAGTACTTTCCAGTTAATTAACATTAATGCTCGTTCAACTATGTCCTAATAATCATCATCAATGACATCGAATCAGTTCAATGGTTCAGAAATTATAGTCCGTTAATCACAGCAAATGTCAAGAAAAACTGTGTTTAAATTTAATCAAACGAAACTCCGTCTGTTATCAGTGCACATAAAGAAAAAGAAACACAGAGACTAGAAGAGGATTGATTCTCTAAATTCTAGTTCAATGATTCCAATTTACCCTAATTAAATTACAGCGGAAGGAAATTGTAAGAAATAATTCAACAGATTCCAAAGCATCTTATTCTTCGTATTGCTCTTTCATATATCGTAGATAGAACTTCAGAGTTACATTCCTTCCGTCCAAGTAAACGTGCAATCTGCAGTATCTTCTAACTCTCTTTTATCTCCGAATTAGGGAAGTGTACTTTTAGCAATGTGTGCGTGTATGTGTGTGTATGTACCTATGTACGTATATATAATATACAGTAAAACCCCGGTAATACACGCCCGTTTGTTACGCTATTCCGCGTTATACGCTCTTTTCATCCGAACACTTGACATCACTATATAAAACTATATAAAATCCATCTCTTAATACGCTCGTCATCCCGCTTAAAACACTCTTTCGTCTGCCAAAAATTATAAAATATCTTACTTGTAACTGAGAAAATATTTTTCACACTTCTACATTTACCGTTAGTGCCCGCAGCACATTTACTGTTAGCGCCCGCACGTTCAATAGAATGGAATGCAACTCTTGAGTACCTGAAAGACTATTCATAGCACGGATTCAGTCCTCCATGGTCCTCCTTGCTGTCATTTTTAAATCGCATTGTGATTTGATTTTGTGTAGAAGCGAAGTGATTTGTTAGTGCTAACATGAGTAAAGGAGTCAAACGGAAAGCTTTATCGATATCGGAGAAATTAGAAATTTTCCTTAAACATGATGAAAACACCAGTATGAATCAGAAACAGTAGGCGGAATCATTACGGATCCCTTCTTCGACGCTTAGAACAATAGTGAAAAATCGTGAAGCGGTTTACGAATTGTACTACAGTACCGTACTGTAGTGTATTTGTTCTTACTTTTTTCTGAAAGGAAAGAATATGAAATACCACTCAGCATAATTTACTGTATTTAATCCTTAATTTGATCCAACAAATCTTTATTTTGATTCATATCTCGGTGTTAAAATTTAAAATCTAAAAATTACCCACTCTCGCTAATAACTTACGCTATTCTTACGCGGCACCTTGAAGATCAATACCCTCGTTTTCAACTGAGTAAATTTATAACATATTTCTTTTCATATACAATTTGTAGAGCAATTTGAAATTTAACAGGATTTTTAGGCCATAAATGCTTTTTTATAGTGACCTTATTGGTAATTTATAGATCATCAAAATCTTGGCCCAAGTGATAAGTCTTAGGGCTACTACAGGGAAATTGTATTTTTTTCCCCTTTATTTTGGGGGAAGAGATAATTGCAAAGCTTCTTGCTTGCAAATTATAAAAAATCCAAATTTAAAACTTCACTTTACCTCTATAAATTAGTTTATTAATATCTAACATCATAATAGTAAATTTAAGATAATATTTAAGGCATCGGCACATGAAAAAATGTTCTAAAGGAAATGAACAAAATATTAATCAAAACCTAATATTCAGTGGTTATCTGAAGAAGTTAGTAGCTTTTCTGAAATGGTACCCCCATTAGTATGCACTGTTCCATCCCCAAATAATCCCCCACTAAGAGACACGTTTTCAGAAAGCTGGTAGCTCCAAAAAGTGTCTTATTGCAACAAAATATAAAATCAGGTAAACTGATGTAACAAAGTGCCAGTATGTTTTTGTTTAAACAGTTATGACTGCAATTATGATATGCAGAATATGTTTTTTTTTAAATTGATTTCCAAGTTAAGCTCCAGATTTATTCATTAAGCAGGGCTTACGGAAGAACAAAGGTCTAGTTTTTTTTTTAATGAGATTAAAATCTTCCAGCATCACCTGAACTGTACAGATTTGTGATATCATGACAATCGCACACTCACATAAAAATGTCAAAAAAAAATTCAAATTGGCCGGTTTCGGGTTTTGAACCATGGACTCCAGAATGTGAGGCCAAAGCGTTACCATCTCGGCCACCGGGGTCATTTTAACGGTCTAGTTGGATAAGCGCATGTAAATCGATAGTGTTTTTTGTCATAGCTACCTGTATTTTAATTTCCAGGGCCTTATAAGATAACAGTAAAACAATAGGCAGTGTTGTCAAGATAATTGATTTTCATTTTTTTTTTTTTATAAATTCTTTCGAATACGTATATTACCATAAAATAGGCACTAAATTGAGCATTACTCCGAAACAGGTCAACCGATTTTATCTATTATAAATAGACGTCTTTCCATGGACATTATAAATGCGTATACGAAGTTTCATAAATATACGATAAAGCGTATTTGAGTTATTGCTCCTTTAAAGTAGACATTAAATTGGGGTTTACTCCGGTACCGGAGTAAGATACCGGTACCAGATTAGGTTCAAATTCAATAGGGCACTTCTCATGAACGTCATAAATGAGTATACCAAGTTTCATGGAAATCCGATACAGCGTATTTGAGTTATGGCGCCTTTCTATTAGAAAGGCGCCATAATCTATTAAAATAGGCACTAAATTGGGCATTACACCGGTACCGGTGAACCGATTTGGTTCAATATCAATAGGGTTCTTCCCATGGACATTATAAACGTGTATACCAAGTTTCATTAAAATTCGACAAAGCGTATTTGAGTTATCGCGCGTACAGACACACGGACGGACGGACAGACAGACAGACGGACAGACATTTTTCGTCCCCACACACAATCTCATAAAGTACCATACTGGCACTTAATAAATATCCCAGCCGTGTGGTTCTAGAACCAAATTGTGAGTTGGTTTCTTTTCCTCTGAAAAATGCGCTAGATTTCAATTTTGGCGGCGACAAAAAGTAGAACTACCTGACTCTTTTCATCCAAAAATAATTTTCTATTTCAATATGGACTATTGACATATATAGACTGTTGAAATGCAATAGAATCATGCTCTACAGTTTATTGATCGTTGCACTTGCATAATATGTGTTCAGTGAGTAATCGCTTGCACAAGCTGTTATCTGTGATAACAGAAGTGAATAACATATCTTCTCGGAATCGTACTTATTTATTGATAAAAGTTTTTATGTGTGACCTTTCTATGAAAAACTAGCGTCAACGTTTCCCCCTACATGTCTATTCATCATCATCATCATCATATTATTATTATTATTATTATTATTAGTATTAGTAGTAGTAGTAGTAGTATTAGTAGTAGTAGTAGTAGTAGTAGTATTAATATCCTCATCATCATTTTTACTTTCATTTCGATTCTATTCGTAAGCCTACATAGGATAAGATAAGATAAGATAAGATAAAATAAAATATGAAGCCTGAAGTTAACAGAATTGTGCAATACTATGAAAAACTATTATATACAAAACGTTTTGAACTTTGAGAGAAGACAGAAGTGGTGATATAAACATCTTGAAGAAAATGCATATTATAAAAAAAATTTAATGTAAAAAAATTCAACATACCTCAGAGTGTAACGCTATAAAATGTTATGCCGTTTAAGGGCATATAAAGATGTTACTGACGCTATATTTATAGTACCGTGCGCTTTAAACTACCAGTGCATGCAAACTTGAATAGCTCGTTTTCTCAGTTTCAGTTTTCATATTATTTAATAAAATTCAATCTGTTTTCTTCCATAAAGTTTTGAGGCACTGCTCTGAAATGTTTTCAAAATATGTACAACACAGAAACAAATTGAGATATTAAACTCCAATTTGAAACTGAAATTTTTGCTCGTGTTTATGTTTATAGTACGAATAGTTTAAAACAGAGTGGTGTAACCCTGGCCCAAGGGCTGCATTCGACCCTCTTCCACAGTTTTCATTAATTAATCATTAATACGTTATGAATCAATGGCATAATTTAAAAAAGTGTTGAATAGCCTTTTCAGAAGTTATAAAGGTAGATGGCAGTACAAAACAGTAATACTGTAGTACATTTTTCTCACGAGTGATGGCAGCACTTTGCAATGGTTCCATCTGTAATCACCGAAGAACCCTAGTTCCAAAGACATTATTCCAAACTGTTTGCGTTTTTAATTATCCATGCTTTTAAGTTAGTTTAAAATGTCGGAAACAAAGAAACGACACATTGGAGATGAGAAACGACAGTTTCAATGCAAATGGGAAGAAAACTATTTTTTTTTCGAACATGACAATAAACCGCAGTGTGTTATTTATTCCCCAAGTTTTAAGTGTTTCAAGGAATACAATTTAAATAGACACTACTCCAGTCTACATCAAACTAAAGCGAGAAATACCAAGGCACTGCAAAGAATAGGGTATTTACATATTTGAGGCAGAAAATAACCAAGCAAAGAATTTATTTAAGCTGCCAGCAAACACCGCATGCCTGACAGCTTCTTATGAGGTACGTTTAAAATTAGTTAAGAGCAAAAAAGTCTTTCAGAGATGGAGAACTTACTGAAAGGCGTGTTATGAAATGACATCTCCCTTTGGAGATAAGAATATGGCAAAAACTTTGAAACAATTTCTTTGTCTCATCAGACAGTAGGTAGAAGAGTAAATTACGTGAAATAGGAAGTGAGATTTCAGCATTTCTCCATGACATTTTAAACAGCTGTGAATTCTACTCCCTGGCTGCAGACGAATCTACAGATATGATATCAGTTAGTTTCTTATTTTAGTCAGAACAATAAATTCTGGATTCGAAATTCATGAAGAACTTCTGAAACTACATCTGTTAGAAACTAGCGTTAAAGGAACTGGCGTATTATTCCAGTTTCTCAATTTGTAGGGCTTGAGAGATGCTCTGATAGTGCAACAAATGGAGATAAAATAATGGTGGGCCATAAAACTGGACTAGTTAGACTCCTTAAAGAAGGAGTACATGCCTGTTCTTTCATTGCATTATCCATCACTAGGCACTCTGCGGGGAAAAAAATCAGTTACACTATGAAAACTATTGTACGTTTAATAAGAGGAGGCAAGAAAACTCAAAGATAAAGGGCATTTGTTACATTCTCGGATATTTTGGATGCTGAGTATGGTGATATTTCATTGCATTGTGAAGTTCGCTGACATAGATCAGTTTGTAGAGCATATTGAAAGAATCTGCAAGAATGTAATGCAAAATGTAGACTATTAAAAACAAATGAAAAAGCCCACTTCCCATCTTGCAAACAATTCTCCAAGTAATGTTGCAATATTTTCCCTTGTGAGTCCCAGAAAAGTGTGAGCATCGCTTTTCCTGCTTGACTCTTGAATTTTATTTTGACTGGAGATGCAGGATGTTTCCATTCCAAGCTTTGGCGTTTGCTTTCAGGCTCAAAGGGAAGGATCCACGTTTCGTCTCCAGTGACTATTCACATCAAAACAGCTTCACCTTCATTGGTAGGGCGGCCCGGTAAGCTTTGGCAGATGAACACTCGATTGTGCTTGTGCTGAGCTGATTTGGGACCCACCTTGCACAGACTTTATGAAAGCCAAGCCTGTTATGAATAGTGTCATATGCAGAACCGTGGATAATTTGCATATGGTTTGCCACTTCATCGACAATCACTCTTAAGTTTTTCTGAATCATGATACGCACTTGCTCAACGTTGGCGTCACTAGTGTTTGTGGATGGACGTCCTGTTCTTTTCTCGTCCTTCGAACTTGTCCGACCATTTTTTAACTTTTAAATCCATTCGTACATGCTGCGCCGTTGTTAAAAATTACCCCCATATTGTGCGGAAAGTCTTCAATGGATTTCGGCTCTTGGTACACCTTCAGACGACAAAAACGGATCACTGCACGCTGTTCATCATAGGTGTAAACGCTGAGCGGTGCAGCCGTGCTTTATGTGCAACAGCGCAACATTCAGTAAAGTCATAACGGTCAAACATTCCACAAGCGGGGATAAATGAGCAACATGTCGACGTGCACGAGCACAAAGCGGTACAGCCAACCTACAAAATATTAAACAAAAAGTGCGGATACTTATTGACTTGCCCTCGTATATGTCTTCTTGATCGATTTTATTAGTCCGCCTAGGGACTTATTCAGGGGGAGTTGTAGTCCGGGAGCTGTGGGGCTTTAGTCCCTCTCCCGAAATAATAAGGCCTGTTAATACTTTGCACATTATGACATTTTAACTTGACAGATTGTAAGCACTTTAATTGCATATCCTGACCATGAAATCAGAAAGGCGAATTTTGAAATAGAAATTCCAACATTAATTTCTCTAATGGCGAGTTCCACCGACCTTCGTTACGGCTAAAACGCGTCGTTTTCTCCTGCTTGTGTCATGTTTATGTTCCACCGATCCTGGTTACTCCCTCACGCCCGTTAATACTCGCGTTAACTTAAAGACAGAAATTCCTTGCGTTAAATCTCCCGTTTGTTTGAAAACAAGATGGCTGAACCTGCTTGCATGCTACAATATTGCAGTATTATCCGCATTAAACAGTAAACCCAGTACATTAATGCATTAATTATAGTTTCTGAAGAATAACATGAATACAAGGGAGTGATTCATTTATTTCTTTTGCTACGTTAGAGCAGTCAGGTAACAGAATGGGACCCTCCTGCTGCCACTAGCCTGAACACAAAAGTTTGGATCTGGGTTTTTATCACATTCCACAAAACAAACCAGTCCCTCAGAGGAGAGGATTAGTTGACACTGTAACGTTGAAGCAGGAGAATGGTTACAAAATAAAATGTTTTTCGCAGTTGCTCAACATTCAACAGTATCCTGAAGTATTTCGCTCATAATTACGCCTACATGCCATTGAAAATGCCTCTGTGTATTTGTCAGTTTATAGCTTGTATTATTACTAGTAGGTTGACGATAGGTGAAATTTATTATAATATCTCTATTGGATTACTTATCAATAAAATAACAGTGCACAATGTCCTTTGTTATTAAAGAAAAAAACTAGGCCAAAGTCAAATCGTTTTTTAGTGTGTTGTGTGTGTATTATTCCCGTGTTTTTCCAGGAAAAGTTCATTATGTATCTTCTATGACTATAAAATTAAGGTAAGAGCTACGCTGTACATTTACCACATTGTAATAGTTTTCAATAATTGTTTGATGTGGTATAACTTAATATATTGTAATAATATTACACCAGCAGTAGGCGTATAGCCTAGGCCCAATTCACATTTTCGATACCGATAGCAGTCGAAAAGATTGCAGGTTAGCATATAATAAATTATGATAAAGTTATGATAGGTTAATAGTGCGAGTGCAACATCATAAATTGTATAATATACTGCATTAATAGCATTAATATTAGTAATAATTGGGTTCTACTCCTGTTTATTTTCTGCTAGCTACTGTGAAACATAGCAGCCAACGTTGCCAATGGAAAAATTACTTTGAACGGCGAAGGAATCGGGCATGGAAACAGTATAACATAAGATTTTTGCATCTCGATAAATAAAAAGAAGGAATACTCACTCAATTTGTTTATAATTTTGAAAATATAGCATGAAAATTTCTAGTCTTGTGCAGTGTATGCTCTCAGGTTTAACGTTGTATGTTGGCAGTAGCGACGGTGAATGTATGAGAAGCTAGGGATGCCAAGATTGCCTGTCTTCTAACGCTCGTTTGAAAACGGGTGTTTATTTCAACGACTAGAGTGTTGGTGGAACAGTGTCCACTTAACGCAGACGTTATACAGCAATGGCGCGTTACTAAAGTCTTCGTTTGGGTATATTTAAAGAATGTCGGTGGAACCGGCCATTAGTATATCCAGCCTAACATTGAATCTTAAACGCATATGCTACCAACAACTCTTATCAATGTGGCAGTTGTAGCGAGCAGTGCTTTAAATGGCGCTTTGATAAATTTTCTAATAGTGGGAAAGCAGGAAAACTTTTTTGTTCTATGACCTTTAATGTTTTTGCTTTACTAAGTTACTTACCGCCAAGTAAACAAACAAATAAACCTGAATACTTTGTTTCATTGTCGTATAGTTACATTATTCGAATGTGTGAACGTTTATTATTATAATAATGTGTTAGACTTATCATAGCCCCCCCCCCCTCCCAACAAATCTTGGAACCGCCCGTGAGTTCACCTCTTTGGTTCATTTGTATAATGTAAAAGGCGAGTAACGCTTATTTTGGTTGGAATTAATTTTTGTACTTACAGTCCACTTTGGTTCCTTGTGTTGTAAGTTATTTATATTACACTGAGGACAAATTCTTCTGATTTCGATGTTAATGATTTTTCAAGTTGCATAAATATGGATTGGCGCTTAAAATTCACTGTGTGTTCCATTGAAGCGAATTTCGCGAAACTTCAAGATAGCCTCAACCATCAAACCTAGGGTCTCTTATTATGTAAATCATGTTGTTTTCAGGATATTTATTAATCATCAAAAAATATTTGTGTTAACATTAATGAATTTCATATCCGAAGACGTATTAAAATGCATTTCAGTTCACACCTTATACACTCTACAAGTATTATCTTATATAAATAAGATGTTGGTCGCCCACATGGGTAAGTGGTTAGACCGCTCGCCGAATCACCTGGGACCCGGGATTCTTGGGTGGACTCATGAGAAATTTTTGATGGGCAAAATGGAGTCGATGTAAGTTTTCCCGGGGTGCTCCTTTTTCTCCTGTCATATAATTCCACCGTTGCTTAATTCATCATAGTATGTCAATTTGGTTGCAATAAACGACTTGTTATAAATAAGATGTTCAAATAGTCTTATTTTACCTCATATGTTAAGTTTACGTTGTATTATATATAACTTAGTCAGTAGTTAAAAATTATGTATTTAGGATACAAAGTCAATATAATAAAAATGAATTTAAATTATGGCATTAAAAAATGATAGTAACTTACAATAAAAGTTTGCAGAGTAAAAACCGCTGATCCATTCTCTTTGTAGGTCTATTTTCTTCTGGGAATGAATTTCGGCATTAATTTACGCCAACCTCAAACATTTCGCATAGCTGCACCTAAACGTTGAGAATGCACCCAAGAAACATTTATTGTACTATTATGTTTTTGAAACCATAACGTAACATTAGTTTTTATGAAATTGACTCTGTATTCTAAGTACATAATTTTTAACTATAAATACTATATCCCTATACTATGTATAATCCAATGTAAACATACCATGAGAAGTAAACTAAGACTATTTGAACGCCATATTTATATAAGATATCACTTGTAGAAGTTGTAAACTGAAATACATTTGCCGTTATGTTTCATTTGAAAAAATATTTTAAGATACAAAACTTATGGTTTCCATCCATGACACTTAGAAGGTTGCTATAGTCTAGTTAAAAAAGAGAGAAAGAGAGAGAGAGAGAGATGCAACACGAAATCCCTGGTAAACTGCATTCAAACGCGCATTTTGTACAGTAAGTACATTGCTGATTGCCGAACAGGTTTAATATAGAATGGAAAACGATAATAATACTTGATAGAAAAGGCTTTCTGGAACGCATCTCCGGTGCGGAATGTGAAGCAATGCTATGCATTGAGGAAGTGAGGGGGAGAGGAGACAGCCGTGTCATGCCAAGCCGAAGGATGCGTCCTCTTTGCCCTTTGTCCACTGGAATGTCGATAAGATGACGAGCCCTCTGTATGCGTATGTCGTAATGACAAGAGTGCTAGAACTCAACTCCCCTCATACCAATCTTCATTCAGCCTCCATCAACCCTTTAAGTGGGTAAAACTTCATGAGATCCTCTCACGTTAGATCCAAGTGAGTCCTTAACCACTTGATCTATCGACTCCAGATTTCATCCCATGGTTAGCTAGATGAACAAAAGTTAGACAGCCCATTAACGTGAAACAAAAACGAAAAGTAGGATTTCCGTATATCTTCCTTTCTTTTTTCTTAGTTTAACTTTTACCATTGTATGGACGTCTATAGGATCGCGACTTTTTTTTTTGCCCCGCCTTCCACCCCCGGAGTACCTGAGCCATAGGCTATATCTCCGGTCCAACAACCGATTTCGCATTTGTTCTAAGATCGTCGCGTCGCTTTCTCTTGATCATAGAACACAGGGAAAATGTTTGATGAATTTACTTTGGATTTTTTTCCCGTTCAATTTTACTCTTATTCATTTGTCAGTTGTCGCGGGGGGGGGGGCGTGTCCCCGATCTGGTATTCACCTTATAGAGCTCTGGGCTTTTGTAGTTTTTCCTCCTGCCACGTGAGCGCGCTGCTCTCCACATTCAGGTATTGCCAACTTCCGGTTTCCTCATCATTGTGTGTTTTCAATATGAGTTCGGGACGGTTCGCCAATTTTACAGTGAAGGAGTTAAAAAGGATGTTATTCGAAGATGGTGCAACAAATATTTCATAGTTAACAAAGCAAGAGTTGATTGCAAGGTGAGAAATCAAAGCTATCTGCCTTCTGAAACGTTCACTAACTGTTCTAATATGGTGCAATATGCCTGCGGTCTCAAATATTTTTGTATACGTTGCACGATTTATTTTCATGTTTTTTTACAAATATGCATGAACTTTTTCGTATCATAACTTATTGACACACAGTCTAATAATATGACGCTGTTTGTTTTGGTTGCAGGTTGCTCAGGCGAGAGAAAAATCCGGATAGGAACTTTGCCTTATTCGAAGTTGAGGTTATAGAATCAGAAAGTACCCACGACTTTCCTTCGACAAATTTCTTCAAGATAAATTCATTCAAGAAAGAACGGTTTAAACTTTTTGACGAATACCCCATAACCACTTGGTTCGAAAAGCGTAGGCCAGGCAGCAGTATGAAAGCTGGCCGGACTCTAGCAATTAGAAAATTCATCAAGTTCAAGTTAGTAAATAAGATATATTATGCACAAGTACAGGCACAGATGTTACTGACTGATATTCACAGGTGTGACTTTGTTATTTGTAGGGGCGGATTTCTATGACCTAAAAAATAGGATAACTTATATGCATGCATTTATGACCTAAAAACATTAAAATATGACCAATAAAATTTTAAATATGACTTTACCACTTACACATTATGTATATATATTTTAAGTTTCATTACAATTAATTTCATTAAAACATAATGTTAATTATTTAAAATATCTGTAAAGTCTCGAAAAGTATCATTATAATGCAAAATTTACATTTTTTTAAAGTTATATATTTATTTCATTTTTATTTTATTTTATTTTTTTTATTATTATTATTATTATTTATTATTTTATTTAAATTACATTTACAAACTTATGTACAAATACAAATACTAAAATACACAAATAAACAAACAAAAATTACAAATTTCAAAATTAAAGTAAAATATGATATGATATGATATGAAACTTCATCATTTCTTTTTTATGCACATAAATATGCCACAAATATGACCTAAATATGCTACAATAGTTGAAAATTGCCTAATTATGCAGTTATATGCACAATAAAAGCCGTTCCATTTCCACCAGGATGCTTGAAATCTGGTTTAAATTAGTCGGAAACCTGAAATAATGCAAAGGGGAAAAATGTGACATGTCATTGAAATCCGTCCCCTAGTTATTTGGACTAAGAAGGGCATCATTATTCAACACATAAAATTTAACAAAGCATTTTCTGAGGGGCTACTTCATAATGTAAATGTTTATTATCAAACAGTATTTTTGCCTCTTCTGCAAAATACCAATAAAAATGATTAGTTGTACAGTTGCTATTGTCTTTTGATTTGTTTTAAATAAAAATAGCTGAACCACCAAGCTTTTTATGACTACGACAAAAATAAGAGGCTACTTTAAAATGTTGAGTATTTGACAAATTTATATTTTCTGGGCTCAGCCAGTGTTCCGCCATCCCAATTACCTCCAAATTATTGTCTGGTGACATAATACATAACATATCTGATTTACCTAGAAAACCTTGAATGTTAAGAAACATGACATTTACAAAATTAGTGTTATAATTAACTATAGGACTATTATGATTACATTTTTCTTTAGCAGGTTTTGATCTACTTGTTACAAGAGTTTCTATTACAGGCATACAACAAATCTGGACATTTTCAGATACATTTAAACTATCCTTAGGCCTAGCCCCACATTCTACTCTAAAAAATCAAGCCCGGACCCATGTTTTCCTAAAAATTTGTATGTAGTTTGTTTTTTACTCAATTACAATACAGAATTACCATTTTATCGGTTACGGGAGAAATTTCGATTGACATTGACAGTCTTAAATGTCAAAATAAATGACCAAAAAAATTGGCATAAAAAATTACACTGAAAAGATGAAATACTAATTTAACATGGAAATGAAACTTGATTATGAGTCTAAACGAGGTTAAGTTGGTCAGGTATACTTATTATTTCATAGGCTTATATATTTTTCTCAACATCTACTAGGCCTATATCAGAAATATCTTAATCACTCTAAAAAAAACATGAAATACTCGCCAAAACTGATCAAAGGAAGATTAAAATCATTTTCTGTGAAGTGACAGCTGCAAACACGAGAATACTGGGAAGGTGTTTTTCCATGGCGTAATTTGACCATCCATTCTTGAAAAATAGCCCTTTCTTTTGGAAAACTAAGTCCTAAATTTTTGTTTGCAACGGCTGAACAGCCGAAAACATAGCAGTTAATCGGCATAATTACTTCCAAAACAAGACACAAGCACAGAACTGTATTGTAAACACAGGCCTCTGAGATAGCCGGAAGTGGATAATACCTCATTCTCGGCGGCCATCTTAAAAGCGCAGAGCTCTATAGAGTGAGGGAGACCCCCCGAAAACCTCACTCAGATCGGTTGCTGCGAGGCTATCCCGCAGCTTCCGAGGCAAGTCTTGGGCAATCTGCCATACATCCGTCTTGCTCGGTAAGGCCCCATGGGATCTGAGCATTCCTCCAAGGTGGATTCGTCTCAAATTCGGTGTGTCTTAAGCAACATCTTGTTCTTGTTCTTTCCTGTGAATGTTCTGAAAGCAGTGTTAGCTCCCTTTGTCGTCCAAAAACTAAGTTCTGGTGGCCACATTTCGCCTGCTTGTTTGGCTACCTCTCTTAGGCCAATACGTGCATGTATAGAGGGCGTGGTACATTGTATCAGGCTCACAGTCTTCACAGTAACATAGATAATCCTCTGCTAGGTTAAACCTAAATAGGTTTGCTGCGAAGTAGCCATGTCCCGAATAGAACTGGGATGTTGAGAAATCAGGAACGATCCATTTTGGACTGAGTCGTAGAACTACCTGACTCTTTTCATCCAAAAATAATTTTCTATTTCAATATGGACTATTGACATATATAGACTGTTGAAATGCTCTACAGTTGTGGGATAATTACTGGCGGCCACTACTGGCTAGTACTACTGGCTGCAAGTACTGTCCCTGTGTGCAGGGGGCTAGTGATCCAATGGTACTCCCTCTCCCGACAAAACTCATGGAGGGAGAAGCGAATTTGACTGTGCGACAATTCTTTTATTTTTGTATCCCGAAAAATCTTTAAGCGAAAACGTTTTAGGGGAATATTTGAATTACAGTATACTGTATTATAAATTAAGCATCGACTTTATATTTTGAATAGTTTATGAGTAATTGAGAGGTAATTATTCCGGGCGCTTCAGCTGTGTGAATGATTTGGGATGATCGTGGAATGTCGAGGGTGAAGCATATTTGACTATGTGACATTTTTATTTTATTTTTGTGTCCAGAGAAGATTCAAGTGTGTTAGTTTTAGTGAGATATTTGAATTTTATTATAAATCAAGTACCACCTTTATATCTTGAATAGATTACGAGAGGTAATAATGCCAGACACCATCAGAACGTTACGGAGGTATTAGCAAGCCTCTTTTCCATTATATACCAGCAATAACGTAAAAAACTTTAAATGTTTTATTCGTGGACTCAATAATAAAACTTTATTAACTTACTACTTGTACACATAGTGAAATATTGACCGCTGGGGAAAACGTTCGAATCAAACTTTTCCTGACTTCGTAAATCTGCACTACTTTTATTTAGATATTTGTTGAAATATTTATTTAATTTTTTGCTTGTTTATGTCAAAACCTTCCCCATATAACCAGGAAAAAATTAATATTAATATAAGTATGTTACTATTAATACAATATTAATGCAAATTATTAGCCTACAATATTCTACACAGTGTAATATTAATATTAGTACCACATTAATATTAATGTATAAAATATCCCTTAGCTGTTTTCTACCCTTATTATATGGCGTAATTCCTATAAAAGTATACATTCTTTAACAAATTTTCCTCAAAGTATATTAACGTACACTTAGAACAGCGTTTCTCAACCTTTTTGAATCCGAGGACCTCTAAAATGTTTAAAACCTCTTAAGGACCCCTAATTTTACATCCCATTTTTAAAAGAAGGCTTATATTCTTAATATTTGGGGTATTAATTATAGGTCATTATAACGAAATATGTGAAAAAATTTTACTTCTTTACTTTCCATTTGCTTTATGATATTTTTTAATTATGTCTGCGGACCATCTGCACCATCTTCGCGGACCACCAGCTAGTACTGGCTGCCTCTACTGTCCCTGTGTGCAGGGGGCTATAGATCATAGATAGTCTACTCTTTAGACACCGGGTGGGTGATCAACCCATTGCCGTGGTTACCTCCGAGACAACACGAAGGTATAAGACGAGCCACACAAACCGCACACACACACACTCATGCCTAACACGGTGCTGATGTGATGAAAGTGATAATGACGGCCAAATAATTTCCGGGGATCATAAGGGTCTAAAGTTTCCCGATATTCGTCTCACGGGTGAGGAACCCGGAAAAATTCCACTTAGTAAACCTGTCGAATCAGGAAAGGAAACCGGGCCCACTGCATAAGAAGAGCCTACACCATATAATAATAATACGTATAATAATACTGTAATAATGATGATAATAATAATAATAACAATAATAATAATGTATTTAACCTGGCAGCGTTAAGGACTTATTGACCTTCTGTTACATTCTTCCATGAGCACAATTACATTATTTAAAAATACAAACATATAACATATATTTTTACTTAGGAAATTACAGTAAGTTAAAAGCAAGACGAAAACGATTCAGAAAGGACGAGTGAGCTATAATGTAAATATTAATTTCATTAGGAGATAATAACTTAAATGTAGCAGAAAAACAAAAAAACAACAAAAAAAACATAAAAAGAACACGGAATATAGAGAACAGAATAAAATGAATTTGCAGCAATGATTTTGTTTAATTATGTAATAACAAAATATAGTTAAGATAGTTAAGATAAGTTAGTTAGATAAGATAGTTAGATAGTTAAGATAAATAATTATTTAAGAAATGGATATTAATAATAATAGGCCTATAAAGAATCATTTAGAAACATAGGCCTATGTAAAGTCATACAAATCATCATAAGATGATGGACCTAAGAGGCAAGAGGTACAAGAGTTAGAGGAATTAGGTCTGCTTAAAGAGGGAACTTTGAGAATTTAACAAATTGACCAAAAAAAAAAAGGATCGCAAAACAATAACAATTTAAATCTATAGTGTGCAGTACCGGTACTATAGACTGAATAGCTTTTTTGTAAAAAGGTATCAAGTTTTGAGCAAAGCGGAAAATAATTCATTTCCTGGGAAACCATTAAAGACAGGATATTGAATTCTTTGTTGCTAAAATTGCTTAATAACTCTACTTTTTCTAAAAAAATACGTAAGAAAGAGAGCAATGAACTTGTTTTACTTGTGTCCCCTTTTACAATAAACCCAGGGTTAAAACATTTGTTGACCTTTTATTTAATCAGTCACCCTATCTTCCAAATATTATATAATTTTCAAATCATAAAACAAATTACAGTAGAGTTTTCATGTTTAGAGGACAAGTTTACCACCCTTTCTTCAGTCAGTAATATAAAGTGTTGCAGTTGGTTTGTACAAGATAGTTATCATTATAACATTCTGCATATTCTTCAGGAGTAGTCTATAGCAATACAATTTCTTCAGAATTTTATCTTCAGATTCTACATTATAAAAATTATTGGAAACTTTCTGTCGGATATGCGGGAGTATTAGGGAAGGATGCCTTCACTGTGTTTCTTTAGGAGAAATATATGGCACAAAAGTAGTATTCACGGGCAAGCACAATCCTTTGTCTTTTCTCAGAGTTCTCAAGTGTACTGAAATCTTGATACATTGAATTCAATTTTATTTTCTCGTGATTTGTTGTTTCGAGGGAAATAACATCCGATTTGTACAAATCGAGCCACGAGGCTTTGACATTTATTATTTTGTCATCTGCTAAGTTGACAGTGTTTGGAGGATTTTTGTTAAGAATAATTGCAGATAAGTTCACAGAATTCTTTAATAGTGTAGTCAGTGACTCAGGCACTTAAAGTCACCATTAAAAAGAAAAGTGACTCTGGTCCCTTTTTACAATAAGCTATTCAGGCTTTCCAAAGTTTGTCGCAAAAATGTTCTGATTCTTAAATGTGTTATGTACAGAATTATTGAAAATACTTCATACAGGCTATTCTACAATTTGTAGTGATATAACAATATAAGTTTTGACCGAAGATTCCTTTATTAATCCAAATAATTAATAATGTTATCAAGGCGAAATTAAATAATGAAGATATTATGCCTGCTTTATAGATTCGAGTGATTATGCGTTCGAACCGTTATTGAATTTTATTGGAAAGTGAATTTTCTGTGATAAAAGTACTTTTTAATGCAACTCAGAATATTTGGGATGATCGTAAATCACATAAATGCAAGCCTTTGCTTCTCTCCAGGACATCGCAGCGAACAATGTGAAGTTTCCTGCTGCGCATAGCCTGCATTGCTCATGTGTTTTGAATTATAGAGCAGTATATTTTTTGTCTCATATAGGTTATAGCGACATGATTTATATCTCAGACTAGAAATAAAAATATTAATTTTATTTTATGAACAGACAAATTGAAGTGTAATGTGTAACAAATTCGGAGGAATCTTGAATACCCCAGACTGTGTGCTAATGAAAAGTCTTTCAAATACGGAGATCTCATACATGCAATATTCCGTACAGCTTGTGAATCTTGAAAATATTCCATCTCAAACTCATTTTGATTACGGCTTTTCACATAAGGGACCTTTCCTCTTTTTTGTTAATAATTTTACATCCTCTTTTCGTTGTCTACTTTTCAAACGTCGTTAGACACGGCCTTTTCCTCTCCTCTTTTAGGACACCCGCTACACAATATTCCTAGAGGATATTGCTAAGTAATATGTTTGGCATTGCATTAGGACTTTCCACAAGATAACACACACAATCAAACACACCCATGAATTCACATACAGTGAGGTAAGGGAACAAAAAACTTGATCTTTATGAAAAGGAGTCAGTAGTAGAAATAATGCTGAATATGTAAGTTAGATTCCTAGATTATTATTTGAAAGTTATATTTTGTTTATCTTATTATTGCCCGAGAAGTAAAATTAAAATTCACACAAGTGTTAAACATATTTTTAAAACTCTGGAAAGCTATTGCCATTCAATGTTAAGTGACCGAGCGAAACGAGATCCTGTTTTAACTTGACCGTTTGGCATTTCGTCTGTTTGTCTAAAAATCTGTTTGTTATCAAGTTCCGGCAATTCGCATGAATATTCCTTGGAGTCATTAAAAACGACGTATGTGTAAGAATTTTCATGTTTTCTATTTTGTTTCAAGATGGTAGCCGTTTTAATTTATGAAGAGCAGATCGCATATAGTTTTGGGTGTGAGATCTACTGTTAACAGAACTACTATTAATAGCTTAAAATATGCCAACGAGACTTCTTATGCTAGGTGCGTAGTCTTAGAAAGAATGTCATTCGTTCAATGAGTATCAGGCAGCTTTCTGAATAATAACACGTGCGGTCACACCTATTACCACGTGGTATACAAATACTTACGAGTAATCACGTTTTATAGGCCTACTATGACTCCCTTTGCTCGTTGGGGGCTCTGCCCCCAAACCTGCCATTGAGGTTCTCGGAAAAGGTTTTTTTAATGAACTGAAAACATATCGGAGATAGAGTCGTATATTTAGACTGCCTTGTAGGCAATTACCGTTAAGCAATAATAATAATAATAATAATAATAATAATAATAATAAAGTGCGGAAAGATTTTTTCGGGGTAAATAAACAAACATTTTAACTTTTTGGAATTTTCCGTCCGTTACAAGCTAAAAGGTATAAGTCTATCAAATCTCAGGTTTCTAGCTCATCTAGAACTGGGTAAACATTAATGGTGTATTTTATGTAGTAAATTTCATCTGATATTAATTTAAAAAGATATGCTGTAGGATGAAATGGCGAGGATGATTCGTGGTATGTAAATATCCAATTCAGCATTTGCCTTTACGACTGGGGAAACTATGAAAGAACCCATGTCAAGTTGGCCGATTACGGGATTTGAACCGGGATCTCCCGAATGCCAGTCCAGGACGTTACCATTTCGGCCACCCCGCTCGGATTATGGAAAATATTTCTATCCCTAGCATGATTTGTCAAAGTGTATTGCAACTTATAAGCCCTATGTGAACACAGCAAAGCATTTTATTGTCATGGTAACTGAACATAGACTTTACAATACCTCCGCCATTTTAAAGGTTTTTAGAGGTAAAAACTAAAAAATGCAACGTTTTGGAATTTTCTCGTAGATTACAGGTCAAAGTATGCCGAATTTCAAGTTCCTAGCTCATCAGAAAGTGGGCAAACATTAACGTCTGTAAGTAAGTCAGTCAGCCTTGTGGCTTTATATTATAGGGGTTTTGAAGGATTTTAGGAGTAAAAATTACAAAAAATTGAACTTTTCTATTTTTCCGTCGGTTACATGCTAAAAGCTATAAATGTGCCCTATTTCAAGTTTCTAGCTCATTTGGAACCTATCAGTGTAAAATTTTTCGAAGGTAAAATAGTCCCTCGTTCGGATCTCCGGGTAGGGACTAGGCTACACTGAGGGAGGAACTATAGATTGGGAACGTGGAAACTTTTGCGCCTATATAGGCCTGAGGCGCTTAAATCGGTAACTAGAGAATTAGAGAAATACAGGTTAGAAGTTGTAGCAGTACAGGACGTTAGATGGGAGGGTGAAGGTTCAATGCAGACACACGCGTACACCTTTTTCTACCGGAAAGGAAATCATAACCATGAATTAAGGACCGGGTTATTCATACATAGGAGAATTAATACAGCCGTTAGGACAGTAGAGTTTATTAATTATATGCTTTCTTATGTTATTCTAAGAGGACGGTGGTGTGATATCATAGTTATGAATGTCCATGCACCTACAGAGGATGAACAAGATGATGACAAGGACAGTTTCTATGAGAAAATGAACGAAGATTTGATCAGTTTCCGACATATCACATGAAAATTGTGCTAAGACATTTTAATGCGAAAGTAGGAAGGGAGGATATTTTCAAGCCCACAATTGGGAACGAAAGTCTCCACATGCAGAGCAATGACAATGCGATTAGACAGTTAATTTTGCCATCGCTTAAAATTTAATCATCATTAGTACAAAAGTCCCACATTGTCATATTCATAAATACACATGGACCTCGCCAGATGGAAATACTCATAATCAAATCGATCATCTGCTAATAGATGCAAGGAGGCAATCTAGTATAATCGACGTTCGAAGCTTAAGGGGTGGTGACCGCGATTCGGATCTCTATCTGGAAGTTGCTGTGGTTCTGGAGAAACTTTCATTAAACAAAGGAACCATGCAACATTTCGATACAGAGAGATTCAATCTGAAAAAGCTAGATGAAGACGAAAGTAGGAATGCTTACCAAGTCGAGATTTCAAACAGATTTGCAATCTTAGAAAACACTGCAGAACAAGAAGCTAGGGATGATATGAATATCGATAAACACTGGGAATGCATTAAAGACAACATTAAAGTAGCCTCAAAAGACAAATTAGGTCCGCTTGAACTGAAACCAAATAAACCGTGGTTCGATGATGACTGCGTGAAATTAGTAAGTGCAAGAAAGCAAGCAAAACTACAGTGGTTGCAGAATCCGAATGACACTACGTTCGAAAATCTCAGCACTGCTAAACTAGAAACCTCTACAACCATTAGAGCAAAGAAAAGAAACTATCTCAAAGACAAAGTAAATGAATTAGAGGAAAATAGTAAAGACAAACATATTATGGATCACTACAAGGGAATAAACGAGTTCTAGAAAGGTTTTCAACTTAGAATAAGCATTATTAAGGACAAAGATGGCACTATACTCGCGGCTTCAAACAATATTTTTGAATAGGTGGAAAAGTCTTTAATCAGTTATTAAACGTGCGTGGAGATGTCCAAAGTTTAGAAAGTGAAATATTAACAGCAGAATCATTGGTTGCTGAACCAACTCTAACAGAAATAGAAACAGCTAGGCCTAAAGGTAAACTAAAAACACACAAATCTCCAGGCGTTGGCCAAATTCCAGCAGAAATAATTAAGGCCGGTGGGAATAGATTAAACTCAAGAGATCAATAAACTCAGGGAGAGGTAAAACTACGAGAAAGAAAGAAAGAAAGAAAAAAAGAAAGAAAGAAAGAAAGAAAGAAAGAAAGAAAGAAAGAAAGAAAGAAAGAAAGAAATAAAGATCCATAAACTCAATCATATGATTTGGAGAAGGTAGGAATTGCCAAAGGAATGGAAATAATCTATCGTTATACCGATCCATAAAAAGGGAATGTAATAACTATCGAGGAATTTCTCTCTTATCAACATCATACAAATTTCTACCTAATATACTGCTGTCAAGATTAACCCCATATGCGGACGAAATCGTTGGAGATCACCAATGTGGATTTAGGCGAAATAGATCAACCATTGATCGTATATTTTGTATTCGCCAAATCATGGAGAAAAAGTGGAAATATAAAAAGTCTGTTCACCAGCTATGCATGGATTTAAAAAAAAGCATATGATTCAGTTAGGCGAGACAAATTTTATTGTACATTGAGTTCGGGATACCAAAGAAGTTGGTTAGGCTGATCAAAATGTGTCTAAATGAAAGCTATATCAGAGTCAGGGTAAGGAAATTTATATCAGATAGTTTTGCCATTAGAAGCGGCTTGAAGCAAGGAGATGCACTATCACCTTCACTTTTTAATTTCGCTTTGGAATATGCCATTAGGAAAGTTCAGAAAAACAAGGTAGGCAGTCACCTAATTTTAGCGTATGCAGATGATGTTTGCTTGGGTGATGACATAAACACAATCGAGAGAAATGCAGAAAGTCTTTTCGATGTCTGCAGGAACGTTGGATTGGAAATTAATACAGAAAAAACTAAGTAACTTATATGTTCATGGAACGTGAAAATAATGCTCTACAAAATATTAGAATAGCCGGTAAATCGTTCGAACAAGTGGAAAAATTCAAATATCTGGGAGAAATAATTACAGACACAAATAATATGAAAGCAGAAGTTAAGTGTAGACTCAAATCAGGCAATGCTTGTTTTTATGCGGTTCAGAAACTCTTATCTTCTCGTCTTCTCTCCAGAAATCTAAAAATAAATATTTATAAGACTATTATCCTGCCAGTTGTATTATATGGATGTGAGACATGGCCGCTTACTGGTCGAGAAAAACATAATCTGAGCATGGGCGTCGGCATGGGGGGGGCAAGGGGGGGCAACTGCCCTTTTGTGTGCTAACTCCATCCAAGAATCATCCCTCGAAAATTCTACTTCCCTTCAATCTATCCAAATATTGTCCTCCCACCCACGTCTAGGTCTTCCAGGTGGTCTTTTCCCTTCGGGTATCCCAATCAATACTTTTGAGATATGTCTTTTCTCCCCCATGTGCGCCCATTTCATTCTCCGTGATTTCATTAACCTTACTATATCAGGCGAAGAGTACAGGTCATGATGCTCGTCGTTATGCAGTTTTCTCCAGTCCCATTTTCATCTCTCTTAGGCCCAAATATTTTCCTAAGCACCCTTGAATGGCGGGCTCAGGTAAGCGCGGCAATGAACCTTCGGATTCCATGAAATAGATAATATTCCTTTAGCTAGCTGAGGAATTGTCTATGGCCATTGAGTAAGTACGTAAGTATTACTTTATTTATTTTCTTTGTTGTGTTTATTCTTAATACAATAAAGAAAGAAATACTTGCAAATACTGCTAGGAACTGACGTTTTGGATAGCGGATCCTGAAGGGCGGGGGTAATGCTATTCTTCGTACTGGGTTCTCTCACGTGGTAATTCGCTGCGCTACTTCAGTCATTCAAAATACTTTGTCCTCTTTGGTACGGGTTAAAACATCTATATGTAAGGGTCTAATAGTGTGTATTTTCAATAGTGTGTATTATAAAAGTTTGATTTATCATAACTTAATGCAATATTGCTGTATTTTATTTCTTATATTTTCAATGGAACCACAGAAGCAGAAAAGAAGAAAAAAATTAGCAAGCGTCGTCATTTTGACAAATAAATAATACAAGTAAATAATATAATTTGACAAATAATTTTTCTATATTATTTTTTAATTGACAAATTACAATAACCTTCAATTCCTTAAGAAAAATCGAATCGTGCTGTGCTAGGGAAGTAAGATATTACGTGAAAGGGTCGGGGAATTTAGTCCACGGACTCTAATTTAGGCTTAAAGTTCGTTAACGTAAAATTTACGACACAGGATCTACAGCTTATAATTCCACAGGAGCAGAGTTCTGGATTTTTACGTCCAAAAACTGATCAAGCTTTGCAGGGTCTGAACATCGGATCCAAAGGCGTCATGTTACTTCAATAGTACCAAGGCCGACTAGTCGTTTAGGAATAATTTAAAAATAATCCAATTGTTGCGTTCGGTTTGAAAATTAATGTTATTTCACATTCTTATGAAAACATAGCCTAACATTAAACCGAATCTACAGTGGCACGACTAATATATTCAAAACGATTATTCGAGCTTCGAAACAAGAATGCAGACCAATCAGCGTGCAGAGGTGACATTGGTTGCCACATAGTGCACCCGGTAGAAAGAGAGCGCTCAGGAGAGCTAGAAAGAGAGGGCAAATACGCGCGCGTTGTTATAGCAGCTGATGAGTGATACGAGCTAGATCAGCAGTTTACACGTGGTATTTACAATAAACAAAATTTGTATAATGTAAGCAGGGAGCAACGAACAGTAATGGTCCATTGCTGCTACTTCTCATGTGTAGTCCAGAGTTCGATCCCTAGAAAAAAATATTCCATTTCAATGTTCATCGGATCAGGGGCTGAATCCATATCTCGATCGAGTGACCCTCAAAAAAGAAGCATGTCCATGCCCTGACAGCGTATCCGCAGGTCTGGGTTCGATTCCTGGTACTTCCTGGAATCTTTGTGAGGTAAGGGAGTCTGGACACCAACTGATAAAACCTGATAAAGAAGTAGCGGCTCAGGTACAAAAAGCCATCAATAACAGCCATCTGCCTATGACAGATGATCCAACGGTCGAATGGTAGGTCAAGTCCCACAAGGGAGATAAGTTTATCACTAAATAATACCTATCAAGGGTGGTCAAGATTATTCAAACGTGGTTTAAAGCAGTCTTTTTATTATTTAAAGTGCAATATAAAAATACAAATTTGAGGCAAGCACTTAGGTTGGCCGAAACAAACAGAACAGCTGAAATGGGTTTTCCCAAGTAGGCCTATATGTTACTGGTACCGGTACTTTGTAATGAAACAGGTAAACACACAAAATAGATTTCATTAAGGATGAACCGGATATAGCCCTATGATAGAAATGTATAATAAATTAATAACTAATTAATTCCCTTGTATAATATCAATTGAATTTTAGTTAACAAAGATTTATTTGCATTTAGCCATATTATTACTGTATACTGTATACTTTATTGGAGTATGCCGTGGCGTAGTGGTTGGCCTATTTCTTTTGGTGGCGCTATGGCCCTGAGGTCGACTCAGCCTCTAACAGAAATGATTACCAGCTGTATTCTTGGGGGGTAAACAGCAGCCGGTGCTGACAACCATACCACCTTCCTGTGCCGATGTCTCAATCTGGGAGCCTCAACCTCGCGAAAACCCTACGAGTCTCCACGGCACCTACCGGAATCACTTACCTTTTTATAAATACTTTATTCTCAATTTAATAAATAATCATATACTGTATTATTATAACGATTTTATTATAATTTTTAATGTCGTCGTTTGTCAATAGAGGCAAATATTTTAAGAAAAATTTTCAGGTTATTTAAAGTATGTAAAAGAGACATAATGAAGACATAGGATCCACTACAAACATTCTATTCAAATTAACGATGAAAAAGAAATGAGGGGAAGAATTCCGAAAAAAATAATAAACTTCAGAACTATTTCGTTTAAAAGGAATAGGTTGAATTTATCAATAATAATAATAATAATAATAATAATAATAATAATAATAATCAGGGCCCGGATTCTAATGACATGTTATCTAATATGATTGCATACTGAAGGCTCATTCATGACCAGGAACATGTATAATCATGAAATTTTGGTTTGGATATTTATTTTTATTGCTTTACCAGCATTGTTTATTCTCGGCGCGATAACTCGAGAACTACTGGGGCTAGAAACTTGGCTCTTAGACAGTCGCATTCAAAATTTTATCCCCTTTAAGAATATGCAAACACAAATTCCCTATTTGCTATATTTTCCATGGGCGCAATGAATTAGTGAACATGAAATCTCGAAGCGGGCTGAAGTGGCGCGCCAACTGGGCAACACTGCCTTGTTGTCATAGGCTACACACTTTGATACGAGTGTGGGAGGCGCCGCCCGAAATGCGTTCTTGTTTCGTAGCTCGTATAGTACAATGAACAATGTTATGCATAGCCTATGCACACTACACGACTTCGGTCGGACGACAAAAAGTCGGACGGGCAATTTTCTTTAGTCGACTGATAAAGAGAATGAGACCTTTCACATTACGCTCCTTGCACACTACACGACTTCGGTCGGACGACAAAAAGTCGGACGGGCAATTTTCTTTAGTCGACTGATAAAGAGAATGAGACCTTTCACATTAGACGGCAACGACACGACAACGACTTTTTGTCGGGTTGCAGTCGTCCAGTGCCACTGCATCCACACGACAGTCGTGTCGTCTCTCTGCTCAGTGGCCTATGTAATCAAATACACGCTTGCACACTAGACGATTTCAGTCGGACGACAGCTGTCTCCATTGCGCGTTGCTTGGTTAAGTTTGTGTGATTTGTTCGCTATTTACGAACCTTAAACATGGAAGGAATTGACACTGAAGTTTTGATTTCGCTGGTTCAAGCAAAACCTGTATTATGGGACAAAACTTTAGATATTTACAAAGAAAGAATCGGGACAAGAAAAGCCTGGGAAGAAGTATGTTTAGCACTGAAGCCAGATTTCGAGAACATCAGTGATACAGAGAAGAATGCCTTCGGTAAGTACTTTCTATCAATTGTCATGTTTCTTTTTCATTGAAATTTTGGAACATAAAAAAACTTAAAGTGAGTATGAAAATACTGTAATAAAATCCACTAATAATAATACTTTAATAATAACAATAATAATAATAATAATAATAATAATGTTAATAAATATTTCATTATCATTGAACAAGTAGGCCTACTGCAATAGACGTCATTCTTTATGATTAAATTTCTCACACAATATTACGAAATCTTTGTCTTTGAGTTACTAAATGAGTGATAAATATCATAACAAGAAGATTGATGGACAATCTAAAGTTCACATTCAGTTATTACATTCCTTGAGTACAAAAGCAATAAAACCAGTAAAAACATCGCACATTTGGATCAGCCTAAACTTAAGACACTAAAATATGTTTGCATTCAAAAAATTCTGTCACAGATTAAAAAGGTGTATTAATTAACCATGCATATAGTTCATTGTTAAATCTTATTATCGGTAATTCTATAATTTTTATTGGTAGTTTATTAATCATTTTAGGCCTAGTATATCAAAGCTGTTTTAATAATTTTGCAAGTATTTGTATAGGCACATATAATCTTTTACTATTCCTAGTATTGTTATTCCTAGTATTGTAAGTGCAATAATAATCCTGTAATCTGTTTTTATTGTAGAGAATAACATGATATATGTATAAGTTAATTACTGTTATGTACCGAAACCTAATAAATAATGGCTTACAGTGTTCTAGTTTTTCTGAATCTGTAATAATCCTATCAACTTTCTTTTGTAACACGAGAATATACTGAGTTTAATTTTTTAGTAGTTCCTCGTAAATATACTTCGCATTTTATCTTTCATGTTTGTTTATGTAGAGTGCTTTAATAAAACAAATCATGACAAAATTAGAGTGTTTAAAATTTAATAGAAATTCAGCAGTAAAACCTTACAAACTTATTATTACGCTTCAATTAAATATTAATTAAAACACCAGCAATAACAAAGCAGTGTTCAAACACTTACCTTAAAGTCATAGCCAGCATTTCAACAGGTTTTATACAACTTCTGAATCGTGTGTTTTGCCGTTGAAGAACATTCTTCAGTTTCCCGTGCAATTCATCAAAGGAGCCAAGTGACATACGAAAATAGTTAAAAAACTTTCGATCATCATTTCTCAGATCTTCAAATAATGTGTAGAACATCCCTACTTCCTCCCGTCTCTGATTAATTGGATGAACCCAGTAAAGGCGATTGCGCCTTCGTCTTTTCCGACGACGATAAAACATCCATAATGCAATGATTTGTTCACGATCCATAATAACAACCTTACCTGGCTTTACTTTCAACACAACTGTTAAAAATAAAATCCTAGAGTGAAAAGCAACCCGACAAGATTTAGAGTCGTCCGACCGAAATCGTGTAGTGTGCAAAGAGCGTCAAAAGCAAGTCGGACGACTTTTTGTCGTCCGACCGAAGTCGTGTAGTGTGCAAAGAGCGTTAGACGGCAACGACACGACAACGACTTTTTGTCGGGTTGCAGTCGTCCAGTGCCACTGCATCCACACGACTGTCGTGTCGTCTCTCTGCTCAGTGGCCTATGTAATCAAATACACGCTTGCACACTAGACGATTTCAGTCGGACGACAGCTGTCTCCATTGCGCGTTGCTTGGTTAAGTTTGTGTGATTTGTTCGCTATTTACGAACCTTAAACATGGAAGGAATTGACACTGAAGTTTTGATTTCGCTGGTTCAAGCAAAACCTGTATTCTAATAGATTTAATTTTGGAACATAAAAAAACTTAAAGTGAGTATGAAAATACTGTAATAAAATCCACTAATAATAATACTTTAATAATAATAATAATAATAATAATAATAATGTTAATAAATATTTTATTATCATTGAACAAATAGGCCTACTGCAATAGACGCCATTCTTTATGATTAAATTTCTCACACAATATTACGAAATCTTTGTCTTTGAGTTACTAAATGAGTGATAAATATCATAACAAGAAGATTGATGGACAATCTAAAGTTCACATTCAGTTATTACATTCCTTGAATACAAAAGCAATAAAACCAGTAAAAACATCGCACATTTGGATCAGCCTAAACTTAAGACACTAAAATATGTTTGCATTCAAAAAATTCTGTCACAGATTAAAAAGGTGTATTAATTAACCATGCATATAGTTCATTGTTAAATCTTATTATCGGTAATTCTATAATTTTTATTGGTAGTTTATTAATCATTTTAGGCCTAGTATATCAAATCTGTTTTAATAATTTTGCAAGTATTTGTATAGGCACATATAATCTTTTACTATTCCTAGTATTGTTATTCCTAGTATTGTAAGTGTGTACATCCTTCTTGCAATAATAATCCTGTAATCTGTTTTTATTGTAGAGAATAACATGATATATGTATAAGTTAATTACTGTTATGTACCGAAACCTAATAAATAATGGCTTACAGTGTTCTAGTTTTTCTGAATCTGTAATAATCCTATCAACTTTCTTTTGTAACACGAGAATATACTGAGTTTAATTTTTTAGTAGTTCCTCGTAAATATACTTCGCATTTTATCTTTCATGTTTGTTTATGTAGAGTGCTTTAATAAAACCAATCATGACAAAATTAGAGTGTTTAAAATTTAATAGAAATTCAGCAGTAAAACCTTACAAACTTATTATTACGCTTCAATTAAATATTAATTAAAACACCAGCAATAACAAAGCAGTGTTCAAACACTTACCTTAAAGTCATAGCCAGCATTTCAACAGGTTTTATACAACTTCTGAATCGTGTGTTTTGCCGTTGAAGAACATTCTTCAGTTTCCCGTGCAATTCATCAAAGGAGCCAAGTGACATACGAAAATAGTTTAAAAACTTTCGATCATCATTTCTCAGATCTTCAAATAATGTGTAGAACATCCCTACTTCCTCCCGTCTCTGATTAATTGGATGAACCCAGTAAAGGCGATTGCGCCTTCGTCTTTTCCGACGACGATAAAACATCCATAATGCAATGATTTGTTCACGATCCATAATAACAACCTTACCTGGCTTTACTTTCAACACAACTGTTAAAAATAAAATCCTAGAGTGAAAAGCAACCCGACAAGATTTAGAGTCGTCCGACCGAAATCGTGTAGTGTGCAAAGAGCGTCAAAAGCAAGTCGGACGACTTTTAGTCGTCCGACTTTTTGTCGTCCGACCGAAGTCGTGTAGTGTGCAAGGAGCGGAAGCATTCCTGCCACTAGCCTTCTCCTCGGCTTGCTACAGTAATTTCATATAACTCTATGTTAAATTCAATTTTCTGTTTCTGTTTACAATTATAAATAAAATCAGGTAAACTGATGTAACAAAGTGCCAGTATGTTTTTGTTTAATCAGTTATGACTGCAATTATGATATGCAGAATATGTTTTTTTTTAAATTGATTTCCAAGTTAAGCTCCAGATTTATTCATTAAGCAGGGCTTACGGAAGAAGAAAGGTCTACCATCTCGGCCACCTGGGTCATTTTAACGGTCTAGTTGAATAAGCGCATGTAAATCAATATGTTTTTTGTCATAGCTACCTGTATTTTAATTTCCAAGGCCTTATACGATCACAGTAAAGCAATAGGCTATGTTGTCAAGATAACTGATTTTCATTTTTTTTATAAATTCTTTCGAATACGTATATTACCATAAAATAGACACTAAATTGAGCATTACTCCGAAACAGATCAACCGATTTTATCCATTATGAATAGACGTCTTCCCATGGACATTATAAATGTGTATACCAAGTTTCATAAAAATCCGGTAAAGCGTATTTGAGTTACCGCGTCTTTAAAATATACACTAAATTAGGTTATACTCTGGTACCGGTCAACAGATTAGGTTCAAATTCAATAAGGCACTTCTTATGGACGTCATAAATGGGTATACCAAGTTTCATGGAAATCCGATACAGCGTATTTCTAATAGAAAGGCGCCATAATCTATTAAAATAGGCACTAAATTGGGCATTACTCCGGTACCGGTGAACCGATTTGGTTCAATATCAATAGGGTTCTTCCCATGGACATTATAAATGTGTTTTCCAAGTTTCATGAAAATCCGAAAAAGCGTATTTGAGTTATGGTGCGTACAGACACACGGACAGACGGACAGACAGACGGACAGACATTTTTTCGTCCACCACACAATCTCATAAAGTACCATACTGGCACTTAATAACTCTGCACCTACATCGTATTATCGTAACATTTTTAATGCCTTAGATACACTTATTTTCTGCTGACAGTTGTATCCTGACAAAGAATTAAATTCTCAAAACTTGCTACGCGTCGTTTGCCTAACTTTTTGTTATACGGTCTACTTCTCTGTCAATTTAAAATATCCTAAAATGTTCTCAATCAGTCAGTTTTCCTCATTCTATCAACCATTGAATATAGAACACGAGAACCAATTAAACAGAGTGGAAAGCATAAAATTACTCAGGTTTTAACAGCTCATCCCTTCGGTAGAAACAAACAAACAAATTCAAATACCATATTTCTTTCCCAAGTGGGTACTTTCCTAAAAATAAATAACCCTAAATTTTAACATTGAATTGCTCGAAAAGTATTACTGTCCATTTTTTCACATCAGCAGAGAAAAGAATAAGGAATAAAATTTCCCTTTGCGTATTTTAGTGATATTGGTGGTTTTCTGCAAATTAGATACAACTATTTTTATGTGCATCACATAGGCCTAAATCCGGAACATAAGACTAAATCGGAGCTAGAGTGTCTCACGCTTTGTTTTTATACGCGTTGACGGAGGTCATTGACACGTGATACAAGCTATCTGGGCAGTGCGCTGTTGCAATCCTGCGTAACCTTAAAACCTTCTATTTTAAAAACCATAAATATAATCACAAGGCGCAAAATAAATTTTGGATTTATTGTGATATGAACTACTACTTCTCTGAACCTGCGCAGTTTCTAAATGTTTTTGTAAATCTTTGTGCGATTCAGACGCATGAATCTTGTGTTATCTACAATAAATTTGGTGAAATAGAATACCGCAAAGTCGACGTGCATTCATGCACTCATGTGCTGACTTTTATTCGCAACTTGTGTACTCTCTCGGGAAAGTTCTGCAAAAGCACTACTTGACCACGTTAATTGAAGGACTAGACTTATTGTCCGGTATTTATTTCACTCTACATCAGTGTTTCCCAAACTTACTGTGCCCATGGACCCCTTTTTCTAGCAAAGACCTGACCATGACATTTCAAATGTAGTAACTCTCTATAACTGTATAATAGAAAAATTGTAAATTTAACTTTGATATCTTGAATGGTAAATGGTGACGTAGAAATAGAATATAAATAAAACACTGTGACATTTATTTTTTTCAGTGAGATGGGTGAACCTAATCGTAATCGTAATGGGATGATATGAGATTATTTATGTTCGGCTCTATGTTTGTAACAGTCTTAACTCATAAGTCTCCACGAGTAAATGTCCAGTCGATTTCTTTTCTTTTTTTTATGAGGCTTATAACTGCACTAAATCCACGTTCTCCTAAATTAGGAGACGGGAAAGCAATCACCATCTTCTGTACAGTAACTCATGGCCAAATCTGTATCTGTATCTGGTACCCTATGATCCCCAGGTGGGGCGAAGGGGCCTCCAATGGAGGTTTCATTACCTATTCATTCTTTTACGTGCCGTAAATCTACGACACGGGACCCCCAGCTTAAGGTCCCCGGAGGACTCCGTGCCCATGGTTTTTCCGTCCTGAAAAATCCATCGACCGCGGCCGGGTTTGATCCCGCGCCCTGCGGATCTAGAGGCGGGCACGCTACCTCTAGACCACCGCGGCCGACTCATGGCCTAATACAAGCTATAAAATTGCTATATGTTTTTGTAACCAGAATTTGTGATACTCTTGTCCCAACATTGGTTTCAGCTCCTCATTTGTGGATCATTCAATTACTGTATTTGCTCATGGTATTAGTATGGATTCATCTGAGTTTGTGGGTTCATTTGCAAGAGTCCAAGAGTCGGGGATATCCAAGCAAAGAATGTCGTCAAATCTTCGTCTCGTTTTTGTAATTTTCAAAGATACGTAAACTGAGAACTTTCTAATCTCCCCAAGTATTAGGCCTATCTGTATAGAAAAAGGTTTGCAACAAACGCAGCTATTGATTTTTTAGTTTTGATTAAATTGAATTTATCACCTTGTAGCTTCAAATTGGCTTCGTTAAATTTGTCAAGCAAGTAAGTCATATAAGCTATGTCATTTTTTTATTAAATAAATTAAGCTGCAAATCATTGTCTTTACTTTCCATGCATTTCATCACTGAATCAAAGAGTGCATAAAACCGATCCAAACAAGTAGCCTACTTGGATAACCAACGAACTTCCGTTTTAAAAAGTAAACGATTATATGCTTCTAAATTTCCGAAGAAAGTGGAGCAAATAATTTCTCATTTAATGCATTCCATTTGATTTAATAACAAGACATCTAGTGAGACATGCAAGCGTTCAATAAGGCGACTAAATGATGCCGATGGATATCAACAATGTACACATAATACGTACTATTAACTTGTTTTAAAGTGTGCCAGAAAGCCTCGCCGGAGCATCGTCAATAGCAACGAAGAGGATATTACTCAATGGTATAGTTTTTCATACGTAATATCGAGTAGGATTTAATAAGGCTATTCCATGAATAAAATATAACGGATTTTGTAAATAATAAGTATTTTCTTACTTTGTTGTCAATATTCTGTCAGCCGTAAGATCACGGCATACTAGATGAAAGAGCAGTCCACGAATCGATTCGATGAATCGATCCGAGTTCCCAGTGCTACTAATAGTGCGCATTACAAGATTGAGGGCGTCGTAGTAGTTGCGTACGCCTAAAAGCTATAAAACACACGAGCTGGCATGCATCGAATCGAAATTGTGTTTTTAAACAATGGACATTTATATTATATCAATTTCCAAACAAGTTATGTTGTATTAAATAATGTGTTTTCATTCTGCTCATAGGCAGCATGTGACGTATTAATCACTGCACGTTGATGCCTTACGTGCTCAGTAATGAGCTGACGTTTTATCAGATAAAATTGCATCCTTGCGATCCGAGAAAGGATATTATAAGATAAACGATCGTGATTGGTGTATATCCGAGGAAATGCTAAACGTCATTGGTCAATATAAAACACGCGGCGTATGAGTGGAATAATCATGGAAAAAATCTTTTTGAATGCAATAATTTTTCTTAATTTTCGTAATAATAAAAATGGTTCACAACTATTCTACTTTATATTAAGCCTTTCGCGGACCCCCGACATTAATATTTTCTTCAAATTCATTTTAAATTGCCTTAGCGGTCACAAGGGCCCCCAGGGGTAGGTAGTTTCAACTCTGGGAATCACTGCTCTAAATGAACAAAACTTCACTTCAATAAAATAAAATCTGTTAACTTTAATATCATTGAAATAATTTAAATAATTTCAACCTATTTTAATTCTCAGTCGCATTTTAGAACTCTGCGTATGCTCTAATAAGCTTATTGGCTACTTGATATTGACTACTCATGGAAATGAAACGATTTGAGTGAGATCATTTGAAACTAAAGGAAGGCAGTGGGATAATGAATAACGTATAAAATTGGTTGGTGTAACCTTCAACAACTAAAAAAAATTAGTTGCATGAACTAACAACTTAAAATTTCATCGCACGCTCGGGAACAAACAAACTTAATTAAATATTACTGAAAGATAAAGAAAAATAAATAACCATATTTTTAAACATTATTTCCTTATATTACTGTTGAAAGGATTACTTAAAATATGTACATTTTAGTAACAAAATTATCTTGGCAATAGAATGACTCACATAGGCTACAAATGGTGGGATGTAGATATCTGCGATTTAAAGTGAAAAAGGGGGTGTGAAATTGATTACTAAGAGTACAATATATAAATATATCTCTCAGGATTTCTTTGAAAATAGGCAAATGCATTAAGGAATAACTGTGGAGGGGAAAATATTAACTTTAGGTTTCAAGATATAAGCGATTTCATGATGTGGGAACATTGTAGGGTGAGGGAATTGAAAGTGGAAGAAAAGAACCTGTTGCTAACCAATATAAAGTGGAGTGTTATTATAGAGTTCATCCCGTGGGGGTATAAACCCGAACAAAGGAAGAGCATGACTGAGTACGTTGCCATCTCTATCATAATGGATCAAGTGGGGAGACGTATCCGAGGGGGATGCAAGAATATATAATAATAAAGATGATAGGACACTGAACAACAACTTATATAATTGAAGGGTAATACGTAGCAGTGCACTATACTTTTTAAAAATGGTTTCTAAGCTGACAAAATGTGTTTTAGGTACTGTCCTTTATAGGATCTTTCTATTCTATTCCATTTCCGGTATTAAGGGTCAAAAGGATAAAGAAAGTGATATAATAACATATTATATGCATTCAGACATATATCCCTAGGTGATTCATGGTTTTGAAACATTCATTGAATTCTATTCTTGAACATTTCTGTACCCTTTACCCTTTATAACGTAATAATTGCATATATACGTTTATCTAATATTAAATTTCTTGACAGTGGAAAGCATTGATAGGCTATAGGAAGATACAGTGTATAGCAGCCCTTTTCATATCGCGGCACGCGGAACAAAAAAGGAGAAACTACAAAAATATGATAGTATCAGTTTAAAAAGCGTAAATAAACATAGGCATAAGTTGTAATATTGTTTGTGTGAAATTTAGTCGAAACATGGCGTATGTTCCATTTTGTCAAGCAAGAATTGCCAAGTTAAATAGGAAACATGATCTTTTTTGTTTTGTGAGGATATTGAAATGATACCTTAAAAGTGAACATCGAGTATCAAACTATCAAAGTTTCAACTTGAACTGTGTGATTTTTCCAAAAATAGCGAATGAGGAGACAATTAATTAGAGTGGCTATTCAACTCATACGCCGCGTGTTTGATATTGACTAATAACGTTTAGCAATTCCTCGGATATAGACCAATCACGGTCTTGCAATATTCTTGTAGGAATCGCGAGGATGGTATTTTATCGTGATAAAACCGTCTGATCGTTACTGGAAACGCGACTATCAGTGTACAGTGATTAATAGTCAGATGTTGCCACTAAGCGGGACGAAAACAGATTATTTTATACAACATGACTTGTTTGGAAATTGAAATAATAAAAATGTACATTGATTAAGAACACAATTTCAATTCGGTGAAAGCCAGTTCGTGTGCTTTTATTCTGTTCTGCTGTTAGCTTACCTGAATGAAGTTAACTATGTCTTATATGCACCATTGGTAGCACTGATTTACATCATGGTAGCTCGAATCGATTCATGGATGGTTGATTCACAGTATGCCGTGATCTCACAACTGTTAGTTTTGTTTTTATACAACAAAGCACGAAAGTAATTATTATTTATATAATCCGTTACATATTATTCATGGAACACGTAAAGATAGTATCCGCTGCAATTAACCTTTAAATTACTTTTAAATATGTGCTAATAAGGTCTGTTTTATACGGCTAGAGCGTATGTCTTGAAAATTCAAATTGTATATGGTCTTACTTCCCAAATTACAAACCATATTTTCATAGGCTAGTGCACTAGACCATGTTAGAATTTCTAATAATAGAGTATTAATAGACTTAATTTGATCATTTTATCTTTGTAATGTGTAATTTCTAAACAAAAAGTGAATGTCGGTTAATAAAGACAACAGCTAATTAAGTAAAAAAGTGTTCTATACCTTTATATTATATTTTAATTGCACCATTCTTAACTTACTTACGTAAAAACCTGTGTGATACGATATCTTGCAGGTAATTTGTCTATTAAAGATTATCACTCTGATTCATTGTCTCCTCATACGTTATTTTTTTAAAATTGTGCAGGCCTACACCAAATGCTGTTAGTTGTTAATTATGCAGAATCGGCATATCTTAAACCATTTCCTATGTAATAGACCACTACGGAAATGAAATTAGTCAACAAACTTAATTCATTTTGGTGTGGCCCTCAAAATAAGTAAACTTGCCTCACATTCCCCTAAAGTTTGACATTCCTGCTGTATACGAAGAAGTTTTAAAACTCGTCTTCAACGCAAATGCAAGTGGTGTTGAAACACCCTCAGTAAAAAAAAAAAATGTATTGTTACACGAAGATGCGACTAGGATACAATGGTAAGAGTTCAGTGAGCTTTGTTAGGAATTGTAAGTTTTGAAGCGCCCCGAGTAAAAATTATATGCAAAAAAATGAGTGCTTTTGTATATGAGGTGGTCTGTTCAATATTCTAGTTAATGTCCAGCATGAAAGACAGATGGACAGACCTCCAACTATTTATAAAAAGTGGAGGTCGAGTAGCAAAGAGTTGTGTGTTCTTAACCAAACATATGCAGCCTTCATCAATTACTCGTAGGTCCCCTTATAACCTACTGCGTGATTGCCCAATTTTATTTGGCCAGTCTTGTTATTAAAAATACAGCGAATTAGGAAAGTTTACATGTGTAAATATTATAGTAGAAAAATTCCTCTGACACTGGGACTTGAACCCATGACCTTTGGCTATTCGCGCCAATGCACTACCAACTGAGCTAAGCCGGAGTTCAATTCGCAGCGCCAGAAGGAACCTCTCTCCTATTACTGATTTCCCTAATGGTCTACCTCACAGACAGACAAGTTATGTCATATACTGTACTGTGAGGCACACTAATTAGTGATTTTTGTGACCAGGCTCCCACTGTTATTGTACAGTTAACATTCAAGATAGATATATAAGCAATAGAAACAGTCAGTTGTATATTATTTCTTTCATGTCTTGTACACATTTAACACTATCATGTAATAGAGTCTATTATTTTAAAAAATATTTTTATCAACTTCCAAGCCCTATTGATATCCATTGAAACGAGTTATTGTATTTTAATAAAATAAATCTCTTGAAACTCTACTTATACAAAATGTAGCCAATGTAGGCTAATAGTTTGATGTCCATCATATTTCATTCATTCTATGTAAATACCATCAAATATCCTAACAGTTGATGAAAACGTTTTGGAACAAAACTTTACTGAAATACGATAATTTATTGTTAATACCTATTCAGTTCGAACTCCATGGCTATGATCCTTACACTAAAAGTCTACGACTAGAAACCTACTGGAAGTAACATAAACCTCAATTTAAGCTCAAAATATAAGAGTAATATATTTGAATATAAAATTTTCTTAAATTTGGATCATATAAAATGTTCTACTGAAACCTGCCGTTTACTTTTTGGCAACCCCCAAAGAATTATGTACTCGTATCTTATCAAAACGGGATATTTGGTGAATTATAAATTTCGGTATGAATTTTTCATTATTCTCAATCAGGAATTTGTAAAACCTTAAGAAGAAGGTTGATCTGAATTTTACTGACTACTACTGTAACTACTCTGCAACTATTTTTCCTCAAAACATTCGACTGACTTGAAGTTTCATTCATTAGTATAAAATATTTCATAAAGTTTCACAACAGAGTTTCACAACATGAAATTATTATTAGCATCCAACAAGCTAAATATATTTTGAAGTTAAGATGTTTGTGCACATATAACAAGCGATCAGAAGTCATAAAAAACCTCGAGAAATGTCTGATAAAAACAAGAAATTAAAATAATAAATCTTACTGCAAATCGGTTACGTTTATGCATTGAAGCCACATCATAATCTTGAGCCCAAGGTATTGGATTATTATTGTTGCTCATTAAATTTGTCTCTATCACAGAACACAACTCCAGTGGAACCTTGTGTTAATTAGTATCTATATATTTCATTATTTTTAAATGCATGTATAATGCATGTATAATTGGGACTTTATATAATATTCTTAGTACACATTTCCACTTGTACTGGGTTTTTTAGACTGCTCTTCATCAACAATCGTTTCATGTTCATGTGGTATAATGTACTGTATTATCATTTTAAATAATTATTACTGTTTTCCCTTAAAGCGCAACAAAATTAAAGTTATCATGATTCCATTACTATATGAGAGTTTGCTTTACGTGATGACCATTCAATATTTATGTCGCATTCATATCCTCTACCCAACTGAGCCTCCTACATAATAATATGTTTGAAAAATTTCGCTATGGAAAAATGACTTTTATTACCAAGTCAAGCAGTAAAACCAATAACAGCAGGACTATATATGGTACTGACGTTATGAACAGTTGGATACTTCATTGAATCATTTACTAAAATAGATAACGATGTAGATTTTACATGTGGTCTACGCTAACAGCTTTGTTTCTATGACGTAACATCAGTATCTTATGCTGAAAACCTATTTTTTTCCTGGTGTAGAAATGTCGTTTAGAAGTAATAGTCAAGGATTGTAGCAAACACTGTATCTTAATAGAATCTCTATCAACTTCCATGCTGAAACTAATCTCCACCTGTGACAATTGAGAAGAAAGGCAATGAGAAAAGAAGAAAAGCACGCCTTTCTTATTGTACACCGCGCAAGTTATTTTCGCTTAGGTCTATATGAGGCACTCAGAACACAAATGGTGTAAGTACATAAAAACTGGGTCTGAGATATTTGACCTCAAATAAATGTAACTCCTTAAGTTTGTACATTATCACTGTATGTATATACTCAGTGAAATAGCTGAAGTTGAGCTTCTTGCATTCGTTCTCTGAAAACAACTTATGCTGATGAAACAGTTAAACTCAACAATTTAGAAATTCCTGGACTTATACCACTTGTATTCTGAGTATCTCATATCTTACTGGTTTAAATTGATTTTTAACATGCCTATCCAAGTGAATATTATAACGGAGTCAACCACGTAAACAACATCTATCGCTAAAAGCACAATATATATTAGTTGTTCTCTGTATCGTACTTTTTGTACTTTTCTATCGCATCAGCGATTCCTTAGCGAATTTCATACCGGTACTAAATAATTTATCATAGCTTTAAGAGCTTTCGAAATTATTTCACTGGAAGTTCAAAAAAAGTCAGTAATTGTTACAGATCAAATTAAATTTTTTTAATGATTAATGTATTTAACTAAGCAATAATGTATATGGACTCGCATTCGGGATGTCCCAGGTTCAAATTCCGTGGACGGCTAATTTGAAACGGGGTTTTCATGTTTTCTCCAGTCGTAAAGCAAATTCCGACTTGGATATTTACATACCATGAACAATCCTTGCTAGTTCATCTTATATCATATTATCCATTTAAATTAATGTCAGTTGAAATTTACTCCATAAAATACACCAACAGTGTACTTGAAAATACTTGACAAACAATATTTTAATGGCCACAGAACCTGAACCTCTGATACGGCCTCGAAGCTGAAAGGAGTATAAATACAGCTGAATTTAAAAAAAAACTATAGGCCTATGATAAAAATATTAATCTCAAAATACCTTTTCTGCGTAACCTCTTTGTAGGAATTAAGAAAAACGTTATATTATGTCGTCTCTTCTTCTGAATTAAATCTGCTACTAAGTTTATTAAGGAATAGGTTGATTGAAAGACTATTGAAGACCCTCAATTCATTTATGCAAAATCTATGTAAATTTTTGTAAATCTTATTATTTCCGATCTTTTTCACCTTTTTTATGGTATTTACAAGTCATTGTCCACAAGGGGGAAAAGCCCATTGATCAGGCGCATAGCACGCGGACATCAAGTGATTGTTTGGCAAAGAACTATGACATCATAGAAATTAATTAGCACATGCTAGAGACATTAGGGGTGAATGGGAGTTAAATTTCAAACCATCATTAACTTCTGCAGGAAAGGAATTACCTAAAACCTCGAACCTTCATTCCAGTCAGCCTTTTCTGGACCTTGAATCTTAAGGATTTGAGTCCAGAACATTACAGTTCGTGTCGTTGGTAATGCAGTAAGAATGACACTGAATGAATGAAGGAATTTGTCGAGTGCTAAGAATCCTTACAGAATGTGTCCACTGGTTCTGACCCTGGTCACTATCCCAAGTCAACATTCATTAAATCACACACTAGACTTCAGATCATTTAGTCTCTTTACACCTGCTCTGAATGGTAAGTACTGGGCCTCATTGTCCAGTAGCGAACTTTTTTGAATATGGGGACAGGAAGGAAAGAGTACGAAATGACAAGCCAAGATAAAGATACTACGGGAATATGACACTGGCTTTCTATGCTCAAGGTCGCGGGTTCGAACCTTGGTCTGAGTTGCAATACACCCACGACGTTTAAAAAAAATATAAAATAAATTTAAAAAATAAAAAAATAAAAATAAAAAATCAACCTCGTTTCTGTTTAGCATGTAATGGATGTCATTTTCTTTAGATCTTTCTCTCTATGTATAAAGGAGGCTATGTGAACTCTGGAACTGGATAAAGCATATCTGGGCTTTGCCACGCTACAAAACTCGTCAGGCCCCCTTTTCGGGGAGAAGAGAGAGAGAGAGAGAGAGAGAGAGAGAGAGAGAGAGAGAGAGAGAGAGAGAGAGAGAGAGATATGGAAAGAGAAGTGGAGAGAGATTTTAGGATTCAGGTGGTAGGATCTTTCATCTTGCCCGTCATAACTCCATGACGCCCTAGGCCAGAAAACGGCATCCTGTTAAGCAAGAGATGCTGTTTTCTTAAATGTGTTTCAGTCTGGGACCACTAGGAAAAATGCCGATTTCACTCATTTATTCACGTATTTCTATTTCACAAGTTAAAATATACATCTTTTTTAAGCGTACCACTAGGTTAGCATTGTTAACTGAGTACCTCTGGGGTCATAAAGACCGCAAATAATTTACACGGGAAAATTCGGTAGTAGGACAGAATTGCAATTGATTTATTCAACTGGCATGAAAGCATATATTTCCTGAAAACAGGAAAGATTTCTGCACTGAATCTTCCTACTACCAGAATATCTTTGTTACACTGAGTACCACTGTGTTCATTAAGACCCCAAGTAATTTACATTGAATATATTGGTGGTATATTACGAAATTTATATACTGTCATCAGGAGATTAAATATTATTCATAACAATTATTCATATTATTCATAATAATTATTCATATTATTCTTAAAAATAAACAATTACTGCAAAATGTCTGAGGTATGACAAAAAAATTAATGGTGCAAAATATGGTGTACATAGCCTACTTTCTCAGAAACACATCTTATTGAGTTTTTTCACGTGGAGGAAAGAAATGTATCTTTATAAAAAATAACATCAACCTTAAAGATTTAGCGAATTATAGATCGTAGGCTAATATTAATAATACTTTCTGTATAACAGAGATTCATTTCAATAGGCCTGCGCAGATAAACAGACAAACACCGGACACTGGGAACGGGACAGACAGACATCATTACGAAAACTCTTGATCTGCTTCTAGGCATCGTTAACATTAGATATTTATTCAAGAATCCACAGAATATTGCTTTAGACAGCTTGAATTGAAAGTATACTTTGAATACAAGACACACGAAGTACAAGTTGCACATTATCCCATTATTGCTGAAAAATCTTTGTCACTCCATTGTCACTTACTTTGGTTTCCATAATAATTTAAACTGTTAAAAACCATTAAGCCTTTTAAAATGTTAAATTTGTTTCGATAGTTAGAAAAATCGTCATATACTTGGTGGCTAAAATCGTTGTGGATTCCAGTCCTTATGTTGACAGCCGTGCACCAGAAAATTAATAACCACTCTCTGCGCATATACATGTGCATATTAATATTATATATTACTAATATTATTATTATTATTCTATTTGAAACAGCTTAGAAGTGGAACAGTACATGCGCCGGAGCGACGTGACCCTGAAACACCGTACCACGCTCGCACGTATTAGCTTAGGAGAGGTAGCCAAACAAGCAAGTGAAATATGGCTACCAGAACTTAGTTTCTGGGCGATAACAGAAATTAACACTATTTTCAGAACATTCACACAGCACGTGAAAGAAAGCAGGAAGGAACGAGAGCAAGATGATGCCTACGACACACCGAATTTGAGACGAATCTGCTTTCGGGAAATGCTTAGATCTCCGTGGGTCCTACCGAGTAAGACGAATATGGCAGATTGCTCAAGACTTACCTCGGAAGCTGCGGGATAGCCTCGCAGCAACCGATCTGAGTGAGGTTTTTGCGGGGTTTCCCTCAATCTATAAGAAGAATACCAAATCGGTGGCATGCCCCCCCCCCCCCCCCGTCATCGGAGACAGATGAACAAGAATAGAAATTAACTGAATAAACACCAAAGTAAAAGAACCAACCAACTGACTAAAAAAAGCGTACGATACATACGGTAAAATGATTTTCTTTTCATTCAATCTGTATAATTCAATTTCCATGTACTCGTTTCGAAAACATTCCTACTCGAAGATAAAACCTCTCTTTTACCATTTGTATCATAAATAAGTATTTTTGTTGGATATTTAATCGCCATGTTTTCCCAGTGTTATCTCCATTTCGATTTTTGTCTCGATATGTATAAGTTCTCTATACTGCGTATATGCGAAAACGAAACTGGGAGATTTCCTGGAATTAGAGATGCAACCTTGATGTTTGATCGCGTATCTAGTAGATCGGTAATTAAGTTCTAAGTTACAGCATAACCTGTGCGGTTACCGTAATATGTGTAGGCAGCGAAATGCCACGTGTGGGACAGGATGCCAATTACAATTCTACCATATATTTTCATAGACATGTTATTTTCCTAAACGGCATAAAGCTACTGCAAAGTAAACTTGTCTGTCTTTCACGTACTGATTTGAAAGAAAAAATACTTTAATAAAAAACATGATCTGGAAATGACGGAATGAAATGAGGGGGACAGATAGGTCACATTCCATATTACAACTGAATGTCTCATAATCAGCTGAATGTTGGTTGGTTTTTTTATTGCTTAAAATCTACCAACTGTTAGAGGGGGATGGCATGTAAGAATGACTAACGAAGAGAACGCAGTAATTGTCATGTATGGGAAGGGAGATGAGCAGCCGAGAAAATCATTTGTCATGAATGGAAGGGGAGATGACAATAGACGTGCACGAGGCAGCATATGGTATTGTGCACTTTTTATACTCAATATTCAAGCGATGTACAATTCATACACTTAAATTTTCCTTGAATTCGTGTCTGGATTTATTTAGCTACAACTGCATCTCAACAACTGCAACAGTAGTAGAATAGCTAAAAATTGTACCATAAAGAAAAATAAATTAAGGATTTAGAAAAATTCATTGTGAAATTAATAAGAAATGAACGAAGAAATTAATTTCAACATTAAATTATATTCTGCAAGATAGGTTGGTTACATTTTTGCAGTGAAACAGATAAAACCTATAAACAAAACGAATTACCTATAATCATAATATATAATATAATAGAATTATAACATTATACTTGACGCGTGAAAAAAATGTTTTCTTCTTCACGAGTAAAATACCCGTAAAATGAGGAATTAACGTAATAAACGTCAAATACATACAAAAAAAAGCTTCGTATGACTTTTAACTAGTTCCATTTTTAAAAATTACATATGGTTCAAGAACTAGAATTGAAACCCGCTTATGTCCAACAACAATCAAAGTATCAAGTTCCTTAAATAAAATAGAAAAATTGATATCTATAGGCAAAACCCATAATACTAACTTATAAAAACAAGCTAGCACAACTAAATTAGTTCCGTGATTTAACAGAAGCAAGAAGTTAAAATGTAAGCAATAAAGGCATATTTACTAATTATGAGTTACACACTTATATGCGGTATATTAATGATCAAAGAATAATAATTGTGATGATTCGACCGAATTCAAGAGCTCTAACAATGTGACTGAATTAAATTTATAGTTGCACTGTGTATATAAACATCGACAGTATTGCAGTGTAAATATAAACATGAACTAATATTTTGTATATAAAAATAGGTAGAAATAACAACGCAAATAATAATAATAATAATAATAATAATAATAATAATAATAATAATAATGAGTGTTTATATTGTCAGAATCTATTAATTGTTAGTTTCTTACATCACGAGAGTAGAACTGATTTTACATTATATATTTACATGTACAATACGTGTAAAATACTTTTGATAAATTATTTACCCAACTCACCCTGCTTATAATACACAAATGTATTTAAACAATGAAAACTGCATATTTAAAATTTTGTAGTGTAAAGAAAACCTGTACTAATTTTTGTTTCTTTATGCAAAAGGAAATATATTTATTGAATAGCATAACAATGAAAATTGAAAGCAAGGGACTTTTTACGTACAATGATAAATTAAATAATTACAATATTGATAATATTAAAACCAGTTAATAGAACGATGAAAAATTGTAAACGTATTAGCCTACTACTAAGAGAGTATATAAGTTTTGAAATTTGTTGTCTCTAGCTTTGAAATGAAAAAGTAAAATAGGAACAAAGCGCGATATCCCAATCATCGTCATACCACAATATACCATACATTCTCTTCAAGTTTCCTCATAAGCGAAAAGAATGGTGGAAAAAGAACAGTAACCTAATATGTTAGAAAAGAAAGCGATACAGCAAAAGAATAATATTGGGTTACTACGGCGATGAGTTTGTGACTTGGATAAGTTAGTGACCTTCGCAGCTCTAACTCATTTACGGCCGGTTTCATCTACAGCGTTAGGAATAATTAGCCTCGTGTTACGCGTTCGAAGCTCTCGATTTGACGAAAATTTTGTTTCAAAAGTTAGTTTTAACACGGGGTTATGCCTGGGGTATAAGTTAACCACTACGTTCCCTTGGGTTCAAATCCTATGTCGGGATTACTGGCTGCTGTAAAACAAGCATTTGATATAGAATTGCTGTATTTTCCTATAGTCTCGGATAGAAATTACGAGTTTAATAATAACATTGTTTCATAAATGCTAATATTACAGATATTAGTAACAATAATAAACTAAACCAATGCAGAGCGGAAGGCTATATATTATTTTCACCGGATTCAAGGAGCTTCTTTTCGCGGCAAGCCATGCAACGACTCCGGGTGACCGGGCACTCGTATAGTCCGCAAATAATTTAGGCCTATACATTCCTCTTCGTGAATCCTGCTTAATTTGATTCTGATGCAGTTCTAATCCCTCCTATTTCATCAATCTTCTCAGAAAGCATGCCTAAATATTTTCTTGTCAACACTTAACTTATTTCCTCAAAATTAATTACAAGTTTACATACAGTGCTTCTTTCCGAGTTGCTGTACTTTTATTTTGCGAAATGAAATTAACCCATTCCTTTGCACTCCCGACTGCATGTAAGCAAATGCAAGCTTACCATTTAAAAGTTAATAATTAGTAGGCCTATAAATATTCTGTTTCCTATTAATTGTCACACTTATTTAATTTCCTCCTGTAATAGTGTATTTTTTCACGAGCAGTTTCCTAATTAATATTTTCAGTCTCCTGTTTCATTTTTATTAATTTTATTTCATACGCATATTACTTTTTAATTAGTTTCGTCTGTGTTTTGTGGAGAGTTGCTCTGTCTTGAGGAAGTTACCCTGGCTGACCTACTGCAAGGAACAGAGATCACAAAAGAAAATATTGATTTTCCTGCTAGCAAGAGTTCAGTGACCTTCGAGGTAGATCAGCTGATAATCTCAAATTGATGTCTGCTCTCTGCAAACATACCTTTCCGATATATAAATGACAATTAAAAGAAGATGACACAATATGGAGAATGTGTGAAAACAGATTAATGCTGTGATTTATTATGTACAGAAATTATAACAGACAAAGAATACTAAAGAAAAGTTGTCATATTCAGGACCATGTTAATCCTATTAAACTCCCTCGTCATTTTCTCCCAAGCATCATCCTTCTCTTTTATAGTTTCTTTGCACTCTATTATTGACTTGTATTTCGTCAGAAGTGGAATTAGCAGAGTTTGTTTGTTTGTTTGTTTTTATATATTGATAAGTTTATCGATCGATTTCTCTTTTCAATGTCTTCCATTTTCGTGGATGACGCCATTCGCCATTAAAGAAAACGAAAGAACCGCGTAATGAAGTGCATTAATGAAAACGAATTTTTAACCACTGCTAGTTTGCTACTCTTCCTTTTTCCTGTGAGTGTTAAAATGGTGTTAGTTAACCCTCGGCAGAAAAAGCATGGTGAATCACGTGGGTCACAAGGAATAGTTAATATTTTAGTCCGAAATTAACAAACCCGGGTTAGTGTAAATTTAACCCCTGTCGATGAGACTGGGCGTTATAGAGGCAATAGTTAAATACAAGGATTCAATTGAAGGCGCGAAAGTTTGAACAAAGAGTTATCGATAGAAAAATAGTTTTATTTTATACTTCATGAAAACATACACGTTTTATTAGGAAAAAAGCATGTGTTGTTAATTTCAAGACTGTATGAGTCAGAAAAGACAGTAGGAAAATGCATCATCGGCTGGGGGAATTTCTAATGGAAAAGTCATGCGTCATTCATTAATCACGAAGGAAGAAATAGAGAACTGCATCCATCGTAAGACGTTATGATGACATTTTCTCTATTGTTCTAACCTACAAAATTATCTCTATCATTTTTATTATTATGTTACTTTAGGTGGCAAATATTATTTAACAGAACTATCTCCGTCTATTTAAAGTTCCATTTTATGGGTTGAGCCTGTTAAGGTAAAGAAAAGAGTGCTACACGTTATAGAGGTCATTCTCTATTCTTTCGTACAAATTAATAGTTATCCATTTTCCTTCATTCTAACCACTACAAATGCTATCATTCCTACTATTACTGTTTATTAATAACAAATAACATATTTGGCAATCAAAATTTGGCCCATAAACTAGATACCGGAGTTTGGCAAAACCAACAAAATATTTAGTTTCGCTCAAAATGTTGACTTACTACCTTCATTTTTCCCCTGAACTTCAAGAGAGATATAGGCCTAAGTTCAAATACGGCAATCTTTTACCCAATTGTGTCTTCGATGTTTAACTGTTACAAATAGTGATACTTTCAAAAATATATTGTTGCCAACCAAAAGAGCCTGAATTCCACTACATATCATTCTAACCACAAAAAACTGGCTTATGGCCAATGTCCGAATGAATTGTTCTCTGTTTTCTAGTTTTTTACGGGCTAAGAACATCTAAGCGATCGAAAATTTGATTTTGAAAAAATCTATTTCCGCGATGCTCATTTTGTTCAGGCAACTGCAATTATTTTCACAATTCAAAAGTCAGAAAATCTCATGAGTCGATAACGATAAAAATCACGTTTTCTGCCAGTTTTTCGCTCATAGCTCGCGAACAAAGCGAAAGCTTAAAATCAGGCTTCGAAGTGCAATCGGATCCTCACAGTCCACCTGTGTCAAAAATGTCTTATCTCTGTGTGCAATATATTTGGCTGGGCATCGCACACGCTAACAAACAGTCAAACAGTTCTGTTATTATAATAGCCTATTGACTAGCAAGAGCTTCGCCTGCGGTTATTTCTCAACCGCTGTAGCCTATGTTTTATTAAACTCGAATATTTAATGGAAAGAACATTTAATTTATTGATACATCGTTTTTTACATAAATTGCATGAACTACATTGCTAGACGTAGTAAATAATTAAAACGATTGAAACGAACCTTCTTCTGTCATCAGGGCATTTAGATTCGAAATGATAAGCTACTTTTAAAACTAATCACAGATTCATGCACCTTACACTTACATACAAATCATGCATAAACAACTGAAAGGACTGATAATTAAAAAGCTAAAAGTCATCCATCTTCGAGGTACATTTCACGATTAAAGTGCGCCACTCATGAAAAGAACGACGTCAGATTTGAGTTCCCTAGCCCAAAAAGTCCCCGCAGTGTCTTTCGTCCAAATCATTCAATGTTTTCCCATGTAGGCCTGCATTTTTATTCTCCTTCTGTCCACATATGTAAAAAGAATAAGATCTCTGCGTGTAGTAATGTTATAAGCAATTGCATGATTCCCTTTCTTCCACCTAGTCCTATGTAAAAAATATCAGATTTCTGCATGTTGTAATGTTGTAAGCTAATGATATCAGCAGGGCGGGTTTACAAAATCTAAGCTATCGAAAATCTGGTGTGTTATGTTGCAACAACAAAAAAAGTATATCAGCTATGCTCTTTCTTTCTCTGTTGTTATGCCAGCAGAGCAAAGCCATATGCAATTAATTTTACAATTGAAACATATTAGACAAAATTAATATTTCGATTTCGCGAAAAAATCAGATTTTGCTCATAAATAGTGAACGAAAGCTAAATTTAAAAATCCTTTTTCGAGTCCCTTGAGACAGCTATGTTAAAAATTTCAGGTCGCTGCGTGTCTTAGATTTGGCTGGACATTGCACCCAGACAAACGAAAACCAAACACACAGTCATACACTTCCTCTCATTATGTGTGTTATTATTGTTGTTATTATCAATACTATTACTGTTATTGTTATTATTTATAATGTTATTATTAGGGACCGGATTTTTAGGTTTTTAAAAGCACTGTTTTAGGTTTTCCATTAGGTGAAATATTTTTTTTTTTTGTCCAAAATATCGTTTTCGGGTAGAATAATTGGTTTAATGAATTTGAATGTGCTACATAGGATTGAGTACATAATACTTGTAAAGTTGAACTTAACAAAATTGACTTAAATTTGTGTAAACTTGCTTTAAGACATTATACAATTGAAGAAAGAAAGCATAAACAATCAAAAGAAGCAGTGAAAATAAGATTGCCTCACATTTCCTGGTTACAGTATATCACTAAATATCTTGCAAGATTCTCAACTGTGAAGTTCTTCCTTTTCTAGAAAGGTAAATAATACGTGTTTCTGGCAGGCTTGACAAAATATTACTTTACCATCTGTAGTGAAATTTAGATCTTCGCCAATCCACTGCCGGAATAAACTCGATTTCAGTTGTCTCGACATAATTAACACGTCTTCTTAAAACTCACAGCGTATGTATGAATAGCAGTATGAATAACAGGGCAGTACTAAAGACAAACAAAAAACAAGCGCTTTAAACACAGAAATCTATATCCTTGTTCATACACGGCAACAATGGTTGTTCGTACGAATATTTTAACAGGAATACGCCGGTACTCTTTTCCTCTCTTGATACTGTCGATCCTAGACGACAATGGGTTGAATGAACCGCTGGTGGTATTAATTTCTACCCGACAAAATTATTCTCTCCCCGCAGAATATCAATTTCTCAACTGACAAAGAAAAAAGACATAAAAGGAGCCTAAATTAGATATTTTAGGTTTTATATCCCGTTTAGGTATATTTAGGTTTTTATACCCCATTTAGGTATTTTTAGGTGGACATGATTCGAAAAAGTGTATGAGCGCTTTTTGTTTTGGAAGTAAGGAAAAAATAGGTAAAAACCTAAGAATCCGGTCCCTAGTTATTATTATTAATATCATTAATAATATTATTACTATTATTATTATTACCGGTACTATTTTAATTCTTATTGTTTCTATATTTGCGGTTGCATAGTTTTTATTCACGCAGGATTCATCGAATCATAGGGTCGTTGCCTTTTATATATGACGTAGAACTGTGTGTGTGATATTATTGCTCATAAAACAAACAGCCTAGCCCCAGACCACATTTTATAAAGTTGTAAATAACCTCGGTATGTTTGCCGCAGGGAGGAGGCTTTATTGTTATCTATTAAAAGCAAAGAGTGACAGGTTGTGTGGTTATGTAAAACTGCAGAGATAATAGAAATTACTCGCTTGATGTCAGTAACTTCTGCATTAAGATGTGTATGCTCCCGAACGAACTTGCGGGATAATCGTTCCATCAAAGATATTATCGTGTGTTTTTATTTATCTTTTACGCTCGTATCTAAATGTTAACCATTCTCCTAACTCCTACTTAACGCTTTGCACAGAAATAGTATTTCTAACGGAATAAATTCATAACTAAAGATTTTAAGGAATTAGCCTATTTGGTAAGCTCTAACTAACCCTGCACCTTTTAGCTTCTATTAACATTTTCAGAGTTGAATTGATAAAATTAATATATTCGTTCTTCGATTAAAATCATCTTTGAGTTATGTGTTTGAACTCAAGGAGGAAAACTCTAGTAGAAACCTCTCTCACTTGTTTCCTATATCCCCTAATGTTGGGGCGTAGCCACCAAGTGGAGGTTACTGTTACCTATAGGAATTTTGTTACTCTTATTTCCCGAGAGAAGGCGGAGTGACCCATCGCCTCTCGACCCCACACCGGACTTGGACGTGGAAGGGACGAGAAATTTTGTCCAGAAGCTCTAATTTAGGCATGGAGTTATTTTACGTGCCGAAAATCTACGACACGCCCCCAGCTTAAAGTCCTCCTGGAGGACTTCGTCCAGGATTTTTACGTTCAGAAAAATCCGCGGCCGGGTTTGATCCCGCGACCCTCGGATCTAGCGGCGGGCACGCTACCCCCAAACCACCGCGGCCGACTAGTAGAAATCTGGTTTCCTTAAATTATAACTGTAACACTGGAATAAAAATCGTTACATTCTTACGTAAAACATTACTCTATTCATGTTATACTTCTGAATTCATTCAATTTCTTGTGGTGACGCATAGGCAGTAGCAGTGAAAAGGTTATGTTGACTATTCAGGTCCTTACTGCCAAGCTATAGTCCTACAAGTTAGAAAGAAACATCCGGGGAACGTAGCTGTGATTATTGCAGCAAGCGCAGGATTTTTCTTTCTTCTCTAACCTGCAGGACTAGAGATCAGATACCTCCTTAGGCTCCTGATCGATGAAAAGGTTTGCGACCGTTTATCCTCCTTTAGCTAGCGGTATTGCACATGCAGGAGCATATGTCGATTTAGCAGTTATCTCACTAGTTTGATTCCTACTTTGTTTTTGATTTTGGGTTGGGGTTATCAACCTGAGCGGTTGCAAGCTGGGATTTATTTAATGTTTTATACTTTGTTAGCATCATTGCCCATATTGGTGACTATTTTTTATATTTATAATTATGATGGGATTTTAAGGTTTTCTTTATTAGGTAGAAGTAGTGCTTACTGCAGAGTATCCAGATGTATAAGAATTCCTCAGGGCAAAACATTTCGCTAGTGTTTTTTCTTGAAAGCATTCAAGAGTTGTCCAGGTGACTCTAAATTATGAATATGATGTTATGCAGTTTTGGCTGATTCCAGCTATTCGCGAAACTGAAATGAGAGTTTCGACGTTATATGCATGTTCAGCTTATTCACAGTAAAATGAAGTGGGGAAGTGAGTAAATCGTTAAAATACCTGGGTTTTTACGCGGTTCAAACATACGAGGGCCATTCATTAATTAAAGACACAAAGTGACCTGGAGAAAAACCCGTTTATTTTTACAAAACAAGACTTTTCCTACTTTTCAATATAATCCCCATCAACATTTATGCACTTGTCCCAACGGGTTACTAGCTTTTTTATACCGGCTGTAAAGAACTCTTTGTCTTGGTGTCGCAGCCAATTTCCCACAAATTTCTTTACATCCTCGTTATCCTGGAACTTCTTCCCACGTAATGCCTCCTTCAGTGGACCAAACAATTCGAGTTTCAAGTGAGGAAGTTGCAACTTCAACAGGCCGGCCAGAACGGTGTTCGTCAGTCACTGATTTTCGACCACTTTTGAACTGTTCTACCCAGTTGTAAAAATTTCCACGGTTCATACAAATTTCGCCATACACTTTAGTCATTCTAGAGTATATATTAGCTGGTTTTGCACCTTCAGCAATCAAAAAACGAATCACAGAACGTTGTTCAACCAATGTTGAATTTTCAAGAAGACCCAACATCGTTAAACTAAATTTTGAGGTTATAAACAGAGCAATCTTGATCCATCAGCTGATTAGAACTCATCCCAGTGATGCCAACTAAAAATCCTAAATGTATCAAACTTGTACTACCAACCGTCTTTTTCCCAGACCAATTTGTCTCTTTAATTATTGACCCTCGTATTTGGGGTATTTCACAACTTGAAATTCAAGAATAAGGTGAAGTGCGTGGCTGCACTGGAATTTGTTTTGGAGGAAATATGTACGAAGGATTATCGTTTAACGAAATTACTTTCATGAAAGTAGTTACGAAATCTGTTTCGTGTAAATTAACCTTAAATCGAATGTGCATATATTTAGCTTATGGATGGCACTTTTTATTAAAATTAATTGTAAAACAATGGCTTTAGGAATTATAAATGAAAGAGCAGATCATAGGCATTTGAATATAATCGGCATTCACCTCATTGGCCAAAGAAGATCCGTCGAGAAGACCTCAGATTGACCTGCCACAAGATTGAATCACGACCTCCCTGCACAATTATTGTCATGCGTTTGCAGTTTCTATAAATTACTGGAGCTGGATTAGCTTTGATTACTGTTTAAGTGAGTACCGGTATACTGTTCTCGGGTTGCTACCCAGGTGAGTGACCGTGAAAGCTCCGACGTTTCAGAGGAACACGATTTCTTCATCTTCAGGGAGACTGAAATGTCTAGTGCTTTAGTGATGTTTTCTTCCCCTTGCCAGTCTGTAGGTATATGAAGGGAGGGAAACCACCTGCTTGCTAAACTCTGCCACCAACTCTTTGGTGCTTCCTACTTCCTGGCAAACATACTCAGGCCTCAAAAGTGTATTCGTATGTACACTGTTGGAGAAATTATATTCACCTACAATATCGACTTCAAAGTGACGCAATATTAACTTCTACATTTTTTCTAATTTTCAACAAACTTGCAATAAATAACCTGTAAGTTATTACCTGTAAATTATTAATTGATGTTCAGGCTTAAAACTTTCTTAGTTTACCAATAATATAAAACAAAATAATAATAATAATAATAATAATAATAATATTAACTGACCGAGGGAAGCTAGGTCCTGTTTTAACTAGGCCATTGAGCGTTTCGTCTGTTTGCCTGTAAATGTGTTTGTTACGCAGTCCCATCCAAGTATGTTCTATTTTCTTCCAATTTGGAGTTTAACGTTCCTTGAAGTCATTAAAAATGACGTTTGTGTAAGGATTTTTATTTTTTATTTGGTTTCAAGATGGAGGCAATTTTAATGGTTCTGTTTCATATAATGTTCAGCTTCATTCAACAGTTCTAGCCAAATGGTTATGCTATAAGAATTTGAAGACTATTTCCACTTTGTAATGTCAAATTTCCTATACCTTTATTTCGGTACATTTTTACGTAACTCCAATGATTTACGGACATTCCGTTTGTTTATCTGTGCATTTGTTTGCTACGCAGTCACGACCAACGCGTCATTCGATTTTCTTACAAATTGTCTTGAATGTTTCTTGAAGCCATTAGAAACGTTGTACGTGTTGGGATTTTTTGTATTCTGTTTCAAGACGTAGAGCAGATCTTAAATCATTTTTGGATGCGAGGTGTACGGTAGAACCGTACGAGTAATACATAATTTTATTTCATCTAGCAGATTTACTGCATCGAGGATTTATTTTCCATGCAACCATATTCATTATGAAAATAATAGATTGTCATAATTATGATCACAAAATTTATACAATAACATTTTTAACAAATAGGTTGATTGATTGATTGATTGATTGATTTATTAAGTGCCAGTATGGTACTTTATGAGATTGTGTGGGGGACGAAAAAATGTCTGTCCGTCTGTCTGTCTGTCCGTGCGTCTGTACGCACCATAACTCAAGTACGCTTTTTCGGATTTTCATGAAACTTGGTATAAACATTCATAATGTCGATGGGAAGAACCCTATTGATATTGAACCAAATCGGTTCACCGGTACCGGAGTAATGCCCAATTTAGTGCCTATTTTAATAGATTATGGCGCCTTTCTCATAGAAAGGCGCCATCACTCAAATACGCTGTAACGGATTTCCATGAAACGTGGTATACCCGTTTATGACGTCCATGAGAAGTGCCCTATTGAATTTGAACCTAATCTGTTGACCGGTACCGGAGTAAAACCCAATTTAGTGTATATTTTAAAGACGCGGTAACTCAAATACGCTTTACCGGATTTTTATGAAACTTGGTATACACATTTACATTGTCCATGGGAAGACGTCTATTCATAATGGATAAAATCGGTTGATCTGTTTCGGAGTAATGCTCAATTTAGTGCCTATTTTATGGCAATATACGTATTCGAAAGAATTTATTTAAAAAAATGAAAATCAGTTATCTTGACAACATAGCCTATTGTTTTACTGTGATCTTATAAGGCCTTGGAAATTAAAATACAGGTAGCTATGACAAAAAAACACTATTGTTTTACATGCGCTTATGCAACTAGACCGTTAAAATAACCCAGGTGGCTGAGATGGTAGACTTTCTTCTTCCGTAAGCCCTGCTTAATGAATAAATCTGGAGCTTAACTTGGAAATCTATTTAAAACAAACATATTCTGCATATCATAATTGCAGTCATAACTGATTAAACAAAAACATACTGGCACTTTTTTACATCAGTTTACCTGATTTTATTTATTATTGTCATGAGCAACAATATGTTGCTAAGGACAGTGTCAGATTACATTGTATTAAAACGTGATACATCCACATGGATTATAAAAAGATAAAAGTTCAAAATACATAAATACAAAGCTTAAAATATGCGTATGTTTACAACTCTATCAAAATATTCCCTTATGTCATAAAAAGGGTTGTCAATTAGCCACTTATGCACACTTTTCTTAAAAACACTCAAGTTAGTTTCCTGGACATTTAAAGGAAGCTTGTTGAACATAGAGACAGCCATGCACTCAAACCATTTCATGGATTTGGTCAGCCTGACCCGGGGTTCGATAATGTGATGACTAATTCTTGTTGGGTAATTATGTAGTTCTGATCTAGTTTGGTAACTGATTACTAGGGCCCGGATTTTTATGTAATATCAAAGTGCAAAATATGTACATCAAAATGTAGTAAATATCAGGGAAATATGTAATAAAATATGTGATATTAAAATATATGTAGTTTAAAATTAATATTTTCAATGCCATAAATATATGAAAATGTTCACACAAGCTTCTACACGCTACCTTTAATTTTGACAGTGGGTGCAACTTAAATGATTTACCAAATTACAGCCATAGTAAGATATTTACAGATATTACAGCCATTTACAGATATTTTTAAAAATGTAATGCATTTAAGTTTGTGGAGAAATATGTATTGTAGCAAAAGCTCTTGTCCTCAAGCCCTATGCAAACTTCAGCCTTAAGACTTCCTAGAAAAACTCTTTTGTACCGTGCAAATAACGGTATTTTTGCTACCTGAAACCTGATTGTAATCCTTCCTAATTAGCTGGGTTCAATTTGTAGTACGAGTACAAAGACCAACAAATCTGGATAGCCCAAGTTCTGAGAAACAATAAGTGCTAATATAGATAACTGAGGCATTGAGAACCACCGTATTTTGCATTTGTGTTGGAATTCACAAAAATTAGAAGAATTATCCTTACTTTTGGCAACTGAAATGTTTTCTTTATAGAAGAAAATTAATGAAAAATAAAACAAAATTAAATTTTTTTCTGATTTCCTAGATTTTATGTACAAAAATGTTACATTCTTTACATAATATGTAAAATATGTAGTATTACTGTGAATATGTAAAAATATGTAAAATGAAACCCAACTAATAATCATAACAGAAGCTCAAATAGCCGACATTTTTCATTTATAGTAGTCTACAAGTAAGGGAATAGAATATGTAATTACATAAGAATCCGGGCCCTACTGATTACATTCGTTTTAATATGCAGTAGACAATGGTACTTGTAAATGTTTATAACTGTCAATATTTTCTGCAGGGGTGCCCACCCCCCAAACATCATTTCTCACCCCCCAAACTTCATTGCTCACCCCCAACCCAATTGGCTGTCGACAAGGGCTCCCATATAATATTTTCATGGGGGGGGGGCAATTTTTTTAATTAATTGATTTTTTGTCACTTTAACTTCTTGGGCCACTTTGTAACATTATATTAATAATATAATAAGTGCAACAATGATGTAGCCAGAAAATAATTGCGGGGAGGGTCGGAAGTGCCGGGGGTCCATCCCCAGAAAATGTTAAAATATTGAACTAATGAAAATCACATTTTACGCTATTTTAGCACAGAAAAACTAGTTAGGAAATTTGTTTACCATACTCGAAGACATGCCAATGTAAATAAGAAATCATTACCTAAGTGGGGGGCCCACCCCCGGAAAATTTTTAAGTACTGAACTAATGAAAATCACATTTTACGCTATTTTAGCACTCAAAAACTAGTTAGGAAATTTGTTTACCATACTCTAAGACATGCCAATGTAAACAAGAAAATAAACCTAAGTCGGATGTCCACTCCCGGGAAATTTTTAAATATTGAACTAATGAAAATCACATTTTACGCTATTTTAGCACTAAAAAACTAGTTATGAAATTTGTTTACCATACTCTAAGACATGCCAATGTACATAAGAAATCATTGCCTAAGTGGGGGTGTCCACCCCCGGAAAATTTTTAAATATTGCATTAATGAAAATCACATTTTACGCTATTTTAGCACTAAAAAACTAGTTAGGAAATTTGTTTACCATACTCTAAGACATGCCAATGTAAACAAGAAAATGTTACCTAAGTCGGATGTCCACTCCCGGGAAATTTTTAAATATTGAACTAATTAAAATAACATTTTACGCTATTTTAGCACTGAAAAACTAGTTAGCAAATTTGTTTACTATACTCTAAGACATAGCAACTTAAACAAAAAATTGTTACCTAAGTTATAATACTTATTACTATTTATAAGAAAAGCTGAATAACACATGGAACAGTGGACATAATAGGCCCACTCATTATGTTATGAAAAGAAAATAACTGCTATATCATATTTGACACACCAACAAATCTTGTTTAATTATTATTTTTTTTAAATACAAATATAGAATTTTAGGTTTTGACTTTTGGGGGTCCAAACCCCCTGAACCACCTTTCCTAATCCACTGTGGATTCTGCTTCCATGTTATCGGTTTGGTAAAACTTCTGCAATTCAAATAATTGTCTTAAAAGAAAAAATACCTGACTATAATAATTATTAATATACTTTTTTTTTCTTGCGCCCCCCCCCCGGGTATGGGCGCCCATGACTGTCGAAATTCTTCATCTTTATCTTTATAAAGAATTAGAAGAGACCTTTTGAAGTTATAGAACTTGACTGTTTTTATTTTTACATATAAAACTCTAATTTGCAACAATTTTCAACCCCACCCCCAGAAAATTCGTAAATGATAATATTTTGCCCCCCCCCCCAGAAATTTCAATGACGCAGTCTGCGTCTTAACCCCCCCCCCTGTGGGGACCCCTGTTTTCTGTTCTATGAAGAGGGGTCTACAATGAGCATTATAACAGGATCCAGGTAATATCCTAAATAGCCTTCTTTTGCAGTCCTAGAATATTGGCTATGCCTACTCCATTGCCCCAAATGCAAATACCATAAACCAGTATGCTATTGAAATAAGCGTAATATGAGTTTTTCAAGTAATCATATGGTATAAGACGTTTTAGGCGTCTTAATAAATAGATCACCCGAGACAATCTAACACAGATATTATCAATATGAGGAGCCCAGGTCAGTCTACTGTCCACTGTAATGCCTAAGAGTCTGACCTCTTTCTGATCATCGATACCTTGACCACCAGACAGAGAGAAACACATATGTTGTGTTTTATTCATATTTGAACAGAAACCAATTTTCTGGAACCAGATTTTTCTCTCTTCCATTGAAGTAGAAATAATTTGGTTTAATATATTGCTTTCACGATTTGTGTAATGCAGAGTGGTATCCACAGCAAATAGCACCGAATCGCAGCTAATATTGGTTGGAAGATCATTCACCATAACCAGAAACAAAAGACAGACCATTGTGGAACACCGCAATTAATGGGTAAAACTTCAGAATAATTGTCATTTAAGCACACAGTTTGACTGCGGTTTGACAAGTAGGAAGAGAAAAGTTCTAATTCGGTGCCAGTAACTCCATAATAATGCAATTTTGAAATTAAAATAGAATGAGTGACGCAATCAAACGCCTTGGACAAATCACACAAAACAACTGAAGTACTACTATGATTTTCAAAACCATGAATGGCTGATGATACCAATCTAGCAACAGCGTCTACTGTTGACAACCCACTCCTAAAGCCAAACTCAGCTGTACTAAATAATGCATTGGATTCAAAATAGTCTGATAACTGATGATGCACGACTGTTTCTATTATTTTAGAAAAAATAGGCACAATTGATATTGGTCGGTAATTTTCTACTTTAGATTGGTCACCTTTTTTAAAAATGGGAACTGTTTTAGATTTCTTCAAAGACTGAGGAAACTTCCCGACAAGAAGACACTGATTAATACACTGCATTAAAGGTTTAGTAATATATGGTATAACCTGTTTGAGGAATTCACTGCTTAGGTCGTAAATATCTTTGGGCTTAGAGTTACTGAAACCATTAACAATATTGAGCACATCTTCTTCAGAAACTAACTTCCATTTAAAACATGTCTGTGGCATCTGGATATTTCTTAAGATATTCAAACTTGAAGAATTGCAACAACCAGTATTTTCTCTAATCATTTTAACTGAGTTTATAAAATAACCGTCAAATTCGTTTGCAGTTAATACTGAATCTGGTATGTTCGTGTTTGTGATTCTAGCATTATTAATGATCTTCCAGGCAGCTTTGCATTTGTTCGTCGAGTTATTAATAAATTTAGCATTATGTGATAGCTTTGTCTCTTGTAAACTTAATTTGTATACATTTTTTACGTGGATGTACAGAGCCATAACTTCCTCAGTCATACTACCATATCGCAAGGACCATTCTAGGAGATTATGCAAAGAGTTAACAGTATTTCTCAATGTCCTAAGTTCGTTATTAAACCAATTGAACCGTGCATAAGAAATAGCACAATTTCTCTTAATTCTCTTAACTGGGAAACAAATATTAAAATATTCATAAAAAGTTGACATAAATGTATCAAAAATACAAAAATTAAAATTTAATATTAAATCCCATTTAAGAGTAGATAAATAATTTATAAAATCATTAAAATTATGAACATTAAAATTACGAGAATTAACCATTTCACAGTGTTTGCCACTAGAAGTATTTCCATTGAAAGCAACAGTTGTTGACAATGCATCACGATCAGACAATGGAAATTTTATTACTTCACTAAATATATCATCACGCGATATATTAGTAATAACATAGTCCAAACATGAGTTTCCTCTGGTAGGAGCACTATTAGTATAATAGCAGTTCGCTGATCTCAGTGTGTTTTCAAACTGGGCCGTAATGGTTGACTTGTTGACATCAAGGTTAATATCACCACTTAATATAACCTGAAGATTAAATGATTCAAGGTACGTAAGAAGTTCCTCAAGAAGATTAAGAAACATATTCATATCACCACTTGGCGCTCGGTAGATAGAAATAAGGATAACCTTAAAAGTTGTAACGATTCATCCCGTAACTTCAAAATGTTTTTCGTGGCAAAAACGTTCAAGTTTCAATGCGTGAAATTTGATACGATCCTTGAGGTATAAACCTAAACCTCCATGTAAAAATAGACTTCGACAGAAAATTGAGACACAATTAAAACCACTTATTTTGGCAACTGGATGCGTACTTTCCGTGCACCAGTGCTCGGAAACACAAAAGGCCATATATTGCCTCATTGAGAGTCACTTCTAGGTCTTCCAGTTTGTTATTGAGAGACTGAACGTTAAGAGATAAAATTTTCATGTTTAATTTCGTGGAATGTAAGAAATTGGATTTCAGCCTTTGTTCAGTTTTTGTCGGACGTGAAAAAAACGTCGTATGCACGCATTTTTGGGCCACAGTTTAGGATCAAGGCCTAATTCTAGATGTTCCTCATATATATTAAGTTTAAATGAGGAGTAAATTTCGGGATGTATTGATTCTAATTTTTCGCCTGTTACCTCTGGAAACTTTGTTTTAAGAAAGTCCGTTAGATCTTCAATCTTCGTATCTAGAGCAAGCCTATACACATGCAACGAGACCAATTTCGGAACACCCTTTACTTGTAAAGAATTGGCACCATCACTATTATTATTACCTATCACGTTTCACAATTTCAGTCCACGATTCAGTTGGAAATTTTTTCTCTACACCTGGAACATTATCCTCGTGAGTAGTTTCATGCTGTGAACTATTCGCAGTATTAGTTTCATTTCTTTGTGATATAACAGAAGTTTTGTTTCTATTTACATTAGACTTTAAGGGGATATTATTGACTGCTCTATTTGATTCCAAAGCTTGTACACTTTCCACCAAGGGATCGCTTCCTGTTATCTCGATCTTACCGTTTGACCTTCTTTCATTTAGCACCTCTGTTAATATTTTATTCTTATCCCGCAATGCTTCAATAACATAATCTTTCTGCTGTAATAAATACTTAACTATGCTAATGTCTATTTTGTTTTCACTGTCAGCTAAGTCACACAGAGCATCACATAGCTCATCATTCACATTACCTTTAAGTGCATCTTCACTGTTACAACATTTCAAGGTGTTATCGTCAATCATTTCAATATTATTCATTAATTTAGCACAGCTTACGTGGAATAAATGATGGCATACATTACATTTGACGCCGTTAACCACTTTCGATTTACAGCGTTTACGCGTTGAGGGAGCCATGACAAATCAGAGAGCTCACCACAGGAACTTCCGCTTTTTTTTTATTTATTATTTTTTTTATTATAAAATTTGTTTATTATAATTCCATGAGAAATTATTTCACATTATAAATTTTCACAATTGCATGATAAAGAATTTCATGACGAGTTTTCATGACAATTGCATGCCAATATTCCCCTTCACTGATATACATCTCTCCTCTAGAGCAAAAGTTTATTGCAGTAGCTCATGATAAGAAGGTCATTAAATAAATTATATTCACCAGTCAGAGATATTGCTGTTTCAAAATTCACATTGTCTTAGCTGTGTTTATTCTGTCATGAAAAATTTCACTGTTCCATAATACGCCATATTACTTGCCCTAACTCCAAAATGACAGCCGTGTGAATATTTGGAGGTCGAAATTTGAATGTAGGCCATTGTATGTATCTAGTACCGAAAGTTGCTTGTTGTATGTCGATCATTTGCAGAATGTTCGCTCATGTGCTCATCCATAGTTGGCTATTGATACATTGGCCAAAACGATGTGTAACTGTATCAGTCTTGCCGCAGTGTTCACACAGGGCAGTTGGCTTGATCTTCAATCGGTGTAAATGTTCAGCTGTGGGATAGATATCGTGAATGATCTGGAACCAGAGACTCTTGTGTTGAGTCGGTAGTTTCTTATTATGGAGATTTGCCCAGATGCGTCGCCAATTATAAATAGGATTGCGTATCATAACCGTCGGAAGCGGAAGTTGCTGAATTTTCTTGGTGTATATGGCTCTTGTGGTAAGAAGATGTGGTGTACGTGGTAGGTTACTATAGCTGACACATTGAATTAACTTCTGCAATTGCGGGGCCTGTTTCGGGAGACGCCGAAAATCCGGCGGATTCATGGTGCGATAATCCGGAAGCCATTTAGAAAGGAAGTAATAGCTATAAGGGTCACCTTTCTGGGTTAGATGTTGCCAATTTTGTTTGAAAAAGAGACTATATGATTTAAGTTGTGGGTCTATTGCCTGTAAACCGCCCTGCGAATATGGTAACGCTAAGTGGTCTCGACGTATCCGAAGCATATGACCTGCCCATATAAACCAGCCTGTAACAGATTTGAGTTTGTAACCATACATTTGCGGCAGGGGTAAGACTTGACTGGTATACCATACCTTGGACAGTGCATAGAGGTTGACATAATGGATGCGCTGTATCAGGTTAAGCGTTCTGTGTCGGTGATCAAAGAGCTGCTGTCGGATGATGTTGATAATCCTGGTCCAATTGAACTTCACCATTTGTGTCATGGTAGATGAAAAGTAGGTGCCTAAAATTTTTACTTCTGTCGTGAGCGTAAACCAATGTGGCGCATGTATGCAAACTGATCCAATGGTGATCGCTTTCGTTTTCAAGGCGTTAAGCTTCGCACCCGAGGATAGACAGTAAGATGTTATTATGTCGTAAATCCTCTGAAGGTTGGAGGCTGGAGACAGAACCATTGTTACATCATCAGCATAAGCCCGAACAAAATTTTGAGGATGTGGCTGGATGTAAGTTTGTATCTGACGTAGGAGAGGTTCTAAGGAGAGTACAAAAAGATGCATTAACAGGGGACATCCTTGTCGCACAGAGCGTTGTATTTGTACCGACGGTGTGAAATATCCATTTATTAATATTCTGGATTGGGCAGTACGCATGATCTTTTGGAGGGTTATAATATACTGAACAGGGATGTCAAATCGTCTCATCGTCTGAAACAGGTAATTATGGTCTACTCGATCAAATGCATGGTCAAAGTCTAAGGAGAGCAGTATTTTTGACTGGCGAGGGTGATGTGCGTCACTGATGGCATCACGAATTGCACAAAGAGCATGGAGGATATTTCCGTTTGACCGAACACACTGCTGAGCCACTGATAAAATGTTATCCACTTCCGGGTGTATTCTCTTCTTTAAACTTCGCATGAAGATTTTGTAGTCTCAGTTTAACAGAGTAATAGGGCGGTAATCCGCAACCGTTTTAGGGTTCGGAATTTTTGGAATCATCGCCATTATACCATTTCTAAACTCACTGGGCACCGAATCACTGTGCAAGATTTTATTATAGACATCTGTTAGGTCTTCCTTAATTACTTCCCAGAAGTGTTGATAAAATTCTACGTTAAGTCCGTCTTCCCCCGGAGATTTTCTGTGAGGACAAATCTTTAGCGCAGCGTAGACTTCGTCGATTGTGAAAGCCACATGGGGAGGTATGCCTAAAGAGTCATGGTTTTTGGTGTCGACCAGCTTTATATTGGGCGAACAATAAAGGGCCGAAAAATAATTATGAAAGGCCGTACGTATTTCCAACTGTGTATGAATCACCTTCCCATTCGGTTCTTGGAGTCGATATGTATTTCCGTTGCCCTCTTTTTCTTTCGGTTATAATATGCAATGGGGACACCCGTTCATCAGGAATGTGAGGCAGTTTGGCACGTACCTGGTGACCTCTCACATCTTCTAACTGTATTTTAGTCAATTTCGCTTTCACTTGTCTGATGGTGTTGGACTGCTCCGAAGACGTTGTTGGTTTATTATACAGTTCATGTAGAACAGTATACAAAAAATTTCTATATTCTTGCGTAAGTTCTCATTTTCGCCAAGAATACTGCTGGAATAAACTTTTAATCTTGCTCTTCATGGATAACCACCATTCTAGTTTGGAGTCGTAGTACTGTTTGTGCTGTCTCCATTGCTTCCAGCGAGTTGTAAAAAGTGAATTTAGTTCTTGATCTCTTAAAATGCTGGCGTTCAATTGCCAATATCCTCGGCCATGTGGCGGCGAGTCTAGAGGAATGACCAGAGAAGCAGCATAACCGCAATGGTCGGATATTACGGTGGGGCAAATCGCGACCGTACGTAGTTGCAGGTTCTTAGATATGTATATACGATCTAGCAGTAGCGGCTGGTGGCTCAAAACGAGAGTGTGCTGCAAATACCATTTCATACAGCAAACTTAAAATATTGAGCTACTTGATAGAGAAGTAGCGGCTCCGGTCATGGAAACCACCATTAACGGCCGTGGGTGTCGGCATGCTGACCACATGCCCCCAATCCTGCCATCTGTCTATAGGCCTTGTCCCCTCGGGGATGTCGCGCCACGGAGTTTAGTTTAGGCTTACTTAAATAATTACTGTCTCAGAGTTAAGTCCATGGGACGTTCCTTCTTACTACAGAAGTTATCGATGACTTTCGTGTTGAATCCATCCATGTTTGCAACCATCTTTTTCGCTATGGAAAGCATTGCAAGAGCTGTAAAACGTTCTTGTGATGGTATTCCTTAGGAGTGTCTTTATCCTTTTCAGGGTAGAAAAGCATCTTTCTGGTTCTGCTGTGGTAATAGGAGTGGTGACTATAATCCTGAGAAGCTTTGTTATTTCGGAGAATGTTCCTACCAAATTGTTTTAAATCATAGTAGTGGAACAGCTCCATCAATTTTCCTGTAATCATTTCTTTCATACAAAACACTCAGTTCTGTTTTCAATCTGTTCTAGTGGCTAAAACCAGAACTACAGTTTCAACTATATTCCAATAGATGTCGCGTCAAGTGTCGTTTTGTGTCTATATCTGTGGCGAGATCACATCGCTCCAGTGTTAAAATCTCGTGAACGCAATTCAGCGGCAGCCCGTTCTGTACGTTGAAACCAGTTTACACGCCAATGGCAAGCTTAAGCATGACGTCACACCCTACAAGAGAAGAGCTGTTTTCAACATGCATTCACGAAGCGGGAAAGATAATATTCACATTACCGACTTCCATTCTCCAACGTCAGCTAAGGAATTCTCGCGTGGACGCGCCAAGTTCAAAATCTAAGTAAAAGAAAATATAGTATTGCGTTTGAAAATAACATTATACGACGAGCAGGAAAGAAGCTGTGTGCTGTAGCACTGCAGCACTATAGGAGAAACCGCCACTGCGATCTAGTCTGCTACCAGTACCGTTCCTCTGATACGTGTATATGGTTCGGTTGCGGTGCGTTACGTCCCATGTGTCTCGTAATTGTAAGTTGCAAACTAAGTGTTTCAGTGCTGGAGACGGCGCACAATGGCCGGTTTGATCTTTAGACGCCAATACCGTATTAAAATCGCCCCCCATTACTAAATGGCTAGTGGTGTTTAACAACAATGCTGTTTCTTCAGTAAAGAAATGCTCTCGTTCTTTGCGTTTATTAGTCCCATAAGGAGCATACACATTTATCAACGTTACATCATTGACTATCAAACTAATACCTCTGAAGTCAGACGTCATTTAACTGTATTATACTGGATGTGATTCTTCAGAAGGATGGCCGTGCCACGAGTTTTGTAATCTGTGTTAATTTCTGCGGTATATCCCGTTATGTGAAGAATGTTTGGTGAAGAAACTTCTTGGAGCAAGGCAATGTCAATTGTTAAACTATGGAGGGTTTGACTGAGTAACTGATATTTTTCTGGTGACTGAATGTTGTTAATATTTAATGTCATCACGCGTAACACACTATACACTATGACGGTAGTAAGTAGGAATAAACCACAGAGCCAAACTGAGATAGCATTCATAGCGTGGTTTGGAGTTATTTTTCGATGCGGTCAAATTTAAGTTTGGAGAAAGTTTTGTCAGATGGCCCCGGATCGAGCTCTGCTCCCTCATCACAAGGACGCTCTACAATGTCACTTTCTAACTGTGTCGCTGGCGGTATCACTGCACTGGTCTTTGCTAATTTCTGAGACCGCGTCCTAGGGTCACGGCGGGTAGTGGTCCTAGGTTGTGTACATTCCCCTGCGTCGCGAACTGGCAATTCTTTGCGATTTTTGGACTAATCTTGTTTTACTTTCACTTTTTTAGGAAAAGGTTCATCGGACTGTTGTGCAGGAGCGGTAAACAGCGAGTCTTGCACTTCCACAATGTTTACATCGAGTGAGGGAGATGGTGTAGACGTTATAGTATCTTGCCGTTCCGGCACCGCTTCCTCAGGATGAGAATCAGGGCAGGCGGGTTCATCATCACTTAAAGCTAGTTCCATACTGTCCGGCATAACCGGGTCTTGAGCGATGCGGGGCTTGAGAAGATCACTCATCATAAAGGTAGTACGAGGTTGCACTGTGGTTTTCAACAAGGAGGGCTTATATGGACACATGTCCTTTATATGATTACGTTCACCACATAGATGGCAGGTTTGGATTTGGCCAACATAGGTACAGTAAGCCTCATGCCCTCCAATTGTTAGATTAGAAGGGATGGGTTTTAGAAGTTCCATTTAAACAACACGGATGCCATTGGGAACACTGTATTTGTATCTGTTGGACCACGTTTCATTGTGAATATTGAAAACGTTACCATAAGTTAATAGGCTTTGGTAAATTTTGTCGTTTGGTAGTTCCGGTGGGAGATTAAGCACACGTACTTGAATACATTCCGTACTTGCGTCAGTTATTGTGACCGTCGTTTTGATGTCATTTTCCATTGTATACTCATGTTGTCCTTTATGTAAGTTCAATAAGCGTTCAAAGGTCACTTTATCACTGAGTTTGATGAAAACTGAATTATGCTTACCAACTAATTGTAAAGCTTCAAGTTTATCCGCAGGCACATGTAAGACCTCGTCCATCCAACGGTGAATATCAAGTGCCGATGGCCTTGGCTTATCTTCGTCAAATGCAGCTTTCAGGGTATTCTGTCGAATAACTTTATTCATCTTAGTACTTTCAAACAGCTGGTAGTATCACAACAATCACACAATAAACTCAACGTATGAACTGTAGTTCCCGTCCGTGTACAAAGAAGTCACAAAGAACTTACTCGATTACACGATTACTCCTCTCAACGAACCGTACTCTAGCGCAGCCAGAGACGAACTATCTGCTCAGGGCAACGTCTACTACAAGACTTAGATCTTAGAACTTCTATTGAATACTAGAGAATATTAGAAAACTGTATACAGTATGAAATAATTTAAAAATCCCTTTAGGCAGGCCTACAGGCTGAGGTAGATTTCAAAGTGCTTTTGGTTTAATTTATTATCGCTGCGCAGCACTCTTCTTGTTTAGCCTTGGCATGGCAAACCCGCAGTAATAAGAACTGAATTCGGTAAAGAGGAAGTGCCTACAATCATTTGTTTTGACAACAAGAATAGAATATAATATTCTGGGAGGCGGTGCGCAAGATCAGCAATGAATAAAATTAGAAAAGCCGCTAAACAAGACAAAATTATGATATTATAATAATTCTTTTAAGTGTTATTATTTTCAAACATTAAAATCTCGCGTCATATGAGAGCTATCAAGAAACTAGTTATTGATTTGTAGAGTACTCATCAAGAGCTTTTCAACGATACCCCACAAGACGTAGTTTCAAAAATTTCGAATTTCCATCCCCTCACCCCCACCCCCACTCGTACCCCCCAAAACCCCCGAATTGTTGGTGTCACTGTGAACTCCATAGGGAGTACTCTAATTTATTCAAACAAAGTTTCCCTCTATACTTCATAGGGGCCGAGATATAAATGTTTTAAAATTTCAACCACCCGTGCTAAGAATTAAGTAGCTAGGAACCAATTTAAGATAGGGAGGGGAGAAACAATGATGAATTCTCAAAACAAAGTTACACTAGGAGGTAAACAATTGATACTGATCCCTCAAAAATTCGACTTTGGAATCAGAGTTTATACTGATGGATATTACTCTTAAGATGGTACATGTGTTAAACCTCTAGTCCCCTAAGTAGTTCTAATAATAATAAATTAAGAAATCCTCAATTTAAGTTAGATATCAAGTATTATACACTAAAATTAACTATTTTTGTTTGCTTAAGAAGTTCCCTTTTAACAATATATTAGTAGCAATGGAATTTATATTATTCTAGTCGTTCTATAATTAAAATTTTACAGGACAGGTAGATTTTTTGCTTTATATATTTCTAGATGCTGTATTAGAATGGTTCTTTGTTACCTTACAATACTTACGTGAAAAACAACGCCATTTATACGCAAATTAATTGTATTTTAAATACATGTTGGAGATTGATCTGTTTAATAAACACATTTTAAATTTGATGGATATTACTCTGTGTTATCCAACATATGTTGAAATCGCTCCTTCTAGACAAGAATGTGAACTTTTCATGTTTATATTTTATTTCAATATTACATGACATTATTGTTCCTAATCCTAAATAACAATAATTAAATTAATATGCAAAATTAGCCTTTACATTTCTTAAAAATAAAGGTAAACTGTATGCTCTTAGGAAATCAAGTTAAAACCGTCTTTCAAGTTTGGTGCATTAATAAAACAGTTATAGGCCTACATCTAGACTGAAAGAATGAATGATTGCAGATTGCGTAGACCACTTAATTTTTGTACAAAAGGGAAATTTATAATATAGAGTGTACTTTTAGCTTTTGAAAGTAATAAATATATCAATAAAAGTAACTTCCTAGACTAAAAATAACAATTGGCTTCCATTGTATCGTTCATCGGCCTGTGTACAACTCCAAGTCAACTTAAACTTCCCGCGGTCAAGAATTATATTTTTCCTTATAAAACCATAGTCCCATTGCGTCTAGTAATTCATTACTGCAAAATAAGACATATCCCAGTTGCGTAATAGTGTATTAATAGCGTTAACCAGGATGCATGATTTTCCTAAGGCGTTCTTGAAATGTCCTCTTGGGGGTTTTGCATAACAGAATGTTGACTTATTTGTCGAATATGTTTTCTTCTCCTGGTTGATGGATATGATTTAGTGTACTTTCCAAAACAATCACATCATTTAAATCTATTCAAGGTAACTTTTACGTGCTTTTGCAACAATGTCAGTGCATATTACCGTCCTTCAGCATTTTGTGGTACCGAATTTATTGCCTTGACCCAATTTAATCATGTTTTCCCTTTCACTTAACTTACAATCACGCAACGTTGACATCACGCAATAAACATACAGTACACACTAATCACGCAATAAACATACAGAATACACTAAGAGTGAAATGGAAGGCAGATTTGAAGTACGGTACACAAAACATATATTGTCAGCAGCTAAGAGTGGAATGCATTGGCAGCTTCAAGACTTAAATATCTACACTAAACATAGAAGTATTGGGTAGGCAGCTCCAAGATTTAAAATGAATTAAACGTACTCAAGTATGTCATGTCAGCAGAGAAAATAGAAATAGGTGGGCAGTTCCAAGACTTATGTACACTAAACATATACGTCAACCCATTGCGCAATGGGTAGGCAGCTCCAAAACTTGAAGCACGTTAAATACATAGGACAACCTCAGCAGCTAAGAGTGGAAGTAGCTCGAAAACTTAAAGTACAGTACTCTAAACATATACGTCAGCAGTCAAAAGTGGAATGGGTAAGCAGCTCCATACATAAAGTACACCGAATATATACGTCAACAGCTAAGAGTGGAATGGCAAACATTAATGGTATTCAACCCGTAAGTTATAAAATTTCTGTCATCTTTATTGCATAGTTAGCGAAACAAATTTAGTAGTGGCACAACGAATTTTATATAGCTTACCGGTGCCCACCTAAGAGAAAAAAGTTCGAAATTGCCCACTGACCATTTATTTTGACCACAACTAGAGTTGGGCGTCAAATATTTGTGAAGGTCCGTAATTAAGGATTTAGATTTTAATAATAATATAAGAATAGCGCACAATCTGCATAGAATAAATTATGTACATAGTTCCGTTAAGGATATAGTTCTTTTCGTACATGTTCTAGCATGGTATGGCTGGCAGAGACCCCCGCACCAGTCACATATACAACTCTCACTTGGGTCGTGGTAGCTTTTGGTACAACATAGTTTGTGGTGAAATCCATGCACGGCAAAACGGGTCATGGTGTGCCGAAGCTCGTACATCGAACCCATCCATTCCGACGTGTTCATTGCATCGGTCGTGTAAAATTCTGCCCATATGTCAGCTTTCTTTTTGTACAGCTCTGTCAGTAGTGTCTGGTATGGCTGTGTAGATGGTAACAGCATCCTTGTCCGCAGTTCCTCTATGTAAAACGGCTGGCGTGTAAGCTCGTAGCTTAGTCTTGAAGGGGAGTACTTGGATAGGCACAGGACCTTCTTGAGGTAAGTAGCCTTTACTTTTTCCAACTGTGTTAAATCTGTTTTTGTGAGATGTTCCCAAATAATGTCTATTGCATAAGTCATAATGGGAGAGATCTTAATATTGAATAGTTTCATCGCTGTCTGTATGGAAAGTTGGCGTAGTTTGGGTATATCATTCATTGCTATTATTGCTGCGGTGGCTTTGTCCTTTATGTGCTTTGCAAAGCTTTTCCCATTAATCTGCATCGTCACGCCCAGATACTTGTAGTTGTTTACTTTTTCTAGGTTGTTGCCTTTGTATGAGATGTTTGCATATACTGGAAGCCTTCCCCCATTCCTAAAAGTCATCAGTACGGTCTTCTTTGAATTTATGGTTAGGCTGTTTTTATTCGCCCAGACCAAGAGTTTGTCAAAAGCGTCTTGTAATTCTCGGAGAGACCTTGATGCCATGGTCATATCATCTGCGTATATGAACAACTCAATAGCTGGTGATGCTATTTCCTCCAGTACATCTCTGGTCGCGATGTTGAACATGATGGGGCTCAAGGGATCACCTTGTAAGACTCCCACAGTTTGCTTTATAGGTTCCGATCGTCTGAGGTTGTCATCAATGGTTACGTAGTTTTCCGCTGTCAGTACCGAAACCATTTTAGTTAAATAATGCCTTTCTCCTAGTAGTTGACCTAGTTTGGAGATCATCTTTGTCCGGTGTACTGAGTCGAAGGCTTTTGCGAAGTCGATAAACAAGACATACAATTTCCCTCCGGAGGATCTGAGGGCGTCCTTGATGCTATCCATTAGGCATCTAATGGCTTGCACGGTTGATCTCCCTCTCCTAAATCCAAACCGTTCCTCTGGTATTAGAGAGTCTACTAATGGTGTTAATCTTTTTGCCAACAGGTTGGATAACAGCTTTAATCCTGTGTTCTTGAGGCCTATGCCACGATACGAATGAGGATCCTCAGTATCACCTTTGCCCTTGTATAGAATTCTGATTATAGAATGTCTCCAATTCTTGGGTATTGCCTGTTGGGCTAGACATTGGTTGAGTAGCATAGTCCATGGTTCTACTAGTATGGAGCTTCCTTGCTTCAGGTGCTCATTATAAATTCTGTCCGGGCCACAAGCTTTACCGTTCTTTAATTCCTTAATTGCAGCTTCTACTTCTTTGGTGGTGAAGGGCTCATTATCATCCGAATCGTCAAGGTTTGGAATTAAAGGTGGCGAGGTTTCTTTTGCTTGGAGTATAGCCTTGAAGTGTTTCTCCCAATTCTCCATGGGTATGTTTCTTGTAAACTTCGGTCTTCTCGGCATGAGAGCTTTGTATGGGCGCTCTTTGGCTTGCTCTACCATGGATTCCTCTTCCCCCTTTTGGTATGCTTCTTTCTCCTCCTTAAGCACCTTTTTATATGAATTTCTCTTTTGCTCATATTCACGTTTTAGCTCTTGGGAGTCCGAGCGTAGACACTTGTGCAGGGCACTGAGTGCAGCTCTTATGGCTTCATAGCATACTTTATTAAACCATGGTTTGGCACGTCTGCTGTTACAGCTAATTGATTCTATTGCCTCCTTAAGGTGTTTCTCTATGTGCTGAAGAATATCATCTGTGCTCTTATTTGTACAATCCATAATGGTTTGTCAATCTGGAACACTCCTTTGTAATTTTTCCAAGTTTAGTCTCCTAGAGACTCTAGTCTGATCAATTGAGGATTCTTGTGCTTTCTTGTTCTTAGTTCGGATAAAGCATGTTAGATTTTATAAAACAGTCAAACTGAAGTTTTTTACAGTTTTACAATGTTCGAAATTTGTTACTTCTGAGCGGGAAATATAAGGAAACATTGAATTCTGCCTTAAGTATAAAATTGTGATTGTTATGGATCACTTTGAACAACCTATTTTAAAACTCGTAGGTCTACTGTTCATCATATGTTTCGGGGGAAAATATGATTTCAAAATTCAACTTCAATGAACGTATTAAATTAGGTACGACTAATCCGTTTTTACTAACAAAAGATATGGTTAAGCCAAGTTGCATTATGTGAAGGTTCTTAATGACAGAATTAAACTAAAAATGCCTTTCAGAATATACAGTTCAAACCAAAGATGAGATCATCATACTTCTACCACGCAAATTGTGAGGACATCTTCGGGCATAGGACGACTGATCACCTTGCCAACTTTTAGCTCTTGCCTCTACTTCTGTCTCTCGCCGAAGAGTCAAATAAAATAATATCCAAATGAAAGAAGAATTTCAGTATTTCATAGACCTTTTTAAAAGTAAAATGTTAAAAATTCTGTGCTGAAAATGAACATCGAATGGCTGCCTTTGTAGTTTGCTGTCAGCAGACACAATGCCAATAAACTGTTTTTAAGACAGGCAAGATTCTAATAGGCTGTTGGTCAGATCTAAAAAAATTAATTCTACGCCTCCCCCCCAAAAAATATACAAAATCGAAATTTAGATTTAGGAGGATCGCTTAAATGTCCCTAAAAAAAATTATCGTTCATAAATTCAAGCTTTAAAGATTGTTTTTTTTTTCATTTAAGCCAACGATATACCATACATTCTAAGTGTAGTTCTTTGTACCTAGGCCTACGTATTACGACAAATACGGATGCGACATACTGCTTAAATAGCCTTTACCACACCATCGCATCCATGAAGCGTATTTAGAATGAAAATTTCACGCATCAGTTATTTGATATTGGGCAATAATGCAATCATAATATATTGCATGGGAACATAACCAGTATTATAACAATCTATGATCTAACTTCGCCATCCTATGGTTCAGGAAATGTTAATGTAGATATTTAAAAGAACAGCCTTTTCTGGAAAATGTTTGTTACCACAATATTAAGAAAGTAAATCATGCTCAATTTTATTTAAGCATTGATTAACATCATACCTATTAATTCTGTAGTAAAGTTAGGTTTTTTATTTGTTTACGCAAACGTATCTAATAGGTAAAAAAGCATTACCGTTAAAGGCTGCTACTGTGTAACAATTATGACTAAAATTAAATACGGGTAGCTAAACAGCATTCATCGTTCATGTTGGATAATCTTCATTAAAATATAAAACAAAATAGTCTCTATAAATTAAAGAACTTCAAGCATAAAGTTCCTGACCATTCCACATTTAGCAATGCATTAAAATATCTTTGTGTCGTGGTAAAAAAAATGATTATAGAACCCGAAGTTGAGCTAGTTGTATTTGATGAAGTCTGCAGAAAGTGCTTGACTTGATGGTGTTCTTGGCATCCCTAAGCACTGATGTGAGTATCGCAGTGTACAGAGCACTAGTCTGTTGGAAACTTGTTACACAAAATGTACTAATAAGCGAAGGCTATTTCGTACAGCCTTGTTAAATAGAAAATACTTTCTCACCTCGTATCCCAGAGCTGGTACGATGATCTACTTGAAGAGAAACCTCTCTCGAAAACTTGAATTCCACTAAATGTCTATAATAAGGTTGAAAATTTTTAAGGGAAGAAAACATTGCAGGCCTACATTGTAAGCACTGAAATTGCTTTAAATATACACAACACATAGATCTATCCATAGAAATCAGATCGTAAGTATTGGCGTTCATGTTAGGCCTACTTATCCCGATTTGAAAATTATTAAGTAACTATATATTTGTGAGGCAACAATCTTAATTAATTAGATGTTCAGTCTTTCTGGTCCATTGTTTTTATTATTTTATAAAACAAGCCAAATGTGTAGCCTATATAGTGTTCTTGTAGGTCTAAACACCTGGGAAATCGTTAGTGTATATTTCATTTATACTCATATAGCTCAGTAGTAAATTATTTATAGTTTATAAGATACACGTAAAATAAAATATGTAAATATTTCAATTAACTTTGATTTATTAAAACGTGGAACATGATGAAAACGAATCACGAATTACTTACGGTTGCAAAATTTCAATAGAGTGAACGTTTTACGATATATAGTGCATTATTAGGCTATTAATGTTATATGTGTATTATACTATTTGGTCGTTAAACATGAAATGCTTTATTGTGAATTATTGTAGTTTTGTACATTACACTTCACAGCACTGCACGGTGACGTTTTGTGATCATTGAAAACCACTGAGGTTACAAACCTTATGTTTCCTTCCATTTTATTTTTAAACTTAAAATAGATTTATTCAATAGTTCATAATATTATAGATTATATAATTATAAAATATAAAATATATATCCAATGAAAATAAATTACTGCTGCCTGGAACCGTTATTGTTAATGTTCCAGCACCAGTTTTGAGTTTTTAGAACACCTTGTAATTGATTAACAGCTTTTCTCTATGTCTTCCCTGTTATGATGACACTGTCATATTTTTCAGCAGTATCCACAATCATTATATCGGTGTCTTCTACTGCCTGCTTCACTTCGATCCCCTTGGCTTCCATTTCACTCTTCAACATGGTTATGAAGTTCATCTTGTTGGTATCATTGGAAAGAAATTTCGCCTGCGAAATCGTGCTAATCAAATTTGTCTTGGAAAAGACAAACTTTCTTGAGGAGTACAGCAAAGAAAGCCGATAACGTTCAGCTGCTTTGGTGCTTTGGTAGCTTATCCCAACAGGATAACCATCAAAAACCACTGTGACGTTGCTACCGAAGTCCCTATGGACGTAATCCACGTAGTTTTGGCAGACTACCTGAAATGTGGCTTCACTTGACTTGGTCCAAACAACCCTATGCAACAGAAACCCACCATTGCATTTTCTGGCGCCAAAGTCTAGGCCTATGTCTTCACCCACGATAGGAAGAAATGCATCATACAGTATTGATTTTCGGCCTTTATGCATTCCTTCTTCTGCGAAGAGAGACATGGGGAACTGTGAACTTTTTGTCCTTGATTTTCAGAGAACATTAAACAGATGCCAGAGTAATCACCTTATCCTTCCTCTTCAACTTCAAGTCTTCAAAATTTCCTTTCTCCACATAGGGCTTACATTACATTATGTAATATTAAAGGCCTTAAATAAGGGCACAAATGTTGTCTTTGTTAAAATGAAATGTAGACTGTGTTCCTCGTGTATTGAAGGCTAAGTATGCAAAATTTCATCGAGATTCGAATAAAACTGCAGAAGTTGTAAAGAAAGACAAACACACAACTCTCTCTCTCTCTCTCTCTATATATATATATATATATATATATATATATATATATATATATATATATATTTATATATAGCCTATATGTATGTATATATATAGAATTTGTAATGCTGATTCCTATAATACTGGGGGAGGGGAGGGGCGGGAAGAAGGGGTGAAGGAAGGGGGTCATAGATATTCCAAGATGTTGATATTAATGAGTGATTAACATAATTAACATGGAAATGACGGTAATTAATAGTTATAGGGCCAAAACCTTCGTTTTTCGGATATTTTTTTATATTTCGAAAAACTTTGTCTAACTTTGATCGGCCGTATCTCGGTTAATATTGGGTCTATAAATTCGTTTTATCAACCAAATTTTAGAAACTTTAATGCTCTACAACTTTGTGTGGTACTATGGTGCAAAAAATATGCTTAATTTACGAGATATAAGCGAAAAACTGAAGAAAAAAATCAAAACATTTTGAGGTTTTTGCCCCTCTCCCAAGTTAGCACAGGGTCCTTGAGGTCGAAAACTTAGGACAGACATCCTAAAGTACCCCCAAATGACCTGTAAAAATTTAATTAACTTCGGAATATTTTCCAGCTACACCCCTATTTTTCATTATATCGACTGGACTATATTGATAACTTCTCTTGTTTCTCAAACTTGCATTTCATTTATTTCCAAACCCATCTGATACCACTGGCAACAATATGTTCTGTGATTTGGATTTGATAATTCTGTGTAAAAAGGGATTAAGTATACTCAAAAACATTTGATATTTGGCATTTAAAATCAAAATCCTTTCTTATTGAGCACCTACATTATGAAACGAAGGTACTGTCAAAATTCCAAGCCTCTACCTGTTATAGTTTAGGCTCTATGTTGATTCCTGTCAATCAGTCAGTCAGTCAGTTAGAACAGAGCCTTTTAAATAGCCTATATAAAGATTAATGAGATAAGTAGATTGCAAGGTTCCGTACTGCCAGATATCACTTCCTTTTCCTTGCGTATAAGAACAAAGATACTGCGGGACGAAGACACTATTTCCTCGACGTTGTTTGATTTCGCGGAGTATGTGGTCCACATAATGATCTTTCTATAAAATTTCATCGAAAACTGCTAATGTTGACGGAGGTGGCCCCGTCATTGGGCTAATCACTCATCTGGCGAGGCCCTGCATGTCCTTGTCGGGCCGAAAAAGTACGTATGTGATCCATAGAAACTAGCTCTTCTGACTGTCGCGGTCCTGTAAGGCCCGTGCGGCCTTGGGCCACATAAACTTTCCAACAAAAGGAGATAAAACTCAGAGAAAGATGAAGAAGGTACCCAAATACAAAAAAAAATAATTGGTCACGTTTTAAAGGTCGTTTGTATAATGTGGTCTGATATCACTGTGGAAATTTTGTCGTGTTCAATTTCTTTTAAAATCTAATTTACTTGTTGAAATATTTAAATGTTGACAACTTTCTTGCACTCTTTTGTGTATAACGAATTTCATAGTTGAAATATTCATAAATTAAATAATATCTTGTGAAATAAACTTCGTTTTTATTTTAGTTACATGTTTGTTTTCAATGTACCCGTCTTAATTTTTCTTGATTTATTGTTCTGGAATTCATAAGCGCCGTTTTGGAGAGGGGGTGAGACAATGTATTTTCTGCTCCCTGAACATTTAAGTTTTTATCATATAAGATATATGTGCAACTACCAAAATTCCTATTCTTAACCCTGTTCAATAGGATGGTACTATGTTACATAATTGACTCGAGTTAATCTGTTGTACTTATTTTTCATCTCTTTTATTAATTTCAACTCTAATTTATGTTTTATACTCTAATCGTTTGTTATCGCTTATTTGTATAATTTTGTAAATCGAACATTGTTAACGAGACTGTCTTCTGTGCAGTTATAGCCAAATAATAATTTTGTATATTTATTTATTATTGTTTATTGATTATCCAAAAAAGTAAAACCCTAATGTACATAACGCATGCTACAGCTATAGATGAAATATAGAAATACAAAAACTTTATAACAAAGCTTGAATTTTACCATATAAGAATCTGAACAAAATGAAAATTACATGCAACAGAAAATCAAACAACAAATTAACAAAGTTAAAACAGAAAAAATCAAATAAAGCATAATGAAAACTTCCATAACATTGGATATATTTATACGTGTGTGTGTGTGTGTGTGTGAGAGAGAGTATGTGTGTGTGTGTATAACAATTCGTATATATGGAGTAAAATGTCCTTTTATAACATTATGTGGTTGCGCTACCTTGTACACACGGTTGTAGTTAAAGTGAGGCATGTGAGAAGTTAAAATCTTGCGCACGTATGAAAACAATAGACAAAAGGAGTTCACACGATGCTCTAACGCAGTAGACACGCTGCGCCGGGTTATTATTGTTGTGGAGGAGTGCTTGCTAATTCCATTAGCCACTGCATGGCCTCTTTACATGCAAAGCGATTCTCGGACAGGGCAACCATTCCGTTAACGACGCTCTCAGCCAGGGATGCCCATTATCACAGATGCGAATTCTATATCGATAAGGAGTACAAAGAAATGTTGCAATGAAATATTTTTAATGCTGAATTAAACATAAATACCATAAAAATGCCAAGTATAAACCTTAAATTGATCAATTTCTTATAGGATACCGTCGTTTGTCTTAAATCTGTATTAAAAAGGCAAAAAGAAATTAGAAGACAAATTTAAATTTCATGTAAAATTTACAGAATAAGATACAAGAAATAAATTATGGACCTAATCATTGCGTTAATAATTTCTTCGAGGGTCGGCGCGGCTTTATATATTATTAACCTATGTGAGAAACTTGAGTCTTGCTGGCTTTCTGTACCCAAGGTCGCACCGGCGACACAGGCCTAAGCTGCAGTACCGCTTCCCCTGTCGTTAAATAATAATCATCAAACCAAACTATAACTCGTTACTGTCCAGCAGCAAAGACAACTCCAAAAGATCTTCAGCTGTAGGCCTATATAAATAATGCACGTTCAAGAGCAATGAGCTTGAGGTGACAAATCTTAATCTATCATGTGCAACCATTATTCAGTAGGTACCGGTGTAACCCTCTGAATGATTCCAACTTTCCATTGTTAACAAACATCAGAAATAGGCCTGCATTTTTTTTTTATCTCGAACGTGGTATAAGTGTGTTTCTGGATTTGCGAAGACGATAGCACAAAAAAGAAACGTTAATTATAACTAAAGCCCGGATTTTCATGCACTATCAAACTTAAAAACATGCATGCATTCATGCACTATCGTATCTCCAAATATGCACAATGAAGGGCGAAACATGCACTATCAAAAATCCGCACTGTACTGCAATATATTTCAATTTCTCTTAAAAAAAATATTCGAGTTTTTCCAAATTCTCCTCACTTAAACTCGTGCGTTTATCAGTTAGGACATTCTTGAACGCAGAAAAGGATCTTTCTACTTCACAAGAAGTAACAGGTGCATATTAAAGGAAGAAATTTGACTGAGGGTGATATCGAATTCCATGTCTTTTACATTTTTTTCCACACAATACGTCTTTCACTGTATTCAGAAGTTTAAGATCAGGATTTGAACTAAGTACCTTCTTAAGTTTTTCCCTAACTGTCACACCCATTTCTCCACAACACGATTCTAAAGTTAAATATTCAACGTCTTCAACAATGGCTAGTGACTGACAAATTCTTATAACCTAGCTCACAAACAACACGGTATTGGATGTGCTCTTCTCCAAGGATGTCATTTATTAGGTAGATTTCGAAGAAAAATCTACCTATTGCAATCGATACCTAAGCAATATTTTCGAAAACTTCTTTCATATCTTTACGTTTCATGCTTCCCTAAGTACGAAACCACCGCCCGTAATTTTGAAGATATTTGAACCAAATTTTATTATGTTATTTCTAGGCCCAATAGTTCGGACAAGTTCGTTAATGAGCAAAATTGGCCCAAGGGGGGGTCGGGGGAGGGGGTTGAAATTTTGAAAACTTTATATCTCGGCCCCTATGAAGTATAGAGGGAAACTTTGTTTGAATGAATAGAGTACTCCCTATGGCGTTCACAGTGACACCAACGATTCCCGGGTGTTGTGGGTACGAGTGGAGGTGGGGGTGGGGGTGGGTGGGATGGAAAATTCGAAATTTTTGAAACCACGTCTTGTGGAGTATCGTTGAAAAGCTCTTGATGAGTACTCTACAAATCAATAACTAGTTTGTCCATAGCTATCATGTGAGGCGAGATTTGAATGTTTGAAAAAGTGCCCTTTCCTCTTTTTTGCAGTTATTATTGCGGGTTTTGTCATGCCAAGGCTAAAGAAGAAGAGTGCTGCGCAGCGACAATAAATTAAACCAGAAGCACTTCGAAATATACCTCAGCCTGTAGGGCTGCCTAAAGGGATTTTTCTTTTCCAAATAAGCCCGAATGTGAAGCATAAAGTTTATAAGATAAATTACTTAGGATAGCATAAATCTCCATAAACTTTTCAATTGAGTTTCTTATGTATGTACATTGTATTGTTTTGCAAAGATTCTTCAGCAGTGGTTCTCTTGCCATGCTTACGGTGTAATTATTCAAAAGAAAATATTTCTTATGACCCTTCGAATAATACACATCGTGTTTTATTCAGAGAGTGTTGTTTCATAGAGATTGATTTATTACTAAACTGCGAATCTGTGTACATTCTTCTAATTCACAAGCAACAGATTGTAACGTAAGTTGATGTAAGAGCATCAGCAGCTGTAGCGTCACATAATCGCATAATTCTCTCTGTAACTTGTAACAACGTGTTTCCATATAGGCCGCGAATGTCGGCATTCCACTGATGCTACTTCATAGAGCTAGCAACAAAAAAGGAGTAGCTACACTGAAAAGGTATGTTACAATAAAACTAGTCTACAGTACTCCATGAACAGTATGATTCAAGTTACAGACTTCTCTGGATTCCAAGAAACACATTATGGTCACAGAGAGCAAGTTGAAAAGCGTATCCATTACTCTAGTTTACAGAGATGTGCATCCTTGTCATGAATCATTGTCAAAACTAAATCCATCTGAAGAGGAAGAAATAAATAATGGCTTCCATCTTCTTTAAGTTTGAGAAACATTTCACTACTTTCTTTTTTATTTCTAGAATATGGTGTTTAAAAGTATAAAGCTTAATGTCCTACTAACAATTTTATGTTTCACTATGAAAACATAATAACTTCATAATTAAATGTTTCGTTTCTTTTAATATTCTAGACTGTGCTGAAAATGAAATTTTGTTTCTATCAATTACAATCAACAAAATTTATTGCATTATATTTAAAAAAAAAACAATCATTCACACATTCAAATAATGAGCATTAACCATTTATAATAAAAACAATTAAATTTTTACACAATTGTGTAGCAAACTGCACATATTAATATAAATGACGAATACTGAATGTATGAATGCGAGAATGTTGTTTTTAGGTAGATTTCGAAGAAAATCTACCTATTGCAATGGATACCACTTTATGATTTTCGAAAAATTCTTTCATATCTTTACGTTTCATGCTCCCCTAAGTACGAAACCACCGCCCGTTCAAAAAAAAAATTTGTGATATTTATATATATATTTATATATATATATATTTATATATATATATATATATCTTTACACGATAGCGGCCGTAATTTTGAAGATATTTGAACCAAATTTTAATATGTTATTTCTAGGCCCAATAGTTCGGACAAGTTCGTTAATGAGCAAAATTGGCCCAAGGGGGTGGTCGGGGGAGGGGGTTGAAATTTTTAAAAATGTATATCTCGGCCCCTATGAAGTATAGAGGGAAACTTTGTTTGAATAAATTAGAGTACTCCCTATGGAGTTCACAGTGACACCAACGATTCGGGGGTTCGAGTGAGGGTGGGGGTGGAGGTGGGGGTGGGGGATGAAAATTCGAAACTTTTGAAACCACGTCTTGTGGGGTATCGTTGAAAAGCTCTTGATGAATACTCTACAAATCAATAAATAGTTTCTTGATAGCTCTCATATGACGCGAGATTTTAATGTTTGAAAATAATAACACTTAAAAGAATTATTATAATATAATTTTGTCTTGTTTAGCGGCTTTGCTAATTTTATTCATTGCTGATCTTGTGCACGGCCTCCCAGAATATTATATCCTATTCTTGTTGTCAAAACAAATGATTGTAGGCTCTTCCTCTTTACCGAATTCAGTTCTTATTACTGCAGGTTTACCATGCCAAGGCTAAAGAAGAACAGTGCTATGCAGCGACAATAAATTAAACCAAAAGCACTTCGAAATCTACCTCCGCCTGTAGGCCTGCCTAAAGGGATTTTTTAAATTTATATTGCGATAAATTTTTATGATTGTAATTGATCTAAACAACATTTCATTTTCTGTAAGAGTGTAGGATAAAAAAAAATATTAAGTGTCAGTATGGTACTTTATGAGATTGTGTGGGGGACGAAAAAATGTCTGTTCGTCTGTCCGGAAACTTGGAAAACACATTTATAATGTCCATGGGAAGAACCCTATTGATATTGAACCAAATCGGAACCATCTGAAGAGGAAGAAATAAATAATGGCTTCCATCTTCTTTAAGTTTGAGAAACATTTCACTACTTTCTTTTTTATTTCTAGAATATGGTGTTTAAAAGTATAAAGCTTAATGTCCATGGGAAGAACCCTATTGATATTGAACCAAATCGGTTCAACGGTACCGGAGTAATGCACAATTAAGTGTCTATTTTAATAGATTATAGTAGAAAGGCGCCATAGCTCAAATAAGCTGGATCGGATTTCCATGAAACTTGGTATACGCATTTATGACGCCAATGAAAAGTATCCTATTGAATTAGAACCTAATCTGTTGACCAGTACCGGAGTAAAACCCAATTTAGTGTCTATTTTAAAGGCTCAATAACTCAAATACGCTTAATCAGATTTTTATGAAACTTCGTATACGCATTTATAATGTCCGTGGGAAGACGTCTGTTGATATTCGACCAAATCGGTTAGTCAGTACCGGCATAATGCCCAATTTTGTGCATTTTATGTTAATATATAAGAAGTCGCGATAACTCAGATATGCTTTATTGGATTTTCCTGAGACTTTGTATACCCATTTATAATGTACATGGGAAGACGTCTACTGATATTGGACAAAATCGGTAGACCGGTACCGGAGTAAATCCCAATTTAGTGTCTTTTTTAAAGACGCGGTAACTCAAATACGCCTTACCGGATTTTTATGAAACTTCGTATACACATTTATAATGTCCATGGGAAGACGTCTATTGATATTGGATAAAATCGGTTGACCTGTTTCGGAGTAATGCTCAATTTAGTACCTATTTTATGGTAATATACGTCTTCGAAAGAATTTATGAAATGCACATCAGTTATCATGACAACATAGCCTATTGTTTTACTGTGATCTTATAAGGCTTTGGCAATTAAAATACAGTTAGCTATGACAAATAACACTATTGCTTTACATGCGCTTATCCAACTAGACCGTTAAACTGACCCAGGTGGCCGAGATGGTAACGTCTTGGCCTCACATTCTGGAGTTCCACGGGTCAAATCCCGAAACCAGCCAATTTGACTTTTTTTTTTTTTCTGCATATCATAACTGCAATCATAACTGATTAAACAAAAACATACTGGCACTTTGTTACATCAATTTACCTGATTTCATTAAATTAGTTATTGGTATATAGGTGGAATAATCAATTATACATTGAATTATAACTCAACCATTAACGGCCATGAAATTTATCACTAATAACTTCATATAAGCTTATGAAGAATGTTGATTTTCGATACTTGTACGCTAACCCAGGAGATCGCCATAATAAAGCACATATAAACCAATAGTTTTTAGGTAGTATGATTTAAATGGTTATAGGCTTTTCCGTACCTGTCATTACGATTGTGAAAAATTTTGTAGTGTTAACTGTCGTTTATTCTACAACTAAGTTAATGAAAAAGGTCAACTAGAAAATCAGATTTATATTAATTCTACCATGATAAATTATATAAAAATGTTGCATAAACTTTCTCACATATGGGGTTTTTAGATTAAAGAAAAAACGGTATGTGCCATTAAAAAATTAACGTACAACTTTCAGGTTAAGGAGGTTTAGGGATCTTATAGAATTGTTCATATAATATTCTGCTTACAGCATCATATGCATAAAAATTGTGGCATTTTAAAAATAAAACGTATCTAAATTGTGAAATAAATATCACGATTACATAAGTCACAGAATTTCAATGTGTAAGTTATTAAGCTGATAATGAATTAAATATTTAAGAAACGTTTGATAATTTATTTAACGAAAATACAACTAATTACCTAACAATTATTAAATGAATAAATTGTTGGTCCAACTATCCGTCTAGATTTCCTAGGTCAAGAGAGAGAGTGAAAATAAAACAAAGTAAATATTATATGACTTAGCTACATCTTAATTATTGATATTTAAATGGGGATGTTTGCAAGGTTCTAAACACAATGGTGTAATCTCTGATTGCAATTTCTGTTTCTTTTAATCAGATTTGTTCAAGAAAATATAATAATCTATTTTAAGACTACTATTTTATTATATATTAATATAATTATGAGTGTTACTATTGTTATTTTATTATAAATCTTTATTTTGTTTTGCTTGCTTTAACTGCATATTCTATGTCACGTGTTTAGGATATTTGGGTTTCCCAGTAGGCTCTTGTAATAATTCATTTGTGCACCTTTTTCTACTGTTCTGTGATTTCATCTTGACTGGTATTCAGTTTAAAGGTTTTTTTTCCCCTCCACCGCCCCCCGGAGCCCTCGACCATAGGCCATACTCCGGTCCCAACAACATTTCGGCGCTTGTGTTCTATTGCTCTACTTTTCGCTCTTGTGTACTTTACGCTTGTGGGTAATGTGTTTTGAGCCAGCTGTTTAATTCAGCACTAATAGAACTGTGTATCTCTGTTTGTGTTATGTCATCTGTCTGTCGGGGGCCGTCTCTCCGATCCGGTATTCACCTAATGAGTGAGGAAAATCCCCGAAAAAACCCCACTCGGATCGGCTGCTGTGAGAGTTTCCCTCAGCAGCCCGGGTACTTGGACTATTACCCATATAGTAGTGTTCGGTTTAATCCAGGGGTCTGAGCTTTCTCCTGAGATGTCTCATAATTAGGTTGTCTTGAATCTGGTATGTTTAGACATCGTCCATCTCCTGTTGTTTTCTTATTCCTATTACATAAGTTGCAAAGTCTTTGAATACTGTGTTTGCTGCTTTAGTTGTCTAGAACTTGAGTTCTGGCGGCCATCGCACAGTGGTCCAGAATTGAAATCTAGAGGGAAAAAACTAAAAATTCTTACTTGTTGTAAAACTTTTTATTTTTGCTGGATCTTCATCCCAGATAACCCCTCTTCACTAAACTCAGCCTTTATCAACTCTGCTGTAAAAGGATATGCAACTGCAGCTCTTGGAAGTTGTGGGTTGCTAAGGAGTAGAGGCATCAGTCTTATAACAAGTTGCCCGACGTCAGAAGTGTGAAGTCATTGTGTGAGTTGTGAAGTGTTATTTTGTTGTTCTGTCAAATGGAAGTGATGACACGTATGGAACTTTATGAATTACCGTGTCAGACGAAAGGTTCTACAAACTCACTGTGCAATTATGTTTTTGATAAGTTTGGATTAAAGGAGCATCCCAATGATTTATCTAAATTATTAGGAGCAACTATGGCTACTTTTAGGTCAAATTTTGAAAAGCGCAGGAAAAAAGTAAAAAGAATTCTTTGAATGTCTGCTTCACAATTCATACCGACTAGATGTAAAGAAATGACAAGTTAAAGGAAAGGAAGAAAAAAGTAAATGAAAGGAAGGAAGTAATTGTAGAACAATTCCGCAAGAAAATGGATTTTATAGTCGTCAAGCCAAAGCCTGGGGGTAGTGGAAATTCTAGCGAAGGAAATGCGGCTCGACGCTTTTTCAGAAATCCACAATTGTCTGCTACCTTCACCGCGATCGAGGAAGAACTAATTAATCGATTCTCAGTAATTTTGCTTGTAATTTCCAGTGGTTTTCAAGTCAGTATTGATAAATTTCATAAATATGCTACAGACACAACAAAACTCTAGCTGAGTCTGTACCCGTGGTATTATATGCCTGCAGTGTTCATAAAGTCCTAATTCATGGTGCACGGGTTATTGAATCAACCATTTTACCAATTGGTATGCTTTCTAAAGAAGCGCAAGAAGCAAGGCATAAGCTCTTAAGAAAACTTCACGAAGGACATTCCGGTAAATTTTCACGAAAGGAAAATATGAAAGATATATTGAATCTGTCTCTTGTCAGTTCTGATCCCATAATCTCTGATTGTTCCTCGTTTAGACATAACAATAGTGGACCCTTATCACAAGAAGTATGCGAGCTACTTCAAGAACCAAAAGTGTCAGTAAGCAAGTCGAGTAGGGAGAAAGATGAGCAGCAAGAAGAAAAACCGCAGAAAGTAGATGAAGATGAAGAAGAAGAAGAAGAAGAAGAAGAAGAAGAAGAAGAAGAAGAAGAAGAAGGCGGTGATAGTGATGATGATGATGCTGATGAAGCAGACGCAGAAGAAAGTGATGATACAGGTGACGTAGAGGACGAAGACACAAGTTTATAGGTATTTACCTCTTGTTGTAAAATGTAATGAAAACTCTTTGCTATTTTGTGCATCTAAAATTTTAAAAATTATTTTTAATTTCGAAATGTATATTATAATTTTGTTTTAGGGCTTAATATCATTTATATATCAACTTTACAGAAGAAAAACAATGAAACAAATAAAAAAGTTACTTTTGTGCGAGAAATAATTTTTTCCCTCTAGATTTGAATTCTGGACCACTGTGCATCGTTCTCCTGCTTGTGTTGCCACCTGAATAAGGTTTCGGCGTGCCTCTCTATATCTCGCACACGTATATAGCGCATGATTCATTGTGTCTAACCCGGAATCTTCACAGTAGCAGAGGAGTCCTCTGCCAGGTTGAACCTATTTAGGTTTGCTGTGAAGTATCCATGGCCCGAATAGAACTGCGCTGTCGCGTAATCTATATGTTATTAGATGGTATAGTGGGGATATTTGGGCAGTATAGGCTACGTTCTTGAGGTTTGCTCGCATGGTCTAAGGGTACGCGCAAGACGGAACCGGGATGGTCGCATGCCGCAGGCAGCAGGAAGAATGAAGTCATGTCTTCTTACGAGGGTGAACAAGACGCCGCTTGGATGGTCTCTTGCCAGCCATCTGGTCAGGCCGCAGTTTGCTGGTAGAATGCTAGCCCTCTTTTTTCATGCGACCGGCCGCTAGCGTGTAGTTTAGATTCAGGCGTTCCACGTGTGCATTTTGCAATCGCTCCACAAACAATGGACTGTTTATAAGATACAACCTTTGTAATAAGCTCAGACCACCAAAATAAATACTGTTACTACACAATGAAGGGGTTGTAGAGATCAGTCATGGCTACAGTTACTCACTTGTTTATATTCAGTATTGTTATACAATTTATTACTATAAGAATATAAACCTAAGAATTTTATATTATGTTAAATTTCGTGTTGCGGGGTTAAGTGTGTTCGTTTTATTGTCTTCTTGTGCTCTGAAGATTGAATACAACGGTCGCACCAACTCAAAGAAACAACAATAATAATAATAATAATAATAATAATAATAATAATAATAATGTTTCTAACCATACATTGGTTCTCCATCTCAAACCGATTAAAAAAATTATCCCGGCCACAAAAACTATTTTTTTGCCGAAAAAAGTTTTTACTCCATTTTTTTTGGCGAACTTTCTGTCCTAGCACCTAAAGTATTGGGTTTACAACAAAAACTTTTAGAACAAAAGCTGTGAAGCATTAAATTTACTATAAAATACATATTCAATTTAGAAACTCTGTGAGACAGTGAAGTACTCTTGTGACATATGTGATTTAGCTTCCTGTAATGATTCTGAATTCATAAACTCATTCCCATTGTCTTCTGAGTCTTCAAAACCTTATGAATGAGAATATAATAACAAAGAAATAAAAATAAAATGGAGATAATTCCGAAACTTAATCCATAACATGCGACCTGCCAGCTAGCGACCACGCTGCGTCTTGCGCACACACACTTCATGCCCGGCGCCTGGAGGGTTCGAACAAGACGCAGCTTGGTTGGTCTCCTTCCTGGTCGCTACGCTGTTGAGTCAGGCGCCGAGCATGAAGTTTGTGCGCGCAAGACGCAGCCTGGTCGCTCACCGGCAGGTCGCCCATCTGTATATTCAGTGTGTAGCCAGTGACATGTTATGGATTAAATTTTTGAATTATCTCCTTTTTTGTTTTTATTTCTTTGTTATTATCTTCTCATTCATAAGGTTTTGAAGACTCAGAAGACAATGGCAATGAGTTTATGAATTCAAACTCATTACAGGAAGCTTCATCAAAATTAGTTACATGTAAAATATGTCACAAGAGTATTTCACTGTTTCCCAGAGCTACTAAATTGAATGTGTATTTTATAGTAAATTTAATGCTCTACAGCTTTTCGTCTAAAAGTATTCGTTGTAAACCTAATACCTTAGGTACTAGGATACAAAGTTCGCCAAAAAAGTGGCGTAAAAACTTTTTTCGGCAAGAAAAATAGATTAGATATATATATTTTTTCAACGGTTTGAGATGGAGAACCAATGTATGGATAGAAACATTATTATTATTATCATTATTATTATTGTTTTCTTGAGTTGGTGCGACCATTGTATTCAATCTTCAGAGCACAAGAAGACGTTGAAACGAACACACTTAACCCCGCAACACGAAAATTAACATAATATAAAATTATTAGGTTACTATAAATTATACAAAAATACTGAATATAAACCATACAAGTCAGTAACTGTAGCCATGACTGATCTCTAAAACCCCTTCATTGAGTAGTAACAATATTTATTTTGGTAGTCTGAGCTGATTACAGAGGATGTATCTTATAAACAGTCCTTTGTTTGTGGAGCAATTGCAAAATGCAAAAGTGGAACGCCTGAATCTAGACTATACGCTAGCGGCCGGTCGCATGAAAAAAGAGGGCTAGCATTCTACCAGCAAACTGCGGCCTGACCAGATAGCTGGCAAGAGACCATCTTGTTCACTCTCGTAAGAAGACATGACATCATTCTTCATGCGGCCTGCGGCATGCGACCATCCCGGTTCCGTCTTGCGCGTACCCTAAGGGTACGACGCAGCTTGGATGGTCCCCTTCCTGGTCGCTACGCTGTTGAGCCAGGCGCCGGGCATGAAGTGTGTGTGCGCAAGACGCAGCGTGGTCGCTAGCTGGCCGGTCGCATGTTATGGATTAAGTTTCGGAATTATCTCCATTTTATTTTTATTTCTTTGTTATTATCTTCTCATTCATAAGGTTTTGAAGACACAGAAGACAATGGGAATGAGTTTAAGAATTCAAAATCATTACAGGAAGCTAAATCACATATGTCACATTAGTTAAATATGTCACAAGAGTATTTCACTGTCTCACAGAGTGTCTAAATTGAATATGTAGGCCTATTTATTGGATAGTTTTTATTGTAAACCGAATACTTTGGGTGCTAGGACAGAAAGTTCGCCAAAAAAATGAAGTAAAAACTTTTTTCGGCAAAAAAATAGTTTTTGTGGCAGGGAATATTTTTTAATCGGTTTGAGATGGAGAACCAATGTATGGTTAGAAACATTATTATTATTATTATTATTATTATTATTATTATTATTATTATTATTATTATTATTATTATTATTATTATTATTACTATCGTTGTTGTTGTTTTCACGAGTTAGTGCGACCGTTGTATTCAATCTTCAGAGCACAAGGAGACAATAAAACGAATACACTTAACCCCGCAACACGAAAATTAACATAATAGAAAATTATTAGGTTGCTATAAATTATACAAAATACTGAATATAAACCATACAAGTCAGTGACTGTAGCCATGACTGATCTCTACAATCCCTTCACTGAGTAGTAACAATATTCATTTTGGTGGTCTGAGCCAATTACAAAGGATAACTTATAAACAGTCCTTTGTTTGTGTAGCGATTGCGTAAGTATACAAGTGCAACGCCTGAATCTAGACTACACGCTAGCGGCTGGTCGCATGAAAAAAGAGACCTAGCAATCTACCAACATACTGCGGCCTGTCCAGATGGCTGGCAAGAGACCATCCAAGCGGCGTCTTGTTCACCCTCGTAAGAAGACATGGCTTCATTCTTCCTGCTGCCAGCGGCATGCGACCATCCCGGTTCCGTCTTGCGCGTACCCTAAGGGTACGAACAAGACGCAGCTTGGATGGTCCCCTTCCTGGTCGCTACGCTGTTGAGCCAGGCGCCGGGCATGAAGTGTGTGTGCGCAAGACGCAGCGTGGTCGCTAACTGTCAGGTCGCATGTTATGGATTAAATTTCTGAATTATGAACTTTTTATTTTCATTTCTTTGTTATTATCTTCTCATTCATAAGGTTTTGAAGACTCAGAAGACAATGGGAATGAGTTTATGAATTCAAACTCATTACAGGAAGCTTCATCAAAATTAGTTGCATGTAAAATATGTCACAAGAGTATTTCACTGTTTCAGAGTAACTAAATTGAATGTGTATTTTATAGTAAATTTAATGCTCTACAGCTTTTCTTCTAAAAGTTTTCGTTGTAAACCCAATACTTTAAGTGCTAAGATACAAAGTTCGCCGAAAAAGTGGCGTAAAAACTTTTTTCGGCAAAAAGTAGATTTTGGCAGGGAATATACATTTTTTAAACGGTTTGAGATGGAGAACCAATGTATGGACAGAAACGTTATTGTTATTATTATTATTATTATTGTTGTTGTTATTAATATTATTGTTTTCTTGAGTTGGTGTGACCATTATGTTCAGCTTCAGAGCACAAGAAGACAATAAAACGAACACACTTAACCCCGCAACACGAAAATAAACATCATATAAAATTATTGGGTTACTATAAATTGTAACTTACAAAAATACTGGATATAAACCATACAAGTCAGTGACTGTAGCCATGACTGATCTCTACAATCCCTTCATTGAGTAGTAACAATATTTATTTTGGTGGTCTGAGTTGATTACAGACAATATCTTATAAACAGTCCTTTGTTTGTGTAGCGATTGCGTAAGTATACAAGTGCAACGCCTGAATCTAGACTACACGCTAGCGGCCGGTCGCATGAAAAAAGAGGGCTAGCAATCTACCAACATACTGCGGCCTGTCCAGATGGCTGGCAAGAGACCATCCAAGCTGCGTCTTGTTCACTCTCGTAAGAAGACATGGCTTCATTCTTCCTGCTGCCTGCGGCATGCGACCATCCCGGTTCCGTCTTGCGCGTACCCTAAGGGTACGAACAAGACGCAGCTTGGTTGGTCCCCTTCCTGGTCGCTACGCTGTTGAGCCAGGCGCCGGGCATGAAGTGTGTGTGCGCAAGACGCAGCGTGGCCGCTAGCTGGCAGGTCGCATGTTATGGATTAAGTTTCGGAATTATCTCCATTTTATTTTTATTTCTTTGTTATTATCTTCTCATTCATAAGGTTTTAAAGACACGGAAGACAATGGGAATGAGTTTATGAATTCAAAATCATTACAGGAAGCTTCATCACATATGTCACATTAGTTAAATATGTCACCAGAGTATTTCACTGTCTCACAGAGTTTCTAAATTGAATGTGTATTTTATAGTAAATTTAATGCTCCACAGGTTTTTTCTGAAAGTTTTTGTTGTAAACCCAATACTTTGGGTGCTAGGATACAAAGTTCGCCAAAAAATGGAGTAAAAACTTTTTTCGGCAAAAAAAGTTTTTGTGGCAGGGAATATTTTTTTTATCGGTTTGAGATGGAGAACCAATGTATGGTTAGAAACATTATTATTATTATTATTATTATTATTATTATTATTATTATTATTGTTGTTGTTTTCTTGAGTTGGTGCGACCGTTGTATTCAATCTTCAGAGCACAAGAAGACAATAAAACGAACACACTTAACCCCGCAACACGAAAATTAACATAATATAAAATTATTAGGTTACTATAAATTATACAAAAATACTGAATATAAACAAGTCAGTAAATGTAGCCATGACTGATCTCTACAACCCCTTCATTGAGTAGTAACAGTATTTATTTTGGTGGTCTGAGCGTATTACAAAGGATGTATCTTATAAACAGTCCTTTGTTTGTGGAGCGATTGCAAAATGCACACGTGGAACGCCTGAATCTAGACTACATGCTAGCGGCCGGTCGCATGAAAAAAGAGGGCTAGCATTCTACCAGCAAACTGCGGCCTGACCAGATGGCTGGCAAGAGTCCATCCAAGCGGCGTCTTGTTCACCCTCGTAAGAAGACATGACTTCATTCTTCATGCGGCCTGCGGCATGCGACCATCCCGGTTCCGTCTTGCGCGTACCCTAAGGCAGTGTTCGCTACTAGTAGCTCGCAGCGACATTTTCGGTAGATCGCGTCAAGAGTTCTTTACTTGTGTCATGGATAATTTTTATTTTGAAGAAGTGCTGCAGTGGAGTTGGAACTGATTGATTTTCAAAATGATTTATCTGTAAAATGGCTTTCTTCAAGCTCTGAAAATATTTGGCCTCTTGTTGCTAAAGAAAAATATCCAATTTTGGTCCAGGTTGCTCTCAAAGTGAAAGCAATGTTCAGCTCTACAGTACATATCTGTGTGAGGTTTCTTTTTCCAGTATGAAATTTATTAAAAATAAGTACAGAAATAGACTCACTGATGAACACTTGGACAACTGTATTCGAATGGCAGCCACTACCTACTCTCCCAACATTAAAAATCTTGTTAATGACGAAAAAGAGTTCCACCCTTCTCATTGAAGTTAATAAATGTAATAAAAAATTCTGCCCGTACATTTGTTATTTATTACTAACTACACTTCAGTTTACTTCTTATGTACAATTCCATTTCAATTTATTTTTGTTATATACAGTTTAATTAAAATGTATTTCATATTTACGCAGCAAACAAATGTAATTCTTTTTAAGTTGGTAGTTCTTTTGGTTGGTAGTTCACGTAGGATTTTAAAACGGTACGGTAGCTCAGAAGCTTCATAAGTTTGGCGACCACTGGTCTAAGGCAGGGGTGCCCCCCCCCCAAACTTCATGACTAACCCCCCCCCCCAAACTTCATTGCTCACCCCCCAACCTAATTGACTGTCGACAAGGGCGCCCATATGATATTTTCTAGGGGGGCCATTTTTTAAATTAATTTATTTTTTGTTTTTTAACTTCTTGGGCCACTTTGTAACATTATTTTAATAATATAATAAGTGCAACAAGGACGTAGCCATAAAATAATTGCGGGGAGGGTCGAAAGTGCCGGGCGGTTTGGAATACCCTCAAAAAAGGGGGTCGGGGGTCCATCCCCAGAAAATTTTTAAAAATTGAACAATGAAAATCACATTTTACTCTATTTTAGCACAGAAAAACTAGTTAGGAAATTTGTTTACCATACTCTAAGACATGCCAATGTAAATAAGAAATCATTACCTAAGTGGGGGTCCACCCCCGGAAAATTTTTAAATATTGAACTAATGAAAATCACATTTTACGCTACTTTAGAACTCAAAAACTAGTTTGGAAATTTCTTTACCATTCTCTAAGCCATGCCAATGTAAACAAGAAATTGTTACCTAAGTCGGGTGTCCACCCCCGGGAAATTTTTAAATATTGAACTAATGAAAATCATATTTTACTCTATTTTAGCACTGAGAAACTAGTTAGGAAATTTGTTTACCAAACTCTAAGACATGCCAATGTAAATAATAAATCATTACCTATGTGGGGGGTCCACCCCCGGAAAATTTTTAAATATTGAACTAATGAAAATCACATTTTACGCTATTTTAGCACTGAAAAACTAGTTAGCAAATTTGTTTACTATACTCTAAGACATGGCAACTTAAACAAGAAATTGTTACCTAAGTTATAATACTTATTACTATTTATAAGAAAAGTTGAATAACACATGGAACAGTGGACATAATACTATTCATTATGTTATGAGAAGAAAATAACTGCTATATCATATCTGACACACCAACAAATCTTGTTTAATTAAATATTTTTTTAAAGTACAAATATAGAATTTTAGGTTTTGACTTTTGGGGTCAAACCCCCCTGAACCCCCCTTTCCTAATCCACTGTGGATTCTGCTTCCATGTTGTCGATTTGGTAAAACTTCTGCAAACCTTTTATGTCTCAACTGACTTTCAAATAATTGTCTTAAAAGAAAAACACCTGACTATAATAATTATTAATATACATTTTTTCCCTTGCGCCCCCCCCCCGCCCCGGGTATGGGCGCTAATTTATTGACTATTCACTTCTAAAGAATTAGAAGAGACCTTTTAAAGTTAAAAAACCTGACCATTTTTATTTTTAACATATAAAACGCTAATTTTGCAACAATTTTCACCCCTCCCCCAGAAAATTCATAAAACAATAATATTTTGCCCCCCCCCCAGAAATTTCAATGACGCAGTCTGCGTCTTAACCCCCCCCCCCCCCGTGGGCACCCCTGTCTAAGGCATCATTCACTTCTGACCAGAATGAGCAACAGCCAGAACGTGGTAAAGGAACGCTTTTGCTTTTGGTGGGGGGAAAAAAACGTTGCACTGAAAATATTTTTTTATTAACCATTATTTAATCGTAGAATAAGCTGACAGCCAATTTAATCAATTTAGAATTCTAGATAGAACCCACTTGATAAATATGAGATCAAATGTACAGCACCCAACAATGTGGCACTAGAGGTTAATGAAATCTAAACTCATGGCTGGAATAATGACTAGTTTCTCTGTGCTCGAGTATATAAATGACTGTTGTGTTGTCAGTCCGGAATGATGTGTCTTGTGATCGGTGACCTAATCTGAACGCTCCCATTTAAGGAACTGATTGTCTGATAGTGAGTGGTCTGGACCCAGTGACCGTGTCTGTCACATGACTTGAAGAGGGCGAGACACTGATGCGTCACTGTGACTGGGTCAGGAACTGCGGTGTCTCGGCATGAACGATCTTTCAAACGAATATACCGTCACTTATCAGTGACCGTCACCGGTGTCCCAATGTGGAAAAGATCTAACGTTCAACACTTGTACTTAGATTGCGTTTTCTGATTACATTAGACTTAAACGGTTCACCCTATTTTTTGCTGCAAATGTTTGCAACCAGATGTGATCAGTAAAAAAAGGAAACTGTGGTAATGGCTCAGCGATATCAGTGATAGTGCTTCTATCTAAATAGAGCACCACGATTGTCTGTTTTTTTTGTAATAGTTTTTCACGTTAGTGATCCAGATCAAAAGAGTGATGTGTGAGTGAAATTCAGATTAAAACAATTTAATTTTCAGAGTCAAGAAACAAAGAATCCACTTCTCTTCTTCATAATGTTGTTCAACAATAAGGATGTGTGATGAAAATAAGTAACAGTACAAAGAAAGTTGTTAATTATGCTATTAGCTCTCATGAGGTCAAGTGTTGTTAACAGGCTTTGAGTCCAAGAGAGTAAACACTAGTTACATTTCCTTATTAACGAAGCCATATTAATGTATTGACTGTACGGGTACATTTTCTCTTCTAAGGTAATTTAGATAGATAAGACTGCGTATATGCCGATGCAAGTAGGTACTCGTTTCATAATGTCGTGTGTCATAAACATTTGAATTCTACTATTATTTCCATTGAGATATTTTATTTAAAATTTCCATACAATTTCTTAAATCGAAATTACATTTTATCTGTTATCGTTTAAATCCGTAATCATTCGGTAAAATGTTCCTCTGATATCAATTCTGTGACTTCCAATACGCCAATATACGTTTCCGTATATTAAAAAAAAAAGGTTTGTGTAATCTGTGAAACACCTCATATCATAAGCGTCGCCTATTGTAAGTTTCATAGTAGTACCATGTGAACGGAAATACGATATACTTAATATATCTTATATACCTAATACATCAAGTAAAGGTGGGCATACAGAAAGTTCATCGATGGTGGTCAGTGGAAGTGTACTATAAATCGACCAAGGAATTCGAGCCCAAACAATAGTTCATATTTGCTTGGTATTCAAAATATTCGTGCATATTCTATTAACTTGCCACATAATTAACGGCATATTTCTGACGGATTTTAAATATTGTGCGTATCTCTGTAAATTCAAATATTTACAGAACATTTGGCTAACTGAACGTTTTGAGAACCGACTACAATAAATGATAGTGCAAAACCTAATGTTTTCGGAACTGGTTGTATGATATTAAAGGAACGTTTCACTTCTTCAGTTTTAAATTACTAAAAATGTATTGCATTAAAGTTGTGTTTTTTAAGTTTTGTATCATGACTTCAAGAACTTCGCTTTTTTTTGTGATTTATAATGTCATTCAGCTAACATTAAAATTAAACATTAAAATTACTTAAATGATAAAACAAACTTTATTCGATCCTGAACATATTTTACCAATTTTAGAGCATATTTGCATGCGTATTTAGATTTCTGATAGAGCATTAACTTCCGGGCTTATTGATAACGTAAACGATCGTCTTCCTTAACATAAGATTAGCCTGGATGTTTTTCTTGGATGTCGAAACGCATTATTGAAAATAAACATGTGAATTTAGAATCGCAGCAATTAAATTAGCTATAGTCCGATCAATGGTATATGGACTTTCTGATTAAACAAAAACTTTATCCTCACGTAAGCTTGCATTGAGAACCCAGTTCTCCGGTGTTTGAGCAACTTACTCTGTTCAGTCTCTCTCGTGACGTTATCTCACCCTGTTTTTCAAGCCTACAAATCAACGATCTGATTGTAGTTTATTGCTCTGACACCTGATAACTGGCTTTTCAGTGCAATGAGTGAGGACAAAGTTTCACCAATCCCTAAGGTCCAAATACCTTCTGGATTATCTCATAGGATTAACTAGTACTATTCATTACGGTGTGGCAATATTAAACCTAATGAGCAGAGTTGGAGAGGAAAAATGAAATACCGGTATCGACTTCTTCCTTAGCCTTTATTACAATCGTAGGCGTCTTTACCCAGATTCACTGCAAAACGATTAATTTTCTTAAAATGTAAATTAATTTAACTTTACTTCACAATACAGAATAGAAACCACTTCTTACTTTTAAGAGTCTTGAAAATTGTGAACGAAGGACGAATCGTAAGTGAGTCGATCATAATGCAAGAATCATTTACTGAACGAACGAATAATGATTCAGTTGAAGAAATGAATCGATCTTTGTGAATCATCAATCCTTGAAAGCGCTGATTCAATAATTCCTTCTTCTTCTTCTCTCTCTCTCTCTCTCTCTCTCTCTCTCTCTCTCTCTTCTGAATCACGGTTCACTCCTTTTTACCACTACGGCACGGGAGGAGACGTAACGCGAACCAAACGCTCGCTGTGATGTTTGTTAATAAGATGACTAATTTAATAAAGCAAAAAAAAATAATTATTAATGACGGTATGTGAATTTTCAATTTTAGAAGTTAAACTTAGTCTAGTCTTTGAGTGAGTGATCACCCTGCTAACCTGTGAGCCATGGCGATAGGGATTACCACGTGCATTGCCGTTACCACGTGCATTGCTATTAGGCCTACTTCGAAGCCGTGTACAGTGGCGTACCAACAGTAAAGGCGGTCAAGGGCGCTAATCAATATGGGGGCTTACCCATTCTTCACAATTTATACCATTCATACAGTCTACACAAATATACGATAGTAAGGTGCCTAATTCGTTATGTTTCTGTGGACCCGAATAATTTATTTTAATAATGGATTACGTTCTTTCATTTGGGATTCACATGTTTATTATACATTAGGTAATTTTACGTTTTTACCATATTTTTTGCAGGTGAACAAAAGCTAATCAACAAAAAATCTAATGAAGTAGATTGGTTTAAAAAGTACCAAAAATTCTAGAAAATCCCTAAAATTGCAATTTCCCACAAAATCGACAAAATATACAAAGCAATGCACCATCAGATGTGCTTAATTTAGCTCTTCTTGTTGTGAAATACATTTATTTCTGAGCAATTTATTGGCCTTACCAGAAGAAAATATCCAAATGCATTGAAATCTTCCAGTGAGGTTGTTTCTAACCTATATATTATTTATTCATCGTTTAAAAAGAGTATAATGTTTACCCCTGCTAAGACTCGTCACAAAATCGACAAAATATACAAAGCAATGCACCATCAGATGTGCTTAATTTAGCTCTTCTTGTTGTGAAATACATTTATTTCTGAGCAATTTATTGGCCTTACCAGAAGAAAATATCCAAATGCATTGAAATCTTCCAGTGAGGTTGTTTCTAACCTGTATATTATTTATTCATCGTTTAAAAAGAGTATAATGTTTACCCCTGCTAAGACTCGTCACTACTCTGGTAGAAATGAATAATTAAAATTTTGGGGCCTATATTCAAAGCGGAGCCTGGGACGGACCGCTGCTTTAAGGTTTAATTTGAAAATATTTCAAGAATTGTTGTTCCGAAAGGAGAATGATAAGGGTGATCATATGATTTATCTACAGTATGCATTGTAGTTTCTGTTACTATAATAGCACCAAGCTTGCGCCGTATGCTGTGACGTTTACGTTTTGTAAACTGGATAGACACTGCTCACACTTTACGTCAAAGTGACGATAGGTTTTGTTGTGCTTCGTAACACGTATTCTTCCCGTCTGTTTCCACATGCTATCGTCGCGATGTCATGTTTAGAGCTCAAACCAGACATTCCCAGTGGAGCATCAAAGACTAAATAACACAAAGAAAAGTTGCGTGTGTTTGATCATTTTCATAATTATCTGTTTATTTGTTATGAATAAATGTATAGAAACGTCATTAAATTTGGTAATATAAAATGACTTCATAATCCAAAAATGATAAAACGAGTTTTCTTAAGGATAGAGGAAGCCACGTTGCAAAGTGATTCACTTGGAGTATTTATAGATATTAAATTGCCGTGTTAATGGAACTTGACTATACTGGGTTGTAATATCATAAACTGCTTTCGTGAATCACTAATATTTATGGCCAACAAATATCCCTGTACACGTGTAATGTTAAATGTTGTATTATCCTCTTATGGCACACCTTTAGCGCATAATCAGGGTTGTTAGAAAGTCACTGGAAATAGATCATATAACCTACCCGAAAATATAGTACTTTTAAGGTACAGTATATGTACACCTTTAGGTATAAACATTTTATTTTTAATCATTAGGATTCTCAATTTTTAATATATATTATACAGCTGTATATTAAGACATTTCACAAGAAAAATGTCTTATAATTATTTATAACTTGTATATAAAAATTGTTTTCTTGAAAATGTTTACTATAAACATGCAACATGATTGCTTCAAAACTATGAAAGATAGAAACACAAAATGTTCACTATTTTGTAGATAGAATTATTATCTAGTGTCTGACATTTAGTTTTTTGGATACTTAAGTTTTTAAATTGTTACATGAACTGAACATACTTTTTGTTCACATCATTATAAACAAAAGTCTAGAACCCAGAAGAATATTCATATATCAAAAAATTTCTCCACGTCAAGCACTAGAAAACATTTCAAGCTTCAAAATGACACAAAAATAACCTTGATATGTTAATTTATAGAAGAATTGTGATGTTTGAAACAATTGAATACCAAGCGATTTCCTACTTACGGGAAACTGAAAAAAGCAAAACTTGTGTCGAAATGCGTGGAAAATATATGTAGGGATAAACGAGAAAACAGGAAGTTCAAACAGTTAATTCTTACCTCACCATGGCTCCACTTACTTACTAGTGTATTAGTGACAACTGATAGTCAATATGAGAACTTCTAGCAGAGAGGGAAGAATAAAAATGCTGATGGCTAAGGGCATGCAAAATGAAGCTTCTTAGAAAAAGGTCTCTATCTAAGGAACTACCACCCAGAATTTAAAAATTAATAAATGAAATTTAAAGAGAAAATAACTATCTAAATATATCGTTTTAAAAAAATGCAATTTTGCATAATTTTTTTGGTTTCTTAGTTATACTTTAAATTATATAGTCTATAGGCTACCTAATTGTTGTTGTTTTTTAATCATACAGGCCTAACGGTTAGAGTCCTTAGCTTTCTAAATACGAAATTCTGGGTTTTGCTACCAGACAACGAGGTATTTTTTAAGTCTATGGAGGGGGTTTTCTCATTTTCGTAACACACCATTTTCCATCTTCTTTTTCTTACAAGTGGAACCTCTGACATCAAGACCGAAACGAACGAACTACCACATCAACGTGTAGAACGATTTTTACCCGAAAAACTAGTGTCAAATTTAATCCCATTCCCAATGGACGCATACAAGCGGGATACATTATAATGTAAAACAATGAGATCTAGGTATGTACAAAAATGGGAATTTGGATGCACTATAATGGACCGATTATTTAATATGTTTTCATTATTATTTAAAATTTCTTTTTATTCTATTTTCGATTGTTGTGAAACATTTTAACCAACAAGCAGAATCAGTATTAAATTTGGACTTGCTTTTGTTAAGATTAAATCAATTTAAAAATGCCAACAGAACCTATTCCTGAATTGCAGTATATTTTTAGTAAACCACTCTACTAGCAAGACAGTAATCTTAGCTTAATGTATCGGACTTAACAGATTTCTTCTTTCTTTCTTTTTTAATCCTGCAGTTGAAATAAGAATATATTTGACACGGAGTAAATTTTTCCTTCTTGCCATCAATAGAAGAGTGCGTTAGACAAGCCACTACTGTGCTATTTATGATGTCTCTTTCAACAGAGAAGGAGGAAGACTCTGCTCAAGTTTATTCCGTCTGGAACTCGAATTGAAAGTTTCTCTCTTCTTTCTCTTCTGCTTTCTCCGTGAAACCGTCCTTTTCTTGGGCGCTCTACTTTCCGTACCAAATCTACATGTAAACAACTTCTGGTGAAGAATCAAGACAGTCCACATCAACGTCCTCGAGGCGTAGCGTCCTCCGTTCGGTACTTGTTCACATTTCTCTCTTACAAGCTCATTCTGTCGCTCCCTCTCTTTCTCTCTTTCTTTCTCTCTCTCTCTCTCTTTGTCCCCTTTCTCCTTAACTCCCTTTCTCAAATTGTAACTCTTTCTATTTTGCTCATACACCCATTTTATTTTATTTCTCCCTTCTTCCTTTATTTGCTATGAGCAAACACAAGGAACTTCGCAAGATAGCGAACACGCTCGTTGCATGTATGTGTTAGTGCATCACTTGAAATTCACTTACTTGTTCTGTCGCTACAGAGAGAAACGAAGAACGCGCAAAGAAATGTGTAACCAATTTAATACAAGAAATCAGAGATCCGAAGGAAATACAGTTCGGTGCTGTCCAATTTATAAAATTTAATAATATAGTAAGTTACTTCTTATAGAAAGCCATATAACTTCTCCCACCGTATTGTCTTACGCTTAACGAAATGACAATGCGCTTACGGTATCAAAGAAATAAAATAAAACAGCTCAAAAATTTAATTTTCTTTTTTCCTCTCTTACAGGATTTGGACCTGTTCAGTTCGCCACATTTAAATTCAACCATTTCAGGAATAATCGTGGGAGTAATGGCTAGCCGGGCACGTAGAGGATTGTGAAGATCTCACTAGTGTGAAACGCCATTATTATAGTAGCCGGGACTGCAGCTTAACAGGGAATTCGAACCACGGCGAATCTCCATACAGCCTATACAAGCTAATATGAGTTTTGTTCATCTGCTGCGAAGGTTGGGGTCAATTCACACTAGAGCTAACATGGCTTAATATGATTGGAAATGGTATAACCATCTGAATCGTGTGGTCTCGCAATATGAAATCTATTTCCTGTTAGATAAATTTAAAATAATTCGGGAAAACCGTAGAATTTTAATTTAAAAACTTTTTGGATACAATTATATAATAGAAGTAAAAGGCAAATTAGCGGTCGCATTAATGTTATGTAGTTTAACGTCATGTGCATACGATTTGCACAGTCGACTGTAGGATGTCAAAAGTGTTCCAGAGAAAAAAGAGCAAAAAATATAAATTTCGTGGAAAACATACTGACACTTTTTAATATAATAATCTACAGTTATACCACGAGTGCTGATAGTTTTATTGCTATTTTAATTGAACCAAACGTATGTTTCTTTTCATGATAATTATTTCGGGAGAAAATTATCTAGGTCAAAGGAATCAAATGGTCTCGAAATAATTATCTTGTGACAAGAAACAAGGGCTGAGTCTTATCTCCTCGACATTACAATTTCCCTTTCTGGAACTGAACTGAACACTTGATTAAATATTACTTACTTTTGTTAAAGGAATTGATTAAGGGGTCGAATTAGTAGTTTTTAGAACTTGATGTTGTATTTTTACCCTTTTCAATCAATTCATTTTTATGACTCATAAATCACGTCAGCCATATTATGGTTCTGAGCAGGTTGCCAACGGCAAAGCAGGATACCAACTGTCCTTCTTGCATCAAGGTAAGTAGTAGCATTCTATTTTAGTGCCAGTTAGGTTAGGTTAGGTTATGTTAGAATATGAACAGTGGTACCGGTATTAGTTTAGTAGGGCATACCGAATTCACGCATTTCGAAAATGTGTCATATTATATCTCCTGTGAGGTTTGTCGTGTTGGTCAACCTGTTACCCAGAATTATGAATGAAGTCGCTAATATGGCCGTCAGTTATATATTTTTATCATGTATTACGTATTTTAAGGTATGAGAAATACAGGATGTTTTCTTATATATTAACAAATTTCGCACCTAATTATAATCCTTGCACCAAGGGACAAATTGTTAACGTTGTTTCGTACCTAATTATAATCCTTGCACCAAGGGACAAATTGTTAACGTTGTTTCGTTTCGTAAAAATTAAAACTGTAATGTCGAGGAGATATGACAGTTTTAGAATCTGTGCATTCACGTGTGGATATTACGACAGTTTTCAAAGCGGCTAGCTTCTAACCAGTTCAAAGTGAATAATTATTCTTAATTCATTACAAGTGATTTGACAAAACATTAACATTCATTATAACTTGTTGCCAATAAAAGAACAGTGTTATTAGGCCTAAGTGTAAGTCAAGACATTATCAAGATTACAACATATTGTGCAACGATTTGGCGGGAAACAAGACACCCCTTACAATTCACTTTTCAAATATGATTTTATTGTTCTTGTGTTTAGAATAATAATTCAATATTCTATTTGTCAGCTGATATAATTATTATCAGTACATCCTACAGTAAATTTCTAAAGTTTTCTTTGTTCAGCATTGAACTCCATTGTGCACTGCCTTATGTATTTCACATTGCTATTAAAGTACATGGTATTTTGATGTATTAGATTCTTTCTTTGGTGTATGTGTCTGTAATAAAAGCTTCTCACATCAGGATTTTTTAGTTTTAATTTGATTCTAAAATATTGTCTAATCCCTGTTCCAGTGCGCCTCTACAGTCTGCTTTCATTTGACATTCATTGTCTGGTCCTCCGTAAAAAAATAAATATATCTGAACAGACCAATGACCTAACAACAATGTTATTACAAGTTACTTTTATAAATTACCTGGTGAAAATATTTTTCTAGCGTGTGTTTTAAGTCACCCTGATTCTCAAAATGTATTTAAATATAGTATTCCCCACATAGAATTTCTTGATATTTGTGTCTCATTTAGCCCTTTTTAGGCAAGTATGTGTTGTATAGCCTTTTTAAGTTATATGATTATTTGTTTAACAGCAGACTGCATAAAGCGTATAATTGTCTCAAAGTATTCCAGATACTTTACAAGGAACAAAAATAGTTGAAATTCTTAGAATCCTAACCCTGGCCATGGCATATGGACAACTATAGCACGTAAAAGAGTCTAGTGAGTCAATCCTATTTCGAATTTAATGGTATCATTACTTGTCTAAATGTGTTCTGTTAGTAGAATTGTTTGGGATATAACAGAACTCGCGCCGTAGCGATCGTGATGTAGGAATATAAAGTAGAGACGAAACGATTCTAGAAACGTCTTATAATGTAAATCGTGTAAGTAGGCAAGATAAATAGAACAGATGTTGCTTTATTAGGTTTAATTATGATACTCTAAACTGTTATTCCTTGCAAGGAATGTCGTTTCATACGTTTAATTCCATAATACCAGTATATTAAAACTCTCATTATCTCTAAAGTTATGTGAAATCAAAATAGAAGCGATCGTGTCGGGGCCTGGGTGGATTGTTAGTCACTTACTTCTGTTCCCGAGGACATGGGATCGTTCCCGGCCCAAATCAATTATATTTAGATTGTGAGCAAATGCGGCAGTATATGACTGTAAGCCTACCGGTATATTTAAAGGCGTGAAACAAATTCGTGCACACCGGCAACGGTTGCAGGCCTGACCAACAACAAGAAATTAACAGAACTTCTCGTGAAATGAGCCGTAAAATGCTACGTAACATTTAACAGCACGTTGAAGGGGCTCCCAATATATTTAGTTATTGGAAATTAAGTTTTTAACGGTGATAACTTCGCAATAACTTCCTTTAGTTTTGTTTCAAGATTTCACGCACTTTTTTTTAAATATTGCTTTTATTATGTCGAAACTAAATTAAATTAGACTAGCAAAATGAGGACTGATTTTTCAAAATTTGCTTTCTGAAAAAAAAGTTATAGTTTCAACAGAAAGAAAACACTGTGTTCTGTTGAAAGGCCCTAACGATTTTCTTTAAATTGTGTTAACAAAATGCTTATAAGCAAAAATAGCTGAGCATCTGTTCGTTTAGGAATTTAAGAGAGAATATTGAAAAAGGAATGTGTCATTCTGCAATTTGAAGGAAAATGCGAGACTCATCCTGCTTGAATGTGGAGAAATAAAGATATTAAAAGAAATGTTTATTGAGCAAAAATTATAAAAATTATATACTAACGTAGCATTTAAGAAAATCTGTAACAAATTAAACGAAAGAAGTGTTAAAATTAGGTAAAGTGCTATTTTTATAAGAAAACAGAGGCTAGGAAAGTAGAGGAATAAGTTAATCGTTAAACGTTAGATTGTAAGAGTAAATTAAATTATTGATCATTGTCACAATGCTTTTTTATAAGTTTAGTTTTTTATGTCTGATATTTGTTTGATCGTTATATTTGTAGCTTTTTTCTTATTCTCACACATTTTGCATTTTGTAATGCAAAAAACACTCCGGATAACATGTGCGTTTAGCAATGGACTGTAAGCGTGTTAAATATAGTTCACCGCCGTCTCGAGAATTACACTGCCTATCCTATGCGTTATTTTAACATGGAGTTCAGAGTATTGTTAAATTGCGTAATTTCTCCAGTAGAGGCGACACTGTTCACACCCAGATATCATGAAATTCCAGCATATTTCAGTTTCCGAGTTTATACTTCAGATGGCAACACAGAGTATACGGTAATGTAAAGGGTATTGCAGCTGGGTGTGGTAGGTGCTGCCATCTGTAAAGTCGCCGCGTACGCAAAATTAGCTGTATGGACACTTAACGTTAGGGAGAGAGGAATCATTCCCTTCATGATGGCGGTTGGTTGCCAAAATAAGCCGAACGGATACGATTGTGAATGACAGTGTTTGGCGGGTGTTTTCAAGTTCATTCATCAGTACTATCGTGACTACAGTAACATTTATTTTAAAATAAGAAAACACCATTTTCACTTCTACCTCTACCATAGGTAATAACCAGGGCCCGGATTGTAATGACATGTCATCTTTTTATTGATGCTGCATTGAAATTGCCAACGTGTAGATAAATCCTAATCAAGGCCTCTAGACTATAGAAATACTTTTTATTAGGTCATTTTTTGTCATTTTGTGCCATTTTATACTTTTAGGGCATTTATTTCAATTTTAGGTTATTATATTGCCATTTTCTTGTCATTTGCTTCTTTATTTAGTCATTTTCATGTATTTACATTGAGTGTATTAACTTCTTTCGTCGCTAGCGGTGTTGTCTTAGAAGTGTTGTTTGTTTTTTATGCAAGAAGGAAAAATTCGGCGTCAAAGTGTTGTCATGTCTCAGTCGGAAATAAGAATCAAAGAAACACCAATATTTTGTATTGTATTAATATTGTTATTGGATTTACTTGACACCAGAGTCTGCCACCTGTTTGGGTTTGAGAGTGCAAACTACTGTTTACCCACAATAGACAACAATATAATCCGGCAGACCACAAAAGAAAATTCCGAATTTTGACTCGCCAGTGCCTCGGTGCCAGTATAAATTTCCGCGAGAAAGGAACATTCACAACATTACAGTTATTTACAGTTTTTACAATTATGTACAAACTAGTCTATAAATTTGTGTGTACAATAATAATTTTTTATAAATAAAATATCAGTTTTAGGTCTTTTTTATAATTATTATGTCATTTTCTTTCAAATGTAGGGTCATTTTATAGGTCATTTTTTTTTAAATTTTAGGTCATTAGAATCCGGGCCCTGGTAATAAAGATTCGAAATCGAATATTTAATATAAGATGAAATAGAACGACGAGTGACGGTAAGTAAATTTCCAAACGGGCCATTTGACTGGAGAAACCACAAATAAAAAATTAAAAAGTAAACCGGCGACAGGACTTAAACATTGGACCTTCCTTCTGCTAGCCCAAGACGCTACCATCTAGCTCAGAAAACCAATTTTGTAAGATTAAAATAATTTAAAATCAAATAGACAATGTAATTTAAAATAAAATTAACATCATAATTGCATGGGCTACTCTTGAATGTGCAAATCAGTTTTCATTTTAGCCTCCTGGACCAATAACTACAATAATACGCTTAATTTTATAAAATGTTGCATTTTAACATTTAAAACAATGTTCTGTATACATTTTACAGCAGTACACGCGGAGATTTAAATGCACTACAGGTTAGGAAATTTTTCAATACCGTGGATTAATCTTGCTTATAAAACTTGGGCGCCTATGCAAAGTTTACAATACCGTGGATTAATCTTGTTTATAAAATTTGGGCACCTATGCAAATTTTACAATACCGTGGATTAATCTTGTTTATAAAACTTGGGCGCCTATGCAAATTTTAAAATACCGTGGATTAATCTTGTTTATAAAACTTGGGCGCCTATGAAAATTTTAAAATACCGTGGATTAATCTTGTTTATAAAACTTGGGCGCCTATTCAAATCTTGTTTAGGTCATCTCTTTATAAAACGCCTCTGTTATGATATTTCACCTTTATCACAATGTAATGGAATTTAGCAGACGATAATCTTTAATCACTTCTGCTCTTATATCTCGTGATTCTTTGTTTAATTTGTCACCCGTACACAGAAGCAGGTTTGTAGTATGCTCCACAACAAAGTCCCCCTTCGGTGACTTAAGGAGTGGGGATGAAACCCGCCAAACACTGCCATTCACGTAACCTCGTCTGCGTGAAGCCAATGATTCCTCTCTCCCTAACGTTAAGTGTATAGGACCATAGGCGTAACCAGGCCGAACATAAGGGGGGTTATAACATCTGGAGAGGGGGGGTTCCGGGGTCCTCCCCCCGTTAAATTTTAAAAATTAAGATGCACAATAACGAGTTTTAAGCTTTCCACGCTTTAAACTCATATTAAGTCATTTATAAGCAGATTTTTAAAAAAGGTGATATATCACAATAATGAAATAAATAGTACAATTTTCCCTTTTTTAATCAATGGGGGGGGGGGTTCAAACCCCCAAACCCCCCCTCGTTACGCCTATGTATAGGACAGGCAGTGTATACACGAGTAATACAGTCTAGAAGGCAGTGATATAGTTAAAACAAACAAACGCACATCCTTATCCGATTGGAGAGAACGAGAGGTATAAATTACAATAATAATGTTCCATAGGTATTGCATTTCACTGACACTATAAATTTTTGAGGATCACAATCACTCGACAGATGATGTTTTGACGTCTTCTAAATGGTGAAGTTGAATTGTAGATCGAGTGGTGATTTATGTCCGCCCAAAAACGAAGACAAGATTGTATATAAGCATTTTATTAATAATAATTCCAGAGGACCACTTGACAGTAAATATCAAGAAAAGAACACGAATGATTGAATATACAGTACATACAGCAAGTCCATATTGCTTTAATCATGTTCATAATTAGTCTCTGCAATCTTGATTTACATATTATCAAACAATTAATTATGTCACTGAGTCAAGTTGCGTAAAAAAATTATACAGCTTACGATGAATAAAGTTTGAGATTCAATGTTACAAGCTGTATATAAATTATCTTAATTCACTACGTAGGTTTTAAACACTCATTTTGATAGTGAAAATTCCTTCGTGTAATTAAATATCACATCAATTCAATCCTGATGTCGAACCATGCAATAATCTTGCCTTGAAGAAATCCTTGATAGTAGCATTAAAGTGTCAGCTATTGTGAGCTGAACGAAACGTTGAAAATTGCTTATCTCAATACAAATGACGATGAAAGAATCCTTGGTTCATGGAAATGAAAAATAAGGTTCTTTGAGATAAACCCAATATTGGGCTATGTCTAGAAAAGACGACGATTCTATCAAAAGATAGAAAAATGGCGAAGAACAAGGAATGGATTTTTGAATATAGCGCTATTCAACAATGATTAAAAAGCACTCCCATTGGTGGAGAGATTACGAACGACATTGCCGACACGTGGGACACTGTGGCCACCACTCTGACAGACGCCCTAGTCCCCGATGATTCCGATGTAGGGGAAACTCTAGAACAGCAGATACTCCGCAGGGCTGCGCGAAGACCATACCATAATGAGTACAACGCCACCCCTTTCGATACAACAGATCTTGAAATAGCTATAGACCGAACCAAAAATCGAACAGCCCCCGGCATTGATGAAATCCACCCAGAATTCATTAAGAAAGGAGGTCCGCTCCTTAAAGAGAAACTTCTCCAGATATACAATGCGTGCCTTATCCTTGGTATATTTCCCAACACCTGGAAAATGGGACTACTCAAAATTATTCTGAAAAACGACACCAAAGATCCATCTCTGGCCAAGTCGTACAGACCAATCTGTCTTCTCCCTGTCATGGGAAAGATCTTTGAACATCTCATAGCTTCTAAAATAGACACTTCTCTAGAAGAATCATACTCGCCCAGGCAATTTGGATTCCGCCCTGGAAGATGTACTGAGGATGCAGCTTCACTGCTCCAGCAAATAGTAGCCACATCTAATTCTAAATACGTGCTTACCATCTTCGTAGATATAGAAGGCGCATTTGACAACGTCTGGTGGCCACACTCCCTGGAGAGATTTCGTAATATAAACTGTCCACAGAACATATATGCCGTCCTCAGTGACTACTTTCGGTCCAGACGAATAACGCTAAGGGATAACCTTCATTCATTCATAAAGACCGCGTCCAAGGGGTGTCCCCAAGGCTCAGTATTGGGACCCAAGGTCTGGAACCTGGTGCTTGATGAAGCCCTCAGACAACTTGAACAGACTCAAGGCGCTGACGTCATAGCCTATGCCGACGACGAAGGTGAGTCCAGAAAAGATCTCGAACGCAAAGCTAATAGGGCACTAACAATTCTGGAAACTTGGTCCCACAAAGCAAAGCTAAAGATTTCTAAAACTAAAACAAATTCAATGCTCCTCAAGGGGAAAATAGGAAATCACCCTCCAATCATCACGATAGGACAAGACCGGATCCCATATGTTCGAGAAACAAAGTATTTGGGTATAACCTTACAAGAAGGTAATAAATTCACCGCTCATATTCAAAGAATCAGTGCTACAGCTAACAACCTATTTCAGGCCCTAGCCAGACTTTCTGGACAGCAGTGGGGATACAAATTCACTAACTACCGTATACTTTACTCTGCTATTTTTGAGGCTATTGTCTCGTATGCTGCAAACGCTTGGCCCACTAAACTTAACACACATCACATCCGTAAACTCAAATCTGCCCAGCGACATTCTCTCTTGCGAATAATTAAAGCCTACTCCATGTTTCGAATGATGCTCTACCAGTCATAGCTGGTGTTCTTCCTGTTGATCTCCTGCTTGAGGAACGGATAGCCAGGTACAAAGTTCGGAAGCAAATTAATTTTTAATTAGGTGCCCTTCAAATCGGACCAAGGGAATTTGAGAGCTTAGATCGATCACATCTTTATGAACGCATTCACTCACAGTTAATAGATATTTGGCAGCAAAAATGGGTAGTTGCCCAAAATGGTAGAATCAATCGTGACTTTTTCCCAAATATCAGAAATAGACTTAAAATGCCATGGATTAAATTGGACCACTTCGTCACACAGGTATTAACTGGCCACGGCAACTTTGCCGCTAACTTAATCCGTTTTAATCTCACAGACGACGATCTATGCGCTTGTGAGGACAGCGAACCAGACACCATGTATCATATGCTGTATACTTGTCCTCGATATCGAGAAGCTCGAATACTCCTCCACGAAGCCGCTAGGGCAGAAGAGGAAGCCTGGGCACCGGACCTCACGTTCTGGACGCGTAAAAACACCTTCCCAGCACTTAAAACCTTTGCTAAAACAGCACTTCTCGAAAAGTCTATAGTAAATTAACACACCAAAGTAGACGGTCATTTGGCCACTGCTCCAGTCCGAACGAGATTTTTGAGGGGTTTCCCTCGTTCTTAGGCGAATGCCGGACTGGTCAATAATCCCCTCAAACAGATACACGCACTACAAATCTCTAGAATACATAACTACATGTCACTAAAAAAAACACACTCGGGGAGATATTGCACATAAGACCTATCCGCACTTAGGTCTATCCTGCGCCAAAGTACAAAGACACAAGTACTCAGCCCAAACACGTCACACCATCAACATCCCCTACGGATGTACATAAGGGCACAATAGGTATACACACATCACATATGGTTACCAAAATTTGGTCTGACCGGAGGTTTAGGCTTAATTGCGTGGCACTCCGGGGGTAAGGGTGGGCACACAAAACAAAATCTTCAATGATATTCTTAAAAGAAAAGGCGTAGCCTAGATTGAGAAGCAATCTGACAGTCATATGTAGGGACCGGATTCTTAGGTTTTTACCTATTTTTTCCCTTACTTCCAAAACACACTTTTTCGAATCATGTCCATAAGATTCACCCACATTAATTCTGTGGCACCTAAAAATACCTAAATGGGGTATAAAAACCTAAATATACCTAAACGGGATATAAAACCTAAAATATCTAATTTAGCCTCCTTTTATGTCTTTTTTCTTTGTCAGTTGAGAAATTGATATTCTGCGGGGAGAGAATAATTTTGTCGGGTAGAAATTAATACCACCAGCGGTTCATTCAACCCATTGTCGTCTAGGATCGACAGTATCAAGAGAGGAAAAGAGTACCGGCGTATTCCTTTTAAAATATTCGTACGAACAACCATTGTTGCCGTGTATGAACAAGGATATAGATTTCTGTGTTTAAAGCGCTTGTTTTTTGTTTGTCTTTAGTACTATTACAATTTATTACAATTACAATTTATTGTTTCAAATTACACGAAAAATATACATAAAAAGTTGATACACCACCCGAAGAAGCAGAGCTTGTGTTCGGGGGTGGTTCAGTTCTATATATGAGAAAAACTTATACTAAATAATTACTTAAAACAATACAAAATTTAGAGAAGTATGACAGAATATTATGTATAAAAGGTTTTGAACATGTTCTTTTTACAATACAAAGATACGAGGTAATACAATATTAATACATAACAATTTATTTGTTCAAATTTTAGTAAAAAACAAAAAAAAATTAAGTTCTATCCAAATTTTAAATTTTAATATGAAAAATGTTATAACAGCAATAGTAGAAAACAGAAGTAATAATTAAATGAATTTTCTAATTTTAGACCTAAATTGTTTGTTGTTTAAGCTATTTAGATCAGGATGGTTGGTAATAAATGAATTGAATAGTCTTGGGCCCAAACTTGAACAGTGCTTAGCTCCAGCAGTTGTAACATTTTTCGTTTCAAGTAATAAATTAAATTGATTCCTTCGCGTGTTATATACGTGAGATTCTGACTTGTAATTGTCACGATGTTTATGAAAATAATTCAGTATGACATACTTGTAAATTTGGTCTATGGTGAAAACGTTAAATTCAGAAAATAATAATTTGGAAGAATAGTCAAATCTTTATGATGCGTTTTTGAAGACAAAGCAAAGGGCTGAGGATCGTTTTTGCAACTCCTCCCCACCCAATTATACCATATTGAATAATAGAATGAATTAGGGCTAAATAAATCGTACGTAAAACATGAGCTGGTAAACATGAACGGAGAATAACGAATTTATAAATGACTTTACGTAGTACTGCCCTGTTATTCATACTGTTATTCATACATACGCTGTGAGTTTTAAGAAGACGTGTTAATTATGTCGAAACAACTGAAATCGAGTTTATTACGGCAGTGGATTGGCGAAGATCTAAATTTCACTACAGATGGTAAAGTAATATTTTGTCAAGCCTGCCAGAAACACGTATTATTTACCTTTCTAGAAAAGGAAGAACTTCACAGTTGAGAATCTTGCAAGATATTTAGTGATATACTGTAACCAGGAAATGTGAGGCAATCTTATTTTCACTGCTTCTTTTGATTGTTTATGCTTTCTTTCTTCAATTGTATAATTAGACCATGGGCTGCCAATATGAAACCCTCCCCCCCCCCCGTGGGAATTTCCGACACATATATTTTTTTGTTGGTATTGTCATCTAGTTTAAGATTTTAGTTGTTTGCCCCTTATCAATTACAGCATTTAGCCGGAAACCCCGGAAAACCCCGGAAATTTGCAGAAAATGAATTTGTTTTAATTTTTCATTGTTCTTTGCTCCTAATATTCCCAGGGAATTTCTGACTCACACATTTTTGTTGGTATTGGCATCTAGTTTAATGCTCCAGTTGTTTGCCCCTTACAAATTACAACATATCCCCGGAAATCCCGGAAAACCACGTATATACGGAGAAAATTACTATGTTTTATTTTTTAAATCTTTGTTCTTTGCACCTAATATTCAAAGGGAATTTCTGACTTACATGTTTTTTTGTTGGCATTACCATCTAGATTAAGGTTTCAGTTGTTTGCCCCTTATCAATTACAGTATATCCCCGGAAAACACCGAAAACCACGGAAATCCGGAGAAAGGGACTTCGTTTTATTTTTTTAAAATCTTAGTTCTTTGCTCCTAGTATTCAAAGGGAATTGGTGAACCATATGTTTTTGTGTTGGTATTCCCATATAGATTAAGGTTCCAGTTGTTTGCCCCTTACCAATTACAGCATATCCCCGGAAACCCCGGAAAACCACGTATATACGGAGAAAATTACTATGTATTATTTTTTAAATCTTTGTTCCTTGCTCCTAATATTCAAAGGGAGTTTCTGATTCGTATGTTTTTTGTTGGTATTGCCATCTAGATTAAGGTTTCAGTTGTTTGCCCCCTTATGAATTATAGCATATCTCCAGAAAACTCCGAAAACCACGGAAATCCGGAGGAATTGACTTTTTAAAAATTTCTTTAAAATCTTTGTTCTTTGCTCCTAATATTCCCAGGGAATTTCTGACTCATATGTTTTTTGTTGGTATTGCCACCTAGTTTAAGGTTTAAGTTATTTTCCCCTTATCAATTACAGCATATCCACGTAAACCCTGAAAACCACGAAAATCCGCAGAAAATGAGATTGTTTTAATTTTTTTTAAATATTTGCTCTTCGATACTAATATTCTCTGGGAATTTCTGAATCACATAATTTTTGTTGCTATTGCCATATAGTTTAAGGTTTCAGTTGTTTTCCCCTTACCAATTACAGCATGACAAAGAATACTGGAAAAAATCCTGATGCTGAAGGAATGAAGGCGATTGGAAACCTGACAGAACACACTTCATATTCTAATTTGACATCTGTGAATGATAATTAATTTAACTTACCAAACCTTCCACAGTCACTACCAGCACAGCTCCAACTCCCGAGCGATCGGGTGAAATATCTACGCTAATGAAGCCGCGATCGGTGTTATGATTCAGGTTCTCACATTTACAGTTAAAATTACAATGAAAATAAACACGTACCTCATCACAAGAGATGTTGGAAATGTTCTCCTCTCGCATCCACACAACACTGACACCATTTTAGGAAATTTTCTTTCACGCGCATAAGTTCAGCTTCCGAGACAGAGTTCATTTCTCTTTTGATAGGCCTATGTGATATTGTCTTTACGTTCTTCTAACAGTATGTGAATATTATTTATGGAGAAACTTGAAAAATAAAGTGTATAGGTCAACTTCCCGTACATTACAAAGGAAACGGGTGAAATATCTACGCTAATAAAGCCCGCTGTTGGTGTAACGGTTCAGGTTCTCACAAAGAAAAACATATGTGATTTATCTGGCACGTGTGTCGTTGAACTGCCACGACCTTCACTGTGTCGACAAAGCAGGTCAGTATTCCTTCTGCTAGTGTCATGTGTTGTTGCCACGACATAGGCCTACGTATACAATAGAACAAAGGATATTTATGTACGATTCGTATGTGATTACATCATCTTGCAAGGACGCAAGACGTCGGTTTTTAGCAAAATTCCCAGGTGTACGTCCTCCAAGCAGAGAAGCCGTGCGGAAACTTGTAAGCAAACTTCGGGAAACGGGTTCGATTCTCGATAGTAAACGAGGAACCAAGCAGCGCGTACTTACTGAACACAAATTAGAACAAACCCACATACATTAGAAGAACTTAAAGACAATATCAGAAGAGAAATTAATTAATGTAGATATAAATTAATGATAGTAAACCATACCAAAGTGCAAAAATTGTCTGAATGGTATAAAATCGAGCTTTTCCTCACCTGAAAATGTTAGTTTTTGCACAAGGCAAGTTTTGAAAAAATGGTCCTCCTATCCACCTTCATAACTAGTTGTTAATTTATATAATTAATCTCTTTATTATATTTGTACGGTTTCTATTGTTTCTTTGGATGGTAGAATGGAAATGAAGCTTTAATGGCCTTAATTATAACAGAATAAATAAATAAACTCTTTTTCTTAGTTTATCCTCTCCCATTGTAGGGACTTTTATGCGGCTTACGTCGTCTGGGCCTTATAGGACCATGACCTGCCGGGAGCGGGACTACCTTTGGTTCACATACGTACATTTTTTTTACCATACAAGGACATGAAGTGCCTCTCCGAATGAGTGATCACCCCAATGCCGTGGCCACCTCCGAAACAACACGAACGCATAGAACGGGACCTACCAGTCGCACACATACTCATGCCGAATAAGGCGTGGATGGAATGAAGATGACGACTGGATGATATCTGCAGGCAGAAGAGCCCAAATTTACCCGACATTCGTCTCACATATAAGGGAAAACAAACAAAAAAAAACACCTCTAGGTAGCTTGTCCTGACAAGGAATCGAACTCGGGCCCACTGCAGAAGAAGAGCGAACATATCCCCTGCGCCGTAGAGGTGGACAAATTAATAAAAAAATAATGAAATTGGTTTCGTTGTCTATTAGGTAAGTCGCTTAGAAAAGAAAAATTAACTCTTTGAAGTTGAATGAACTTATCTTGGATATAGTTATCTCTTTCACAATTCGTAAGCTGTTTATCTTCACGAAAGACCCCATTACTTTGCATAGTGACCATGAACTCATTATTACAATAAGACACACTCGCTATGAGCTTCCTTTATAGCTTGATTAATTTCTCCATAATCAGATGAACTGATACCCAAAACCAGATGCAGTCTACAATGTTAAGTTAGGTTACGTCAGTATTTTTTTTTAATTATAGGTCTACATTTGCCTATTAATGTAACGTGAAAACAGAGCAGCAAAGGGACAAGCCGTGGTTATTTTGTGCGTGCCAACAATAAAATTGTAAAAGGTAAACCAATGTAGGCTATAATTCGACTGAAATAGAATTGCTTGGGGTCACCTCTCTGAATTTAGTCTATGGTCTGCCTATAATTTTCAGTGCCCCTTTTGTATATGGGGTTCTATTGTGAATGAAACGATTAAAAAAATATTTTAATTGTCTCTTACACTTTACAGTGTTAGCTTTTCACCGTAGTGAAAAAGCCTAGACAAATCGTAATGTTGTGGAGCAACTACAGATTGCAAAGATATTAAGTAATATGATTGCCGCAACACAATGAAGAATCAACAGCCTAATTACAGAGTGCAATGTCAGCATTATCTTCGTATAAATAGGACTCGAAATATGTACTAGGAGAGTCAGGCAGCAGCCCTGTCTGTGGCCACGCCACTCGGGCCTTTGGGCCCGAGAGAAGATTGGAGAGGTTCCGACGACAACATCACCCCGTCAACCCTTCCCGTGTGTGCTGCTAGCTCTGAGAACAACTTCTATAAAAGGTATGAAACTTGTCTATGTTATTATTGTATCAATATGTAGAGAGACATCATAAACTATTTGAGTAAATATGAATACTTACATGATTCTAACTAACAGAATAAGAATATATATATGTTGTTAATAAAGTTGATAGTATCTTTTATACGGATTTTATGAAACCCTAAAAGTATCACATTAACAAACAAATAAATTAAATAACATATATCCACCATAACAAATGGTAGAGGCGCGGAACGTTACCATATTATGTACCTCAGCATGCCAAGTTCGCCTACCTAAATGAAACCCCCCAAATAAAATTGAGAATATGCTTTATTTTAGGAAAGTTGTAGTGACTTAATTATGAATTACATAGTATAATGCAATTAAGATCAATTTTTCTGCTATTGCAAATACGAGTATAGTAGTAACCTTCACACAGTTGTTAAAAAGCTTGCTCATCACACATGCTCACATAACAGCAATCACTGAAATAATAGCTTACTTGCTGAATAAACAAAAAGGTATACATCATTCTCTTCTAAGTGAAGTTGCCTTTAAGAATATGACCTGTATGTCAAAATAAATATTTTTAACGTCATGGACAGAGAATGATGTTATTTTATATTTATAAGACGGGAAAAAGTACTTAAATTTTATTATAAAGTATTTTTAAAAAAAAAAGTTTTGTTATTAGTATTATTCGTCTTATTACAGCGTTATTATTTAGTCATTGAATTAATGATTATATTGATAAATTAAATAGATTTATAAACTGTTTGGAAATTTGAAGCAATAATAAATTCATAAATGCGTTTAACAAGAGAGTGGCATCTAAATATTAAAAGATTTGTTGGGGCATATTTCTATATGTGCATTAATAATAATACAATTGTGAAAAATGAGTCACAGGGACCTATGAATAATATAATTAGTGAGTAAAATACACTTACGAGAAAAGGGACAGAGAGGCCCTACGCCGAAATAAATAAAAGGGACAGAGAGACCCTACGCCGAAATAAATAAAAGGGACAGAGAGGTCCTACGCCGAAATAAATAAAAGGGACAGAGAGACCCTACGCCGAAATAAATAAAAGGGACAGAGAGGTCCTACGCCGAAATAAATAAAAGGGACAGAGAGGTCCTACGCCGAAATAAATAAAAGGGACAGAGAGGCCCTACGCCGAAATAAATAAATGGGACAAAGAAGCCCAACGCCGAAATAAATAAATGGGACAGAGTAACCCAACGCCGAAATGAATAAATAAACGGGACAGAGAAGCCCAACGTCGAATAAAGTAAGTAAGAGTATAGCCTATAAATAAATAAAAAAGTGCATTGTAAGTGTGTATGATAATTATGATAGGTCAAAAGTATTAAATAAAATGCTATATAATGGAATAGCCTCACGATCTACCAATATAATGGAATCATAGCCACGTGCCATTTAACTAACATAAATTTTTCATTTTGATAGAACGCATGAATTCCAGAGCAATAAAAAATCAGGGACATCTCAATTATTTTGTACATAGAAGTGTCGTTAACTGAAAAAATACTTGAAAAGTATGAAATAATTTACGTAACTGTAACACAGATTAAAGTGACAATTTAAATCAAACATAACATGACATTTAAATAATTTCATTCTTGACAACAACAAAATAAGAATTTTATTCAATGAGGTAAATAGGCTTGTGTGAAAGCAAGATTTTCTAGCAAATGTGGTGAAAATAAAATTATATTAGCTTATTAAAAGTAAGTCCTACTATGAAAAAGAATAATATAAGAACTATTTGTTTGCCAAGTGTTCAAATAGCAATAAGTATAAGTTATTTAAAAGATGTAAATATGTATTAAAATTTAAATATGAACAATTTTGTTTAAGAACAAATTATAGTATGTAAATAATAGTGATTTTTTATAATAATCTTGCCTTTAAGGTAGCAAGCAGTTAAGCCAGATGTTGAAATCATATATGTGTCAATGTCTACTACAATCAGCTGACAAAGAATTCGCTGACACCTAGCATTACATCATATTACTTAAATATACCAGAACTGTGTTATGATTTTGATTGCACATTTTACCAGTTCAATATAATTTTTATGTAATAGAGGAATGTTATTTTTAATAATATGGCAATCATCAATGTTAACTTTGTATGTACCCCCCCCCCAAAAGAAAAAAACACACACACAGTAAGTGTGAAAGCTATATATAAGTGAAAGACATACAATTTTATGTAAAACTTCATATCACTTTGAATATTTAAATGAATCCTTTATTTTTGAAGACATACGCGTAATTTATTATAGTCCATAATTATGAAAGAATGTCATAATAATATAATTTTCTCTGTTTCAGGTGAGGAACAAATCTGTATAAATCATTTAAATCATATAATTACGTTTCTTTTTCACAATGATTTCACAGAAGCAGCTCGAGAAGAAAAATATATACACTTAAATAATACATTCAAGAATGCATGCAAAACAAATAGAAAAAAATTGGTAATGTAGGCCTACATAAATAATTATAACGGTAAAAAAGAAATATACTCATGTGCACAAAAAGGGGCCCCGAAGAAAGAAAGCAAAAAAAAAAGTTAACCATCCCTCAATACCATTATACCCACCCTTCCCACTTAAAGATTGTACATTTATAACAAGATAAATTTTAAAAGAACTATCAATGTATTTTTATGTGTGTAAGAAATGTTATTATGTATTTTAAGGTTTTTAATGTTCTATTGAACATCAAATATCAATTTTACTCATTTTATGGAGATTAGTATGTACACTTTTTAATTTTTAACATTTTAGTAGAAGTGGAAAGAAAAATTCAAAATTCTTATAGAACAGAATTTTTTAATATTTTGAATTTTGTTTAAAGACAGTTTTTATTTTTTAAAAAAAGTTATTTACACACAAATTATGAATTATAAAGAACATTTAACGTTTAATTTTGTTGTATTGAGATAACAATGTATTTCAAGTTCTATAATAATTTTTTGTTTGAATAATTTCTAATGATGCACATTTTTTTCTGTTAACTGTGTATCACTATTTTGTGAATGAATACTGACACAATATTGCATTCACTTAATTTTCTCATATAAAAATGTATGTTTAAATAATAGGTGCAGATTATATTTATAAGAACTGTTATACTAAGTGACAGTTCATTGGAACGATTTTACCTGATTGCTGTTATTGATATTATGTCTTATGTTTTAAAATTTCAGAAAAATTATTCGTATTGTTAATAGGCTAATATGCACTTAAAAACAACTTAACTTATTAAGAAAAAAGAGTTTACCAAAATGAAAAGCCAAATATTTCAATATTTTATTTTCTTGTGGATTAAGTGCATATATTTTAAACAGAAAAGGGTTTTATTATGTTTATGTTGAGACACTGTAATTTACTGATGTAAGCAGCACACACATTCCTTTCTATCCAAGAAGATTCATATTATGCTGAAAAATCAATTCTCCAAAACAATGACCTCCTCATTCTGATATCAACGCAGAAAACGATGAATAGTAGTCCACAGCTGATGTACTGATCTCTGTACAAAAAGGATCATCGTAAAATATGGACCCACATGGACCAAGGACCAAGGACCAAGGTACCTACAGGTACCTACACCATGAAGGAGGGAAGGGTGTTGTGGAGCAACTACAGATTGCAAAGATATTAAGTAATATGATTGCCGCAACACAATGAAGAATCAACAGCCTAATTACAGAGTGCAATGTCAGCATTATCTTCGTATAAATAGGACTCGAAATATGTACTAGGAGAGTCAGGCAGCAGCCCTGTCTGTGGCCACGCCACTCGGGCCTTTGGGCCCGAGAGAAGATTGGAGAGGTTCCGACGACAACATCACCCCGTCAACCCTTCCCGTGTGTGCTGCTAGCTCTGAGAACAACTTCTATAAAAGGTATGAAACTTGTCTATGTTATTATTGTATCAATATGTAGAGAGACATCATAAACTATTTGAGTAAATATGAATACTTACATGATTCTAACTAACAGAATAAGAATATATATATGTTGTTAATAAAGTTGATAGTATCTTTTATACGGATTTTATGAAACCCTAAAAGTATCACATTAACAAACAAATATTTAAATAAAATATTCACCATAACAGTAAATTGTCACGAGTAATTTTTACACAAAAAAACTAATGCAGTCATTTTAGTCATTGATAAAATTATTAACATTTACTTTATATTTATAAAAATAAAAATTTTGAAGAAAAAACGTTTTATGAAAATTACCCTTAAAACTTTGGTTAGAGAAGCAAAATTCTTAGGGGGCAATAAGAGGCCATAAGTCCATTATCCAAAAACAATGCACAGTTTTCCCGCAAAAGAACACTGAGAGAAGGATAGACAGACTTTTTTACCGGTTTCTAGGCATTGTGGAACGCTTTTTTCCGGTGTTGTAAAGGAATCGATTTTTTTAATGATCACTATACTTTCTCTATACCACGTAACCATGAGTGCACGAAAACTTTCCGTTGTTTTTGGTTTCTTCTAGTGTTTTTCTTAATTTAAAGTTGGCATTGAATATCCTTATCATTTGTATTCCTCGCCAGCCCTGGGTGAGTCAAGCTTATTGGTTTGAATTCACGTTCGACCAAATGCATTATAGCTATAGGCGCAGACTTCGGGGGTGCTTTGCATTTTTAGCACCCCGAAAATATTTATTAGGGGTGCTCGGCACCCCCAAAATATTTATGTAAATATATCCCAGTTCCCACAACTATTTAATTAATGCTCGAGAAAAGTGATAGAGTTGTTAATAATGAAATACAGATTATACAGACTATGAACAGAGTGTTTATGTTTATAAATTAATAATACAGCTTGATGAATTAAGAAGGGCTTTCAACATAAATTATATTAAACTCGATTATAGCCTATGTACAACGCTGCAGAGTTTGAAATGAGGAAGGACGACTTATCACAATCAATTTTTCCTTCAGAAAATTATTTTTATCGCTCATAGAAGTCTCAGAATTAATTTGAAGCCCATTGCTTCTGCACACTATGCCTGATAGGAATTCCGGTAACACAACATTATACTGTCTATACGGGATACTCCCACTCTCGTGCTGTCCCCGCAATACGACCACTTATTTCACATCAAATTATGAAGTAGGAAAATGTTGTTCTCCACGCTCAGAGAAAGTTATATGATGCATCACACTCGATATTTATTTACGTTGATTTCATTCTCCATAATTGATTAAAAGACATGAATTATAGGCTTGTACATAACATCTCTAATTATTTGTCAATGGCCACTCCTTTGCCCAATTACTTGCAACTTCCAAAGGCTTATGTGAACACTGCAAACTCTATTGTTATCATGAGAAGTGAATTTTGTTTGGTGAATTCAGTGTAATATCTTCAGAAATTATATAAGTTTTCATGGGAAGGAATGATTTATTTGAATTTTAATGTTGACTGCGTTTCTTTTCGTGTTGAAGCGGGTACGTGTGCAAAATTTCGGGAATGTCGCTCAAAGCAAATTGTTTTGTAAAGGGAACAAACCTACTCACACACTTTCAATTTTATATATTAGATTAGATGTATATATTCATTTGCGCCTGCAGTAATTGCGTTGATTATGGTCACAGTTAATTTCAACTGAAGTTCTGTTTTTGATTAAGTAGCGGCAGTCCATCAAGGTAAGTAAGTAAATATCCAATTAGGCATTTGCCCTTGTGCCGCTTATTTCCGGCACTGTGTTTTCTCTAATAAGTTATATTTATATTGCTTTTACTCACGTTAGGTTATTTTCTTCTAAATTTAGGTTATTGTTTATATCATGTTTTGCTTTGATCTTCAACTCTAGTAATTTCTGCAGGTATGTCCTTTTAGTTGGTTTTCTTGCTGGTGGGTTTTAGTTTATTTAATTTAGCTTTCGTTTTGTTTTACCCACCAGTTTTCTATATTTTTCGGTTGCTGACATATTTAGTTAGAGAATACAAGTTTTTCAGCCTTACGCACTAGTATTTAGTAAGAATCTAACGGATACTTGAGCTGAATACGTAGAATGATTATAGATTATTTATATTATTGCCATTAACATAATATAATAATACAGTTTAAAACTGTTTATAGATTATTTATTTTTCTGCCACTATCATATGATACAGTTGATAAAATAAGTGACTTATTATACAATATATTTGTAAGTATAAATTATATAATACACACAGTTTTATACTATCTTGCTTTCAAAACTGTCCTTGTTATATGGTAACGTCATATGTACATTCTTTAAAATCACAATATCATTGGTTGAATTTTAATTCGTCATACATTGATAAAATATTAAATATTTATACCAAAAAGTCAAAAATTAAAATTTCCTTAAAAATTAAAAACATATACACTTAATCACAATTAATTAAAAATTTGTCAAAAGGTAGTTACTAATATATACAATCATATACACTTTCTTTCTTTCTTTCTTTTTCGTAGTTTTACCTCTCCCTTTTAAGATTTAAGCGACCCAAGCCGCCCGGGCGTTACAGGGCCGCGACCTGTCGGGAGAGGAATTACCTTTGGATCACATACATACTTGTTTGACCAGACAAGGACATGGAGGGCCTCCCCGGATGAGTGATCGGCCCAATGCCGGGGCCACCTCCGAGACAACACGAACACATAGGACGATACACACCATTCACACACACACTCACTCAGAACAAGGCGAGGATGAGGATGAAGATGATAATGACGGCCAGATGATATCAGGGGACCACAAGGGCCTAAAGTTACCTGACATGTGTCTCATAGGTGAGAGAAAACCCCGGAAAAAAACCTCACCTAGGTAACTTGTCCCGACCAGGAATCGAACCCGGGCCCGCTGCATGAGAGGATTGGACGCATCCCCTGAGCCACAGCGGTGGACTCATATACACTTAATCACAATTAATTATAATTTGTCAAACAGTAGTTGCTAAACAATTAATTATTTGATATAAAATTAGTTATTATTTAATTGAGAAAGCAAGTCTCCTTAGTTATGAGTATAATCATTTTCTTAGTTTTATATATACATTTTCTTTTTAGCCAGTTGTGATGTATTTTCATATAAGATTAATATTCGTTTAAAATATTGGTATCGTTAAAAGTTTGATACTTATATTTTGGTAATTATCACTTATAATAATTGTATTAATGGATTCATCAGGAATTCCATTAAATGATTAGACAATAAGATTGTGATAAAATTGTTTTGTTTTTTAAAATATTACTTCTCACTATTGAAGTGATTGAAGTTTACGTTAAGTTGAATTGTTGTGTTTAAAACTAGTTACTTCGTTTCCAGCTCAATGTATGTTGATTCTTAGGAAGTCTGTATTCTTGATATGCATTTCGGCAACTGTTATGCCATCATCAGTCAATAGCCAACACTAGAATGGGAAAGAGTATATTAATAAGTTATTTATAAGAAACTTAGTGTATCTGTATATTTCATTTGAAGAAATAGTGTAGACGAAGTATTAAGTATTCTAGGCACTGTTAAGGTAAAGGTGATATTATTGCTGTATTAATTTTATCAAAGATTTATTAGTAATTTGCTATTTTTAAGTATTATGAAAATTTATTATTACTTACGTTTTGTTGAACTGTTGAGATATTCTCACTGAGTATGCTGCTTAGCTACTGGTGAGTGTACTAGTGTGTGTGGATGAAATCATTTGTAGGCAGGTTTCGAAGAGTTCATTATGGTTATCTGTGTTTTCGTTTATCAGGTTATGTTTGTGTTTATAAATCTCATATGTTTCTAGTGTGTTTAGTTTTTGGCTTTTATTTTGTAGATGTAATATTTCTAAGGAAGAATTTATTGTGTTCAAGGAGTGGTTATTAGACATTGAATGTTTTGAACGTTCGACCAGTTTGTCCTATATATACTAAGTTGCAATCAGAACATTTTAATTGATAGACTCCACATTGTTCAAGGGGATCTTTGTTGTTATTGAATTTATTTCGTAGTAACTTTTGGGTGTTTTGATTGGCTCTAAATGCGATTTGAAATTTAACGGTTTGATAATTTTATGTATTTTCTGGTCTGTGTAATTAAATGTAATGTATTTTTTAGAAATGTCTTTTTCTTGTGTGTCAGGTTCTAAATGTGAAATTGGATTTTTGTTCCTTAGAATTCGTTTTTAATTTTTATTTAAAATATTAATGGCGGTAGATTTTTTGTAGCCATTATTAATTGCTATTTGAATTATGGTTTGTAGTTCTTTACTATAATCTTTTTTATTCATGGGAATATTTAGTAATCGATGGACTAAATTTCTTATAGCAGCTAGTTTTTGACTTTGCGGGGGGTTAGATTTATTGTTAATAATATTGTCTGTGAATGTTGGTTTCCTATAGATACTGAAATTTAGATATTTGTTTGTGAATTTTATGCTAATATCAAGATAGTGTAGCTCTTTATTTTTGGCTGTTTCAAGAGTAAAATGTAGGTTGCTATGCATATTATTAAATTGTTGCAAGATATGATTGACGTTTTGGATTTTACAGACTAGAATCAGATCGTCTACAAATCTTCCATAGAAAGTTACATTATTTTGGATTATATTATGTATAAGTGTTTCTTCAATTTCTTGTAAAATGGTTTCAGATAGAATACTGGATAGGGGGGAGCCCATAACTAGTCCATTTGGTTGTTCATATAGTTTTCCATTAAATTCGAAATAATTTTGATTCAAAATTGTATTAAGGAAATCTGTTATTTGGTCTGCATATTGTGTACTATCTCCATTATTAATTAAACGTTTGTGTACAATTTTGAGTGTTTCCTGGATAGGGACGTTTGTATATAGATTTTTGATGTCTAAAGATATCATTGTTTCATCATTATTAATTTTTATGTTTTTTTTATTTTATTTACTAGATCAATTGAATTCTTCAGTGTGTAGGTATTCTTTAGTTCTAGTTTATGTTGTAATAGTTTTGCTAGTGTCTTGGATATTTTATATGAAGGAGCATTTATGAAATTAACTATTGGTCTGATTGGTTCACCTTCTTTGTGTAGTTTTATTTGGGCTTTTAAGTTAGGAGGTTTTGGATGCATGATTAAACAAGATTTTCTTTCATTGTTATTTAAAACAAGATCATTTGTTTTCATGACTTTTTTAATTTGATTATAATATTTTTCAGTGGGATCCTTATTAATTTCGTTTATGTTATTTTCGTTGAAGAATTTGAGGGTTTTTTCTATGTAATCATCTTTATTTATAAGTATGATAGAGTTACCTTTGTCGGCTTTTGTGTTAATTATATCATTTTGTTTCATTTTTTGTTGAGGTTGGTGATTGTTTTTAGCTCTTTGTTTATACTATTAGGAGTATCAAATGATTTCATCCACACACACTAGTACACTCACCAGTAGCTAAGCAGCATACTCAGTGAGCACATCTCAACAGTTCAACAAAACGTAAGTAATAATAAATTTTCATAATACTTAAAAATAGCAAATTACTAATAAATCTTTGATAAAATTAATACAGCAATAATATCACCTTTACCTTAACAGTGCCTAGAATACTTAATACTTCGTCTACACTATTTCTTCAAATGAAATATACATATACACTAAGTTTTTTATAAATAACTTATTAATATACTCTTTCCCATTCTAGTGTTGGCTATTGACTGATGATGGCATAACAGTTGCCGAAATGCATATCAAGAATACAGACTTCCTAAGAATCAACATACATTGAGCTGGAAACGAAGTAACTAGTTTTAAACACAACAATTCAACTTAACGTAAACTTCAATCACTTCAATAGTGAGAAGTAATATTTTAAAAAACAAAACAATTTTATCACAATCTTATTGTCTAATCATTTAATGGAATTCCTGACGAATCCATTAATACAATTATTATAAGTGATAATTACCAAAATATAAGTATCAAAATTTTAACGATACCAATATTTTAAACGAATATTAATCTTATATGAAAATACATCACAACTGGCTAAAAAGAAAATGTATATATAAAACTAAGAAAATGATTATACTCATAACTAAGGAGACTTGCTTTCTCAATTAAAGTAATAAATAATTTTATATCAAATAATTAATTGTATAGCAACTACTGTTTGACAAATTATAATTAATTGTGATTAAGTGTATATGATTGTATATATTAGTAACTACCTTTTGACAAATTTTTAATTAATTGTGATTAAGTGTATATGTTTTTAATTTTTAAGGAAATTTTAATACATGACTTTTTGGTATAAATATTTAGTATTTTATCAATGTATGACGAATTAAAATTCAACTAATGATATTGTGATTTTAAAGAATGTACATATGACGTTACCATATAACAGGGACAGTTTTGAAAGCAAGATAGTACATGTATAAAACTGTGTGTATTATGATATAATTTATACTTACAAATATATTGTATAATAAGTCACTTATTTTATCAACTGTATCATATGATAGTGGCAGAAAAATAAATAATCTATAAACAGTTTTAAACTGTATTATTATATTATGTTAATGGCAATAATATAAATAATCTATAATCATTCTACGTATTCAGCTCAAGTATCCGTTAGATTCTTACTAAATACTAGTGCGTAAGGCTGAAAAACTTGAATTCTCTAATTATCATACAGCACTAGTGGAAATGAAATTCATTAATACTGACATATTTACTCCGTTATTCTTTTTTTTTTTTTGAAGGGATGCTTGCCAAACTTAACTGACTTCTGTAAGCCTGCTTCACAGGATGTGTATCTTTCTATTTCTACTTTATAAGCACACTGTTTGTAGAGCTACCCCATATATTGGAACTGGAAAATTTGTAATAAACTGGCATTATTGAAATTATAACATTTATATTTGACGTGGAAAACCCCGATTCCTTTTCATTATATGCTTCCAATTATCAAAATAGTTCTATTTTGTACGGCCTCGGGTGTTCAGCCCTTGAAGCACGTTACATAATGGTAGCAGAGCTCGTCGATCTAGCATATTTCATTATTTCGTCGTTTTTTTTTTTTTTTACTCTGCTTTCAAACAAATATCTTTTGCCTTCTCCAAGCTCTCAATCTATTTTTTTAAGATGCCTGCTACCAACATAATGGTAGCAGAGCTCGTCGATCGTAAATTTTCAGTCATTTTGGCAGTCTTTTTCTAGGGTTTTTAAAAATTTTTCAATTTTCAAGTTTTCTATTATCCAGTTTCGGGTTAGGTTAGTCGTCGAAATTTTTTCCCTGGCAGGTTAGTAGTGACATTATTTTTCATGGCTGTATAGCCCCGGCGGTCTTACTGTGAGCCTTATGCTTTATTTTTCAGTATTTGTACCATGCCGTTTTCATATTTTCTTCTATTTCTGCTCTCTGCGATCTGGTGGAAATTTTCGCCAGATACGTAGGGCAATTGCTTTCGTTCCGGCAGTCTCACTAGAGCAAGTCTCTGTGTTTTTTTTTTTTTTTTTTTTTCTGTCGGGTTTTGTTGGCCTGAGGCAGGGTAGTAAGTTTTTTTTGAGCCGTTTCCGTGCTGTTCTTCCGTGATGTTTGTGCCCGTAAGACTGTGTTCATAAGCATTGCCTGGTGTTTAAGTGGCCAGTCTTTTCGAGGCCTATTTTCCGGGGAGCGGTGCGTGTGGTTTGTGCTCTATTTTCATATTTTCATGCTTCAGCTGCCTGTTTTCTTTGGGGATATTTTCTGTCTAGCCCGTTTAGCTGTTTGATTCCGATTTTTTTTTTTTTTTTTTATATTAGCCATAGGCTCCACTCATCCGACGTTTTTGCTGTTCCTCTTTTCTGAGTTAGGTTATTAGTCTGGTAGGTTAGAGTATTTCCCGGATTCTTTTCCTATAGGCCTTTTCTAAGCTAACTTTCTTTTCGTTTAGGGTCTCAGGGGTCTTCATGTGAGGGCATGAAGATATGGGAGCCGACATTCCCAAGCTGCCCGAGTCAAGTTAGGCGGGGAATTTTTTCTTCTTTCTTAGGGTTTTCTTTCTTTGGGGTTTTTCTCTGTCGTCTTTTCTTTTCTACTCTGTCCTCTGTCTACCTTAGAACCTAACTATATTCTAAATGCTCAATTTGTTTTGCTCTATATTTGTGTATATATATAAAAAAAAAGGTTCTCGGCATTTTTCAAGTGGTATAAAATATTTTGCATCAGGTAGGGGTTTCTTTTCTTCTTTCTTCTGTGCTTTATTTCTTCTTTCTCTATTCTTTCTCTCTTCCTTCTATCTAGACCCTCTGTTTCTACTAAAACATGAATAAGCGAATCTTGACTAAAATGTTTCTTTTGTGTCCCGTTTTTAAGGGTGTTCATTTATAAAATAAATAAATATATAGATATTGCTATTATTATATTCTTAGTATTTTTTCATTCGCGTATTCATGTTTTGTGTTTGTTGTTGAGAGTCGTCAGCTCGTTACATTCAAATTTCTTGCCTTTGTCTTGGATATGGGTTTCATCATTAGGGATGTATAAATATATAGCCTTTCGTTGGTTTTCCTTTTGGACATATAGCTACATGTATTATTTCTAAAGTTCGTTACACCATTCTCATTATTATACATATTTTTCTTCTGATGTTCTTTTGCTAGCGCCGGTTTCCCCTTTTCTAGTGTGGCTCTGCGCTGTTGTCGTCTCTTAGTTTGTTTTGTTTGGCTGCATCTCTCCGTTTTGTTTGTTTTTTTTGTTTCTGCATACCTGCTGTTTTGTTTTCTTTCTGTAAGTACAAATTATAAAATTAATATTAGATTAATTTTTTGTTTAGTTTCTTTTCTATGATATGATTTATCATTTTCAAAATTACCTTGTTTCTATTTTTTGTATATACTTAATGGATTATTACATTTTTATTATTATTATTATTATTGTGTTCTATTGATGATAGTGTACTAATATCTACTATCCAAAACCTCTATCTAACGCAAAGCATTGGCCGACCTGGCTTTCAAAACAAAACAAAAACAAAACAAACAAACAAACAAGCAAAACAAAAAACAAAAAAAACAAACAAAAAAAAAAAAAAAAAAAAGGATTCTTGCCGCTTTCGAAGTTTGCTTTTGAACCTTCTCTGGTTCGTTTTTTGCGGCTAATTAATACTTATGCTGAAAGAAAAAAACAAAAGGAAATGATGACTCAAAAAAAAAACTAAAAGATTTGAGAATCTGGTTAAGTCTAGTCAACTCAAAATAATTCAATTTAAAGTGTCACTGGTTTTGAAATTTACTTCAACTAATTTAATTAGTATTAAACTAATGCCAGTGTTGAAATCTAAAGTATGTTGTATTTTCAAATGGATCTTTTGATTATCAGTTTATATAAACTGGTCTTTCATTGTTCTTTCAATTTTCTATTGCGTTTGTTGCGGTGCCTTTTGACCGTTGTTTTGACGGGTGTTTTTTTTACTCTTCCATGGGAGGACGTGCCTGGTTTCGGTTCGCGGCTTCCAGGTACGTCTGCTAATTCCATGGAGGAGGTTGCTTTTCCTTCTTTGTCCTCGGACGGCTGAGGAGTTACCGGGAATTCCTTTTCAGCGGGGCGTGGACAATGGTTTCCGTTGCCGGGGTATTGAACCCCGAGGTTTTGGTTTCTTTATTTTACAGACCCCCGTACGGCCCGAGAAAGACTGAAAGTGTGTGTGCTCGACTTCTAGAAGGCTCTGCCTAAGAGGCAGTTCCCTGCTTCCGAGGTGCGGACGGCGTCGTAGCATATTGGAAGAAGCTGGCCCTACTTCCTTTCTCATATATTTACCTCTTTAGCTCCTGCCCGACGAATACGCTCCATTTTTCATATTTTCCATTTCTTTCATCCTACTATTGTACTAGTACATTCATTTATTCCTATTTACATCATTTACAACATCTACATCTTTCTTATCGTTTTTCATTATCACCATACATTTCATTTTGATTTTGCTATATCATTTTCTCTTTTTCAATTGCATTTTCATTTTTATGTTTCATGTTTAACATTAAATTCCCTCACAAATAAAAGAAAAAACCTACAAATCAAGAGAAAAAAAAATCAATATGACTCAATCAAAAAAAAAAAAAAAAAAAACCTTAAATGGAAAGAAATTTTCTATTTAAATTATTTGTTAATACAAATTGATGTATTTAAATTATTCATTAAATTATTTATTAAACTATTTATTAAATTAATTTATTATATTTTTGTATACAAAATTACTCTTTTATTCTATTCCAAGCAATTGTATATTAACTTATTCTAAATCTACTTCCATTGGTGAAGTTGTTAATTGATTGTCTCTTCAAAAAAAACCTAATTTGGACTTATTTCCAAATTATTTTCTATGTAATGGTATGGTAATGGAACCATCGAACACTTAAACAATTTAATAGTCATAAACTTTCATTCTTTGAAATCTTGTGAAAATTTAAAGAAAAAAAATATATATAAAAAAGGGAAAGGAAGTCTAGTAGGTACATTTACTGGCTGGTTCCACTGTAAGAATGTAACATTACTTATTATTACCCCTTCAGGGATTTATTTTCTAAGAGACTTTCTAAACATGTATTTTAGATTTTAGGGTGTTCAGTCTGCAATAATAGACTTTTCTAGAAACATTTAAAAAAACAGAAGGAGAAAAAAAACATGTTATAATTAATGATCTATTTTCAAAAGCCAATATTAATTTTCAATTTTGTGCTTAAATGGCTCCTTTTCCCCTTCAGGGACTTTTTTGTCAGTTGTTAAAATGTGTACGTACCTGGTTTTCATATAAGTTTGTATTTTCAGATTGTTCTGTGCATTGGTGCGTGGCCATCCTCAATGGCCAATTAGTATGTTCCTGCCGAGCTTGTCACCATTCTGTTTTGGGCCACCCTCTACTCTGCTGTTGTGTTGGCACGCTGGGGACGCCTAGCGCTGCTTCTTCTGAAACCAGAAATAGCCCAGCCATATATCAAAACTTCTGCTGAAATCTTCTCATCTGCTGCTCAACTCTACCAATCAAATTCTACTCACCAGTCTTCATCGACAACTACTACAACAGAAGATTACTCCATCACCAACTACTGGATTAATACCACAATACAAACTACTGGTTATTACTACATGTCTACGTTATCTTTACACGATGTAATAGACTACATGGTGTTTCTGTGCTGTTGTTATGGCTAGGCAAATTTAAGACTCTGGTTACTCATATGTATCAATTCTGAATTATTGAGAGGTGGACCCTATTCATTTTCATTTTGGTGAAGACATTTATGCTCGTTATGGCAGGCCTATTTTCTCTAATGGACGAGTTTTTGCAAAGAGGGCCGTAGAGGATGTGCCGCTTATTTCCGGCACTGTGTTTTCTCTAATATATTTATATTCCTTTTACTCACGTTAGGTTATTTTCTTCTAAATTTAGGTTATTGTTTATATCATGTTTCCTCTTATGTTACGTACACATTTTGCCGTGTTTTGTCTGCGCAAGTCTCTCTTCTGTTGTTTTCCGGGTGCGTTTTCTATTTAGCCCTTCTGGCCTTTGCTTTGTTTTTCTGTTCTCTTTGCCCGCTAAACGCTCTCTTTATGCAGTAGCTGGTACTAACTGAGGGGCGTTTCCCGGGGGGAGTTGTTCTTGTTCCGAGCGCGGAACAGTAGTGAGTTGACTTTGGATCATGGTACGAGCAGCAGTCTCCGATCTCCGCCTCTGCCGCCCGGCTCCTGTCCACCGAGGAGCAGCCATGCTTGGGCTTCGGGTTGGGGAGACTCCATTGCAGTCCGTTTCTACATGATGTAATTACTTTGATCTTCAACTCTATTAATTTCTGCAGGTATGTCCTTTTAGTTGGTTTTCTTGCTGGTGGGTTTTAGTTTATTTAATTTAGCTTTCGTTTTGTTTTACCCATCAGTTTTCTATATTTTTCGGTTGCTGACATATTTACTCCGTTATTCTTTTTTTTTTTTTTTTTTGAAGGGATGCTTGCCAAACTTAACTGACTTCTGTAAGCCTGCTTCACAGGATGTGTATCTTTCTATTTCTACTTTATAAGCACACTGTTTGTAGAGCCACCACATATATTGGAACTGGAAAATTTGTAATAAACTGGCATTATTGAAATTATAACATTTATATTTGACGTGGAAAACCCCGATTCCTTTTCATTATATGCTTCCAATTATCAAAATAGTTCTATTTTGTACGGCCTCGGGTGTTCAGCCCTTGAAGCACGTTACACCCTTATGATGGGTAAACCCTAAAAAAAATACTAGTCAAATTGGCCGGTCATGCGATTTGAACCTGGGACTTTCCGAATGCGAGTTCAAGACGCGAATGTCTCGGCCAAGTCGCTAAGTAATTTAATATTAATATGGAAAAGAAAATCAGAGACAATTAAAATTAAATCTTTTATTCGTAAAAAAAAAGGTGTAATTTGTTTCGTGTAATGATCAGATATTCTATTTTGCATTTATTGCTTTTTAAGTGATATGATGTTGGATTCAGTGAAAGTTTAAAAAGAAAAAAGAAAATAAAAAATGTTGTTCTACATATACAATGATTATACCTATGTTAGATCTATGTTTCCACAGTAACACTTAAACGATTCCTTTGTTATACTATGTAATGTGAAATGGTTCAGATTTATGGGGAGTCGTTTGTTATTTTTACTGGAAATGAAAGTTATACCGAGGAAAAGCAGTGCTGATCACACAAACTGCAGCAGGATCAAGGGGTGCGGATAACCTCAAGAAGAAAAGCTAATGAGAGACACCATTCTTCATAGCACCGCCACTATCATTCATTTCTGATTTCCGCAAGAAAACTTCCTGCTCCTCCACAAAAGTTTCTTACATCTTTTCCATTTTCGGATAGAAATACAGGGTTGAGAAGAAAGAAAGAAGAAAGGAAAGTAGGCGAAGGCAAACTGAGTGTAGTTCAAATGGAAAAGTAAAATTAGATATGAAAAACAAAGAATGAGATGAAAGTATCAGCTAAAGAAGAAGAAGCTATAGAGCAGAACAGAAGTAGTAGGTTTGGCTGGACTTTGAAATGAGGGTGAAAACAAATACTAAAGACTTGATCTTTAGGATCCGAAGAAAAGAAAATCACAAAAGCAGATCCATTCCAGCTTCCATTCTTCTAGAATTAGGATCTGAACTAACCTTGTAGTTAAAGCGGAGTTTCACCTTCTATAAAGAGTTCCTTTCGTGCTGGCAGATAGCGTACCGTACTGTTCAACTGGTCCCCCCCCCCCCCACATTATCAATATTTATGTTTTAATGCTGCTACTGACGTGTATATGCGTCACCGAAAAATGATTAAAATCAGAGATATAAAATTAATAGAATAATGCTTTATGTTACAATATGAGGAATTACAGTGCACGCCGCTTATTGTGATCACCCCGAAACGCAGCTAATCTGATAATATTAACCGATTGATAACAGTAGTCGAAGGAATTAAATGAAGGATATTTATTCATATATAAGATAAAACACTACAAAACAGAATTTAAAATATTTATTCATAAAATAATACGTAACTGTGAATCATTGAACCACTCATAGGCTAATAGAGTAATAGACTGCAAGCAACTATTGTTTAACCAGTAACAAAGTTTTTAATTGTTTTTAATTTCCTTTAAGAGTCCATTATCTAATACTCCATACTCAGTTATGAATTGTGAGTGTTTTTGAAGTCTATACTCGTAGCCTACTGTTCTGTGGTGAACACCACGTAGCAAAACATCTAACGCTTGTCTGTTCAAGTCTTTTCATTTTACACTAGCCAACACTGCATGTCAATACTGTTACCTTCATAAACCAAAAGCTGCAGCTTAACTGTGGGGTGAATCATGTTTTATTGCTTAAAAAAGAAAGTTAGGTAATGCCCAGTATACCATCCTCTCAAACTGGTCATCCTGAAAACTGGGAACAGAATTGCTGTAATTATCTAATAGATTATAACGTTGGAGAAATGAATTACGGTAATTCTTTCAAACTGAACAGTAAAAAATTAAAAAGAAAAATCTGATGTAAAACACATAAATTCCTCTGCCCAAATAAAAGTTCAGTTCTGATAGCATAGCCGTTTAGGTGAAGCGAAAGCTTAGCGGAAGAAGGGGACAACTCTGAGACGGTGAATACTACGATCGGTGAACCTGTTTACCGTGCCTCCCTCTTCTCCACGACACGATGGACCCTTCAGAAATGGCTACAGCAATTAGAACTGAACTGTACTTAATATCATAACATACATTAACACATGAACGTATAGCACGATTTGCAAAACACAGGAAATATAAAAATACCATTGAAAGTTTTAATCCTATTCCCACTGGAAGCGAGATTCATTAAATGTAATATTTTGAACTCATGTTTCCGTGTACATCCAACGCCACCGATTAATAAGAAAGTATTCGATTATGAAATTAATACTGAAGGTGGCCATGCTCGGTTTCCCATAGCAACCGGGAAAAAAAACCGTTGAATGATTTGGACGAAGCTCACTATGCGGGTCTTCTCCCTCTAGATTCATAACATTTAAAATGGTTAAAAATCTATTCAAGCGGTACTTCGGAAATGTTCTTGAAATAACATCTGATTTTTTTGTGATATTGTTTTCTAAGAATACGATTACTACAATATAGCCTAATCAGATATATACATACTATAACGTTGAGAGCACTGAATATAACACTTATTAACAAAGAACCTTGACGGGGAACATTATGTATTACAGTTTGCAAGATTAAAGTCAAGAAAGTTACTTTTTAAGTATTACGCTTGTGTATTCATAATTTTCACTGGTAAATATAAGCCTATGTTTAATCCTTCCACTCCTCTTTTAAAAGTAAATAATTTGTTCTAATTTTAATAATCTCAATTTCAGTGTCTGTACTTTGTGTTAATAAATTATTTTGTCTGGTGAAGTGATTATCTCTTTACTTACGATTCACTTCATTTTATGTAAATTATAAACGTTCGTAATAAAAACTCTGCTATTTTCTGTGCACTGTTCGTTAGGTACTTAATTTTAACAACCCAACAAAATACCAAATCATTATTTGTGGGATGGAAGGGATTGAATGTGCGAAATTTTCACATGGGTTTACCACATGATTCACCACTTTATGTCTTTGCTTTGAATATAGGCTACAGTTGGTATTATACAATATTTCTCTATTAAAAGAACATGTTCTAACCTTTTATACATGTATTCTGTCATACTTCTCTAAATTTTGTATTGTTTTAAGTAATTATTTAGTATAAGTTTTTCTCATATATAGAACTGAACCACCCCCGAACACAAGCCCTGCTTCTTCGGGTGGTGTATCAACTTTTTATGTATATTTTTCGTGTAATTTGAAACAATAAATTGTAATTGTAATTGTAATTGTAATTGCAGATATTGTCGAAGCCATCATGAAGTACCCAGCACTGATGTCGAGTTTTACCTTTTCGGTGTTTATCGGTGCATACTGTGATGTGTGTACAAACTTTCCTACGTCAAGAAACAATAAGTCTAGAAGAGAGTGTTTGTGTTTTTATTTAGTGTTTGTGACATCAAGGAAAAAACTTTACTAAATCAAGAATAAAATCAGGTAAACTGATATAACGAAGTGCCAGTATGTTTTTGTTGAATCAATTATAATTGCAATTATGATATGCATAAAATAAGTTTTTCTAATCAGAATAAAATCGACCAGCGTCAGCAGAACTACAGATTTGTGATACCTTGACATTCGCGCACTCACATAAAAATAAAAAATAAAATAAAAAAATCCATGTCTAATCGGCTGGCTCCGGGATTTGATCCGGAGACCTCCAGAATACGAGGCCAAGACGTTACCATTTGGCCAACTCAGTAAGTTAGACTCTATTGTTTGATAAGCATATGTGAAGGAATAGTGTTAACTATCAAATTATACCGGTAGACAACAATTAAAAAACATGTGACCTTTAATTAGTCGTTACTCTGGTACCGGTCAACCGATTAGGTCCAAAATTAATAGGCATCTTACCATTGACGTTGTAAATGTTTATACCAAGTTTCATGAAAATCCGATAAAGCATGTTTGAGTTATGGGGCCTTTTGTTATATAATACCATAAAAATTCACTAAATTGAGCATTATTCCGGTACCGGCCAACCGATTTAGTCTAATATCAAGAGACTTCTTCCCATGGATATTATAAATGTGTATACCAAGTTTCATGAAAATCCGATAAAGCGTGTTTGAGTTACGGAGCTTTTAAATAAAAACACTAACTTGGGTTTGACGCCGGTACCGCTGGACCGATTTGGTTCAATATCAATAGGGTTTTTCCCATGGATAATATAAATGCGTATACTAAGTTTCATGAAAATCCGATAAAGCGAATTTGAGTTATGGCGCGTACAGGCACACGGACAGACAGACATACAGTCAGACAGACAGACATACAGTCAGACAGACAGACGGGCAGACATTTTTCCGTCCCCCACACACAATCTCATAAAGTACCATACTGGTAAGATGAGGAAGACGACACTAGATTCAGACGTGCTTTGGCATGGAATTTTGAAGTGTAGCCTGTGTATGCTCCATTCCTAATATTGCTGGACACCTCAAGGTATTAACGAAAGTAGTATTTAGAGAGGAGTATAGATAGAGGCCTGTTTTTAGAGGTGAAGAGGGGTCTTGGTGAAGACCGAGGCCATTGAACACCAGAAGATCAGCAATTCACTCATGGAAAACAGGTAAAGAATATGTATACTAAGCATGATAGGCTACACTTAAAACTGTTTTAATACTCAATAAAGTATAACCTCCGAGTGATAAGGCTTATGGTAGGTGCCGGAGGTACTATTCTTGAATTCTTTGTCAATTCCAATGAAAGACTTAAAATTCCATCCCACATTGTTAAGGAAATTAGTCTGTTCATATTCAAAGTGTCACTAGATATTATACAAAGCCATGACTACCATTTAACTAAAAAAAATTGGATAGGCTGTTTCGGGGAAGTAGCTGTAGTGTAATGTTTTGTGAGTGCTGCCTAAATCTAGATGCCCCCTATGGAAAGGGACACATTCCACCATGAACTTCCCGAGTCTCTTCAAGCCATTTCTTAGACCCTTGTATGTCGAATGGGAGACTGGTGTAACGTGTTCGTTATCAAATTTAAAGACACAACATTTTTGTTACATGCAACTTAATATCCAGTGACCAATACAGGCTAATGTATCATTTTTGTTACATATAATTAATATTACATGTGGTTTTAGCAAGAGATCCCCTATGTAAATTCTTTTGTTACTTATATAATTATAAGCGTCTTTAGTAAGTGATCCACTACAGATAGATGTAACATTTTCTTTACAATTTAACGTTACATGTGGTTTTATCAAGAGATTCCTACAGACCGATTTTAATGACTTTACACATCAAAAAACCTTTTCATGAAGAACTAACAAAGAAATTACTAGTAAAACATACGAAAATTATGTCATACTAATAAGTTTGTACGCCATGTGTACACTTTCAATGTCTATACCAAAGTTTTGTAAAGATATTCTGTGACAACTTGGCAAAAGGAAGATTCTCATTCTGGTTTGGAAATAAAAAGACATATTACAAAGTGATCACTGAACAAAATATTCATTATAATTTTATTTTTATTGAAAACACTTATTTCTATAATTACTCTCCTAATAATAAAATTTTAGCACATTTTATATCCATTTCTAAACTGCCCCCGACCACGAGCTTGTGCTCATTCGGGTCATGTCTTAAAAATTGTAAACAGTCTTTCATGTGTAACGTTTATTCAAGACAATAAACCAACTTTCAAATTTACTTTCAACTTTCAACCAGCTTGAGTCAGATAAAGACATTCGCTCCGAAATTTGTGTTAAAATTTTCATTTTAACAAGGGACTGCCTGCCTCGATACTGATTGCATTGCGCTCTAGTTTATAAAAAACATGTATATGAATTAAATCCCATGAATAATTTATGCACTGAAACCACGTGGTTAAGTTTAAAGTTGATTGACCAATGTTTGCCGGCTGCAGCCATCACCCACACAGTGTCAGACTCTATTGTTTGTCGGTTATATTTACGAGTGCGGGTCAATGAGGTCCAGCAACCATAATATTCGCTCGCCTTTTGAGGTTAATAGGCACAAGCTTAGAGGTCAGCCTTCCGCACGACATGTGTTCAAAAGCCTATAACGCTGTTCACAAAAATGTAATCTGTCACAGAATGGGTCGAATGTTCAAGTCAACTGAGAAAGCGATCTGGGTATTGCTTCAAGAGAACTTATGTTATAAATTTCAACATTTATTTCTTTGCATATGATTAACTATGCCATGTCTGTCCATTGAGCCGTATGCGACCCTCGTATTTTCGACCCGAGCAACAAAAAATAATAAAACTATATAAATACAGGGAGACCCAATGAATTTTTAACCAACTGCCACTGGGCGTGTGGTAACGTGTTTCCCGCCGCTGCTGCAACCCAGGTCACACTACTGATGCTGACTTTCCTCTGCTCTGCAGCATTGCGTTGTCCGTGTTGCCGTGTTGTTCAGTATGAATCGGTGTAGTGCAGTTGATACGAGTTATTTATTATTGTGCCATGTATTTAGTCACTGTTATGGATCAGGATATGTTTAGACTCAATATCGTTTGTATTTATGTATGATTCGTTTGTGTTAACGACTCCCGGGTGAAAGGTACGGCCGTACAGTAATCCATAGGTCTAATCTGTATAATGAATTTCAGGTCACATGTAGTGTTCAATTTAAGAAACCTAATAGAAAGCGTAGGGTTCTTACACAAGAAACACTAGACGACATCGGTCATTGTTTGGAGACTTTCCCCCAGAAATCGTTTAGGCATCTTTCACAACAGACAGGTATTTCGTAAGAGCTTTATGCAAATAGCTACTAAATTGTTGAAGTTAAAACTCAAATAACTGCCAAGACATTGCCAGCATTTCGCAATGTAAACTATGGCGAATGATGGACCGTTTCTTAAAGAGTAACCAAAAATGTGTGGACAACATTGGTAAGAAAAGTATTTAAACATAGGCATAGTTAAGGAAATTGTTGTATGGTTGCATCGGCGCCACACTGTGATAGCCGCAGATGCGAACCGAAAAAAAAAACACCTCGCAGCCAGTTCATAGTTTATTGAGTCCTCCTGTATTATAGTATCAAATTCAAACAGTGCGCGTTACCACTTCATAAATTATAATTATTGTTAAGGTCAGATTTGAAAGAAAAATAATAATAATTTGGCACATGTTTCAACTTTTCAAGAGTTGCCAAATGAGATGTGACTTTTTTTTTTTTTTTTAATTTGTGAGGATATTGAAATTATTTCTTCAATTATTTTCTTCAAAATTTTCTGGTTTTGGAAAAATTAGGCCTAAAGAACAAACAGTCCTTTTCAGAAATACTGCCCATCTTAATCATCCCTTGAACGTTAACATCGAGCATCAACTATCAAAGTTTCAACTTGATGGGCCTACGTGGAATTGAAACTGATCCATTTCTTCAAAACCGAACATAAAACGATCTTTTATATTTTTCAAACGTCTTTCAGATGACGAAATTCCCATCTGAATGATTTTGGTTGTTCGATCAATTCTAAATTTGGAAACACACATATTATGTGAACGTATCTTTTCAAATGTGAAATTTATCAAAAATAAGTAAAATACTTATTGATCTTGCAGATCAGCTGACATTTCTCTCAATAAATAGTATTAGTATTATTTTCATTGAAATGGTGAACTGGTGTGACATAAACTATATTTTGTGAAAAACATTTTCTCTTTATTTGTCAAACTGTTTTAAAATTGTTTATTACATCTTCCATTGAAACCTGACAGGCATATTACATACTGTAGTCTTCTTGGGTGCTCTCTGTATATGTTCAGTCAACAGGTTAAGTTATTGCGAATCTAAATCAAGTAATTTTGGTACAGCCCTCAAGATAACTACTATAAAGTTAGATAGGTCTAGCCTATGTTTGGCAGCTGTATAATGGGAACAATGTCACTTTCAATTAAATGAAAACACAACTGATGATGGCAACAAGAAGAAAAAGGCAATAAACCAACAAGGATTACTATTTATCTAAATAATAAGAAAAAGAAGAGAGGTATGTCGCAATCATTACTGACAAAAGATCTAACTTGAACAAATATATTGAACAAATTACGATGAAGCTACAAAACTGATTCATGCACTATCCAGATCTTACTTACTTACTTACTTACTAACTTACTTACTTACTCAATGGCAATTGACAATTCCTCAGCAAGCTAAAGGAATAGTATCTATTTTATGGAATCCGAAGGTTCATTGCCGCGCTTACCTGAGCCCGCCATTCAACCCTATTCTGTGCTAACTCTATCCAATCATCCCTCGCTAATCCTACTTCCCTTAAATATATCCTAATATTGCACTCCCACCTACGTGTAGGACTTCCAGGTGGTCTTTTCCCTTCGGGTCTCCCAGTCAATACTTTTGAGATACAGTATGTCTTTCCTCCCCCATGCGCGCAACATGTCCAGTAAATTTCATCCTTCGTGAATTAATTACCTCTACTATATCTGGTGAAGAGTACAGGTCATGAAACTCGTCATTATGCAGTTTTCTCCCGTCCCAATTTTCATCTCTCTTAGGCCTAAATATTTTCCTAAGCACCCTGTTTTCGAACACTCTCACATTTTCTTCTTCCCGAAGAGTAAGCGAACATGTCTCACATCCACATAACACAACCGGTAGGATAATAGTCTTATAAATCTTTATTTTTTAGATTTCTGGACAGAAGACGAGAAGATAAAGAGTTTCTGAACTCCATAAAAACAAGCATTTCTTGATTTGACTCTACATTTAACTTCTGCATTAGTAATATTTGTGTCTGTAATTACAGCTCCCAGCTATTTGAATTTTTCCACTTGTTCGAACGATTTACCGGCTATTCTAATCATTTGTGGAGCATAATTTTGACGTTCCATGACCATATATTTAGTTTTTTTTTCTGTATTAATTTCCAATCCAACATTCCTGCAGGCATCGAAAAGTCTTTCTGCATTTCTCTCGATTGTGTTTATGTCATCGCCCAACAAGCAAACGTCGTCTGCGTAAGCTAAAATCGAGTGACTACCATTTAATTCTAGGCCTACCTAGTTTTCTTGAACTGTCCGAATGGCATATTCCAAAGCGAAATTAAAAAGTAAAGGTGATAGTGCATCTCCTTGCTTCAAACCGCTTCTACCTAATGGCAAACCTATCTGGTATAAATTTCCCTACTATAGGTTTCATTTAGACACATTTTGATCATCTTAACTAACTTCTTTGGTCTCCCAAACTCAATGAGGATATTGTACAATTTCTCACGCCTAACTGAATCATATGCTTTGTTAAAATCTATGTATAGCTGGTGAACGACTTATTGTATTCCCACTTTTTCTCCAGGATTTGGTGGATACAAAATATATGATCAATGGTTGATCTATTTCGCCTAAATACACATTGGTGATCACCAATGATTTCGTCCGCACATGGGGTTAATCTCGACAGCAGTATATTAGATAGAATTTTGTATGATGTTGATAATAGAGAAATTCCTCGATAGTTATTACATTCGGCCCTATCTCCCATTTTAAGGATCGGTATAATGATGGATTCTTTCCTTTCCATTGGCAATCCCGCCTTTCTCCAAATCATAAGAATGAGTTTATGGATCTCTGAGTTTAATCTATCCCCACCTGCCTTAATTAATTCTGGTGGAATTTGGTAAACTCCTGGAGACTTGTATGCTTTTAGTTTACCTATAGCTGTTTCTATTTCTGTTAGAATTGGTTCAGCAACCAATGACTCTGCTGTGAATATTTCACTTTCTACATTTTGGACGTCTCCATGAACATTTAATAATAATTTCAAGCAATACAGTTTGATTATGAAGCTGCTTTTAACGTTTTTCCGAAATTATTAGTTTGAAAACGTGCAAGTTTATTGTAAATTATTTTATTTTATTTCTTCCTGCAATACCTGCAGGTTGCCAATAACAAAGAATACCAACAACAATGCATATATATGTATACAGTAAAAAACAGATTAATTTAATAATGAAGCTTTGACAATCTAATATATAAAATCGAATGAGTGTGGGTATGTGGATATGTGGATATGTGTGTATGTATGTTCCCTATACAAATTTACATTTCTTGACCAATTTGTACGAAATTTTGCACACATACCCAGTTAAGCCCGGAAAGTAACGCGGTCAACATTAAAATTCAAACAAACCATTCCTTCCCTTGAAAAGTTATGCAATTTCTGAGAATATTATACTGAAAAAATGAAATCCAATTCAATTGTCATGACAACAGTGTATTGTTTACAATATCTCAATTGTTTTCATTTTCCTACTGAGATATACAATTTGTTTATAAATTACAATTTCCAACCGTGCTCAGTATATAAAACCTTAAAAAAATTAAGGTTTTATATACTGAGCAAAGGTAGAAATTGTAATTTATAAACAAATTGTTTACAGTGTTCACATAGGGTTTTGGGAACTACATAATATTGGACTTTAATTCTGATGCTATCGATTTAAGGTAATACATTGGTGAAAATAAATAATGATTAATGAAATCCACGAAAATAATGCACAGTGTGATACAGTCACATAACTCTCTCTACCCTGGACATGAAGCATATCATTTTCTCATTTCACATTTTTATGTAGAATAAGAGGTCGTATTGCAGGGACAGCTTGAAGTGTGTGCCAACGAGTATGCTATAAAGAAGTCTGTAAAAAATCCTAAGCATCTAAAAGAAGAGAAAATAGGATAGAACATTTTCAGTCCTATGTCCCTAGTATATTATGTCTCAGATTTTTGGAGAGGAAAGTATGAAAGTGATATTGAATTTATTTTCTATTTCAGCCCCAAAATGGTTGTATGGTAACATGAGAGTGAGAAATAAAATCTTCCGTCAAGACAATACAATCTTCTGTAACAGGAATTTCTGTTTCTTCTTATTTCTATCCTTCCCAGGCATGGTGTGTAGAAGCAAAGCTACATCTAGCGTTTTCTGAGGGAATAGTTTGAGTGTGATAAGTCTTTTTCTTCGTTTCATGTTCTACATACATATTATATAAGGACCTAGAGTTTCAAAATCGAAAGTCCTCCGTAAGTTAATTTCAAATTACAAAACACAAAGCCCGGGCGACGCCGGGCCTTTTCAGCTAGTTAGGATATAAATAACAACTTAAAATCAGTCCACAGGGTAATTGCAAAAAAATGGCAATTGACCCTTTCAGTGCCATCAGTGATATCTCTACAAGGATGGTTTGGGCAGGCCGAACTTTTTGGAGAAGCCAAACAATAGTTTTGGGATGGTACCTGTCACTGTTATGGATGTTAGATGGTATTCATCCTTGTATTACTTAATGGTTGGTTCATAGATTCGTCTCTTCTCCCCATTCGCCACCTCCACCTGATCCTCATGGGACTCGAATCTTATTGTTAAATCGATTATAGGCCCTTCAGATGACTGAGGATTGAAAGCTATAATTATTTTGAGATTAACTTATTACTAACTTCGAATCATGTACTTTTATGTACAATATGTAATATTTTCTGTTTTATAATAATATGTTATTTTTTAATGGTTTTATGATGTCACTTTTGAAAACAGGGGGTAAAAGTGTTATCGTTTAAGTAAAATACGTATTGCTTTGTGTTACTTTTGTCAATTGGATAACAGTTGGATACCATGTGCATGATGTAATTTCGTGTCATATTATGGTCACCACAATTCTAAGCAGGTCATAAAAGGAAAGCAAATTTGATTTGGGTTTAAAATGGCGATTATGTGATGCTGACAGTTATACTGTTCAATGCTATCTGAGTGCATCAGCAGCACACGATCCAGAATAATCAGGTGTGGAAGCCTCAGTAGTATCCTATTAGATCTGATTTCAAGTCTGGGAATTTTGCAAAGGATAATTCGACAAAACAAGGTTACAATTAGCTCCATTTACAGTTCCAAAAGATTTTGCGAAAAGAACGAGAGGTTCATAACAGCAAATAACTATCTAGAACTAATCCAGTAGATTGAACATTACATTGGTCAGGAGAACAGAAACAAATGTTTATATAGATCAACCCTGTGCAATGCAATATTAAATTCTTATACGGACGAGATCGATAGATTGGAAGAAAGCGCTGGGAAGGATCAAGATCAAGATAAGGAAATGGTACTGGCAACTCATTGTTTCCAATAAGTACTCTGTTCACAATTCCTGGTAATGACACCACGAGGAAGAGAAGACCCACTTATATTCCATACAATTTTATTGAAAATTAAATGTTGAATATGTAAGAGATAGGGTTAGTGTGTTTGTACTTATTTTTACTCTATTCTATCTTTTTTCTTTTATTGTGTATGTCGTGTGAATGTTTGAAGTTCTGTTCTGTAAACAGTAATTAATACAATAATAAATAGAAAATAATACCTTCCAACGCACACAACCAGATTGTGATGCGAATTGGTAAACGAAGAAGTTCGTTTTATGTTACAATAATTTTTTTCTTCATTGTCCATTTTTCCTTGTTACAAACACCCATACCCGAAGCGAGACTCGAACCCACAGCCTCTTTACCCACGGCTCCAAGACACGCCTTAGCTACCGCGTCTAAGGAGACCGACAGGTTTTGGTGGCAGGATTCACTACGTCACATCCATTGAGGAACAACACTATGAAAGTGTGTTCGAGGTGTAGGCGTAATGTAGGCCTACCTGTGCATGCTAATTCTCACCCCTAAGAACATCTGTGTTAGCTTATCACACTTTTCTAAATGAAACAGCTTATCAGACTGATTTTTTTTAATTTTTTAATCTTATAGTTAATATATTCTGTATTAATATTTTAGAAGAACATTTATGTAATTTAAGTAAATATTTCAAGATGAAGCTATATTTTACAAAAATTGAGGATATTGTTACCATGTTAGTATTTTTATCAGTATGTTTGATACTTGAAAAACTGCATAACGACGAGCTTCATGACTTGTAGGCTACTTTACACCGGATATAGTAAGGGTAATTAAACCACGGAGGATGAAATGGGCTGGACATATTGCGCGCATGGGGGAGGAAAGACATCTCAAAAGTATTGACTGCGAGGCCCGAAGGGAAAAGACCACTTGGAAGACCTAGACGTAGGTGGGAGGACAATATTAGGATGGATTTAAGGGAAGTAGAATTTGCGAGGGATGATTGGATAGAGTTGGCACAGAATAGGGTTGAATTGCAGGCTCAGGTAATCGCGGCAAAGAACCTTCGGGTTCCATCAAATATTTCTTTAGCTTGCTGAGGAATTGTCTATTGCCATTGAGTAAGTAAGTAAATAAGTATGTTTGATACTTGATAGTTTGGTGTAATGTAAGTAGCCTACTCTATCCACAAGAAATAATAAACATAAAAGTGACATTACAGTAAAAATTATTATTAGGCCTACATCAGTTTAATTTTAAAAAATTGCTTGTGACATGGTGTCATTAATGTCTGCTGTACCTCTAACTCACAACAAAGACAGTTTATCTAGCAACTATCATTTTTCTATTTACCAATAAAGAATTATGCTTAGCATATGTCAATATTAATTACTTTTTCATCAATAAAATAATTTGTTAACTACACCCTAGTGGGTTAAATAAACAGAAAGCGCAATATACTGTTTTCTTTCGGATTCTCGAAATATTCCCAAAACTTTCTCATTTTGTAACTTGTGATTGTGTGAATATGAATAAGCAAATAATAACTCATTTTAAATAATATTTAATTCTCAACATCTTCTTGCATGAGGAAATTACTGTAAATCTAAAGACTACAAGGCAATGTTGGTCTAAAAGCATGAGGCCAAAAAAAAAAGTTTTTCGAAAATAGACTACTTTCGGTAGCGGATATCTCGAAAGCCATTGAGAATAGGGAAAAAACTGTATAGTAGGGCCTAACAATCTTCTAGAAAATTTTGTCAGCTTTCGTTTTTAATGTAATTTTTCACTGCGATACATTTTTTCTAAATATCGCATTCGGGAGGTCCTATGTTCAAATCCCGTGCCCGCCAGTTTGGCATGGGTTTTTTCATGGTTTCCCCAATCGTAAAGGCAAATGCCGGATTGGATATTTAGATACGATGATCATCCTCTCTATTTCATCCTATATCTTATCCATTTAAATTAATATCAGTTAAAATATTCTCCATAAAATACACCAACAATAGAAAATAACTGAAAATCAATAGTTTCATGGCCTACTATATAGATACAGATCCTGAACTCCCGATATGGCTCGTAGCTGAAAGGAGTGTAAATATAGCCGAATTAAAAAAATTGTGACCTACTACGTGCCGAGCCCCGGGGACTTCAGTATGTCTTAACAACCAAACAAAGCCCTAAAGTAAAAAATTATGTTCCCGACCATGTTCTCTACAATCTCTTTATTGATTGGACTATCATTTAAGCTTCGAATTTTTTAACGGAATAATAATGGTGAGGGTTTTTTAAGGAAATAATATAACAATCGGAAGAGATGTGTAACGTTAACCTTTAGTTAAGTATATTATTATAAGAACTAGTTTGCTTTGCATCATGCTAATTTAATTATCATCTGCTCTCTTTTTTGTTAAAAAATATAATATATACGTGTATGTAAAGCAGAATTTCCAGAACTATGTCTTGCTATACATCCTTCTATCCTGAACTTTCCATTCTACAGAAATATCATTCAGATCAATTTTATAAGAACTTTTATGTAGGCCTAATTTTTTTTTTTTTTTTTTTTTTTTTTTGTAGAACCCATAGTGTTGTGTATTTAGGGAAAACTGAGAGAAAAGACATTTAAAAGTGCCCCCACCCCCCGCACACCCTATCCTCGGGGACTTTTAGTATGTTGTTTAGGACACTTTCCCCCACATCTCTGCCAAATTTCAAAACTACATTATTTTTTCTCCCTATTTTTCCTTTGTTGTCTGGACTATAATGTATTTTCCATTACATTTACTGTGCTTGTACCGTGATCGGATTTTTAATAAATGCAACTTTAATGGTTGTGTAATATTTCGCCACTTGTTTCATTATGTAAGTACGCAGTATACAGCTTATATACAAGGATATAACCCCTAAATATAGAGAAAGTGCGATATACGGTTTTCTTTCGAAATCTCGAAATTTGACTGAAACTTAAAATTGTTATAACGTTTGAACATTTGAAGAAAAAATAACAAATGACGACTCATTTTAAAGTGAATCAATTTCCGTACAACTTATTTTATGAGAGCAAAGCTGTAGGCTATACCTAAGGGCTGAAGCGCTAGAAGGCAAAGTGTGTCGAAAAACGCGAGGCGAAAGAGCTTTTTTTTTTTTTTTTTTTGTTTCGTTTTCTAAAATTTGCTATATTCGCTGGCGAATATCTCGAAAACTACTGGGAATAGAAAAAGACGCGGGTTCAAACTCGTAGGAAATGTTATGAGCTTGAATTTTGTATATAGCAACTTTTCCTCTACGATACACCATTGATTAGATATAAGCGAAAAACCTTCTGCGGGCCCCCTGCCCCCCACCCGCGGGGACCTTTAGTATGTTGTTCAGGACACTCCCTCCGACAACTCTGCCAAATTTCAAAACTACACTTTTTTGGTGTTTTTCGACCTTTATTGACTGGACTATCATTTATTTTTATAATCGAACTTCCCGAGAGTTTTAGAAAAGTTGGTCAGAATACAATGTTTAGAAGACCTACCGGTACACTAAAATCCAGAGATTGTAAACATCGAAATAGTTAACGATGAGAATATTTTATACCATCTCTATCTCTATAATAATAATTATACTGAAAGAATGGTTTCTCAAGTACTAGAAGCATTTCCATTACAACTGTGAAGAACGTTTCTGTTCTAAATAATTATTTACAGAATGAACAGTAAAATAATAGTAGATAATATTATAGATTTCCCACCTTAAGAATTTCAAGGATTGCATGGCTCATTTATTATAATAGGCCAATATATATTCATACGGTATTCATACATTTTTTTCTACAGATTATTATTTTTATTATTCTTGTGTTCTGTGTAATTCAAATAAGATGTAGTCAGCTCGTAAATATAAGGTCTGAGTTTTCATACAAATATTTATGTAGTTCCAAGAAAAAAGAATTCTAGATAACCGTGTACATCCATGCTTTAGTTTTTGTCTGCTGTCGGCAGAAGAGATCTCTTTGTACTGTATCATGAAATATAGTTGCAACGAAGCGTAATTTATTCTTGTAAGTTTATCAAAGTTTAATTGGTATAGTCTATTTCCGGTGATCTGTACTGTATCATTTATACAGTCTGAACTGTGACCTCGCCGCTTGTGAGTGAATTACGCCCGTTCCTCATACCATGACCACATAGTTGTCTCCTCTAAAAATAAAATACCCACACACAGCACATGATGTGTTATAAACTCCGGACTATGATAATGTGACAGCTGAGACAAGCTTGCGCAGTCCAGCGAGAAGCAAAATGGTGGCGTGTTGGTGCTGCCATCGAGCGGGTTCCCACGACAACCGGTTGGCGGAAGCTTGGTGCGCACGAGCGGGACTCCAGTCGTGCCACCGCCGACATTGAGTGTAGTTGTAAGTGTTCTGTCACGAGACATAGTGACCAGATACCGAAAATCAGCAAATTCATAGTATTAATCTGTCACCAGTACGTCAAACATCGCGTTTACACCGACGTAGAATGTGCATTTGTTAGTGTTTGTTCGCGGGTGGTCGTATAGTAGTGAAGTGCTTAGGCAAGGTGATTGACCGGCAAGGAAGGCTAAACTGGCTTATGTTTACCAGAGAGGACGAGGGAGCCCGGGACGTTTGTATGATGACAGTTACATCGAAACGGCAGAATAAGTGCTGTTTTCGTTAAAATCGGTAAAACCTCTCATGTCTTCAGTAATTCTTACCACCTGGACACCGTTCTGTGGTCATGCTGTAATCTGTGTGTCTTCCGTATTATGAAGTGTGTATATTTTAAGCACTTCCCTTTATTGAAGTGAGTGCGAGAAATTTCCCACAGTCAAAATACCTCCATCGATAGTTTAGTGACCCCGATAGAAAATTGAACCGGCTGTCAGTGTGAATGTGGCCTTGAGACTTCTTTCTCCTGGTGAAACATCAACAACACTATAGTTCCAAAGCTGCAAGAAACGTTCTGCGGTTAAGTTACACCCACTTTCAACCACCGAAAACTACTGTAACTTACACGGCATTTCCTCCCTAATTTTCTCTATCTTCTCTCTTTTTAAGAACAAGTGTTTCGAGTGATTATCAGCAAGATGGATATTTTACCAAGCGGAAATATCTTCAGGGAACTGCAGGATATCCACGACACAGGATACTTCTCGGCTCAACCCTCTTTAGAGGATCATTGGCAGCAGGTACTCTTCAGTTAATTTTATGTTTTATTATCAGATGTTTTACTTCATTTAACTTATAACTCGTTTAGCTGTGGATTTGTTATAATCTTTTCTCCTGTTTATTTTTTATTTTTGTTAATGTGATGCTTTTCTAGTGCGGTTTTCTGTAAGAATCATATATGTTGTTTGCGTACAACCTGCTTACAATTCTAAATTTCAGCGTGACATAATCCTGCCGAGTATTTATTCGTATATTTATTTGCATAGAAGCCGTGGTAATTGAGTTCCGTTTTCTTCTTCCGGCTTTTTCCTAAGACTCCACCTTAAAATAACGTGATTTGCTATTTACGTAAGCCCAAGAAATTCCAGCTCGTAGACATAATGTGGGTTAGGGTCTAGAAACAGTCTTAAGTGATTTTATAATTCTTGTGCTGCTTTTCTGATATGATAAATATTTTTGACATAAATTAGGCGATAAATAGTCTGCAATGGGAACGTGTTTGAAACCATAATCGATATTTATAAATTCTGTGTTTTGTTTAGTTGAATTAGCCTACAGCCTTCTTGGATGAGATCAAGGGTTTATTGTGCATATATTACAAATATTTGAACATCTTCTTACTATAAACAAACATGGTTCATGATAAACAGCAGCAAATATGTCGTAAATCGTTATACTTCTAAACGCTGTTCGTTATTTAGATTCGGGATGTAATGTTGAAAAAGCGGGAAAATGGCCGGTCACAAGACGCGTGTATTTTGATACAACGCAAACAACGCGAGCCTGGCTGTCATAGCATGCTGACAGAACATACCAAACTCTGCAATTTCACTACCAACTACGTCACGAGACTGTTTTCGTTTGAAACATTCGCGAATTTTCCCTTCAAGTACTAATTTCAGTGGTGCCATATGGTAAACTAAAGCTGTAAATCCAATTAATAGAGTTGCCCTAAAAGATAAAGCGTAATTGCTTTATCTGCGTATTTGTGCTGGAGGAGAAATTGCATTTCCCCGCTTTTGAATGAGGTTATATCCAGAACATTGGCGCCCTTAGTATGTAATGTGCTAGACTCGTGTCGGACGAATATATTCTTGCATGTTACTTTCGTATTAAAACAGTTCAGGCGCAGTAGGAACGGTGTTGAGACTACATTTGCCTCGAATGTTCATTTTGTTAAAGTACCGGTGCTATAACAATAAATATTGTTCCTTTCTGGAAGTTCCCATGATTTTAAAACGGGATTAATGAGGTAAATTGCGAATGACTGCAAACCTTAAAGTACAAACCTCACTTTCGAATCAGTTGCCGTTTATCTCAGGAGTAGCTAGAGTATTATGAATGTAATGAATTAATTATGGATATTTTTGAAAGATTATCGTATATGTCGCTTTTGTTTTATATTCCCTTGACCGTAGGAATTTTGTAGGCTACGGTATTTCACCAAATTTCGTAACAGTGTTTCTTGCCTCCAAATTTCTTCAAAGTTTATTTGCTCACCATTTCATGCAGTTTCTGTACAATGTTTATTTAGACCTACAGTATTCCGATGTAATTTTTATAGGCCTATTGTTCCCTCTGAACATAAACTTCTTACAGTCTAAGGTATGTACCGGTAATGATTAATTAATTATTAGTGAGTTTCTTGAGGTTAAGGTTAGGCTTCTAAAATCAAAACGTGTCACGCAACTCGATTAGTTCAAAGTTGAATCTAATAGTAGGCCTATCACCAGTTGCTTAATTTTATTCCTGGTATTGCTATTATTTTCCGTTAACCATAGTTTGTTTTCTAATTTACTTTTTTTTGCGGCATGATGCCCATTGGGAAGGGCCTCTTCTATACCTCGGCTCCGGTCAAGGCTTGGGCTCCGGTTCCGTCTGAATAGACTTTTCGGATGAACAGTCTGGACTGTGGGGAGAAAAATATTATATCCCTTGTAATCTAAGTATTGCTAGCCAAAAATAATCAATTTTGGGAATTGTATTTTACAACATCAATGTTTAACCCTTTCAGAGCTAAATTTATATTTTGATATACGGTAAGCGTTCATCTACCTAAGTCACTAGTGGGTTACGCGTTTGAAATTAACTAGAAAAATTTTGAGGAAGTAGTAGGCCTATGAATAACAATCAATATCTTCGCCTTTTAAGATAAAGCTTTTATTTATTGTCCTATTTGTTGGCATTTATGCAATTTTTGCGGCGACGCGTACGTACTATACGTCAGTAGCAGTGAAAGGTTAATCGTATAACTTCATATCAATGTAGGCCTACAAGTAGGTTTATTAACAGCGATTTGTCTTTGTACAGTCTAATGCAACGCTTTTACAAAACACGGGAAAAGTGATGATTATTGTATTTACTAATAACTTATGTACCAAAAGTAACGTATGGTTAACACTGTAACAAATCTGAGAAGTTTTGTGCCGAATAGTACATTTGAATTTGAAAAATCTAGGAATAACGATTTAACTGAACTTTTAAAAGTGTAAACAAAATTCTAGATGCGTGTTGTAGTGAATGTGCCGTTCTAGAAGCTATCTTAAATTTCGCCCTATTGAATAAATATGCTCACATCTATTGTAATTTCTCAGAAATAGCTTGCTGTATCCGTGCCATATTTACCTAATGTAGGCTACTGATACCAACGAAATATTACTAATTAAATTACCGGGTCATATTTTTAATACCTTAGCAAGTCCATATATTTTAATGTTGTACGCGTAGTTAGCATTTGTATGCTAACGTTTCAAATAATGATGCATTTGAACGCGATTCTGGGAGTGTAGCCTATTTGATCTGTATTATACGTACATCGCAATAGGCCTAATTGTATCTAAATTATAGCGTATAGCCTAACTCATAAATATAGGCCTAATGAATTTATAAAAAATTGAAATGAGCTTGGGTTGGGGTTATGGAACAAATTAATCAACGATTCAACCTGTACAGTATTAATTCATTCCATTTATTTTTAATCCTAAGGAATGGTAGACTTTTTGTTCGGGCGTGCCCTGATTTTTAGCATTCCATCTCGTGTACCGGTATACTCTATTATGGCGTAGAGGTAGACTGGCAGAAGAAGTTAGGTTGACAAAAGTCACTCTTGCCGCGTTATTTGGGATAGAACTGTTTGTTGATATACCGTCTGCTGATGACTCATGCAATCTCGATTGCTTTGCTCAGGAAATAGCGAGAACGTGGCGGAGCGCTATTACTTTGAACGCAGGCCTATAGACATTTCAGTGAAAATCTTTTCAGAAACGTTACGTAGTCTCTTGTAAGCCTACGTAGTCTCACCTGAACACATTGACACTGAGTTATAGGCATAGTATTGTTAATAAGAAAATATAAATACTGTACTTTTGTAAATTGTTAATTATTGCTCCCGAAAAGATGTGCCTGAAGATTGTAATTAAGTTCAGTGTCAATTTGGAGTGCATTTAGGCTATTTTACCTGAAATAGCCTATATAATTTACTTCATTTAAAACTAATAGAAAAATTCAATTTACGAAACTAATCTTGAGTACAAATTCCTGAGTAGAAGTAAATAATCGCTGGTGACCATAGGCGTACCGAGGGGGGGGGGGGGTTGGGGGTTTGAACCCCCCCCCCCCCATTGATTAAAAAAAGGAAAATTGTATAATTTTTTTAAGTCTGCCCATAAATTACTTAATACAAGTATAAAGCGTGGAAAGCTTAAAACTCGTCATTTTGCGTCTTAATTTTTTAAATTTTCCGGGGGAGGACCCCCGGAAGCTTAAAACTCAATATTTTGCATCATAATTTTTATGCCCCCCAGACCCCGCGGATGTTATAACCCCCCCCCCCATATGGTCGGCCTGGTTACGCCTATGCTGGTGACATCCGTCATAATAAATTATAGCCCTCAACAATATACTTTGGCTTAAGTTTTAAGCGCTAAGTAATTGCGTTCGTCGTAGGATGTTTTAATGGGTTAACAATGAAGGGCAATATCGAGGCCTATTAGAAATTAAGTTACGGTTAGGACCTGTTATAACATTACTACAGTTATGAACTGTTATTACAACCACTGCTGAAAGTGTTGAAAGTTAAGTTTGTGTTTTAAGAATTTCAGAACCGACTGTGGCCGTAACAGGTACCGGACGTCTGAATTCGTACCTAAGCTGTTTTTATCATTTCCGAGTGTACATACAGATAAGACCACTCCCGATTATACAGAATGTTCTTGGCTTGTATTTTCCATTCAGTGTAAATATTGGGTAATCTAGTAGTATATTTTCGAAATAGTGTTCGCGTACAGTTCTTTGAACTGGTAATGCCTACGATAATAATTATCAGAATGGTATGATTCATTAACCTGAAGGTCTATGTAATAAAGGTAAGCTTACATTATTCTTGTACTAATGACTGTAATGTGAAAATGAACTTCCTTTAGGCTAAACACGATCATAATACTATTAGACTATGCTGTAATGGAAATTGTGTTTTGAGCAGAAATGAAACAGACTTCACGCTGACGCCGAGATCACTCGCCTCCCCATGTAACTTGGGTAGATAAGACAGGATCAATGGCGGACTGTAAGAAAAGAGCATGTCTTTTGTCGGTTCTGTTAAGAGTACCAACAGCTAATGTAATTCTTTCATTTACCGTATTTCATAATTTTTTTTTTTGTCCTTAATATATTGTATCAAGGATCTCTTCATGCATTGAGCGTTTTTTGATTTTCTTGTTATATCCTGTACACTTTCACAGTGTGGGTGTCAAGCTTTTACTGTAACTTGCAGTGCATGTGTAAGTCCTTGACAGATATCAAACACAGGGGCCAAAACGTATGAAATAAATGCTACATGCTACATTTAGGGACCATATTTATTTTGGTAAAAGTACGATGTTTTACAAAAATTTCCATAGCTATATTTAGCTTTATAATTGGTTAAAATGTCACTATATTAAGCACATTAAATCCACTGAGATGTTTAGGAGTATAAAAGCACAAAGTACATCCCTCCCGGATGAATGTTGAGAAATGTGTATGAAAATATTATTTAAAATTGTAATTGTTAGTGTTTGAAATTTCTTTTTAATTCTCTTGTCTTGTCCTATGCCGTCTTTATCCTGCCGAGAACTTATATTTATGATCGATTACAGCAGTGATTGGTATCAGAGGCGTAACGAGGGGGGGGGTTGAGAGTTTGAACCCCCCATTGATTAAAAAAAGGAAAATTGTACAATTTTTTAAAGTCTACTTATAAATTACTTAATACGAGTATAAAGCGTGGGAAGCTTCAAACTCGTTATTGTGCATCTTAATTGTTTTAATTTTCCGGGGGAGGACCCCCGAACCCCCCAGACGTTATAACCCCCCCATATGGTCGGCCTGGTTACGCCTATGATTGGTATGCAGTATTCAACAGATTCCATATTTCATGGAGTGTAGTTGACACTTCTGTTGTCAAATGCCTGTTCCATTATTAACATAAACTACTCTCATTAGAGGCTGTCACGTGGACAAAGTAAGACGAAAAGTAGAACATAAGTTCAAATGAAAATTGAAAGAACACAACATACAAGCATGCAAAAAATTTAAAAAATGCCCACATGCTTCATTAATTAATTAATTAACCTGTGTTTTGTCCAACACTTCTTCTTTGCCTGTTCCGATCTCATTTCTGTTCAGTCCATCTTTTAATTGACTGTATCATCAGTCTCATAGTGTCCAACACTGAAGGTCAAATTTATTTTCATTGCCAAAATAAGTTTTGTAACAATTTTGGTTGTATATCTCTTCACTATAGGTATTTGAGATTTAATTAGTTATACTTTATCTTTCAACGCTGAAACCAACATTTATTTTCATTGCCAAATTAATGTTTTATAATAATTTTCGTTGTATTTTTCACTGTTATAAATCAGGGGTGCCCACAGGGGGGGGTTAAGACGCAGACTGCGTCATTGAAATTTCTGGGGGGGGGTAAAATATTAGCGTTTTATGAATTTTCTGAAAATTGTTGCTTAATTAGTTTTTCAGTGCTAAAATAGCGTAAAATGTGATTTTCATTAGTTCAATATTTAAAAATTTCCCGGGGGTGGACACCCGACTTAGGTAACAATTTCTTCTTTGCATTGGCATGTCTTAGAGTATGGTAAACAAATTTCCTAACTAGTTTTTGAGTGCTAAAATAGCGTAAAATGTGATTTTCATTAGTTTAATATTTAAACATTTTCCGGGGGCGGACCCTCCACTTAGGTAATGATTTCTTATTTACTTTGGCATGCTTAGAATATGGTAAACAAATTTCCTAACTATTTTTTCTGTGCTAAAATAGCGTAAAATGTGATTTTCATTAGTTCAATATTTAAAAATGTTTGGGGGGATGGAGCCGTGATTCCCTTTTTTGGGGGTATTCCATACCCCCGAACCCCCCGGCACTTTCAACTCTCCCCGCAATTATTTTCTGGCTACATCATTGTTGCACTTATTATATAATCAATATAATGTTACAAAGTGGCCCAAGAAGTTAAAGCGACAAAAAATAAATAAATAAAGTAAAAAAATTTCCCTCCCCCTAGAAATATCATATGGGCACCCTTGTTGACAGCCAATCAGGTTGGGGGGGGGGGGTGAGTCATGAAGTTTAGGGGGGGGTGGGCCCCCCTGTATAAATATGTAAGGGAGTACACTTTGTCAATGTCAAATGTAACAGTCTATGAAAAAGCTTATTTTGCGAAATATCCACCCAAGTAAAGGGACATTATCACCAAAATCGTCGGTTTGTATAATCAAAACTTCTGGCTGCTGTGCATCACACCATCTATGTTTATGGTGTTTATGGCTTGAGTAGTAAATAAAGAAAACAAAATTCGCGCATATGTAAAGGCACGGACCAAGTATTAATTCAAGAGATAGATTTTACTCCCATCACTTAAATTTACCATACTTGCCATGCGCAGGGGACAAATCTTTTGTTTTCATACTAGAATTAACTATTAATTGCATAAACAAAAATTAAGTAACAATGAATATTAAATAAATTCACTATAGTTCAGGAATGACTTAAAGCAATAGGCCTACTGTTATTTCACTCCCAAATTGTCCATTCTTTCCTGATACTTAGCTATAAAGATCAATTTATTCGATTAGATTGATTTTTTTTTTTTTACTTACACTTAAATTTTCTTCCTGCTTATCTGAGTTATCCAGTAACTTGTAAACTACGTATATCAGGATTATTTCTACACACACATGTATAGTAGAATTTTTCATTATATACCCAGGTCGCTTCAAAGGAATAAACCATTAAGTCGATGTTTCCTTATGTTAATTGATCTGACCAATTCGGTCTTGGTTTCCGCTTTTCAAAACACAAGCAACGTTGCAATATTCTCTCATTGTTGTCACAGACCTCACTTATTCCCTCGCTTTAATCAATTCACACTTGTTATAGTTTACTGTAACTAGGTCTCGCAACCCCGCGTTTTGCTCCACGCGGAGAAGACGAGTAGCTGTCACAGCCATCACAAGACATTCTTAGATTTTGATTGGCTGAGGTAACCAGCTGAATGGTGCGGTAAAAATAAAGAGCATGGGTTGAGCTGTCAGGAAGCTTTTCCTCCTAACAAAAGGAAGCCGCCTGGAAATGCAAAGAATAACTGGACAAAACCAAGCTTAGCGCACCCGGATAGTCTAGGACGGAAGCAAGTTTGTTAAATCAATTAGGTTTTGTTGAGAAATGAATAAAGAAGCAAGTGTCCACGGCGATGAGTCACTATTTAGAAGAGGCTCTCACATGTTGTTAATGGGTAAGTGAATACACCAGTGATGCAACCAGCCGTTGTGGCGGATAATCGAGCAGTTTAGCGTGTGAACTGCATCCCTCTACTCAAGTAGCTTCAGAAGTATGCATATGAGTTGCGAAACTCGCCACCGGGCATTCATTATGTCAATGAAATACGATCCACTTGTCTTGTTGCACGGTTTCTTTTCCTAATTGATTTACTTACTTACCAAATCAGCATTGTGACCCTGTCGTGAGCTTTCACATTGCCCGTAGCGATTTAAGTTCAAATATTTTAGCTGGCATACCATAGATAAGGAGTTATTAGTACATCCTAGGCATTTGAGGATTCATTTTTAAGACATAGTTTACTGCTTAATGGTATGAATGATATAATGCAGTATAAGAACTTTTTGAGGTGGACTTCTAACTGCAACTGTTAGATAATATCCTTTGCTCAAATCACATTTCACTTTTTGCAACATACAGATTTAGTTTAACTCAAAATAGTTGCATCAAGCCTGTAATGGTATTTATTAAGATACGAGTATGATTATGAAACGAGCGTTGCTCGTTTCATAATTTCGTTACGAGTATCTTACTTACTGTTATAGGCAAGTTGTATACGACTGATTTTATTCTACCTTAATTAGTCTAAATGTTGAAATTTTAGACTCACTTGCAACTGAGGGCAAGGTGGCTGACTGCCTACGAGAGATGGTAGGTCATGGCGTTGGTCAAATCGAAACAACCTTATGGTTGATTTCTTGAAACCAATGGCATTTTCAAAATGAATTGAATTCATTTTAATATGATATTAAAATTAACATGAACAGAATTGATTTTATTTTAAATACAGTCTATTTACTTTTGTAAAATTCAGCTCCTACGCTCAAGGTCTCAAAATGTTTCGTGTTCGATAATAATCGATACCACACCGATGTCGAAATGAAAAACAGTTTCAAAATGAGTGTCATTATGATACACGTAATCAGGGGCGTAGCAAGCTTAGGTGGTACCCGGTGCGAAAAATTTCTTGTGACCCCCCTCCCCCCCATTTAAATTATTAAAAGATGGAACAGTTCCAAGTGTTATTTTTTGGATAGTCAAAGATAATCCCACGAGAGTTTTAAGAGTTCATCGATAGATGCAGCTGCAACGAATTTATCTTATGTAACTCGTAAACTCAACGGATTATGCAAAATTAGAAAAATTACTTTGTTATACAAAAACAAAACTAAACCCCGAAATCATGATATACTATGTATCAACAATCCATAAAGTTACCATGTTGTCGCCATGTTGTAAAAAGTGTTACCAATGGTGCATAAAAGACATAATAGTTAACCTAATTCAGCAAATTTTGTTATGATTAAGGAAAGACATACATATCACGTACATTATGCTGTACATTGTACTGTTAAACGACTATAAATCCTATTATTATTATTAATCTAAAGTGCGTTATAGACAGACAGATATACATTGTTTTCGTGAGCCACAGACTGTGGGTGTTACCGCTAATAAAGCGAACATATTTTGTTTCACATATTTCTAGGCCAAAATACACTCCCGAAATTGTGCAAATTTTTATTTTTTGAGTGATTTTTTTATATTTTGTTTTCCAAGTAAAATCTCGAATTTTGGAAAGGTTAATTTTGATAAAAGGACAAAATTTTGTATTTATGTCAGATACCTTTCAAGATGTGAACCGAAGATTGGAGACACGTTTTCCTTATTTTTACATATAGAAAGTTTTCTCGAAAACGGCTCTCACGGTTTTCTTTAAATTTTGCACGTGGGTTGGTTATACTAAGAGCTAAAATTTTTATATGAAACACTTTTTCGAAATAATTCTCTGAAGGGTAGTTATAAGCCACCTACTCTGAATACGCACTCTTTGCAATACGGCCTCTTGCAACGGAAAATCGTACGAAAACAAAATGTATTTGGGTTAGGTACCTTTTGGGGATGTGACACAAATATTGGCGACAACTTTCTCTTATTTTTAAGGGGAGGCTAACTTTTATTTGGGCAGAGGAAGTTATGTGAATTATACATCAATTTTTTATAGGTTGATCCTAAGAAATTTCATAAACAAGTAATGTGACTATTTTACGGAACTGTATTATTAATAATCTATTCTTAAATATGCGCACATCCCAGTTCAAAATCTAGATTGACGGAGACTTTGAAGTCAACTCACATTCGAAGTTTATTTTCGTCAAAGTCATGACTGCCGCAGCGGGTAGAATTGGTTGCGGCTTGAGTGATATAAAATTTCACCTATTGTTGAAGTCTCATTTAAATTAATAAAACTTGATTAATAAAACAAGCATCGGCAGAAATAAACACCCCTCCCCCTAACCATAATATTATTGTTCTTATCTACACAGCGGCCAGTTCAGCCGCGTTTTATTACCTTTGTTGACTGAATTTAAAACTAATAGAAGTTTCAATAAGCATGTTGACTTGTAGAAAGTTGTTAAGCTTATTTAATTGTTTTAAATAATATTATTATTTTCTTTAAATTCCCATGAGCGATTTTTTTTACTTACAAAGACACATTTTTATTTTGTCACCCCCTGGGTGATGGCACCCGGGGCGGCCCGCACCCCCCTTCCTACGCCACTGCACGTAATAATCGTATTGTAGCATGGTGGAAAAAATAATAAACTTTTATAGTTTCATCTTCATTGATAAGCCCAGTATAGCCTAGATAATGTCCAATGCAGATAATAGAGGTAAACGACGGTAGGCTAATGTGACGTATCCTACTTACAGTATCCATGCTATTAATTTCCATTGAATGAAGCCTCTTTCCTTTTTGTGTTGTTTTATTAATCATTATAGTGCACAATCAGCTCCAGGAGCTTGCAAGAAACCTCGATTCCCTGACACTTGGTTGTTTATGACGGGCGTCTGGTTTCAGCCATGTCTGCCAGCGCCTAATGTTATATTCGTGTTAGTATAAACATAAAAGTAATGATTTTTACTTTGTAACAATAGCAACATTATAGCATTTTCCTTGGAGTTTCTCATTGACGTCATTTGGCAGACTTGGCCCAGACTATCCCGGCCGCAGACATAGTCCAATAAACTTAAAACCTACGTAGGCTACACAAAAAGACTGTTACAGCAATCGTTTTTTCTTTTATTGGTTCGTGAAGTTTTAATAACTTAAACAAGATGCTTCTTTTATGCTTTTTTTTTCTTTCTTTTCTTTTCTTAACATTTACATGAATTAAGTTACGTAGAAACAAAACGTTCTTCTAAATCTTTGCGGTTTTAATTTTGAAGTCGCTTGATTAAATAGTCTATAGATGAAGATGTAGATATCTCCTCCTGTAGATCCTGTGTAGAGGTGTACATATTCTGATTTTAGCTTGCCTGCCCCTTTGAAATTCTGCAACCAGTCACAGCTTTTAACTTGCTTGACTTGAAAGCAAGCCAGATTACAACGATGATAAGAAATACTGTCGCTATGAGTCACAAGCTCTTCATAACCTGAAGGGTTTCACAGGACTTAAGGAAACTGCAAGGCCTGGCGGAAAGAATATGAAACTGGGTATAGCAGTGCACTGGTAAGTCGTGCAGTTACGTAGTTGAGGAACTTCAGATGTATTTAGAGAATTTTACCCTGAAAGAAGCCGAGGAGAAACTAAAATGTGGATAGTTTGAATTAATTATCAATGAACAAAGGTACTAGTCCGGCATGGGAAAAATTTTCAAACATTTTCGAGAAAACATCATAAAATCATTAATAACAATAACAAAAATCCCTTTAGGCAAGCCTACAAGCTGAGGTAGATTTCGAAGTGCTTTTGTTTTAATTTACTGTCGCTGCGTAGCACTCTTCTTCTTTAGCCTTGGCATGACAAACCCGCAATAATAACTGCAAAAAAGAGGAAAGAGAACTTTTTAAAACATTCAAATCTTGCCTTATATGAGAACTATCAAGAAAATAGTTATTGATTTGTAGAGTACTCATCAAGAGCTTTTCAACGACACCCCACAAGACGTAGTTTCGAAAATTTCGAATTTCCATCCCCATACCCCACCCCCACTCGTACTCCCAAAACCCCCGAATCGTTGGTGTCACTGTGAACTCCATAAGGAGTACTCTAATTTATTCAATCAAAGTTTCCCTCTATACTTCATAGGGGCCGAGATATAAATGTTTTAAAATTTCAACCCCCTCCCCCGACCACCCCCTTACGCCAATTTTGCTCATTAACGAACTTGTCTGAACTATTGGGCCTAGAAATAACATAATAAAATTTGATTCAAATATCTTGAAAATTACGGCCGCTAGCGTGTAAAGATATATATGCATATATATAAATATATATATACATATACATATACATATACTGTATATAAATATAAATATCACAATTTTTTTAACAGGCGGTGGTTTCGTACTTAGGGAGGCATGAAACGTAACGATATGAACGAATTTTTTGAAAGTCATTAGGTAGATTTTTCTTCGTAATCTACCTAATAATAAAAATAATTGTGTTAAGACGCTAAAACGATTTTTAATACTTTATCCACCTTTTATTTATCTGCATGGTGAATTTCTTCTACCAGCATGTAGAAAAGCAAGAAAGTATTACCTACGCTCAGCAACTACAGTTGTTTAGCTGATAGGAATGTCGCAAGCTTATTCTGACTTGCCTAGGCTGGGTTTGACCTGACCCATCAGGCTTAAAGAAACCTGCCTGCTTCCTAGCTATGACGCTGGCAACTTGCTTGCCTGGCGTTCAAGCGGGTTTGGCCAAGCTAAAATCGAGATTTGTACACCTCTGATCCTGTGCCGAGCGAGGCTCAAGGATATAGAACACGTCAGATTAAAATATACATGCATGTTATAACAATAATATACAAAACTGTAAGCTGCCAAACTTATTCAAGCTGGAAATATTCATTCATATTGTATGTAGAAGGTGTGAGTTATTAAAAATTCCTTGAGATATCTTTTCAAAGATTTGCATTTGCTTTTAATACATAATAATTTAATGTTTCTTCGAAGCTTATTGTAAATCTGTATTGCGGGAAAATAAGCAAAATTAGTTTCTGGATGTTGTATTCTGGTCTCGAGTTTCAGAATTGAATCCCAGAAGAAAGTATGTCGTCGGAAGTAGGTCCCAAATATGTGTTCGTTTCACCTCCCAGAAAAGCAATCAATCTGCGAACTGTTCGGTTCCCGCGTACATTTCTATTGGCCTATACGCTCTTCAGAGGTAATATAAAGATAGTACGTTATAAATTTTAAACATTTTGTCTACTGCTGGATACAAAGTTCTTCAATTCCTCCTGCCTGGAATATGTTTTTTTTTTCCCTCTCTACGTGCCATGCTTTGAATAATTCCCCTCAATTATATAATGTGACGTAGGCCTATATCAAAATGGATGATTTTCTTTCTTTCCCTCATTTTATTAATTTTTTTAATTTCTCTCTTTTTCGCTTCTGAAGCCTCCACTAACCTGCTAGGACCATTGGTACCCACCTGGTGTAGGCTTCGTATGTGCACTGTCGCAGCTGTAAAATTAAATATTAAGAAGCAACATAGAGAAATGCAATGTACGCCTACGTTGAATTAAACTGAGTTGTAATTTTTTAATGTAGAAAAGAAAAAGTTAATGACTGAACGGCTACTCTACTTCTTATGCCATGGAATTGTGGCTAGAGTTTCAGATTGTTAGTGCGATTGGTAAGGAGCTTTTTTTGCGTAACTTGTCCTTAAATTAGGCCTATTACACTGTTATTAAGTTGTAATTATTATGAATTGCATGATTAAGTTGATTTTCTTTTGGCACAATAACCTGATCTTGACAATCTCTCAACTCCAAAGCTGAGAACTCGGAACTTCGTTCTTAGTAGTATTAATTTTCATCGAACTTGGTTTGCTCGATGTTAACAAACTTCAAAATGTAAATAATGCTTTTTGTAATAAGTTACAGTAGAATTAGTCTGTATAAGGAGTTTATGCCCTCATATCAGTATGATGAATTTAAGTTATAATAAAATAGGCCTATATTCTTTTAGAACAAGTTATTGTAAGTAGTGTTATATGTTAAGTCACTCCAGTTTTATTAAGTAATCTTGGGTTGGAGGGCTTGTACGTAGTACGGCAGCATGGTTTGCATTAGACTAATTTTATTATTCGCTGAAAATATTGAAGAAACTGACAGTTTAATCAAATTTGATATTGATTAATTTTATCTGTTGGCTTAATGTATTGTATCTAGTCTAGTATGCTCAGGAATTTATTTACCGGTAGGCCCTAATACATTTTCGTGGTATTTAGATGATATGAAACACACGTCATACAGTGGACATTTTCCTGGGATTATTAATTAGATTATGCTGATTAAGGAAACTGTACAAATATTAGATAACCTACTTATTATTTATTAGGTGTTTGTGCATATATATTACACAGAACTTGATCATTTCAGTTAATACTTAAACTTGAATTTGGCTATTAAGTTTTTCTTGCACATATATTTAAACGAAGAATGTCTGGCAAATGCTGTCTGAAATAATACTCAAGGAAACCCATTGATTTTTCGTGAGGTAATATTTCATATTTTTCGTATTTTATATTTTTTAAATAATATATTGACAACTTTTGATCGTGGAATTCCCCTAGCCACTCCTTCCAATAAAGACTCATTCACTTGAATGATGTAAGATGTATGAATGGCTGTTCTCATATTCCACGAGAAAATGAGTCATATTTACTGACCTTATTAACATAGTACATCTCATTAAGATTCTCGGCCTGTGATTCAGAGCCTCAGTGCCAGTTTGTACTGCTGAGTAAGTCATATCTTAAATAGCTTCAGCGTAATTGTATCAAAACCCAAGATCCGAAGTATTGTAGGAATAGAATGGTCTTCCTTGGTGATTATAACCGGTTTCTTACTTCGCTTTGTAGGCCTATGTATGTATTTATTCATTGCAATTAGGTTACTACCCGGTGGCAGCGTTTCCTAATACAATACTACAACTAAGACACATTATTTACACATGAACGAGTAACATAGCTTTGAACCCAAGAGTCGCATAATCGGAGTTGGCGAAGGATCCTAGATTTACGAGATGGAAAATCGGCAGGGAAAGTGTTTTTAATGGACTTCAAGCCATTGGACATAAATCTGGGATTTACGACATGCAATTGAGAAATCTGCTAAATTTGTAGTGTTTCTCGTCTTGAAAATTTCAGTTAATGGTACGGAATGCCGCAAGACCTTGGTATTAAGCTTGCTCTAGTATGCGTTTATATTCTGTTATATCCGGCAACGTTTGTTTTTAGGGAAGATTTTAAAATTAATTCAAGCTTAGGTTTTAGTATCAATATATCAGCATCATCTTACTTCAAAGATTACCGATACTTAAATTCACAGCGGTCGGTAGTAATCTGCTGGCATTTGTTCTGTTTTAGGAATTCTGTTAACAAGAACAAGAAGTAGGTAAAAAGATAACAGAATTCCTAAAACAGAACAAATGCCGATATCATAAATTGAACATAATATTAATATTATGCATGTAAATGTTACTGTAGCCGTCATCACATGCTGCAAACAAGCGCACTTTATGAATTTGTTAATTACAGAATGATGTTCCAGCAACGCGAAACCACGAGTCTGTCTATGTTCAGTATACATTCCGGTCAGATTTCCCGGCAGTTGTATGTTACCAGAAGAGTCAGCGAGCTGTAGCATGAATTACTTGTCACATAATAGTGGGAATGTTCTGGGTGACGCCATTCCCCATTGAGCTAGAGATGTTTATGACCTCAAATGCGGTGTTTTGTGACATGAAATTAAAATCGATATGTAAATTAGCGACTTCATTAGGCTTATTTTATGGATTAGTATTAATAATGTTAGTATTAATAAACAGTTCATGTTTGTCTTCAATTCTGAATCGTTATCCCCAATAATAGGTCTATATATCGACAAGAACGATCGAGTATACTGTTATCGTTTCAGCAGTGTACATGGGCGTTACGGCATACCCGATTGCAGTATGTTTACTGGAACAAGCCCACCGCTGTGGGTGAGTTGGTCGCACGCCTTGTCTTCCACTTCAGCGGCCCGGATACTATCCCGGCCGGATTGGGGATTTTTCGGTAGTGAAAAATACCTTTCCCATTTTCATGACTGGGTGTTGGTGTTGTCTCTAGGTTTAAGTGTTAGGTAGGGAGCTGGCGCACCCCGGAAACGAATCCACCGTGAATATCCCCTTACGGGATCTCCAGGGTACGTTCGCGACCCGGTAGAACCTCCTCTTACTAGAATAAACCTATTGTAAAGTAACATGCAGAAAATGGACACCCTGGAGGTGGGTACCTATTTCTGTCAACATCTAGTCTGTAGGCCATGTCTGAAGCCATTAACCATGTGCTTTGTGGCTAGCAACTTGATTACTGGTAACGTCTTATTAAACGAATTTTCGATACTTTCTACAGAACTTTTTTCCTGTCTTTTCTGTTGACTTTTTTTTTTTAGAACTCAATCGGCAATGCTTGAGGCGCTCTACCTCCCCACCACTGAGATCAACAAGCTGCAATCACCTATTCATTTTATGTATATAACGTTTTCAAGGATGTTACTGTTTAAATAATCTGCAAGGCATCAATGAAGCATTCTCGATCACTAACTGCTAAGAACTTGATTGCAATGAACTTTGTACTTTTCCATCATGACTTCTGACCACTTCCGGTTATTTAGTTAACTATCTAATTAGATTAAGGCAAAACGACTATTAACATATGGGCTACATTGATGACAAAGGCATTGAAACCTATCAACAATAAATTAAATACGTATTACAATTTATGCAGTGTAATGTAGGCCTACTGTACACAAACAAAATTATTATTTGGCAGTGGAGGGCAGTGATGTGATATAGGCTATTATTCAGTTTACAAGCAATATTCTTTGTAATGTCTCGTAGATCTATAGGCCTATAGCTTGTGTAGGCTTAATTAGTGTTGAAACTACTTCATAATTATGCTGTACAAATTTATTGTTTGCGAATAAGTTGAATCCATCATTTCTCTGAAATAATTTCTAGCCATTCTGCTCGTTAGATACAACTCCATTCTAAAAGCATGCTCTTTAGCCAAGTGTACTAATGAATATCCTCTTATTTTAAATTCGCTATAAAATATGATAGCTGTACATTTACATTTTTATAATCATCAGACAGCTGAACATACACGATCTTGTTCTCACATTTTGCGCCTGTCCTGTGTACTACATCACAGGGATTGGGGAATTTGACAGTTCGAAATGGATGGTCCTCTCACTGCATTTTACCAGATTATTTTTTGTATAAACGTTAATCCTTGTAAAACATATATCGCTGACATAAAATTGTTTTCTAGTGCTTATTTGATTGCACACTTGATAGGCAACAAATGAGTAATTTTGTTACATCGTACAACTTACAGCATCGTTTTTTTATATACCGGCATTTTTTGCAGTGTTATTTGACTGAAGAGAGCTTACGTTCTATTTTTCACTTTGTAACGGTTCAAAATAAAACCTGACTTAATGAGGCACTCATACAGCGTGTTCTGTATAAGTGATGACTAATGAGCACGTAAATTAGGAACCATTACGGACTGGTATAAAGCTGGCTAAGATTACCTTCCAAGCGCATATAAGGGATGTCTATTGAGAAGGTACACATTGATAAACGTACAGTGATTTTGTTTCGTATTTAATGCTTGAAGTGTTGGGGAATATATGGAGTATAGAAATTATCTTCGAAATTTGGAGTAGCTGTGTATGTGCAGGCCTATGCTGTGCCTTGTTTATACAGGGTGGATACGGGGGACAGTAGAAGACATTAAAATAAATGTGGTATCTATTTTTTATTTTGAAATTAAGTCCATGGTTAAATTATATTAATATTTGCCGCAGAATGGTACCAGCTCACAGCCAGATCATCCTCCGCTGGCAGTGATCTGTCTGTCACTACTATAAAACAAAACCACCATGTGACGAAGACACGTTGCATTAACGTTTCCATATTTCATTGAGTATGTGGTCTACGTATTTAGCTTTCACGAAAACTGCCAAAAAACGCAAAGGGAAAATGTAGGCCTATTCCTTATTCTTTCCTCTGTTGATGTGAAAAATATTAGAACAGTACAGATAGGCCTTTCCTTTTCAAGTAAGCCATGGTTTATGTTTATGGACAATTTTTCTGATAAGAGGACTTGGACACACATGCTATTTCAATATTTCTTTTTTTCTACCAAAGCAGCAGTCTGTTTAAATTTAAACAGTTTCATAATTTTCTGTCTGCATAATTAAATAGACTATTTTATTTTCGATTTTTTAAATGTCTTTATTTATTTACTTACTAACTTTTATATGCTCCTCACATCATTAAGTAATTCAGGAGGTCAGAGTTTTTTTTTTTGGGGGGGGGTCTGTGTATTTTAAAGTCAGAGGTAAGTCCCCAACCGAGTCCCGTAAGCCCAGCTGCTATTGAATGGCGGCAGGATAGAACCTGCAACTTCCCGAATATAAATTAGCTAACTTATGCCATTTATGAGTTGTGTGCACCTGAAATTAAAGTTTTGTACTGTAGTGTAGTATTAATTAATCCCAATTGCCTATTGATATAGAGACCGAGGAGGAATAACAGCTGCTTAAAGGAGCATATTTAGAATCCTGCACCCACATTGTAAGAAAAGAGCACCTTCAGTGGCTGGATATGAGTATGCAAAGTTTGCAGGTTCAGGCCTTGCTATGGTCATAAACACCCACAAATTTCCTTCAGAATAAACTGTTGGTCCAGTATCATATTCCCAGGGTACGCTAAAGTAACCCAAACCTTCAAAGGAGGAATTTTAGTGACATTACCACGTATTTCATGATCTGCCCTTGTTTGTAGGGAGGCAAGCACCAATTTCTCATCAATACAGAAATCAATCTATTCAAAGAATGTCCTCTCGCACTGTAAGCGGCCTGTCACACTGAGCTTCGATCGATCAAGACTAACCGACTGCCATCAAGCGCTCTCGGCTGAATTTCTGTTCCTTGTCACACTACATCGAGCGTCATCGATCAACGGAAATATTATAGGTTATGTACCTATATGATTTTACTAGGCCTACTCATCACTGTATATTAGAGGTAAAGTATATTACCTTATTAGGAATACGAATGCCTATTTCCTGCACATTATCATACTACATGTGTTGGGATGTAAGGTTTAATATTATGCCTACTATCTCAGGCTACATCTGTTTACTTCAAGCTTCCATCAGTCGGCCGAGCGAAGAGGTTTGTTGTTTGTTGTAGTTCGATCGCCCACCGCTAGGTGCTACAACTCGATCTATTTTTCTATTTGTAAAATTAAATTACATAAGAAGATATCGTTTTAAGTGCCTTAAATGATTCGTGCAATTCTATTTCATTCAAATATGAGTCTAAAACGACATTATTGTGTAAGTTAAATCTTCCAACATCAATTCTGAAATTCAGGTGGGTACGAAGTTTGCCATCGACTGGCGATTGAAAAACGGACAGGTTTGATTTCACAGACCAGTTGATCTCTCACTCTAGTTGTTGATCGCTGGCGAATGCTATGTGACTGGCACCACTGCTGTCTATAGGTCCGTTATATCAGTCGGTCTGTCGCTGTCGCTCGATCGATCCAGTGTGACAGCACCTTAAGAATAGATCACAAACCTTGATTATTAAATTGACACTGGTCTATGGACAATTATTGTTCCGTAGTTCACAATGGTTCCATATTATGCCGGTTGCACTAGTGTTTGCAGATGTTTTATTAAGCCTGCTATTTATTTTCTGTTGTGTTTGACGTCATTGCCGATAAATTTATGCACCACTAACAGTTTGTTTCGCTGCTAGATAGAATCACAAATCTAGTATAATTGGATAGAAAAGTAAGAGTAAGAGTCCGATATGGTTTAATTTTAGTCACATTTTTTTTTCTTATAATAACATTGTTTTTATTTTTAAATATCGAAGTTACCTCCCTTATATGAGCAGCTTCCGTAATCCAGTAGCCTATCAGCGGTCGCCTATCAAACAGGAGGTAAGATTGTAAGGTCGTAGTAGCAATAGTACTAGCAATAATAATAATAGTAATTCATAGTGGCATCCAAAGTTTGTATAGAGATGTGAAGACAATCTTTCTCTGGTTTCTTCCATTTAATATTTTCCATCAAATTTCTCACGTGCTTTATCTCTTAAGTTATCGCCATTATTTGGATAAGGGACGAGGATAGCCTATTATTCCCACAAAATGAATGCAACATAACGGCTATAGACTGATGATGATGAAGAGGATGGTGATGGTCATAATATAACTAATAAATAAAAGCTATGATAATAGCTATTTATGTATCAAGTAGGCCTACGCAAAATAAGGCTTTAGCGGACGAATTTAGTATTCCAGCCGAGATTGAAATACTGGATGAGGCCGCTAAGTTTTTGCGTAGGCCTACGTGGTGCATACAATATTTTTTATTAAAAGTTCTGCAATTTTACTTCTAATGAGCTCAGTTTTTCAGTCATTTTCAATGATTCTACGTAAAGAAACCAAAGACATTGGCGATTGTATCAGTAGTGCATGTTTATAAACTTCGCGTGCTGTGGATTGATTCTTTTCCTTAAAAAAGAAAAAAAAGAACGTTTAAAGACATCGTATAAATATATTTACATCAATTGAAATTACTCGTAATTTTTATCATATTTTCTGCAACGAAACTTATTATGCCTTGTTAAAAGAAGCATCTGAACTCGTTTCCTTCAACTGGCACTCGTAGTCTAGTGGACTAAGCGATGAGTTCGTCGTAATGCAAGGTTCGAGCGTTCGCGTCCACGCTTAGTCATTTTCTTTCTTTCTTTAACGTAGTTTCACCTCTCCCTTTTAGGATTTAAGCGACCCAAGCCGCCCGGGCCTTACAGGGCCGCGACCTGTCGGGAGAGGTATTATCTTTGGATCACATACAGTACATACTTTTTTGACCAGACAAGGACATGGAGGGCCTCCCCGGATGAGTGATCAGCCCAATGCCGGGGCCACCTCCGAGACAACACCATTCACACACACACACACACACACTCCAAACAAGGCGAGGATGGGATGAAGATGATAATGACGGCCAAATGATATCTGGGGACCACAAGGGCCTAAAGTTACCAGACATTTGTCTCAAAGGTGAGGAAAAACCCCAGAAAAAACCCACCTAGGTAACTTGTCCCGACCAGGAATCGAACCCGGGCCCGCTGCGTGAGAGGATTGAACGCATCCCCTGAACCACAGCGGTGGACACGCTTAGTCATGAACAATATAAAAAGTTCTTATAGAACTTATGTATTAAATTCAAGATTTCTAAATGACAAGGTTTACTATGCTTGTTAATAGACAATAAAAAATAACGCCCTTAACATATAAAATTGAACTTAGCCTACATTGGGAGACACTATAGAGATATCTAGGAGCCACCATTGGAACTACGTCTACTAGGAGTTACCATGACAACTTTACCGAACTAGTACGGTAAAGTGCTACTTTCCGGCGTGTTAGCAGTTTGCGAAACAGCGTTTCAAATCTCGGTTGTGAAAGGTGGCGTTTTTTTTTTTTTTTTTTTTTTTTTTTTTTGCGGAGGTTTTCCTCATCTGTGAGACAAGTGTTGGGTAACTTGAGGCCCGTGTGGTACTCGGGCCGTCATTGTCATCTTCAACCTATCCTCGCCTTGTTCAGAGTGAATGTATGTGTGCGTGAATGGTGTGTTGTCTCGTCCTATGTGCTCGTGTTGTCTCGGAGGTGGCCCCGGTATTGGGCTGATCACTTATCCGGGAGGCCTTCCATGTGCTTGTCTGTTCAAAGAAGTATATATGTGATTATAGATAATCCCTTTCCCGACAGCTTACTTAGGGAGAGGTAACACTAAGGTAGAGAAAGAAAGAAACATATCACTGTCAGCCTGCAACGAAATTTGTTACATCTGCACATTGACTATGGTGCATTCCTGATTTTCTTAAACAGTAGGTGAAGTTTGAAGTTTCGTCCCCGTGGAAACTGTGTTGAAAACATCCTGGTTTTAAAGTTAAATAATAGACCTACATATAAATAGAAAAGACATCAATAGCAAGATAAGGCAGAGCTCGGAAACATTTCTGTACACAGGTAAATGTAAGCTGCATATGAAAGTAGTTCCCAACCTATGATTCACGGACACCTTGGGATATAAAATTTACAGATTTCCAGCAGTTTTCTAGTCGTATCTAGGAAATGTCATAGTTTCAAGATATACCCAAACTTCTCATTAACTGCTTGAAGTTAGTTGAACATTATTTTGTTATCATAGGGCTCTACATTATGTAAAATCCATTGTTTTCATTGTTATAGGTAAGCTTATGAAATATCAAAGAAGTATTGCGGTCATGTTTTATCAGACAAATTTTAATATTCTAAATCCTTTAAATCATACAGAAATAATTTTGAGGTTCCCCAAAGTAAAACAGATCAAAAGAGGCGGTAATATGTTATAAAATTAGAAAAAATGCAAGTAAAGTAGAGAATATAGGCCTATTATAAAAATAGTAACTATTGTGACGCTTCCTTTTTATATCCAATAAATAAAATTAAACTAACTTATAAATATAATGAACATTAAAGATCTTATAAAAATAATAAACGTTAATCTGTTCAATATTGCAATATAACTTATTTTAACTTTGAAATAGTCTTCCCAAAACTCCAAATTGTAGTTAGTAAAGCAGACTGAAAACCGCTCGCTTATTACAACACTGGAGGCATCGATCTTTCGTACATTTTCTTTTAAAAAATATTGCTGTTTTCGGAAATTTTCTTTGTTTTAATTTATCGCTATATTGGAAGATGATAGCCTAGTCAAATAAAATTTACACATTTAAAATAGGATTGCATTTAAAACTGACCTGTTTCATAAATGTTAAATTTTCACAAATTTTTTAGAATTTGTTTTGGCTTTAAAATCTAAAATAAAGAGCTGACCGATATAATTTACTCGGTTAATGTATTTGATGTTAAGAGAGAGAGAGAGAGAGAGAGAGTCCTCTTAAAGCATTCTATAAAACACATATTAAATTTCGTATAGGCCTATAAGAATTATGTGCAACATATTTTCCGCCATTTAAGTATAATTTTCAACTTTTAGTTAGAGGTTTTTTGTTTATTATATGGTTTACAAACGATAAATAATGTACAATGTTTATTCTGCTCCGCTGTATTTTATTGAAGTACCTGGACGGTTAATTTGTGTTTTGATGTAAAGACTACGTTAAAACGCCATAAACGTTGGCCTACAGGGTAATTTTGAAGAACGTAACTTTTTTCGTTGTGCAGAAAAATTACATCAGAATATTATTGGAGCAAAATGCATGTAACTTATAAACATTTCGTTTCTTTAACTGGCATAGGGGCTAAGCTGTGGGCACTATTGGAAGATTATTATTACATACTTCCCTCTTTGTAATTTCGTAATTTGCTTTCATGCGTAACCGTTTTCAGGCTTTTGTTTTGCCAACAGCTTGTGGAAGGTTTGTTTTTAAACCCTTGCAATACAATGCAGTAATTAGCCTTGCATTTTAATGACTTTACTCCCTCTGACCAAAGAACCCCGCTGCCTGCTATTCTACACTGATAGTCAGGATTGCCTACAGTATTATTTAAATTACAACGCGAATTGTGGCCCCTTCCTACCTTGTATGTAAATATATGCCTTCAGCAATAGAACTTGGCTTCGTGCAGACGGTAGATTTTTATTCGCGTTGAAAGTTTACATGACATGGGAATGCGAAATTAAGTCTTAGCCTTGCACGTTATGCTCCTAATATGAATATTAGGTTTGTTACGATAAGGTAGCCAAGAACATGAATAAAAATTTATAATTTGAAGAGACACGAGTAAGCTTTGATTCTCCATACTTAACCGAAGTGCCAGTTTCTATTATATATGTATAAGTATTAAAATCCTTTTACTAGTGACTCGAAATGTTATTTTTATAAAACGGTTCATTAGTTATGAAGATACCCATACCGGTACTGTCCTACATATTGTCCTCTGCAGTAAGATGTCTGTTGAAACTAAGAACTCTTCATGAAGATTTTAGAATGTTAAGTACGGGTTTTTACTTTCTCTACCCATACCATAATATACTACGGGTAAAGGAATTATTTGGGTTTGACCCATGATATGTGACATCTCGTTTTCACTGTTAATACATGTTTTAAGATCCCTGATTCCGAAAATGAAATTTATTTTCATAAACATATCAGTTAGTGCCCGTCTATGTGTGTTATGAACATCATAGGCTAGCTCGAGTACGAAAAGGAGCGTATAGAAGCATTTCATTTTTCAGTTAGATATCGTTTGGGAATGTTGAACGAAGATAGGCGATGGCTTTCTTTATTTTTGCTACCATTTTCATGATGATTTCATTATTCGCTATTTTCTCGGAAGGGCTGAAACGATTTTTGAAGTGAAAGTTGCGTTACGCTCTAGCGTTACGAATAAAATCGTCACGAAAATAGTGGGGGCAAGTAGCAAGCATAGAGTTTTTATTTTCAAGAATGTGGCCAAGGGAGCGCGCGGGGGAATGGTATCAGGCATTAAGTGGGGAGCTATTACAGTTTCGAGCTACATTAATACTCAAATACGGTGCACATAATAAATACAACCAAAATTATTATAAGTTAGAACATTATTTGTCAACGAAAATAAAATTTAGTTTCACTGCCGAAAGATAAAAATTAATTAATTATGTCTTATGTAAGGATTTTTTAAATTTTTCGATCACTGCGATAGTGATATTTCTTATGTAAGGATTTTTTAAATTTTTCGATCACTGCGTCAGTGATATTTCGAATCTACTATTATTGTATCCACGTGGCAGCCTTTAATGAGGGAACTTTTGTTAATAAAAAATAGCAATTTGCAAACAGAATAGTAAAGCACGTTCCATGAAATATGGAAACTCTTAAATACCGCCTACCTATCATTCCTCTAAACTATAACTCCTCGGCAGTCACTCAGCATAAAAGGAGATCTAACTTTAAATCATATTTTCGTACCCATTTCTCAATATTTGTCCTGGAGGATGCGTACTTCGCGTTTATTTATACATTTCCTAAAATCCAATAAATATCGGAATGCTTCGTGGATATAATTTTCCTTAATAGTGATATTTTACTCATCTATAAATCTAAGGATAGCCAAGGAAAGCTGTTTTGTAAAGTTTCGCGCTTATCGTTGTTACCAAAAAATCCAGTCTCTATAAAGCACAATACAACACATTGGGACAAATATTCTGTTAATGGAAACAGCAGATAGGTAAGGTTAAAAAAGTAGACATGAATTAAACATGGCTGAGAATGAAGACTGCAAAATAATTTTAAGCACAAATGAAGTACATTCACATTACTGAAGCGTTAATGCGTTAAGAAATACCTAATAAAAACTGAAATGATACCGACTAGAAATTAGAATGAAGAAATTATGTCATTTGTGAAAACATAGTGTCAAAGATATATTCGATAGGCAAGGATTGGTGCATCCTAAACATGGATAACTTCCTCATGTAAGTTCTGGCATAGAACAGGAACAGTGCTGCAGGATGTACGTACACAGTTCTGTTGTTTATTCGCTATGCATCTCTGAGTTTACAATCCATAGCTGGAAACTAACTACCCCTCAGAGAATTTCAGCTAAGAGATTTTTCAAATCATAATTTTATCTTTTACTATAAGCACCTAGTGTACAAGTTAAAAAAAATCTGGTGCGTGGACGTCTCGCGACAGAAGTGAAATGTTAAATGTGGGCATAGTAGTCTATAAAATAACTTATTTCGAGAAATATCTACCAAATTGGAGGGATGTAACACCAAAATCGACCGTTCTGTTTCACCAAACATTCTTATCACTAACATTTTATAACAAGGGGAACATACAATCTGTTGAAGGAAAATCCTTTCCTTGGGCAAGACAGACGTTATTTACGTAGGCGCCAAGAGTCTCGCGTGTTGTATCTGAAGAGAGTTGTGAATCAAACTACTGGGCTGAAGCTCTTGAATGAACTGTTATAAATCTTCCAAGTGGTGGGGTCACGTCGTATTGTGCTGGAGGTGGTTTGGGGGGGGGGGGGATCCATGTGCTAATTCTGGCGATGTGAAAGTGAGAAGCCGGCATTTTCTGTGACTCAACGTAATGCATTGACCACATGTTTTATTAATTGAGCAAATAAACAAGAACAAAATGTAACATTATTTTCTAAAACGCTTTATTCTGTAAACAGTTGTAAAATAAATATTTTTAATTTGATTCGTATTTATTTTAATAGCAGTTATGTCAATTAATTGAAATATCTTAACATCTTGAGGTCCTTTTTATATTGGAAAGTTCTTTAAGATTGACTTTTTGTAGTGAATTATTATTGAGGAATCAAAACAGTCACATGGTTATGGTTGGATATTAATTATATTAACAAACTTAATCCTAATGGGCCCCCTAAACGTCGATATTCTCTTCAGTATTGACGCTCTATGTTGAAACGCTCATCATTATGATTCAAAACGCATCAATATTCTCATCAATATAGATATATAAGCATTCAGGAATTTTTCTCCTATAATATTCTCATTCGCATCAATATTCATTCTGGCAAAATATTTATGCTGCATGATCGAGGCTGCTTCAGTGTTTTGTGAATTTCGAGATGTTTTCCAGTTCGGATTTGGATTTTCTAGCATTGACTAACACTGTGCGAAAAAGAAAAATCAAAGAGAGAAATAGACGCTGGTCCAAAGAGTGGTACAAGATGAGTACCGCTTTACTCACGAACATTTGCTTAACTTTTTGCTTTCTACAGAACCGGATGACTACAAAAAATCACTTCGCAGTCTCACAAACAGCTGATATTGAAGGAAATATTGACAATAAACCTCCTAGACGTTCAAACGGTTCTTCAATATTGACAGAAAATATAATTTTCTATCAATATCCGTCAGTAATGATAGGACGCTTCAATACGCTCCTAGACGATTACTATTTCCATCAGTATGGTCCTCCGTCAATATTGAAGCTAATATTGACAATATTATTGATTGTCTAGGTGCTACTTTATATAAGAGATATCCCATTTATGCTTTTGAAAATAAATTATTTACATCCTTCTTACAACCGGAATGGATTTCTTCATTTTGATAATGTAATTTTTAATGTTTATGTGTTATTGAACACAATATTTTGTTTACTCAGTTCAGTTTCATTCAGTGTTTTTTATGTTAAATTCTGCTTACTACTTTGTTAGTACTGATTGTATTCATCCGGTGTATCGATGTGGCCATATGCAACCAAGCGATGCTAAGCGACCTTAAATAAATGAAATAAATATAAAAATTAATCATCAGCCCGACTGCATGGATAGTTAAATGTTTAATTCACGACGCTTGACCCGTACCCTGTTTTGTAAATAGTTACTGTAGACCTACTAGTTTATTGGCCATAGGCTAGTACTGTAATTTCAATGGAATGATAATTAATTCACATTGGCCGTGTGTAGGGTAAGGTTGAAAGATAGAGTGAGTCTGAAAAATTTAATGCCACGGCCGGGATTTGAACCAGGATCTTCGGAGCCGCCACTCAACCATTGAGCTGTCATGACAACATGCCGGTACAACATTAAATTCTCCAACTAAAGGCCTTGAAGACTAAGAAAATTATATATTCGAGCCGTATGGTGAAACCAATCGCATTTCGAAAGCTGCTGGTGGGTGGAATGGGTTGGCACTAGAATGTGATATAACATTAGTGTTCTCCAAAGCAAGTTACTGTTATAGAAGGACAGGAAAAGATATCTACCTTATTTCTACTTGACCTTATTTCCAGTGGCGGCTATTCAGGGGAAGTAGGTGAAGTAGCACTTCACCAGTATTTTCCGTTTACAATACGTATTTTTAAAGTTTATTTTCCATATCACGAATTGGTTTTTACCATAAATGTATATGTATTTTTGAATTGCCCGCCACGCCACCACCTGGTGGCAAAGCTAGGAGACACTGAGATCCTGAGAGCGCAGAGTGCTTTAAGTCGGCCGTGTGAAGGTGAACTGGAAACCACGCCCTCCGTTGCATGGGTAGTCTGTTCAAATAAAAAATGAGGATGGCAAGCAGCAGTTTTCTCGCTTATCCCACGTCTGCTAGGTGACGAGAACAGACTACCCATGAAGCAGTCCCCCTTGTTCAGGCATTTTCTTCGCCGCGCCAGCACCTCACACTGTCAGCTCGGAGAAAGAGGTGACCATTATTATTATTGTTATTATTATTATTATTATTATTTTTTGTGCTATTTTCTCTCGTCACACAACGTTCGACGAGACGAGAGAAATTAGCAAAAAAATAACCGCGTGAGAGTTCCCAGAGATGGATTAAGAGACGAGCACTTTAGATAGGCCTACTAATATTTTTTAAAAATATTTTAAGTTTGCTGTATGAAATGGTATTGCAGCACACCCTCGTTTTGAGCCACGAGCCGCTATTGGGTGAATTCCGTTATTAACATAAGCATGTGGCATTTTTTCTCTTCACCTAATTTTCCGGCCACGAGCCGCCACTGCTTATTTCATCAAGTTTTAGTGGATAAAAGCGGCCTACGTAAAGTTTTTGGCTTTTATTTTTTAAAAATACAACTGTGTTATTCTAATCATAATTTGTCTTCATAGTTGAAGATATATTTTACATTGTATCATAACATAAATTAATGTTTTCACAGACTTAAGAGGACAATTGCAAGAGACGAGACCTATTGGACTATCTAGATGTAGCCTACGTCAAATATTTTTTTGCGTTTCTAACTTTTCTTTGTTTTAACCTTTTTTCTTAAATGATACCAAAGGTTTAACAACCTCTTTGATTCCTTGCATTATACTGGAAGCCTGCTATTTCTAGGAGGAATCTTCCTTGTTTGAAAGGGATTGTATGTGCGTGGTGTGTTTGCTTGCAGAAATACAGTGATAAAATACTCTTCGATTCATTTGAGAAGACTCTCATGTACTTTTATATGTGCAGTTTTTTATTTCCTCCTGTAAGGTTATTTTTCTTTTTGCTCGTTACACTTTATCTATGTATTTTTCCTTCTTTCGTTCGTGTCATCTTGCCGTTGCTTATCCTTACACAACAGGAGATAATGGAAGATACAGAAATTCATGGCATCAAGTCTACTTGAGCAGTAAACCTAAAAGTCAGCTCGTAAAATCATACCCATGTGCATCAACAGAGGTTGTCGATCATCCAGCTAGTGTAAGATTGTAATTAGAATTACGTGGGAATATTATAGGAGAAAAATTCCCAGGACCTCTGGCTATTCGCGCCAATGCTCTACCAACTGAGCTAAGCCGGAGTTCAATTCACAGCGCCAGATGAAACCTCTCTCCTATGACTGATTGCCCTAATGGTCTACCTCACAGACAGACAAGTTATGTCATATGCAGTACTGTGAGGCACACTAATTAGTGATTTTTGTGACCGGGCTCCCACTGTTATTGTACAGTTAACATTCAAGATAGATATATAAGCTTTCATGAACCACAGTTTATTGTCTCTGTTGGACATTACATGAGAATATTATAGGAGAAAAATTCCTCCAACACTGGGACTTGAACCCAGGACCTTTGGCTATTCGCGTCAATGCTCCACCAATAGCCAAAGCCAAAGATCCTGGGTTCAAGTCCCAGTGTTGGAGGAATGTTTCTCCTATAATATTCTCATGTAATGTCCAACAGAGACAATAGTCTGTGGTTCATGAAAGCTTATATATCTGTCTAGAATTACGTGGACCTTACGGAATTAAACATTTGTTTTTATTCTTATTGAATGAACAGAACAGTCTTAAATAATTGCCGACGCCTATGTGATAATTGCATTGTTAAGAAGAGAACATGGATGATGGCCTCAACTAGTATTTATCTGAGAGTCAAGCGGAAATCCCTATGGATGCAAAGAGCCTCTGAATGATATGTAGCGGTATGGAAAGGGTTTTAAGAGGAGAGGGGAATTGTATTTTGCGTCATAATAAGCTTCATGCCTTCGCACGTAGTATAATACAAAATTTCTGAATAGATGTTATCTTCCGTTGATATCTCAAACCAAACAATGCAAAAATATGTAAAGGTCTGTTCTAAAAATAAAGGTAATTATTTTTTTCACAATGCATTGACATAGCTTTTAGGTGGCCAAGCGCGTATCCGGCAAATACCATGGGGGATACAAATCATCATAGAGGCTGGCGTAAAAAAGAGAGAGGGGTGGATGTTGAGGATAAAGAGGTTGGAGGAGGGGGAGCAGGAAGGGAGATGAACAGTGGAATGTCGCATTCCTGTAGTGGGGTGAAAATAACTCATGTGAGAACTCTCTTACGCAATTCTGATAGTTTTATTTTTCAAAGGTTGAATAGCCACTATCTGTATTTTTTTCGATTCCTAAAGCTTACATTGATCTTTTAGAGCCACATACTGTAATCGTTGCCTTTTTATTTCACTCTACTCTTTTAAATGCTTTTTCAAAACCTTATTGTTTCTAACCCTTTAAAAAATCTCCCTCGTAAGCTTTTGTGTATATGTAAATGCACTCTTTATGCTTAAATAATTGAACTGAACATGTGTTGATACTGATTGGATTTTCAAATCAATATCAGTCATACCAGTATCCAGACAGTTCGGGAGTGGTTGCAACTAGGCTTTGACTTTAAGTTATACATTTTTTGTTATTCTTTGAACAGAAATTCATTGTTCACTTGAATGATAACACATCGTAAAATTCGTTATTTCATTATCTTATAATCATTTTTCCTAAGAAATTATATAGAATATTGCTGAGGACAAGATTCAGCACACACGTGTATTTTTCATTTAACAATTCTATCATTTGCACCATGAGTTACTGCGGTTGGAGATACGCTGTGACATTCTTGTTACCTCCCTGAATAGGACCATTCCGTGATGTTTACACTAACAGTGGTTGAACAAAAACAGTCGTATATGCAAGAAGCTCCCGTCTTACAGTATTTTTCAAATGGGAAGCTTAGATACGCGGTCCAATCAGAGACGGCGAGACGGAAGGAAGACCCTTCCTGATAGCGGTACTCTTTTAGCTCGTACACGTGATTGGCGGTGAAGGAAAACGCTTCCCATTTGAAAAAAGGTTGTAGAACTTAAGTAGGACTGTAAGTTGAATACACTGTAGTGAATCCATTATAAGCCCGTTGCATGATGTATTATTGTAACCATACCTTAGAAAGCCTAGACGTACTTATTAGTACACGTTCCTACTGCACATGATTTTTAAAGACCTGGAAATGTAGCTGCCCTCATAAGCAGTATCGACCAGCAAGCAGGGGCCTCACGATGATAATGATAACATGATCGTAAAGCGCGGCGCCCTCCACCAGTAGGCCTACTTTGCGATTGATCAACGCTATAATTACGCCTTCAATAATAGAAATTATCTGTGCTGTAGAGGCGAATGGCAAGCTTGATTTTTCATCTTCCATCTTTAATTTCTTAATTCTGCTTTTCTTCAGCTCACGTGTTAAGAGGACATAGAGTCCTTATAGTTACTTAATAATGGGTAATGTAGACTTTAATAAACTATTAGACATTATGGTTATATTGAGGAAAAGAATGGGTTCAATAAAAATGGATGAATATGGGAAGTAAAGTTGTTCTTTCCTTGAATAATTTCCTGATATTATAGGCTAAGTTTATCTGTAAATATTCCTTATAAGAAGCAGTCAACATAATTATGCAGATTCGTGTGAAAATTCTTAGAAAACATGGCCTCAATTGAAGACAACCATGTTCTATTGATTTTGTACGTCTGTGGTTGACATTGGTTAGTTTCATGTATTTTTCAGGTAGAAAAGTTTCCTCTAAATCAGGGCTGTCCATCATGAGGCATCACTTTTTGTATTGTGATATTTTTTTGAATAAATTAAAATAATAATACAAACGCGTTTTTTGTTTGTATACCGCACCTATTAAAACTCGCTGATAAAGTTGCATACGAAGTATTTTATAATGCGGCCCTCCAAACTGCATTTTTTTAAAGCGGCCCTTGGGGCACTTGCACTTGGACAGCCCTGCGTCTAAATCACTGTTTTCGTTATTTTACACACAAAGTAAGTTTATTTCAGTATTATTGTACACACTTGCTTCTGAAAAACGAAACAGCGCATTTGAATCATTGTAAATACGAGGCGTGTTTTTAAAGTAAGTGCAGTTTAAATATTTTGCCGCTACAGCGTTGCTGTCGTGATTTTGAGCATGCGCTATCACTTCCATTCATTAGGAAGTCAGACGCTGTGTGGGCGATCGTCACTTTGTAATTTCCTATTGTTAGATAGTTTCGAAATGATCATAACAATCGAACGACCCGTCGATTGTGAAGTCAGATCAGAGATTCGTTTTTTTGAACGTGAGAAATGTTTCGCCAGCATCATCATCAATTGTGTGAGGTTTATGGGGAAACAATGGTTAGTGATGGAATGGTGAGGAAGTGGATTAGACAGTTTAACGAAGGTCGTGAAAATGTGAAAATCTGATCACATCATTTGGTTGGGAACAATTTGACCATCCTCTCTACAGTCCGGATTTGGCATCAAGCGATTCATCTGAAGAAATTCCTTGGTGGAAAACATTTCAAACGACGATGATTATGTGAAACAAGAAGTGCAGACTTGGCTTTCATCACATGCGGCAACATTCTTTGACGATGGCTTACAAAAACTGGTTTCCCGTTAAGAGTGCTTGAATAACGATGGTGACTATGTGGAGAAATATTGTGAAGTGTTTTTGGAAGTATTTGTAAAATAATGTTCTGTTATTTATAAAATTATCGGTAATTACGTTAAAAACGCGATCCGTAGCTTAAACATTCAAAAATAAAATGCATACAATGTTCCCAATATTGAGTATCTGTGTAGGCCTACACTACATATTGAGAACCGGCATTTTTAATACGGTATTAGAGGCACCCAGAAAGTTCTTTATTTTACTGCAATAGTGAACTATGCTTTCTATCTTGTCCTCTTGCTCAGAAAAATCTGAAAACTGCAAGGAGAAAACAAAATTACACCTCCCAGTCGTGCCTTTTCTTTGCGTGAAAATCGATAAAAGTTGAAACAAGAATACGAAGATTAATCTTATTCATCATATAGCCAACTACAACCTGGAACTGCCTTCGGAAAGTTCAGATGATGATAATCATGATGTTGATAGTGTGGATTCCGAATTCGTATGTATTGCAAAAAAAAAATGTGTACAAGTTCAATACCGATGGGAAATTACAGAAAATATTCTATAATTGGGTAACTTAATTTGCTTGAAACAATTTTATGAGTTGCATTTTGTTGTTCCAGTTTGCCAAAGATATTTTTAATAGTAATGTGGATTCCAGTAACAGTGTGCTACATGGTTCATGAAACATATACGTTCAATGACTGAAATTTTCAGTTTTCATCGAAATTAATTACTTCAGGGTTTAGGCTATTGTATTAAGCAATACACGGGGAAGTTATGAATGAGGAGGAATTATCGTTAACATTGGAGGAAGCTTTCTTTCTTCTTTCTTTCTCGTAGTTTTACCTCTCCCTTTTAGGATTTAAGCGACCCAAGCCGCGACCTATCGGGAGAGGGATTACCTTTGGATCACATACATACTTTTTTGACCAGACAAGGACATGGAGGGCCTCCCCGGATGAGTGATCGGCCCAATGCCGGGGCCACCTCCGAGACAACAGAAACACATAGGACGATACACACCATTCACACACACACTCACTCAGAACAAGGCGAGGATGAGGATGAAGATGATAATGACGGTCAGATGATATCCGGGGACCACAAGGGCCTAAAGTTACCTGACATTTGTCTCATAGATGAGGGAAAACCCCGGAAAAAACCTCACCTAGGTAACTTGTCCCGACCAGGAATCGAACCCGGGCCCGCTGCGTGAGAGGATTGGACGCATCCCCTGAGCCACAGCGGTGGACTGGAGGAAGCTATGTTGTATAATCATCTGCGATAGTAAAAACTTCTGAAGAAGAAGACTACAAAAGTAGATGACATCATGACTGTGACGGCGTTGGCGATATAGACACTTCCACAAGTGAAACCCTTCTGCGATTAAGATTTTTTCTATATAATACCGTATTCTTTATATATCGGGGGAAGAGAGAGATTGAGATATGTTAATAGGCCAGGCCAGTGCGTTTTATACATAAAATTGCCTGTAATGGAACTGTTAATTAATATAGCATTTACGTATTCTAAGTTCTGGAAGCAGAATTGTTGATCTTGCAAAACTTGGCGTAGTTTATAGTATAGAGTGGGCAACATAAGCTGCACTGTGTAGTGTTTGTACCTGTTTGATGGGTCAAACATCACGTTTTGTTCCTTAGTTCCAAGCACAGCATGAGAATTTTTACTTCTGTTTTCTGTAGTCCTTTTAAAGCAGGTTAACTTCTTGTAACTTATTTAGACTTACTGTAGCCTTTTCGCCGAATATAAGATAATTTCTGAGTTGGTCGACTACTACATTTAAATGACTGTCGGAATAGAGGAAGGGTATTTTATGTAATGTCTGTAATTTTGTTTCTAATGGTTTTTTTTTAAATTTAAGCTTTAACTTGCTACAACGAAAGATAATACTTTCTGACATAAAATACTGCCACGTAAGAAGTTAGTATAACAGTTATAATACAGAGTATATCAGTGGTCATTTATGGTGACGGGTAGCCATCTTCGGGTAAAATAGGTCTCAGGAGTTGTAGGCTGGATATACTGTAGTTTAGTTTATGAGGTAATGTAAATAGAGATAGTAATTAACCTTCTGAAGGACGCTAATATAAACACGAATCTTGTTTCCTGAACACCGTCTCTTGAAATGGTAAACATAAACAGGAAGCGCCTCACTTCAGCTACCATATTTGCTACAGTGAACAGAAATATAATCTGAAGTTCTTGTTTCCTCCAGTAGTCAGTCCATTTAAGGTATTCTCTACTCCAATATATCAACAAAGGTTAACTTTCTTGTCAACTCAGAAGGCTTCTTCATTGCCCTTCCAGAAAATGGATGGTGTTTCTAGCAATCGCTAAGAGAATAAAATTGTATTTTACAAATGCATTTTTTTAAAGTGGTTTAGTTAATTTGCAAGACGAATAGGGAATAGGCTACAATACAACGAAAAAAATTAGAAAAGAGACGAATTAACTTAAAATAATTTGACATATCTCTAGGCCTATATTTTGTTCATGAAGGATCTAAACAAAGGATCTGTGAAAACAAGACACGGATTTGATATAGAGGTTATGTTTGATAATAGCTTCTCGTGCAGGGCTGTTAATCTTACCGATTGCTTATTGATTCATCGTCTTTATATGCATACCATTCATATGGAAGTCCCAGTCGCATTCGTGAACCTAAGTAGTAAAATTATCTTCAGTTTGGTTTGGGAACCTAATTTTATTACTTTTTAAATAATATTTCAAAGATAATTGCAGCATTCTACGGAATAACGCGTCAGTACAAGTGCTGAAAAATTATTTTTTAGTACACGCTCTCTAAAACAGCTGCTTCTCGGACTGGTAACACGCCGAAAGATTGCAAGGCTGCTAAAATTGCATAAAACTGCACTCAAAATGCAGTTTTATCGGCCTAGTACTTAAAGTCGTCATGGCAATCTATAAACAAAATCCAGATGGCATTAACCAGTCACACCAACTTAACATGGATTTTTGCATATTAAGCCAACATGTTTCTTTATGACAATCAGAAACTTTACCAAGGTTTTTCGCAAAACAAGGTAGCCTACTTCATCACATAACAACAAATATAAGCCAACAACTTTTCACATCTTCGTTCATTACTTATCATCTTTGCACCAGCATTTAATTGCAATATATTCCGCCTACTGCTGCCGGATTGTTGCTGGCACCAGCTACAATTCAATGTTTCTGGCTTGGATTGAAATTTCCTCGGGATTATCTTTCATATTTTCACAAGCTTGTCATAAATACTAGTTCGTATGCATTATTGTTTACAAAAAGCGACTCATGTAATATAATGCATCTCTACCGCTTTTCGTATTGGTACGTACGGTTCATTGTTCGGCGATTCAGGGGGCTGTGAGTAACAAAATATGGCTTACTACTTTTCACTATAATCAATTATACGGTATTTTTGTTTAGTTTCATATGATTTAGAGAGCTTTTACTAAAAAATATTGTATGCACCACGTACACAAAAACTTTATCGGACTCATCCAGTATTTCAGCCTCGGCTTACGCCTGGGCTGCTGTACTAGATTCGTCCGCTAAAGCGTTATTTTGATACATAAATAGCTATTACAAGACTAATAGCGTATCAACAATGAATTTCGTATCCATAGAGGCTAGAAATAATAAAATGTATTAAATTTTACACTTGTAGAGGATATAAGTTCATTAACTTAAATATATTTTGATACTAATACTGCAAAATAATGTACCAATTGGTGTTGATATTAAACTGAGGTAGGCTACAACATGCAAACCTGCCGTATTGTATAGCTTTGTAGAAGGTGTATTGGTTTCGAAGTTTTCTGTTGTTGTTTTCGATGCAATATAATAAATTATTCATGCTAAGAGGACAGTGATTTTTTTTTTCTCAGACCCAGAATCAAGTTTCAAGCATTAAAGTTGATAGGCCTATCATGTTAATAGCCTTTACATTCTATAATCGTAGTAAACAATTAACCAATAATATCAGTTAATGACAATCTTTAGTAAACAATAAACCGATAATATCAATTAATTATGCCAGTTATTCGTATTACAGACTTTATTATGATCCCTTTTTGGAATTATATTTCAACGTATTTCTGGTCTATCGTTCAAATTTAAGAATACACCGCTGAGTATGTTTGAAATTTCCCTTCCAGTGAAGTATGTCTTTAATGGCTTGAGTCATTGTAAATAGGCCTACTAATCTACCATTTACCTATAACATTTCATGAGTTCTCTAGTTTGTTTCTGCTCTTTAGTGTCCTTTTAGTATTAGTGTTTGGATTTCGCTGCTCTGAAAGTGTTTCGTGGTTGATGTCTGAAACGACATTCCCATCATCGATAGTCGATTACTATAAAATATTAAAAGGTATGAATGTGCGTATTTATTGCGTTTCGTCATTATCGTGTTAGGGGTCGCGTGACTGGGAACATGTGTTCTCCAAACGAAATAGCCTTTATTATTTGTTCTGCAACTCCTCGCAGACACTTGTACTGCACGTAACATTCAAACTGCGACTCTATGCTCCGAAAGTTTTGTTGCCAAACAATTGCCGTAGGCCTAACTGAAAGCCCAGCAAACCCAGTGATACGGAGGGGGGGGGATGAAAACCGGAGGAAGAAATGAATTGAAATAGATTGTGATAAGGGAGGAGAGGATGTGCAAAGCAGTAAGAGAAAAAGAGTTCGTTTAATTGAAAGATGATTTCTCATGTGTTTAATACAAGCACAGCAAGACCAAAATCAGGCAACAATTTTCACGAAGTGTATTAAAAAAACGAACAGAAAGCTTGCACTGTTTGGAAGGTATTAGATTTTGTTGATATAAAATTCGATACGTTCTTGGTGTGATTCTGACTTAGACGAAATACTACTAGGCCTACTAACGCAACATTAAAGTCAGATAAACAGATACAGCTAGGTCATATAGCCCTATGCAGGCCTAATAGCCTACGTGTTCGCCATTTCCAATGACCCTTAAGGATTCTAAGTATTACAGTAGACTATGCCTGTGATAGATTTTGGAGGTAAGCGGTATAGGAATTAAGGTTACGTGCACATTGGCACAGGTGCTCATCGGCACAGTCGCATTTTCGTGCACATTGGCATAATATTTTTATCTTGCAATATCATCGTGCTCATCGCCACACACCCTTCGTAGGGGTGGACATAGAGACAAAGTTGGAATTACATTATCGTATTGAATGCAATGCAGTTCACAGTTACTGCTGGATAGAAAGACAAACACTTCCTTTTATTATTATAGATACATACTGTGTACATTACTATTATAATTTTGTTTGGAAATCATTCATAAAGTATCTGCCTGCGATTGAATGAGACTTATGAATTGATTGAATGAGAGCTAATCTAATCAAACCTACCTAACCTAACCTGACTTAACCTATCTACGATATCAACGGCCGTTTTCCTTAGCCGCGGTAGCTAAGGGGTGCTTTCTTGGAGCCGTGGTGAAGGAGGCTGTAGGTTTGAGTCTCTATGTCCACCCCTAGCCCCAACGGGCTGTGTGGCGATGAGCACGATAATATTGCAAGATAAAAATATTATGCCAATGTGCACGAAAATGCGACTGTGCCGATGAGCACCTGTGCCAATGTGCACGACACCAGGAAGGAATACTACAGCACATTATTTCCTAATTTTCTACGCACAAAGCGTGAGATTAAACCAATGTGAATAGTATATTTTTTAATGTGCAGCTGTAAAGTAGCTATAATTACTATTCAACGGAAGTCAGTAAGTTGAGTAACAAAATTAGATTTTCTTGCGATTCATTATTTTCCACTTCTTCTAATGTCCGTTCCATTAATTATCCTGTAGATTACACAGTTTTCTGTATGCAGTCTTTCTAACGTGTGGCAAATTACAGCCCCTTAATATAACAATAACCCTAATTTAACAATACAATCTGCTAGGGTCCACAAGTATCGTTATACCGAGGTTTGACTGGTAGGCCTACTGACCAATAATCTTCTACGTAGTTTCGTGACACAAATACGAAGGTTAGTAATCGGTTAGACCTACATGAAACATCGATGTTTATAAAAATAATGCTAAAAATTCGAAGTAATGATGCGCTGCATCAATTTTGTTAACCTGAGCTATGCAGTCTCAAGCACAAGTACTTAACCCATGCCAGGATGTAAACGTGATAGTGTGCTCCGAAATGTTATGGATGGAGACAATTCGGTCTCTTTGCCAAGGTTGTCCTATAGTAATCACTTCCAGAATAGTAAGAAGAATATAGTTAATATTGTTCAAATATAGATCAACCGATACAGGCCTGTCTCCTGCATTGAGTGGAAAATCTTGATTGTGAGCGTTTTGAAACTAGGAGCCCCGCTTTTCTTGTAGTCACTACCTACGGTCTGATTTAAACAACCTGCGACTTGTGACAGTTGGTGGAAGGGTATGTTCCCATGGTTTTTCTGAAGGTATGAGAGATGTTTGCAATTTGGAGAGCTGCTAAACAGCTGATTTAAGCTGTAATAACTTACCAATAATACTGCATAATACTACACAGCTCTCCCACTTTCACTTCAAGTGGACTGTCACAATTCGCAGGTTATTTAAATCAGACTATAAGAGGAGCCTGGTTTGTGGTTTGTATGCAGTCTTCCATGAAAATTCTGTAGATTTAACCTAATATCTATTGTGCCTTAAGCAGACTTACGAATAATATTTTTATATTCCGTGCTTTACTCTAAAAATAGTCATAGCTTTCATTGTCAAATCTACATTGAAATCTAATTGTCAGAATCTACATACAATAGGCCTACAAAAATACGAAATAGCTGACATCGAAAAGTACCAAATTAAAGCTCCCTCAAAGAAATATAGCCCACTAGCTAGTGTTCAGCCCTTGGACTTTGCTCTAGCAAGCGAGCCATCGTACACGTTATTACAGGAATATTGCAGCGGAGTTGCACAGTGCCATTATGTTATTCATCACTCCGATCTTGATTCCAGGGTTTTGCAGGGGAAAAAAGGCAGATAATTGTCTGGCTTATGGCTTTCTTCCAACAAAGTTATATTATAAAACTCCTTACTCTGTAAAGTCGAGCATATTTTCTTCATTAAATGATCTCAGATACTATTTAGTTTTGCTTCAGGCTGCTTTAGTTGGTTTACGTATGCATTCCTTTGAAATAGCATTTAGGTTATATCAGCGTTCAGGAAAAAACCGTGGCCTCCATTTCCTGGAAACCTACTACAGGTTGTGAATCACTGAGTCTGACAGCCATATCGGAAGTACTTCAAGGTGAAGAATGTTGTCATGGAAACGAGTTGTATGTGCACTGTCTCATACTTCCAGTGCAGCAGGGTTGTCCACTCACACTATATTTTGCAAAGCTAATTTTTAGAGGTAATGCCACAAGAGATCCGGGATGTATATTTTTATATTCCATGTTGCGACTGAAAATATGTTGAGACGATCCGGGCCTCAAGTTGTATTTGTTGTGACTACTTAGCGAATAGATGTAGATGTAGATGTAATTATCTCGTTCTGTAGATCCTGTGTTGAGTGGGACTCAAGGATATAGAACACGTCAGATTACAATATACAAGCAAGTAATAAATAATGATATATAATATACTACACTATAAACTTATTCAAACTGGAAATACTCATCCATATTGTAGAAGGTGTGAGTCATTAAAAATTTCTTGAGAGATCCTTTGAAGGATTTGCTTTTTCTTTGAATACATAATAATTTAATGTTGTTTGGAAGCTTATTGTATATCTGTATTGCGGAGTAATAAGCGCCTTTCTGAAAAAGTTTTAATGCATTAACCGGTCTATGTAAATCATTCCTGTTTCTAGTAATATGTTCATGAACACTGCTATTAGTTTGGAATCTCTCAATATTATCTACCATATAACACATAACAGAGTATATATACTCCCCTGTGAGAGTGAGGACTTTTAATTTTTCAAAGAGCGGTTTGCATGATTCTCTCCTTTTCTTTCCACACATTATTCTAATTGCTTGCTTTTGTAGCTTAAATATTTTATCCCTATGGGTCGAGTTACCCCAGAATATGATTCCATACTTCATTATCGAGTGGAAATTTGCAAAATACACCATGCGTAAGGCATCCTGTTTTAATACCTGATTCAGGACTCTTAAGGTAAAGCATGCTGAACTTAGTTTTGGAATTATCATTTCAATATGTGACTTCCAGTCGAGATGTTGATCAATTTGTAATCCTAAAGATTTGATATTACTAATTTCTTCTATGCTTTGTGTTTGGTAATTAATTACAAGGTTTTGGGTACATCTTTGTTTTGTTCTGAATTGAATAAATTGGGTTTTTTCGATATTAAGCGTCATTTTATTGGCTTGGAACCATATATTTAATTCGTGAAAAGCCTTTGTAGCTACTCTTGCCAGTTGTTCCTGGGATTTTCCTGTTACAAAAACACTAGTGTCATCCGCGAAAAGCAATACCTTTGTTTCGTCACTTAAGTTATGTGGCAAGTCATTGATGAAAATTAAAAATAGCAAAGGTCCTAGTATTGATCCCTGTGGTACTCCACTTCTGACTACTCCTAGATTAGATTTGTTTCCATTTATTACGACATTTTGAGTTCTATCAGACAGGTATGATTTGAACCAATTCAGTGTTAAATTATCTATTCCATAATGTTCCAATTTTTCAATTAATAGTTCATGATTTATACAGTCGAATGCTTTAGCTAAGTCACAGAAAATTCCCAACGTATATTTCTTTTTATCTAGCGCTTCCAGTATTTCTGTGGTGAGTTTAAATGTAGCATTTTCAGTAGACATGCCACTTCTAAAACCAAATTGTGATGGTGTAAGAATATTATTCAAATTAAGATAGTAAACTATGCGGTTATATACAACTTTTTCGAATACTTTTGAAAATGAAGTTAAGAGCGATATAGGACTGTAATTTGATGGTAAATTTTTGTCTCCTTTTTTAAACAGGGGCTTGACAATTGCATGTTTCATTCTTTCAGGAAATATTCCAGTTTCTAGTGAACAGTTAAATATATGGCTAAGGGGTTTACTAAGTTCCGAACAGCAACTTTTTAATAGCTTATTACTTATGTCATCCCATCCAGATGAGCTTTTACTTTTAAGCAATTTTATTATATTTTCAATTTCTATAGAGGAAGTCGGTGTGATTTCAAATTTATGGTTACAAATTGTAGATTTTGTCAGAAGGTCTATTGCCTTGACACTGGTATTGTTGGTGGGAACACAATTCCCTGCAATATTTATGAAGTGGTTATTAAATGCATTTGTAATATCTGATAGATTGTCTAGTTTCTTATTTTTGTATATTAATGACGTACAATCACTTTTTTCCTTTGCTTTCCCTGTTTCATTTTTTACTATATTCCATATAGTCTTAACTTTGTTGTTTGATTTATTAATTATTTGTGAAAAATACCTGCTCTTTGCTTCTTTAATAACCTTTTTAAGCACATTGCAATGTCTTTTATAATACACTTTCTGAGTTTGATTGTTACTGGTTCTGTATTGTAAATAGAGCTCTCTTTTTTTAGCACATGCTATTTTAATACCAGGGGTTAGCCATGCTTTATTATTTAAATTAGGTATTTTAGTAGTTGTCTTTTTTTGGAAAGTTGGCCTCAAAGTGTCGCAACACGATATTTAGAAATTCATTTAATTTACTATCAACAGTGTGAGTGTTAACTCACAGAGTTAACCATGTAAAGAATAATAAAAATAAACTACGAAAATTAAGCTCCTAATTTCTGTTATCCTGATGTTGTAAGCGAAATAGCCTTGGGCGAAAAATCGATGTATTGTAATAATCTGTGTAGGCTATTGTAATACATCGATCATCGCACCATCTTTGATAGTGGCGCTGCGTGCGATTCTCATCAGCTGTAACCTATTGTATTTATCAAATTAAGCTTATTGCTAAAATTATATCGTGTATTCAGTAGGTATATTGTAATTTTTTATACGAGATTTAAAATACCACACCACACATAAATTGTTGGTATTAGGCCTATACTTTATTTTTATATCTTCTTTTTTCGTAAACAGCTTATATATAATCAATCGTTGTGTTAAATGATTAATTGTTATTTTTGACCAAAGACACTGTAGATTTGAAGATGTCTCAGTGTACAATCCTTGTGAATTTGCTTAAAAAAACAAGTGGTTGTGAGATAACATTAAATTGATAAAAATAAAACGATAACATTATGACGATAGATGCTTGCGGCTGGTTGAATTTTCACATATTCTTATACTGGATTAATCACTGATCCATGAGCTGAATTGTCATAGATAATGCCATGTGTGTTTTCGAAATCACCGTTACATTCAAGAAGTTTTAGAGTAGTTTAAAGTTACGATTTGCATTTTTAATGACTTGCTAACAAATGAAAGTTAATAAATACTGGCAATCAGTAAAATACATTACTGTTGAATGCACTGTAATATAATTTGAGTACCAATTTAGACAGTGACAATAGACCTACTGTTAGGCGGCATTCATGACCTAAAATTAACGTGTCTGTTGTCTGTGATCAAAACACGATCGTAAGTATTGTAGGCCTATTGTTTTCTCATATATTGAAGATATTTGGCGTAAAATATAATTATAATGATTATTTGTGAACGGGTGTAATCGTAATTCACGTTATTTACAGAACATCTTTTTAACAGAACCGCTTAATTATATTGTCACAGTTTTTAGTGACAATATAATTAGTATTTAATTCATGCTATCGAGCTTGTGTCGTTATGCTTATATGAGATAGTATAACAGTTCGGTAAAAATTTAGTGAAACAAGTCTGTGATGGGTGCTTTCAGACCAAATTTGTAAGTTATGTTTTAGGTCCAAATCGAAAGAAGAGCGTATGAGTATTACTTTAGAACGTAGATTTAATGTTAATAATAAATTAATGTAATGTTGCAATTTCAGTTTTTGTTTTGTGTTGTCATTGGAAGCAGCAACAGACTACAGGAATGAGTATAGATGATAGACCTATGTTCTAAAGGTTTTACCACTGTTTCTTACTTTCACAAACTATTGGCCTACGGTTATTCAATGCAATTTTTCAGAGTTTACGACTCTTATCTTTATCTTGTGTTATAGTTAGCTATAATTTATTTATGTTATTTTGGCATGGCACCAGATTTGGCTAACAGATTTCATTGGAAAAAACTTTTGCACATATTTCGTGAAATATCTTTCCTTAAATGATGAGGTTTAAATTTTAACAATATAATTAGGAAAGTTAGGGTTACTGGTACTTTACTCTTACTGTAGGCATAGGCCTATGTTGTTTATGTGAGTTATTAATGTAGTTTTGTAATGTGGCCGCCTGGATTTCTATGAATATTGTAAAGATTTATTTTCATGTATAACTGGACATTTAGGAATACTGACTGGGCAAAGAGCGCTGCTGTCGATCTTTACGTCTACATATAGGTCCTTGCAGGGAGTGGTAGAATGAAAGGAGAAGTAAGTACCATCTGTGACAGAATGTCATTCACAATAGTGTACCGTGTGTTTTGTGTATGTGCGTACCACCGTATTGGTAGGCTACTTAAATCGGTAGCCTACTTAAATTGGTAGACCCTTTGGTCTACTTTTAATTCTGAAGTGAGCTACTGATCCCATGAGTTACGTATATTAACACTTAATGATGCTGTCCTCATCTGGTTGTAGGCAAATGGTATTTCTGCAGAGTGTACTGCACAGTGTGTTACATCGCTGTTGAGGAAGATGGTTCGTAAACACGACACCGGCAGAGATATGTGTCCTGAGTTATATGTCTTATCACTTTATGAGTGCCTCTTTGCAATTCAGTGACATCTAGAAGTATTAGGCCTACGCTATATCACTACAGGCAGTAGTAGTTAACTACTACTTCTTTTAAACAATTTAAAGTAAAGGGTAGACTTAAGATGAAAATATAGCAAGTAATAGTAATCGTAATATATACCGTTACTTTTGGGAATAAAGCAAAGTTAATAATGTGCTTTATATTCTTATTGATATAATTTTTATTCTTCTGAAGAGGGCCATCAGGATTTTAACTAATTTTTCTTATATAGAGCATCGTGAACCTGTATCTTGGGGGAAAAGGTTATGACTATAATTTCACTATATATCCTGGAACTATTACTAGGAACTATTAAACACAACATACATAATTGACCTAGAAATACCCTAAATTCTTAGACTTAGGGATGATTTTAACATCTGACTTGTAGACTGACTTGAGCACCGTGTAATTTTAAGATTATGTCTACGTAAGTTGCTAACAAGATTCCATCGGATTTACTTAGATTGAGCAGATTCCATTTTAAAATAACAAACACTGGTTGGTTGATCATGAAAGTATTTTATAATATGAATTTTTAAATTGTGATGTAATAGACTGATTTTAAAGTTTTATCGTGTGTTCACTCTGTATTCTATGACAACTGTATAATTAAATTAGGTTAAGCTATATTATATAAGTTGGCCGTAGCCTGTGTACTTCTAATCCTAACTTATGTGAATGAGTCCTCCGTGTTGGTATTTAAACCGGGTCACCCCTCTTAGGAGGCCATAGCCCTTCATGGGATAAAATAAGTCCGTTCATTCATTTATTTCTATCGCCAGTGGCAGATTGTTTTGGAATGAAGGCTTGTTTTGTTTTAGTGGAAAGTTTAATCACTAATAATTATTTAAAACCTATCGTATTTTTGTTTGTAGGTAAGCTTATAAGTTAATATAACTTATTTTTTTGTGTGGTTTTGTTTGTTGTAATTTTCTGACGTTTTATCTGTTGCTACTGTTATGTTCTACGCCTACTTGTTATGATATATGGTAAGCATGCAAGGAAACTTTTGTTGAAGCTTAGAAACTATGACGGTGGAGCATCAGTCACTGTTTTCAGAAACGCAGAATTACTTGGTAATAAATTGGAAGCTGTATCTGCCTGCCTCCGGGTGGAAAATGTATGCAACCAGAAGACCTGGCCGCATTTGCATGGAATTAATACATCCTCTTGCTTTGCAGATAAATCATCTGCGTAGTTTAATTTATCCGTAGCTAAAGAAAACTCTGTACCGGGTATTATAAATAATTTCGTTATTGTTGATGAATGGTAAAATAAGTTTAATATGCGGAGTTCAGGTCGCAAGCGACGAACGGCACGTAACGTGTATAAAAACGTAAAGAGACTGATGATGAAATATCCCTAGCATACATGTAGGATTTTTTTTTTTTTTGTTAATAGAATAGTCAGATGCCATTTGTCTAAATTCAAGTTTGAATTCAATTTGAATATCAACAGAGGTATCCTAAATCAATGTGGTCTGTAATAATTCACTTTTATGAGACTACAGGCCACACAACCTTCACGAATGGTCCAATGTAGTCATTCATGTGTCATGTATTGTATCTAAATACACAGAGCGACTTGTTTGAAATAAGTATCCCTCATTTATGCTGAAACAGTGTTGAAAGAAGAAATGAACTTAATTTCGAAGAAGACATTCTTGCAGTGACGATGCATTCCAACAAATAATTGGAACATATCGACAGTTTAATCTGTAGATTTACATTCTTGCGGGATAAACTTCCGTAAACCGGCGAAGTTGACAGGCCTATGTAGCAGTACACAGTCGTCGTTAGATAACCATAACAAACATTATCTTCATTATAATAACAAATACTACTACTTCCGTTTCTACCGCTATATCATCAATAAGAAATTACAGCTAGTGTTCCTGTATATAGTAGGCGTGTAAAACAAATCTAAGATCTGCTCTTCTTGAGTTAAAATGGCCACTATTTTGAAACGGAATATAAAAATACAAATACTTACACATAGGCCTACGTCGTTTTTATGACTAACATAATGAAAAATTGGAGAAAAATTGAACAACGCGCGTAGTCTTAATTGCATGACACACAAATTTATAAATATTATATTTTATATATAAGCTATTTGTTCTCATTAGATCTCACTCCAAGCTTAATGAATGATGTATGGCACTATTACAGATGTGCATGTTTCAGAAAGCCTTAAAAATAACCGATTGATAGCCATGGAAAACCAGTAGCTGTTATGGAGTGTAACCATGTTGATCGTCAGCGATACTCTATACACTGTATAGGCGAGGGAATAAAGAAATTGAGTTGTAGCGAGTGACTATCTGAGGTAGCGGGTTTCTTCTCGGGCGACAAAAACATAGAACCCTCCCCCCCCCCCCCCCCCATTACAAAGAAGCGGCAACAAAACGGCCAGCTAAAATATGGATGGGGCCTCAGGGAGTTGACTGTACACGCGTGGCCAGCTCCGCCAATAAGATGATGTTGAACTACCTGTACAAAAAGAAACGCATCCATTATTGATATTGGCGATTCTCCACAAAGTTTTTATGCCTTGAAGCTTTAAACAGCAACCACAGTTATTCAGTTAAATATAATAAAATTCGATCTCATATTTAATTTGAAATAAATAAGAAATTTAACTAAATTCAAACTCCAATCGTGCAATTAATAATCTGCGTTCATTATCTAATTTCCACTCCTTGTTCATTATTTGAAAAATTAAGTAATTTAAAAGTAAATAGGTAATAGCCTACTTCATAAATATATTTCATGTTGCAGACTTATAATAGGCTAATAATATAATAGGCTATAGTCTAAGCCAGTGGCGTTTAAGCAGACAACTGATGTCACAAAATCGTGGTTGTTATTCCTAAACAGATGTTATCTTTGGGCGTTATCATGTCCTAGAATATTATATTATTATTTCAGGATTTTTTTTTTCATATCGATCGCTTTGCCTCAAAAGCCGACCGAGCCTTTCTTACCAAAAAATGTATTTGCTTTTATCGTAGGTTACATTAATAATTCATCATCTGAAACGTTAAGTTCTCGTATGAATTTCGGTTATAATTGTCTACTGAAATAAGATAGGACGCTTAGTATTTGTGAAATAATAATAAATCTTTATATGCCGTATTATTATTTTACTGTGTGAACTTTAGTCTAACATGTTTCCTTCGTTGGAGACACATAAATCCATGTAGATAATAGAGGCTATTTTTCCTTAATATCCGGTGTGTTGACTCATTGATTCGCTACACTGGTATTGAAGTATGCTATTATTATTGTTTTGTAATATATTTCCTGCTTTATTAATGTGCTTATTGTTCGGGAAACAGTCTCATTATAGGATAAGTCATACCGCAGTTTCCGATTTTGCACAGGATTTAGCCTGCAGATTCAGATTTATTACATTCCTATTAATGTTAAAAGTACCAACGAGGTCAGCAAGTGAAGGAGCATTTTAGAAATGGGGAAACTAGCTCAAGAGAATGAATATTATATATAAAGTGCTAAAATTCTGATTTCATCTCCATTCTTTACAACAGGACTATATCCTCACAAGCTGTTTGATTTACCAGGAGAGCAAGATAGAGGGAAAAGTTGGCTTAATACAATTAAAAACCTACTGGTTAAAAACGTTATGGGGGTTGTGTAGGAGGGGAGAGAACACACGAGGAAGGGCTTTTGGAAAACCATTAGATCTAGACTGGAAGACATGTATAGACAAGTAATGTGGGCATTGACAAGAGAAAAATAGTTCCTTAGCATTCTTTAAGGAGTTTAGGAAAGGCTTCCAGATGGAAATGTACTATATTATTATGTGTAATCAATAAAAAGAAAAAAAGGAGGGCCTTGCATGGTTCAGACTTGGAGAATCCAGGGTTTCAGAAAGTTGTCTGTCCCATGTGTGAATGAGAAGACGATGTCCATATACTCTTTGACTGCCAGAAAACAGGGGTGGAGAAGTGAATTTATCATGGAAAAATGGGTTAATACAAGTAAAGAGATTGCGGTTAAGAAAATATTCTACGACAAAGTTCAAATAAGGAAATTAGGGGAATTTTTCTCAGAGTTAAGAAAAGTGGTTTTGGTCTATTTTTCGAATGCAAGCGAATATGTAATTTAGATAAGAGATCCTTAAAGTTAGCCTAAACCAGTCCGACCTTTGTATAGTAACTGCAATATATAGAGTGTTTACTGGGATAATGATCTGGGTCAGGTCCAGTAAACATCGGTATAATATCGTTTAGTTATATTGTATCAGATTAATCCTCAATAAACTATCTATCTACAAAATGTGTTTTTTTCCCCTGTAAGAAGAAAAGTAGGCAATGAAGGAGGAGATTTGAGAGGGTATGAGAGAGGAAATCGGCAAAATTTTTGACAGTGAGAGCGAGAGAGAAAATCCGCTGAAAGCGATATCATTCTGTTTATAGATCCACATTGCGGCTTCGGTACGTCGAGAGCAACTCGGCCTTATAAGGAATTTGCAATTAACTTTCCATTTTAAATCTATAACGCCGATTGGAATGTGACCTCGAGGTATAGGCTTATGTCAGCTATTTGTAAAAATGTTTCTGGAAGAATGTAGTTCCCGAGGAATGCTGCCGAGATCCCATTAGAATAACCCTTCAGCGCTCAGTCGAATATGCAGAGAATATATTTTGTATTCTTATGAATGGATCTTTAGAAACGCAGACTTTGTAGTGCATTTACAGTAATGTTGGTATCATGTAATGCAGTTCGTTTGATCTTCAAAACCCTATCGTCTATTTAAGTTGTAGTTCCCGAATAACACAATTTTGGTAATTTTTGTCATACTTCAGGAATTGAAAGATGAGTTACAGAACCCGATTGATTGCTAAATTGCATGTAAAACTGAAAAACGTTATATATTTTTCTTAGTATAGGAATGTTTTCAGCAACTTATTCATCTTCGGTCCTTTTTTTCTTTGCACTCGTAAGCAGTCAAACCCTCTAAGCCAGTGGTTCCCAAACTTTTCAGTCCGCGGACCCCTTGAAAAAAATTAAAATTTCGCGGACCCCCTCTGGGTTTTGAAATAAAAAAACTAAATAAATACTTTGGTTCAAATGTATTAAATTGAATAGACAAAGTAACAATATCAATGGTAACAAACAGAGTTTACTCCTTAATGTGAACAGTGAAGCTGCTTTTGATTAATTAGCTCTGCAATGTTAGGTTTAATGTCTGATCATTTTAATATGAAGTCACTATCAACTTCATGTTTATTTCTCAACTTTGATTTCAAGTACGTGAGGTGAGAGAATGCTGTTCACATAGATAAGTAGTGGGGAACACAGTTAAGCACTTCAAAATTACGGGATATCCTAGTTCTTCTTAAACCGCCTGCGGACCCCCTGAAACACCATCGCGGACCCCCCTTTGAGAACCACTGCTCTAAGCCATGTAATTTTTGAGAGCTAAAAACATGAACTATTTTAGAATGAAAGAAAATCGATTTTTACAAACGGATGCCTTCAGTATTAATGTAACATATTGAAGTGCAACTTAATTACAAAGAATGAGATCTAAGATAGTGCATCTGTGAAATGTGGATAAAATCGATTAAAAATAAGATTTTACCTCATATTAATAAAATAACACGAATGATACCATCAGTCAACAGCCTTTATAATGTGCCTAGGCCTTTGGATACTCTTTATCTTCAGGCATATATGCAGGCGTAGATCTATTATAATTAAATATTATATCGCCATGGTCGTCTAGTCTTGTTGTGATAAAACAATTAAAAGCTTTATAAAGTTTTATTAAAATACTATCAGTTGATTCATCTTCCTGCTTCATATGTATTTCATTTGACAGGTAATGGCTGAACAAGATTTGAGCCATAGTGTTCATAGGAATAAGACTGGGTTGTACTGTTACAAGATGGACCGGGGAGAACGGAAGCGGCTCGTTGAATCTCTGCCTGCATCACTCACCCCGACGACGTGCAGCATGTGTGTTGTTATGAAGGTACAGGCACGTGCCTCCGCCAAGGAAATGCTAAAATGTGGCAGCAGGCATCTCCCTCCACTAATCTATCTTGTTATCTCCGTACCTTCAGTAAGTCTTCACATAAAAAAAGACGCAGAGCAGATTTAACAACTCAGTTAAAAATACAAGTCTACGTTAGCCTTGCGGTTAATGATGCGGATAGCGTAAGTAGAGCTAACCTAATATGATTCGGTTAAAATACAGCTAAGACTCGTTGCCTTAACAATTCTATGATAAAGTTGTGGATGACGGATGCAGAAATAATTGAACCCAGTTAAATATGCAACTAGGCCTGAACTAACCTAGCTATTTGTGAGACTTGGAACTTGTCACCCGTGTAATTGTATTCTTCTTCTTTCTCTCCCGATGTTATAATAATAATAATAATAATAATAATAATAATAATAATTTATTTAACTTGGCAGAGTTGTAGGGAAGTTTATGCGACCCATCCCGCCCGGGCCTTACAGGACGGCAACCTGTCGGGAGGGGGAATATGTTTGGATCACAGACACACTTTATTGACCAGAAAAGGGCTAGGAGATCCTCCTCGGATGAGTGATCAGCCCCATGCCAGCGTCACCTCCGAGACAACACGAATACATAGGACGATACACACCACTCACACACTCACTCTGAACAAGGCGCGGATGGGATGAAGGTGATAATCACTGCCAAATGATATCCGGGGACCACAAGGGTCTAAAGTCACTCGACATTCGTCATACAGGCTAGGAAACCCCCCGGGAAAATCTCACCTATGTAACTTGTCCCGACCAGGAATCGAACCCAGGTCCGCTACGTGACAGGAGCGAACACATCCATTTTGTCACGGGGAAAATTCTGGTAGTGTTCTTTTCGGTCGCTGAGGTGCTCTTGGGCGTGTTCATTGTTTTTCCATCGTTGAAAGAAATGAGTGGCTTAATATCAAAGACGGACATCTGTCGGAAAAATTGAAATTGAGTTAGAAGTGGGTTCCTATAGGATTTTGTCTCCCCTTTCCAATGGTGAAATCGATTTTAGTCAGAAACGGACGCAAGCACGTAATTTTTTGCTTCAAAGTTGAAGGTTCGTTTCAAATTCGGACTCCTACTGTGCAAGTTGTTTTCAACATCGGACATCTACCAAACAGCCAATGCGGGAGCTAGAATCTGATCACATGACTTCCGATTTAGCAATGGCTGCTACTGTTCCCAATGTGACAATCTGTTTTGCTCATGTTGTGTGCTTGTAACATTATTTTGACGTAATAATATTATTTAAGGTATTATTGAAAAGAAGAAGGTCTTCCCATGGAGACTAATATTTCAGTTAGTGAAGGGAACACAAGAAGAAGGAAAAGCAATTCATAAAAGTGGACAAGAAATGTAGAGAAGCGTAAGGATGACTTCACATTTTGGATATGCTAATTTGATATGTCAAACCAAATAATCTATAGTGTGGTGAAAGTTTGATGTCAGAAATGTTAGAATTATTCATAACGAATATTGTAACGCGGTAAAACTTCGTTAACAGGGCATAGAGTAATAATATATAAGAGAAAATGCGCCCGAGTGGGCATTATGACCGCGTCACTTTACTATATTTTGTTCTTGCAGTACTCTGAGATAGATTTTGTTCTTTTGTCACACTTCAGAATATGATACCTATCGCACTGTTTCTCACATAGTTCACAAACACAGGTTTCACAAGGCTCGTGGTATTTCTTGGTCTTGCATAGTTCATGATGGAAACCATGGATAGCCAATTTTATTATGACATGTCTCTGGGGTTGGTATAATGAATTAACGTTAATGCTAGCTGGTGCAATCGCGAAAATAGTGCAATATTTATAAAATAAAATCTTGTTTAAGAAATTTTGACAATGTATTGTTATTTAATTTGTACTGTATTTCAGTTTTCACCTTCTTATCTAGCTTAGCAATATTAGGGTTGGTCTGATATGGAATTTCTTAGGTGAGTCATTTGGAACAAAAACGGACACCTACCATCATGTTTGTATCCAAAGCGGACATCTGTCAATTTTTGTTTCAAAACAGGACATCTGTATTTTCAAAGCTAATTTTCACTGTCTTTCTTCATGATATTGATATCAGAAACAGAACAAAGTTTATTTGGGACTTCTAAGCGGAAATATGAAAAAGAAGCCATAAAAAAATACATAAATACAACTTGTATATAAGGAACTGGCATTTTTCAGAATTTATGAATTCGTCAGATGTCCGCCTTTGATATCAAGTCACTCAAATGCTTAACGGGAAGAAGCGGATTGTAGTGTTCCTGTGCTTAGAATTCCATTTTGTCGAATTTCGTATCGCTTGAACATTTAGATAACTTCCAATTATTAGTAAGGTAATGATTCTTATGTTAGTATACATAGATCGGTCTTATACGTTTTCATGCAGAATTCAGATCGATCTGAATACGCTTACCGTACTGAAATTGTCATGAAAACGGGAATTCAGATCGATCTGAGTCTCAAGGTCAATCCCCCTAAAAAGTAAGATAAGATAAGATAAGATAATCTTTATTTGCCGTTTAATACATGGTACAATTGGCTTCGTCATTGTTTAACACAGTATTTACAATATATTTAAAATTATTTACAATTATGTCTGTAACAGTCATAGGGAATTGTAATGGACAGCATCATACCACCTGCTATAGATTGCTTTAACACAGAAAATTCTTTTGATTACCTGTCCACACACTACTTAAAAATAACATACATTAATTGGAACACTACACATTTGCATCAGAGTAATACAATAGTGAAAGATCTTAAAAGAGAATTTAAGACGGTATGCAGATACAAATTGAGCTATTCTATAGGTTATAATACCAGTCAGAATAATAAATTGGACATATCACAGTTGTTAAACTCTTCAAGTGAATAAAATGCTTTACCCTTAATCCAGGATTCTAGAACAGTTTTAAATTTGATCAATGTCACTAAGTGTGAACTCTTAGGGAGTTTATTAAATAACTGAAAGCTTAAATAAAGATGACTATTATGTGTTTTGGATAGTCTGGAATAGGGAAGATCAATCATGTAACTGTTTCTAGTGTCATGTGAATGAACAGATGTCCTATTGGAGAATGCTGAGAGGTTTTCCTTTACATAAACTAGACAATTAAATTAGGATCGGATTGGACTGAGATCGTATGCAAACGCCGTGAAAACATTACCACGTATTCAGTTCGATCTCAATACGCTAATCAGACATATCATTGGTCCTCAATGCCCTCGCGATATTGTCGTGTATGGCGAGAAGGGTTTCATTGGCCGTGGAATGTGGGGCTAGCTCATTCTGTGGATTATCTCGGAAACGTTTATCGGATCGAACGTTTTGCATGAAAACGGGATCGTGATGGAACTCAGATCGATCTGAATTCTGCATGAAAACGTAGGATATTTTGCCGAATCAGTACTGACTTTATGTTACAAGGTTTGTTTATTGTTCATAGCTAGTAGGATAAACCCGGGAAATCCCGGTTTTGACTGATCTTTTATTTTATAGACTTAAAGTTAATTATTATTTTTGTTATTAATTTTACTTGTGACAACTGGTTTGATATTGTAAATGGAAGACAAAGAGAAGTTGCAAGAAAGAAACAACAATTAGCCATTTCCGAGCTGAATTTATATAATAATAAAAGCAAAAATCAACTGAATTTATCAGTGATTTCTAAGTTTCAAATGGATAAAGAAGATTCTAGCAAATTAGATGGCATCTGCGAACGGTAAATCTAACATGTGGATATTAATCCTCAATACATAAATCTTTGTCAAGCTTATGTTTTGCCTTTTATACAATTGACTGTGGTGACGCAAATATACGTCAGCAGCAGTGAGAAAGTTAAAACAGCTTGATGAGAACAAACAAAAAAAGTAATTTACCACCGCCATCACCCTTATCACGGTAATACAAAATCCATTAGTTCGAAAAGCCATGGAAATCAAAACAAGTGAAATCTAGTAGGCCTATAGGAAAAACTAAATTGTGTAAGATTGACTTCTTTTAAATAATATGATGACCATAAATCGTGGGACTCCTGGGGTAGGTCTACTCCCCTACAATTCACTAACATAGTTTATACTATTGGAGCCGTGCACGAACGAAACATGGAGCGTTTCATTTTCGTTTCTTCCGGTCATGGCAGAATAGTTCATTTTGCTGTTCGCTACAGGAGAAACCGGAGTGATCTTTATCACTCTTTCCGTTACATTCCATCCAGGCAGTCTGTGTGAATCACAACGTATCCAAAGTGATAATAGTGAGATGTGAACTTCAAGTGTTTGTTTTTACCACAACGTTTTATATTTAGAACACCCCTCGTTGAAATATCGGGGTGTATACGAGTATTTTTAAGATGCGACTTCCCGTCTCCTTAGGAAAGCGAGCACGCTAAGGAAGGCGCGGCGTGGTGTATCGTGCATACGCAACTGGATATTCAAATACGTGTACGTGTATGCATCACGTGGCCTCGGGAAGAACCAAACAACATTGTGTCTGGCGCCTGCCCACGTAACATTTTCTCATGAAAATAGAAAACCAAGCGGGAAGCTTCCAGCCGTATGCATGAAGTACAAAGAATGTAGCCTACGTAGGCCTAAAATACTACCAAGCCGCTCTGCAGAGTTGGGACCTGTCGCGTAAAACAAGGGTTTTCTCGTAATGTATAAAATACGTGTACAAACCAGTAATTCTTGTAATAAATGTAAAATACGTAAAAACTACTTCCAAATATTCATTTTATTCTTTTTTGTAAACTTTCCATGGGGTTCAAAACTAAACTTTTTGCTCGTTCCTGCAAAATTCCAATTTGGAGATATTTGGAACTCCAGAATAGGGTAGCCACCTAACAGAGAGGTATGCTCCCTCACTAGCGTCCGTGCACCTCCGAGCCACGGAAAACAAAAAAAGTAACGATTGTCGCAGTGATAAAATTTCCCATCGCAGGAAGAGATTCAGTATGTCGCATACTAAACCGCGCTTTTCAGTATACTGCTGCTGTAATATAACAGTTCCTTACCTAGCATAACCTGTCACTGACCTAGAATTTAGCTGTCACTACTTAGGCTACCTTAATGTCGAAACTTTTTTACTTTTCCACACCTTTCGTAAAATGTCGTTACACTAAGAAATCAAATTCTTTGTAATAATGTGTTAAGGTAACTCCTACTAATAACTTACTGATTTTATTCGTCATTCTGTATTTACCATCGTATTATCCCTACGAAATAACGCACCGTCGCGGCGTGGCATGTCGTTTACAATCCATAGACTACTCGACCATTTGCCGAGTTCAGTCGGCACTTAGTCATGTTTGTAACATTGGCGACAGTGTAGTCTATACTTGGTCCCACTCGGCTGAGACGGCGATCTGAAATAACGATCTGTTTATATAGAAATCCAATTTCCACACGCTCAGCTATTCCTTCTTAAATAGGATGGACTGGGATCATAGCTATCTTTGCTGTCGACACTGTCGACAAACAGATTTTTACTTCTAGTGCGTTGGTAATAACTTAATAAGTTATTTGTATCTTATTGGCAATAACAATACGAATTTAAAAAGTCCAAGAAAAAAACACGCCACTTGATATTTCTAATCTATAGATTTCTTACTGTGAAGGATCAAATATAAATTGTAGTTGGATATATATGTAGGCCTACTCATGAACCACAGATTACTGTCTCTGTTGGACATTGCAGGAGAATATTATAGGAGAAAAACTCTTCTGACATTGGAATTTGATCCCAGGACCTGTGGCTATCCGAGCCACTGCTACCAACTGAGCTAATCCAGAGTTCACTTCACAGCGCCAGGTGGAACCTCTCTCCTATGACTGTCCTTAATGGTCTACCTCACTGACAGACAAGTTATGTCAGTGGCGCCAACTTATATGGGCCCGTGGGGCTCAAGCCCACCCAATAATATTCCATTATCATAATTATTTATTGCTAGTGCTAAAAAATCACGTTCCTTTGTTGAATCGCTGTACAACGAAAATCAGGCTATTGTTGATGTACATAGTACTCGCATTGTTCCAATTCACTGACGTTCGTTTGAAATAGTTCCTCAGTTCATTAAACTTTTACAACTTTCAGAGCAGTTTTCACTGCCACAGCCGAAATATTTTGTTACGCTTTGGAAAGACTAAAGAATTTTTAAGAGGCTTTGGTACATCGAAATGGGAAATTAGGGCTTATATAAATCTTATATTTTCTACTTTAATCAAGTAGGCCTATCACTACAGAAAAATTACTTGAGTATGCAATTAATAAGTATAGATTTTCACAAAAGCTTATAAAAAACAGTTATTAACAATTTTCGGAATTAGGGAAAATTTATCTCTGCCTAGTTCCATGGAGTACAGGTTCTGTGGCAGCTTGAAAAAATAAACAACACAAAATAGTTCTATAGCGATAGCCTCAAATAATGCAATAGTCCTCCCAACAAGTCAAAAATATTTAGCACAGTATTTGCATTCAAAAGGACCGTCATATTTTTAGGCCGACGATATGATTTCTCTTTAATAACATAATGCCACTTAATGTTGCCATAAACTTCTATTTGAACTTTTATAGATTTTGCTCAATCATTATAAACATGTGCCCTCAAATGGAGATCATAACAATAACAATAGGCCTTCTGTAATACTGAAGGTTAACCTATGTCCTCGAGAGCCAATAAAAATGTTTCGGCTCACCGAACATCGGATAATATAATAAAGACTCCCTTCGCTCATTAGGGGCTACACTGAGGTTCTCGGAAAAAGTTTTTAAAAGATCTATGGGAGATAGAGTGCGTGTATTTAGTCTGCTGTGTTGGCTATTACCTTTTTGTCACTTTCAGAGCCCTATGTGAACACTGTTTGATAATACCGTTGCCATGGAATCTTTTTCGGGGGTTTTTAGGGCTAAAAAATTTAAAAAAAGAGAAAAGATGTTCCTGTGGTTTACAGTCTAAATGCTATATGTGTACCAAATTTCAAGTTTCTAGCTCATCTGGAAGTGGGCAGACATTAATGTCAATGAGTGAGTGAGTGAGTCAGCCATGTGGCTTTATATTATAGGGATGTTAATAAATAAAGAGGGCCATGGCTATACTTTACTGTAATCATGTGTTTGCGGCTAACTTTTTTTTAAAATTTAGCCTGCCATAGGCCAATCTTCCTCGATTTTTTAAATTCTTTCGTTTGTTTACCTTGTTTTACCATTTCTTTAGCTTGCTTTCCGTATCACATTCAGACACTCATGCCCGAGGTGGGACTCGAACCCACAGACTCCTTCGCCGCGGCTCCCCGTATTCTTATTTATTACAAGCGAACTTGTCAACATAAAGACAATAACCCACCAATAAACATATTTGCACTATCACAAAACTAGATGAGAATGCATTAGGCTACTTACGATAACGAACCAGGCCGGCTTGTCAAGGCTTAATAACCACGAGAGAAGGTAGTCCAGTCAAACCAATCACATCGATAGAAATATGAAGACATAATAACCACAAACCGTTAGTTTTACCACTGTCACTACTGAATATGTCACATAAAACATAAATAGAACACAGCTTCACACGCTAGAACACATATTGCCGCCATATTAATTGAAACAAGATTATGTAAATCGATCGATAAAGGCTCGATACAATAGCTGTTGCTTTTATTAGTTAATGAATCGAACACCATGACGAATGGCGCTGACCTCTTTTGACTTCCAATTTCAATCTCTTGTCTCACACTCGTTAAGTTATAGATTTTATTGTAACCTTGTACGACTTTCTTGTAACAAAAATTGTAGTCACAGACGAATAGTCAAATACTACAATGCTGTGTTTTAGAAGGATATAAAAAAATTAATCCAAGCAAAAGAACCCGTTCTTCTCACGGGTAATAGTGATCTTCAATTTTCTTCATTTTAAGGAAAAATTGCATTCTCTTAAAACATAAAGAATTTACGTTAACTAGTCCACACAACACTTTCCTGGCGGTTGAATTATGAAATGTGATTATTATTACTATTATTATTAGTTATTACAAACAAAGAAATCGTTTCTCGTGAAGTTTTATTTTTATCCGTAGTCATATCAATACTATTAGGCCTGTCCATTTCATGAACCAAATAAGGGGCGGGAGTATGGAAATTTAAAAATCTGTTGAGCCCACCCAATGTTTTTCATAAGTTGGCGCCACTGAGTTATGTCATAAGCAGTAGCATAATGAGGCACGTTAATTATTGATTTTTGTGACCGGGCTTCCACTGTGGCAGGATAACTAAAGGTCCTGGGTTCAATTCCCAGTGTCAGAGGAGTTTTTCTCCTATAATATTCTCATGTAATGTCCAACAGAGACAATAATCTGGGGTTCATGAGTGCATATATATCCATCTTGAATGTTAACTGTACTATAACAGTGGAAGCCCGGTCACAAAAATCGCTAATTAATGTACCTCACAGTAGGCCTACTGCATATGACATAACTTGTCTTTCAGTGAGGTAGAGCATTAAGGGCAACCAGTCATAGGAGAGAGGTTGCATCTGGTGCTGTGAAGTGAACTCTGGAGTAGCTCAGTTGGTAGAGTGGTGGTATGTATAGCCAAATGTCCTGGGTTCAAATCCCAGTGTCAGAGGAGTTTTTATCCTATAACGTTCTCATAAATTGTAGTGTTTCAACTGATTGAACTTATTTTGCAGTTGCACTGAATATGCTGGATATAAATATACCAATGGAAGCCAGATGTTGTAGTCCGGTTAACCTTTAAGCCTGCAGATATAATATGATACGATGTGAAACTATACACCTTAATGCAGACTGTAATGAACCTCATCATTTTTTCAGTTCAAAGGAAATGTTAGATGTGAAAAAAGCGGTCATATATGTAAATTCCATCCCGTAGTAAATTGCATTATTAATTCACAGACTGTGACATCTATCGCAATTATCTCAGACAAACAATGTATTTAATACAATGGTTACTTTTTTAAGTATATTTCTTAAATCTTATATCCTTATATTAACTTAACATTAAAATTTGTGCATCATGTTTTAATCCATTTATTTGTGTAATCTATTCAAACGTACTCGGAAGTTAAAAATCATATTATATGATGTATGAATGATTTATTCTTGTATCTGGAGTTGTACAAATGATCACCCCTGGTGTTACAGAAAGTTTTTCACCAGAGGGCGTCTGAATACATAAAAACTCATATATCTAAAATCAGTACTACTACTAATAAATGTTTACCTTTTGTAAGTATATCCATTTCTAGCCAATTTCCCTTAAGCAGCTAATTTGTTTTTCCCATTTTATTTTGACTATGTATAAAAAGTTTCCCAGTTCTTTTAGTGTTTTTGTGTTTATATTATATAGGACTACTACAGTATATACAAGAATAATTCCTGTAAATAATAGGCCGATTTATTATAAAAATATAAACATTTAAATTGCACAAGGAATTTTAGTTTTTTGTTTAACTCACTGTTCATTATGAATTATCAGTACGAATCTCATGATGCTTGTATTTCGGTCTGTAATAGTGTGTAGTGTTATAGCCTACACATAATTTTTCCAAAATGTAACATTTTTGTTTGTTTTTTATGTCTTCTGATAGAATATTTCACATAGTTTTTAAAAAATGTCAAGAAATATAGTTTTCAAAATTGAGGGTATAAGGTGGCAAAGAAACCCAATACTACAAAAATGTCTTACTTATGTACAATATGTAACTCTAATATTCACCTGTAAAAATATGGTTATTTATGAGTGCGCTCAACTGGTAACTCTTCTGATTTTTAAAGGAATATAAGCTTACATCTCTTTCCCGAACAAAATATTCTACATTTTCGCAAAGTTTCCGCACATTTTGATGTAGCTGAGACCTTGTTTGACCTATAACGCATACTTTCATTCAGGTAGTAGCACCTGTTATTCCTTTTGTAGATTAAAATATATTCCGGGGCTTCACAATCCACTCCAATTTCACTTATATAGCCTGAAATGTTTGTATGCGATTTATCGCAAAGTCATTTTCCCAGCATTTTCTGTATTTCAAACTACGATAACTACGATTATTATTTTGTATTGTATTCTTGTTCTGTCATATCTTCTTGACTGATGTTCAGTTTAAATGACTATGATATTGGGCAATATAACGATGACTTATGGAAAGTAAACGTAGCCTTCAGTCCGGCGTTTGTCTTTGCTTACGAGGAAACTAAGAAAACGTCAAGTCAAATTGGCCGACCTCATAGTCTGGGGTTTGAACCCGGGATCTTACATCGGCCACCTCCGATAGATTTTAGTGTTTGTGCTTTACAATACCGGTACAGGTATATTACATATCACAGCAATGAATTATTAATCTTAGCTCTCTTTTAGAGAAATGTTTCACATAAAATGTCCATTAAGTGTCACGACCACTTTACTGTGTTAGCTTCTCATTTACGTTCTACTGTCGTTCTAGCTTAGCCAAATCTAAATTGGCACGAATAAAAACGAATATAGTCATTTATTAGCCATGGATAGAAATAATAAAATTTACACTTTGTATAAAAGTCGTTACAACTATTTTGTTCAAAAATCAAAATTTTGAAAAATGTTTTGATGAAAACTACTTTTAATATTTTAGTTACAGAAGCCAAATCCTACGGCTGGCAGTAAAAGTTCAATAACAATAATTTAGGAATCGCGCACAATGTGCATTATCTTAACCTAAGACTTAACCTAACATCCAGTCCTGAACCCGGGGAGGGGATCTTTCACCACTGAAAAATCCCCGACCCGGCCGGGAATCGAACTCGGGCCGCCGGAGTGGAAGGCAGGCGTGCTACCGACTCACCCACGAGTATAATCTAAAAATAGAAGTATATACAATGATCCTGTTTACTCTCATCAAGACTGCACAGACAGATAGATACACAAACATCATTCCAAAGAGCTTTTTTCGGCTACCGTGCATCTTGAAACATGTGTTCCCGATTTCATTTTTTTCGCGATCACTAAACTTTTGTACTCTACATACGCTATATGCTAGAAAAGTTTTGTGGACCTATGTGAGGCCTATATCTATCTACTCACTAATGTTGAAAATCGTTAAGAATTAGTTTGGAAATTGCATGACATAAAAGATTTGTTTAATAGGCAAAAATATTTTTTTTTAAATTGTGTTATGAGAAAATAAGCTTACGTTATGGTATAAACTTTGGCGGATGTGTAATAATGAAAGTGCAGTATGATATTAGAAGATGTAAACTCAGTTTAAATTTTATAAAATCTATTTTCGCCAGAAATTTAACATATACACACATAATTTAACTCCTAAAGTTCTCACTAAAATTATCAGAAATTACGAGAACTAGAGGAAAATATAAAAATTAAGTTTGAATATACGTATGTATTCACTGAATTTCGTATTACCATAGGTATTTAAATGAACTCTACTCTCAGATTTCCAAGCTTTTAAATTAACTAGCATAGATTGGTTTCAAGTTGCAGGAAGACTGCTTCGTCAAGCATAGGTTGAATGGGTGCGATGTTGGTTTGAATGGGTTGGCAAGCCTTCAAGTTGTTATAACCTGCGTGTACGTTGCGTAATGTACGTGCGAGTGCGCACAAACGCACGCTGCTGGTCGATGTAAAAGGGACTAGTGAGAGTCATGCACCTGAGAGAATCGATCAGTAGCCTCACACATTAAGCCTCTCTGTAATGCCACATTCGTGTATGCCCTTCACACACTTTGCATCTCACCGTTCCGGTTGTACTTAGGGATTTAATCAAAACGGAAAAAAATAGATTTGGCTAGTAATCGACTGATGAATTACTTAATTTCGTACCACAGATATCATCAAGTCTACCCCATATTCCAGCACAGGCCTTCCCAATTCCATTGTAACCCTTGGTTTCCAGGTGCTTACGTCTTTCTTTCATTGTGACTTGCTTCATTTTAATCAACGTTTCTAGCCGCCCCCATCGCTGAGTGGTTAAACCGCATTGCCTTCCATTCCTGGGACCTGGGATCGAATCTCAGCAGATCCATGTGGAATTTGTGGTCGACAAAATGGGGTCGGGCAGGATTTCTCGGGCTGCTCCTGTTTACCCTGCCATATATCATTACACCGTTGCTCCTTTCAGCAGGGCATGATCATTTGGTTGCAATCAAGAAATGATTTTTATTAAGCGCCAGTATGGTACTTTATGAGATTGTGTAGGGGACGCAAAAATGTTTGTCCATCTGTCTGTCTGTCCGTCCGTGTGTCTGTACGCACCATAACTCAAATCAGCTTTTTCGGATTTTCATGAAACTTGGAAAACACATTTATAGTGTCCATGGGGAGAACCCTATTGATATTGATCCAAATCGGTTCACCGGTACCGGAGTAATGCCCAATTTAGTGCCTATTTTAATAGATTATATTAGAAAGGCGCCATAGCTCAAATACGCTTTATCGGGTTTCCACGAAACTTGGTATACGCATTTATGACGCCCATGAAAAGTACCCTATTGAATTTGAACCCAATCTGTTGACCAGTACCGGAGTAAAACCCAATTAAGTGTCTATTTTAAAGGCGCAATAACTCAAATACGCTTTATCGGATTTTTATGAAACTTCGCATACGCATTTATAATGCCCATCGGAAGACGTCTGTTGATATTCGACCAAATCGGTTGGCCATTACCGGAGTAATGCCCAATTTAGTGCCTTTTTTATTAATACAGTAAAAGCTCCTTATTCGCGGGGTATATGTTCCATAAATATGCCGCGAATACAGAAACCGTGAATACGGAATGGTAATTTATATGGGATTATAGGGGATACGTTCCTAGGTAACAAAAAAAAATATATATATACAGTAAAAAAATCAATTTAATTGAAGTTTTTGAACCAACCTTCCGATGCTTGAAATCCTCCACCTGTACATTCACCCCTACAACTACCATCAGGTTCTTTAAAATGAGCGTAAAGACGCTTTGCCTTCTCCCGGACCATTGGACCACTCAGGGGCACCCTTTTTTGGTTGCGGTCTTCGATCCATAATGACAACGCCCCTTCCATTTTTGTAACGAATGTGAAAGACGAAACAATAAAACACGCAAAGCGGCTTTTACTATAGAACGGAACAGCAACATTTAAAAACATTTACTTTATTCATTGAGTAGTAAGGATGCATTCATTCTGTTTGTTTACATTCTCAAAAACACCGATCGCGGCGAAGGCGGCTTATGTCAAAGTCCTCGGCGATATCATTTATAGTCCAGTTACTCATTGCATACCCAGGCGGCTTCCTTTCGTTAGGAGGAAAAGTTTGCCGACAGCTCAACCCATGTTCTTTGTTTTACCGCACCAATCAGCTAGTTACCCCAGCCAATCAAAATCTAAGAATGTCCTGTGGCGATTTTGACAGCTACTTGTCTATACTCTGGTTATTCATTGCATGGCCAGGCGGCTTCCTTTCGTTAGGAGGAAACGTTTGCCGACAGCTCAACCATGTTCTTTAATTTTACCGCACCAATCAGCTAGTTACCCCAGCCAATCAAAATCTAAGAATGTCCTGCGACAGATATGACAGCTACTCGTCAACTCCACGTGGAGTGGAACGCGAGGTTGCAAGATCTAGTTACAGTAAACGATAACACGTGTGAATTGATTAAAGTGAGGGAAGAACTGAGGTCAGTGATAATAATGAGAGAATATTGCAACGTTGTTTTTGTTTTGGAAAGCGGAAACCAAGCCTGATATAGTCAGATCAATTAACATAAAGAAACACCGACTTAATGGTTTATCTCTTTGAAGCCGCCTGGCCATCCAATGAATAACTGGACTATACTCCGCGTGGAGTGAATGCGTTGTTGCAAGATCAAGTTACAGTAAACAATAACACGTGTGAATTGAATAAAATCAGGTAAACTGATGTAACAAAGTGCCAGTATGTTTTTGTTTAATCAGTTATCATTGCAATTATGATATGCACAATATGTATTTTTTTAATTGATTTCCAAGTTGAGCTTCAGATTTATTCATTAAGCAGGGCTTACGGAAGAACAAAGGACTAGTTTTTTTTATAAATCAGATTAAAATCGTCCAGCATCAGCTGTACTGTACAGATTTGTGATATCTTAACAATCGCACACTCACATAAAAATAAAAAAATAAAAAAGTCAAATTTGTCGGCTCGGGATTTGAACCATTGAACTGCAGAATGTGAGTCCAAGACGTTAACATCTTGTCCACCAGGGTCAGATTAACAGTCTAGTTGGATAAGCGTATGTAAAGCAGCAATGTATTTGTCATAGCCAACTGCATTTTAATCTCCAAATCCTTATAAGATCACAATTGACTATGTTGTCATGATAACTGATTTGACTTTCATAAATTCTTTCGAATACGTATATTTACATAAAATAGGCACTAAATTGGGAATTACTCCGAAACCGTTCAATCGATTTTATCCAATATCAATAGACATGTTCCCATGGACATTATAAACGTGTACACCAAGTTTCATGGAAATCCGGTAAAGCATGTTTGAGTTACCGCGTCTTTAAAATAGACACTAAATTGGGTTTTACTCCGGTACCGGTCAACAGAATAGGTTCAAATTCAATAGGATACTTCTCTTGGTCGTCATAAATGCGTATACGAAGTTTCATGAAAATCCGATACAGCGTATTTCAGTTATGGTGCCTTTCTAATATAATAGTAATACTATTAAAATAGGCACTAAATTGGGCATTACTCCGGTACCGGTGAACCGATTTGGGTCAATAACAACAGGGTTCTTCCCATCGACATTATGAATGCTTATACCAAGTTTCATGAAAATCCGAAAAAGCGTACTTGAGTTATGGTGCGTACAGACGCACGGACAGACAGACAGACGGACAGACATTTTTTCGTCCCCCACACAATCTCATAAATACCATACTGGCACTTAATAAAGCGAAGGAAGAACTGAGGTCAATGAGAGAATATTGCAACGTTGCTTTTGTTTTGGATGGCGGAAGCCCAAGACCGATTTAGTCGGATCAATTAACATAAAGAAACACCGAAACCTTTGAAGCCGACTGGCCATCCAATGAGTAACTGCAGCAAAGTTGTAATAAGATCTACAGTACTGTCTTTTACTTTTTTATTAGTCCATTTGACGGCATTTACAAAGGTTATTGGGTTGGATACCTATTGGAATCTTTTTATTATTATTAGATCCGCGTATATAGGAATTAGGTCGCATTTTTTTCATCCGCGAATAGTGAAAACGCGAATGAAGGAAGCGCGAATAAGGAGCTTTTACTGTATTAACATAAAAGGCACTAAATTGGGCATTATTCCGGTACTGGCCAACCGATTTGGTCGAATATCAATACACGTCTTTCCATGGACATTATAAATGCGTATACGAAGTATAAGAAGTCGCGATAACTCAAATATGCTTTATTGGATTTTCCTGACATTTTGTATACCCATTTATAATGTGCATGGGAAGACGTCTACTGATATTGGACCAAATCGGTAGACCGGTACCGGAGTGAAACCCAATTTAGTGTCTATTTTAAAGACGCGGTAACTCAAATACGCTTTACCGGGTTTTTATGAAACTTGGTTTACACATTTATAATGTCCATGGGAAGACGTCTATTGATATTGGATAATGTCGGTTGACCTGTTTCGGAGTAATGCTCAATTTAGTGCCTATTTTATGGTAACATACGTATTCGAAAGAATTTATGAAATGCACATCAGTTATCATGACAACATAGCCTATTGTTTTACTGTGATCTTATAAGGCTTTGGCAATTAAAATACAGTTAGCTATGACAAATAACACTATTGCTTTACATGCGCTTATCCAGCTAGACCATTAAACTGACCCAGGTGGCCGAGATGGTAACGTCTTGGCCTCACATTCTGGAGTTCCATGGTTCAAATCCCGAAACCGGCCAATTTGACTTTTTTTTGTATTCTGCATATCATAACTGCAATCATAACTGATTAAACAAAAATATACTGGCACTTTGTTACATCAGTTTACCTGATTTTATTTATCTAATTTCTTGCGTCACACTTGGCTCAGTCACATGCTCAGCTTCACTTCTCTTTTTAACTTCACATTCATTCCTAAAATTGACACTTTAGACACTTGTAACTGTCCATGAAGTTGAAGGTGCTATTGAATCTGCCCATGAAGTTGAAGGTGCTATTGAACTTTTCCAACATGCATCTGCATATGCCGAATATATAGAAAAGTGTACATTTGATCATATGGTAATGATAATTAGAACATTAAATTACTGCATACTGTATCATATAAGGTAACATTTAATGTCGTAATTTGTGTTTTGTATTAATTATACATATTAAAATAAAATTTGACTCTTACTTACTTACTCAATGGCAACAGACAAATTCCTAAGCAGGGTAGAGGAATATTACATATTTTACGAAACCCGGAGTTCCATTGCCGTGCTTATATGAGCCCGCCATTCAGCCCTATTCTAGGCCTATGCAAACTCCAACCATCCCTTGCACTATCCTACTTCCCTAAATCTAATTCTAAAATTGTCCTCCCAACTAGATCTTCAAATTGTTCGTTTCCCTTCGGGTCTCCCAGTAAGTATATCTGAGACATCTTTCCTCTCCCATGCGCACAACATGTCCAGCCCATTTCATCCTCTTTGATTTAATAACTCTTACTACATTCGGTGAAGAGTAGAGGTTATAAAGCTCGTCATTAACCAGTTTTCTCCAGTCCCAGTTCGCTTTTCTTTCTTAGTCAGAATATTTTCCTAAGACCCTGTTTTCGAATATCTTAGATATGTTTCACATCCTTATAATACAGCCGGCAGGATATCTTATATCTTATATATATTAGATTTCTGGAAGACGAGAAGATAAAAGATTTGGAGTTCCATAAAACAAGCATTTCCTAATTTTAGTCGACACTTCTACCGTAATTATTTTTGTATCTGCAATTATTGCTAAAATATTTGAATTTTTTCACTTCTTCGAATGGTTTATCTGCTGTTATAATATTTTGCAGCGCATAAAGAATGAACTTGACCGTTATATACTTAGTAATTTCTGTATTAATTTCCAATCCTACATTCCTGCATCGACAAGACTTTCTGCATTTCATCCGATTGTGTTTGACATTGTGTTTGTCATTGACTCTTTGACTCTAGATTTCAGTAGTATTATTATGTTTACTAACAGATTTTATTGGATCATTTCTACTCAAGAAATGGTGTAGCAGGGATCTTATATGATATTAAAGAAACAGCTTATTTATTTTGCTATTTTATAGACAACCTTAATATTCTGAAGTAGGAAAATATTAGAATTTTTAATCCGAGTTAGAAATAAAATTTCAGTAACTACAACCATTTGGCTTTAATCAATTGAACTTAGATCATTCAACTGAATAGCCTTTATCTATAAAAGTACTAAGAAATATTCGATTTGTCAAATTATTATAGGTTATCACAAGTATATTTTCTTGTAGAAGGGAATTATAAGCTGTACTAGACCATAATCAGTTCGTTTTTTAATGGTTGGCGTGGGTGTAAAAGCCGTTTTGGCGCTTCTTTGAGCTCGGCCCCATTATATGGCATTTGTGAATGCATAAATGAGACAGTTCTGTGTTTGTAGCAGCGATGCCCAACTTCTTCTCGTAAGAGAAAATGACGTCACATTGTCGCTTACCCCACCTTCTTCGTATTGAGTTTATATTTATCCACGACAGTGCATGATCGAGCTACTGACTTTTCATTCTTAGAATCTGATCCGCATTTCCCCTTCACTCATCCGCAAAAAATGGGTGGAGATCATTTCACCTCCCCCTCTTCCGCTTACTCGCCTATAGATTTAGGCCTACAGGAATGTAAAAATGTAGAAATGAACCCTTGCGGAACAAAGGCCCTGTACATCGGAACAGGCTTAAGTAGTAGAACAGAGCCTTTTTTAAATAATTGGACCAATTGCAAAGAAATGTTATTGTTTCACATGCACTACCACTTTTTTGAATACACAGAAACTCTGTTACATTTATGTGCCGTGTTTCGACACAGGCGAATGATAAAAGTTTGCTTCTCATGGATCGATATAGTTAATCCCGCAATATGGAAAAAGGAGTCTTGTATAAAAGTTAGCTTCATAAGATTTCCGCAGTAGGGAAAGAAGGAAATGAAACGGGATGAACATGGCTTCCGGCTTCCTGGAAGGATGCGGTCCGTATTGTACACCGAGTACTGCACTCCGATAGAATTAATTTTTTATGCAGCAACTTATTCCTTCTTGTATATCACACGCTGAGAAGGGAAGAGGAAACTTTCTCCTGGATTTTTCGAAAAGGTTTCACTTATAAAACCGCAGGTGTTAAAATACTCAGAGTTAAAATAGTCCGGAATGGTTTCATCGTTTCTACATTTGTGTAAAACATATGGTTATAGTTATTGTAGGTAGTATACGTTCTTAATAAATTGATCATCGGTTTGTTTCGCAAAGAAATCTTCAGAATAGTATGTAACTGAATAATACATATGCTGGGTTTTTGGTGGGAATCAATAGAGGATTCTTTTCTATGGTATGAATAGAAAATGAAGGTGAACACAATAACTAGATTCGTACAGCTACAGCCTATACAATAAATTATGCATGTTTGTACAATATTTGCCTTAAGATGTGTGCATTGTATCTCCATATTAGTTGAAAAGCCAAGTCTCCAACAGCACTGTTCTAACTACTGCTAATTTTTTCATCTTCCTTTGTAAAATATAGGCTAATATGTACTTGACTTTTGTAAAAACAGATCTTGGTTGAGAATTTTGAGCGAATTTTTAATGTTTTCTTTCTGTTCATTTCAGGTAAGATGCCAGACGAATTGCAGTATCGTCTAATAATGGAGCAAGTATCTGAAAAGGGTATGGTGGTGCACTTAATTTATCAGTAACGACGATCCAGTGCAGTATCGTTACTCTTATTTCATATCATTCTATTTTTATTTATTTATTTGTCTATTTCCTTCTTTCTTTATTTCTTTCTTTCTTCCATTCTTCTTAACTCTATAATTCTGTATTCTTTCTTGGTTTCTCTCTTTTTGACTTGTTTATTTCATATTCGGATTCATGTTTTAGGAATCAATTTCTTTGTATCTATTTCGTTTTCTAACATTAAAATTAAGAGACTATCTTTCTTCATTTCTTTTTTCTTTTTTCTTCCTCTCGATCTTCTTTTATTTCTTACTAAGCGCCATATTTTGTGGCACAATTTCGGTTTTTTTTAATGTTTTTCTTATTAGGATCCATATGTTATTAGTCTTTCTCCTTCGTCTTTGTTTCGTATATTTTTATTTATTTTCCTTGCTTTCTTTCTTCATTCTTACTTTAATTCTTTCCTCATTTTTATCCTTACTCCCTTTATTCCTTCTTTCCTTACTTACTTTCTTATTAAAGATGGGCCTACAATAGGATTTATCATCCTCATAGTCCTTGTTTTTTTTTCGTAGTTAAGGAAGCATATACTCTAGGCCAGTGTTTTTCAACCTTTTTCATGACACGACCCCCCCTAGTATCAAAAAATATTTCGCGACCCCCCAACCCCTTTTTCCATGTATGTTAAAAATATGTAATACTTACAACAATTTTAGGCGTTTGCGTTATTTGCGCCATCTGTTGGTAACACTAGGAACTAGTGCAGGTTCCGGATGTTAGCAACAGATGGCGCTGGTAGTCCACGAAAGATCCACAAGTTTCGAGACGTTTCTTTACGCTTCGAGATAATTCTCGCTAGAATGCGCTGGCCTATAAATACGGCGGTCAACCGTGGCCATGGCAGTTTGATGCAAGACAGCGAAGGAAGTCGAATCAGAAGCAATCCCGATAAGTGAAAACGATTCAGAAGTGTAAATTCGGTGTTATGTGGACTGTAAGGTGCCTTGGAGTTGGAGTAATTATAGACTGATTTGTGAGCGTAAGTCACGCGTGGTCATGTCTGCTGTTTAGTTGTTTGAAGAGCGCGAACCACTTGTTTTACGGCACGTATTTATTTGAGTTGTTATAATTGAAAATGGATAAATTCCTGAAAAGATCATCAGAACCATCAACGTCTAGCGGGAGTAGTGGAATAAAGAAAAAACGTCTTTATGACGACAATTATTTAAAATTTGGGTTTACTGTGATTGACAGTAAACCGCAGTGCGTAATTTGCTTTGAAATTTTGTCAAGAGAAAGCATGAAGCCATCGAAGTTGTTACGCCACCTAAACACAAAACATCCTAATGAAAAAAATAAACCCGTGGAATTTTTTGAGCGAAAATTAAAAGCTCTTGAACATCAAAAAACTGCTATAGGACAAATGTCCAACCTAAATGAGAAAGCGTTGCTCGCTAGTTATCGAGTAGCTTTTCGTGTGGCTAAAGCAGGGAAATCTCACGGTATTGCCGAAAATTTGATTTTACCAGCGGCTTTAGATATAGCAGAGATTATGTTTGGCAAGCAAGAGGTCGAAAAGCTCAAAAGTATACCTCTCTCTGACAATACCATTCAACGCAGGATAAGCAATATGGCGTCTGATGTTCGTGATTAAGTCATAGAAAAAAATAAAGAAAAGTTCTTTTGTATCCTTGCAATTTGATGAATCAACGGATTTTGCGGGTTGTGCGCAATTTGTAGCTTTTGTGCGTTTTGAATCCAATGAAATAATAATGGAAGAAATACTATTTTGCAAGGCACTTCCCAAAAATACTACAGGTCAATGCTTGCATGACATGTTCCTTGAAGCTACGCAAGATATGAATATCGATTGGGCACAAAAATGCATTGCTATTTGTAGTGACGGAGCAAAAGCCATGACTGGTGCGAAGAGTGGATTTATTGCTAGACTGAAAGAACAGATGCCAAACGCTTGTTGGATGCATTGCTTTCTCCATCGCCAAGCTCTTGCAGCCAAATCCTTACCGCAAGAATACAGTCAAGTTCTTAATATTATTATTAACATTGTAAATTCTATTAAAGGAAAAGCGTTGCAGACTCGATTGTTTCGAATCATTTGTGAAGATATGGGGACACTACACCGCAATTTGCTTTACCATACAGAGGTTAGGTGGTTATCAAAAGGCAAAGTACTGACCAGAGTTATGGAACTTCGCGCTGAACTATTGGTATATTTACAGCAAGCCAAGTCACATTACTCTGAATTCATTTCTGACCCGGAATTCCTTTTAAAATTGGCTTTTCTTTCTGACTTATTTGAACATTTAAATAACTTGAATAAAAGTCTTCAAGGGCGTGATGAAAATGTCATTACAGCAAAAGACAAACTCCATGGCTTTATAAAAAAAATTGAATTGTGGTCATCATCTATAAATTAAAACAACTTTGATTCATTTTCGTCCACACAGTCTTTCATTGAAGAAGTCGGAAGCGAGATCATCATCAACTCATATATATCTGGTATGAAAATGGTGTTACATAATTTGAAGAAAGAATTGTGTCATTACTTCTCACTGCAAGAGATATCGGATAACACTGGGCAAAGATGGATCTTAAATCCGTTTTTAAATGCAGCTATAAACGAGGCAAATTTAGCAACTAAGCTCAAAGAGAATCTGCTGGAACTATCTGCCGATGGGATGTTACACTTGGAATTCAAGTCTGAAAATTTGGATACGTTTTGGTTAAAAAGAAGAACAGAATACCCGGAATTAACAACCGAGGCTTTGAAGTGTTTGATTCCATTTTCTACCTCATACTTGTGCGAGTTGGCATTTTCCTCAATGGCGCGAATAAAATGTAAACTAAGAAATCGCTTAAATTTGGAAAACGATTTAATACTTAATGTGGCAAGACCCACAGGTTGAAAAACACTGCTCTAGGCGATCTGCAAAACTAATGTTATTTAGTAAAATTCACTAAATAGAATAAAAAAAGAAAATATTCCGCCAATAAAAAATTAGGAAATACAAAAAAAAGTTTAAAAAATAGGCATTATTAAAATATCATTGATTTTGTAATCCTGCATCCCCACTTACAGTGACCAAGATGTTATTCCAATAGTTATTCCGTCAATTTACCCAATTCACTGCCCGACACTTCTTAAAAGAAAAATAGCACTATGTTGTTTCGTACTGAAGTGAGCAGAAGGAAGAAATCAAGCATTCTATAGTGATCTTGTGTCGGCAAGATCACCTTATTCATGCTTCTGGTAGATGCTCTGGGAACCCTTCATATGTATTATTGAATTATTGTTGGTAGAATATAAAAGTTCTTATATCGGTATGCGTTTTAACACGTACAGCCTTGAAGACCGTACATCTGGTTGCGTGGGTTGAATGCGGGTGTCTGAAGATTTTTCTCTGTGGCGCTTGGGGCCCTTTCAGGGAGGAGTAGTGGATATCAGTTTGTGATATGATTGCATTTTAGTAATCAATACTTATGTATAATACATAGGTTGTGTAGTTGCAGTGTGGGTTTTTTTCAGCAAAACATATATCTTTATAAAAGAACACAGGCTGCAGTTTTAATTACAATTATTCAGGCGTGAAACAATTAACAGGAGAATCCAAGACATAATGATGACTAGATTATGTTTCGTTGCATGGTTTGTACAAGACATTTTAGCTTGAAAAGTTGTATGAAGACTGTGTTGGCTACTTGTGGTGAGTTACGAGCCCATTACAGAAAATATTGAATCAAAATTATCTAAGAAACAAATTCCAGGGCAGTGTAACCTAATGAGATGATACGGAGTTTAGAAACAAAGCAAACAGAATAATCTAATAAGCTTCGCCAAAATTTTTACAATTTTAAACCAAGCATTTTAGCTCAAGATTTTAAATTATTTATATATGTAATAATAGGATGAATTCTTCAGCGCTCGGAGGATATTTGTTGTTTTCCTTATCGATGCAAATGTATACATTTCGGTTTTAATACCGAATACAAATAAAATATGCCTAAACGCAAAAAAACATTAATATTATGCGATTTCTTGAACAAATAAAAGGCAGATTGTGCGAATAAGCTAACATGACATTCTGGTTTAATATAGATATTATAAATAGTTATACGACTCAGAATCATACATGATTATGACTCACCAAGTTCTGAGTCAAGATTTACACGATACTCCAAAACGATTATCCTGAATCGAGAATCCAACCCAGAACCCCTGGTTTTCAGGCAAATATTCATCCACCGATTAAATTAACTAAATTATTCAAACAAGACTGAAGGTCTTATCTCGTTCCTGATTGCAGACACATTGCAAATCCAAATCGGTGAGCTTATCTCTCGCTTCATCAGCATTTAAATTGGATCACGATATGAGCAAAACGTTACTGCTATGTTTTGTATCAAAACAGTCTAGTAATACCACTTAGGAATTCAATTATTCAATTGAACTGCACTGGTCCGACGTATTACATTTACACCACTCCAATATTGATTCTGTCTACTATGTCGTTTCTATTTATTCTGTGCTAATGTTGTCTTTAATTTTACCATTAGCTAAAAAGTAGAGATATCACTTTTAGTCTAAGGCTCAGTTGTGAGCCTGGGAGATTGCTGGAAGAAACAGGATCTTCATCTATGGGGTCTTGCTTTGCACTGGTAGGGGGCAAGATGAATCTCCATCATCATAATGAGCATCTATAGTGATAGCAAGCATTTCATCCAGAGTAGAAACTCTGAAATGTAAATATAAGAATATTTATTAAATGTATATTCCTATTGTCCGTTTTAAAGGATACCATTAATCTCATAAACTCAGAAGCAAGATGTAAGCAAGCAGTGAACTTTTAATACCATAGTATAGTGGTATTAATCGTAGGTGATAGTCATAGCATGGATGCGCAGTAGATGCAGACGAGTCCAATAATTATTCGAACTGAGTCGAGAGGTGTATGTGTCAGTTGTGTCGTTGCTTCCAGTGCGGTAAGACCTTATATGAAACCGTATAAGAGACCTTACTATAATCACTTCTCCTCTCGCTAGTGCAGTTCAACATTCTTACCCCTCCCCATGCTTCCTCCCTCACGCGCATTTGGCCCTCGCCTCTGATTAATACAATTCTACATCACCTTAGTACTTTATAGTTTAACTTAACTTTAATAATACCGATTTATTATTATTATTATTATTATTATTATTATTATTCCCTGCTACGGAAAAAAAAGGCAGTAACGGCCTTGAACTTGAAAACTGAGAAATCGAGATCAAAGTTTAATCAGTTTTTCTTTATCACCTACTGAATGAAATTTACACATTAACTTTAAAAGAATCAGGAAAATTTACATCTGGCATAACAAATTATTTTTTCTTGAATTATTGAATTGTGACTTTTTACAGAGTGTAAGTGGATGTTGGCTTTCATTGCTAGTCAGTGGATATTAGTGTCCTTCCTTATATTGTAGCTAGTAGGCCTATATACTGTTTTCTGTCGATGGTTGAGTTGTTAAAGCGTGGGATTAAAGACAAACTTAAAAAGCAATACTTGTGTTTTATTCTTATGCAGTCTCTACTTACTGCTTTCTGTCATTGTACCTAGATGTAGAAAAAATTGCAAAGGAAGTAATAATTTTTCCTTATATTTTAACAAGAAATAATGTTACTGCTTTTTAAGGTTGTATTACGATGCAGAACGTCGAAAGGATTCAAACGATACCAAAAACTCCAATTTGTTTATTTCTCCGGTTATTGATTTCTTCCGTAGCACGACATTATTAATTATCATCATCGTCATGAACATTCTGGCTTGCATTCTTCTGGAAAGTCCTTCCGTAATTTAAAGCGTAATTATGCGTTGCTTGATTTCTTGAATTAAAGACAAACAATGAGCAGCACGAAAAAAATATAACAGATGTTTACTGAGTAACCTAACAGCAAAGCCATCTTGGTGAAATGAAAATTCTTTCACTGTTCTGACGGTCAGTAGGCTTATCTGAATTCTGTATATATGCGTAGTTAACTTTTAAAAAGTTCTCCTGAGGGCGAAAATATTTATGCTTTTTTCGTTATTTAAAATGTAAGTATTGTTTCGTAAAGAGAGAGAACGGAAGTTGATAATTTCTATAAAAAAAATTACATGTATTTTTCATTTTTATAGGTACATATACTACTCTTAATAAATGATTATAGAACACGAAGTATAAGCTTCTAGGTCTTATGTTTTAAAGATATGAGAATATTTTTAGAAAATTCTGCTCCTTACCCAATTTAATTTACAGAACAAGAAAAAATCCGACATATTATTTTACATAATTAAGAAAAAATAATTGTAATTTCATGTAAATACAGATGGAGGTAAAAACTTGTAACATTTGGGAGTGAAAATGTTCCTATTTTGGCCAATATCGTAATGATTTAAAACAAAAATTACTATTTCATCATATAAATGAAAGCTGTGCGTTTAATCTATTGTTAGTATACTAAATGTTCATATCCTACACCACACTGTAGAATCATTATCATTTTGAAACCAAGAAATTGTATTAAAAATTACAACAGTGTAAAGACAAATTAAATATTTCCATGAAACTTCAAACTTCATAATTGGCATTTAGAAGGGTGTTGCATAGTGAAACTATACTGACAAAATTAGCTGCTGACTACATTTTTAACAACAGATATTCTGACCTAAACTATCTAAATCCTCTCTTTAAATAAATAGGGCCAATAAAACGGCAAAGTGCGAGTTCACACTGGGAAGGCGAGACAAGAATCTTGGTTTTAAGATGCGCACTAGCAATGTGAGCTTGTGGAGTGGCTTCGAAGCAGCATTCACGCGCAGATCATGATCCATGTCTCATCTGATCAGTTATACCCTGAGCTACTATTGTGACTTCCTTGGTAGCGATAACGATTGACCTACAATCTCGATCGTTTTCTCTGCTCAGCATTCATCCTGAAATTAAAGGTTACACGAAAGCAAGTCTCACCTTTCTGTAGCACAAACAAGACTATAAATCAGATAATATGCCACATTATGAATGCTAGTTGTAGCTTCTTATTCTCCCGATACAATGGAAGGCTCATGTACGTACACACGCCACATTAACATGGGAAAGTAAGGCAGTTTGTTATATTTCATGCTCTCCGTGTATAAACAGTTTACTAAATTATGTAAGTCTATCACTTCCAAACAGGTCAGTAACATGTCTGCATGCAAATAATTTTCACTCTAGGTCTTATGTTAATTACCTGTTATGGATAGTGTTTATTAACCGTGAATTATGTGCTATCATGACACGATATACAGTATAATTTTATTCTGGGCTGCTGTGTATCAGCTAGAGATAAGCCCGTCAACATTTACTGCTTGTGGTTTCTTACTTTCCTTTGATAACTGTCGGTTTCCTGCAAGCTATGTGTAAACCAACAAACCAGTGTTGGTTTTCACAATTGTTGGGTTTGTGTAATCGATTATTTGAGCCATATGTCACATGTCATTTGTAATGTAAAATTGGAAAAAAATAATGAAAATAACATAATAATAACCTAATATTACTAGGAGTAATAATAATAGTAATAATAATACTAATGAATGCTTATCTTTATAATATAGAACTGCATAATGATCCACATGAAAAGAGTACAGTTTGTCTCCTTTTTTCACAGCTAAAGTACACTCGGGGTTCACGTTCAAGACTGCATGCGGTTCCATCTCAACACCATTTTACATCGTAGGTACTTCTGAGCCCATCTCAAGCATACTTCCACACTTGTTTGGAATCCTTCAGATAAATTAGTCTACTTTTAAACTCTATCAGAGCCCCTTCTGGCACTTGCAAGCCATTCCCTACAGGCCCCTTTCGAGTCAGTGTTCAATTTCCCTTTGGTACCTGAGGCTATTCTGCGAATGTAGGTATTTCGGGCATGTTGAACCCCATACAATTTTATTTGGACATACTGAGCATTCGATGTATTTTTTGGTTACACTAAAAAAGCTGACTTTTCTGACATTCTGTTTCTAAAATTACCTCTATCCCTTCCCCATTAACGAGAAGAGTTGTTAAAAACACACGAAGCTTATAGTATCATTTATCATATAATAGACCTAATAATCATAATAATAATAATAATAATAATAAAAACAACAGGCGTATAAAATTATTATCAGAGTTTAAAAAAGATTTGATATATAATTGCTATACATTTGCTACAAATTTAAATAGAAAATAAATTATTTCCCATAACAGCAATTTATTAACTAAAACATGACAATAGTCTTTAAATTTTATAAGAATTAAAGGAGGCACCGTCATTGAATGTCACTTGACTACAGATTCCATTAGTCTCTCGCGAGAATAGGTTCTCCACTCTTGTGTAATTAGTAAGTATGAGACAGTAGTTAGGGAAGGAGCGAGGCTATTCGGAATTGTATGGCCCTCATTATCCTCAGGATCTGTTGAAATGCCTGTGACGGTTCGAGAAGCAGTCTATTTTACATATCAGTATAAGCTACAAATAATATATAAATTTACATATAATTAACTAATTAAATTTATTTTTGAACCTCATAGGGTCATTCCATATTAAATCAACAAATTTTAAGAAAATTTTTTGCCACACCATTTTTGATTTTGATAAAATTTCGTAGGTGATGTGTACCAGTCTTCTGAACCCCAAAACAAATCTTGTTATACCGCTAAAAAATTTTACTCCTGAGATATAGGCATTTGTTTGGAGCACGAACAAGCAAAAAATGCAATTTCAGACCTATTTTCTGAAAGCCGTAGAATTTCTATTTGAATCAGTAGGATGATGAGATAGGGCTCATTGGAAATCTTAAAGAATGGACTTTCATTTGTGCATACTAAATTAGATTTAAGTTAAGTCTAAACATACGTTTTTAGGGCTCTAATCTTCGTTCGTGAATTGTCGTTTTGCGTAAATTTAGGCATTAAAAAAACAACGAAGGAATGGAGTAACAGGCCAATTTTTTTTCCTGTTACACTTATGTATGAGGAGTATGTGTAGAAAAAAACTGAGCTGTTACTGGTGGTCCTTCACCCTGAAAAATTTGCTTAAACTTTGAAAAAAATGTAAATCGTGCTTTTTTTCGGTCCCAAAAAGTGTGGGACAGGTGATAAAAATCTGAAAATGCCAGGATGAGAAGCCCTTATAGTGTACTTTAAAATAAAAACAAAATCATTCTGTGACTCGAAGGGATAGAGAAGCTACAAGCCTTTGAACTATCAAGAAAACAGCACTTGACCGCTACTGAAAATAGGCTAAGCAGATAGGATAATTACCACAAAATTTAATTTAAATTTACATAAAATACAAAACACTTATTTACAAATGAGAATTTTCCTCAGTTATACAACTTTCTGATTTGTTGTGATTTTTCTAGCAAATGTACATTTGATTTCTTTTTAAGCTACATTGATGGCAATTTCAAGTAGGCCTACTGTATTTAGCAACCATTCTTATCCTGGTTTATTAGGTGTAGGTACTGGATTAAACTCTACTCTTCTATACAGTATATTGAATTATATGTTAACTGATAACTGATAAGTTCTGGACAAGCACTGTTCATTGGAGTCTGGTTGCTGACCAAGTCATGTTTGAATATGCATAGCTTCATATGATCCAGCCCCTCTGTTGAATGCTGTCCACTATTCACTTATTGAGCTGACTCACAGCATGTAGGTTGTGTTTGTGCTTCATTATCTTTTGATTAGTTTATTTTTTTAAAATAATTACTATTGTTATTTTGTGCTGAATACATGCTTTGAAATTGTTACCAGTATATTACTATGATGGAGTGTTCTTGTTCTGTTGGCATCTTATAAAGGAGAGGTATGTCATAAATTACCTTACTCTAGGTCTTCAGTACTCAATACTATTTCCGAGTTCACTGAAGAACAAAAAACATTATTTTCAATTAGAACTGGTTGCGATGATATAAAATGTTTCACAAGGCTGAATTTTTGGACAGATGCTTCCAAATTTTGTGTACGGTCTTGCTCTGACCCCTACAGTGTTCACTCAAAACCTATTAAAAATCTCTCTCAGATAAATATCAATGACACTTTCCATGTGCAATCCTGAGCTGAAATTAATCCCAGGGAAGGTATTGTGCACAACATTTTAAAAAATTAAAAATCCAAATCAAGGCACAGAGACCGGTACTGACAGTGAAGATGAATGCCCAGACATTTATGAACCTGAAACCATTCTTGTTGAAACAATTAATGATGCTTGTTCAGCCCTTGGTATTTCTCCTGTTAAGGCGCAGAAGCTGTCAGTTGATGCTAGACCCTCAGTGTTAACAAATGAGGTTAGTATATCAGGAAAGTTAAGTAAGTCTATTGATTTGAACATTTCAACTGATAATGAGGAATTTTCAATGAACATGCAGCCTGCCAGTTTAGCGAATGAGTACAAGCAACTAATTCACAAGTTTAAAGGAAAAAAATGAAAGAACATTGTAAGTTTAGCTCCTAGTAGTTGGAGTATTAGTATAGTTCAGAGTGAGTTTAATGTCAGCCAATACTTAGCCCACCAGTCAAGAAATTTAGTGAAAAAGAACGGGATTTTGCCACAGAATAGGGAGAACAGGACTAGGAATAAACTTGATGAAGTTTCAGTCAAAACTGTACAAGACTTCTACGAAAATGATATGAGTACAGCAGAATGATGCCAAGGAAAAGGTACTGTGTATCTGTTAGAGGACCTAATGGATAAAAAGGTTAACATACAGAAAAGGTTAATTTGTGGTAGACCTAACCTTAAAGAGCTTTATGCAGCTATTAGTGTTTAATGCATTATCTACATCCAAAAAACCAGGATAAGAATGGTTTCTAAATAAAATAGTTGAAAATACAGTACCTGAAATTGTCATCAATGTAGCTTAAAAAGAAGTCAAATGTGAAAATTTGCTAGAAAAATTACAAAAAATCAGAAATTTGTATAGCTGAGGAAAATTCTCATTTGTAAATAAATGTTTTGTCTTTTATGTAAATTTAAATTAAATTTTGTGGTAATTATCCTATCTGCTTAGCCTATTTTCAGTAGCGGTCAAGTGCTGTTTTCTTGATATTTCAAAGGCTTGTAGCTCCTCTATCCCTTCGAGTCACAGAATGATTTTGTTTTTATTTTAAAGTACACTATAAGGGCTTCTCATCCTGGCATTTTCAGATTTTTATCACCTGTCCCACACTTTTTGGGACCGAAAAAAAGCACGATTTACATTTTTTTCAAAGTTTAAGCAAATTTTTCAGGGTGAAGGACCACCAGTAACAGCTCAGTTTTTTTCTACACATACTCCTCATACATAAGTGTAACAGGAAAAAAAATTGGCCTGTTACTCCATTCCTTCGTTGTTTTTTTAATGCCTAAATTTACGCAAAACGACAATTCACGAACGAAGATTAGAGCCCTAAAAACGTATGTTTAGACTTAACTTAAATCTAATTTAGTATGCACAAATGAAAGTCCATTCTTTAAGCTTTCCAATGAGCCCTATCTCATCATCCTACTGATTCAAATATAAATTCTACGGCTTTCAGAAGATAGGTCTGAAATTACATTTTTTGCTTGTTCGTGCTCCAAACAAATGCCTATATCTCAGGAGTAAAATTTTTTAGAGGTATAACAAGATTTGTTTAGGGGTTCAGAAGACTGGTACACATCACCTACCAAATTTTATCAAAAATAAAAAATGGTGCGGCAACACCCATTTGTTGATTTAATATGGAATGACCCCATACGTTTGGGCTATAAGAAATGTAACTTCATTAAATTGTCCTTTATTGCAGTTCAGATACTTCGGCAAAAGAAATAAATAAGATAACCAAAATAATTATAATAAATGACAGAGTAATTGCCCAAATTCATTCAAAATAAAATCATAAAATCTCATAGCCCGTGTTTGGTCTTAAAATGACCGTGAAAAGACGGAACATTCAATATAAATATTATTAACTAGAAATAAGGCAAAGGAATTAAAATCACTTAGCGATTGTACCTACTTAATTTTCATCTGCAAGCTCGTTCTTGCAGTTTGTTTACACTTTGTTGAAAGAATCCTCTTACAATGAATAATACACTTATCTTTCATCATTAAGTAAACAAACTGCATTTTGTAAGTCAAAGAGCAAGTGCTAAACAATTCATTAATGGGCCAACATAATTCTGTCCTGAAGAGAATCGAGGTAATACATTTTTCTCTCTTATAATTTGAGACGCCTCTCAAAAACAACCGTGAAGGAGTCTCTTCTTCGTCGCAGACAGTGATATTGACAAACATCATGGTGGTCTGTCTCCAGACACTAATCATATTTTCGGACGTGATTTGCTTACCAGATTTGTGCCAGGCAAGATTGCTAATATAAACATCTGCTAGAATCTTATTAAAAGTGCGTAGAGAGGAGGAAAAGATGTTGAACTTCACATCAAAGAAGTTTTTCTTCCCTTTTACTAACTTCTCATTTCTCTCAACAGGCCTGCTTTCAAGTAACATAAAAATGCATGAAGGTAGAGAAAGGGTTATTGGCTTGAAAAGCAACTCCGGTAAGAATGTATACAAGCTAGCCCAGGGGTAACTCATTCTCTTCATCTTGTACACGTAAATTCCATTAGATATCCTGCATGTAGCAGATCGGAATTTTGGGCTCACAGGGAAGTCTTTGCTGTTCGGCCTTGTATCGTGTACTATTAAAGACAAAAGGATCATTTATGTGTTGAGGTTTTCAGAACTGTATGCTTTCTTGTACATTATGAAGATCGATAAAGATACATAAGCCACCATCCCTGAGGCTACTCACTTCATCGAGGCTTAGAGAGAAAAAAAGAAGTTGGAGCGAGTGACATTATGGAGGCTGAAGAGGAATCTTTATTCATCCTAGTCGTTAAAATCATCAATGTTGTAAATAATATATTCAGTTTATGGACGTTAAAGTAAGAATCTGCCTTTCTTACAGAAAAGTAAGTGCTTATACACTAAGCTCGATGTGCTTATACAGTAGGCCTGTGTCATATAAAATCTGTATCATTTACAACATCCAAAATAATGAAAAGAGATAGGAAAGCCGTGAGATTGAGTGAAACTTGAAGAGAAATTGGGCTAAATCATTGTATTGAATAGCCAGATATGTTTCTTTACTTAACATCTTTACTGTCTCTTTTGTCTACTGTCTACTGTCTCTTTGAACGATTTATACATTTTATTTGTACACTAGTCTGTATTGGTTATTTTTACTTCCTAAGGGAAGCCTGTACTGAAAAAGAAATGTCAGTTTATAATCATTCTGAAATTCTAACCATGCGATAAGGTTAGTGATTTTACTGGACTATTTTGGAGTTCAGTATAGCAATAAAATGGCACGTAAAAATATTCAGTTAGTTTTTTCTTATGCTAACAAGTAGAGAATTGGAGGTTTTCCTCTTGTCTAAAATAAGAGTATTCCTATTTTTTTCGGACATAATACAAATTTTGCACTATTCCACATATTATACAAGAACAGGGTGTAGGCAGGGGTGCCCCCCCCCCAAACGTCATGACTCACCCCCCAAACTTTATTGCTCACCCCGCCCAAACTTCATTGCTCACCCCGCCCAAACTTCATTGCTCACCCCCCCAAACTTCATTGCTCACCCCCAAACTTCATTGCTCACCCCCCAAACTTCATTGCTCACCCCAACCCAATTGACTATCAACAAGGGTGTCCATATGATATTCTCTAGGGGGGGGAATTTTTTAAATTAATTTATTTTTTGTCGCTTTAACTTCTTGGGCCACTTTGTTACATTATATTAATAATATAATAAGTGCAACAATGACGTAGCCAGAAAATAATTGCGGGGAGGGTCGGAAGTGCCGGGGGGGGGTTGGAATACCCCCCAAAAAGGGGGCCGATGGTTCATCCCCAGACAATTTTTAAATATTGAACCAACGAAAATCACAGTTTACGCTATTTTAGCACAGAAAAACTAGTTAGGAAATTTGTTTACCATACTCTATTACATGCCAGTGTAAATAAGAAAATGTTACCTAAGTCGGGTGTCTACCCCCGGGAAATTTTTAAATGTTGAACTAACGAAAATCAATTTTACGCTATTTTAGCACTGAAAAACTGCTTCCATGTTTACTATACTCTAAGACATGGCAACTTAAACAAGAAATTGTTACCTAAGTTATAATACTTATTACTATTTATAAGAAAAGTTTAATAACGCATGGAACAGTGGACATAATAGGCCTACTCATTATGTTATGAAAAGAAAATAACTGCTATATCTTATTTGACACACCAACAAATCTTGTTTAATTAAATAAATCTTTTTTTAAAATACAATTATAGAATTTTAGGTTTTGACTTTTGGGGGTCCAAACCCCCTGAACCCCCCTTTCCTAATCCACTGTGGATTCTGCTTCCATGTTGTCGATTTGGTAAAACTTCTGCAATTCAAATAATTGTCTTAAAAGAAAAACTATAGAAAACTATAATAATAATTTTTAATATACATTTTTTTCTTGCGCCCCCCCCCCCCGCCCCCGGGTAAGGGCGCCCATGGCTGTCGAAATTCTTCATCTTTATCTTTATAAAGAATTAGAAGAGACGTTTTGAAGTTATAGAACTTGACCGTTTTTATTTTTAACATATAAAACGCTAATTTTGCAACAATTTTCAATCCCCCCCAGAAAATTTATAAAACGATAATATTTTGCCCCCCCCCCCACCCAGAAATTTCAATGACGCAGTCTGCGTCTTAACCCCCCCCCCTCTGTGGGCACCCCTGGTGTAGATATGTAGTCTGTTTATCTATCTTTTTAACATTAGACTAGAACATTTTATAGACAGATGAAAAATTGCATTGCATCAAGTAATACATTTTTTAGGCAGCTTGAATTAAAAGTACGAGTTCTAACACAAGACACATGAAGTTAAAGTTGCACTAGTGCAACAATCTTTATGACACTCCATTATCAACATGGGCATCGTCTTTCTCACATGAAAAATACACTTTCAATTAATAATAATTGCACGTGATTATTAAATAAACTCAGTTTGATAGGAATTGAAAATGTAAAAATAGTTTCTCTTTTTTAAAAGTAAATATTTCTTACTATGGTTGCAAAAATAGTCATATCTATTGGCTGAAAAGCACTGTCCACTCCATTCCTTAAGTTGGCAGACATGTACTAGAAAATCAGTCTGTTTGCGCATGTGCATACTAGATGGCAGGACAGCTGGAAGTATCTCAAAAAGGCTGCACGGTACGTAACAATTTTTTTTTCACATAATATTAACCGCTGTCTAATAATAATGCATGATACACTTAGTAAAATTAATTTAATTTTCTCATAGGATTGCTTCACTCGCTCTTACGGGCTCGTTTTGCAAACATACCTACTCGCAAAATAAAATCTAGCTTTTACCACTTGTTTCATAAATAACTATTGTAAATTGTACGTTATAAATTTCTTCCTTTGTAGCAAATCAGTGTAGTATATTATCACTTCAGAGTTATATTAAAATAAATTGGGAATTACCTAACAAGAAATGAGTAATGTCTACCATAAGCTTATGCCCAAATTATATTGTTATCTTTTAATTTAATCCTTAAGAGGTAGATTAAATAAACACATATTTCTTATATTCTGAACGACATTCGAAAATAGTGAAGTCGATAGTCTTGTATATTGTGCCTCTGGGCATTTTATTATAATTATCCTTTTATATAAGTTCACAATAAATTTTCAATGTCAAGGTAAACACTAATGGCTTTTTATGTCTAAATGGAGGAGTACTAGATGAATAATAGTATTACCGGATTATTTCATTATGGAGGTTTGTCGGTATAAATCATTATTAAAGTAGTGCTGTATGTATTTTTTCATCCAGGCCGCTCCCACACGGCTGGGTGGTTAGACCTCTCTCATTCAACCGCTGGTACTCGGGATTGAATGGCGATGGATCCATGAGGAATTATTATTATTTTCATTTACATTCTGTTTGACGAAAGAATTAAGTGTTCGTAGGCTTTCCTCTCTTATGGGCAAATATCCTTAGGGTTGGAAAATTGCATATGGCATTATTTTGTCGTACGATAGAATTGGATTCAAGGGAATAAACTAGAAAGGATAAAAACGGAGCAGACTCAAAGTATTGGAAAGTGCAATGACAGTATTGTCAACTTGGATAACGCGATCTGCTACAGGAAATGGCGTCACGTGCTCTCCCCACCCCCTCTTACGAGTACCCACTGTATACCATCAACATATGACATTGACACTACGCGTCCCCCTCTCTCGCTTCTTCCTGTCCACTATTAGTCATGTCATAAAAATTCTCTTCCCTCCCTCCCACTTCTTCACTCATTCTCTCTCTCTCTCCCTCCCACCCCAATGTTACGTATTTGTATCTCCTTCATCCCTCACGGAATAAAGTCAGTTGGAATTTTAATGACTGTACTGATGCATGGGCTTTTCTTTTACTTCTGCGTTCAAATTAAAACTGGAATTTTAAGTTGTTGTTCCCACTATAATTGCGTTGTGCAGACGTAACAGAGTGGCGGCAGTGGCGCAAGTATATTTGGTTGAATTCTTTATGTCGAAAACTTAGGATATTTTTAAAAAGTTTACATTCTTCAGCTCTTACGTATACGTTTATAATAATGCATAAGGACCAATTGAAACAATGTTTTATTTCGTCTTTCCAAATATACACGTAGGGTTGATACATTTCGTAGTTGCCTACTTTGTTGCAATATCTATTTCAACTCTGATCTATGCTTAAAAGCCATATTTGCTAATAATTGTATCATTGTGTTTTTATAATATCAATTTAAAAATTGTATTTATTTAGTGAAACCGTGGTATACTGCATTCAGTGACTTTTGGACCAATGGAAGGGGAGTTTGAAAACGCGCCCAGCGTGTCACGTGTCGTGTGAGTAGGAGTCAATCGAAACAATCCAGCGCGTTGCAAGCTTTAGTTTGGCAGATTTGGTACGCACTCCCGTCTAGTACAGAGTGCTCTTGTTAGTACTAAATTATTTAAAGTGATATTGTGGCTGTGGGAAGTAGCTAATGAGCCGAGTGATTACGAGGATACTGCGCCTAATAGAAGGCAGAAGATCTGTGCGTAAATAAGTGGCTCATATTATTTTTAACGTTTACAATTTTTTCAAAAAAGGGGATTCACCAGTGGCTCGTACTGTTGCTGCAAAGAGTGTTCCAAGGAAGAATTATTAATGTGGACATACATAATTATGAAACCCCGGCGAAGAAAACAATGATGAAAACTAAATAATTAGCTAATTTTATAAGATTTGATGGTTTTACCCGTGACCTGATACGAAGAACTGTTTGGAATTTTATTCAAATTAAACAGCACCAAAATCAGACAAGATTCTAAGTGCACTACGCGAGGAAACAACACAGGCTATGAGTTTCCATATTCACCATATTAACGTCGCTGATGATACTTTTAAAATCCATGAACTTTAGATTTAAGAAGCAGAGTCGCCGGACACCAGCAGTCTAAACAAAAACAATACAGATATGGTGAGCCGATTATTTGAATAAAATTGTATACTACAAACAATTAGGCTACCAAGGCTACCAAGATCTCTATCTCGACTATACACATGAAGGTGTTTTTCGACAATTGAAACAGACCCCTGTGATGGCCGATTTTCAGCTGGAAAAGGAGGAAGAGTAGGCCTAGTGATCCTTCACATTGGCGGACAAAATTGTTTCGTCTCTGGAGCTTTGTTTGTTACTCACAAAAACCTGCTGGATGCTCCAGCTGACTATCATGGGACAATGTTGAGGAATGGTTTGAAGACAGTCAGACTATTGGAAGAACCCTCAGTGATTGTGATGGACAATGCAAAGTAGGCCTATCATTCACGTATTCTGAATCCCATGCCATCTACCTGCGAAGAAATAATGAACTTCATAGTCGAACATAAAGTCGACCTTCCAACTACCGACTACCGACTTCCAGTACCGACTACACTGCTGCAATTGCGAAAAGCACGGCCTGCATATCATAGAGTCGAAGTTCTGGCAGTTGCTGAATTAGCAGCAAAATATGGACACACAATTTTAAGATTACCTCCTTGCCACAGGTGTCTGAACCCAATTGAATTTGCTTGGTCAGAACTAAAAATAGAAAAGTTTCTTCGGAAAATGCTCTTGGAAAGAAATATGTCAAAGAAGTTAGGGTGCTAATCGAAAATTGATCGGAAAAATAAACAAAAATAACCACTAGCCCTCATCAGGAATGTGGAAAATACTGAAAAAGAATTTCGTGCTTTGCATGGAGCCCACAGAGTACTTCGTTCCTTATAAATCCGAATGACTCGGATTCTTAGTGTATGCACCACTTCTGAAGATTTAGCACTTTCGGAATTAATATTGGTTGGTTGGTGTATGGTTATTTAACGACGGGGATGTATTGCTACTTAGGCCTGTGACCGTTGCCGGTGTACATAATTTTGTCCCGCAGGAGTTCTTTTACATGTTTGTAAATCTACAGATACGGGCCTATCACATTTATGCACGCATAAAATAATGCCATCGACCTGGGCCGGGATCGAACCCGCTACCTTGGGCACAGAAACCCAGCGCGATACTGTCTGCGCCACCCAAGGAATTAATATGAATATTAAGTTATTCGTCCATAAGAGAAACAGAATAGCACGGACGTAAGAGAGAGATATTACAACCCCGCAGTTTACTCTCTCAGCCTGAACGCACACGTCATAAGCGTATCGTATCCTCTGTTCTCCCCTTCCGCTGGTCGAAAAACTCTGAATGCAGTATAAATCTTTTTACGGCCCACCCGCGTATACAGTATTTTTTTTCTTGCTTATACTGGTGAAACGCGAGTGAGGGATCGGTCATTCAGGGGTGGGAGTTCAATTCAGAGAGACAAGCCTGTCTTCCTGTCCTGCCAGTCATGACAGCCGTAGCCATATACCTAGTCAACGTGATGTGACTCCCTTGAAGACTGGCGTAGAGAATGATGCATCACCCCTTCAAATGACAATATTTCGATAATAGTCTCGTCTAGGCAATTGAACATCTTTCTCGTCAGGCTTAGGTAGAAAAAATTACTGTATGCAATTTTTATAGTGCCGCAAAGCTATAAACCACTCTTACATATATCGTTTTTAGGAAATTAACAATAATCAGGAACTAGTGGTAAAAAATTATTGAAGGTTATATATGCCTACCATAAGTAGTGGGTAATATGTGCTTTTACCCTTCTTCAGGCGATAAATGATTCCGTTGAAATTGTTGTTTGTTCCTTCGTTTGCACTTAGCTGCATCACATTACAAACCATAACTTCCACATTATAAAAGGCACACTGTCTAAACTATTCACTGTTTCAGAAAGCAACATCACGAATTATTTAAATTATATATTTAGTGGCATTTTTGGTTAATAAAGTACTCTGAATGTAGATACACATTTTATGCTCCTTACAGAAATAACTTAAAGTGAGAATGTGCTGTGGTTTCATGAATACATATCTGCATAACGTGGAGACAGAATTTGACAATTTAGAGACTGGCTCTAATTTAGTTTATCTTTGAAACCTTAAGATGCCGCCCAATAATTATTGAAACCTTATCAGAAATCTCACTAGTAAATAGTGAAGTTGAGGAACCTGTCATTCAAGATGACATACATTCTGCTGGTAATAGTTATAGTTGTTCAGAATGTGGGCTATGTTTTAAAACAGAAAGAGGTCTTATTATTCATCAGTCTAAAAGACATGCATATTCGTCTAATAGGAAAAAAATTGACATTTTAAATAGAAAGACGAATGAAGCAGCATTGTACTCTTCCAAACAATCTCAGAATGCCCATAGTAGTCAAAATGCAGAATTAGGAAAAGACGTTAATCATTGGCTCCACGTCTTTGAAAATTTGCTACTGAATATTGATACGTTTGATAGTTCTGTATTTGATGCTGCAATAAAAGACTTTTTAGACTTTTTGTATGAAGCCAACTCAAAACTTCCAGGACCTCAACATCCTGCAATTCGATTTTACCAAATGAGAAAGAAAAACAAACATACTGGCGAGGAAATCAATCACAAAAGTTCTTCAAATCCGCAACGTTCCTCTACGGCTAGACGTAAAAGAAATCAAGGACGTTATTCTTATGAACTTGCCCAATTTCAATATCAGAACAGACGAAAAGCATTAGTTAGAAAAATGATGGATGCTGATAAGCCGAAGCAATGCCCAATTGCAATAGACGCAATAGAAGAGAATTTTGGTAATCAATTTGGTTCTCCTAATAATGAGACTAGAGAGATGCATTTATCAGCCGACTTAAATAATGACCTTCGAGAAGTCTCTATTGCTTCTGTAAAACAAGCGATTAAAGGAATGTCAGTGGATACTTCCCCTGGGCCTGATCGTATACTAATGAGAACAGTAAAGGAACTAGGGATTTCTGCTATTATTGCAGTTATCATTAATATCATGCTCTCTACATCGTATGTACCTGAAAAACTTAGAGAGGGAAAGACAATATTGATTTACAAGGGTAAAGGAAATACAAATTATATGTCTTCCTGGAGACCTATAACTATATACTCAGTGATAAGACGCATCATTGAACGTGCGCTAGATAAGGAATTAAAACATCAGATTGAACTTAATCACAATCAGTGGGGTTTTATGGCAAATGTAGCAGGTTGCCACATAAATTCACGCATCATAAATAATTGTTTGAAAGATGCCAAGATGAAACAGAAGGACTGTGTGGTTGCATTTTTGGATGTCTCACGCGCCTTTGACAGAGTTGGTCATGCACATATTGAGAACTCCCTTACTGCTCAAGGCATTTCATCTGATCTTCAAGGATTAATTCTCTCCTTATTGATAAATAACACAGTTCAAATTGAAGTTGGTAATCGTCGAACTAAGAAAATACCTATAAGATGCGGGGTTCCTCAAGGTGGACCACTTTCGCCAACATTATTCAACATTGCCATTAATTTCCTTTACACTGAAGTCTGTGATCCAGGTTTTGCAAGTAAACATGGGTATTGTTTTGATGATACTATCGAACCACTTTGTCTCACGGGTTTCGCTGACGATCAAGCTGTAACAGCATGTAGTATTGAATCAGCAGTCCGAGTAATTGATGTCACACGAAGTCTATTACAATCTATAGGCTTAGAAATTCATCCTGGTAAAAGCACTGCAATTGTACTCAAACGAGGAGAACTTACACAGTCTGAGTTGCAGTTGTTTTCAGGTGAAGTGATTACATCTATAAATAAATCAGAAACCATAAAGTATCTTGGATGCACTTTTAATGATGAACTGTTATTCAATAAGAAGTTGGCTAAGTCTCCTTTACTTCAGCCCAATCAGAAACTGAATGTAATAAATCAGTACATATTCCCCTCACTGATTTATCCTTTACAGACAGCGCTCTTGCTTAACATTCCCTTATACATTCTTGATGGGCTTGACGTAATCATCAAACGGACTACTAAAGACATCATGTGTCTTCCTGACAGAATGACAAGTGCGATGTTGTATGCTCCACGCAAGTTGAGAGGCCTTGGTTTGATTAAATGTCAATGGGAAGCCCCTTTACAACATATTTCTATAGCTAATAAACTATCAAACTGTGACGATCCACGTTTTACAAGGTGTTTCAATTTTGATGAAGAACTTCAAACAAGCCTTACTCGCCTGAAAATAAATAATTTTGAAGCATTTCGAAAACCAAAAATGCTTCGTAAACATCTTAGGCAAATGTCCTTTGAAGAATGGTCTTCTATGCCATGGCGAGGAGTTGGAGTAGTTAACTTTTCTGAATTTCCACCAGCAAATAACTTCATGACTACTAGATTAAGTTTAACTTCTTCTGAGTGGACATCTTTGTTGAAATTGAATGTAAATTATGCAAATCTCAGAGGCGTCCCAGGAAATAATGGAGGATTGGATGGTACAACCCTTTGCAGAAGATGCGTTAAGGAGACTGAAACACCGAGTCATGTACTCGGGTCCTGTCCATTCAACTCTCTACTTATTACCCGTAGACATCATAAGATCAAACATATCCTCACTGATTTGTTGCATGATAAGACCTTTGACTGTTTCGAAGAAGTTCATGTTATTGATGAAGCGGGATCCAGTCGATTTGCAGGTATAGTGGCATTCAAAAAACAAGATAAAAAGGCCTACATCCTGGACCCCACTGTGCGGTACGAAAATAATGATATAGACCATGCTAAACAAGTTGATCAGGAGAAGAAAGCAATTTACAACAGCTGCATACCATTCTTTCAGCAAAAGTATACATCTAGATATGGAAACCGCAATTACATCGTGCAAGGACTTCTATTTGGAGCACGGGGTACAGTCTATCAGTTTGTAGCTGACTTTCTAAAACAACTTGGAATTGATAAGCGCCACCTGATAACTATCTCAGAAACTATAATATCCGACTCTGTTGGAATAATAAATCATCATATTTATGGGAACATGCATTGAATCTCTGTTTATCTCTACTTGTCAATTTAACTCAAAGCAAAAACAAAAATTGTGTTTGAATTATTATCCATTGGCCTTCATGGCTTGAATGGTAAGCTGTGTCTTAGGGCAACTTGTGTATTCAAGCAGCTTCATTTTTATAATAAATGATTTCTTCTTCTTCTTCTTCTTATAATACCGCAAACAAATCCTGAAGAGAGGTCAAAACATGAACTCTTTTCGTAATGGAGATGAAGTTTTATGGTGTTTCAGGAACGACATTTTTTTAGTTATTAATTTATCAGAAGGGAACAAATAGTAGCCTATTTATTGTGGACCGGGTGTATATGAAACAATAATAACTAATAACAGACAACTGACTGGATATATGTAATATTAAAACAGTTATTTTAGGAACGGTAAGTGCATATTGGCAATGTGTAGATAACGAAACAATGAAGGTTTTATTCTACACCAATAACACAATCTTAGCACCCCATTTTTTGAAGGAATAGTACCTGTATATCTTGAAAGTTCGTCAATATAATATAGCGGTGTAGCCATACCTGTCTGTATTTTTACTCTGTTGCTGCTTAATCTTCTTTTTCTTCCATTTTCCTTCTCCTCTCCCTCCCCTCCTGATGCTCCTCTTCCTCTCCTCCTGATGCTCCTCTTCCTCATGATCTTCGTCATCGTCTCCTTTTTTTCTTCTCTTTCTTCTTTTTGTAATATTTCCTATTCTGTATTAGGGATTCATACCAGCATGGTGTTATTAACGATACTTACTTATTGTCCGACTTTATCTGTCAGTCACCGCAGAATAAAAGACTGATAAACCAGGTTTCGCGTAGGAAGAAAGTATAGGGTTCTCAGACACCCATGTCCCCTTATGTAGCTCAATTTCTTTATAAGCAAAGGTAGGTTATTGGAATTACCTCGCATGTGACACAGTAAGAATAAAAGTAAGTGGGTATTGTCCGCATTGGTAAAACAATTTTTTTTTTTACTAATATCAGGATAAAAATATAATATATTTTGCATGCGACATCACCTTGAACTGTTAGCATTGTATTGTCAGTGGACTTGAAGAGAATGTTAATGTGTATTTTCACCTGTAGGACTGTTCATGTCATTTTCCTCGATTGTTTCACAACAAACTCAGACAAAAAAGTACAGAGTTCATGAATTGTTCAAAACGGTAGAAGATAGAGTAGGAGATGACCAAAAGAATCCTAATTTTTTTTTGTAAGTGTTCCTCCATGCTTGACAGTATGATTCTTCACAAAAAAACCAAGGCATATAAAAACAGTTTAAAACTGAGAATTTCTATTAGTGCAGAAATAAGAATCTTAAACAACTTTAAGGTAAAGAATAGGTCTAGCATAGGCTATACATTTCTCGTTATTTTCTGAATTTTTTTATTCTACAGCATTGTAACTTTTAAATTAAAATACCTACTTTAACACTTTCTTTATCTGCACATATTTTATGTGAAGTAATTAAAAAATAATTACCTGAATGGATAAAATATTTATAAATATTTTAGGATCTGTTACTGCATCTAGCTTCTGAAAATTAGCATATATCCATGAGTAAGTTACTGCACATAATGCTTTCATCCACGAAAGAAAAACTGTATATAGGCCTATGCATTATTTTGGTTACGGCAGCACAAGGGAAGTAAAGATAGTGTCGCCAGTTCCAATCTTACAAAAGGTTCTTATTTTAAGTTACCCCTTTGAAATAAAACAGATACCAGCATGGTAGAGATGATAAAAAGTTGCCTTCGTCCGATGTCAGTGACCTTAAGGCAGCATTCCTTCACTGTTCAGTAGTGTTCTGCCCTTAAGAAATAATCTATTCCATAGTATACGCTTAAGTCTGTGTTTTTTTCTATTGTAGAAAAATTGTCTGTCTCGTAAAGTCTATTACAGCACTGAAGATTGAAAGATGTATTTTCATATTAGAGCACAATAGGCAAGTCATGAATGTCAGGAGATAAGAGTTCGAAATAACAATTTAGCGAACTATAATTATCAGCTGGTATTTTAGTCAAGCCTTAACATTAACCGAATTTACGATAGTTCTTAACATTTGGACAGTTTAGCCAGAAATAAATTTACTTTATGATGAAACTTTTATGTTCATGTGTTTCATCAGTTTTGAAGAACGGAGAACTGTCACTAAATCAATCAATTAATTTTGCAGCTGCCTCACTTGATAGCTGTGAGATTTATTCGATGACTTTCTTAGTTGTTAAAACTCTAGTAACTACATATTCATTTCTATGAATTGAATCCACATTATCGTTACAACATATATGTAAGTAAAATTTATTGTTCCTACAATCGAATGCCAGATGTAATTCTTAATATTCATTAAGGTAAAAGTATGTCTGTGTCTTTAAAAGGAAGAATATTTGTTTATCCGTCTGTTATTCAAATCTACAGTTTTATTCCGATCCTGATTTCATTGCGGTTTACACCAGATATTTGTGAATGTCAGGTGTTATTTATATTAAGTATTAAGGTAAAAATACTTCTATATCTGAGCATCGATGACTTTGTGCATGCATGTTAAATGCAATTTTGAAGTTAAATGTGTTAAGTGCAATTTGGAAGCTCCTCAGGCATATCTTCACTCTATACAAATATGATAAGTGAAAAAACGGAATCGTAATATACTTTAAGTAGGGACAGAATGTGGTAAGTCCTTTTTTGGGTGCACATTCGTCATAATTAGACATATTAGAACTATGGAACTAAGAACTATAGAATTGTACTTAACTCACGTGTGTACTAACCCATGATATTAGGATTTTTCAATTAGCCTAAACCTTCTGATGACACCAAGGCCCTAAGTCAGCTCAGCCTAAAACAGAAACTACTGTCGGGGAGAAAAACATAGAGACTCGAGTTTGAAGTCTAAAATCTCAAGAACGGCTCATCCGATTACGTTAAAATAAAGTTTAAACTGAAGCTATTTTAAAGCCATTTTATCTGATAACAATACAAAAATTTTCGGTTAAGCCAAAAAAATGTTAGGGATTAAAATCCGTCAAAAGTACCGGTTTTCTTAAAGGTCCGGACTAAAAGTAAAGTTTAAACTTTTATTGTAAAAAGCCGCTAGTGCAATCGTTTTAAAATTTTAATAGGGCACGCACAGGTTTCTTATAAACATAATCCTTGAATTTCAAAATTTTATTTTGTTTATTTTTTATGTTGTTGTCAATTTTCCGAACCTTTGCTAAAACCACTGTTTAAAGCCTAAAAATATCGTTCAAATCACCAATGTGATTGTCATTATTCAATTAATACTAATCAAATATAGTTTTAAACATTCCAAAGCAGCTGTTTATAAAGTTGATTTTTATTTGTCATCAAGTTTTAATCCCGCGGCAGACAAGAGACCACCGCTTCTCCGGCGTGCGGTTCGCGGAGAAGCGGTGGTCTCTTGTCTGCCGCGGGATTAAAACTTGATGACAAATAAAAATCAACTTTATAAACAGCTGCTTTGGAATGTTTAAAACTATATTTGATTAGTATTCATTGAATAATGACAATCACATTGGTGATTTGAACGATATTTTTAGGCTTTAAACAGTGGTTTTAGCAAAGGTTCGGAAAATTGACAACAACATAAAAAATAAACAAAATCAAATCATGAAATTCAAGGATTATGTTTACAAGAAACCTGTGCGTGCCCTATTAAAATTTTAAAACGATTGCACTAGCGGTTTTTTACAATAAAAGTTTAAACTTTAGTTTTAGTCCGGACCTTTAAGAAAACCGGTACTTTTGACGGATTTTAATCCCTAACATTTTTTTGGCTTAACCGAAAATTTTTGTATTGTTATCAGATAAAATGGCTTTAAAATAGCTTCAGTTTAAACTTTATTTTAACGTAATCGGATGAGCCGTTCTTGAGATTTTAGACTTCAAACTCGAGTCTCTATGTTTTTTCCCCGACAGTAGTAGGGCCTACCCGGAACAATCCTGTGGGTAAAGGCGGCCGGTGCGTTAAGGCTGACACTTTAGATCCTTCACGTGCCAAATGTCTCGAAAGCTGGGATCCTTAATCCCTTCGGAATCATAAGGGCTTTCTTGGCCCGTATGAGGATCACTCAACTTTTTCTTTATAGTTCACATCATAGGCGTAACCAGGCCGACCATATGGGGGGGAGGGTTATAACCCGCGGGATCTGGGTTGTATGGAATACCCCGCAGAGAGAGGGGGGGTCCTCCCCCGGAAAATTTTAAAAATTAAGATGCAAAATAACGACTTTTAAGCTTCCGGGGTCCCCCGGAAAATTTTAAAAATTAAGACGCAAAATAACGAGTTTTAAGCTTCCCACGCTTTATACTTGTATTAAGTAATTTATGGGCAGACTTAAAAAAAACTATACAATTTTCCTTTTTTAATCAATGGGGGGGGGGGGGTTCAAACCCCCAAACCCCCTCCCCCCTCGGTACGCCTATGGTTCACATAGGTCACATAAACCCTGCAGCCAAAAGACCGAAGGCTATATAAGTGAATAGAGTTTGAAAATCGGAAGAACCTACTCCATAAGTTTACTTCAAAGTAAAATCAAAAACAAAACCCGGGCGATGCCGGATCTGTTTGGCTAGTTATAAAAATAAAAATAATCATAATAATAATATAATGACAATAATAATGATAATTATATTAATAATGTTAAAAAAGGCATGTTTACATTGAGTAAATTCTTAGAACTTTTTCTTACAGGTAAAATGCAGTGTGTTTCACGTACGAGTTGACCAATCATGCGGGTGTCTGCGACGCTGCTCTCGAGCGATCGGATGAAATATCTACGCAAATAAGGCCGCTAACGTTGTAATATGTCAGGTTCTCAAGTTGTAGTTAACATTTCAGTGGAAATAACCACGTACCTCATAACAAGGCATGTCTTCCTCGTGCATCTACACAACACTGAAATATTTTTAGGATTTTTTTTAAGCGCATAGATTCAGCTTCCAAGATAGAGTTAATTTCTCTTGTGATATTGTCTTTAAGTTCTTCTACTGTATGGGGGTGAAATATCTACGTAACTGAAAGGGAAATTAACTCTATCTCGGAAGCTGAACTTGTGATATTGTCTTTAAGTTCATCTAATGTATGGGGGTGAAATATCTACGTAACTGAAAGAGAAATTAACTCTATCTCGGAAGCTGAACTTATGTGCGTGAAAGAAAATTTCCTAAAAAGTGCCAGTGTTGTGTGGATGCTGAGAGGACATTTCCAACCTCTCTTGTGTTGAGGTATGTGGTTATTTTCGTTGTAATTTGAACTGTAATTGTAAGAACCTGAATCAATAAATCGTTGGCGGCTTTATTTTCGTAGATATTTCACCCGATCGCTCGGGAGTTAGAGCTGTGGCCGCCGCGACGCGGAAACCCGCATGATTGGCCAACTCTTACGTGAAACTCACGGTATATTGAGGTTTAAATAAAGCATGACACAAAAAAAGTTAGTCTGCGATCAATACTTGACCTACGTTTGGTGTAATTGTTTAAAATACCTCAGTCAGTGGAAACAGGTCTCTAAGCTGATTGCATTGTTCTGTTACGAGCGGAATGAAAGTGAATTGTGAACGTTCGTTACTATTTTAATATTTGAGAATAGGGCCGGGTATGTGTGGGATTATTTCTGAATTATAGAGTGGATTGAATATAAATACACTTACAGAGGGATGAAGAGAATTCTAAATATGGATAGAGAGGGGGAGGTAGGTTACAGGGGTTGGTGGGCGCGTGTCTTGAATTCAGAGGGAGTTACAGGATACGGTTACATTGCAGCAGATGTGACAGTCTCACGCTGTGTATCAACTGTTGAAATAAAAATTATGTCCATCCCTCCTTCCGGTGTTTACTAATATACCTCGACTAGGATTGAATACGAGGGGCGTTCAATAAGTAATGCAACACTTTTTTTTTCTTAAAGCAGGTTGGTTTTATTCAGGATTCGGATACAACATATTATTCCCCAATCTTTTGGCTACAAAACCCTACTTTTCAACATAATCTCCGTTCAATGCTACAGCCTTACGCCACCTTAATGTGAGGGCCTGTATGCCTCCATGGTACCACTCTTCTAGTCTATGTCAGAGCCAACGTCTTGCTGCATCAATAACATCCCCATCATCCACGAAGTGCTTCCCGTGGAGTTTATCCTTCATCGGGCCAAACAGGTGGAAGTCAGAAGGTGCGAGATCCGGGCTGTAGGGTGGATGAGGAAGAACAATCTACTGAAGTTTTGTGAGCTCCTGTCGTGTGCTCAGACTTGTGTGAGGCCTTGCGTTATCATGGAGAATGAGAAGTTCGTTTGCATTTTTGTGGCGACGAACACACTGAAGTCGTTTCTTCAATTTCCTTAGAGTAGCACAGTACGGTACTCTTCAGAGTTGATCGTTTCACCACGAGGAAGGACATCGAACAGAATAACCCCTTCAGAGTGCCAGAAGACCATACCAGCTGAGGGTATGGCTTTGAACTTTTTCTTCGAAGGAGAGTTGGTGTGGTGCCACTCCATGGATTGCCGTTTTGTTTCTGGTTCGAAGTGATGAACCCATGTTTCATCGCCTGTGACAATGTTTGACAAACAATTTTCACCATCAGCCTCATAACGAGCAAGCAATTCCGCACAGATGAGAGTGGTACCATGCAGTCATACAGGCCCTCCCATTAAGGTGGCGTAAGGCTGTAGCACTGAACGGAGATCATGTTGAAAAATAGGGTTTTGTAGCCAAAAGATTGGGGAATAATATGTTGTTTTCGAATCGTGGATAAAACCAACCTGCTCTAAGAAAAAAAATGTGTTGCATTACTTATTGAACGACCCTCGTATATTGAATTTTATTGCTACTTGAATTTGTAAATTGTGATAAATTAATTACTGATAGATGTAAAATAGGCCATATATAGTAGTGCGAAATGAGCTTCAAACAGCATATTGGTTGCCATAGTTTTCCCAAGATCGCATAATATATAAAGCTCAATAACCAGTGAGTCGGCAACTGCCGAGTGAGCAACACGCTATGTAAGTGCTCTTACAAATCAGGGAGACGCTTGCTTGTGCAGTGTCTCTTAGCGTACTTCTCGTGACTCTAGTGTTTTTTTTTCTGTCACAACATACAGGATAACAATGGCAACTAAAATAGTGCGTGTCAATACTTTGCAAATAGTATTTAACCAACAAGACCAACGTCCGACTGCTTTGGAAATTCACATGTGGCTGGAGAACAAACTACAGGTACGTGAACAAGATATTCAAACGTTACAACTTGTGGCAAAACAACATGCAGTTTATGTTAAATTCAAAACACAAGAAATATATGAACAATATCTGCGTAAACACAGTGGTGATTTGGACTTCGTACTAATGAATGGTAGCATAATTAAGGTAAAAGTAGGACCAGCTGAACTAGATTATGCTACTGTGCGGGTCTTAAATATTCCCCCTGAAATTCCTAACGACAGAATAAGAAATGTATTGCAAAACTATGGAAAAGTTCAACAGGTAGAAAATGATACATGGGCAAACCGTTACAATTTCAAGGTTGATTCTGGAATTCGTGTAGTGAAAATGACAATTGACAAGCACATTCCTTCCACTCTACTTATATCACAGTATGAGGCATATATTACGTACATTGGGCAGGAACAAACCTGTTATACATGTGGTAGTTCCGCACATGTTAAACAACATTGTCCACGTCGCCCTATGGAGAGGTTAGTTGCTCCACGACAAAAACTATTGATGAGTGACTTATTTCATTCACCTAGTACGCTGCCAGTAAATAAAGAGCCCATTCCAGGTGCTAGCCATACTGTACCAGTACATGAAAACCAACAACAACTCTCTACTAGCGAGGAACAGATAAAGGCCGTCCCAATTCAGAATGTAAATTCGGATCATCAAGCCTTAGTTAATGAAGTAAATCCCATGGACATTGAAAATGTCGTGGGAAACGAACCATTAGAGTCAGTCGAAAATGCCGATGTTCCCTTGCAGAAAGGAACTAAATCTAAACGAAAGAAAAAAAATAAACAACATGCTGGCCCTACTCCTAAGATGGCTGCCCACGAAGCAAACATAGTGCAAACAGGACCTTCTGACACAACACAAACAAATGTACACTCAGACTCAGAAACTGATTCGGTGGAAGAAAATGGAACAGAATTCAATACATACGATACGGGGGAATCTATACAAACGGACCCACTCTTAAATCGAACAATAAACACCATGAGGAATACACAGGACGTTGAGATGGATAAGCCTCCTATGTCACATCACTGTCTTACAAATGAAGTAGACACTGAAAGTGCGCAACAACAACAATTACATCATGACACACTCACCACTAAAGAATCCGATTCTAACTGGAATGACATTATGGATATGGACTGTAAGCTGCTACCTGAGTTGACACCCGACGACCAGAGCTCGGTGAAGGAGAAAGTAGAAAAGAAGGATGTACGGCTACACCCGTACCGTACTACAGGAAGCAAGTTAGGGTTCCCTGCGCTAAAGTAAACAAATCACTACGGACACCATCCACATTTTCACTGCGTGTACAGGATCGTGCTACTTACTCTTACGGTAGCGACTGTCAATTTTAATAACAACTCCTCACCTACTAAACTTAAAGCATTTCAAGATTTCCTGAATGCCTATAGCGTTGACATAGTTTATTTACAGGAGGTTTCCGTGCACAATTTCTCTTCCATATACAACTATAATGAATACGTGAATGTCGGTACAGAAAATTTAGGTACTGCCATCCTAACAAAACAAACCATATCCTTGGAGAATGTGGAAATGTTACCAAATGGAAGAGGCATATCTGGTGAGTTTCACAACACTACTTTTATCAATATATATGCACCGTCTGGTACCAACAAACGAAAAGAGCGCAATGAATTCTTTCAGAATGAAGTTGCTTATTTATTTCGCTCCTTGCCCAGGCAGTATGTTTTTGGAGGGGATTTCAACTGTCTTCTCCGTAAAGAGGATACTACAGGAACCTTTCAGCCAAGTAATACTCTGCAGGAACTTGTCACGCATCTGAAAATGACGGACGTTTGGTCAGCCTGCCACCGAAACGTACAATATACTTACTTCAGTAGTACAACTGCTTCCAGATTAGATCGATTCTACATTCCCAAAGATTCACAAAGTAATGTTAGTGGAATAGAGGTACACCCTGTAGTATTTTCAGACCATGCCGCCGTTCTTCTGTCCACTAAATTAAATAATCTACATTATACGCCAATAGGCAAGAGTTATTGGAAAATGAATGTCAGTTTATTAGATGAAGAATCCCTACACCGTGAACTTAAGCTTTTATGGGCAGTATGGAAACGTAAAAAAGCTTATTATAAGGATGTTGCTGATTGGTGGGATCTCATGGTGAAACCAAACATTAAACGTCTGTTTAAGAAATACTCTTATCTAAAATATCAAGAGACAGAAAATAAATTAAATTTTTATTTTAGATGTTTACGAGAACTACAAACTGATTATTTACCCTCTCCACGACGTCGACAACAATTAAGTCTGTTCAAAGCTAAGGTATTACAGATATACAAATTCAGAATGGGAAGCCTAGCAATTAGAAGTAGACATAAGTATGCTGTATCCAATGAAAGAATATCCTTGTACCACCTCATCAAAAGTCAGAAACACAGAAATAAGTCTAGCATTACAAAACTACTCGACACAAATGGACAGTGGCACACATCTCAACCAGCTATCAGTAAAATGATTTACGAATACTATAACACATTGTTTCAACACAATGGTGATGATCTACATATACAACCTATCGTACATAAAAACCAGACTCACGTTAATGCAGACGACAATATATTACTTGAACAACCTGTTACTAAAATGGAAGTCTACAACTCTATCGTTCAAGGCAAAAGCTCCAAAACTCCTGGATGTGATGGAATTCCACAAGAATTTTATGTTCGATTTTGGAAATTAATTGGAGATGACCTGACGGAGGTGCTTAATGCTATCCTACACCGAAAAGAACTATGTGCTTCCCAGAAACGAGGTGTGATAATTTTATTAAAAAAGTCTCAAGGCCATGGTGGGGTTGAGAATTTTAGACCAATCAGTCTTCTCAATTACGATTACAAAATATTAGCTAGAATCTTAACCAATCGTCTTAAGCCACTAATGGATAAACTACTTCACCCAGCCCAGTGCTGTGGAGTCGCCGGACGCACCATTTTTGATGCAACGTGTACTTTACGTGATTGTCTTGCTTATCTAAATATCTATAAAGTGAAGGGTCTACTAGTATCCCTGGATTTCCAACGCGCATTTGACAGTATCCGTCATGATTATTTATTTGAATGCCTCAAACAGTATGGTTTTGGTAATACTTTTGTCTCTTATCTTAAATGCTTATATTTTGATATCTCAGCTGTTATCCAAGTCAATGGTTTCCTTACTCAACCCTTTTCCATTACAAAATCCATTCGACAAGGGTGTCCTGCCTCAATGTTGTTATTTACCTTAGCCCTCAATCCCTTAATATACAACTTAGACAGTCAGATTAAGGGTATTTCCTTTCAAGAGCACAATCTTTCAGTCATAGCTTATGCGGATGACGTCACTGTTATTTTAAGTCAGGACACTGATAGCAGAAAACTCTCTGAAGAGCTCCACAGCTTTAAAAAATTATCTGGTCTAACAGTTAATGTCAACAAATGTAAAGCTATACCAGTCGGGTGGCAAACTCCACTACGAGACCTTGATATAACCATGACGGATACACACAAAATACTATGTGTACAGTATAATACCTCAATCGCAGAAATGCAAAAACTGAATTGGGCTCAGATAGTTAACAAAATCAAAATCCTAGCTAAAGACTTATGTCTTCGCAATCTTTGTTTATACAAAAGAAGCTGGGTTGTGCATACATATATATTATCACAATGTTGGTATGTTGCACAAATTCTGCCCATTCCAAAAGATTGTGTACGACAAATCACTTGTGCCATTTCTTGGTACTTATGGCGAGGATTTATATTCAGGGTACCGATATCTACTCTGTACCGTCCACCGAACAAAGGTGGTATTGGACTTGTGAACGTTGAAGAAAAATGCAAGGCCTTGTTTCTAAGTAGAAGCGGATGCAGTAAAAACTTGGAACGGACATCCTTCTCAGGTCTGTGGTACAAATATTGGCTTAATACTTTGGACCTAAGTTATCCATTTTACAAAAAACAAATACCTAATGACTTGCAATACCTGAGTGATTTCCTGCAGGATTGGAGTTTCTTTCAGTTAGACGACAACTTGCCTACAACGAAATTAACTTCTACAATTTATGCGCATTTACAGACACAGTGGACACATAGTGAAATGAGAGTGCATCGCATAGCGCCAACAGATATTAAACTTGAACGTTTGTGGCAAAATCTTAGCTCAACTCGTCTACCGGCGGAAACACGTTCAACATGGTTTGCAGTGATTCATGATATTATTGCAACACGAGACAGATTATTTAAAATTAACATGACGCTTTCTAATCAGTGTACTTTTTGCAACCAAATTGACAACTTACTTCATCGTCTTACAGAGTGCCCAACCGTCTTACCTGTATGGCGTATTCTCTTGGCATACACCCGTAACATATTAACAGCGCAAAAATTGTCCTTCACTCCTAGAATGTTTCTGTTTCCTGATTTTTTATGCACCCCGAAAAACACGCACCAGAACATTATGCAACTCATAGGACATACTGTAACGTACATTATTCACAATTTTGGCTCCACTGATAAAGAAATGTACCTGGACTATCTTCGACGCACACGTTGGAAACCTTTAATCTAATCAACAAAGTGTTTGGAAGATTAAGACTTTCACTGTTACGAGTGTTTGGAAGATTAAGTGTGTGTTGTTTTCATTAATTGTTTTAGTGTTCTTTTGTTGTTCTTAACGTTTTTTATTTTTACTGTCAATAGTCTATGTAATTTTTTTTTTAGTTTAGTAGAGTTAAAATAAAATCACATAATTGGGGGAAAAAAAAAAAAAAAAAAAAAAAAAACATATCTTTACCATTATATTATGCAAGTTGGAGAAAAAAAAAAAAAAAAAAAAAAAAAAAACCTAGACGGAAAAAGAATTTTATTTAGATATAAGTTGTAAGGCAAATAAAATGTGTAACTGGATGAATTTTTAACAGTCATAAATCAATATATGTTGAACGGAGACTTAGTAGCTTAATATTGATAACCAAGTTCATGGCTACAGTATTAAGCGAAAATATCAGCTGCATCCTTATCACATTATACACAGTCATACAAAGTCTTGTTAACTCAGTTTCTGTTCGTATGTTTAATATGTTGCTGGCAGAGCTGTTGATGGGTTTCCTTTTCTTGTAGGGAAGAAAATCTGGCTGCTTACACTGTGTAAAGTCAACAAACAAACAAAAACAAACAAAACATTTTCTCACCTAAAGTACTGGCAAAAATTAGCATTCTGTCGTCTGTGCTCTTTCCGTAAAAAAAAAAAAACATTTTGAACACTTCTTCATTGAGGATGATTTCTGATGCTGACTTCGGATTTTTTCTTTCTATTCTACCCACAGTAGGCTACATTGACTACCCACAGTTCAAACTGAGAAATATTTGTTTCAAGTTCATGTCTTTTATTATGCAGATTCTGAAATTCTTCAGAATAAATCTGAGGTATGGAAGTACTAGGTTCTTCTCTAGTCCATATTGCTTGATATTGCTTGATTTACATCCTGCAGGATGTTTTATTTCGCAAAGGCTTTTCTGCACGAAGTAATGTCCGCAAACGAGACACTGAGATATTAATAGCTACTCTGAAATATTTTTTGTCTGCATTCGAGACTGTTCGCTATTGGAAAGCCACTTTGAGAAACTTTGCTACTCAATTAGAAACTCAAATTTTGAATTCCAAAAGCGATCGTTTATAGTATTTAGTATGAAGCAAAGCTTATTCATAAAATTAGATGCAAGATTTCTCCCATAGGGGAAAATTGGCATTAAAAGGAAATGAGATTTCACAGGAGCATTTCTCTTTTATTTGAAGAAGAGTAACGCAGATATTTCGTTTGTAAATTTACCCAATACTAGACTTGAATGCGAAGTAATATATGAAGAAGAATCACTCTGGAGAGAAAGAAAAAAGCGCGCATTAATAAAAGTTGAGGAAACTCCTTTGTGATCGATGCTATGAATAGCAAGGAGTGACAAATATTGACGTAGACCGCACCTTCTTTATCCAGGCACCTCGACACAATGTACCGGTAAAGAAATATACGGCGCTTTCATTTCCCCGTCCAACAACACTAAACTATCGCCGATCTTTCTTCTCATCTCCCATTTTCTGCTTCATTCTTCTCTTTCCCATTCACTTGCTGTGAACATTCATTTGCACCAACCCCCACCTCTAATTCGCTCCCAAAAAACCAGCCCCTCTTTCCGTCTCTGTCTTTCGCGGTAGTGGTGTTTATTTTTTTTTCATTTTTTAAAAAGTCTCTCTTCTTCGCCACTCATATAAGACTTCACAATGTTTCAATAAATCCCCCTCACTCATTTCTGAAAATGGAAATTTCTACTCTTCAAGAAATACGAGTACAAAACAACTCAAGTAGCAATCTTAACACTTCAATGTTAGAAGCAAACTGCAGCAAACAAAATAATTTGCATTCTACATGGAGCGTTAAATAAAGGTTGAAACCGTCTACCGATACATAGTGATGATATGCCCTTTTTGAAGTTTTGTGAGAAGTTAGGAAATTGTCCTCCTATAATGAGCACCCTTTACTTTAGAAGCTTGAAAAATCTTCACATTGTTGAACTAGAAAATGCATGTTCATATAAGGGGTAAACAATTATATTTTTAACACTCATAATTATTATAATGTATACATAATATGCTAGCGTAGCGATTATAAATATGTTTCAGCATCAGGTTTCAATTATTAAGTTGTTGCTTTTTCCATAGAATGTGTATTGAATTTCTTAGGCTAAACATAGGAATGCCAACATTTTTGTTACACAGAAAACAGTTAAATGTTGGCTGCCTTATTTTAATTTACGTTTTTATTTCCGAGTTATGTTCAATGTTGATAAATACTTGTTATTACTTATATAGACATTATCACGGTGTGTAACACTAATAATAATAATATTAATAATGTAATTAAGTGGGATTACACTATTGACAAGTAACATTGAATTGTTGAAATTTTTAATATTAAGGAATGTATTTATAATCATGAGTGTGTAGATAAAATAAAAAAGAGATAAATTGAATAAGAAAGAGAAATACGATTATTGAACTACTTCATATCATTTCGAAAGGATAAAACATTAAAAAAAATTATTTGTGTTAACGTGATTGGTTATGAACATTGCCTCAAAGTTTTTATATTAAATATTAGAAACGAAAAAAAATTATTCTTTTGTATTTACCTACAGTTTCAAAACCGCTCTTATATAGCCTAAATGATTTAATTTTTAAGGAAACAATTCAGACGAACGCTTAATTTTAAAACAATGCGACTCTGGGAAACTTATTGCCTATAGCACCTATACTTTCAGCTTAACGCATCAGATATACATTAATTTCCAATGATTGTGTAATGGCGTTAGTAATGGGAATTCCTGGAATGCTTTATATGTTTGTTGCGTATCATTTTATCTTGGGTAATCAAGCGATAATATACCTGTAGGTTAACAAAAAAGCAAGCCAATATTAGAGAAAAATGAGATCCTGCCCTGTGTGAGGCTCAGGTCTGCAGAGACCTGACAAATATCATGCATGGTATTAAGGTAAAGGGGACATACATATTTGGGAACTGATAAATAGGTGAAATTAATTTTTTCATGCTCGTATTGACTACGTTTACAATAGCATACTATTTTCAGAATTTATCAAACTATTTTACAGTTATGGGTAATAATCGTTACAAATGGCAGCTCTTTTCGTGCACTGAAATGCCGTTTCCGTGTTAATTTTCACAAATAATGTTTCCGAGTGATTCTTTTTTATACCCATTTGTTGAAGTCATATGGACAACACTGTCTTGATTTAACATCAATATTTAGTTTATTTTAGAAATAATATTTTCAATGTAAAAGAAGTAGGCCTAGGCCTACCCTTCATGAAAGAAAAAAAAAACTTATAGCATAGATATTCAAAAGATTGTAGATGATGTTTTTCATATGATATTTACAAATAGATAGAAAATGAATCACTCATAAATATGGTTATTTGTGGAAATTATCAATGAAACGACATTTCACTGCACGAAACATGGCCCTATTTTGTAACTGTAATTACCCGTAATTGTAACAGTTTAATTAATTCTGGAAATAGTAGGTAATTTTGTAGAAGTAGTCAATAAAGAACAAGTCATATTATAAGGTTCCAGAACAGTGCATTGCTGAGTGAAAAAAATTAATTTCACCTGTGTTTCTAAGTACTCAAACCTATATGTCCCTCCTTAATGTATTTCTGTTTAACTGTGGAGCGAACAGAAATTCACTGTATTTATTTTCTAGATAATACTTCTCATATCAGTCCTGCACCTTCAAGACCTCTTTTATTTCCTGAACCTCCTGCTTCCACTAGCCCATCTTTATCTGTTAGTTTGGAAATTGTCACAAAGGCGATTAACAGATTTCCTAAAGGATCTTCTTCAGGGATAGATGGATTACGACCACAACATATTAGTGATCTTACATCAACATCTGCTGGTGACTCTTAATAGGGTTTTAATAATTTTATATTAACAAATTAACTCTGGTAGAAGACTTCTCCTTTCTGCCTCCAATTTATGTATCTTTATACTAGCAGGTAAAGTAATCGACACTATTTTAATCCATTAAAAATTTGGACGTCATTAACTCCACTTGTGTCCTGAACTCATTAACCACATGTATGGACTCCCTTCAGGATCAATCACATTTCCATGCAATTCAAAAGAAGCAAGCTCTTGGCCCTCGGCCATACTATCTGCTCAAATTGGCACACTTATGGATAATTGTTTATTTCAAATTGCTGGAGCACTACGTCTAGGCTGTAAAATCTGCCATTAACACACTTGTGTTTGTGGGGCCTCTGCTGACTCTTTACGGTTACCATGCATTGAGTTGTTCCAAGAACTCTGGCAGATTCACCAGACATTCTGCCTTGAACGACATAATCAAAAGAGCTTTGACTTCTGCTGATGTTCCTGCTTAGAACCCGTAGGAATCAGCCGCGCTGACGGTAAACGCCCAGACGGTTTAACACTAATTCCATGGAGACAAGGCAAATCTTTGATGTGGGCTGCAACATGTGTACACACAGTAGCACCATCTCATTTATCCTCCACCAGTAAACTTGCTGGGTCTGCTGTTGAATCCGCTGTCCAGCTGAAGAGGTCTAAATATTGTGCAATAATCGACAATTACATTTTGTCGTCTTTGTAGTGGAAACCCTTTGGTCCCTGGTGCTCTGAAACCAAAGTCTTTGTTAATGAATTGGCCAAACATCTACAGTCCATCACTAACGATCCTCGCGCCACTGAATATCTGAGGCAGCGCATAAGGCATAGCATTCCTAAGGGGAAATGCCGCAAGTATAATGGGTACGCACCCCCTTCTTCTTCATTAGATGAAATGTTTATTTCTGACCTTATAAGATACAGTATAAGTGAAACAAATGTAATGTATGCTAAATAGGCTAATTACTAATTAAAATTAAATGAAAAAATTCAGATTTGTTACCCATAGTTGGAAATCTGGTTGTTATTACCTTATGGTTGTGTATGAGCTAATTTTAAAGTACTTCGCGGTTTATAATATCATTAGGCCTACATTTAGTCACACATTCCAAACATGTTTGAGTTGTTTATGGCTTCTTGGGAAATCGGTCGCAGATTTTAATATCTCACGGCCGTGCATTTGAGAATTTCAGGTGACCGAAAGGTCGGGTGTAATTTCAGAACCAGTCAATTAAGATTAAAATCGATAACTCAACTAAGTCACTTTATTAACAACCTTCTATAAAGTAGGCTGTATCAGTCTTCAAAACAATTTTTATTGTTTTTTTACTTTTTTTGTCATTGCATTCAGCATTAATTAATATTGAAAATTAGAAATATCCATCCTTTGAATTACCTACCTAAATTTTATCGTTTCGACTAAATTACCACAAAGACATTCAAAATATGCATAATTTAAGATTGCAATATAGGCCTACCCTTGATTAAATTCTTATTTTACAACACATTTCTTCCAATATGTAATTGTTTCTAAATTAGGTCGTTGCAAATTTATTTTATTTTGTCTCGGAATGATTACATTTTTTAAAATAATTCTTAAGTACAAAATATGTTTTACGAATATTTCTGTTTTATCTTTTTACAACATCAAATAATGCAAAGTAAGTTCAGCATTATTTAAACTACTGTATAAAGTGGGTAAAATATACTGTATGTCTTGTAGTATTTACTGGTATTGTATTGATTTGATACTTGTCAGCCAGCATTCAGTGTTTTGAAAACAAATGGGCTGTCGGAAGCTCTCTGCTTGGTTAAAGCTTTCCATCATAAAACTCCCATTCTAGTGTAATGGCATAGAACAAACGACATATGCTGCACCCTCTTCTCCCTAATTGGGATCATCAAGGCGGTATTTGTACCGTGTGGTTGGATGCACTGCAACCAAAAGATAACTGGAGTTATGTGGATCCACTTCGACTTCGACTATTCATTGTTAATTTTTTAGGAAGAGTGAAAAGTCGTTGAATTAAAGCATGGACACATCATATGTAATGAAGAGATTCCTTTAAAGTAAATAGCATTGAATATATTTTGCTGACATATTAAACAAAATACTGTAATTGTTTAAAAATACCAAAATATTTCTCAAATATGCAAATATCTCAAAATTTTCCCCTGCAGTCATTTTTAATTAGTAGTAGGTAAATATTTCCTATATATATATATTTAATTATATTTTTTTATTTCCTCTATATTATTACACTGATTAATCACCATAATGTAATGTACAAACAACAAATTGTTGAACAAAATAAAATATAAAATTTAAAACATTTCTGCCTTGGTGGAAGAATGTAGGAATGTTCCCTTGCCAGAGACCGCATAATACATAACCTGGAATTAAGATGTCGTTTAGGAAATTTCAGAAAATTTCAAGTGAAGAATGTTCATCGTATTTTCTTTTCGTTAGGTGTGCCTCCGTCTCTATGTTGGTTGGGTTGGACAAGATAAATAAACTATGAGGGAACTGGAAAATATTGTTGTGTTAAAATAAAGGGGGTTTCAGTTATATGTGCACTTAACTTACACATGTTTGCTTGATATAAAACAACATTGTATACGAGTATACGAAAACGCGCTAACCCATACAATGTAATGCCGTGCTCGGCTTATTGGGTAATATGATTATTGGTGGCTCTGCAAAATAACTTCACTAGTAATCCATTTTCTAGATTGAAAACTTGTAAGAGGATGAGGAGTGTTCTGGTATATTGTTACCCAATCCTTGAAGTTGTCGCAGTCAGTAAAACTAAGCCATAACTTTGTATAGGGCGTTTCGTAACAGGTATCTTTTCTTGGATATTTTGAAAAGGAATTTTGTATTGGACATTTCACAACAGAGGGATTATTTCTTGAAGAAATATAAATGGAAATATATGTTTTTTAAAACCATATCAGTGTTTTACTATCGATTTGTTAACACTAACATTAACTGTGATACCTTATTTTAGTAAATAAGAGTTAGGCATACAAAGCTACCGCTATCCATTAGTATCATGATTTATTAGTTAATTTCCTTTGCCATGTATTATAGTGTTCATAGAGACGAAATTCGCGGAAGGAGTCAAAATACGCTTGGTAATTAAATTAATTATGAAACTGTAGTTTTTTATGTTTCGTCACATAATTTACTCTTATATGACAAGCATAATTTATAGTCTAGAATTTGTCGTGAAAGCCTATGAACCGGTATCGCAATGAACTTAATCGTTAACTACCATAGAACCGGTGGAGATCTCGTATTCGTGTCCAACCAATTACTTCTTTGCCTTAACTGCCTTGAACTTGGTTTGTATATTTAGGAACATTTTCTAAATTTATAACTATATTGAATTCATTTAGATTTGAATGCAGTTATATTAACTGTATTAAAATTTCAGAGACTGTAAAAACTGCACAAATAAACTGTTTAAGAATCGTATGTCTGATATTTCATTGAGATCTAATTTCCTATCAATGTGTTTTATTAGATATTAGAATAAATATAATTAATGAATCCCCTCAGACAAAACCATGTTTATTCCATTGACTTTTTTATGACTGGACAACGTTATATGCGTTGATGAACTTAGAGAAATATATTAGCCCTCTGTAATGCATGATAGGCTACCATTCAACTGTAATGAGCTGGAAATTTGAATGACATAACACTATAGGCCTAGTTCCTCTGAAAGAAAAATAAAATAATGTATATCTGTGTAATTTATTTTATTCTAGATGAATGCACATAGCCTTGTCACTTATTAACTTACCCTGGACATCTGACAATTTATGGGCTGGTTCCTCATCTTCAATAGCTGTGGCAATCTAAACTGTGAGGGTTAAATCTGTACTTAAAACACAATTTAGAGAAGTGAACTAAATGAGCACGTCCTTCCCAAGTCTGGTTGGCAGTAGCGTTTATCATTTTTATAAAAATACAAACTTACGCTGCGAATATTTCTAATAATTAATTATCATTGAGATCTTTTCCAAGCTTTCGAACACCCTCTCCCTTGCTATCATCAGGGGATTATGGAAGTTGCACGCCTCGGAATAAAGCTGTATTTCTATTTCCCTCGCCTATTACACAGGGGAGATAAAAATAATTATACAGTCTTAACAGTCCCTATATGAAAATAAAAGGGTCACTATCAAATGAAGTGCTTTCTAACTTTTTTAAGCATTAAATTATTGGAAACTCTTTCTTTAAAATTGGATGAGGGATTTGATATACAGAGTTGTTCGGGACGGAATTCCATGTAGGACACGAAGTATGGACGCAAGCCTGTAAAGCTACGACAAATCAGAATGTTTTGAAAGTAATCCTTCGTTATTTAAGGGTTATTCCATATGAAATCATCCAAATTTTTTAAAAATGGTTGCATGACCATTTTTGAAAAAAAATAATTTTTTGTATATGAGTTCATACATGTTTCAAGATATCAAAACAAGTTTTCAAAAAAATATTGTGTTCTTGGTTTCCCAGGGGTGTCCATTTTTCAATCCTGGCGTAACACATTTTTTGCGAATGTAGCTGATTACAAATATTTTCATAACTCAACAGCCATAAGAGTTAGAAATTTGAATTAAGAACCATTTTGTAACTATTGAAGCGTACTTTCAGGAATACTTTATTGTTTTCTTCAACACAAAATATTTTCATGTGAAAATATGAGTTTGAAATTCGGGAAAATTTTTCCAAAAAAATCACTTTTTGGGCCAAATTTTATATGAGAAGGAAGTGATTGTAAACGTTCAAATTTTTATTATGTTCAAACCTGCATGTGATTTGTCTGTGAGGAAAAAATCAGAGTCTAAAAATACATCCCTTATTCCTAAACTGGCCTCAAATATTAGAGTTTTTTCCATTTTGACTATTTTTGGACTTAAATATTTCTGGTGGGTACCCTTCAAAAAATCTGAAAAATTGTATAAAAGAATGCAGTATAACGAATGCACTGTAGTAAATGTAATTTCTATTTGTTTAACGGCCATTTGCGGATAATGTGAATATAGGATTTACGTTCAATTTGTAAAACTGAAATGGCTACGTTAGAGGTATTTAGGAAAAATAAAGGGGATAGAAGATGAATGTGGAGATTTGTGCAATATTTGTATTCTTTTCATTCTACATGCATTTCTGTCTACTTCTGTCGTTTGTGTTTTACTACGAATTCTACTCAAAGGCCTGGTTTTACAGCATCAACCAACCGAAACTCTAGGAAAGTTTAAAATGTACGCAGGAGCAAACCAAGCACTGCTATGGAAGCCGTGCTGAAATTTACTGACGTTATCATTGCCAAGGCTGGCTTACTGCGTTAAATAAACTCCATTTCTGTGGATAAATACAGGTGTATGAACAAATTGTATCTGTATAAAAATATAATAGATCGTTCACTAGCAATGTCCTGTGATCGCAGCCTCTATTTCTAAATCATCTTCTGTGAAATATACTTATGGTTGTTAGAACTAAGCTAATTTTCCACCTCATTAGATTCGTTGTTAACAATTGAGTGAGCAACTATTTTCATTTTAGGTGGGAATTATTATATTATTATAACTTATACTACGTCGACGTCGATATGGTTGTCATTAATTATCTCATTGTAATCAATATCGAATCTTGTAATTTCTTGCCTTTCACTTGTTTCATCCTAATTTCTTCCACCTATTTCTGTTTCTAAATGACTGAAATAAATATATGGTAGTTTTGTAAAATCCGCCTATATACCACAAATGTAACAATAAGCTATGAGAGAGAGGAAAATAATTGAATAAACTATGAAATAATGTGGTTTATTAAGTTATTTAAAAGTAAGATTGTATATTAAGTGTGTCAATTAAATCTAAAATATTAAAATATCATTGAGCTCAATTTCTACAGCTAATAGCTATCCTTATATAAACCCTATTTATTTTATTTCAATAAATTACCATAATAACTTATTATTAAATATTAATTTAATTACTTTCACCAGAATACATATTCAAAGACTTTTTCTATATATTTTAATTAATCACTTTAAATTAATAAAAAAAATTTCTTCAATATTTAAATTTATATGAGCTTCTTTTTTATTTTTTATATATTCATTTTAGGTATGACTGATGATGACGCCTTGTTTCGTCGAAATGCATCTCATTACAACATAAACAAATAAAGCTGAAGATTATTGAGAAAATTCATTACAGTAATTTTCAAATGGGAAGCGTTTTGCTCTTCCTCTTGCTTAGATACTCGGTCCAATCAGAGACGGCGAGACGGAAGGAAGACCCTTCCTGATAGTGGTACTCCTTTAGCTCGTACACGTGATTGGCGGTGAAGGAAAACGCTTCCCATTTGAAAATTACTGTACATACTACATCAAGTTCTACTTATTGTTTTAAGAAGAGGAATTTTAAGCAGATTATAATTAACCTTTTTACTGTATAAATTAACATTGGATCTTTTAATAACAATAACCATAGTATCCAAGAAGAAAGAAGGAAGTGTACCTTTTTTAAACTTCGGCTAACTTAACTAGGAAGAAGAACTATACATAGTACTAAAAGATTTGTTTTTATAATAGTGATAGTTACACCATCAAAAGAGGAAGTGAGCAAAGGCTAACTGTATAAAAGACATACATATTGACAGAACTTATATTTCAATAAGTTATCCTCTGATTTATGACAACATTAATGGAATGTTTTATTTAAATAGTCCTATGCTTATATTTTAATTCCAGTTATATTTTAATCTAATAAGTGAAAATTTTTATCCAATTTGACTTTTCATTGAGCTCAATGATATTTTAATATTTTAGATTTAATTGACACACTTAATATACAATCTTACTTTTAAAAACTTAATAAACCACATTATTTCATAGTTTATTCAATTATTTTCCTCTCTCTCATATAAACTTCAGCTTATTGTTACATTTGTGGTATGTAGGCGGATTTTACAAAACTATCATATATTCAACTATACCACAGGAAAAATGAAACTAATTAATGACTGAAATAAACATAAAAATAATGGAGTTCTGTTCTATTTTTTACTTTTTGTCAGTAATTTTGAACTCCCTACTTTAAATTTCTTATGTCAGAATCGTTTAACTGTTTTAGTTTATATGGGTGATTCTTCAAATACGGGAAAATTTGGAGTGTGTAAAATCCAAATTTTTTACTTTGTTTAAAAAATCTCAAAAAAATCACAAAAATACTTCAGGGTTACTTGATTATAATATGACACCAGCAGAGCTTAAATGTTTATATTTTTATTTATTTTAATTTCTTTATTTTTTTAAAGCCATGTGGATGACATCCGTGTACATGTGGATGGCAGAAGGCCACAATAATGACTAACTTTGGCAACAATCTGCTTTTATTTATGTGATTTCATATTTTTTTCAGCATACTTCAGTTGATTTTGCATCAAATTTGCAAATTTGTGTGCATACTCCGGGATTAAATGTAATTTTAACGAGACTGTGTTTTTATGGTTTTGGGGGAGGGGGGAATCAAGCAGAAATTCATTTAATCAGTTTTAAGATCTTAAGAACAGGTCACAGACACCGCAAACACAATAGTATCCTACATTTATCATCTACATGACTTGAGAGTCATCCACATACCCCTTCATGAGACATGTGGATGACACAAAAATCAGGCATGTGGATGACAAAAAAAGGAGTTTATGTGATCTCAGCAAGCCATTTCTAAACCTCTGTAGGCTCAACTTCAGTCAGGTACTTTGAATTGGAAGGTTTATCATAGTGCATAATCAAAATTAATTAATATTCACTTTCTGCCTACTTTCTAGAAGCCATGTTAATGACGGGGAATAAAAACGTTTTCCTTGAAAATGATACAAAGTCCTTTGTTAATCCCAAACTGTTTGTAAGCAAGCAAAATTCAACCTTACAATTCAACCACAAGCTGCCCTGTTGGCTTTCTAACACTGTTGCCAGTTTTACAAATTTCTCATTTCTGCAAAAAAAATTCCATTCTTTTCAGCCATGTGGATGACCAAACACCCTTGGGACATTCTTAATGTTCATTAGGTGGGGTGACAATTTTATTTCATTTTATTTTTTAGGGGTTAATATTCTTCACCCATTCATACTCATTGACAGGAAAAAAGTTGAAAAGGAAATAACATTTTGTTTTGTGGAAAAATGCATTAGAATATACAAAACCGAGGTTTGGGACAGGGCATGTGGATGACATTTCATTGAATTAAATTCGATTTTGGAATATCAGAATTTAAAGTTAGTGACATTTCAAACTGATAGTTGTAGTATGGAAGTAGTGGAAACAAACTTTTATTTTAATTTTTTTTTTAAGTTGAATTTGAAGGGAAATATCACTCCGGAACGCAAATTTTCCCGTATTTGAAGAATCACATATATTATAATTTTTGCGAACCGGTTACTTATATTTGTAAGTTTCTCTGATAGCCTATTAAGAGATATGATAATCGCAGCTGCTAAAAACAAGCTCTGGTCATCTGAGACTTTCAAAGAAAGTACATATGTAAGATTTTGTATGTTTGGTGATAATAAAAAAATGGTCTTACTTGAAAAAATAATTTCATTCAAAATCACTATCTTTGCGACACCAATATTTGTATTGTTTGACCATTGTTCTCAGCCCAGTATCTCCAGAATTTCAGACCTAGATGGTATAATATTAGCTGATTTCTCTACCAGTACCCATTTTTCATGTAGTTTGGCTTATATAAAATATCCAAGTGTGGTATGTTTCCAGTTTGAGTTTGCAAGATTATGGAAAGAGGATAATAATAATACTATTTTGTTGCGACCATAAATATTACTAATTCACAGTTCACACCATGTTAGAAACTAGATTCCGAATGATGATGGTAAAATTATGCTAGCATAAAGGGGAAAAGTTTTCTGGTTTAAACCTCCAATATTTCCACGCTTGCTTCCCTGGAATTTCATTCTGTCGCTTTGATGGGAAAGCGGCTGACTACCGCGAGATGAACGGTTTTCAAAAGGATATTTAATCTGTGAAATGTAACTGATATAGGCAATGTGTAGGGATTTCACTCTAGGAACATATTATGCAGAGGAAGTGAATACAGAGCGCTTCTAGCGTTGTATTAGTTTTTTTTAGTAGGGTATATAGGGTATATAGACTTATATATGTGCTATAGAATCATCGTATGAGTATGCATTGAATAAAAGTTCATGCGTTTATGAGATCAGTTTTTCACAAAATAATATGGCTAGTTTCTTTATTGCTTCCTACATTTCTTTTTTTTTCAGTGTTATACCATTTATTTATTTATTTATTATTAATCGTTAATATAGAACATAAGTTCGTTCCTCCTTTTATTCATAAATTTATTCCATCAGTTACAGTGCTAACCTAAATATCAACAAAATATTATTTTATGTAATTTTATTACTTTCTATCTCTCCTGTATTCACTGTAGCCTATGAAGAGCATGGAAGGATACAGTCCATGCGGACCAGTGTGAAAGTTTAAAATTTGTATTGTAAACAGTAATTCATATAATAAATGTACGTACACATATTAATAGTATTTAGCTACTTGAAATGTAATATGAAGTTTTCCAACAAATACATATTTTGAGATTTTTTGTGTTCAAAAATAAAATTTCCAGAATCAGCTCCTTGTGTGTATTGATTGTGCCTACATGTATAGAGCATAACTCGAAATGGAAAATAGCTCGAAAAAAGGAATTTTATATTTCATTTAGGATAAGAAAGGTGTCACACAATGCGTCCCACATACTTTGTTTACCTTAACGTGTTTTATTTCAAGCAAAACATTGTTCAGAATTTCTCCTGACAGCTCTAACTTAAAAAGATGATTACAATAACTTTTGTGTAATTTTTAGTAATTTTTTTCTTAGAAATTCTCTGAAGGGTAGTTATGAGCTAGACAGACAGTTTAAATCCATCTCTGCTAGCAGATTGGCAGATGGTGAGAAAAGAAACAGGCGTGATTGTATAATATATTGTGCATTGCTGTATGATGGTTGGAAGTAGCGAATACTATTCTTTTATCTGGCTACATAACCATATTGATCTTATTGTACTGTACTGAATTTTAACCACCCTATGTGCTCTATTAAAACTTCACAAATGTCTAGAAAATGCTAAAACTTGTACAATATCCAGTGGTCACAAGAACATACCTATGCTTTATAGCATAGATGTATTAAAGTCGAAGGTAAAATTTCAAATGGGAAATATTTACAAAGACAGTTAGTGTAAAAACTGCATACAAAATTATGATGTGGAGGTGTAGAACCCAGCAGCTGGCGTGTACTGTTTGTCAGTCTTAACCCTAGACTGTAACCACAAATGTGAGTGTAAAATGTAAAGTATATGAGTCAGTTGTTTTACCATTGGGTACTGACTGATCATATTTAAAAATACTATTTCTATAAATATTACAAAAAATTCCCATTATTATTATTATTATTATTATTATTATTGTTTTTGTTACAATAATTATTATTATTATCATTATTGCGCTTGCTGTCATCAGGCTTGATGGCGCAAGTTATAAAGCCTTAGCAAATGATAATGCAAATTGTTAACGAGCATGTAACACGTGTTGAAACCACTTTCTCTCCAGATCATAAAACAGTTTGAATACAGCCCATGGCCTTGCAAGTTTTATTGTTCGTATCGTTAGAAATATTTACTCCGGATTCAACTGCATACATATTATTGCCAGCCTATAGACTTCTGGTATCATGTATCCCTCGTTTATATTCGAATAAAACACCTGTCCGAATGTCAACTCTATGTTTAAAATTCTCTTCGGTATTTATCGTAAAACGCCACTGGATATAATCTGACAGTGGATACAATTTAAATGCTACTAAAGTTGGACAGTTAAAGCATGTCACGTTATGGTGACAGTAGAATAATATTCAAGTTATACTAGATGGAATTTCATGTTATGTTTCAGCATCGGGGGGGTTGTTTTACAGAGAAAGCTTTGCATTGAAATTATGTTCAAGTTTCTACCAAATCAGTAATAATAATAATGATGATAATAATAATATAATAATAATAAGCTTGACTTTAATACACGTGAATACATGCAAGACTCGGAAAATAAAGGTTATTTCCGAAAGCGGTGGAATAAACAGGCTTTAAGATGCACTAGGAAACACCACACAGGACATACCTACAGTCAAGCCAATCACTGCAAAGGGAAAATCTTCACAATCGAAAGTAAATAAAATAATGCAAATAAAATATGTACAGATAGAATTAAAAATACAATTCACTCTTTTTGTAATCATAAAATCCCTCATAGCAGTAAGACAGTTTAGCTAGTAGGTCCTTTAGATTACTTGAAATCTATTTACAGTGCAATATTTTTCATAATTAGATACTCTAATCACTGCAAATTGATAAATGGTTATATGACTTTGATGATCGTTTGGTGCTGTTACTTTTCTACGAGGGCTGTTTTTTTTTTCAAGTTCCGATGGGGCATAAAATGAAAACCACAGTGAAAATCAAAACGGCTTTATTTGGAACATTTAGGTACACCTTCTATCTACTTCTGTACTTAGTTTCGTTTCGATTGAGACATTTGTCGTAGCGTGGTACCAACTTTCCAATACCCTCTTCATAGAAGCTTGCCGCCAGCGTATTGAGAAGGGTCTTCACGGCATTTTGAAGTTTTTTTGAAATTCTTCGTTGGTGTGGAAGCCAGATCTTGGATTTATTCGGGAAAATTGTGTTCATCCATTGTTTGGATTTTTTTTATATTCTGGATTGCCGTAACGAATCCACGTTTCATCCCCTGCCACGATGGATTTCAAAAACTTGTTCCCGTGTCGAGTGACTTTCATTTTTTTCGGCAGCTGAAGAAAGATCTGGAAGGACAGAGCTTCCACACTAAAGAAGAATTGCAAAAAAACTTCAAAATGCCGTGAAGACCCTTCTCGATACGCTGGCGGCAAGCTTCTATGAAGAGGGTATTGGAAAGTTGGTACCACGCTACGACAAATGTCTCAATCGAAACGAAACTACGTACAGAAGTATCTAGAAGGTGTACCTAAATGTTCCAAATAAAGCCGTTTTGATTTTCACTGTGGTTTTCTTTTTATGCCCCATCGGAACTTGAAAAAAAAAAACAGCCCTCGTAATATTCTAATATGTGCATCAGTGCGATATTGATAACGTAACTCTCCTCACGTGGATGGGAAATATTCACATTTATATGATATGCGCGTATGTCAACAAATTTTCATTAGACTCCCATAAGATATTTCGACTTGCGATAATTTTTTTTACCATTTCTAGTAACTCTTTACCATTAGAATTTTGTTAATAAAATAAATAAGCTTAGAATTTTAAGAGTTTGAGTAAGGACTTTTTAAATTAAAACAAAGAATTTACCGTACCTTAAGCTACAATGAAGTAATATTTGTGGATTTTCAGTTACTGTGAAGTTATAGGGTAATTTGATGAAAATGATATTATTTTGGATGCAAAAAAGTCTATTTGTTCTATTTATTTCCATGAGTGATAAAAATAATTGCAGGTTTAAAGCACATATCAGACAGTTAGTTCTGTAATTGTTTTGAATAAAAACATTTTAACTTTGGATTAATACTCAGATTGTTCTGTTGTAGACAACCGTGTGTTGATAGATTAATTTCAAATGCTAAAACGAATTAAAGAATTCTATTGTTGTTAATATGTTACCTCATCTATCGGATGTCCATTGTTATCTAGATAATGATTATTTCAAGGTAATCCATTCTAGAATCCCTGAGACAATGCACTTCAAGGAAGCTTCAAATGCAACGTGACACGCAAATGGCTAATTTGGAGTAGCATCCATTATCTACTATGTAGGCTACTGTTATTAAGTGACAGGCCTTCTCATGCCCCTTAAACCGTAACTTTATAGAAGTTCTGGTTTTGGGCCTTTGAATAGTTTCTTGGTATTTTAATATTAAGCTGATGTATTATTTTGCTTTCAAGATTAGCAATTTATCGTTACAAGTTAGGCCTATACTAAATAATATTTTTTATTTTTGTTTCAGGTAATTAATTCTACCAACCTCAGTTCCTTACCTTACATGCATTGGTAAGTTGTTCAAATAAGTATGTAGTGGTTAAATTATGCTATTATCTCCAGACGGAGAAACATTTGCGTAGAAAATGAACGCGTGACAGTCCATCACCAACAATGCAAGTAGGCTTAAGTCTAGCATTCGGCCTTCGCCTCTTGGGGAAGTTGCAGTTGTATGAATCATTTACAGTAAAATTTAGACATTTTTTTGAGATAATCTCACGTCTCAGCATTATCGGTCGAAAAACTTCACAAAGAAGTATGCTCTACGTGTATATTAGTATTTTATTTTTTTGAAGTCATTCCTGGGTTAATTTTATAACAATGACTTTATGGGGAGTAGACCATTAATCTATTAATCTTATTAATTAATACCTTAATTTCCATTTTGGAATAATTTTACTTTTTGTTTTTACTGAAAATCCTATTATGCATAAGACGAGTAATATTAATGAAGTTACGTTAATATCATTCAAGAGTCCAGTATTCAATCATTATGATCATTAATGATCTTAAGTCCATTGCATAGACGTACGTCCATTTTTTTTAGTAGTATTTATTTATCTCCTTATTCCCTCTGATATTAAAATAAACATACAACACACTGTGATATTCATGTATAGAACACTAAAAAGATAATTAAAAATATATGTACAGATTAAAACTTTTTTTCACAAATTACACAAGTCTATGTAGTAAAAATACTAAAATGTGCATAAAATGGATTTCCATACTGCCGGGAGTCTTTACACCATGTATAAAACGGTGATGTCAAAATCTTCAGTGTTGTAGATTGTTCTTTCTTGATTATTTGGTAAAAAGATAATTAAAAATATATGTACAGATTAAAATTTTTTTCACAAATTACACAGGTCTATGTAGTAAAAATACTAAAATGTGCATAAAATGGATTTCCCTACTGCCGGGAGTCTTTACACCATGTATAAAACGGTGATGTCAAAATCTTCAGTGTTGTAGAGTGTTCTTTCTTGATTATTTGGTAAAATTTCTTGTAGAATCGTATATCCAGTGTGTTGTAGGTTGTTTAAAAATGAATATGCATTTCGGCGCAAAGTTACGCCATCCTCAGTTCCTATTAAAAATCTGATGTTTAATAGGAACTGAGGATGGCGTAACTTTGCGTCGAAATGCATATTCATTTTTAAACAACCTACAACACACTGGACATACGATTCTACAATAAATTTTACCAAATAATCAAGAAAGAACACTCTACAACACTGAAGATTTTGACATCACCGTTTTATACATGGTGTAAAGACTCCCGGCAGTAGGGAAATCCATTTTATGCACATTTTAGTATTTTTACTACATAGACCTGTGTAATTTGTGAAAAAAAGTTTTAATCTGTACATATATTTTTAATTATCTTTTTAGTGTTCTATACATGAATATCACAGTGTGTTGTATGTTTATTTTAATATCAGAGGGAATAAGGAGATAAATAAATACTACTCAAAATAATCCTCCCTCTGCGGCAAATATGAAATTTATTAATTCACGTACGTCCATTTGTTAACATAGTCTTAATATAATTACCAAACATGCCTAATTTTGCAGTAGCCCTATTTTTGCAGTATGCTATCTTATTATTTTATTTATTTCACAATCGGGAACCATGCTTCATGGTTATCATGGCCTCAATTTTACATTATTTTCATAATTAATTTTCCTTGTATGCAGCTTATATAGGCCTGTACTCAACCGTCATGTTCAATGGTTAATTGTATTTGATCAAAGAAGCTACAGGTATGAACATGTTTCAGTGTTCATTCCTCTGATTTCACATAAAAAATAAGTGCACGTAGGTGAAAAAATAAACCTATAAAATTATGACGTTGGACTCTAGCTATTGGTTGAAATTATTCTTATACTGGACTGGTCACTGAGTCATGAGCTAACTAGACACCGTAAAAAGCTGTGTGTTATGCTCAAAACTATTTTTCGTGGATATTTGATTATGTTCGTAAATTAGGAGTGCGTACATGGACCCAATTTATCTTTCACTAAGTAATGAATTGTTGAGAAATTGGTGTTGGATCCATATAATTTGAATGGCGTGCTTCTAAAGGAAATGTGTTGACACGGGCCATGCTTGTAATCCCATGAACGTGATGAAGTTTATCTTCACTCCAACAAGTAATATCTGCACATAATTCGATTCCTCGGTTCATTTGATGGACGGAAGACATGAGATAGGGGTAAAAGCGAACAAGGGTGGCAGAGGAAAGAGGATTAGAGTCACAAAACCAAATAGGATGGGGGAGATAGAGGGATGAAATCACTCCGGCAGTGACATAAACATATGACCCGTGTCTGCCGTATGGACTTGGCTCTCAAAGACATTGCTATCGCGATGACACAGACTATCAGGTTAATAGAAATGAGAGCGAGATCGTATAGTCTGGACAAGCAACATCACACGTGTTTCAGTTCATTACAGCAAATGGCTCTCTGTTCTGGTACAGGGGTTTTGAATTGGTAATATGAATAGTAATAGCCTATTAAAACATCCTCCAAAATGTAATTCATTATTCACGCTTACTTTTGTATTATTAATTCGTTTTATCAAAATTTACTCTAATTGGAGACTACCTATGAAAAAGTAAAGGCCCTAGCACTTCAAATTTAACTCGAATAGCAAAAACAGGACTTGCCATTTAATCAAACATATTTTCATGCCATCGAGAATCACAAAAGTATATATATATATATATATAGAAAAGTCACATCTAAATTCAGATACCACTCTTAGCACTAAAGAGACAGAATATTTATTGGGAAAAATTCCTTTGATACAGGGATTCAAACCTTCGGTTTTCCGTGCCGAAGCTCTTCAACTGAGCTGGCCCAGAGTTCGATTCACGGTGCTAGATGGAATCTCTGGAAACTATAGCTTATGCTGGAAACTATAGGTTAAGTGTGTGATTGCTTCTTTTAATTTCAACTCATGAATTTTTACAATCGTTATTGATTTTCATAATGTTATTAGTGCTCATTATAGCCCAGTTGTAGCACATCACTTAGTCTGATCACTTTAGCGAATAAAATGTGAATGTAGGCTTACAAGGTAATGCGGGATTAATTTACTGTAATTGAAAGGTTAGAACTCAAAGAAACTTATTGCTAATGTTTAAAGTATATATGTTATTTATTATCAACTAACTTATAACTTGTCGGCAGTGGTGTTGTAGAGGTAGCGTGCCTGCCTCTGGATCCGTATGTTGCGGGTTCAGACCCGGTCGCGGTCATTGACTTTTTCAGGGCGGAAATATCCTGTGAATGGAGTCCTCAGGGAGTTACAAGGACAGGCCTGGGATGCGCGGCACTGGAAGTGCGAAATGTTCCATCCCTTCGTTCGCCTCCTTTTTTAGTTTACCTCCACGCTACTCGTCCCAGAATTAATTGGTTTAGTTGTCTCTACCTAGTTCTTAAAAGACCGTAGTGGAGACGAGAGTGAGGGTAACCTCGCACTTCCAGTGCCGTCCTTCTCGGGCCTGGACTAGGGGATCCCATGTCGTAGATTTACAGCTTGTTAAAGAGCTCAAACCCTAAATTAGAGCCTCTAGACCAAATTCCTCAGCCCTTTCACGTCCATGTACTTCTTTAATTTCCTCTAAAACTCGAGAGGGTTGTTGAGGCGGTGGGGTTATCACCTGTCTTTCTGTCCTCTTTAGGAAAATAATCGTAAATTAATTCGTTTATGGTGCTGTAACATCCATTCGGAGTCCTCTGTACCTCGTTGAGGAGTGATAGGTTGTATCGATCCATCTAACTTATTACTAGACTTCGGACTTTTAGGTCGCAAAAAATGCTGTTTTAGGTACCTAAAATAGGCTCTAAAAATTGGGAAATAGGTTCTAAAAATCGTAAAATAGTCTCTTATAAAATCGTTAAGTAGCCAATTTCCTGAAATATCTCAATTGCAATGTAGAATATTATATTTATTGAAGTTACCATTAATCAATAATAATGATAAAACACAGATATAGGCCTATGGTATACAGAATTGTATAGACCTATTACTAGGGCCTGTATTACTACCATAACAGTGAAAACCTAATCCCTGCGCCCAGAAGCTACGCATATCATGCTAGCATATTCAACCCCTTGAATCCCTCAGTGATTCAGAGAACTACTTTTTTTTTGTTACTGAATGTGGGAGTCGGGAGAAAAACACTACATTTTCTTGGGAATTCCAAGGAACTTTTCTACTGAAGACGAAACATTCCTTACTATCTAACCACGTCACAAAAGTGTCATGTACTGCACATTCCGAGCTAAAAATTTACTACGAACTGAAAATAAATGCTAGAATTTATAACAAAAAATGACTTATTTCAAACTTTAGAGGAAAAACAAGCAAAAAGGCAATATTAGACTCTAACGTAAAAATAGGCTGTTTTAGGTCCTATAAAAGTATCAGTTTTAGGCCTAGTCACTTATGAAACATACATATACAAGTTTTCGTCCATATATCACTTAAGGATTAAATTAGGTTTTTACCTAAAATCCGAAGTCTACTTATTACTTAATTTTGGAAGATGCTAGAAGATGTATTCACAGAGAAAGATATCAAATTGGATAGCAATTTCAATACCATTTACACTAATCGGATGGAAGTTATGTAGACTTTTTCCAAATTATTGAGTAGAAATAAAATCACTCCAAAGCCAGAGTCTGAGACTTCCCGTTAACACAGTAAGAAGTAAACTTATTACCATTTGTATGTGTTTTAATTGAAGTTTGTTAGATTGTGTGGGCGAACCACGTACATTGCTTCGGAATTCTACATAACATTCAGCTTCCTAGGAGTTTTGAAATAAATATAGGCTACGTATTTACACTAGCATTCCTTTTTAAGTAGGGTACATTTGTCAGTCTTCTTATGTAATGCCCCGAGAGTGAACATGGAGTAACCCCTCTTGTATGTGATCGCTGATCAGTACGATGCAAGCATCAGATATAATTTACGTAGGTAAAGTGCAATAGAAAGGGAACTTTCGAGCAAGTGATATGTAAATCTAATCCATTGTTTATCTTTGCGAAGTAATTCACACTCTGTTTTAACCCGCAATAACCCGAAAAAAATGTGGGTTCCGCATCTTTATCCCTTAAGGTCTTTTAAACCATTTTACTAGACCTTGCAGGCCTACACTATTGCACAATTATTTAATATATTTTTGTAGATAAATAAACATTTAGTCCGCTGCTAGGAGGATTGCATCTTCATATGTGCGTGAGCAAATGTTCAATTCTTTGAAGCTTCGAAAAAGTTGTGTCAGAAACAGACTGACAGACTTTTGACTTCACTCCTGAGGTTCGTCTCCTTCCGTTGCCACCGGACTATGAAAACCTATCGGAAGTAAGTTACAGTCGTAGTTCCACTTATCTGTATATGCAATAGCATGTGCCCATGACTTCGCCCGCTCTTATTTACTCAACTGCTACATGCATTAGGCTATTTAAATTATTTAACAAAAATAATAAAATATATTAACACTCGCATCTTTTTACATAAATTGCATGAATCACATAATTTTATTCTTAATTGTATTAAATTACATAACAAATATAAATTATAGAACTAATAGAACGAATGCGATTCCTTGTGGGCTTACAGATTCGAAATGAAACGATTAAAACATACCACAGACTCATAAACCTTTTCCAAACACGCATAGACAATTGTTAAAACGATTGATAGTTAAAAAGCTAAAATCCCAGTTTCGATGTGCTTGGGAAAAAACTATCTCAGTTTCGAGTTCCTTAGACCAGAAAACCCCCGGACCCCAGATAGTGAGTTCAATCAAAATCGTGCAATGCTCCTTTTTCCCTGTTGCTCTGGCAAACCGAGCAAGTCCACCTTCAAATAATTTCACAGTTGAATACTGTCTTGTTAATAGGTGGTGTTGGATGTACTCGGTAGCATGAGTTCAAATACTATATTGCACCATTTCAGCGTTTCAATAAACTATTTCGGCCTTCCTTGTGATATTTTTCTGTCATTTGGCCCGCTCCCATAGGTTTGCTCATCACTGCTCTATGAGTATGAAAAATAGAGCTAAATAACAATATACAATGGATTCTCCTTGTATAGATTAAAACAATTACAAAATGAGTATAATTTTATTCTAGATGTAATTGTCTAAACCACCACTATGGTATGAACATCGGAATGAATAATACATACTGTTTTCGCTTCCATGTCTCTACACAATAAAGTGATGATCAAAATGTGATTACAGCAATCTACCAATTAAACTGCAAACCTCATTTGTTGGAAATTTAATGTATTCATGATTAAACAGGTTTGTGAACCGATGGCTACTATATAAATGGAAAATAATTATATGAAAAGTAAGTACATTACCTTTTATTATGCACAAAGCATATAATTTGAATTTACAAAAATTACTGAATTATATTTTCGGTAATACATTGTTTATTGCAATTATTTATGTTTTCCATTTTATTGTACCGTACTATATTTCATACTTATTTTATTCCTACGTTATCATCGATAAATAGCTTCAAGGTAATGTTCAAAACATTATCATAAGAACGAATAGTTTAACAATAGAAATATGAGTGAAAATGTAATTATTGTTAATAATCACTGTTATGACTGTAATAATACGATGTTCAGATCATTGTAAGCAACTATTTGTCGAAATAGGAATTTTCCTGTTGAGTCAGTATTAACTTTTATACTGGATGACTTTATAAACATGTTTCAATTTCTTAGGTTAACTTATTACATGATATAAAGGTTTACTTTTTTAATAGTGACAACACATCTATAAAATGAAGAAAATTAGCAATTCCTCTAAAAGTACAGGATGTTCACGTTATGGCTATGGGTGAGGCACTTATGGAACTGAGCCACTCAGTTAAGTGGTTAAAATCTCATATTAACTTTACGCAATACAATTCACTACATAAAAATAAATAAATAACTATTTATGTATCAAGTAGGCTACGCAAAATAACGCTTTGGCGACGAATCTAGTATTGTGGCCGAGGCCGAGGTGTGAAAACAATCCCAGTGACCAATACACTTGCCTAGATGTGGAATAAAGGTCCACGTATGAATCATTGTACTTACTTTGCACGAAAACTGCAAATTTTATTTAAAAAATTAGAATACGGATAATAGGCCTACTTATCAACTAAATCGCGGTTAAGGAACAAGTCGATAAAAATCTGTACAGTTATAGGCGGTTCAATACATATCAAATCAAGCAATGATTTGACAAAATTTATTTATCTTTCATTTTTTAGGTAGATTTCGGAGAAAAATCTACCTATTGCAATCGATACCATGTCATGACTTTCGAAAAATTCCTTCATATCTTTACGTTTCATGCCTCCCTAAGTACGAAACCACCGCCCGTTCAAAGATATTTCAGATTGAAAATACCTGATTTTAGAAAAATCGCAATATTTGAAGACCCATTAAAGAAAGGATGAAACTCTCAGGTCTAAAACTTTTTAGGGAAGTAGTGTAGTGTAAACACTATATCCATAAAAAAAATTCGAGGGCGAGTCTTAGTTTGATCTTTAACATTTTTAATTTCAAATGTGAAGGTTTTTATTTTGAAAACATTAATATTTACCTATTTTTTCGTTTATTTACAATTTAGTAATCCTATATATACTGGACGGAAAATAATGAACACTTTATGCTCTTTAACATGGTTTTTGTTTGAACCCATTATCTTAAAACCAAAGAAGCTATAGAGTATAACGCAAACCTCTGTAAAATGCAAAAAAGGCTGACGCACCGATACAAAATGGCCGCTCAAAGAGAAACTGAACATCTAAAAAATTAATGAATACCTGTTTTGAACTCTCTGAATATAGTACAAAGGTAAATAAATAAGTAAATAAATAAATTTCGTCAGTGACCTTTAAATTTAAATTGATTGATTTGATATGGATTGACCCAGCCATACTACTTCCGCTCTTTAGCGTTTTTAGGTAGATTTTTAAAACCTTTTAATTGGATATTGTTAGGTATGACTGTCTTAAAGGTTGAGTTGATGATCGGAATTAATGAAGTAATTTTTACAGCTTGAGATTTCCTCTGGGAACATTGCTACTTTAATATTTGTAGCATGAAGATGCGAATAATTTACTTACCGCATATGCTTGTTAATTTATAGCTCATTGGTCCTTGTTAATGTATAGGTATATCTAAGGTTTGAAAGCCATTGAAGTGCATGTTTCCAGAATATAAATGAAGGGAAATATTGCGTTGTACTCGTATTTGTATACCTGTCCTTTGAATGTTGACATCATAGCGGCTTTCGTGATGAAGTGGTTTGCGGTTAGAGTAATGATAGGCAACCTATATGACATGCAAACACAGAAGACTTAAAATCTCCAGACTGTAGTTGTTTATTATTATCTCACATTAGATATTATCAGGCGAAGTAGGCCATATAATTTAAGGTTAGAATCAGTAAAAGTGCTTATAAGTACAGCCACAGTAGGCCTGAATGCTTGAAATTTCCTTTGCTTTTGCCACAAAGTTTTGCAAAACTTGTTCAGGAAACGTCATCAGATCATTTAAATACATGGGCACGCAATGAAAATAGCACAGTCGCATTGTCGCTTGCCATTTTCAAATAGGAGACAAATTAGGGTGCACATTCAGATCGCTAGTATACGTCAAATACTTCAGAATGATTCATACCTGTTTCTTTTGTCCCAGTGTTGTTCTTTCTAATGTCGTGTCTGGCGACATCGTGGTTTTTCCTTACTCCCCTTTCCCCTAGTCGCCTTCACAGAAATTTGCACATGAATCAGAAGTCACACGGTTGTTATATAACTGCTACTTTACATAGAGATGGTTGCTCAAGCTCAGACCTCTTTTAGAAGATGATGTGCCGCTTTGTGTTGCAAATAATACCCCACAGGTGACCTTCTCTATTACAACATTATTTTGTGCTTGTGAATAGCTTTATAAACGCAGTGGTCAAGGGGTTACAGGAGAGAGAGCAAGTAGATTATTTATCGCAGGTGCCGTAGTAGGTTACCAATTGTGGATTTATGTATTTTGGTAAGTTCTTGAATAGCGAAACGGACAATAATTTTTCATGAAAGTCCAGTATAAATGCTCTCCTCTGGTCACGTTCTGGTTTGGTCGTTGGGGGAAAAAAACCATTGACAAGAATCTGATAAAATAATGTAATGAACTGTCAGACCACAAAAAACAACAAAATAATTTAAATAAAGTCACTTGTGACAGCTAAATAATTTATTGGTGGCTCAATGATAGAGCGGCGGCACGGAGACACGAAGATCCTGGTTCAAATCCCGGCTAATGGCATTGAATTTTTCAGTCTGACACTACCTTTCCAATTGTGACACACTTTTGACAATTTCGTACAACGCTATAGAAATTTAGAATAATTTCCATACCAGAGTTTCTCAAACGTTCTTCAACGCGGAACTTTTACATGATTGTTCGGAAGGAGAGTGTATTCGACTGCTGCATCTCGTCTTAGGTATTAGTGTTGTTTCGGAGGTGGCCCCGGCATTGGGGTATCACTTACACGGGAGGTTCTCCATGTCCTTTCCTGATAAAAGAAAAGGATGTCTGTGTTCCAAAGAGAATTCCTCCCTCGACAGGTTTAGGTCCTGTAAGGCCCGGGCGGCATGGGCCTAATTAACGTCTCTACAACAGGAGAGGTTAAACTAAGAGAATGGCAATGAATTACTATTTGGCCTATTCATATTATTGATTTTAATATAAACTATTTGGTTGGTGATGTTTGTACATTGTGTAGTGCCCTGTGATCATAAAATAAAATTGAAATCTGTGAAATAAAACATATAATTAAAACCATCAGCTCAGCAATCTTTATTATGTGAGCAGATTGTTTTAATTATGCATTATATTATATGCTATTTTATATTATTGATCGAGCTCAATGATACATCATGTATTTTAAAACGTAAGTGAAAAGTATGAGTTTTTGCGGGGTAGGCCTACACTTTAGAAATTCTTTTGCATAATCTACTGTTCCATACAAACACAACTTTGTCCGACTCATTACAATCCTTTTGTGATAAGAGTCTATCTATTTAATGTTAATTATGTCGAGAATTGGAAGTGCACGTCAATTTGTATTAATAAAGAGAAGCGTGACTGTCAATGTTATACTAAAATTCAATTATAGACTTAGTCAATGTAGATAGTTGGAATATCCACCGCTAGTCTGTCAAAACTGTCATAAAGTGTTTATAACAAAATATTTACACGACGTTTGATCGTAATGGGATAATTAGCCTCTTTACTCTTCAAAACAGTTTAGGCGTTTCCTAATTAAACTCCTAATCTCCTGTACGTAGTCTATTTCAAAGTACTTTGGTTCTGATGAAAAATTAAAAATAGTAATATTGTAATGCATGTGTGCATATTGTGAAGCACGCTGACGATAAACTCAAGACAGATTCCGTGTTAAAGTAAGACTAGGTGGCCAAGCTTGTGAATTGTTTATAATGTGAGACAGCATTTAAATTATGACAAAATATTTGCTATTGTTTGAATTCCGATTCTGAGCGCTTGCTCCAAGGACCATCGCCGCTTACTTTTCAGTGAGGTAGTAGCCTATGCATAATGTCCTCTTTGCGATGACGTTTGAAAAATTATAATTATATAGGCTAACATAGAAGGTTAGTCTATATTTTCCAAAAAAATAGTTTGTGCTTTATTACTTTTTACTTTGTGTTGTTAAATATTACTGGTGGTTTCATATTCTCACGGTAATTTCTTTCGCGCTATAGAAATTGTGAACAATATTATCAGGAGTGCAAATAATTTTCCTGGCTAAATGAATGTTGCTCGCCATGTCTAGAAACATTAAATCCAATTAAATTACCATAGTAAAACTTGGCACAAACGACTAGATAATTTCACATAAAGGAAAATAAAGTCAATTTTGAGATTTGCCTTCAAAACTGAGAATCCATGTCATAAGAAGAAGTGTTTGTTTTTGTGCGAAACGCCGTCACATCTACGGCACGCTGAGTTCTTGCATTTTGAACTTAATTGGACGGAAGGCGGTCCGAGTGCACCTCGAAGCCGAATTTTCTATTTTCGCTTTCGTTTGCTATTTATGAGCGATAAACCGGCGGAAAATTTGAGTTTTTCCCTCAGCATAAATAATCAAACTATCGAACGCTTCGATTTTGTTAGCCCGTTCTATTTTACTCATTCATTTATAGTTTCTTTATAGTTAGTCGGCTCTGCTTAATTCATTTGTTTATAACATTCTTTATAACAACAGAAGGAGGTGTTTGTGTGTGCGAAATGCCCAATCAATATGCTGCATGCCGAGTTCGGAAATTTTTGTCATAGGTGGACGGAAGAGGGATCATGTATGTAAGACTAATTGGAAAAACATTGATGGATTTTGACGAAATTAGCAATGCGGTTTTTGTTTGTTTGTTTGTTTGCATGCTTTTGTTTGCTTTTGTTTTTTCTTCCAGGGAGCTCGAATTTGAGGTCCTTTACTCAGGGTGATGCACTATAATCGTGAAATGCAACTTGAAGCTTTTTATTTATTAATCGTTGTAATTCTATTCATGAATGATTTCCCTGTAAGAGTAAGATTCGTGAATCTGTGGTTCTTTTTAATGTTTTAGTTGTATAACAATATAATTCGAAATAACATTAAGTAATTCATGCAATTTACGTAAAAATGTCAGTGTTAATAATAATAATAATAATAATAATAATAATAATAATAATAATAATAATAATAATAATAATAATAATAGCTTTAGCTATTTTGCTCTTAAGTAACTTAAATGATTTAAATAGCATCTAACGATTGAACTAATAAACGCGGGCGAAGTCGGGGTATCTGTTCATAGTGAAGCATTATACATACCGGTGTTGGTAGATGCTTCGTCTCCTGTGATAGGTCTACGAAGTTCATTATATTATTATCTTGTGTTCACCAGTTAGCATGTCATTTCTCCAAACAAAAGAGAACTAACTTAACATTTCAGGTTATAAAGAAGTGGCGAGATCTCAACCTTCGTGGCATGAAACAGTTATTTTATTTTTGCTAGGTATTTGTATATAATTTGAGTCTAACATAGGCCTATCTAATATCATAATAAGCGTGATCAGCTGGATACAGTTATTTAATATGAACATGAAAACAGTTGAAAACTATCATATGTCTAATTTTACTGTCACTGGCCGGTGTTAAAGATTGATGCTATTCTCTTGGCCAAGAGAAGTTCAGGTGGAATTGAATTGGCAGTAGAAAGAAGGTAATAAGCACCAATTTTTTTCTGCACTATGAAGGGAAGACAGAACTGTAGAGTGGATGAACGAAATAAAAAAACAATCCATAAAGGCTTGATAAATAGGTGTGAAATTCGGGTAGATTGGAAGGTTTCCACAAATTCATATCAATAATTTGTTTCGTGTTGTCTACCAACTCATGACACTGCTCAGAATCAGAAGGAAGAAATAAATATGGATTTGTTTACTTACGAAGCAGCTACAAAATTATGCAGCTGACGAAGAAGATGAAGGGCTCTCTTCTTGTTATTTTTTTTAAATTCTGTATTATTGTGAATAACATCCATTTGAAAGATTTAATTCCGTTTTTTCCTTTTTTTCCCTTCACTAAGTCTCCATCTGTTGAAAGACGGAAACAAATCCATAGGCCTATACTTTTCGTTTTTCAATTTTATGAGCCAAATAAAATAAATACTTACTAAATAATTAATTACTAAATATTTACTAAATAATTACTTAGACACTGTCTGAACACTGTGATACGTTCGGAAAGACATTCTAAATGTTCTGTGAAAAAGGTGTTTTGAATAAATAGGGCACATTTAATACAGTTTTGTTTAATTTTCCCCTCCAAATAAAACAGAGTTTTGTATTTTTTTCCCTTCTTCCAACTGTCGATTCAATTATACTATCATAAATATTATTGTTTTTACTATAGGAGCTAAGAGGATTCTCCTAGAAAACACCACCATTCCTATTGTACTGTTATTGGCCCTAATGCTACTATATATGGTATATATATATATATATATATATCTTTTAATCGAAAATGTGAGTTCCAGCAAAGTAATAATAACATAATTTGTGACTTATTTTTTCCATTTGTTTCACGTTACAGAAATATCATGCTGAATGATTCCTGAGTTTTAAACACTCCAGTCTTGAACTCGATCTAACGAAGGCAACAAATCATACTGTTGCTCTTATGTGGTTTTAATTTAATAGGGCTTATTGCCTTAATTTAATATAGAGGTGCTCAAAGAAGCTTAACTCGTGGAAAATAGAAGAAAATGTGTGGGAACTAAAAGCGATTATGGTGATTCTGTGACGAGATGGCCGAGCAAGGTACATAATGCCGTTGTTTTAAATCTAATGTGCAAGTAACCTTCAGGAACAACACAATGAAAATAAACAGGTCAAGGGGGAGTTGTGTGAAATTTAGGAGCAGTAACCTAGTCCATGGTCGCGATCCAGATAAGCCTCTTGTTCGGTGTGTTGCACTTTTATTTTGCATTTGAATTGCTAATGTGTAAAACGGAGCAGTGAAGCCATAGGACCACTAGCAATTACATTAAACGTTCTCTGTATTAAGTAAATTATGCATACTATCGTGTTCTATTTGATTATAGCTTAATGCGGTAATTTTGACGCCTACGAATATTTGTTCCATAATTCTACAGTGCCTTCGTTCTCTTCCGAGCATGGGTTGTCACCTCCACATGGCTGAATAAAAAACCTGAATAGGTCCTACCTATTGAGATTATGTTGCAGGGTGGTTTGATCCCGATCGGGTCAAATATATACCGTACCGAGGTCTCTTTCGACTATTATGAAGTTGGTTGAATTTAAGAATTCACCATATGACATTTTCTTATATTTCCCTTGAGCGAGCTATAGGCTAACAGAAAAGCATTAGCAATTAAAGAAGAGCCTGGTTAGATTAATAAAGTGCACTCAAGTAGAGCCTATCTATACGTAAGCACAATAGTGCACACTGAGTAAAGCATGTTTTGAGCAAGTGTTATCATTTTATTTATTATTTCTGTTAGAAATTATTATTATTTAGATTAGAATTGGAGTAAAAGTTGAGTAAATTTCTAAAATTCTATTATTAGTTGAACATGAAATTGAATTTTTCCTAGATGGCCCATTATCAGGGCCTTTATTGTTCTACGCGTATGTTAAACTGTAAGCTATATTTAATATTCCCAATCTTCTATGTCTATAATATGTATGTATATATTATAGTACATTAGTACATAGTACTTAGTTATAGTACATAGAATACGTTAGTGTATTTTAATTTAAGCTTATGACTTTTAATTAAGGCTTTTACAATAAAATTTTAATGCTATTGGCATGATTGGGTAATTGTTCCTCCAGTTATTAGTTAACTGCAGGTATTATATTTCACTACTCTACAATATTTTTAATGAATAACGAAAAAAATTCTACAATAAAGACTGCTAGGAATTTCAGTGCAAATAGACTCATAATAATAATAATAATAATAATAATAATAAAAATAATATACCCATGTTAAGGACTACTTTGTCCACAGCTTCACATACGAAAACAGTGAAGAAATACACGGAATAGTTGAACACCTACATCAACGTATTTACTATACTCTAAAATATAATCTTGATCAATACCTTTCATATTATAGATAGAATATGTGAAGTAACGACTTTCTCGCAAGTTTGAATAAGATTACTGCCCATTCCTAAATATAACAGGACTTTTTTTTCAAAGGGTTAGCCCCTCAGTGGAAGAAAATAATACAGTAATTCAGCAATCTAAAGTCATTTTGCTGTGTTTGAAATACAATTGAGTAATCTAAAGTCCTTTAGCTGTATGTGAAATGCAAATCTATCAATGCCAATTTGTGATCATGAGTTTTGTAAATAACATTCGCAGCTGGGAGGTGAGGAGTTAATTATCCTGCTCTTGTCTCGGGTCGTCAGGAAAACAAGCAAGTTTGTTAAGCAGCAGAGGCATGTAAGTGAAACGGTAATTGAATTAAAGAGTGGAGTCAGTCATCATCAATACCGGAAATGCTGTGAAGTCGGCACTGGCTGCGTACTGTAAACTCGAAAGCTATTTCCGCAGAGGAAACACGGGCGGCGAGGGTGGTTTATTTTGGAATCAGTGGAAGCCATGTGCCAACACAACGATAAAATTTGTTCCTTGAAAGAAAAGTAAAAATAGATTGCTGCTAGCGTAAAGAGCGCTCTTTTATTCTCAGCTTCCGTTTCAATATTTCCATAGTTCTCAGCAAATACAAGATTTTAGAGTTCTTATAAAAGCTTTTATTCAACCGAGAATCGTGCGTCTGATGGAAAGAAAATTCAATTTATTGAGTGTAGAATGTTCTTTCGAGGCCATTAATGCCTTTCGTATTTTAGAAACATCATATGATATTCTTATTTGCCTTCAATCTCGTTTAACTCGTACATTCAGTAGTCTACTATAAACTTTCGTTACGTCGAAACGTACAAAATAATTATTTAAGCGTGTTAATTGTTATCCAGTACTAAAAGCTAAAACAGTTGTTAACAAGTTTATTAACTAATTCTATCTCAAGAAACTTAAGTTTTAACACACATTTGAATGAATATAATCTGTATAACATTATTAATTAATAATTATAATTTGAAATTTTGATCAGAGTATTGATGAAGGTAAATTTCCGACTATATTAGAATATTGTAATTACGTATGTTTGCTTAAATCTATGTTTATTTTTGTGTTTATGTGTGTGGGAACGTTTCTCTAAATTGTTGTGCTTGTGTGCCTGTCTGCTTTTGTATGCTTTGGTTTTATGTGTTCTTGTGGCTCTGTATGCTTGATTCTGTGCTTCTTTGTGTGTTTTGTGGATGTTTATGGTTAGTAAATGTAGACTACGTTTACTTCCAATTATCCATTAATCAAGAATTTAACACAGCAATTTTTGTCAAGACGTGACCATCTTATCAGGAGTTTACAGTTTTATTATTAGCCTATATAAATTTGATTGTTATTAATGTTTATTTTTGTTAAGTTTTTCTGTCACTGTAGATTGTCATTTAGCATATCATTAAAACATAAAACAGAAACTGCATTAAATGAAACATGAAACTTTTAAACAAAACAAGGAAGCAAGAATTGCATTAATTAAATTAAAGGAAGCAAAACTACGTAAAGACGCCAGTAAGTCAGTTTCATACTAAAGAATGACTATATAAATAAATAGATAAGAATGGAATCCCTTAAAATAAGAAAGCCCACTTCGAGTGCACCCCTTTTGGCTCCCGGTTGAAACTTTACTTGACGTAAACACCAGTTGGCTCCTGGGTTACAAAAGAAGACAGCCCAGTTGGCTCCTGGGTTACAAAAGAAGACAGCCCAGTTGGCTCCTGACAGAAACTACGCGTAGCAGGGCTGTCCATGCAGATTTAAATTTTATGGCTGGCAACGTCATACAGATGTTAATTGTATGGTTGGCACTGTGATTATCATTTGTTCAGAGGCGTCGACTTGAATAAATTGTTGGGGCAAGAATGGGATTTTTATTAGTTATACATAAGCCTTATATGATAAAAGTTTAAATATTATGGGGGCAGAAAGTACCTTGTCCCCAAAGTCAGCATCTATGCAATTTTTCGTGATTTAGCTGCTGATCTTCGGTGAAAAAGAGAAAGAGGTTATAGCAATGCATGGTTTTAAATACAGTTTTCACAGTATATACAACTGACTGCAAGAAGGAACGGGACAGTGGGAAAAAATTGTTTCTTAAGGAACAACTGATGAGACATGAATCAGAGAATACTTCTACTTTGCAATTCCTCAAATGTGTTTCCTTAAAATGTTTGCCTGTAAATGTTTTAACAGATGTAGGCCAATGTTACGTTTATTTGGTTATTTAATGTAGTTGTACTCTGACAATGTGTTTGCAGTTGAATGTGCTTTATGTTAATTACGTCTAAAATTATATATTCAGTTTTGCTCACTCCTAGATTTGGGCGTTTACAAAAATAACACAGAGGAGCCAACTAGGCTACAACTTAAAATATTTGGGAGTCAATTCGAATAACGATTTTTATCCGGGAGCCAATTCGGAAACACCGCCCATTTCGTAATATTTCATGTTTAGTTACTGAGAATGATTTACAGAAATCTACAGTATAAAAGTCTTGATAATGCCAATGACCAAGTGATTAGTCCGATGACAAAGTCCTCGTTGAAGTTGTAGGCTACTTGTTTTTATTTTTTGAAGTATTGAACCCTTAGGTTCATATATCTGCTTTTTCCGCAACTTCATTAATATTATTAGACTATTATTATTGTTGTTATTGTTATTAATATTATTGTCATTACTAATTTTATTATTATTGTTATTATCTTCAATGAGATAATGAGATAGTTTTGTATTTTATCCACCGAAATTTATTTAAGAGAACTCAGGAAAGTTTTGGATACTGTGGTATCGTAATATATTTTAACGATTTTTTTAAAAACCTTAACAATATTCTTTAATTAATATGAAATTCACTTTAAATACTCCTCCCCTTTACTTTATTGTTTTCACTCACTTGCAAAATTATTTCTGCTGTCTACTAGTATTCTGATTAAACATAAAATATTACCTTAACGTTATCAGTGAGTTGAAGTAGTCTATAGGCCTATGACATTTTTGAGTACTCTAATTCATACTATTAGTAAAAAAATATAAAACACGGAAAGGGCAGATATCACATTTAATACATGTAAAATATTTCATTTTTAAACAAAATTCTTGTACCAGTACTTACATTGTCATAACGATATTGAATGTAATGTATTCGGTATAGACAAGCGGTTTCATGTATCCTTCCCGGATATGAGGAAAGAGTATAATAATGGTTTATTGTTTTTTGGCGCACTAAGGGATGGCAGATATCTTGGTTAAAAAAATGCGATATTTCGATTTTAGTGTCATAAAGTCAAGCGTACCCTAAAGTATAACTGTGCAAAATTTTATGCCCTTTGGGCGTATGGAACTGACACCACTTTTAGACCTCCATGCACTTCAAATTTCCAGCACTTCAAACTTTAATTGTTTTCTCATTTTCAAGTTGCATATTATTTTGCAACATTCAAAATCTGACTTCTCTCACAATAAATAGAGATACAGCTGTGCAGCTGTGAAGGTTTTTCACGGTGTTCTTAATGTGTGTGAAAAAATTAATAATAAGATTTTCTACCTAGGCCTTAGTTCTTTTAGAAATATATTTTGTATAATCGTACGTTTTTTTTTTAAACTTTCAATTTCTATGGATACAATATACTTTGAATAAAAAATGTAAAATCCATCGGTAAATTTGTAAAGTCAGCATCAGAAAATCTCACATTACAAATTCAGATTCACATCTGTTAAATGAGAGAGATTTTTAATTTTGATTAAAAACCAATTACATCAATATTTCAATCACAAATTAAGATATAAAAATAGTATTTTAAATTTGAATTACTTTTTTAAATTTCAAGTTTGTATTACAAATAGTTTAGAAAATGACTCAATATTTTGGTGATCCCTTAAGGGAAATCTAACAATTATTATTGTCAAGTTTCTAAGAGCTGTGATGTTAGAAGTTGTACCTTTTTTTCTAAGTAATAAAGAAACATAAATAAATTCCTTTTTTGGTTCATGAGTGAATCGATGGATCAATTTTATTTGAAGTTTTTTGTTCAAATTTGACAGTCTTTCCGCTGAATTTGGCAAGTTTAAAACCATGTTGTGAATAAATTTAAGTTTTTTTCCAGCTAATTGAAGGAACTTCCAAATAAAATTCAGAGCCCTCCCTCGTGCAGGCATTCCTTCAACCACTCATTCTCGAGTCTTAATAGCACTTTTTTCTCCCCCGAGCTAAACAAGAGTAGTATTCTTTCATTATGGCGGCATATAATGAAAGTTACTTGTTTTATTGCCGTACATTGAGCGCAGAAACGTCCTTCCTGACTGTACCCTTCACTGTTCTATGGTGGCCATTGCTCTCTCGATTACCCTCCTCAACTACCAACAAAGAGACGGCTCTTTAACAAATCTGTCGTTTTGTTTCATTAACTGCACAGCTTGAAGTCATCAGAATCTGGAAACGATTACAAGCTGAAAGACTAAGTTAAAACAGGAAATAAATGACAGAGTGAATTACTGGGTGCATTCTCCAGGACATGACGAAGAACATATGGAACTGAGTTCCTACATTAATGGGTTAACCACTGCTAAGATTGTGGGTTCCCCACCCATCAGTTTGTAAGTAATCCCTCTAAAAAGTGTTTCCCCGCAATAATGTCTGCAGGGGAACCAGTATTAAGAATTTAATTAAAGGGTAGCACAATTCAGTTGGAAGACTTATTCGTATGTGAAGTGAATCAAGAATCACTTTATGGGTGTATGTTTTATTTGTTAAAAGACTACAACTAAATTCTGCCGAGCTGTAGGCCTATGCCAGGAGTTGCGTCGTCTTCTACCCCTTCATTCGACTTATTTGGTAGAAAGCATATAAGTTTAATAGGTAGCCTATAGATCTATATGTAGGAAAAGCATATTGTTATTCTACTTAGTATAAATATCGCCCTAGAATAACTGATATTTTTTATGGCACAGGAAAATTATTGAAGAAATGCTAGTTTATACTCCTTAGTAAACACCCAGTTCAGATCGTCTCATTAAGTGTAGGCCTCATATTGGTTTAAATTTTGTGGATTTTATCCCTCTTTGCATTAAACGCCTATTCAATAAGCAATTTTTTTACTGTGGTTTCATGACTTTATACCTGAAATAACGCTTTTGCCTAAATAAGTGATGCATGGAAAAATGATTGCTGTAGTTTGAAAAGACGGAGGAATGTTTCAGAATAAAGTTTTATTTTTTCTTGCTAGATTTATATTGATCGATCAATCAAAAGCTTGTGAGCGGCAGAGTACTCTTCATGTCAAATTCCATTAAGTGAACCATATTTCACTGACGCCACCACCATACGAAAATTTGCTTCTTGAAGTATCTGTTTAGTAATTCAAGGGTGTACATTGTGTGAATTTCTGCTTGCTATTGACCCATTGCAAACGCTTCTGATATCGTCGCCAAGCCAGTCTCCTAGACAATTATACAGATTAATTATGTCCCATCTAATTATAAATTTTTGTTCGGAGAGACACGCGGATTACCATTTCATCCTACGTTGAGTTAATGTGTTCCTTCATAATTCCTACAGTCCACATCATTAACAAATTGTTAACTGAATTCTATATAGGGCGGGAATTACCGGGGTTTTCAGTTGTTTACGCTGTTGCCTAGGTCACTAGGCTCCCACAGGACGTATCCAGGCCCATTCCAAATCCTCCTCTTGACACCAAGGGGTCTACAGGAAGATTTAAAATGGGACTGGGTAGTTCCTGAAGGAGCATACTGATCTACCTGTCAGCGTGTGAGCTGAAAACCCGGTTAGTTTTCCGTCCAGGAAAATGTTTCTTCTGTAGCAGCGTTTCTCAACTATGGTCCGCGGACCACCAGTGGTCTGTTACCTATGTGAATTTTGTTACGCTTATTTTTCGAGAGAAGGCAGAGGGACAGGTGGAAAGCCCATCGCCTCTCAACCCCCTCCGGAAACTAAAGACGCTAATAATAATTGAAAGATATTAATATTGCCCTATAACCCTGATCCTCTTTGACATCAATTTCTATCATGATGTTTTATCTTTTAGGTAAAGGTACAGGATAGGTTCTTTGTTTAATTCTTGTTTTCTTTTGTTGTTCAGTTGTTTCTGCTCCATGCTTATGTATTCAGTATACATTTGTTTATTATATGTTTATTAAACTCTGATAACAAGGCACCCTCAAATTTTTAGGAGATTGTATGTATTTTAAAAACGTAAGGAAAAATGACGTGAAATGAGATGTAATTTTGAGGAAGAGGAATAAAAGTATTAAGTTGATTTGTCATTTGCTTTTCAGCGTAGCTGGTATAATTAGACTAATTATCTTCAGTATGACAATTATTTATTCTCATGTGTGAATTGCGAATAGGTCTGCAAAATGTGTTTCAAAGCACTAAAATGTTTCTTTAAATGACGGTCTAAACGAATGCAAACAGGAAATAAGCTATATCACGCCGTATGTAGGCAACGAAAAAAAGGAACTGTACAGATATATACATGTTATAATTCAGCAAGTCGTAATATTTAAAATAACTGTTTTGAATGAGAGATTTTAGAGTTGTTAATGTTGTTAATGTTGAAATGCAGTAAAATGCGTCAATGTGTTCGAGCTTGCGTTATGACAGTGTGTCCCATGGGAGTACGTCAAATTCAACCAAACCAAACCTTCATATTGGTGAACAGTTTTTATTTTTTGTGCATGTTCCGGTGATGACGGAAAGTGTCATCACTACAAGTGTCGGTACGCAGGGAGAGGGGATCTGTTCAAATGTTCCCAACTGCAATGTATTTCAGATTACTGATAATTTTCATTGAGTAATTGCAACTTCAGGCCATCGACATGGACACTCGTGTAATTTGTAATTAATGACAATTTCTGTAACACATGGTGGCTGAGCGAATACGTCATGGTAAATGGGTATTTATGCGTACGTGCATAGATTAGGCCTAATATAGGCTTTGGTGCCAAGAGCCTGCTTGTATGTTGTTATTTTCAAATGAAGTGCTAGTAGTAATTTTGTACTTCTGTATTGAAGTGTTCCTGTTATTGAAACTAATTTTTTAAACATTGTAACTGCTTGTATTTTACTATGCAGAGTAGGCCTACATGTGTTAGTACAGGCTAACAAAAGAAAGACTAAGTAAATTTAACTGTAATATAGCTACTACTATAAAAATTACATCTAATAACTTTAATAACAATCAAGGGGATGTATTTTTCATCTTTTTTTCTTTTTTTTTCTTCTCCAAATTTTACTGTATGTTTGTAGGGAATTCTGGATAGCATGTTAATAGAAATGGATCGACTTACTGTAGGCTACAATATTGTACATGCAAGGAAAGCTTCTGGTAAGATTAAAGATAGTTCAAATAGCTTCTTAGAAAATAGTGTCATTTAAATACAGGTTTTGTTCTAGTTATATAAATTTCAGATTCTACGAACGGAAAGATCTTCAGGTTTATGATATTCATTAGCTGTTTATAATGTTCCTTTTAACTGGAAAATCTTCACAAAGATGCCAGATCAAAGAAAGGTTTGCTGTCATAACAGATACCCAACATTTTAAAATTAATGATAGATGGTTTTACAATCATGAAATAAATAATGACATTTGTTCGTATAATAATCTTGCAAATTCTCTAAAAATAGAATAAAAAAATGTTTAAAAGTACATAAAAGTTATACGTTCTTTAGAAGTGGTTTACAGCAAACAGCTAGTATTGGCCTATTGCATGTGGGCCATTTGAATAGGCCTACAGGAAATGCAAGTTATTTTCTTAATCGTTGTGTGTTTTCAGTCTCCAGCTTATTGAACTACATCAGTGCATTGCATTTTCAGTTCCCGTTTAGTTTTTTTTTTCCTGCAGTGCACTTTTTCCGCCTTATTACCAAGGTTTTAATATTAAACCTTGAGCATGAACATTTCTTGTCTAGAATGTACTGACTTCTTTCGCAATTCATGCTAGCCTATATACTATTTATATGTGCCGTAAGACTGCGAACGTAGCCTGCAAAAAATATGCGACTGTTTAAACGGGCTGTATAATTACAAAGTAAGGTGGGTACCTTAGGGCGTAACATGCATCTGAATGAGATTCCTACAAACAAGCGACGAGCATCACAAAAACTGACTCCGCGTCACGCAACCACGTAACTCATTCAACGCTAACTTGGCTGTGTGTGTCAAAACAAGAGACAGGAGACCAGGTCATTATTTTGATTCTGTGCTTTACAAATTTGTTCACACACAAAAAATACAACTATCCTGAAAATATATTATTGCTCTTTAGAAAGTTATATAGTAATAGCCTGTAAAATAGTTTTACAAGTTGTGCGGAATTCTCAAAATTAAACCTAGGCCTAATGATTATTAAATACAGGAGGAGCCCATGCTCATCTTCTCTTCATGTAGATGGAATTAATGTTGTTATTTTACCACATGTTTGGCGGCATGGCATGTTGCAGTTATTTGAAGCATTGCGCTAAAACTGGACGGCTGCGGGTTCGATTCCCGATGGGTCATTGGGACTTTAAAATCGACCTAATCCTTCTCTCTCTGGCTTGGGACCTCACAGGATAAGAACCAAGAGCAATCCTGAAGTAAAGATGACCGGTGCGTAAGACTAACAATGTTACACCTTCAGGTGTCGAATGTCTAAACATCTAGGAAGCTCTTCCTCATAGAGCTATACATAAGGATTATTTACTTTACTATTATATCCTAGATACTGGAATTCGAAAAACTAACAATGTCGCTCAATTTTAACAAGTTAGGCCCACATTGCAGCTTTGATTTTTTTAACACCATTTAGATAGGGACAATATTATGATTGTAGGCCTATGTAGATATTATTTCTAAATGACAGAAGTTTGGGTTTAATATAAATAGATTATTGGACAGCACTCACCAATGTTTATTTGATCCATTTTTGAAGCCGTTGTCAGCCTAAGAAAATGCCATTCAGTGATAGAAGTTTGGGTTGTTGGAAAGTCTTAAACTGTGAACTGAGAATGAATATTTCTACTCTGTAGGTGTATATATATATTTTTTTTGTGCCCACCCTTACCCCCGGAGTGCCAAGCAATTAAGCCTAAACCTCCGGTCAGACCAAATTTTGGTAACCATATGTGATGTGTGTATACCTATTGTGCCCTTATGTACATCCGTAGGGGATGTTGATGGTGTGACGTGTTTGAACTGAGTACTTGTGTCTTTGTACTTTGGCACAGGATAGACCTAAGTGCGGATAGGTCTTATGTGCAATATTTCCGAGTGTGTCTGTAGGTGTATAATGTATTCAGTACATTGGGCCTACACCTAATACAAACTTTTTCCATCCATGACATTACATAATATGCAGGAAGATAGAATGTCGCCGACGGATGCATAATTTCGCATTGCCAATCCATGAGGTAAACGACAGGTTTGGGGAGTATGTTGCGACATGTTTGGGTAGTAGCCTATGTTGTGAACCATCCTATTCCCTTCGGTGTGAAACACGGTTTTCTTCATAGGAACCACCAGTTGAAATTTTCTTTATCATTACATGTACAGTTGTCTTGCAGGAGATAAATTTTCATACTTGGAGGTCATTGAAAGTGGTTTATTTTTCAGGAAAATTCGTTTTAAAATTTCAGTGTTTGTATGTACTGTATTTGCTAATTTGGCGGAATATTTAAAAAAAAAAATAGTCTATGTACGCAAGATCATCCATTCATTATCATTGTTTAGAATTACTCAAACCATATATTATTGTCAACTTAATTTGAACTCCCAGCCGCTTTCATTTCACTATTGCAGCAAATATTGTAGCCTACCTTCCGTTTATAGCCCAAATTGGTTGTATGGTTATTTAACGATGAGGATGTAATGCAGCTTGGGCCTGTGACCGTCGCCGTTGTGCCAAATTTTATTCCCACAGGAGTTCTATTACTTGCCTTTAAATCTCCAGATATGGCGCCTGTCACATTTATTCGCATATAAATGCCATCAACCTGGGCCGGGATGGAACCCGCAGCCTTCAGTAGAGATCAGCACCAACACTCATTGCGCTACTCAGGCCAACTTAAGTGTAAATTGAAAGTTCGTAATTGAATAGTGATATCTGGGAATCACGAGGTAATAATGGACAAAATTAAGGTAGGCTGTTCCGTAAAATGGATTCATTTTAGGGTTTCGTCCAAATAAATTTTTTGATGGAATTCGTATAAAAAGAGGGATTATATTTATTTTTCATGTTGTTATGTTATTTTGTGATTGAAAAGTGCGTTTTTGGGGACCATGGTAGGCGGTAAAAGAAGACTGCAAAATTATGTCGCGAATTTCACGTATCCGAAAATTCTTATTACATAAATTCATAAAAATCTGAAGGGGTTTTGTGATCAGCAGCTACTCAAACACACAGCGCTCAAAGTACTTTTCGTATTCATTTTCTGCTTCCATTACTAATCTAAATAATTGTCGTCGGGGTAGGCCTAGTGCGATAATATGAATAATGAACATCTGAACTGCATAGATCTGTATTTTGTCAGATAGACCTGTTGTAATAATTATGAACATTTATGGGCAGGATGCCAGGGGAGAAGGAAGGAGTTGGAAGATTGTACCCTAATTAAGGCGTTGCACTATTGAGTGGGGATTTAGGATGATTGGCATGTCTATGACAGGGAGGGGATAGTCTGCTGTTTGAGCAGCTTATAATGCATTATCGTGTACAACACAACACTGCAGCAGACAGTTATGAACCAAGTTTTGCTGCTGCCGTAACATCGTTTGTTTATCTCTGTTTTTTTTTCTAAAGACCATGGACTTTGCTCGCTACTTTGTTTTTAGCGTGTCTCGCGGATAAGATGATGTCATAGCTACTACTGGACCACCTCTGGCGTCTTCTCTTTCGATCCATTCTCTACTGCCCTACTCTTTCCCCTGGCAGTATTCGCATAGTAAAGGCAGGAAAAGAGCGTCAACTTCATGTCATGATTCTTAGGAAAGACTCAATTTCAAATCGATATACACTAAAATAATATATGAAAAATACTTAAGGCTTTAAAATTAAAACAAGAATTGCAAGGGGAAAGTATAGGCCTAACATTTTTTACATCAATCCGTGGGAGTGTAAAGTTTATTTGTGAAATTAAATGTCGAGCTTTTTGTTTGAAATCTTATTAAATATGAAGGAATGCCACGGAAAAGACTGAATATAGTGTTATCATGATATAAATCAAATGATTTAGACCAGTGATCGCCAAACAGTCGATCGCGAGCTACTAGTAGTTCGCAGGGACATTTTCGGTAGATCGCGTCAAGAGTCCTCTACTTGTTTCATGGAGAATTTTGATTTTTAAAGGGGCCCTTACACGATCAATATTATTGACAATACCAGTATTGTCAATACAGTCGTTAACTTCTTGAGGGTACCACCGTCAATATCGCCAAACTCTACACGGTCAATATTATTGTCAATAATTTTATCAATAAATGTGCTCAGTACGTTTGTTTCCACCATTCGGACAAGTGAAATTATGTCTTTCCAAGTGGATTTTCGTGGCTTTTTGTGTTTTGAAAACATAATTAATCGAATAAAAGGTTGTGTAGCCATAATTATGGCTATAATTAATTATTCGTCGAGTTAGCGAAATCGATGAATGAGAGAGTGGTTGAAAAAACGTGAAGAATATTCTCATATGAGGCTGCTGAGGGAAATCAGATTGACAGATGCGGAAGATTATTTCAGAATGAAAGAAAGGACGTTCATAAAATTATTACAGATGGTGGAACCACTCTTCATAAGGCAGAACACAAACATGAGGGAATGCATCCCTGTAATGAGAAATTAGCCTCAACCCTGAGGTACTAAGCTACAGGAAGAAGTTTTGAAGATTTGAAGTTCTCTGTCATTATGTCGTCTGCAACTATCAGCGAAGCTGTAATTGAAACGTGTAAAACTCTTGTTCATGTCCTAGACTACATGAAAGTAAGTGTTTTAAATATATTTTCCAGATACGTTCCTACTTTCCTAAGTATCAGTCTGCCATTGCACAGAACCTCTTCACTACCTATATGAAAGTAGTTAGCATGACAGTAGGAACAGGGAAACGCATATTGAATAATTTACAGCAAAAGATTATAGTAATTATGTATTGATTAAACAGCAAAGAAAAATACAACAAGAAATAAGGCAATCAAAATTCAAAATCCTCAATCTGAGAAGGTGTTAAAAAAAGTCGCCGCTGATAAATCCTGATGTTGGTTGTTGTTTAGTTGTGGTGGATTATCACTGTGAGTAGGAGAAGAGCAATTAAATGTGGAGAAGGATGAAGTGCTGCCACGACTTGTTCCCGGTTGTGTGGTACTTAGAGGGCTTGGACATTGACATATTTCATTACGGAGTTGCAATGGAGAGTGCCCAAGCTTGCTTCAAAAAGCATGTCATTTATTGCTTTCTCAGCAAACTGTCTCTGCTTGGCATCCAAAGTGAGCAGTTTTTCTCCCCAAGTTTTTGAGATAGTCGGTATGGTGCTGTCAGGGTTCTTCGAGTTTTCTAAAAATTTGAACATACCTTTTGTAGAAGCTCAGAAGCAATCGGACCTTGCGTTCTAGCTTTTTTATTTTATTTTATTTCAAGATCTTCAGATATTTTTCTCAAGGTCACTTGTATAATCCATAATACTCCGCACAAAGATCACTTCCGTTCCCTACGAAAGCACGGCAACAACTGAGTATTGACAATATTATTGACGTCCACCCCAAGACGCTCCATAATATTGAGAATATCTCCTCCACTTTTAAATATTGACGCCCCGAGATCAGAAAATCTGGATTTCATCAATATCGCTTCAATATCGACCGTCAATACTCTTTTTTTCACCTTACATGATCAATAATGTTGTCAATATCATACTGTATTGTCAATATTATTGATCGTGTAAAGGCCGCTTAAGAAGACAGTGCTGCAGTGGTGTTGGAACTGATTGATTTTCAAAATGATTTATCTGTAAAATCGCTTTCTTCAAGCTCTAAAAATATTTGACCTCTTGTTCTTAAAGAAAAATATCCAATTTTGGTCCAGGTTGCTCTCAAAGTGAAGGCAATGTTCAGCTCTACATATATGTGTGAGGTTTCTTTTTCCAATATGAAATTTATTAAAAATAAGTACAGAAACAGACTCACTGGTGAACACTTATACAGACAACTGTATTCGAATGGCAGCCACTTCCTACTCTCCCAATATTTAAAAAAAAAACAAAACAAAACAAAAAACTTGATGACAAAAAAGAGTTCCATCCTTCTCATTGAAGTTAAAAAGTGTAATAAAAAAATTCTCCCTGTACTTTTGATATTTATTGCTAACTACCCTACACTTCAGTTTATTTCTATATACAATTCCATTTCAATTTCTTTTTGTTATATACGGTTTAAAATTTATTTCATATTTAGGCAATAAACAAATGTGAGATTTATTTTAAGTTGGTAGTTCTTTTGGCTGGTAGCTCACAGTAGGATTTTAAAACGGTACGGTAACTCAGAAGCTTCATAAGTTTGGCGACCACTGATTTAGACGAATGATTATGTGGTGGAAAATACAGCAGCGTTTGTAAAATTTAATATTGGACTAACAATTATTTACATAATACTCAGTTCAAACTTCAAAATTAAATTAAGGCTAACAAACTAGCAAACAGGTTAAGCGAGTGAGGTTTCCATAGGCTTATAAGTACATCCTCACAAAGAAGTAGGCCTAATTATTAAATATATATATATATATATCTTGATCCTAGTTTCACCTCTCCCTTTTAGGGACATTTAAGCGACCCAAGCCGCCCGGGCAATTATTAAATATGACCTCTGATAATTAATTTTGATTTAACATTTATTAAATTAATAATATTGTGAGAAAATCGTTGATTAAAAAACCAATAACTCTGCTTGCTTCAAAGCATAGGCCTATAGCTAGACACAACTTTTAATCTGACACTTTATATAAATTATGCCGTTATATAAACTACACCCTTTCACTAATCTAATGTCCCACCCGTAATGTTGATAGTTTTATTAAATTATTATTGATGAGTTAAATAAATGTTCTGACAATCTGGAAACAGTTTATAATAGATATTTAATCCCACATATCTTCATTAATAACAACATTAAAATCCTAACATTAATAGCAGAACAGCAAATGAACTGTTTTTGTGCATCATTAAAATCATTGTCCAAATTATGTCCCACCCGTAATAGATTTTGAAAAAAAAATTTTAAATAATGCTTTGCATGTGGTGTGGAGGAAGAGGCATTGTAAATTTTACAGGATGTGAAGAACCAATTCTAGTTTATTATTTACTAGTTTAAAAGGCCCGGGTTTTTATTTGTAATTTGAAATTAACTTATGAAGGAATTTCGATTTTCAAACTCAAGGGCCTTGTATAATATGTAGGCCTACATATAACTTGCGGAAGAACGACTTATCACACTCAAACTATTCCCTCAGAAAACGCTAGATATAGCTCTTTATGGCTCACAGAGGATGTCGAATGTTACATTCCGTTGCTTCTACACACCATGCCTGGGAGGGGTTGAAATAGGAAGAAACATAAATTCCGATTACATAAGATTGTATTGTCTTTGTGGAAAATTTTATTTCTCTCTTGTTACCACACAACCGTTTCGGAGCTGAAATTAAAAAAAAATATGTTTATTCAATATCACTTTCATACTTTCCTCCCCCAAAACCTGGGACATAATATACTGCGGGCAATGGACTGAAAATGTTCCATCCTATTTTGTCTTCTTGTAGAAGTTTAGGGCCTATGATAAACATCCCTATACAAAGCCTACAGCTATGAGTGACGAATCAGCGGATAGGATTTTTTACCGACTTCTGATATAGCATAAGTTACTCACTGGCACACACTTAAGCTGTCCCTGCAATACGATCGCTTATTCTACATCAAAATGTGAAGTGAGAAAATTATATTTTCTATGTTGAGGGTAGAGAAAGTTATGTGACTGCATCACACTGTGCTTTATTTTCGTGGATTTCATTTTTCATTAATTATTTTCACCAATGTATTACATCGATAGCATAAGAATCTGTTGAAGCACAGTATTATACCTAGGTATAGTTCCCAAAGCTCTATGTGAACACTATATGATAACTGAATTGCATTTCACTTTTCAGTATAATATTTTCAGAAATTACATAAATTTTTAAGGGAAGGAGTGGTTTGTTTGAAATTTAGTGTTCACCGCGTTACTTCCCGGACTTAACTGGGTATGTGTGCAAAATTTCGTGCAAATTGGTCAAGAAATGTAATTTGTATAGGGAAGGTACATACCCACATACATACATACATACATACATACATACATACATACACACTTTCGATTTGGCTTGGTTGCGAGACTCACACTTTTTTTGTTTGTTTGTTTGTTTTGTTTTGTTATGAAAACATGTGACAGCGGAACTCTGAAACTGTGAATATGTCATACTTAAATTTTTTAATATTTTTTTTGTAAACAATTGACAGCAGAACACTCTAGGCCTAACTGTGCCTCATTTCACATTTCCGACTTTTTCCGTGGATTTTCCAAAAGTTTTCTTTCATACAACAATTACGGACACAACAAAAAAGAAATCAGCCAAATCGGTCGAGCCGCTCTCAAGTGATGCGGCAACGTACATTTTGGAAATTCATTTTTATTAATATAGATTATATGTAATAAAGAAAAATAGTTTTCATAATTTGCTAGAATGTCCCACCCGTAATTATGAAATGGCTGAGCTGTTGGTTTACTTGTGCTTCTCATATACAAACGCAATAAAAAATAATGTAAGTTGTGCGAAATTCTCAGTTTATTTCAAGACGAAGTATGAAAAATACATGTATGTAAAACTCACTGAATGGACTAACATTCTATTTTTAAAGGAAAGGAAATTAAGTACGGTTAAAACTATTATTCAGAAAGACGAAATTTAAATTAAGACAGAATATTTAATTTTAAGTTACTTGATTTTACTGTCCGAAAATTTTTGTGTGTCTGGGAACTGGGATCTATCCGCCGGTATCCTTCCTCAATAAGGATCAGATATTTATTCCGCCTTCGTGGGCATGATCGCGCGTCTGCCATAGTCATGAAAGTAAATGGAATAGGAAGAAGAAGCAGAAGAAGGAGAAAAGGGCATGAACAAGGGAAAACTTGCAAGCAGTGTAGATGAGAATTGAAATAGCTGGTAATAAGTTACTAGTAATGAGTCATTTCCGTCACCTCCGTATTGCGATATTTGTGGGACTTAGCTGATTATATTGTTATAAGAGGATTATGAGGGGACTGAGGGGCTGTTATATACCAGAGGTGTACAAATCTCGATTTTAGCTTGCCCAAACCCGCTTGAACGCCAGGCAAGCAAGTTGCCAGCGTCATAGCTAGGAAGCAGGCAGGTTTCTTTAAGCCTGATGGGTCAGGTCAAACCCAGCCTAGGCAAGTCAGAATAAGCTTGCGACATTCCTATCAGCTAAACAACTGTAGTTGCTGAGTGTAGGTAATACTTTCTTGCTTTTCTACATACTGGTAGAAGAAATTCACCATGCAGATAAATAAAAGGTGGATAAAGTATTAAAAATCGATTTAGCGTCTTAACACAATTATTATTTTTATTATTAGGTAGATTTCGAAGAAAAATCTACCTAATGACTTTCAATAAATTCGTTCATATCGTTACGTTTCATGCCTCCCTAAGTACGAAACCACCGCCTGTTAAAAAAATTGTGATATTTATATTTATATACAGTATATGTATATGTATATATATATATATTTTTATATATATGCATATATATATCTTTACACGCTAGTGGCCGTAATTTTCAAGATATTTGAATCAAATTTTATTATGTTATTTCTAGGCCCAATAGTTCAGACAAGTTCGTTAATGAGCAAAATTGGCCTAAGGGGGTGGTCGGGGGAGGGGGTTGAAATTTTAAAACATTTATATCTCGGCCCCTATGAAGTATAGAGGGAAACTTTGATTGAATAAATTAGAGTACTCCTTATGGAGTTCACAGTGACACCAACGATTCGGGAGTTTTGGGAGTACGAGTGGGGGTGGGGGTATGGGGATGGAAATTCGAAATTTTCGAAACTACGTCTTGTGGGGTATCGTTGAAAAGCTCTTGATGAGTACTCTACAAATCAATAACTAGTTTCTTGATAGTTCTCATATAAGGCGAGATTTGAATGTTTTAAAAAGTTCTCTTTCCTCTTTTTTGCAGTTATTATTGCGGGTTTGTCATGCCAAGGCTAAAGAAGAAGAGTGCTACGCAGCGACAGTAAATTAAAACAAAAGCACTTCGAAATCTACCTCAGCTTGTAGGCTTGCCTAAAGGGATTTTTGTTATTGTTATTAATGATTTTATGATGTTTTCTCGAAAATGTTTGAAAATTTTTCCCATGCCGGACTAGTACTTTTGTTCATTGATAATTAATTCAAACTGTCCACATTTTAGTTTCTCCTCGGCTTCCTTCAGGGTAAAATTCTCTAAATACATCTGAAGTTCCTCAACTACGTAACTGCACGACTTACCAGTGCACTGCTATACCCAGTTTCATATTCTTTCCGCCAGGCCTTGCAGTTTCCTTAGGTCCTGAGCAACCCACCAAGTTATGAAGAGCTTATGACTCATAGCGACAGTATTTCTTATCATCGTTGTAATCTGGCTTGCTTTCAAGTCAAGCAAGTTAAAAGCTGTGACTGGTTGCAGAATTTCAAAGGGGCAGGCAAGCTAAAATCAGAATATGTACACCTCTATTATATACTACATATTAGAAAGACTGCTGTCAGTATTTTGTGCTTTACAGGATAATCCAATTCAAGTAGCAGACGTGCAAAGAAGCGAAAAATAATTAATCACAGATCCAAATCCTAAAAGACCGCTAATTTTGTTCATAAACTTACCTACTGCTGTTGGGAAGTAACGCTGGTAATCATGGGTTTGTTAGACCCGCACACTCAAAATTACTATTCTGACTAACATCACAGATAAAGCCAAACTTTTAGCCTAGGTATATGCCAGAAATCTCAAACTCATAAAGAGTAAGAAGAGGGGGGAAGGGAAAAAGCATAGAAAATTCATATAACTAAGGCAAAACTAAAACCATTTAGTTGATACGCTATTTTAACTGCACATGCTGTGCATGTTGAAGTAGCAACCGAACTCACTCTATGTTTTCCTCACATAAGAGATGAGTTTATTCGCAATGATTTCTGTTTTCCACCACCTACTGAACCTTGCTATTTTGGAATTTGTAAGAAATGTAAAAGTTATCAGACCTGCCGAAAACAATATTGGATGCTGGAAAGGATATTATTCTGATATAAGCTACCATCTACAGCCACTAATGGTACAAATAATGTTATAAAAGAGTGTTTCTTAAAAATCTTCATCGTTTTAATGTGTTATATTTAACATTATAAAGGTAGGGAATTTGGCAGGACCAAAGGAAATTTTGTTACATGAGGCTTTAACGTTGCATATCGATCTTTATTTGACAGAGGTTTGTGCGCTGTTCTTTATAAATGCATTGGAATAAGCGTACTGTGGTGCGGGCAGGTAGGCTATCTATCGACAACTGTAAGGCGCACGATAAACAAAGGAATATAGGACTATATAAATCATACGCAAATTCATACATTCTGAAGGAAATGTTCTTGAAACCCAAGTGCCTTTTTGTTAATTCGTGGAAAGTGCTGTAGGAATCTTCATTTTGTGAACTCATATCCTCATGCAATTTAACACTTTTTAGACAAAACTCCGCCATAGTAATATATTTATAATAGTTACATTGTGTGAATTAATTATATGCTTGCTGCATTTATAGCTAGGCTAATTAGGATAAATTATTCTTTAGGGGTCTGATTAAAAACTACAAATTTGGTGATTGTGCTTGTTAGTAACTCTTCCCTGCACATTCTAAACCAAAACACAAATAATATAAGTCAAACTACGGAACTACAGAAACCGTTTTCCTACAGTGTTCTGCTTTAGAATTATGGTTAAATACCCACCGAATGTATAGTGTATTCTTCTACCAGAATTATCACCAGACAGTGAAAGGTTATCATTCTGAGGAAAAGTTTACAGCATTAGTATTACATTTTAGTTACATTTATTGTTGTAAATAAAATTTAGATGGTTTTATATTATTAATAAAATATATAATTGGGATATATTTGGAAAGGAATATTTTTTCTAGATTTTTTTTTTTGGCATAAATGCGTATCGAACAAGCCTCTATTTTAATTAGTCGAAATGACTTAAATTATGTTCATGATTCGTTGTACATAGTCTCATATTTCAGATTGAGCAATACAAACTCATTCTACTCCGAAATGAGTTTCCCCCTCTCCGTTAAAAACCTGCATTATAGAGTTGAATAGGGAGGGATGCAGGGTGAAAATATAACAGTGAAAGGGAATGAACATGGGATTCAGTTAGGAGAGTGTATGATGTTTGTAAGGATGTTTACTCTTTCACGGAAACGGATGCAATATAACATTTTCATATTCATAGAACTTTACAAAACAAGACATTTTTGAGGCTTTATGTATCTTCGAACCTAAACCCAAATGAATAGGTAGTCTGAAGCTCCCGTAAATTATCAATACAATTTTGGAAGTAGTCCATACACTGTGCACACATTACCATCCATTAACTAATTTATCCATCATTTTAGAAGCTCCTAAAATTGAATAACTTTATAATTCGTTTCAAGTAATCCTAAACATCTTAAGTGGTTATCATTTTCAGCTATTACAATCTCATGTTACCTAGGTATATTTATATTTATGGCCCATTCTCGTATAGAGTATGAATTTTCCTTATAAGGTAGTTAACAGAAATATCTTTGTTTGGAAAAATCGAAGAAAAAAGTTATAACGCTGCAGTAATTTTGTAATAATCATCAGTGACGTAATAATTCCGATTTTATCACTGGATAGTTTGATGTGTACGTCTTCTTTCCATCTACAGTCTGTTTACAAATGGCGAAATCTCTTGTACACAAACCAAGTATTGGCTGTGATGGTAAAGTCAAAGATTTGGAGAATGCCTCGACGCATCTTTTCTGGCAGGTCTGGTGTGATTCAACATACCAGGGAGTCTCCATCGCGATAGATCAAAACATAGGGACAACAAATTCACTAATTCGCTATGGAACTTGGGGATACGTATACCTCTGGAGAAATATATCTGCCGGTATTGTGTTCACGATTATCTTCCTCCACAGTGATGTCATCGCACTGTGTAGTACACTCAGCACGAAATATCAGTCGAATTTAACCCGATGAGTGGTCATTGTGTTTTGCTGCGGACAGCATCATTAACTGTTAGGGTACGTAATTCATGGGATCAGTAGCTCCATTTCGGGATTAGAAGTTAGGCCAAAACTGCAAGTATTTATAAATCACGGCATGTTACTGTGAATGACATTCTGTCACAGATAGTACTTACTTTCCTTTCTTCCTCTCACTCCCTGCAAGGACCTATATGTGGACGTAAACGTCGACAGCAGCGCTCTTTGCCCAGCAGCATTCCTAAATGTCCTGGGTTATATTATATAGTTAAGGTAGCGAACTGTCTTTTTTACATAATCTTGAATAATGTGTCTTTGTCTGGACAGATTACCCCTCAATTTTGTTAACTTAATGTAAAGGAGTTTAGCTTTAATTTGAAATATAACACATCTAATAACTATCAGTATGAGTGATTTTTAATTTATTTAAGAAAAAATCATCTATTATTAAACAGATCATCTAAAGTAAGGAAGTTATTGGCAATCTGATTTTTTCCCTTAAATCTTAGATCGTTTTCTGAAGGGCGGACCTCACTGAGCATGCTATCTTCCTTAATCTAGATGTTTTTAAAGATTTTTGCATTACAATTTTAACTTTATTTTCAAATATGTCTTTATTAAGCTGCTAATCAATTGACATGGCATTTAAAATACACATTAGTACATCGATACAAAGAATGCGCAAAAAATATACTTTAAAACAATATTGTGTATTAGAAAATAATTATAATAAAGTGCGTCATAAATATCACCCATGAGAGAAGAGAGGAATAGAGTTGAACTCTTATCAGAAATTAGCAGACCTTCCAGAAATAATAGACGCCAGTACATAAGGACATCTCCATGATACTGAGTTCACACAAAACTGATCAAGAGCCAATACGTAAATTTGACTGATATTTTAATAACATTTTAAGTTTAATTATTTTAATGAACACTGACACCATTAGCGAAGCAATTCTATTCTTTTTAGATGTGACTCTTCAATGCAAGTTGCCCTGATGATGGTTCAATGCAACCGAAAGGCCTAGGCAAAATAAAATATGTTGAGATTAAGTTTTTAGGCCTACGTAATTATTTTATTGCTAGAGCTCAACGGTACGACACAAATTATTTGAAGCATTTTCATGATGTTGAATTTCAGAAAAATCCTTAGTCTCAATTTACGGAAAAGAACTGCGGAGTATTTTCGTTTATTGCCTATTTTTTAAGTTAAGATAATCGTCATTTCTAGTGGCAAATTAAGTTTCATGATTAGGAAGGTAATGATGATAATAATATTATTCATATGATTTAGAATAAATACAAGAAAGTCTGTTAATATCAGTATTTGTTATTTCCCGATTTATTATTAATATTATCATCATAATTATTGTGGTATTATTAATGCTCGTGACCGTTTTATGAGAGGAAAAAACACGTTATTTTCAACTAGGGATATTTGAAGTGAATCAAATTGTTTGCAATTTTCAAAATACAGACATACAGTCTGGTTATCAAGGTTGTATTATTACGTTTAGAATTAATTATTACGCTTTATTAACTGCACAGATGCTAGGAGTACGCAGGGGAGCGTGATAATACAATTTGTCAGACATGATGAAGATTAATCGTGCCGCCTTTCGAGGAAAAACAAACTGCTTATGCTCTATGACTACACGTTCACTGTATGAGGAACAGTCGTTTCAAAAGGCCGTAACACGCATTTCCTAAAATACATCTATACTAGAATTCAATGACTTAGTTTTTTCCTGCTAATTTGTGTAGACTTACTCTTAAAGCATGTAAAGGATTGTCCAGAAAGTAAAGAACGATTTGGCATAACTAAATAATAACGAAAGATATCAACAAAACGTTATTCACATAGATACAGTACCTTACTCTATTTCTCAACGTAATCGCCATTGCTGTCAAGGCATTTATTATAACGAGGTACCAATGCCGATGTTATACTCTTCTACCGCTAAAGACCTGAACCAGGATGTGACTGTCGCTTTGAGGTCTTCATCAGTTGGAAACTCTTTTCCACCCAAAAATACCTTTAGTTTCAGCAACAAGTGAAAATCCCTGGATGCCAGACCATGGCTGTAAGGAGGATGTCAAAAAATTTCCCACTTAAAATGTTCACGTTGTGCCTGTGCTTGAGCAGCCGAATGAGGCCGAGCGTTGTCGTGAATCAAAAACACCTTTTCAGGCTCTTGTTTTGGATAGCGCGTCGTAGTCGTTCAAGAGTAGCACAACAGGCCTCTGCGTTTATTCCTTGTCTTCATGTCAGAAACTCACGGCTCAGGTCTTTGGCGGTAGAAGAGTATAACATCGGCATTGGTACCTCGTTATAATAAATGCCTTGGCAGAAATAGCGATTACGTTGAGAAATAGAGAAAGGTACTATATCTTTGTTAATAAAGTTTTGTGCTGATATCTACCGTTATTATTTAGTTATGCCAAAGCGTTATTAACTTTCTGGACTACCCCCGTACTTTATTTTTAGTTTTCCCGCAATTCTTCTTTTCTTTTGTGTATTTTCCCGTCAATGTATTCCATTAGTTTCTAATTAAATGTTCACGTGGTTTGTGAATGTGGTGTGTAATTTATCGTGCAGTTGTGTTAAATTCTGTATCTGTATCTGGTACCCTATGATCCGCAGGTGGGGCGAAGGGGCCTCCAAGTGGAGGTTTCATTACCTATACTAATTTTGATATGCTTATTTTCCGAGAGAGGGTAGAGGGACAGGTGGTAAGCCCATCGCCTCGAAACCCCCCTCTGGAAGCTAAGTATTTCTTGGACGTGAAAGGGCCGAGAAATTTAGTCCAGAGGCTCTAATTTAGGCTTGGAGTTCTTTTTCGTGCCGTAAATCTACGACACGGGACCCCCAGCTTAAAGTCCCTCCCGGAGGACTCCGTGCCCAGGATTTTTACGTCCTGAAAAATCCATCGACCGCGGCCGGGTTTGATCCCGCGCCCTGCGGGCACGCTACTTCTAGACCACCGCGGCCGACTGTGTTAAATTAGTCCTGTTAAATTGGGTTGTAACGTGCACATTTTCATGTCTTTCAAATAAATAAGTAATTAAATAATATATAGGCTAAAAATCTAAAACGGATCACTATGAAAACATTTCACCAACATGTAGCAATAGTCTACATTTACTACAGAAAACAGTTAGTGGTGTTCTTTTCATGTTCACTTTGCGGGATGAATTGTTTCTAGTAAATTTAATAGAAACAAATGTAGAGTGCAGTAGCTAGTTCTAAAATAGTATTTACTCGTAATTATGTAGCAAAACAAAGTGACTGAACCTTTGTGTAGGAATTTGAGACAGTGAATAGGAAACAGAGGAGTTTTGACTGCGTTCTCCAATAACCAAGACGGCATCATTAACCATTAGCTTACTTTTCTGTCCTAAGATTCCAGATGGTGTAAACTGACACCATTATAATCAAAATAATGTTCTGTGACTGCAGTAAAATTAACTTAGAACACTGGATATTTAATCATCTGATAGGAAAGTAAGGAGTTTTTTTACTAACCGCGAACACGGGGCGCCGCGACCAGGGGGGCGCCGTGGCAACGACAAAAATAAAACAACAAACTTTGAAAAAATAAGTAGGATGTACATAACACATTTTTTAAAGTTAGGTATAACTGAATTTTGAATATTACGTTGTATGTTTTTATTGAACAAATAAATATTTGACACCAATAACTTTAGGCCTATATTTGTACTAAGTTATCCCAAAATAAATATTTCCTTATATAAAGACATATTTACGATCAACTACGTCACAGGAGAGACTGAATTCTCTGGCCTTCTTGTCCATTGAAAATGACGAAGCACAAAAAATAGACTTGATGGAAATTCTAACGACATTTGCTCGTGCAAAAACCAGGCGAATGCCATTTAATGTTTAGTACCTTATCTTAATTTAATAAACGCGGTTCCCTTTTCTATATTCTATTCAATGTATGTATCGAGGTTTCCAACACTATTAATTTGTAGTCCATTAATAACGCCTATAGTATTTTTTATGATTGTTAAGATTTTCTAACATTACTAAAACTTGTATTAATTTGATTTTCAATACAATCTTATAAAAAAATTTAAATAATTTTATTTCTGGTAGAGAAGAAGGAAAGATCGAAGTAGCAAAAGCGATGCTGGCCAATAATGTTGATGTTGATACTATTATCAAATTTACTGGTTTTTCTATTAGTGAGATTAAAGAATTAAGCGAAAATCAGTAAATGGCTACGTTTTCTACGTTTTATTTTTGTAAGGTAATCCGATTAGGTGTCTCTTTTGGGCACAAAAACACAGACAGCGACGCAACCCGACGCGCAACTTGGCTAACGAGCGACTGGACGCGATGCGGCTTGGAACTTGTCCAGTCCACGTCGCGTCGCTCATTGCGTGTTTAATCCCAAATGTTTATATGTAGGCCTATTTGATAGTGTCGCGTCACGTCGCTCGCTGTGTGTTTGTGTTTGAATCCTTACAGATAGGTGGAATGTCGGGTGGGTGCACGTGGGATTGAGTTTGGGGGGGGGGCGCCTGACGAAATCTTGCCCCGGGCGCCAACAAACCACGCGACGGCCCTGAATAGGCCTATATGTCTATGTAAGCTTTACAACAGAATTATTAGACTGGTATAAGAGTTAAAAGAGTTCATGACAAAATTTTGTTCATTTTACACATACGCACACGTGCTACACAACAGAGAAGGGAAAAGTTTACATTATTTGCTTTACTTCGTAGGGGTTTTAGGAACAGGTTTATAATGTCTTTTGTAATTTCCCTGGTGCTGGTAATATAGAAATATACTTTTAATTAATTTCAGGTATTATGAAAACGCAGAAACATTCTTTAAAATGTTCATTTTTCCTTATGGAGATTTAATCTTCTTTCCTAGCTAATAAGGAAGGATTAATAATACACAGTCTATCGCCGAATGGGTTACATGATGCTGAATAACATGTTTTAGTGAAGATGCTTATTTTAGTTCCTTTATGCTATAGAAGAACATATTCATTCATTTTGCAGTTTTATCTATTGAATATCTTTTTAACCATTTCTGTTATAGAATGGAATAATGTAGAGTATACTGCTTCATTTAACCTCTTTTATTATGCACGGGGAATAAGTTAAGATTATACCATCCGCGGATTTCCACAGTTCACAGGATTGCGGTTCATAAAGGAACTAAAGCAAGGCAATACGAGGTAGAGCCACAAAATGAAACCAATTAGCTGGTATTAAATACTAAAAACGAGCACTCTTATTTCGTTACCGCTTTAAAGGGGAACTATTCAATGAAACAACTTGAGAGAGGAAGCATGTTGTTTTATCATCTTTATTATTTTATTTATTTATTTATTTAAGGTCGCTTTTTAACTGCCAGGGTCACCAGCGACCACAATAATTAATACATTTATATTGAACAAGTGTTACAAGAAGAGAAGTATGAAGAAAAACATATATGCAACTTTAAATTTAGTAGGAAGAACAACATATTAACATAAAAAGGACTGGAAGTAATATCATCATCTTTGTTTTAAAACATTTTACATAAATTATTTTAAGAAGGGAATTATTAAATGTATGTCAAAATATTATGGTCTGGAGAGTTTTATTTATTAAATGTGTTGATGGCGTACGAAATAATGCGACAAGTCAAGAAGTATACATTGTTACTTTAAAGAAAGTGTTACTTTAACATTCATATTCTTGTTCTTGCGAATTATTTCGAAATATAAACAGGATTGTTGATTCTAGGTTATAGGTATGCCATATAAGAATACAGTGGCTATTTTCTTTGAATTTCCTTCACATTGTCGAGGTATTTCAGCTGTGTAGGTCTAGCAGTGACTTGACTGTTGGAGTGCATTAAGTAAAAAAAATATATATGTATATATATATATATATATATATATATTTATACTTTGTCCTATACAAACCATTATAGGTAAGGACAAAATTTTACTAAATATCCAGACTGGTCAAAAATGCTATATTCTCCTCCCGTAAGTATTAATTCATAAGCTCCCTTTAAAACATTGATACTAGTGCTTTTTCTGAAGTTGCATGTTTCTCTCTTTCAAACTAATCTGTCTCCAACTCAGTGAAATGCACCAACCTCAATTTCTACTCTATTGATTTTATTTATTTACAACCTTAAAGTACCCGGCATTGTCCGGGATTTTCTATTAAGCATGTACAGTACTTCTACACGGTGAAAATAAAGACACAGACCCCTATTCTATCCTATCCATAAGGGGTTGAGTTTAGGTTTATAGTCTTATGTCATCTTGAAAGCATCTTGCTATGCTTGTATAGATATATTAATGACTAAACAACTTAAATGACCTCGTATTGTATTGTCGTCGTTCTGATAAAACTATTTCTAGAAACTTTAAAAAGTTTTGTTAAAACACTATCACTGACACATCTCCCAGCTTTCTGCCTTTTCTTACGTTTTCACCGTTGTGTCTGCTCAGTAGACCTATGATTTATCTTAAACTGACCAATTCTGGCTGGAATGATTGTGGACTTCATTGCTAATGAAGAAGACCAATTTATTGATTCCCACATTATAAATGTGTTAAGAAACTGTACCCGCTGGTGCTATGAACTCCTTATACACTAACTTTTTTACGAACAAGGTTTTCCAACTACAATATAGGCTAAATTTACTAATTTGAATTAATGAATATTTATTAACTAGAATTGGGCTTCCACCCGGCGGTAGTTACATAGCCAAAGCTTATTAAGTATACACTAAATACTTCTTACTAGTACTTAAATATAATATTAAGCTACCTTAAAATAGTTTAAATCTAAATATTTGTACAATGCTTATACTGTAAATTATAACATGCTTACAACCTGACCGCCTATTTCACTGTCGCTGTACATCACTTCTGTCTCATTGCCTGTGTTAACTGTCATTTAAATATTGTTATGGAGCGATTTCAGTCTATTTTTAAACACCTTGTCATTTCTTGGGAAGGCCTCTATTACGTTTGCAGGTAAATCATTACAATCCTTGATAGATCCGATTTTGAAAAGAAAAGTTTCCTACGTCTGTTCTCTGTATTCTTTGATTTATTTTATTAGGATGATTTTTTTAAATAAATTTGTGGATGGCTGAGTTTTACATTTTATTTCCTTCCAGGCAGGCTCACCTCTGTATGCTTTGAACAGTTGAAACCGTTTCTTGTTTCATTTTAGTTTTGGTATTTACATACCTGTGACTTCTTGATGTTTTCTTGTGGGTGCTGATCCAGGCTTCTCATGTCGGTAGTTGCACAGACTCGGGAATCAGAGGGATGAACTGTTCTAATATGATTAATGACTTTCACTGATCAGAGATAATGGAGTTTTATTTTTAAGAGAGAATAATTTTGACTTGTTACACACGCTATTATAAAAGACAAATATAAATCTATGATCTATTTTCACCATAGTGTTAACTTCTGAATAATGTAAGATCTACACATCGAGCACTGAGCACCAACTTCTGACCATATCGAGTGCTATATCACTACTCTCTACAAAAATCAAATTTAAGATAAATCCTGAAAAGTACATAAGCCTCCTCCCCACGGCACAATATCCAATAGGAATAATATTCTATTATATCTGGATTCTGATTGGTTGCTTTAATTATTCTGCAATCTTATGCTTAAGGAATACTCCATTAAAAGGTTTCTATTTTTATGGTATAGTACTTAGCAATTAATATGATCTGTATATATTATTCTTTAATCTAGAGTAGCTATGATTTCAAAGATTGTATTCATATAGTTTATTTCTCTCAATCCGATGGGCTAGCCTTTTAAGTGGTGAACTTTCATAGCTTCCTTAAGTGGTTCCACTTGAGCGTGAATGTACATACACCATATGACACTTTTACTTCTCAGTTGGATACGAAATAAAATATAGTTAATTTAAACACATCTACCTACTTAATCTAATTACTTATTATAATCTGTGATTTCCTAAAGTCCACTGCTAATAACTCTCTCATATGCCAAACTTCCATATTGAAATTTCTTGAATGAATTTAAGACAATTTCACACATGTAAGTTTATGTCCTCAATGTAAGCTTAGTGCTCAAGTCTACTCATTTTGTTTTGAGAATTTCTAATGTTATAGTTACATTCCTTCTAAAGAACATTTCTTATCTGAAAATTATTTTCTCTACAAGCAGTTATCATAATGTTACCCATACTTCCATCCACTCATTATTTCATGCAAACATTCATATCCTATCAACATTTAAAGTACCATATTGTCTTTGTCTTTATCTTTATCTTTCTTGTCCTGAGTTCATCTCTCACTGTCATTCATTTATTTTTACACATTTTATTAGTATTTTTTTTTTTCAATCTACACCACAGTGCTTATAGATTTCATTGCGTTATGCTATTCACATACAATCATCTTTTCATCCCATACTCATTGTTTACAATTTTCTTACAGAGTTTTATATTTACCTTTCCAATTATCTCACCTAGTGTTCATCTCAGCATATCAGTAATACATTTTTATTGTACCTTTACAAAATTTTACTGGTACTGCTTTAATCCCTTCACGGTTAATTATGTATCCCACGAACTTTACCTCGGGTTTTAACAGTGAAATTTTATATGAGTTCACTTTCATGCCGCATTCCTTAAATTTATTTATCACTCTGTCAAGCTGTTTAAGGTGTTCATCAAATGTTTTTGTTTGTAAAAGAAGTTCATCAACGTAACTATGCTGTTACACAATCGTTCGTACTGTCAGGAAACATTATATGTAACGCTCGGAGAAGCGCGCTATTCGAAGTCTTTATACCAAATGGGGTTCTTCGGAAATGGTACGTAACTCCATTGAAATTGAAACCTGTGTTCATTCTATCCTCTTCTCTTAGGCCTATTTGCCAAAAACTGGACGTTAAATCAATCCCAGTGAAGTACTCAGCCTCACCCATCTTCGCTAATAACTGGTTTATTGGTTGTGTTCTAAAATTATCAGGAGCCATATATTTATTTGGGAACCTAGCATCGAGGGCCATTCTCAATTTATTAGGCTTCTGAACCACCCAACAAACAGGATTTATGAATTTTGAATTTGACACTTCTATTATGTCATCTTCGATCATTTGTTTAATTGTTTGTTCTGCAAGATCACGTATGGCTAATGGTAAAATTCTCGATTTATATTTAAATTCCGGCATAGGCTGCATGTCAAATGAGTGCTGGTACACTTTACAAAGCCCTGGCCTTCGAGAAAATGATTCCTTGTTCCTCATTAATACTGCTAATAATTCTGCTTTTTGGTCATGGCTTATGGCTTCGATTTCTTGAACTTTCTTTCGTAAAATTTCGATAATTTCCTGAGCTTCTAAGTTTCTACTCTCATTACTTCCTTCATCGAATTCATAGTAGCCGATTCCATTCGGATTCTCCCTTAATGACATATTATTATTATCTGGGTATTCATTATTTTCCCCATATAAATTATATTTCTCCTCCACTATATTCTCCTCTTCCACTACGCTCCATGAATCATTGGGCAAATTACTATTGTCCTCAATATTCAAATAATTCGGGTCATCCCCCCGTAAAATATGTGCCTCGTTTAGGTCACTTAATGTTATTTCTTCCACTACAAAGTCTTCCTCTAAGATACTTCTCTCAATATCACTAAGTTTGTCATTTTTATTAAGGGTCTTTTCTTTATGGAATGGTATATGAATTACATCATTATTATTATTAGACAATTCTAATTTATTATCCATAAAATTAATTTTCGAACCATGTTCGTATAGAAAGTTACATCCAAGAATCACGTCATGAGCAAGCCCATTCACCGATAGCATAAATAACTCACATTTATAATTATCGATTTCAGCATTAACCATACACTGATATCCAATTCTGAATTGTTTTGAGGTTACAGCTGTCTTGCAAAATAAACCTGTTGTGTTTAGTATTTGAATATTAATTTTGTTCTTTATCATTTTATCTAAGAATTTTTGAGAACACACTGAGTGCGTGCACCCAGAATCCACAATGGCACAAACATTAATCTTTTCTCCTATTCTCACAGTTATAACGGGTGTTTTTATATCATTCTGATTTTCATTTTCAATGGGTTTTTGAACATTAATGGATTGTATGCTATTTTCATTATTACGCTGTCCTACATTCTCCGGCAAACTATCATTCATGAATCCTTCAGTACATTGTTGTGTAAGACATGTAACAGCAAACGGATTCTCTTTACTGTTATGAATTAGTTTAAATCTTGTTCCTGTCGCGAGGCTTCACAAGCATAATTTCTGTTATGAAATTCCCTCGCTTCGGGGTTCAAATCCTGGTGGTCCTGGTTCTCAGAATTTGTCTCTATAGGATCATCCCTCCTGTTTTGATCATTCACCCGTCTACTGGAATTCCTACTGAACTGGCCTTGTGTATTACGCCTGCGGTTACCTTGATCATCACTCTGGATTGTTAACGAATTCACTTGAGTATTTCTGTTACTTTGATTCTGCGGGTCTCGTGACATATATTCTGTGTTATTCCTGTTATTATACCTCCCATTTTGATTGTTGTTATAATTCGGGTTATGTCCTGACCTGCTATGGTTGTTATTATTCCTATACCCCTGTGAATGATTTTGGTTATGTCTAGGTTGGATTTCTCTTTCATTATTCCTATTGTTCCCTCCATTTTCTGTATTACCTTCAGGTGTCGAGTACATTTCTAGGTTAGTGAGGAGTTCAATAGTGTCGCTTACAGTAGTTAATTTTGCAACTAACAATGCACTTCGAACTCCAGGTGAAAAGTGTTTTGTTATCAGCGCAAGAATTTCTGAATCTGGGATTATGGGTTGTAATAGCCTGGCTGTTTTTACCATTCTTATTAGATAATCCGACATTGATAAGCCACTTCCCGGTTTGTATTGACCTGTATAAAGCTGCATTCGGGGTTTTAACTGCTGTCCAGCTGACCAGTACCTATCAATGAATAACTTACAAAATTTTTCATAACTGCATTCGTTATCAATCGTCACTTGAAACCATTGTTTCGCGTTGTTTCTTAGGCATCTGCCAGCAATTAAAACTTGATATTGCGGAGGAATCTTTTTGATGGCAAAGTATTCCGTCAATTCTTTTATGAAGTTCTGTGGACCTTCGTAAGAGTTTTCATTGTACATGGGTAAAATCACTTCACTCCCGATCATACCAGTAATATTTTGTAAATTTGTACTTACTGCGATACTGTTGTTTTCCACTGGCGACTCCATTGTATTAGGAAGTATGTTGCTGCGTGAACCAGTTTGTTCACTATTTATTGAACCATTATATTCATTAGGCACAACATTAACTGTGTTATTAGATAAATCAATCAAATTATCTGACAATGCACCATTAGGTTCAGTAGCAACATAGTTCCCTCCACAACCTGAAACCTTATTTTGTATTTCTTCTACCTTTTTAGAAATGCACAATAATTCTTTATTAACATGTCCTATTTTTGTATCAACTTCTTTTAAAGTCTTCATACCTTGTTCTTTGTTATTTTGAATAATTTCTTTAGAATTTTCTTCTATTGCTTTTGTTTTTGTTTCTAAAATCTGCATATTGCTATGTACCTGGCTCAAAACTATTTTAGTTTCATTCCTAACTTCAGTAATTTCTTTGTTTAAATGTTTGAATACTTGTTCTTGTGCTTTTACAATTTGCTTCTCAAGACAATGCACCTGAACATCAATGTTTTTGTTTATGTCTGCTCTCCTTAAACTACATTCTTTTTCATTTTCATTGATCTTTATAAAGGATTTATTTTCACTTTGTTTTAGTTTATCATCAAATTCCTGCGTAATTTCTTGTCTGATTGTTTTAATTTCTCTACTAAGGTTTTCTATTTGATTACAAGTTTCCTCCCTGCTCTTATTTATTTCACTTTTTGTTTCTTCCCTACTTTTACTGATTTCATTTAGCAAAGTGGCTAACATCATATCAATCTGATTAGACTGTTTACTATGAACTACTTGTGTAGGTTCCATGACTGTATTTGACTCCTCACTTACATGCACTTTTACAGTGGGATTATTTTCCTCACTTCTATCCTCAATAGTAGTACTTTCCATTATGCTATCCTCATTACAATTATTCTCTGGTTCATTTATATTACTCTCCCTATCATTAAGAATTTCTATGGGTTGTGAAAAGAATTGTTGTGCATGTTCTTCACTATCCATTGTGGTAACCTTTTTCCCACTTCTTAAAAACATATGTTAACGTGTCAATAATTTAGTTTTATTATTTATATTACTATTTGGGCACTTTTAATTTTATAGTTATTCTATTCTTGATTTTCTTTGATATTAACGAGTTTTAATTTTAACCTATTATTCATAAATTAATGTCCCTTTAATTAATTCTTAATCACACTTGACTTAGCTTGTACTGGAGTGATCCAATGATGTCTTGACTGTCCAACGTTGTTTATGTCCAGTTCCATCAGTGGTTTCCCGTTGCCTTCATTGGTTCCATCCATCCCAGCTTTCCTCTGCGTTGTTCCATATCGTCTCTCGTGCCAGTCCTCAATCCCGTTAGTCGTCTCTGCCAGTCCTCAAAGTCTGTGATTCGTAGTCCATGTGGGTATAAATTCATCAGTGTCTCCCTTCAATTTCAAATATTCAGAGATTTTCTCGAGCCACCACTTGGGACGCCAAATATGAAACCGTTTCTTGTTTCATTTTAGTTTTGGTATTTACATACCTGTGACTTCTTGATGTTTTCTTGTGGGTGCTGATCCAGGCTTCTCATGTCGGTAGTTGCACAGACTCGGGAATCAGAGGGATGAACTGTTCTAATATGATTAATGACTTTCACTGATCAGAGATAATGGAGTTTTATTTTTAAGAGAGAATAATTTTGACTTGTTACACACGCTATTATAAAAGACAAATATAAATCTATGATCTATTTTCACCATAGTGTTAACTTCTGAATAATGTAAGATCTACACATCGAGCACTGAGCACCAACTTCTGACCATATCGAGTGCTATATCACTACTCTCTACAAAAATCAAATTTAAGATAAATCCTGAAAAGTACATAAGCCTCCTCCCCACGGCACAATATCCAATAGGAATAATATTCTATTATATCTGGATTCTGATTGGTTGCTTTAATTATTCTGCAATCTTATGCTTAAGGAATACTCCATTAAAAGGTTTCTATTTTTATGGTATAGTACTTAGCAATTAATATGATCTGTATATATTATTCTTTAATCTAGAGTAGCTATGATTTCAAAGATTGTATTCATATAGTTTATTTCTCTCAATCCGATGGGCTAGCCTTTTAAGTGGTGAACTTTCATAGCTTCCTTAAGTGGTTCCACTTGAGCGTGAATGTACATACACCATATGACACTTTTACTTCTCAGTTGGATACGAAATAAAATATAGTTAATTTAAACACATCTACCTACTTAATCTAATTACTTATTATAATCTGTGATTTCCTAAAGTCCACTGCTAATAACTCTCTCACAGTGTACACAGTCTAACGCGCTTTTTATTTTCCGCAAGTTTGTCGCATTGAGATGAATTATTACTTCGACATAATTTATTCGCCCGTTTTTCGAATTTTATTTAAGGCCTTAATATTTTCTAGTCTATACGGATCCCAACCTGCGGTACCATACTCCAATATTGGTCAGACTTATGACTTGTAAGCTAGACCTAGGCCTGTCTCTTTGGATTTGTTGGTCCCTTTCCTTAGTACCCTCATCACAAAATGTAGGCCTGTCCCCAAGTCTTTCCCGCTGTTACTGTAGCATGTTCCCCCCACCCAAGGTCGCTGCTGAAATAGACTCCGAGAGGTGTTTGCAATTTTTTTTTTTTACCTCTGGTACGATTTGACCCCTTAAGTTGTATGTTGCTGTTATTTAGTTTCTTTTCCTTGTAAAATGGACGGCTTTGCTCTTTAAAGAATTTATTTTTATTTTGTTTTCTGTAGCTCATTTGTTTATCCTATTTAGGTCTTCCTGGAGGACGGTATCAGCGTGATTTTTAATTTCCCTATAGACGATGCAATCGTCAGCAAATAGGCCTAATTTAACTGTAGATGAAATATTGTTAGGTAGATCGTTCACGTAGGCCAGGGATAGTAATGGCCCCAGGACATTACCCTTAATGTGTGGAAGACTGTAGATATGTTGCATGGCCAAAGCATAATTACACCGTTTCCTTCATTAGAAGCGCTCTTCAGATTCTAACGCGCCACCGATTTTTCCTTCTCGCTTGTACTTACTCAGGACTCTTACTGATGCTAGAATCGCATGAAGATATTAGCAATACATGTTGCTAAAAAAAATTATAACCCAAGATATAATATTGCTAAATCAGTTTTTAATTCTTGGTTGTATTTTTATTTTTTTCAAATTCGGCGAATTTCTTCAAAATCTTCGATCTTTAGATCTCTATTTTTTTCTTTTCCAAACTTCTTCATATGTATTATGAATTGTTTAGCTTGTTTTTGCACTACTTGTGTTTTGGCATATTGAATTTTATGCAATTTAATAGAAGTACGTCGGATATCAGAAGAATCTTCCCTTAGTATAGAGGGAAAGAAAATTTCATAAGTAACAAAGGTTTCTAGATTCTAGTGGACATTTTAAAACACTTGTTAATATTTGGAAAGATCGACCCTGTGCGCTTTTGTTGCTTATCTGTATGATTCTGAAGGTTAAAATAATGATGGATGTGCAATATAAACTGTTACAACACTTCGCAAAGGGTGTGTGTTTCGTATGTGGCGGAAGTAACCCCACCCTGTTTGCTATACAGGTGTCATACATCTAAAGTAGGTCGCTTATTGGTCCACCCATCCGTGTACCGTGTCACATAGCTCTAATTAGTATAGACTACCTGCAGCTTTATACTTCACAGATATATTTTCGTCCCATGGAAACAAAGTGCAAATATTGTATCGATCTTGTCAAGTTCGTAATTTATGTTACCATGGGTTTGCCATTATTTGTTCTACCGGTATTTTCATAGTGAACTTCATGGCAGTCAAAGTTGTCCTGTTAGAAGTAGTAAGTCAAATCTCGATAGCTTGGATCCCTTTATCTCGGTCTTCGGATAACTCATCAGAATGTTTTGGGAATAAAACCATATTCAAAACTAGTTTAAAATAAATAAATAATAATAATAAAAAAAAAACAGGGTACACCGATCTTCATTGTGCTGTTTTCTATACCAAAAATATGTGCATATCAACCTGAAACCGCGAATAATGCCAATTGTACAATAATAGTCCACAATTTTCATGGTGAGGTATAATAAATATACTTTAATGTCGTAATTTTAACCTTTCCTTTTAAAATATTCAACAGTGTTGAATGTATATTTAACTAGTATAGGCCTAAGTTTCTTTATTTTCTGCATAGGCCTTTCAATACTTTATCATCTTCAGGGTTTCTTGCTATGCAGGCGTAAATGTATTAATAATTAATAATTAGGACAGCATTGTCTTCTAGTCTCGTCATTGTGATAATAACTTACAATTAAAAATTCTATTACGTCACTAACATTGACTCATGGAGATGCCCTCCTCCTCCTCCTTCTCCTCCCCTTTCTTCTTATGCGTTCACCGTTGTGTACACACATCCAGTAAATCCGGGTTCGATTCCTGGTGCATCTACTTTTCCAGTACCGGTACCGGTACGAATCTCCCAGGTGAATCTCAAGATAACCGTTACTATTGAAAACTTAGACACGTATTGGGTGCCTGTCCGAAAGAAAAACTACCTACGTATTATTACCTCCATACCGTCCGAGAAGACTCTTCAGATAAGTCGAGAAACTTACGTGTCTCTCAGCAGAAAGCTCTTCAAGCGAGTTGACATATTGCTGTCAGTGAGCATATAGAACATGGTTTTATCTCATCATCTGTTTAGATTGTTTAGAAGTTAACATAGTTTTATGAGGTAGATATAAAGAATACATAAATGTACGGATAATTCACACATTCATTTTCAGAGTAGTGGGCCCCATGGTTAGATCCAAAGCCGCAACACCAAAATGTTATTGTTCCTTTTTAAAATAATTTTAATTTACCTACATAAGTAAATTTGTCCTGAAGCATTCATTTAATATGTTCGATTATTAGGCTTTAACTTAATATTGTAATGTTTAATTGTGGCTTCATAGCCTATTCTTATTTCTACCCCGACTATGATTCAGCTATACACTCAATATTTCTGTCACGTACTGGTACTGTAATAGGCAGTGGCTGAAATAAAAATAAATAAACCTAATTTTCAGTCTTAATATTACTCCAAATTCTGTTCTAATTTTACGTTCTTGTGAAGAATAAAGTGGCTTTCCTTCCTTGAACTCACTCCTTTTGGAATACAGATAGACTGCTGGCATCCAGCATTACCTAGAATATTATGAAACCAAGTGGAGACTGTTATATAGTTTCTGTACGCGATCAGGACCTAATTTATACTTCGTTGTTCGCGAATTTATCGTTAAAATCTTACCTCTCCTTATATTACCCATTAAATGATTTAGTTTTATTTATTTCAGCTGTGTTTATAGACTACTCCTTTTAGCTTCGAGGCTATATCAGGAGTTCGGGATCTAGGGTCTGTACAATAGGGTAGGCCGTAGAACTATTGCTTGTCAGTTGTTTCTATTGTCCGTGTATTTAATGGAGTAAATTTCAACTGATTTTAATTTAAATGGATATGATACAGGATGAAATGGTGAGGATGATTCATGGTATGTAAATATCCAATTCGGCATTTGCCTTTACGACTGGGGAAACCATAAAAAAAACCATGTCAAATTGGCCGACCACAGGATTTGAACCTGGGACCTCCCGAATGCGAGTCCAAGATGTTACCATCTCGGCCACCTCGCTCGGTTACCTATAACATTTTTGTACAATATTCGACCGTTTCGCTAACTACAAGGAATTTCTTGTTAACAAAGAAAGTGGATAGTGCGAGAAATTTTGTTTTGTTTATAATTATGTAGGCTATAACAAACTAAAAGAAACGACGCTTGTAAGGTGAAAACTATATTGAAAAAAAAGCCATATTAAAATTATTTTTCAGTAAACCTTCAAATCATGAATGATTATGATGATTTTTTTAATGTAATTCATGAATGCATTTACATTGAATCTCTTTATTGAGGGCCTACAAAATATTTGATAACCCTTATTAGAGTAATAAAATAATTAGAAGAGGTTGAAAGGACATTTGTTGATTTTGAAACTATTTATTAAACATATTTAAGAAAATATGTGTAGTCTAATCTCTAATGTGTCAAACTTATAGAAGTGGCAATTCTATATTTATTAGCTTTGAATCTTAAATTTGTCATTACGTATTTCTAGAAAATATTACTACACTCAATTGCTTAAAATACGGGAAAAAATTAATAGTAGCCTACTTTATCAATACATACAAATTGCAAAATGCTACAAATATGTCGATTCTATGCAAATACCAATATCAGTACTAATTTTATTTCTGCCAATAATTATAGGGGTAGTGATCATAGGCGTAGCGAGGGGGGGGTTATGGGGGTTTGAACCCCCCCATTGATTAAAAAAAGGAAAATTGTATAATTTTTTTAAGTCTGCCCCTAAATTGCTTAATACAAGTATAAAGCGTGGGAAGCTTAAAACTCGTTATTTTGCGTCTTAATTTTTAAAATTTTCCGGGGAAGACCCCCGGAAGCTTAAAACTTGTTATTTTGCATCTTAATTTTTTTAATTTTCCGTGGGAGAAACCCCGGAAGCTTAAAACTCGTTATTTTGCATCTTAATTTTTAAAATTTTCCGGGGGGAGGGCCCCCGGACCCCCCTCTCCTTCCATACTCGCCAGACCCCGCGGATGTTATAACCCCCCCCCCATATGGTCGGCCTGGCTACGCCTATGGTAGTGATAGCAAGTTGTGTTACCATCTGCTGTACCAAGGGGGAAATGGGTTATTCCTGTAAATGATCGAATCATTAACCACAGAGCAATCGAAGCGGTACATTGTTTGGCTTTAATGCACACTAGTGCTTCAAGGAGCCGATAAAATGAGACATGCGATATGAATGTAATCTTGTTTATTAATAATATAAAGCATAATAGATAAGTTATCTTGTCTGCTTGGAACGACGTTATTGATGCTTTATAGCTCATGTTGTTGTAATATCAATTAATTAATTAATACTATTTTTGCCATTTGTTTACGAAAAATGTTAGTGAATATATTACATTATTTCTTTCTTAGTTAAAATTTAACAGATGAGAGATTTATGTAACTCTTGGAGGTCATTAAACTTGTTATAACAGTATCTTTAAATCCCTTTCCATTCGAGGATATTTCTGATGATAAAATCTTGAAGAAATACAATGCGTGTAATAAAAAGAGGCAAAAAATTAAAAGCAGTTCTCCTAATTTCCTCCAGAGCGAAGGTATCAACTAGTGTTCCGCGGAACTCTTTTTAAGATTCCACCTGTGAAACTTGGTGTTTCACAATGCAGTTTTGTTTTAAAATTATTTCTTGTTAATAGTTTAAAACAAAATATTAAAATAATGCTGAATGATATTTCAACAAATATTTTTTGTTATAGGCCTATCCACATTTCATTAGAAACCAATACAAGGGGGGGGGCAGTTCATTGTTAGCGAGTGTTATTGAGGATGTCAGAACAGTACAAAAATAAATTATTTAGTATTTGAAATCAGACGCTCATGCTGTTAGTAAATGTTTCCAGAGTTAAATAATTAGAATGACTAGATTTTTTATCCTTTTCATGTTAAAAAAGGAAAACATAAGAATTGCCTAATTCAGGGTAGAGAAGTCCCATCGATCTTACATTCTTACATCAAACTGCGAATAAAAGTTAAACGTAATAATACAGGGAATTCATAATTTGAATTTATTCAAGAAGACAATTCGTTGTTTGCTGCAGTTTATCGTAGTATTACATACTGTGTCTACCTGTAGATTCTAGGCTATGTGAAAGAGCATTTTAAACCTACATTGAAACAAAAAACAAAATTCAGATTAATCCGGATGCCACTCCTGATATGAGAATGCATCTCTTCAAAATTAAAGCAATTTTCCTAAACAAGCCTTTTCACTTACCAGGTTGAATTTTTAATATTTTGATGTCATTACTGATAATTATTTTTGTATGTTCAGAAATCTATTCTCCATTAATATTTTTATTTATAGTTTGATAGAGTTGTGTTCCGCTTTAAGTTTGAAGCTCTGCTCTAAAGACAATTCTTTTTAGTTTACACGATTCCTTATCTGATGGTAATGTGTTTTTATGATAATGCTAGTTCAGTACATATCTAAAACTGTCTTTTACAATAATTCTCTGACCGGGAGACGTGAGATATATTATTTCATAAACAAAATTCGTGTTGTACATAGGCCTGTGGTAGATTTCATCTGATTTTCCTTTTTTATCATTGTCTTAGTACGGTATATTATATAAATCCCCAACAACAAATTAGATCAGACTTACACTAGTCTCCCAGCATTGTTGCAGTGCTAATGTCTAGCAAGCTTTATAAAGTTATAGAGGGAGATCTGGAGGGATGGGGATGGATTCAGGATAGAGCTCACTTGTTAGTATGGTTCCCTTGAAATGTTATTTCTCCGTGTAAATGTAACTAAAAATTTTTAGGTAACTAATAAGTTAAGGAAGATCATCAACTACGGCCGTGGTTATCGGCATGCTGATGTGCCCCTGCCATCTGCCATTGTCGGTGGGAGGAGATAGAGACAGAACGCTATGGTAGGCCTTGTCCCTGTGGGATGTAGCACAACGGAGTTAGTTCGTCCCTTTCAGTTTATTAGTGTGAGTTATAAAACGAGTAGCTTCTTTGTTAAGCAGAAACTAAATAAGTTTTGGGGTTAGTTGTTTTGCACAAATATAAGTTCTGTGTTCAATTTGAGATTTTATCAGAACTGTTATGTAGGATACTTGCCACATGCTAAAATGATGTGACATCCTACTTTGTGGTCGATAATTGTAGGCCCTTTGCAATGTAATTTATCTGTTAGGTAATTGGTTTCTGCAGAAAAAAAAATGTTTGCATTGCTGTACAGCGGGATACGATCACACACGCAAAGCTATTTTCCAATATTACATTATATGCAATATCAATTTTACATATACATGAAAAAGCGTAGCTTTTTAATTGGAAGGGACAAACATTTCTGTAATGCATTATCTTTAAAAACGCTCTGCTGGAATGATGATTACTCGAGGCAAATATCGGTTCGTGTATTTTGGGAATAATACATGTAATTTTTTCCCACCCAAGATTGCTGTTATAAATTGCATAACATCTGCCCTCCAGGGAATAGCAGTTATTTGTTCTCGGACTTGCTAACTTGGGTTGTTCTCTCGGTAAATAGGCTACGTATTTGATTTTCAGCTCTAAAAGTGGGTCATTGGTGTCTTTTATGTTCATCTGCATTGGCATCCTGCCTTTACACGCTCATAATAATGTTGAGACCGTGTTGCTGTTATCAGTAATATTTTCTTAGCAGGCAAATTAATTATACTTGCAATAGATCTGTTGATTCGTTTAATCTGGTGTAATAAATTGGGTATCCCACTATGAATTTTTCTAGCCTCTCTGGATAAAATTTTTCTTGAGGTTTACGGAGTAGTAGACTATCTTTGGATAGTCTTGGATTCACGTTTAATGCATTCTATAGATCGTCCCAACCTTAAATGACAGCATTGAGTTAAATGTAGTATTTGCATCTCACTTGCACTCGTACGTTCTGCAATTAGCTTCGTCCTTTTCTATCCCGACAATGTTACCAATTTTTCGAATTGATAAATGTAATAACGTGATTGCGAGATCTTATAGAGAATTTTCCGCTCTTTCTCATGGTGTCAATTGTGAAGTCATAAATAATTAATATGAAGCCTGTTTTTCACAATTACGTTATTTTGGCGGAAATCCATATTTTTTCAGATGAATAACTTATCACGCGATAGACAAAAAACCAATAATCGAAACCGACCAAGAATTTTTTCTTGGATTGCCTGATGTTTATAGAAAATACTCTCTTTTCCTTGGCAATAAATTTTACATAAGAAGAAAGCTATATATTTTTTTTTTTATTAAGTGCTGCTTGAAAAATTTCGGATGCTAACACAAAAAAGTTAGGTAGCGAGTAACTTACTTTGTTTTTTATTTTACGTTGGTGACTAAGCGAGAAGAAATGTTTATAGATGTCTGAAAAAGTTTTGAAAACAAACCAGACCTCTGTATCTTGTAGCATTACTAAATTATCACAGTTTTCCCGAACTCACCATTCAGGACTTCATCATTCAACGCGGTAGACATTTTGTTTACTCAGATGTTTCTAAGATTATTGTATCTTCTTCAGAGCTCAGTTCTATAATATTAGTTGCATAGTGAAGTTTAACTTGTGGTGAAGTGGAACTTGTGTTTAAAAAAATTAAATTTTATCTTGATTAACATTTTATATTAATTATGAATAGAGAAGCTAGAAAGCGTAGTGTTGGCAAATTGCACAGTAAAGAGCGAACTATAGTATTAAATATACTTAATTATTTCTTGAAGAAAATGAACGTTACGCAGGCAATTAAAGAGACAGCAGAAGCTACCGGGTGTTCAGAAAGTTTACTGTATAGAATAAGAAAAGAAAAAACGAAAGGCCCTCTGAGAAGGAATAATACCACTCTCTGAGGATAGTGAACAGGCCTAAAGGTATGTAATGTTTTTTAACTACTACTTCCCTTTATAATTATATTCTTGATAATTATAACACAATAATAGTAATAATAATAGCAATAATAATAATAATAATAATAATAATAATAATAATGATAATAATAATAATAATGATGAAAAATAATATTATCGAAATGAAATTTAATATTAAATTTAACATTTATAAATTATTAGCTTAAAGGACCCGGAGTCACCTGGTTTTGTATTTTACTTGTACTTCGAAGTCAATTTTGGAGGAAGCCCTTTTAATTTTCAAAATTTAGGCCCTAGAGAAAGCACAACTTGTCACACTCAAGGACCCTATTACTTCTAAAGACCATGGATGGTGGGGTTGAGGTAAGAAGAGACAGAAATTCCTATTAGTCTTTCTTTTCTGTGTGTCAAGTCGTAAAATGAGCCAAAAGAATGTAGATTTAAACGTCATTTAATAGGGATTAAAACATTTAAGGGACTTTTTTTCCCAAATTTAGTTTTACCTAAGTTTTTCTCCTGGTTCTGTTAGCTCTGTGTAAAGTCTGGAAAAAATTGATCAGAGAATTTAGATTTAAATAACATTTATATAATAGGGGTTGCAACATTTAAGGAGTGGTTTCATCCAAATAAACTTAAAAATTAAAAATTTATCTTGATTCAATAGGTTCTTGGTATAAAGTCTGATAAAATTGGTCAAAGGATGTAGATAAATATAGGCACAAAATAGGGGTGAAAGATCTAAAATGTGGTTTGTTCCAAAATTAGTTTTCCTACCATTTTCTCCTGATTCTATACGTTCTGTGTACAAAGTCTGTTAAAAACACGTCAAGAATGTAGATCTAAATTTTGGTGGTGTAATAGGGGTAGAAACATTTAAGGGGTAGCTTCTTCCAAAATTAACTTCGCCTAATTTTTCTCTTGTTTTATAGGGTCTGTGTGTAAAGTTTGGTAAAAATCGTTCAAAGAATGCAGACTAGTAAAAAGATCACAAAGTAGGGATTTAAAATTTCGCAAGGGGTGTTTTTTTCGTGAATGATTGTCTCGTAGAATTTTTACTTGATTCCACAGGGTACATGTGTAACATTTTGTAGACATTGGTCAGAAAATGTAGATTTGTGGGCCTATAGAGAAAATATTACTCATGGGGGTTGAAAATAAGGGAAGGAGGGTGTGCCGTCGTTCTATCTGCAGGGCATGATTTACATTAATTTTTTGTACAAGAAACAAATTTCGAGGTTTTCACGAGGTTTAAGAGCTTTTTCACATCATGTGAGTAGATCTGGCATCAGTGCGCTGCATAAGACCAATACTGTTTTTTAAGGTTGGGACGGTCTATAGTCCCATCACGATCCCGTAAAATCAGTCAGTAGGGATAAAATATCAAAGTTGTTTATATCGCTTGCCCGATACACGACGTGGACACAAAAACTTCAAGAAGAGGAAGAATAAAAACTTTCTGCGTATTCTCACAGAGAGTATATGGTTAGTGTATGTCTGATTATTTTAAGATATTATTTGATAATTACTGCTGGTGACGGAAAAAGGTCGAAACAAAGAGAATTTAGCTTTAATGACTATTTCTTCATGGATTTTCACCGAATCGAAGTTTTAGAAGCATTCCGATTCCAGCTCAGATCCTCTAGAGTCTGAATGTCATGGGCTCATACCTGGATTCCGAATGCTTGTAAAAATTGGACTCGCATGATCTCATGAAGAAATCATCAAAAGAATTTGCCTAGAAAAATTCAAGTCATTTATACGATCTGACTTTATGTTTGAAGTTATTAATTAATTATTACTTTACTGCAGTTTGAAGAAGTTATAAAAAGTCCTTCTACAATTGACATTTTCTTTTTACAGAACGCTTTCCATCTAATTAGCTATTTGAATGGCTTTGGAGAGAAGTGTCCGCAACACAACGTGTGCCCATGCTGTGCACTGTTGTATTCTATACAAGGTTTAGCATTGTGAGAGGTGTGAGAGAATAGGAGTGGTTTGCTTTGGTTTTGTTGGTAATTTCCAACTCACAAGTGAGAGAGGCGCCTGTTGAAACCACTTGAACAGGGATCGATAAAAATGCAGCTCAAGTTGTCTCCACGGCACAAGTTACTTCTTTATACAAACAAGGACCTTGTTGTTTACTGCCAGAGCAATAGCGTCCCTTGTTTCCCGCTTATAGCCTCGTTAGTCTTCCAAAACTCTATTTTTCAACTCCTTTGGTTTTGTTACTGCCTAACTTATTTATTACTGTATTTTCATATTCGAAATGTGTATGGACATTATTGAATGACTGATCCTTATGTTTTTTTCACAAATAATTATTTTAAAATTAAATACCATTCTAATGTGCTTTATGTGACACTTTTAGAATTTACGTTAATAATAATAATAATAATAATAATAATAATAATAAAACATTCAATATAACATTTAAATTTGATTAAGAATGAACTGCATATTAAAAACACACACATTATTACATTGTAATGTAATCCTAGCCAGTGTCTTGACTGAATATTATAAATAGGGATATCACGGTGTAAATGAGTCATGGTAAATTATTTTGAGATTTCGATAGAAGCGTTAGGCCTACAGCTTTTAGAATTTGCATAACACATTACAGAAAATAGTTAAGATATTCTGCTGATTTTTATAGGAATCATTTTCATTTGGCGAAAATTTAATTTACGGTGTTAACAATTTAATTGCCATTTGCCTCATAATTTTAGTTTATTGACTTGCCTTTACTACGTTGTTCCTCTTTTTATAGGCTTAGGTCTGTGGCCTGTTTACTTCGCTGTATAGCGTGGTCTATGAGCTTTTATCATTGTTGTTCCTGGCGGGAGGTGGTAGCTGGCCGTCACCCACTATTGTGAGTTAACAGCTAGGAGTTTTTGCTACAGTAACCGGTGAAAGGGACCTAAGTGTTTGAGTTGAATCTGAAAGTACTATAATTAATAAGTGACAAAGATAACATTGGTTATGCTTCATGAATCTCAACAAGAAATTACGGCTTGAGATATGAGATGGCTTAAGAACACGATTTTTGTCCACGCGGATTAAATAGGTCAAGTTCAAATCCAAGTTTCTAAATGTGAAGATAGCACCAAAATTGTGCAGATAAAATGTCATGTTAATTTATGTAATATCTTAAAGTAAAATCAACCATGCAATTATAATTTGTAGAAAAGAGGCTATTGACGAACTGTCCTTAAAAGAAGATTGGTACACTTAAGAATAAACTGCAGCAATAATTACTACACGTAGTACGCTTAAGAATAAATTGCAATAATAAATACTACACGTGTTAAGTATGGCACTTTTCTCCACGCAAGTAGAAGGTTAGAAATATATAGAACGAGGAAAAGAATACAGCAGTATTTTCCTCCCGATAGGCTGTTACTTGGTCCCAGCCCGATCAATGACTGTTTCATGCGAGATTTCCCTCCTGCACTGGTCAACACGCACAAATTAAATCTCTGCAAAATGGAGGAACCCTTCATGTCAAACTTATGACATAACAGCAAGGGAGGGTGAAACAAAAAAGCCCTGTTTTAAAACTACTGCAGAGAAATCCCATCACAGACGTAATCCAACTAACCCTTTCAAGTCTATTTCAGGCACGTTCACAATAAAGATTATAAAAAAACTGTGAAATGGTCCTCGTGCTCTTACCCCGTACCCTATACGATTACATTCTCCCTATGCACAATTGCCTTCTACGTATTGCAGTACAGGGAAAACAAGAGCATCCATGCGAAAAATCGATTTCTACAATAAAAAGGAAATGTAGGAATTCTAGTATATCCTTTGACTACTTTCACTTCGAAAGTCCGCGTTGCGTGATTATATGTCTGCATATTTGATTATGAGATAAACAGTAGTCTATTATGCCCAAGTATCATACTGCATTGAAGTCTATATCGAGAAAATGTTCATCGTAATAAATCCAAATCCTCGTGAAAATACCAATCCCAAAATAATATGCTTACTTCGCTTTTTATGCCGTTGGAGTGGTGTAAATGTAGAAATCAAACTGTGGTCTGAAAACATTCATCGGAAGTGGTCAACTGAGAAAATTTCCTGTAACGAAATGTTAAAACTTAAACAACCCTCCCGAGAATTTAGCGGAACTAAAGAATAATCAGAAAATATATATTTACCCCCACTCTATAAGTAGGAATATCAGTAATATTTATCCATAGAATTTTATAGTATTTCCTAATGAATAATTTTTAAAATTCGAACATTTACTCGTTTTCTACTTTTATTTTCCTTCACAATGTTCTTGAAATTATCTTGATTCTATACGGTATTGCTTATTCTTTATTAGTTAGCAGAGTTTTAAATACAAAAATTCTAATCGCCTAACATTTTCACTTATTGTGCCAGTCTTTAGGTTATCCAAGCATTATGTTACTGGCTTGCATATGAAAATTGCTTTGAATTTTTTCCAGAGAGAAAATTCTTACAGGATAGCTAACTTAATAAACGATGCCAATTGGACATAGCCTAGCAACCTTATTTCTAAGAGTTATTTTATGAAAAATGAAATTTTTACTTTATTTTTCCTAACGTTTCTTTTTATGTGATGTATTGTTAAGGAAGCGATGCCATTAACAATAACACTTAATATTATTATTATTTTCTTTCTGTCACCACAGATTGCAAAACACAAAGAATACCATTCAATTAAACAAACAGGGAAAAACAAACCACAGTAGAAAGATATGTAGTACAACAAACTCAACGAACTGAAACAAAATAAAACAGTATGCAAACTATGAAACATGAAAACATTAATCCTAGAAACACACTCTATTAGAAAATTAAATAAAGTACTTTTGTATGTAGTTTCAGTATAACCTACATTACGTACGAGAGTGACCATATAGATGGTTACGCATCATCTGCACAGAGTCCCTCAATACGAGCAGACTTATCTCAGAATACAGATGTTTGTGTAATACAGTAGAGCGTTAATAATTCAAACGTCATTTATCCGAAACATCAATTATCGGAACGACTATTTCATTTTTATACGTTTTTCAAGGATCATCGTATAACTTTTACATCGTATCACAGATTGAACAGTTTAGAGTCAGCACGATTAAGCGTGAATATTTGTACTGTTCGCATTTACTGTACTACACTCAACGTGGTCTTGGAGTTCAGCATAATACATACGGTATTTTATATGTTTTAAAAAGATAATGAAGTGCAAGGTGGAACGGGCTGGAGAAAGCTGGATAGTAGAGGGTTACTCCCTAGTGAATGAGGGTGCGGGTAGCGACCTATTCTGATGGTAGGTTTAAAGCCCGGCTAATGCTGTGTAGCCTCCTGTCAAAACATGCGTCTTTCTTTACTGTTGCTTTCTAGTTACAGCTTATATTCTATTGATAAGTGAATGTTTTTGGCCTTCTAGTAAATATCAAACCCTCAGAAAACTAAACATTCCGAATTCATTATTGAAGATCGCAAACAGAAGCAACAGTCTCTTGTCTGAGAAAGTGACAAGTGTAGTTGAGTAGAGTTCGGCCTGAAGATGTTAAGATACCTTACTGTAACATATTTCTGTCATTATAATATTTATTTTTCCAAGTTTTAATATGTCATTTTGTACATATTCGCAAAATTCGAAAAATTAAAAATCCGATCTACCCTCAGTCCCAATTAGTTCGGATAACTGACGTTATCTACCTATTTACGTTTTACGAAGTTTCGTGATGAAACTGAAGAAAGAGACTAGGAGGAGTCCGACCTAGACTAATATGTCAAACATTCTGTCACTGACAGTTTTCAGGCAGCCTATCACATAGCGTCAATAATAGCAGCAATAATTCTCAGAAGTCACAGCCACCATCAATTACAAGACAGGCAATAATTCTCTTTTCCGCATGAAAGATGATTCTTTCCTGCAGCGACGAAAACAAGACCCGTAAAAACTTCAATTCTCCTTTTCCTTGATCTGTTCCCATTCACATGGCCCAAACAACAGATAAATGATGCGTTTGTCGTTTTTCATGAGTCTGGAAATGGCATCTCCAATGCCTCCCTCCTCTTTCGGTTTCTAAAGATTTGTGACATCGGTATTAATTAACGTGGTTTCAGCCCCTAAATAAATTGTTCTCGTTTCTATTGCTATCGTACCGATATATTATTGTGAAGTAAAAGAAAAGTAGCACTTAGTCTATAGGCCTATCTCTATAATATTCTGCGTTTCAAACAAAACATGTAGAGTACTGTTGCTTGAGCACTTTATTTTAATTACTTCTGTCATAGGTTAGTACATACACTGTCTCCATTACATTGTGAAATCAGTTAAGAAAATCGCAATGGACAAATAAAATAATGCTACTTAACAGCCAAGTTAATCGTATTTCCGGATTCGTGTGTTAATATTGCTAGAATCAAATTGTAAGGAGTTTATGCACTTCTGGAATTTTAGAAGACCTGCTTTGTGCGTTTTATGCTGGTATGTCAATGCATCATATAACATTCTATAAAATGCATTCTCTCATTGAATTCACTTTTTCAAATCGATTTATCTGTTTTCCCCATAAGGAAAGCTCGTTTTCATATGATTACATTGGCTATTTTACTGTCCAGTTTGATCTTCCTGACCTAAAATTGGCCACTATGTAGGCCTGTGGTGACTTTAGATTTGAAGGCATGGTTCTAACTGGTCTACTAGGATTCCTTCAAGCAACAAATAATTTTAGTCTCAATTAGGATTTAAAATTAGCCGTCAAACTGAATATATTTATGCATGTGTGTATATATGTGTATATATATACATAACTTATATGTATAGGCCTATGTACTGTACATTGTGTCTCTTTAGCGAACTTTATGTCTAGAAATCTGGTAATAAGAAATATTTCTTCATCCCTATGATGGTAGGCTACATACTTACTGTAGTAGAGAGAACGAAGCACATAAACTAAACTAAACTCCGTGGCGCTACATCCCTGGAGGGGTTTGGCCTACCACCCGATCGCTGCATCATCTTCCACAGACAGATGGCAGGATTGGGGGCATGTGGTCAGCATGCCGACACCCACGGCCGTTAATATCAATTTCATAGTCTGCAGTGAGTCATGGACGTTTTAGTTGCTACGTATGCATGCTTTACTTTTTGTAAATAGGCTAAGCCTTAGCCAGGTGGCACTCCAAAAACTACAAAACAGATTTACGTTAATCGTTCAGTTAATAACTAATAACTATAACCATAGATAAATAAATTAACATTACAAAAACTGATCATATAAAAAATTTAAATAATTAGGAATACCCATTATATTGCTATTATACACACAATATCCATATTCTGTTAAAAAGAATAAAGTGAAGATCGCCTCTACAAAGATCTCTGCAGGTAGTTCATTCCGACCTTTATTTAATTTAAGAAGGCAATTTACGTACATCCATTTAATTTCGAATTTGAAATAATTCCTGTCATAATAAGCCTATGATTTGTTTTTGTAACTGACCTGTGATATCTATCAATGCCTTCTCTTCCATGCTGTATTTAAAGATGCCAGTCTACACTTCTTTTTAGTCTTGTTGTCAAGGATTCCCAATCAATATCGCTTATATTTTCATTGCTATATCCTTTTATTAAAACAAATTTAGCTGGCGTATATTGAATTCATACTAAGGAATTTATAATGTATATGGTTCCAAACTTACTTCTCTTTACTCCATTAGTGGACGACTAAGGTTAAGTATGCCATATTCTGAACTTAAAGGGTAGTTTTCTTTAATATCCGCATTAAATATACAATGCCCTTCATGTTTTCCTAGCAATGTTGTCGATTTATTCATCCCATTTCAGTCAAAAACTTAACATAGGCCCAATTAATATTAAAGTATTAAAAACAACTGGTTTCTTAAAAATTCCAGTTTGTGGATTTTTCAGTTTAGTATCTGCAATAGTTGCCTATAGAATACCACTTCTTTCACTTAGTAGCATCTTAGAATTCATAACCTTACGTCTCGAGTCATTAAAGATTTCACGAGACTTTGCCGTCACTGTGAGAGGAACCAGGTTCTTGAGGGAACCTATAAAATTAAAGTCGCTTTACTGTTATGAATAATAAATACCATTACTATTTAAAGCAAATGAGAAACTTTATGGTTGTGAGTACTATCGTAATCTCTTAGGCACCATATGAACTTTATGACAGAACAAGGACCATCGAACCTAAGTTCTGCGGCCCAGGGAAAATTATACTGTTTAATGTTATGAATTATTATTTGAAATTGACTTAAGCACACAAGTGCTGCATTCATTTCAATCCTTAACATAGTTTTATTTTAATAGGCAATGTGTATGCAGAGTAGGTATTTAGCATTGTCTCCCCATCCGCATTTTACACTCCGTGAATTTTCATGAGGACGAATGGAGAATTTCACTGCCTGTTAAAATGTTCGAGAGAATTCACTTTACATCTGCGATTGTGATACTGGTAGGGGGATGGAGGAAGATATTTACTTTGAACGTAGTTTATGGTTTATAGTCCATTTACTGATATTTGTACTACCTGGTTTGGTGAATTCTTGACTCACATATGAGCTTGCACCAAAAATCCATTTTTCATATGTTATTAATTGCAGAAAAACAGAGTTTGAGGTAACATGCATTCGACAGTTTGAAGTGAGGAAGTAGCCTTGACACCTGAGAAACACGTTTTCAAAGCAACCTTTGTCTAAGAAAATTTTCACCATATCAGAAGGTCAAAATACCAGTGAATGGACTGTAGTTTATTTTCGAAATGCAATTAAAATTAACTTTCCAAATCAGCTTGTGAAGCATTGAATGTCCTAACTGTTTAATGAAAATAATCACAGTCTGGTTTTTTATATTAATGCGATGCTACTGCAAAATAAATTATCATTTTGCTTCAACTTTAGATTTACTAATAATAGGCCTATATTTTATTTTAACGACTGTTGCCTACCGTTATTCAGTCCTGTAATTGTCTCCGGTCTGCCGGATTTTCGTCTTGCAGAAGTACTTTACACGCCTGTAATAAAATTCTACATACATGTGTCCGTCACATTTAAGAATAGACAAATTTCGTCGAACAGGGCCTGGGTCGAATTTCGGGACAAAAAAATGAGGAATCATCTTTGCATCTTCTCTTACTCTTTTATAAATTTGTTTGTAAATTTCTTAAAACAATTATTATAATTTATTTCATGTACATTATGCTAGCTTTTATTGTGAATTCATTCACCGATTCATTCGTTTACTTATAAGTTAATTTGTTCATTCATTCGTTCATATTTTCATTCACTCATCCATTAATATTTCTTTTCTTCATTAATTAATGCATTATTATTCATTCATAGCGTTTTTAGTCATTCATTCATTCATTATTCATTTCATTAAGAGAATTTCTATATTAATTTCATAATAAAGAGACTTCAATCGAAGGGGATAGAACATTGAAAATTGGATGCAAAACAGAGGGATGAAAATATTGATAAGTTGCTCATTTTAATGCGGAAATTACGTTGAAATAGATAGTGTCTAGCCTCATTTATGGTTTGGCGTTAACATGCGTATTGAAGCGCATTCATTTGCTAAATGTGCTAAGTCTTCTGCGAATCCATTACACGAGGAAATTAGCTAATCAGTTTTGAAATTGAGGTAATTGAGGCGGTGTGTTATTAATTTAATGCAATTTTAGTCTAGTTATATCGAATAATTAAGAGAGCATTATCAGAACGCGATGCTTTTATAAGAATGTTTCACGTTTATTTGAATATAGGCTACATTCATATAGTTACACAATCGATAAATAAAGCATTCACCTGTGAACAGATAGTATAGTTTGTCAAAGAAAAATCCAGGCCCTTTTTATGATTGTTTCAGTCTTAAGACCAAATCGAAACATTCGAATTCTATCTACTTCTTAAGCGATGCTTTGCTTCTGCCCCTACAGGTAGGTTATATAGACTATATGATAAATGCATAGCCAATGCCATCTATTAACAAGACAGTATTCAATTGTGAGGCTAATTTCCAGAGCAGCCGGGGAAAATAGAGCATTGAATGACTTGGACGAAACTCACTATGCGTTTTTTTTTGTGTGCTAGTGTCCTTGAACCTGAGGTATTTTTTCCCCGGGCATCGCACTTAAATCGTGAAATAAACGTCAAAGCCGGGATTTTATTTAATTTTTAAAAATTATCAATTGTTTTAATTGTTTATGCATAATTTGGGCAAGGTTCATGAGTCTGTGGTACGTTTTAATCGTTTCATCTTTATGCCCATACGGAAGCTCAAGATTTGTTTTATTGGTTCAATTATTTATATTTGTTAGAGAAAAACAATACAATTAAGAATAAAATTATGCTATTTATGTAAAAATCTATGTAGGTTTTAATAAAATGTAATAATTATTTTTCTGTTAAATAAATAAATTAAATAATACATCTAGCAGTTGAGTAAATAATCGCTGACGAAGCCGCGGGCCCATGCTAGTAAGTCCACGACGAGGTATTTTTACATTATTTCGACCATCCAAATCCAAGGTCATTGGTTTTTTCATAAACGTTTTTAGGCTCTTAAAATATTAGTTGCAACATAATTTCATGAATATGGAATATTAGATGCACAGTAATTAGTACCAACTAATAAATAATATTCCTATGAAATATAGGTAATGTTCATATGTAAATAGCCTTACTGTACTTTATTTGAATACCATAGGTTGGTAGGAGTCTATCCAATACAACTCTTCCCTTGGTTCAGTGGTTAGCACGTTGCAGCAATAAATGGCCCAATTCTGTAAGTTATAATATATTCGAAACTATTATAAAAGTTTGACGACCTCAGTTGTGCAGAGGAACATGCCCGCCTCTGGATCCGAAAACTGCGGGTTCAGACTCGACCAAAGTAGATGGATTTTTCAGAACGTAAAGTCCTGCTCTCGCGAGAGGCAATGGCAAATCTTCGCGGCATCACCCTTGCCAGAATCACCTCGGACGAGTCATGGTCATCATCTCACGGCTTCTTACTGGATCTGGACCTGCCTTCGGGCGGAACACATCATCATCATCATCATCATCATCATCATCATCATCAAAGTCCTCCTGGAGGAACTATCAGCCGTGAGTTCCGAGTCGCAGATTTATTGCTTGTAAAAAACTCTTAGTCTAGTTTAGTGTGTTTTAATCTAGTTTTCGCGTACAAGCAATATCTTAAAACTTCTAATTTAATTGTTTCTTGTATACTGTAGGCCTAAAGTTAAGTTACTTCTTTTCTCAGTGTTACACATTTTGGTAAAAAAGTTAAGTTTATTTAACATAGACTTAAATAACTACTGTATATTTATATATCGAGTGTGTCGTTATTATTTATAGAACCATGTTCGTGTATTTGTTCGTTTCTTTTTTTCTGTCTTTAGTTGAGTGTAGGAAGCCTTAAGGCCTTAACTCTGTCAGATTAAAGGAAGTAATAATCAGGGCCCGGATTCTGATGACCTAAAATTGTTTGAAAAATGACCTATAAAATGACCATAAATTTTAAAGGAAATGAATTAATAATTATAAAAAATTACCTAAAAACTGATATTTCATTTATAAAAAATTATTATTGTACACACAAAGTCATAGACTAGTATGTACATAATTGTAAAAATAGTAATGTTGTGAATGATCTTTTCTCACGGAAATTTATACTAGCACTGAGGCAATGGTGAGTCAAAATTCGGCACATCCTTTTGTGGTCTGCCGGATTATATTGTTGTTTATTGAGGGTAAACAGTAGTTTGCACTCTCAAATCCAAGCAAGTGGCAGATTCTGGTGCCAAGTCAATCTAATAATAATAGTAATATAATACAAAATTTTGGCGTTTCTTTGATTCTCACTTTCAACTGAATTTTTCCTTCTTCCATTAAACAAACAACACTTCAAAGACAGCACCGCTAGCGACGAAAAAAAGTTAATACACTCAATGTAAATACATGAAAATAACTGAATAAGGAAGCAAATGACACGAAAATGACAAAATAATGACCTAAAATTGAAATAAATTCCCCAAAAATATAAAATTGCAAAAAATGACAAAAAATGACCTAATAAAAATGCATTTCTATAATCTAGAGGCCATGATTAGGATTTATCCACAAGTTGGCAATGTCTATGCAGCATCAATAAAAAGATGACATGTCATCAGAATCCGGGCCCTGGTAATAATAATAATAATAATAATAATAAGCCTACTTTTTATTATTACCACCTGTCACTCTCAGCTATAGAGAAATCAGCCTAGCTAATTTAGAATTCGGTAATGAAGTCTCCACTCAGAGTCCTTATATTCCGTGCACTGAGTGGACAGGATATAGGTAAGTTATATTTATCCATTTAAAAATATGTAAAACCTATTTTACTATAATGTTTAAGTAAAATATGAAATAAACCAAAGAACGCTTTTCTGTCTTGATCCCATGACGCAAAAACATGATAGATTCCTCTGCAAAGTTTTTTTTTTCTTTTTTTCCCTCCCTATGCGATGCATCTGAGCTGAGATTCGTTAATTACTAAGAGGATAAATGAAAATGTAGCCAAGAAAAATAATATTCGTATTCGAATGCTTCTTGATATAACTTACTAAACCGAACTTTGGTACCTGGGATTTTTTTTTCTTTATTATTTTTATTTATTTATTAATTTTTTTAATAAAGGTTACCTGTAGGATTACCCGTGTTCGAATGTGCGTATTGTCTTCAGTAGCGTCAGGTTTATCTTATAATCGTGGAGTCTCTGCATGTTCATTATCTGGTTTATGCTCACCTGCGATCAGGATGTAACCTCTGTCCGTGAGGTTAACTCGGCTAACGTTGAAAATGCCTACAACAACGAATTCCTGTTATTAATTACCGCAAAGTTAGTGTTTAGCCTTAGTGACACGGAGTTCAATGAACTGCAACCATGTTCATATGGAATGCATTCTCAGAAAGTAATCAATCAGTTGTCTGTTATCGAGGTCACTGGGCTTCAGCTTGCTTGATGACATTCTTCAAACACGGATATGTGCGATACCGTATTTACTTCAACTCTAAATTTCGTCTGCTTTTTTTTCTGGATTGTTCTTATTGTAAGCTATATATAATAGTCCAGTCAAATTATCACAAAAAAAGTCATGTGGATGCAAAATTTAGGGTAGAGCTAATTTTTTTATATGATGTCTGGGATGGTTTTGAGAGTAATTTCTGACATTTTGCCAACAAAATTTTTTGCCGCCGGAGCCGCCATCTTGAAAAAACTTCAAAATTTTCTATTTTATTTCTGTTTTTGCCCATTATCTGCCAAAATACGCACCTGACAAAATATTTTATTATTTATCCTAAAAGTGAACTAAATTTGACACAGTTTGATATCAAATTGAGTTTTCTACCATGAATAGTTTCGGAAATACAGCTCTCCGAATTTCAGCAACATTTTGCAAAAAATAAAAAATCTGAATTTTCAACTAGTTTTTGCTCGCTATCTTCTAAATGACCAAACCTTGAGTAAAATTTCGAAGGATAACTTTTAAAGTAGAGTAAATTTGCAACAAGTTGAGTATTTAATGTTTTCATACCTATTATAGGTCACCAGATACAGAGGTATCTACAACTCCTCACATTTCAGAAAACTTATCGAAGGTACGAAAGTCTAGTTTTGCCTAGGATATTCTAAATGGCGTTTATCAGTAAAAAACCTGTGCTGTCTTATAGTTAAGTTTTACATTGTAATTAACAACCAAAACAGTATTTCCAACAATTTATAATGATAAAAGACTAAAAAAACAATGTAAAAAGAAAATAAGAAAAGTTGGTGTAGGTACAGCATTTTGATTTGGAGAGAACGGCGTTTTATTTTAGAAGAACACTTTTGCAGTGTCCTCTGAAAAAAATTACTTCCTATAGCATATACAGTTGTCCCAAAATGGAAACATGTTATCGGAGGAATGGCGCTAAGAGGCTCTTTGTCACTGCTCCGCATACCGTTCTCTCCGGATACATCTGTTTTTATGTGTTTGTACCAGGCAACCTTAGGCATTTTGAAATATTTGCAGACAAATTATGACTCAAAGGTTTCAGTTATCTTCGATGGTTATCCTTCTGACGCTAATCAAACAAGCACAAAGAATTGTGAGACTCCGACGGGCTACGAGTCCATCTCCTGATGTCGTCTTTGATAGAACTACTGTTTTGAAAAGTTCACAAGAAACTTTTCTCACCAATGAAAACAACAAGAGGCGCTTCGTAGAATTGGCAAAAGCTGGAATAGGCTGTTAAAGATGCAGATGTCTTGATTGTTAGCACTGCCTTCTCAAAAGCATCTCAATACGACACTGTCTTTGTAGTTGGGGAGGACATAGACCTTCTTATTTCCTCACTACATTACCATCCCCTCATATAAAGAATACATATATCCAAAAGTACGGAAGAAGCAAAGCTGCAGACATCTTCTAATCAAGGCAGTCATTTCGCCACAGCTTCTCCAACATGCTGCTGTTAATCCATGCTTTCAGTGGTTGTGACACAACATCTGCAGTTTTTGGCCACGGGAAAACCCACTTCTGTTCGCCGATTTTGAAACATCCTGAACTAGAAGAGGAGGATAATGTAATTCTGAACCCTCAAGCTACATCAGGAGAAGTGGCTGAAGTGGGCCAACATTTTTTGGGTCACTTATGTGGAGGAGACCCTGCTACACAAACACTTGACGAACTTCGGCACGGAATATTTGTAAAAGCTGCAGGAAGAATGAAATTTAACTTAGCGAACTTGCCCCCAACCAGTGATGCGGCTCAACTTCATGCCATGCGAACATACCACCAAGTTCAGGCATGGCTCAGTGAATACAAAGACCCTTTGAAGTGGGGCTGGGTGAACACACCAAGAGGCCTCTTTCCCCTTAAAGCCAAGAAGTAACCAGCTCCAGAATCAATTCTGAAAAGTATTTCCTGTACCTGCAAGAAGGGGTGTTTAAACGCTTGTGGGTGTCGTAAAGCTGGATTAAAGCGCACAACGATATGCAAACATTGCAATGAGCAGTCGTGTGACTAATAGTCCTGTCCTCCGACAGTGAGGACACTCCTGATGAGCCAATTAATTCGTTTTTGGATGAAGACGCTGAAGAGTACTTTATCAACACTGGCTAGATTGTGAACATCATGGACGAAATAGCAGACGTCAACTGCCCAAGTCCCTCTAAGTGCCGAAGACTATGAACAAACAAGTTATTCAATGCAATGTTTCAACAGAACTCCAGCTAAATAAAATCTTTTTGTATATAAATGAATGTTCTGTGCCGTTATTGCTTCTAACTTGTACGCACATGCATTTATTCAATCGTTGCTGTATATATATTTATAAACCTCTGTATTTTGTGACCTGAAAGAGGTAGGATAAGTTTAAAGTACTCAGTGCAATGTTTCACCAGAACTCTAGCTAAATAAAATCTTTTTGTATAAAAATGAATGTTCTGTGCCGTTATTGCTCCTAACTTGTACGCACTTGCATTTATTCAATCGTTGCTGTATATATATTTTTAAACCTCTGTATTTTGTGACCTGAAAGAGGTAGGATAAGTTTAAAGTACTCGACAAGTTTCAAATTACCTCTAGTTTAAGTTTCCATATGGAGTTTTACTATAGGTTTGGACATTTAGAAGATAGCGAGCAAAAACTAGTTGAAAATTCAGATTTTTTTATTTTTTGCAAAATGTTGCTGAAATTCGGAGAGCTGTATTTCCGAAACTTTTCATGGTAGAAAGCTCACTTTGATTTCAAACTGTAGAAAATTTAGTCTACTTTGGGATGGGTAATAAAACATTTTTGTCAGGTGCGTATTTTGGCAGATAATGGGCAAACACAGAAATAAAATAGAAAATTTTGAAGTTTTTTCAAGATGGCGGCTCCGGCGGCAAAAAATTTTGTTGGCAAAATGTCAGAAATTACTCTCAAAACCATCCCAGACATCATATAAAAAAATTAGCTCTACCCTAAATTTTGCATCCACTTTTGACAATTCGATTGGACTATAATGAAGAGTTGTATGTCTGTTTGTCTTTCATACAAATCTACAATTTTCAGTTTTATTCAGATCTCTATGGAATTTTGCAGAGTTGGCCTTCAAAACCCGAGGAAAAGCATTTCGACATTTCATTTTGGAAAAAAAATGTCATTCATGTCTCTTAAGTTAATATCACATGATATAACTTATTGGCCTAGTGGCGTTGCTGTGGGTGACAAATGACTGTGTATAAACATAAATATTCATCATTATTCGAGATAAATATTAAACTAGCCTATATCTGATTGCTTAAAATTTAAGTAATATTTACCATTCCTGCCAGATATGTAATTTATATTATTCGTTAAGGTACAAATGCATCTATCTCTGTACTAAAAAGGAAGAATAATTGTTTGTCTGCAAGTTTTATTTCGATAAAACTTGATTGCAAATTACAACTGATATTCGTGAATGTCAGGGATGTAATTTGTATTAAGCATTAAAGTAAAAATATGTGTACATCTGAATATATCGACGTCTTAGTGCACACATGCGTTAAATACAATTTTGCGGTTAAATATGTTAAGTGCAAATTTGGAAGCTCCTGAGGCATATCTTCACTCTATACAAATGTGACAAGAGAAAGAACCGGGGGCAAAATGTATTAAGTACTTTTCCTGGGTGCACATTCGTGATAATTGAGTTATTAAATGCCGGTATGGTACTTAAGAGATTGTGTGCGGGACGGTAAAATGTCTGTCCCTCTGTGGTCCTTCCTTAAGTCGTGTGTCTGTACGCGCGATAACTCAAATACGCTTTATCGGATTTTCTTGAAACTTGTTTACGCATTTATAACGTCCATGGCAAGAAGCCATGGACCGATTTCGGACCAAGTCGGTAGACCAGTACCGGAGTAACGACTGATTAAAGGTCACATGCTCTTTAAATGGGAAATAATGACTATACTACAATGCCGCGTTCCTTAATCATTGAGCGCCTTTACTCCAATGCAGTCAGATGTTCGTTTATTTCGTTGATCAAGTTGAATTGAATACTACATGAATACTGTTAAATACGGAAGGTATATTACTGTGAAATAATTAGACCTACGTGCATTAAGCGAAGTTCTTTGCCAGTGCATTTTGTGAAATGTTGACATACTACAAGAATTTCTTATATCAGTGTATACGAGTAGGCCTATGCATTAAGGTGAAGTATCAAACTTTAGACCTGCCCTGCTGAATGAATCGATCTCGAGCTTAACTTGGAGATAGATGACAAAAATAACTTATTTTCTGCATATCATAATTGCAATTGTCATTAATTAAACAAAAGCATGCTAGCACTTTGTTATATCAGTTTAACTGATTTTATTAAATTGGATAAATGTACTTAAAACACGTGTTCACTAAGCCTTCGATATTAGAATTTTTCAATTGGCCTAATCCTTTTGATGGCTCTGGGGTCAAACTGAGCCTATAACAGAAACGAGTCCAGGAGCAATCCTTGGGGAAAAAGACGGTCGGTGCGTTAAGGCACCCTCTTACCCTCTTCATGCGCCGAATGTCTCAAATCTGCGATTCTCAATCTCCCATAAGAGTTTCCCTGGCCTATATAGGGATCACTTTACTGTTTAATGTTTTAATCCGTAGCCTTCGGGTCCTTCTCTCTTTTATCTTCGTTCAAGAATTTTCTCCTTTCTCCGAATTATTGAAATGCCATCAAGAAAAGAAAGAGTATTGATCATAATATAAGATAGTAACATCATGTGATGTTAAGAGACTTGAATGACATAATTTTAACTATGAGTCGCATACTCTATTACATTTTTATATTGGCTACCTGTACATTTCCCTCCATTACTTATTTTTATTTAAAAATATGGTAATAATTAGAGCCCGGATTTCCATCCAAATGCATGTTTTTATATACTTTGGTTACACTTCTCAAACTTTGTAGTTACTCATTACATGACTTATGGATTCCAAATAACCATATTTTTCCGTGCATGTTTGCATATTTCGGCCTTTTTATGGCAAAATTCATGCATAATGCATGTTTTCGATTTTGTTGGTTTAATATAGCATATTCAGACTTTTTTAATGCATATAAACCCTCATTTTCTGGTTTTAGTGCATAATATCAAGTTACCATGCATAACTGTGCATATTATGAATGTCCCTCCCTAAAATCTCGGCTTTTCAAAGAAAAGTAAAAATGTATTGTATTACCATTGTTATTTGATTGACTTGGCAACAGAGTCTGCCACCTGCATGAATTTGAGAGTGCAAACTACTGTTTACCCTAAATAAACATTAATATAATACATCAGGCTACAAAAGAAAATGCCGACTCGCCGACCCCCACCACCTTCCATTGAAAGAAAACAGAATGTACATTGCTTGAATAGCAATTGTTGAAGACGTTGAATTATCTTTAAAATCGTGTTGTGGAGAAATGGGTGTGAGAGGAAAATCTTAACAAGGTACTTAGTTCAAATCCTTATCTTAAACTTTTGAAAACAGTGAAAGACGTATTATGTGGAAAAAATGTAAAAGACATGGAATTCGATCTCACCCTCAGTCAAATTTCTTCCCTTAAGTATGAACCTGTTACTTCTTGTGAAGTAGAAAAATCCTTTTCTGCGTTCAAGAATGCCCTAACTTATAAACGCACGGGTTTAAGTGAGGAGAATTTGGAAAAACTCATTGTTGTATATTTTTTTAAGAGAAATTGAAATATATTGCAGTCGTGCAGATTTTCGATAGTGCATGTTTCGCCCTTCATTGTGCATATTTGGAGAAACGACAGTGCATGAATGCATGCATGTTTTTAAGTTTGATAGTGCATGAAAATCCGGGCTTTAGTAATAATGTATCAAGGACACATTTAAAATTATTATAGTGCCTATTTTTTATAGGAGGCCTGCTTTCTGTTTTGCATAGTCGTGCAATTTGTACGAAGGGTTATATTTGGGTTAGCCTAAGTATTTTTTGGGATAAGACACAAAGCGTGCAAGTGACTTTTTCTACTCTTTACCAGTTATAATATTATAACATGTCAAAATGTAAAGAAGCATTGCATAATCTCAGGGTAGAGAACATAATACTGTGTGGGTGCATTATTTCGCTTTTTGTTTCATCCATTCTTGTGTCGGTTTTGAACGTCGTGTTTCAGCTGATGTCGCTAAACGGAAGCAATATTGCTTGCCTCATTTCATACCAGTGTTTACTGAACAACATTTTGAGCTCTAAAACAAATTGGTTTATAAATCCTCTGTTCTAGTAAATGAATCATGGAAGCATTGCAAGATTGGTTCTGTGTACGTTATCGGAACATATGCAACATTCGACCTATTGAATCGCATTGATTTGATTAGTCGTGATACCTAGTTCACCTATTCGTGTCCATTGTTGATAGCACTCTCGTCCATATCATCCAGCAGTAGTAGAGTATTGCTGTAACGGGAAATTGATTTCTCTCGCAAAGTGTTGCTGACGAGCCTACCCACCTGATAAAGATTTCGATAAAAGATATAAGTGAGGTTCCACATATTATTTGATATTGGATGGAATATGCTGGCTCTTGATAATTTGGTTAATAGATATTCAATTTGAATTGTACCCCTCTTTTAATGGAATTCTAATGGATTGCTTTTTATTGCCCCTCCCCTTGATATCCATAACATCCGCTTCTGGTGTTTCATAAAAGCTCCTATGGCGGCAGCACAGTTCATGCGCGCATTGGGGGTTAACTGTTCAGAACGAGGTGGGATAATGGATATATTTCTAATTCGAAAACAGGAACTTTCGGATTATATCCCTGGAATACTTTAGTGATCACGGGTTGGGCCGTTGAGACGTGATTTGTGATTTCAGTTATTTCATTTCCCGTCCGAAGAAGTTCTTAGCTTCTCAAGTAGGATGACATTCCTTTGTGTCAACCTGATTTTGAACTTGAATTATTATCATTGGTAGGCCTACGAGAGATTACGAATTTATGGATATATTCCCGAGCAAATTTAATATAATGAAACTCGTATTCTCGGGTAGGATGTAGGCCTATTAAGACCATTCGGTGAATAAAAGTATCAGATTACATAAACAATAATTACTTTCGTACTTATGTTGTTTAAAATCATATTATTTTTGTACTGTCAGATAAAGGTATGCTAAAATAATTAACATGGAATGATTTACCCGATACTCACCAATGCTGTCAACAGTGGGAATGAGAAATACTTAACCTGTTAAGAGAAGCTAAAATCATAACAGAATAAAATCACGAACTGGCTTGCACCGAATCGAAATTTATTTTTCATCAATGCATATTTGAATTATTTATATTTCCAAATATGTTATATTGTATAAAACAATGTGTTTTTATATTTTTTACACTGGTAGAAATACAGATAATACCTTATTGTGTGAAGTATTAATCACTGCGCATTGATACTTCGACGTATCCAGTAACGAGCTTGCGTTTTTATTTCGATCCTTGCAAGCATAATGATCATGATCATGATTGGTCGATAATCAAGTAAAATATAAAATATGCATCGTAAGAATGGAATTCTTACATCTTCCAGTAAAGTGGAAAGATGGCGGTGTTTAGTGCAGTGGAGTATCCCTGCAAGGGATGTGTGGCACAGAGTTCAAATTTAATGAACCTGATAATACAAGTAAGGTTTGCACTGGCTGCAGTACCGAGAGCTTGTATCCATAGATCATGGAATGAAGTTCAATGACCGATGTTTTTGAATATGACCTTTTTTGGTGGCTTTATCTAATTCATGGTAAATGCCAGATGTTAATTTACATAATATGAACTCCGATCTGCGCCGAATTGATCGCCAAGCAGCGATCTGCACCATTAGGGTGTTCCTTTATATGGCCCATAGAGAGATTAAGTAATTAAAGAAGAAGTAGTAAGAAAGATAGCTGGAAGTAGACATGGAAAAATTAATAATTATAAAATGAAAATATTTTGAAAAACTCATTGTAATTTAGAAGTTATTTCAGGGTAAGGAAAGCAATCTGCGAAGGAACTCTTCATGCATCATCACTTACCGATGTAAATAAAAGCTAGGCTCTGTAAAGGGAAGTTCACGTGGTTTGTGAAGTGAGGCAGTTTTTATCATCCCCGTTGTCCCCTTCCATTCAGTGGATGTAAAGCACAAGGCTTGTTGGAATATAGGGCGATCTATAAATATATTGAAATTCATACGCATCACTCTACACTGAGTATCAAAGCTATATTAGGTCATTGCCTTTCCACCCTCGTTTGTTCGTCACATTGCTACAGCTATTCGCTTTTTTCCCCTTCCCTTCACGTTATGAGTTTATTATGGATTCGTAGAACTAACTTACATGTTAAAGCCATATTGTGTGTAGAAGTCGTGCCGACATGCGTATATCCACTTTCTTGTTTATATCATCATTATCATTAGTATAAACACATCACTACTACCAAATGAGATCTTCTCTTTTTGCACGGCATTACTTTAAAAAACATCCTCATTTCCATTTATGTAAGTAGGCCTATACAACGAAAGTAAACTTTCCATAGGCCTATGTAGATTATTGTAATTAGAGATTTCTACGACATATGACGAGCAGGTGAGAGCTTCTGGTATTGGGTATTGGATAGTGCATCTAGGTTGTAGGACCTGAAGCCTTAAATTCAAATTTCAAAGAACATTTTCACTCATGTAATTAAAGCAGACCTGTGTGGCGTTATAGACAATATATTTTTACGATGTATGATGTGCAGATGAGGACTTTGGTATTAGATATTGGTTAAAGCGATAATTCTATAGATCTTGAAGCCTTAAATTCATTCATATTAATGTAGGCAATTAAGGTGTGGAGTTATCGATAATAGATTTCTACGATATGTGATAAACAGATTAGAACTTCTTCTGTTGGATATTGGATAGGGCTATATAACTTAAAGCCCTAAATATTTTATTATTGTGATGAATGAATTAATGTAGGCCTACAATATAGATATTTTACTCTCTTGTTTATGCTGATGACACTATTTACTCTGTTTATGCTGATGACACTACACTGGTTATCAGTGATGCTAGCTCTGATACAGTGAAAAGTGATGACAAAACTTTTTTCTCTCAAGCCGAAACATGTTTTTTTTTGTCAATAGTTTCTAAAACCTAATGAAAATGTAGACAAGTCGCGATGCTTGGCATCTTTTTAGTTTCAAAATTATCTTGGGGGCATCATATTTACTATATTTGTAGCAGACTGTCTCGAGTTTATTCTTATTGAGAAGCCTTAAACATTGTGTACCGAAAGGTTATACCAGAGTACTTTATCTGGCTTATTTTCAGTCAATTATAAAATTTTGTCTTATTCTTTGGGGAATTGTAATTCAATAATCAATGCATAATTTCTACAGAAGAAAACTATTCGAATTTTAACTAATTCCAATTTTAGAGCTCATTATAGGCCTTTATTCATAAACGAAACAATAATCACTAACTAGTTTATATGTGTTTGAACTGTTAATATTTCTAAAAGATAACCTTTCTGAATTCACTAGGAGAAATGATTACAGAATTATGATACCAGACAAAATCTAGCACACATACCAATACAGGCTGGCTAAGACCATATAAGTTAACATGAAATAATGTAGTTTAAACTATAAGCCTTACTTTACACTTTGTCTATAACATTATTATGCTCTAAAGACTGCATAATAATAATACAGTATTCAAAGAACGTCATTTTCATTCTTGTTAAAATATGCAATTAAAGCAGATTTTCCATAGGCCTATGTGGAGTCTTGTGTCTTGTTATACGATATGTAATGAGAGGTGATGGAGCTTTGGGTATATACATGTACAAAATTATATTTACAATATTTACAAATTGTTATTTCGAGAAATTATGGAAACTTTTGTATCGTGAGTTCGTATGGCTAATAAGTATGCTTCATTGATAATAAAGCCGAATTCAATTCAAACTATTTACCTCCATTTTCATAGTGTATAAATGTGTCAATTTTCTTCAAATATTAATGTATAAAAAAAATTGGTAAATTATTATTTTACACCAACAGTATTAAACTAACACTTTCCACTTACTCTCCCCCTCACCGGTGCATCAGTATTCCTAGTTGTACAGTTGTAAGATCAACAGACATATTTCTATTATGCCTTCTGACCATCAACAGAACGAAATGTTTCCTTGAAATGTTTAGCTACTTTATGGATTCACTATTGTGACACGGCATTATAGTTTAGCATATCTTGCAAGCAGTTCGTGTGGAAGAGTGATACTTAAGAATATTAACCAGATCTAGTTTTTTAATCCACGAAAAATAATGGCGGGATTGACTGTTTGATCAGCATGATGTATCTGGTCACACCGTTGTGAAGGTCCTTCATATGAAAGCGTGAAAAATCAATTAAATATAATATATGCTGGCTAACAGAGAGTGAGGCTTGATGGTAATGGGGCCTAAAGGATCGAGATTGAGGTCAGATGTCTGATTCGATATGGGTTTCGGATGTTTAAAAGAGAAAAATTGTTTAGCATGTGTAACCAATCAAATCGTTACAGTAGTTGTCGTTTCTAATGCTCATTACACAGGCAGTTTCAAATATGTGTTCTAGTGAATATTCAAAGAAATCGGGAATACTGCTTATGCAGAAATCCTATTATGAATTGCTAGAAAGGCTTAGCTCTAAGATGAAACTTGAAAAGTGATAACCAGGGCCAGGATTCTAATGACATGTCATCTTTTTATTGGTGCCGCATAGACATTGCCAACTTGTAGATAAATCCTAATCATGGCCTCTAGATTATAGAAATAAATTTTTATTAGGTCATTTTTTGTCATTTTATGCCATTTTATATTTTTAGGGCATTTTTTTCAATTTTAGGTCATTACTTTGTCATTTTCGCGTCATTTGCTTCCTTATTTAGTCATTTTCATGTATTTACATTGAGTGTATTAACTTCTTTTTTTTTCGTCGCTAGCCGTGCTGCCTTTGAAGTGTTGTTTGTTTAATGCAAAAAGGAAAAATTCGGCGTTTAGTGTTGACATGTCTCAGTCGGAAGTGAGAATCAAAGAAACGCCAAAATTTTGTATTATATTACTATTGTTATTAGATTGATTTGGCACCTGCTTGGATTTGAGAGTGCAAACTACTGTTTACCCTCAATAAACAACAATATAATCCGGCAGACCACAAAAGAATGTGCCCAATTTTTACTCACCAGTGCCTCAGTGCCAGTATAAATTTCCGTGAGAAAAGAACATTCACAGCATTACAGTTATTTACAGTTTTTGCAATTATGTACAAACTAGTCTATAACTTTGTGTGTACAATAATATTTTTTTATAAATAAAATATCAGTTTATAGGTCATTTTTTATAATTATTAAGTCATTTTCTTTAAAATTTAGGGTCATTTTATAGGTCATTTTTCAAACATTTTTAGGTCATCAGAATCCGGGCCCTGGTGATAACTCTAGTTAAAAATTAAATATTTCACAAATGAAGTATTGCAGGTATTGTAGATTTTAAAGCTGTAGTCCTACCTTGTTTTTTCTACATTTTATAGACATAGGATGGGTCTTAGGAATAATTCTTAAGTTCCTTTTCATGTATCCGATACTGGTTTCAAAGTGTGTTTCCCCACATGTAAGATCTAGGCTAACCATTAGTATCTGGTATCAGGTACCCTATGATCCCCAGGTGGGGCGAAGGGGCCTCCAAGTGGAGGTTTCATTACCTATACTAATTTTGATATGCTTATTTTCCGAGAGAGGGTAGAGGGACAGGTGGTAAGCCCATCGCCTCGCAACCCCCCTCTGGAAACTAAGTATTTCTTGGACGTGAAAGGGCCGAGAAATTTTGTCCAGAGGCTCTAATTTAGGCTTGGAGTTCTTTTACGTGCCGTAAATCTACGACACGGGACCCCCAGCTTAAAGTCCCTCCCGGTGGACTCAGTGCCCAGGATTTTTACTAACCATTAGTGAGACTAAAAAATTACCAATAGGCCTAACTGTGTTTTTATTAAGTGAACTGTCTTAGCATTTGTGAGTAATTTTAATTGTTTCCCTATATATTTTATTTTGAAGTTTATACATGTCCACCGCTGTGGCGTAGGGGATGTGTTCGCTCCTCTCACGCAGCGGGCCGGGGTTCGATTCGGGGTAGGAACAAGTTACCTAGGTGGGGTTTTTTTCTGGAGTTTTTTCCTCAAATGTCGGGTAACTTTAGGCCCTTGTGGTCCCCATCCTCGCCTTGTTTGAAGTGAGTGTATGTGTGTGAACGGTGTGTCTCGTCCTATGTGTTCGTGTTGTCTCGGAGGTGGCCCCGGAATAGGGCTTATCACTCATCCGGGGAGACCCTCCATGTCCTTGTCTACTCAAAAAGTGTGTATGTGATCCAAAGATAATCCCTCTCCCTACAGGTCGCGGCCCTGTAAGGCTCGGGCGGCTTGGGACGCTTCATTCCTAAAAGGGAGAGGTAAAACTAAGATAAAGAAAGAAAGAAAAGTTTGTAAGTTACATCTATTTCATTTTCCATCAGCTTTAATAAATTTCATTTATCATAATATTGTAAAGAAGAACATACTACGCATTAAACGTAAATACTTACCAACTTGTGACTTCCATTGCAATTTAGTATAGGTTCCGTTTTGTTGTTTCCGAAAATATCATATAAAGAAATAAATAGCAATTCTTAATCTAATAAAAAGTGATAGATTTGTTAACATCACTGTTAACATATTTTGTTAACACTCAACTTTTGATTGAGAATATAGAGAGTCGGTAGCATCTGTTACAACAGTTTAAAAATGCAGCACGGCTCTCTGAATGGTAAATTTAGCTTAACTCACATGTAATCAGAAAATATACTGTTTATTTTAACTAAACTATTTTTAACCATAAAATGTTTTAAGGCGTGAACATGTAATGTCCGTTACAAATGGGTTGGCTCTTATTCGAGTCGGGCGCTTGTAAATGCGTTACCTCTCATTTGAAATCCACTAGATCATTTTAATCGATGCAGGTATATTCTGAATTGGGATGAGCCGAACTGATCCGTGCCGATCGTTCATATTTGTTTAAGATTATGAGGTAGCCGGACTGTGTTAAGTAGACCAGTCTTCTAGAATACAGACTACACGATTAATGTTAAAATTTCCGGAGAGTAAGATGTTATCAGAAAGCTGTATGAAAATTCTAGTGAAAAATGTTTACCTTCAATTGTCATAAAGCGGGCCTGGGTTCGAATCCTACGTGGTTTTTTCCAGGGTTATTCCTCACCTGTGAGACAAATATCGGGTTTAGTCTCTTGTGGTTCCCGGATATTATCTGGCCGTCATTATCTTCATCCCATCCTCCCCTTGTTCAGGGTGAATGTGCGTGCGTGAATGACGTGTCTCGTCCTACGTGTTCGTATTGTCTCGGAAGTGGTCCGGGGAGGCCCTTCATGTCCTTGTGAGGTAAAAAAAGTATGAATACGATCCAATAGATATTCCCTCTCCCGACAGGTCGCGGCCCTGTAAGGCCTGGGCGGCGAGCGTCGCTTAAACGTCCCTAAATGGTGAAGTAAAACTAAGGAAAACAATAATAATAAAATGTTTTATGATATCTTGGCCAACATTTAATCCTCACCAATATTTAAAGTGAAGTTTGTAAAACTCATTTGTAAAACTCAGATTCATCTCCTTAAACGAAATTAGATTTCACATGAACGTGGTAAATAGTTTTACAAAGTAACTAGTAGGCTTAGTCTATGTAGAAAATTAAAGGACTTAAAAACTCCAGCTGTTTCCTAACGAACAATGTTCTGGAGGAAGTTCTTGATGAAAGTTACTGTATAAACACTTAAACTTCTGAAATGAATTTTCGAAACAAAGGTGTACCTCTATAATATTGAAGCTGTAGGCATAGTACAGTTGAGAAGGCTTTTAAAATTACGGAAAATTTTAGTCGTCTATAACCACTCTTCTTAGTTTGTGAGTCAAGTGTTGAACGCAGCATAGCATACAATCAGAAGTAATAAATATTATAATAAGTGGTATCATTTTAGATTGAGACATTACTGTACTATTAAAATGCATTCATGACATGTAACGAATGGTTGCTTTTTCCATACCCAATAGTTAATACACATCCATTTATTCAGGTATCTTTTGTTGAGCTAATGAAGATAGCTTGCGTAAAACATAATTAGTTAATACGCTATATTATTAATTTGATTTATGTTCTTATAGTTCATAGCGGTGCAAACTGTTAAGTATTGTTTCGTGAAAGATATTACGGACGTAGAAAAGATATAAGATGCTCAGCTATGGAGTCTTGTCTCTCTGTATTCACCTCCGACCTCTGAACGGCCTTCGGTCATACTTTTGAGGTTATATCTTTATAATGTTTACAGGAGGTGTTTACAATTATTAAATGCAAACGTTGCAGAACAATGGAATAAATTTCCCATAAAATGTTATAATACTGATTCATGAACAGATGTAAGCATACCACGACGACTTAGCCTATTTAGCCCATGACTCAGTTACTTTTATTCAATCATCATTTGAAGTACAGTGCAGTAGATAAAAAGCAGTTTGGGTAGTATGCGTAGAAACAGTTTTTTTAATGGCAAGTGACGTATACTTCTTGACATGGACAGAGTCACGAAATCAGTGAACGTCTGTTCTTGTAAATGTAAGTAACTGAGCCATAAATAATTAAATTAGGCCTACTAACACTTCATCCCGGGAATCGGGAGATTTAAACGCTTAGTTTGTATTTGTTGTACCTGCAGTAGCCTTACGTAAGCGGTACGTTTTCGGACATGAGCTCCAGCTCGTCTGTGTAATTCCTTACCTGAGGATATAAAAGCCTCACGAATACTGAGAACAACCAAGATCAAGTTAGTTGACCACTTGACCACGTACCATTATCACTGTATACTACTCTCATGTTAACAATTATTGACCTTTTTGTAATGTTTCATTTATTTTTATTTCTTATTTCCTCATTCTTTCTACTTACCATGTAGAATTTATTTTATTGTAGTTTAATATAGTTTTTATTATAGGTTTATTCAATATAATTTTTAATAACAAAATCATGTTTCCCTTATTTATTCTTAATTAGATTATTTGGTAACGTTTGAATGTATCCATTTCTGGGTAGTGGAAGAAAAGGTCTTAAGGCCTTAACACCAGAGGAAAAGATAAGTAGATAGATACCCTACAATAAAATACCATAGAGAGTCGTGTGATTCTATAGAATGCCCATTTGTAAATTCAAGTTTTTACATAATTATTCTTATATTTTTGTCCTTTTTTTGGGTTACAAAGCACTTACTCGTAAGTTATGCATAATAATAATAATAATAATAATAATAATAATAATAATAATAATAATAATAATATTATATTATATTATAATTATATAATAATATAATTATATTATATTATAATTATATAATAATATAATTATATTATATTATAATTATATAATAATATAATTATATTATATTATAATTATATAATAATATAATTATTATTACTATTAAGTTATTCGTAAGTTATGCGTAATATAATTAATAATTAGTATTATTACTATTATTATTAAGTCAACTAGTACGAAAAGGGCACTATGAGTCATTGTAAAGAGCATTAAAATCCACTATTTCTAAAAAATAAAACTTCAGGACTACATATTCCGTTGCTTACCCATAAATAGTTTTAAAAATTATGTATATGCATGGCTAATAAGGAGACCATTTTACTCTGTACACGAATTCCTTACTGCTGACTTTGTCTTATAAGAACTGTTATTATGTATATTGACGATGCCTCACCTGTATGGACATAGGCTAATAAACATTATTATTATTATTATTATTATTATTATTAAAAAGGCGTAGGAGTCTTATGCATATGAAGTAGGTCTTTACTGTATTGGAAACATTTTGAGAACCTCTGAACTGAATGAAGCACAGCAGAAATGATATTATTATGTTTCTTCTAGGAATTTATCGGAGCCAATATATGGGAAGCAAAAGTTCTGCCTGGATGCTGTGTTAGATCTCTGTGCGATTTACGATCCGAGAGCCAGGCAAGGTGTTGCTAGAATAAAATGAAATTCCGTGTAGTGAATGGACAACGTGCTCATGACAGCTCGGTAATGAATGAGCATGACGTCTCTTAAAAAAAAAAATCCTGTGCACTCTTATTGGATAAACAACTTGAAATAGCTTGCGGCTATATACTGTACGTTCCAGTATTATTACGGGAAAGTATTCTGTTCTAATAGCCCGCTGCCGTTAGACATAAAAAAAAGTGTTTGCTCCAGCAAATTTAAACAGGCACTTACAAGAGGTCAACTTATTTAACATGGAAATGAATTCACTTCATATTTCATTGTTTACTGTGTATTCTCTTTCTTCAAAGCAGAATAAGGATGTTTGTGGCAGGCTTCAGTGATGGAAGACTGTACGGTTTTGTTTTTAAAATTCCTTTATATATTTGCGATACATGTTGACTTATTCATTGCCTTTACTTGAAAGTCTGTTCAAATAAAACCTCAACTTTATAACATAGATAGGCAGAAAAAAACCTATTAGAATACACTTCCTCAAAACATTGGTTAATGGTCTTTATCGTAATAATTACAATTGGAAACTTGTACAATGGTATTTTTTTCGAGACTTTATCTTTGCCATAGGTTCATTTTCGTCTTTTTTCAGTTACTTGTTCTATCTTTGGCAATTATTTTCTCTTCTATCTAACCGGCTTCATAGGCTTTCAGCCTTCTTTAATATGTGTTACATTTTGTAGTGAAATTGGTTATAGTGGAACCTGGTACATCATCAACTCAGGTTTCTCTCGGCGAGAATACTTACATGGATATAACGAAAGAACGAAAGTGAAAATTGTAATCCTCATATAAAAGTTTGATATGTTTACTCTCAAATACAATGAACATAAAAATATGTATTCAAGGTGTCTCCTTTTTAATTTCCCATGGTACAGTATTAGATTAATAACGCAGTTTGGTCTGTTTATTTATTTATTTATTTATTGCTTGCTACAGGAAACAAGTGCTTTACTGACTTCTCCACCCAGAGAGACGCTGCATTTTTATGGCAATGAGAGATTACATAGATACTGACATTTCATAAAATTGTTAACTTTACTACCTGATAACTAGGGCCCGGAAGTTTATGAACAATCATATTTTTAATGATGCACTCAATTACATGCCGATGTTGAAATGTGTAGAAGAGAAGAAAGACATAACAGAAAACTGATGGTTTCATTTTGAATATTGTTGCATTTTGTTATTTTTGCGATAATGCATCATATTTGCTTAAAATTAAAATTTTTGTTCAAATTTTATTAATTTGTCATATTTTGAACGGCATATACTTGAGAGGTTTGAAATATTGTGCATAGGTATTAAACCTAATTCGAACATTTACAGCGTATTAGGCTAAGTGAATGTTTTTTAACCGGCTGTACAATTGTTGGTAGTGGCCTATATAGCCTAATATTTTCGGAAGTGATTGTACTTATAATATTAAAACAACGTTTCACTTAATTAGTTTTCAATTGACTAAAGTTTATTGCAATGACTTTTTTTATTTTATTTTCTTAATGTAATTTATACGGCGTCTATGTTTTGTTATTAAGTGCCAGTATGGTACTTTGTGGGGGGGACGAAAAATGTCTGTCTGTCTGTCTGTCCGTGTGTCTGTACGCGCCATAACTCAAATACGCTTTATCGGATTTTCATGAAACTTAGTATACGCATTTATAACGTCCATGGCAAGAAGCCTATTAATATTGGACCTAATCGGTTGACCGGTACCAGAGTAACGACTAATTAAAGGTCACATGTTTTTTAATTTTTGTCTACCGGTATAATTTGACAGTTAACACTATTCCTTCACTAATGCTTATCAAATGACACCGTCAAACTGAATGAGTTGGCCCTTGGACTCGTATTCTGGAGGTCCCCGGATCAAATCGCGGGGCCGGCCGATTTGAAATGGATTTTTTTTATTTTTTTTTATTTTTATGTGAGTGCGCGATTGTCAAGGTATCACAAATCTGTAGTTCTGCTGACGCTGGTTGATTTTAATCTGATTAGAAAAACCTATTTTCTGCATATCATAATTGCAATTATAATTGATTCAACAAAAACATACTGGCACTTTCTTATATCAGTTTACCTGATTTTATTTATTATGTAATTCAGCTAGCAAGAGAATGTAACGTGTTAAAATTACTTAAATTATAGAGCGTACTTCATTGGTTCTGGAGCATATTTTACCAATTTTAGATAATATTTGCATGCATATTTCGTCTTCTGATAGAGCATTAACTTCCGGGCCTTGCTGATAACCTTTCGTTTCTATGTTTCCTTATTTTCAAATTTCCATATTTTTCCTAAAAGCCAAGAAGATTTGGTCTCTGTAATTATTTCCTCCCGTGTTTTACTGAATCTTCCCTTTTTTTTATTTTCCTGAAATGTTTTAGGCCAGCCCTCGTTATCCGATGTCAATAGATCAGGTTATTTTCAACATTTTTTTTTTACTTTATAAGTAAAACATTTTCTCAGAATGTACTTCCTACGATCGATATTTCCTTGCTAATATCCATCTGCTCATTGTATCTCTTGTTCCTGATAATTCTGATTCCGGAGAGCATACTTCGGAACACAGGCAGCTGTTCGGTGTCCAGCGTCATTAACACGATCCCCTGTATCATTAATCCTCTCATCTGTTGACGACGTACGTATGACGAATATGCGTCATGACTCACTGTGATATGGACCTTTTTCCATGTCACATCTCATTTGCAATTCTATCCTGGGCCTAGGTACAAAGAAATACCATCTGCTGTGGTAAGGATATAATGATCTTGATCAAGTGTAACAATTTTGCTTAATTTTTGCTTCCATATTATAGAATACAGCCAAAATGTTCATGACTTCCTGGGGACGAGTCAGTGTTCGTTAATTTTTTTTAAATTAGAAATTTAGAATGTAAGTAACGTTTTTTTTCGTTATGACTTAAAAATGTCTGTTCACGAGGGTACAATTTGTGAAAGATGTGACTCTGGTAAGGTTAAGATTTGTATATAAGAGTACATAAACCTATGTTTATATTTAAAGGTTTACAATAAAGACTTTGCATCACATTTTAGACACATTTTGCATAATATTAAACCTCAACTGGCAAGAATTCTTATATTTATCATAAATACGAGTAGTTGTGAACTTTTCTTATTTACTTATTTTTTTTTACTTATTTTATTAATTTAGGGTTAATGTGCATATTCTTGGCCTGCTTGAAGGTAAGGATTCTTATCTTCTGCTTTCTGGAAGTGAAGTGAGGTGAATAGATGCTTTATCAACTCGACAAACATATTAACTAGTTTTATTACCTGAAAATAATTCTTAAAAAAGTAATCAATGTTTCATTCACCTCATCGATATTTTTAGAAATTATTATATCCATTATTCGACATAATTATATTCACGTTGAATTATTCCTTGCCTCCCGTTTGTTCTTATTTGAGTTGTAAAATTTTTATCAGTTCAGATTTGTAAAATAGTCTTAAGCATTTACACTATTTAATTAGGCTTAATTGATGTCATTCATGAGAAAATAAGCAGTCATGAAGGATATTCTGATTGTTTTTTTCAGTATCTCATGCACTCATTAATAGGAGCCGGAATTTATTGTGAAAAAATGGCTTATTTCTATGTTAATTTGTATTTCGGTGGATATTGCGTCAACTTATTACATATTTACATATTATTAGAATTAGAATTGTTTTATTTTACCTGGTGGAATTATTACGTATTTGCAGATTTTTTTACAGTATTATTTAGGTTTACATTAATAACAGCACTCAAATATTAAAAATTGAGAAATACAACCAAAATTATAAGAAAAAACCTTCAGATAACTATTTGCAAACAAATTGCTAAACCCTGCTCAAAAATGGCGAATAAGGAACGTTCTTCTATCTTATAAATCATATGTATCAATAACATCTTGTCAGTCATAGAGATAGCAGTAAGTCTATTTTCGATCACATTCTCCATTTAGATCATGCAGGGGGTGATTTCGCTCTTATTTACAGATTTCGCACAATCCAACAAATTTCGCGACATTTCATGGATCTAATTTGCTTAATAGTAGTCTAGTAGGCCTACTTTATACGTATTTTATAAAGGTAAATATAGCTAAGGAAAGCTATTTTGTAAAATATCGTCTTATCGCCATTAGGATCAATTTGATCTTCATTGTTAGTTAATAACAATAAGAATAATAGGTCATAATTTTGTGTCTAATCAAATGCCATATGAGCTAATACGTTATAAAGTATGAGCATGTAGTCCTATGTGTTTAAATTTTTTACTTCTGAATATTTTACAAACTTTTATGTTAATTTGCCAGTTCCGTTTAAGGTAACCATTTCCCAAGACATGTTAAAATAGAATATACAAACAACAGAATCCCATCCTATGACTCAAAGCACATCTTTTTTTCCCCCTTCATCTTATTATTGACAAAGTAAAGGTGAAATTTTAATTGCCTCCCAGTGCTTAAAAAGTAAAACTAAAATGAGGTGCTACAAACTCAACACATTTAATAAAACTCGTGATACGTATTGTCCATGCGTGGAGAAATAAAACAGCAGCAGGGACATGCTGAGACGCTAAACGTTCCGAACATTTAAGCACCATATTTCCCATGGTTTGTGGTCCAGTGGAGTTGGGAAAATATACAGGAATTGGGGGTGTAGAAGATTAAAAAAATATAAAAAAGACGCGACGTCGGCGTAAAATTACGGTAATAATTCTCACTTCCCCGGGTCCCACTTCACGTCACGCTGACGTCATTAATAATTCACGCCCTGCAAACCACTGACTTGCAGTGTTGCCAGATTAACTCACAGTAACATACACTCTTGATCTCGAAATAGTCTTTTTATCATCTCTTCTTTTCGCTTTCCCCTTCATACCTTTCCTCCCTCCTTTGTTTGATACCTAGAGTACTTGATTGTCAACACATTTGCCACTCAGATGTTTACCTTCACTGCTCGATCTAATTTAATTTCCTCGTAGCAGATCGATAGTAGGGAAGAATAGCTCTTTGTAATCAGATCTGGTAACCTCGTTGCGTAGCTGTTGTAAAAAGCTAGATAAATTATTTATCTTCAACTTGAGCTTTCGTATAGCTTTTTCTTTTTATACAGGTGTTTGAACATAGCGTTATGAGTAGGACACGAAAGTTCATACTCCACCAGAAGACAAAATATGCTTGCAAGAGGAGTAAGTTGTTCTAAAGTTGTGAAATATGCTTTGGAATTAAAGAAATATGTTCCACCATTTAAGTATCTTTAATACTTAGTTCTCTTATTTGATATGAATTACAAAAAATTGTAGAAGTTGTATAAATTACATTACAAAACTTAAAAAAAAATAATAAGGTAAATGTAACAAATTTTAGTAAATTTAATACTAATGAAGTGAAACGTCGCTTTAATTTTATACAATCAGTTCTTAAAATATTACGCTATTTATTCTCAATTATTGAATAGCCGGTTCACAAAACATTCACTTAGCCAAATATGTTGTAAATATTTGAATTAACAGATACTGTATATGCATAATATTTAAAATCTGTCAGAAATGAAATGAATGAAATGAAATTAGGCTTTGACATCCCTTGAGGGCTAAGGCCTCCTGCTTTCTAGCAGGGATTGCTCTAAAATAGAACTCACTTAGGGGAGCTAGGCCTAAGGAGTCAGCTACCTTGTCTTGACCGTGCACTTTTCTTTCTATATCTCTGTCTTGGTCTGAATGACCTTGTTCTGCGTTTCTTGTCTGTATTAGACTGATTAACACCAAACTTGAGCACTGTACTACAGTTTTCTTCACTTGTTTCACATCACTGGGAGCTTCCCTAGCTCTTTCCATCCTTTGCGATCTCTTGCTCTCCTTGACCATTGAGCTCCTGCCCTATCTCGTAGTATGTCTGACCATCTGATTCTTTGCCTTCAACATTCCTTCTTCCTACCCTGGGATCCCATATTGTTAGTTGGTAGGTCCATCTTTTGTCGTTCATTCTTGCCACATGGCCTCCCCATCTCCATTTGAGTAATGCAATTAAAAATAACACATATTAATAAACTATGCACAAATATTTAATATCAAGCAAATATGATGCATTATCGCAAAACTAACAAAATATGTAACAATATGCAAAATGAAACCATCAATTTTCTGTTATTTCTGTCATGTCTTCTACACATTTTAACACTTGCACGTAAAGGAGAGCATTTTTAAATTATGATTTTTCATAAAATTCTGGGCCCTACTTATGTGTCATTACTCATTACCAGGGCTATATGTAAATACATATGACTTACCATTGACATTGTTAATATATTTTTATGAATCGTGACACCAATACGAGGTGTGACTTTCTGACCTTCAGTTACGTAAATAATAATTTTATTAGCCGTGCTGTGTTCTTTCTACTGAAGAGTATTCCTAGTGAATTTGTTAATTTAATTTCTACTTATGTTATACTTCAAGTGCCCCCCCCCCGTGCTTCCCCCGCGATAATTGATTCAAAAATTAAAAATTAAGAGTATAATAATTCAAACATACTTATTGACATTTACAACCGAATCATTCATAAACTGAACGATTAATAATTATAACGAAACAGCTAATAATCCGTCTTTGGAGTGCTTTCCACAATCAGAAAGCGCCACCTGGGAAAAACGGCCTCAAGTTCGAGTTTCCTGGCCCAGAAAAAAAAAAAAAAAAACCCTGCATAGTGAGTTCCGTCCAAATCGATCAATGATTTTCCATTTAGACCTATATTCATTAACACTATGTCCCATTATCCCTATTTCCCATTTTAGTTTATGCTGAAGATTTAAGATGTCTGCGGACCTAGACATTATAAACAAATGAATAGACCAGGGTGGGCTTGCAAAATTGAAGCGAACGATAATTCCATGTGGTATGTTGAAAAAATCCCGATGCTCTTATTTTCAGTTGACAATTCAAATGTAATACCGAAAACTGATGCTTCGATAGCGCTAAAAATCATGTTTTCTCATAAGTCACTTAGGCCTATAACTGGCGAATGAAAGCTAAAAGTAAAAATCCGGCTTCGAGATGCAATCGGCCACCCTTCATATTTCTGCGTGCATTAGATTTCGCTGGGCATCGCGCACAGACAGACTGACAAACAGACAAACACTTCCTCTTATTATTATAGAATATTTTTTATATTTTTTCATTTTATTACGTTTCATTCTACTTTATTTTATTTAGTTTTGTTGTGTTTTATAATAAACTATTTTCTTCCCAGTTTTATTTTACATTATTATGGTATTTTATTGTATTTTCTTGCAAACACGATCTTTTTAATGAAGCAAACTACGTTTTTTAGTTTTACTTTCTAAGGAAGCAGGTTAAAATAGGATTCTTAGGAATTTCATTAATTAATTTGTTCATTTAATTATGATTTATTTTTTCGAACAATTATGTTCCTGCCTTTGCGCAATTCTTTCTGTTCCGTAACAAACTTGTTGCGCCAACTTTGACGACTTGTGACGTATGGAAAAACTTACGAACAATGGGACTATGTAAACAAAAAACTGACTGCTCTCTCAATGAAATGAGCGAACATTTTACATCTGTACATACTAGAACTTCAGACAATGCAACTAAACGACAAGCTATTGTAGAACTCACAACCTTACCTACACCAGATCGTGAAAAATTCTATTTCTCTCACGTATCTCCCATGCAAGTAAAGAAAGCTCTTCAGCGGGTAAAAACTAATTCACAGGGCGTTGACGGAATTAGTATAAAATGCTAAACAGTATCATAGATATCATCCTTCCTACCATAACTCACATATTTAACGCTTCACTTGTCACATCGACATTTCCTCGTTCGACCTATCGCTAAAGTAAATCGACCAAGCACTCCTACAGACTACAGATCTATTAGTATTTTACCTATTTTATCTAAAGCACTAGAACGTATTGTGCACAAACAACTTACTGACTATTTACATACTTACAACTTGGTCGATCCACTCCAGTCAGGCTTTAGGACTTATCACTAGACTTCGGACTTTTAGGTTGCTAAAAATACTGTTTTAGGTACCTAAAATAGGCTCTAAAAATTGGAAAATAGCTTCTGAAAATCGTAAAATAGTCTCTTATAAAATTGTTAAGTTGCCAATTTTTTCAAATATCTCAATTGCAATGCAGAATATAATATTTATTGAAGTCATCATTAATCAATAATCATGATAAAACATAGTTATATGCCTGTGGTACACAGAATTATATAGACCTATTACTGGGGCCTATATTACTACCATAACAGTGGAAACCTAACCCCTGCGAGCAGAAGCTACGCACGCTAGCATATTCAACCCCTTGTTTCCCTCAGTGATTCAGAGAACTACTTTTTGTTTTTGTTTTTTGTTTTTTTGTTACTGGATGTGGGAATCGGGAGAAAAACTCTACATTTTCTTGGGAATTCCAAGGAATTTGTCTACTGAAGACGAAACATTCCTTACTATTTAACCACGTCACAAATGTGTCATGTACTGCACATTCCGAGCTAAAAATTTACTACGAACTGAAAATAAATGCTAGAGTTTATAAATATATAAAACTTATTTTGAACTTTAGAGGAAAAACAAGCAAAAAGGCAATATTAGGCTCTAACGTAATAATAGGCTGTTTTAGGTCCTATAAAACTATCAGTTTTAGGCATAGTCACTTATGAAACATGAATATACAAGTTGTCGTCCATATATCACTTAAGGATTAAAATAGGTTTTTACCTAAAATCCGAAGTCTACTTATCACAGTACCTCTACTGCTCTCCTTAAAATCGTTGAAGATACTCGTGAGGCCATGGACAGACGTGAGGTGACTGTATTATCCCTTCTTGACTTTTCCCTTGCATTTGACACAGTCGACACTGACATCCTAATTGCAAAGTTGAAATCTCTGTATGTGTCTGACGCTGCAGTCACATGGATGGAATCCGACCTTCGCGATCGCCAGCAATGTGTTACTGATAACAAGCGCTGTTCATCGTGGCGATCTGTGAAGGCAGGCGTTCCTCAGGGATCTCTTATTCTCTGTATTCATAAATGACATATCCAGTCACATAAGACACTCACAACACCACCTCTATGCAGATGACCTTCAGATCTATATTCACTCACATCCAAATGCAATTAATGACTCCATAACATCCCTTAACGAAGATCTACAATCAATCGGTAACTGGGCACACAAATATGGCCTACAACTTAACCCAAGCAAAACCCAAGTCATATTGTATTGGGACAGCAAAGACTCGTATCATCCATCAACAAGGCTACATTGCTACCAGTATCCTTGAACAACACTGCTATCCCGTACACAGAAACAGTAAAAAATCTAGGTACTGTATCTATCTCGACTCAAACATGAATTGGAATTCTCAAGTCAAGTATATATGTAAAAAGGCTTTCTCTATCATGCATGCTCTAAAACGACTGAAAAACTTCCTTCCTACTAGAATAAAACAAACCCTAATACATACCCTAGTGATGCCTTATTTCGACTACTGCGACATCGTGTATGCAGATCTGAATTGTCACAGAAACTTCAACGTGTTCACAATGTTTGTATTCGCTTTATTTTTAACATCCACGATCACATCTCAAAATATTTCAAACAACTGTCTTGGCTTCGATTACATAATAGACGTTTAGTCCACTTCCTGTGCTTATTAATCCAAATTCTTAAGTTTTCCATACCTCTCTACTTGGCTTCCCTATTTACGTTTCTGTCCTCCTACCATAATCGTGGTACACGTTCGCAGCACAACTCTCTGTTATCAATTCCTAGTCATCATACAACCTCATACTCTCATTCATTCACCATAGCCACAGTCCGTTCTTGGAATTCCTTGTCACAAGATATCAGGGATAGTCGGAGCTTAAACTCTTTCAAATCTGCGCTTATTAAACAATTATTGCCCACTGAACAGAACTATCTTTGTAGTTACTCCATCTCATTGTACAGTGAGTCCCACGCAAGAGTTGGCCAATGACGCGGGTTTCTGCTTCGCGGCTGGCACAGCTCCAACTCCCGAGCGATCGGGTGAAATATCTACGCAAATAATGCCGCGGTTGGTATAATGATTCAGGTTCTCACATTTACAGTTAAAATTACAACGAAAATAACCAAGTACCTCATCACAAGAGATGTTGGAAATGTTCTCCTCTTGCATAAGCACAACACTGACACCTTTTTAAGAGAATTTTCTTTCACGCGCGTAAGTTCAGCTTCCGAGATAGAGTTAATTTCTCTTGTGATATTGTCTTTTAAGTTCTTCTTGTGTATGGGAAATTGATCTATACACTTTATTTTTCAAGTTTCCCCATAAATAATATTTACATACTGTTAGAAGAACTTGATGACAATATCACATAGGCCTATCACAACTCTGTCTCGGAGCTAAACTTACGCGCGTGAAAGAAAATTTCCTAAAAAGGTACCAGTATTGTCTGGATGCAAGAGGAGAACATTTCCATCATCTCTTGTGATGAGGTACGTGGTTATTTTCATTGTAATTTTAACTGTAAATGTGATAACCTGAATCATTACAACGACCGCGGCATTATTTGCGTAGATATTTCACCTGATCGCTCGGGAGTTGGAGCTGTGCCAGCCGCGACGCAGAAACCCGCGTCATTGGCCAACTCTTGCGTGGGACTCACTGTACTTAATCTTTATTGTACATAGCATAACTTTATTGCACAAACTTAAAGTATCATTATAATTTAATTTGACATTTTCCATCCTTTGGTTATAATCAGGGCCCGGATTCTGATGACCTAAAATTGTTTGAAAAATGACCTATAAAATGACCCTAAATTTGAAAATGACTTAATAATTATTAAAAAATTACCTAAAAACTTATATTTTATTTGTAAAAAAATATTATTGTACACACAAAGTTATAGACTAGTTTGTACATAATTGTAAAAACTGTAAATCTGTAATGTTGTGAATGTTCTTTTCTCACGGAAATTAATACTGGCACTGAGGCACTGGTGAGTCTTTTGTGGTGTGCCGGATTATATTGTTGTTTATTGAGGGTAAACAGTAGTTTGCAGACACTGGTGCCAAGTGAAACTAATAACAACAGTAATAATACAACATTTTGGCGTTTCTTTGATTCTCATTTCCGACTGAGACATGACAACACTTCAACACAGTTTTCTCCTTCTTGCATTAAAGAAACAACAGTTCAAAAACAGCACCGCTAGCGACGGAAAAATGTTAATACACTCAATGTAAATGCATGAAATAAGGAAGCAAATGACACGAAAATGACAAAATAATGACCTAAAATTGAAATAAATGCCCTAAAAATATAAAATTGCATAAAATGACAAAAAAGACTTATTAAAAATGCATCTCTATAATCTAGAGGCCTTGATTAGGATTTATCCACAAGTTGGCAATGTCTATGCAGCATCAATAAAAAGATGACATGTCATCAGAATCCGGGCCCTGGTTATAATATATATTTTTTAACTTTTAGTTTTGATGAAACCTGTTCTTTTTATGAAACTTATATTTGTTACTTAATTAATTAATTATTATGATTAGCCTTAACCTTAGTATTAGTATTAGTCACTTATCCATTACTTTGTTTGTTAATGTAAATCTACATTGTATATATTTTTAACCTGGTTGAGTGGAAGAGAAGGCCTCATGGACTTAACTCTGCCAGGCAAAATAAATCATTTACTACTACTAAATGTTTAGCGCAAACTGGGCTGTTGAGCATAGGCGTAACCAGGCCGACCATATGGGGGGGTTATAACATCCGCGGGGTCTGGGGGGTATGGAATATCCCCCAGGGAGAGGGGGGTCCGGGGGTCCTCCCCTAGAAAATTTTAAAAAGTAAGATGCAAAATAACGAGATTTAAGCTTCCGGGGGTCCTCCCCCGGAAAATTTTAAAAATTAAGACGCAAAATAACGAGTTTTAAGCCATCCCCGGAAAATTGTTAAAATTAACACGCAAAATAACGAGTTTTAAGCTTCCCACACTTTATACTTGTATTAAGTAATTTATGGGCAGACTTAAAAAAATTATACAATTTTCCTTTTTTTAATCAATGGGGGGGGGGGGTTCAAACCCCCAAAACCCTCCCCCCTCGTTACGCCTATACTGTTGAGTATCATAAGCCTTTGACTTCTAACATAACATTGATGCCTTCATACTTAAAATGTTAAATATGCTAATTGAATTCATCTAGTCTCTTAAATAAGAAATTATATTTACTCGTACACTGCATCCTTCGTTCGCTTCTATATTAATTCGAATCCAAAAAATCTTATTTATCATTATGGTAGAATTTTCCAACAGTAATGAAAACCAATTGGTATACCGGTCTTTTTTTAAAGAGAATATAACAGTGTAGCAGCCTTCATGGATTATAAGGCATTCTTAAGTATACAGATTCTATATTATCGTTAGGATTATGTATGTTTCCAAGTTAAACTCTCGAAAAAGTTAGGAAAAATAACAGTAACAGTGAATTGAGACTTTTTATATGTTTCAATTTATTAGTTTTGACGTAATTTTTGTTCAATGTTTATTTGAATATGTTCAAGTAAATACTTTAAATAGGCCTAAATAATGAACTCCTGTGATGGTAAATATAATGTGCATCATACATTTCAAAATAATTCAAGATCAGAATATCATGTATGGAACCAGCAACGCATTAATACGTGAGTATATTGAAGTATTTTCTGTTACATAATGAGCAACTTCAACCCCTCGTGATACTAGACGAACTAGTTTGGTCAACTCATTGACCAGAGTCATTAAATTGACGCGGAATAGAAAGTTTTGTATGAGGGAAGGGTAAATGCACTTATGTGCCTCTCCAATTTAGAGTGCAATCAACATTATGTAGTCACATTATGGTGCCTAGTGATGCGTTCAAGTACCGTTCCTAAGTAACGAAACAAAACACTGCACATGTGGACTCCATAGGTATGTCCAATAACTTATTAGGCTACTCAGCTCTAGGGGATACTTGGCTTGTTAACTAAAGCTTTATTATTATTGTTATTATTTTTTTTTATTTATTACATTACTTATTGTTACTTATGGCGTACTGAAACCCTTTTAAAGTCTTAAAATGACCTTGTTCGTAATCCCCCAGCTCGTGTTCAGGGGCTACAATTAACATAAAGTTACCTGTTATTAAGAAAGAGAGTGAGAGAGAGAGATAGATAGAGAGAGAGAGAGAGAGAGAGAGAGAGAGAGAGAGATATATACAAATGTATAGCCTACATAAATTAACATAGGCTATAGGCCTACGGTAAAATAAAAACAGTTACACAAATTTTTACGTAATAAATTTAAATAGTTAAAAATTGCAAACCAAAACTCTAATTACTAGTTAGTACCTATATTAACATCTGTATCTGTTTTATCCAGTGGTGGGGGCGTTGGGCCTCCAAGTGGAGGTTTCTGTTACGTAAGTAAATTTTGTTATTCTTATTTTCCTCACAAACCCCCTCCGGAAACTAAGGTATCCGGTCTAAATATACGACATAGGCCCCCCAGCTTATGAAGTCTCTCCTGGAGAACTCCATGCCCAGGATTTTTACGACCTGAAAAGTCTATCGACCGGGTTTGGTCTCGCAACCTTCGGACCTAGAGGTGGGCCCGCTACCTCTAGACCACCGCGGCCGACTAGTAGTAACATAGCAATATTAAATTAATTATCATTATAAATCCAATTAAGAATTAAAATAAATCCAAAATATTAACTGTCATTAAGCATTCGATACCTAAGCCTGCATAATATGAAACATCCTATTTAAGAAAGTATTGATTGAATAATATAGAAAGCTAATAATAAATTAAGGTTAAGCTAAGTTTGAAGTTAAAATGTCATAAATTTCGGAAGTTAAGTATTAGTTAAAGTTCGATTTATGAATTCATAAAAACATACCCCATAACATCATTTGTCGAGAACTGATGTTAAAGGAAGATCGAAACTACCAAGAATTATTTTGTGAATGTCCAAAGTGGGTTCGCGTCTACGTACTACGAAAGTAGAAGATTACGTCCACAGATTAAAATGATAATAAACGTCTGAAAATAATTTCCAAATTAGTAACTTCCATTATTATTTACTAATAATTGATATTATTCCTTTAAAATGAATTTTATTTGCAGTTAAAGGGAACAAAATATGAGGAGTGCATCCATAGAGGAATGGAATTTTCTTGCATTCTTAATGAAAGTGTGTGTGTGGTTTATTATATTGTATATGGCTATAAATCTACTTAAGTGCTCCTTCGTGTATGTACATATATATTTATATATGTATTAGTCTGTTATCTGGGTAAAAGAAACAGCCATGGAAAATAAATATGCCTAGGCTAAGAAAAGCTCTGTGAAAGCTAGGGGAGCAGTTCAAGGCCCAAATAGCAGTACACAACTGTAGTTAAATAACCATAATGATCAATCAAATTCATCGATATCACCAGAGTTAATTCCAGCTGAATTTGTCTGCAGTTATTAAAGAACATGGTTTACGGAACCAATTAACAGTGAAGATCAAGGGAAATAATATGTAGAATGCATTCCAAATGATCCGGTCCTGAGAAATACGGCGTACTAAACATACTTTAACTTAGGTATACCAATTCTTAGCTAAGTGTATAAAATTATGGCTCTTATAAGTCATCACAGTTAGCTACTACTGTGGTCTATTATCTGGAAATCAGTAGATAAACATACGAAAGCCATTAGACCTTTGACTTGGTATTCATAGGTATATAATGATATTTTTCTCTTATCTAGTAACAATCACAGAAATTGTACTTACGTTAGAATATTATGATTCCAGTTGGATGTTGAAAAGTAGCTCTTAGCTAAGTGCACAATAATGTTTTAAATGAAAACCAGCGATATACTGTCGCCGTTGCGAGAATAATAGTTGAAAGTTTAATAGAAACATTCCTTGTACTAACACCATTACAGAGGTAGAAGTAAAATGTTTTACTAACAACTTCGAGGTGCACATGGCAAATTATTTAACAGATTTAGAATATCCGAAAACCCGTGATCTCCCGAATGCCCGTCCGCCATTATCCTCCCACTCCCACGTACAATTTCTTTGCTTATTCTCATAGACACCATTTCGAAATCAATTCTGATTACCATTCTTACAACACCGAAATGAAAACAGCTTAGCGCTGTCCAAACACTCTATCCAGCTTTTCGAATCGAATCCATACTAGATCTTATGCTCCAAAATATTCAATTCACTCCCCTTTCACATAACATCACAAAAAACAAACAAACAAACAAAACAGAATTTTCATATAAGAATATGCTCAAATTCTTTTCTTAGAACACTGTTTCTATAATATAACCATTTTTGTGTTGTTTGAAATTTTGTATTTATCTTTATTAAATTTATGATTTTCATTGAATTTTGTATCAGCAAAAATAAGTTATTTTTATTTACAGATTAATGGTCTATGCACAGCAAAAATGTAAATGTAAAGTATTCAAACGTATAGTAATAATAAAGAGTAAGATTTTTAACTTTTTTTTTACTGTATTATGAAAAACACTGTACTATGTAATGAAAATTACCCAACAAACCTTCGCTTGCCATTTTTTAAATCTATTGTATATGGGGATGTACCGAATCTCATTACGTGCTATATTTCGTGATCAGATTTGTTCAAATCAAGAAATAGTAGTATTCTATGTAAAGATTATCCCGAGAGACTGATTCATTGTTACATCTGTGAAATGGTAGTCTCATTGCCACAATTTACCGTGCCTGTGAATGCAATTAAATTTGCTGACTAGTTCATAACAAGTCATTTCTCTCTCAGCTCACTGATATTCTGGAGCAGTCGCAAAGTGTGCCATATCATATATCCAATTATATGATTTCGAATTTTCTCGTCTGTAAATTGAACCACTTACCAATGGGTAAATACAGTATCAATAATCGAGCCCGATTTTGATACACTGTGCTCAGTGACATAGTATGCTGTGATAGATTTACAGTAATATTGAATAACGAAAGGGAATATAAATGAATACTTATCCAACAAGGCTTTCATATATTTATTTATTTATTTATTTTATGAACGAATCATAATAATTGTGTTTATATTATTTATATTTGTATTTGTGTAATTTTGTAATTTGTAATAATTAGAAAATTCTGTAATAATAAATAAATAATAAAAATAAAAACTAACGTTCGATTGTCTAATTTTATCCATTTTGTGGTGACGTAACTATTATTACTTTACCGAATTCCTAATGTAACCTCCATTTCAAAGGAGTATAAATAAAGGCGTATTTGAAAAAAAATGCCTACAGACTCTTCATTAAAAATTACCTACCATATTTTGACTAGCCTATATATGAAACAGTAATGCTCTACAGTATTTTTCAAATGAGAAGCCAATTCCTTCACCACCAATCACGTGTACGAGCTAATGAGGTGCCGCTATCAGTAAGGGTCTTCCCTCCGTCTCGCCGTCTCTGATTGGACCGCAGGAGAAGGAAGAAACGGCCTTGTCATCTGCAAAACACTGTAGTTGCTTTGTTTCTTTCTTTGTTCGCTTTTTGTTTGTTTATTATTTATTTATTGTCTTACATAGACCAGTGACTACCTAATGTTAGTTTAGTCTTATTTTAATGTAGATTATTTGAAACAGTATCATAAACAATCAGCAATGAATAACAACTACTGTGTAATGTGAATGTATTTACAATCACTTCAGCTTCTAATAGATGGTCATTCACCAAACTTTAAACCTTATTTATGGATCCTCCTGTGATTCACGGGTAGACGGTATGTAATGGTATAAGCATGCAACTAATTTTCCCTGACTCAAGGTATAGAAGACCTAGAATGTATCTTGCTGAAAGTTTGTGCATTCTTATTTCTTATGGATTTTATTGCGGTGGCCAGTGTTTGGAATTCAATCAATAAATCAATCTTTTTATCAAGATAATGCATGCGTAGTTCTACTGGGAACACGTTTATGTTTGTTGCAATGTTTCCGATACAAATCTTCGTCCTTGGGGTGAGATAAAACGAGGCCGGATGACTTTTATTTCATACTGAAGACGGAAACTGGAAACTTTCACCAGGAGTTTCTATACCCATAGGATTGTGCGTATCGATCTGATCTAAAGAAGCATTCATGTTTTCCATATATGTAGCCTACGTATTCGCAACTATGTGGTTAGGAGTGTTTCTTTGTTTCTGAATTCACGACTTTCTGAAACTGGTAAACTGAAACTCCTAGAATTGATATGCTTGCTGTTAAGCTAAATGTATTGGCTGAATAATTTACCCCAAATTTCGTTTTGAGTTCTACAGAAAGTATCTCCACATAGAGCAGGGGAAGTCAACTACGTCTCGTGATGACGTTTGTGGAGCAAGTGCATGCGGATCCCTTGTGTGTGACGTCAGCAAGAGCGCACGGTAGTAGGGGTGTTTAGAGTTCGCTAGAGCTAGGTACTAGAGGACCTATTCACTTTAGCTCTGTGGGTAGAACAACTTCTGGTTGGAAATACGGAGCATTTTTCAAAGTTAATGCAAGTACGCGATCCTGATAGTGTTCTATCTGCAGAGTGTAGTTCTGCAAAACATTCTTCATCAGTTCGAATCGAGGTTTCAGGATGTGGAAAACCTTTCTCCAATATTTAAACGTTTTGCTACCCCATATTCAGTTAATGTCAAAGACGTTCCTTGCCGGTATCAGTTGGAACTGCTGAACTTACAATGCGACGATCTGTTAAAGGACAAATACGAACGTAACTTGGGTAACTTTTACAGAAATTTCTCTGAAACCAGATTCCCGAGACTTGCCGCACGAATATTATGTAATTTTGGATCGACATATGTGGCCGAACAATTTTTTTCACTAATGAAATGTGCAAAGCTCAAATCAAGAAGTACATTGTCAAATCACAACCTAAATGTAGTCTTCGATTAAATATTGCTCAAACATTACGTCCCAACATTGATAAACTTGTTAAAGAAAAAAAGAGACAGGAAAGTCAGAAAATTGTTACTGTAATCTTGTATCATCTAAGGTGCAGACGAGCTTGTATGGTAATTAATTCAGTTCATTTTTTATTATTTTTATTGTAGTGAATTATGTTAATTCAAATGATAGTATTGTCTATTTTTGTCAAAGAACATAGATTTTGTGGTAAGGCAATTGTTCTCACAGAATAGAAAAATATAATTATTTATAATATGTTAAACTACTGGGCTGTAATTAACCAATAAACTATCAAGAAAATTGATTGATGTTTCATTAACTAAAACACGTATTACGTAAGTTCTAACCCCCTAAATTCCCGCTGCCCGCAATACCAATGCCCCTCTCTTCCCCCCTGTTCACTGATGCCACCATTTCACATACTCCTCGCAGAGGTACAACGCGAGCAGTGAGTGCAGAAAGCAGTGACGTCACAGAGCAACCTTCTGTCTTCCCCTGACATAGAGTATTGCTAGCGTATTTTGTAGCAGTGCGCATTGAGTGGTCTAGACCTCATTCAGAGTCTCATTATTCGGGAGGTAATATTAAAAACCTGAATGTGTGGATGTGATGAGCAGCAAACTTATATCTACCGTTCAGAGAATTGTTGCAAAAAATAAAAAAAGTAAAAATTAGGTCCAAGTAGACCTATATGAAGTTCATGTGGAAAATTTGAAATATTCGTTGGAGCCGTTTTCTATAAAAAAACGAAGAATGAAATTCTCTTCATGCCTAAAAAAAAGTAAAAGGAAGTCGTTGCCGCGCTTCGCCTCGCACTAAAATATGATTTTATACATTCACAAAACTTTCTCACTCTAAACATGGGTAATGCTACCTTCGCTGTCTCGGCGGCTCATGCTTAGCGCGTGGGCCTGGCATGCAAGCTGTCCCGGGTTCAAATCCCGAGGCAGGCGGGCGTGTCATTCGTGTGGGTTTTTATCGGGGATCCTCCCGTTTCCCCCTTTCATTCCACCAACACTCTCCACTTCTCCTTCAAACTCCCCCTCATTATCATCCCGTTTCCTTTCCCGGCTTTCGGGCCATCTCTCGCAGCGTCCGCTGCCGTGGCTTGTGGTCATGTGGTTGTTGGTGGTGTGCTGCACACCGGGGTCTCTCTGGCGCCCTGGGGTGTGGTGCACGTGGTATGGCTTCTGGTTCTAGCTGGATGTTGGGGAGTTCCGTGGGGGCTCGCGGTGGAATCTGCTTCGGGGGGGGGGGCTTTGGGCATGCCAATCATCCCATTACCAGGGGTTGGCACAAAGGGACCGCCTATGTGGCCTACGTGCTTATGGTCGTTCCCAACCCGCCTCTCCCCCCTACATACATTCAATGCTACCTTTTAATCGGCTAAGGAATAAGAGGCCGCATTGCAGGAAGTTCATATTCAGTTCATCTCACTCAAAGTTGCTATTGTTCGCCAGGCAAATCTTAGAGCTTGAGTTTATAAAACGATGACTGGCTTATAACACAGCCTAACAAAAAATAACTTTTTGTTTGGTGTCTCAGATGTTTTACCGGATTTTGGCTATAGGCCTACTTAGTGTGCTTGTTCCAAATATTTAAACAGTTTTTCTCTACCAGCTCTACTTTTATATGTAGAGTGTGCCATTAACTTATAACCCCTTTCTCGAAACAAAATCTTGCTTGATAATATAGCTAGTGAAGGTTCATGACCATACTTTGGACGAAAACTGCACGAAGTACAGAAAAACTAAAAGCTGGATTATTTTTTGGCCCTCAAATTGACAGCTCATAAGTCCTAAACGACCTACAGTATGTGATATAAATTTTTTTAAAGACCCCATGTTACCTTATATTGTTATTGTAATGTTAGGGTGTTGCTTTTTTCTTCACGTGATTTAGAAGCTAAAAATAGGCACTGTTTTTATTTATATCAATCGTAAAATGGGATAATATGCATAATGGTAATACCATATCTCACAAAACTAAAGCTGATAGGGCAAAACTAATGGCACATTTGGAATCAGCGACCTAAATATACCCAAGAATAGGTATAAATTCTAAGGCACCAAAATAGCTGTTGGTCTGTGTAATTATTCTTCAGAGAATTCTTGAGCAAAATTAATCAATTAAAAGATTTAGATTTTAATGGACTAATAGCACCTCATGCAAAATGTATAAAATGGCAAAATTAGTTATTTTTTAAAATAAAATGCCATTAGGCCTAAAGAAAGAAGTGATCGCCGATCTCCGTGTCACATTCCCAGAAAATGTCTAACCCAAATATAAGATTTCGTGTTTATACGATGTTTCGTTCTCGAGTTCTCTGTTCGTAAACACACAGTCAGACACAAAGGCCTGTAGGGTACATTTTTCTGAAAAGTGGTATTTTTGGATTGGGGAGACATCAGAACACGTATTTATGCTGAAAACTCGATATCGAATTTCAGGATTGAACACAATACTTCCTCTATCTATAATAGGCCTACCTACCGTACGGATAGAGGAGTAAGAAAACTATCTATAAGCCAACCATTCCCAGATATGCAAGGCTGTACCACATTGAAATTAATGAGGTGATAATAATGACCTGTGTCAGAATTACGATAACAAAGAAATTCTTCAGCCACTGCAATGATTTTAAAATTGAAACCCACCTTCCCCACAGTTTCTGTTATCGCCTTGAAGTTGGGTTAGCATTTCATTCTTAAGACCTACGGATATAATAAATCCCTAATGAGGAAATAAAAAAAATATAAATAAGATAAGACTTGTATGCCCTAACAAATAGTGTATTAATAAAATCCTTTTTCTTCCTTTCAGGTGAGTTCCTTTGCTGAAGATAGCAGAAACATATATACCGTACGTTTTCATGTGGGGGCTCTGGAAGTATGATAACTATTGGAAGATGTACTACATAATGACTTGAGCATGCCGTAGTCATACGAGGCATGTTTTTAAAGTAAGTACTGTTATTTTAAAAAAATTAACAAAATATTATTTTCCAAATACTTTATTATCATTCATTACTTTACACCTTACACTACTTCTCCACGTAGTCACCGCCGTTATCCAAGCACTTCTCGTTATCCAAGCACTTCTCGTAACGGGAAACCAGTTTTTTTGTGTGCCTTCGTCAAAGAATAATGCCGCCTGTGATGAAAGCCAAGTCTGCACTTCTTGTTTCACAACATAGTTTTGAAATGTTTTCCACCAAGGTTGCCTAATGAGTAATAAACGTGTGAATCCCAAATGGAAAAAAAAATATTTTAATCCAGTGCCACAGAAACGTAATGAATTAGCTTACTATTGCATGTTTTTGAAGGCTCTGTGAATGGTGTAAATAATTGTGAATTTTGGGTATTGGTTAGCGCCCCTTCATATAGAAATGATGCAAAATCATCAACTATCTTGCCCTACTTAATACTTTAGTAAACAGAAACTAAGGATAAGTGATAAACTGATATATTAATCAATGATTGGTTATCTTGTTTTAAATTATGTGCATTTATTATATAGTTAAATTTTTACAATTTTTCTAATGTCTTCTTTACACTTAATACGTTCATTTAGATAAAGTTCTGCATTTAGCAAATACTGTAATTCTTGTTATTATTTAACTTGCCATAAATTTATGTCTTCATGAATATGCCGGATGTATACAAGAGATTCTAGGTTTAATATTAAAGTTTTCTACTTGGAAGAGTATGTTGGTTGATATACAAAACTATTTATTATTTTTATATTAAATAATCACAACAATGTGTACATATTCTAGGCGTGTACTGCGACACATCCGTTTTGACAGACAGTGAGATATCTTGGTGTTCCTCCCACTTATCTGGGTCGGTTCACTGCCCACTTGATCATAATGAGGAATATTGGTGGTTGGTATCTCTATGTCTCCACTTCACTTCACTTGACTACTGCCCGGTAGTACGCATCGTCGGCCAGCTCCCCAACAGGTCACCCGACACCTTCCTGTTCCAAGTGCGAACCTTGTCTCTAAATTGGGAACAGGAAAAACATAATTCCTTTCCTGCTTTTTCGTCGTCAATTAATTGCGTCTCTTTCAAGTATGGTTCTCCTCAGATGCGGATGGAGAATTGTTATTGAAAATTGTAGACTTTATCTAATTTACATTCTTTACTACCTCTTTCATTTGGAAAGCTACGAAAAGAATAGTTAATAATAACAGTAATAATAATATTAATAATAATAATAAAAATTCGCTCTTTAGGGCTCATTTGCATGCTGACTTCTAAAGCGAAGAGTTCGAATATCAGGGAGGCTAAAACCCTTGTTGGACAAAGTCGAGATTTCACGGAGTTTTTTAGAATTTAATTTCGTTAACACTCTTCACTCCCCTCCACTCTTCGTTCCCTTCATCTCATTCATCATTCGTATAGTTTCATTTCGAAATCCACTCACATCCTTCTTCCTCATTGAGGTCGTGAGCCATTGGTCAGACATTCGATTGGTGAGGTAACCTCTGTTTGCGGAGACCGACCATTGTATCAGGGACCTATGAGTTTTAGGTGTGGCAGGTTCGCTATGGGAAGCTCAGCTATACGGCTCAGTGGGGAATGTGAAGAGAGGGATTGTGGGTCGTCCTGATATGTCCACATGACACCACAGGGTACTCTCGCATCACCTTTTCCATAAAAAGGATTATACAGTGAGACTCAAAACCCGGTTGGTATATGGAATATCTTCTCTCTTTGGTAATAACTCCTACTTTTGCTAAGCATGCCATGAAAGTAGGCTAATGCTATTTCTGGATTATCTCTTATATCAAGAGTTTGTGTCACACTGTACAATGGGCTCAAATATAGCCAAAGTGCAGAGAGGTTGTTATCTCCGCCCTTTGTCCGGATATGTAAAATAATTAGTATAGAATTTTATGCACATAAATAATATTCTATACTACATGATATATAACATATATCACTATTTTAGCGCAGTATTTCTCGAAGTCCTGGGATATTATATTGTAGTAATTTCGCTCACCGCTCAATAGTATAGTAAAGAAAGCTTGGGGTGCTGCTGCATTTCTCCTTCTTCTTTCTCTACAATTGAAAAGGTTTTCTAAGGACTTCCTCCTCAACTGAGAAGCCCTGTTCGTATTCTTCCAATTTACTGCTTTTACTTCGATATAGGTAGTTGTACTCTAATGACTTATTTTATTCATGCTGTTTTGGTGAATGGGGATCCAGCGTCCCTGATCCCGTGCTCTCAATTAATGGAGTTCCGCTCGTGTTGCAAGGCTGCCAACTGAAACAAGTTGCGCTTAGAAAGGGATGGAATATATAGTAGCAAAAGAGGGTTAAAGGAGGGATTAGTGAGAGAGAAGTTAAACTTCTTAAAACGATCTCAACAGCTTTAAATGATCTAATTATAAATGTTTGATTCAATTTATATCTGCTTCACAATTAAGAGATGTCAGTGACATAGATGTTATTGAAGATGAATTAAAGGGGGAAAACTGCGAGTTTATGGGTATTAAATTTATGTTTAAAATATATTAAAATATGTGAAGGTGTTATATTTCCATCCTTGTAGGCCTATACTATTTAATAGCCCATCCTTGTAGGCCTATAATATTTAATAGCCCAATTGAACAGCAAATAGTGGTGGACCTAAGGAAATTGACTAGGGCCTACACCAGAGCTAAGAATTTCAAAGGTATTATGACCGGATTTAAAACAGACGAAATGTAAAATTATCTACAAATCTAGCTCAGTCACCTTTATTTTTCAACACCCAGATCAAATTCCTTTCAACTGAGGACTGAATCCGAATCGTAACAGGGATCTTACGTTAGAATATTACATTACGGTACTCCAATGCTTTTGAAAATATTTGTTAGTCTATATAATTTTTTGATAGGTAATCCACGAGAATTACGAATTTATATGACGAATCTCGTAATCTGGAGTGGAATTTAACAAGACTTTTCCATGAATAAAATGTAACCATCATGTAAATAATAACTACTTTCTTCCCTTGTGTAGGCCTAGTTTAAAAAGTCAATATTGTGTCAGCTATCAGATCACAGCGATTAATCGAATGAATTAGGGCTGCCATATACAAGAAATCTCTGCAAACACCAACAGGGGGAAGAAGAAAATAGTTAACCTTTAAATTAAGACAAGCTAAACCAAAATAGTATAAAATCACACCAAGTGGATTACACCTAATCAAAATTGTGTTTCTTATCTATGTACAAAATTTAGATAGTTTCAATTTCCAAATAAGTTATGTTGTGAAAATAATGCGATTTTATTTTGTCATTGACAACAATGCAGATAGGTGATCAGCTGATCACTGACGGTATTACTGAATTGCATTAGTTTTCGTTATTAAGTGCCAGTATGGTACTTTATGAGATTGTGTGTGGGGAGGGAAAATGTCTGTCTGTCCGTCCGTCTGTCTTGTCCGTCCGTGTGTCTGTACGCGCGATAACTCAAATACGCTTATTCGGATTTTAATGAAACTTGGTATATACATTTATAATGTTCATGGGAAGAACCCTATTGATAATGGACCAAATCGGTTGACCGGTACCGGAGTAAAACCCAATTTAGTGTCTAGTTTAAAGGCGCGATAACTCAAATACGCTTTATCTGATTTTCATGAAACTTGGTATACGAATTTATAATGTTCCTGGGAAGAAGTCTATTGATATTGGACCAAATCGGTTGGGCGGTACCGGAATAATGCCCAATTTAGTGCCTTTTTATGGTAATATATCACAAAGGCGCGGATAACTCAAACAAGCTTTATCGGATTTTCATGAAACTTGGTATACGAATTTATGACGTTCTTGGGTACAAGCCTATTGAATTAGGGATAAATCGGTTGACCGGTACCGAAATAACTAGTATATCAATATTAATTTTGTAATGAATATTCTTTCATGGCCCTCTATATATTAAAAAACGTAACAAAGCCAATCGTATATTGATATTGTTAGCAACCTTCATTGATTTGTTTCTTCATAACGATGTCACTGTGGGCTAAATAATAATTTAAATAATATAAATAAACGATTTATAACAACTAGCCGTTGAATATTGATATTATATTGTGTGTTCTATATTTATGTAGACCACCTATATTTACATTAGGCTATATTTTAATGTGAGTATATTTTATATTCGTTTCTGTGCAGCAATATACCTAATGTAATTCCTGACAGATACATTTCATATTGACTTTTTATTCATTCATAACCTTTAAGGCTGCTTTAAATTGAAACAGAGATATCAGCGAATCGTAGATCTATTGCATCATTATTATTATTGCCAGCACATTTTGTTTTTGGAGTTTAACTCGGAGATCTATTACAAAAATAACTTTTATGCATGGGCCTATAATAATTGCGTTTATCACTGATTAAAAAACACTGGCACTTGGTTATATCAGTTTACCTGATTTTATTCAAGTAGCGAATGAAAAATGTAATATTTCTTTGTAAATGGTTATAGCTCTAATCGTTTTTCTATCCTATGTAAATCAAATGTAAGTAATACGGATCCCGTTGTCTGGGAGACTTCAGCGAAAGTATCGATTTTTATAGGAGCATTTCGTGCCATTTCTGAGACAGATTTTCTTTTTAACATAAAACATTCTTTCATTTCATGCTCATCAGTATAAAACAAATTGACTTTCCTTCTGCAATGTATTCAGGAAATAGAATCGTAGAACGGAGATAAATTTAACGATAGTAGCTTAGTCGAGCGATGTTAATAAATAAATATTGTCATAACATTTTTTGGAAGTAATTTTTCATACTTATGGTTTATGGAAGACCGGTTTTGTAATGCTTGCGTTTTCGCCATATGAGGGAAATGGCACGCACCATGTCGACCTAGGTGGAGCAGTTTCTATTTCCATCTTCGCGGGTTTAATCCAGGCGCAAGGTGGTATGTCTAAGTTCGTAAATGTGACAGTCACATGTCTGTACCAACGAAAGTATCAAGTCCAAGGACAGTACACAACCTTCGTTAACTAATTGTGGCAATCACTGAACGTACTGAGTAAGAAATATAAATCATATAAATAATTTTGACTTTAGTTTATTATATACTCTCGGTATTACGAAAAAAAATCAACATGTTACACCAAGCGAAATTACTCTGAAATATGTATTACGTGGAATGTTACTAATATTATCCTTTGAAATCGAAACTAGCTGGATCTGTGTGAATAATTATTTCGTCGTTTAGTTTAGTATTGGTCAACGACAGATTGGAGTAATTTAGACTAAAATAAACAAATTTAGTTAAATTCGCATTAATACAAAGAAAAGCTCTTATCTTTCGTCTTTCTTGGCACAGTCATTCTTAGGTGGAATGATGATTTTTTCACGCTGGCCATGTGTAGGCTACGGTGGAAAGGTAGAGTCACACTAATAAATGTAATACTATAGCCCGGATTTGAACCAGGATCTAGGTTCTTCGGCTCTCTATGCGTACCAATTGAGCTATCAATTGAGAATTATCATTCCACTGTGACCTACTAGTGGTTTACTATGAAGCCCCGTCCTTAAAGCACTTACAGGGTGTAAGTCGCCACTGGGTTGTTATCTCATACTGAGAACGCGTGATGGTGAACCAATATATGTGAGTCAGTTGGAGAATTTAATGTTCTACCGCACTTTGCCATGGTAGCTCAATTGATAGAGCAGCGGCACGGAGAGATCCTGATTCAAATCTCGTCTATGGCATTGGATTTTTCAGTCTGACTCTATCTACGTTTCCATTGTTATGTAGTTGTTCTCCCATGATACTGAAAAAAGTTAAAAATACATAAAATTTGGTAATTTATAATTTAAACAACTGCTAGATTAATCGCCGTTTTTATGTAATCTCATGTAGGCTTATTAATAATATCAGAATTTATTTGAAGATCGCAAAATTAGAATAGTTTGTATGAAAACTGGGTGGTACTCAATCTACGATATTGTGAAAATGCTCGTACTTCTAACGGAAGATTTCATGGAACATTGTTAAATTTCTAAGTTATCTAATTGTTTCTTATCTCTGCCAAATGATAATTTTTAGTCCTTATTAAAGAAGGAAATTATTTTATGCAACATAAACGAATCTGAGCTCAATAATTGCACATTTCTAATGGTAGGCCTATAACGTTAAAAAAAAGATTCCTTATAGAAAGCCAAGACGGAAATTTTACTCTGGTAACCGGAGTGTACTATAAGGAACGTCCGTTGGTTATTGTTTTACTATAAAGAAATTAACTAGTTCCTCCATTTCGAACTGCAAATCTGACCATGGCATCGAACCCCAGCCTAATAACTCATTTGCATATCAAACAGTTGGAACCATAGTGTAGATCGATGTAGTCCATTACAACACAAGTGATGGCTCAGTATCATGTTTGACCCTTATAAAGGGTCGTCGATCGAATCCCGGTTGCACAATGAATCAGGAAGGATAAGACTGGAAGCGGGTTATTCAGAATGAAATACTGTTTCTGACTATTTCCATTATGTTTATTGCAATTCAGAGCATGAACAAACGTTAGTTCTACATTAATACAATCCCTATTAGCCCTGTTATCCGTTGAGTAGCATAAAGTATTTCACACATTTTTTAACTGTAGCCTATAAGCACAAAACATTCCCGAAGTTCGCATGGATCATGTAATCTTATTCAGAAAGCGTTTTTATTTTAGTTTCAAGACTTACTTCCGTGGACTATAAGAAAGCAGAGCATACTTTTGTTAAGCCTTTCAGAGCTGAATTTATATGTTTTTATGAGCAATAATCGAAGGAAAGCATCTCTGGACTGTACGTTTCAAATCAGCGAGGACAGTTTCATCGAAAGAGCTTGTCTCTACGAATTATAATTTTAACACGTGGGGAAAAAATTGTCGTATTTTACAAATAAATATATAAAGATATATAGGCCCTACAGTTTTTCATGTCGAGCATTTATACGTAAGTAGCAATGAAAAGGTTCAACTATACCAAACATTAGTAGGCAATGTATAATCCTACAGTAGAATCACAATGCTTCTTTTAAATGTTTTACCATTGTTACCGGGACTGGTGGTTCGGTACCTGTAAAATTATCGCCAAATTATCTGGCCGAGTTCCGTTCCGGGTTTTTCGACGCTAAGGTTCAGTTTCAACCCTTGCTATTAGAAGGAATTTAATTAGGGTTTGAGGTAGTGTACCTGTTTAGATTGTATTTAATTAGCAGATAACTGCCTGCTTTATCGAAAAACCGCAAAAGGAAAATGATCATTCTGGGTACGCCGAAGCGTAGTGGTTGAGACGCTGCGGTACTTACTTGAAGGTCGTGGGTTCGATCTCCGATTAAGTTGTTGGAATTTTCAATTTGCCTAATCCTTCTGGTGGACTGTGGCCCTGGGATCGACTCAGCCTCCGACAGGAATGAGTACCAGGAGCAATCCTGGGGGTAAAGGCGGTCGGAGAAAAGTACTCATTTGAGACAAAAATGGTGTTGAATTTTTTTTTTACTGTTTAATCGGTGAAATATGGTTTTGGAATCTGCACAGTTACACTACTTCCACCCTGAGTATCCATATATTATATATACAGTATATATACAGTATATATGTATATGTATATATACATATATATATTCCTCTCTCTCTCTCTCTCTCTCTCTCTCTCTCTCTCTCTCTCTCTCTCTCTCTCTGGGTTCCTGAGAGACAGAATTCTTTCTTTCCCTCAGCTAAAATTCCGGCTTCAGAGTACATTCCACAATTAGAAAGCGCTGCCTGGGAAAACGATCTCAGATTCGATTATGCAGTTCCAAAGCTAACTGTGAACCACTGCCTTCTAGACTGTATTACTCGTGTGTAATTCTCGAGACGGCGGTGGATTCTACGTATTGTTGACAGATGAATATGATGTGAATTTTATTTGATCAATTCAGTGTAATTTTCAGAAATTATATAATGTTTCCAGGGAAGGAATGGTTTGTTTGGATTTTTATTATCAGCGATATTTCAAGAGTTAAACTATCAATATTTTACAGCTGGTCCCCGCGGCTTCGCCCGCCATTATTAATTAACTCCAGGATTTTTAAGAAATTTACACTGGTAGTTTATTAAAAAGTTTGTGGTTCAGAGCTATGAAAATTGTAAGTAAAAATAAAATTAGAATATTTGTTCATTGTGTTCATTTCACTTAGGCTTTATATAATAAAGAAACGGTTTTTCTAATTTTGTACCCTTCGTGAAAGTTTAGACTGCGAGAGATGAACATCGTCGAATATGCCCGATGTTTCACGAAGCGGGCGAGCGAGTGAGCACGTTATTTAGGGCCGTTGAATTGTATAAGAGTAGATAATGACACATGCATCAAATATTGTTGAATACACAGACGCATACAATACAATGCAAACACGTAGGCCTATATCAGTGTGGCATATAAGTGAGAATATAAGTGCAGGTATCTGAATAACGGAATCATACTATGAACATGCTGCTTTAAGTAATGCAGGTTATTTTTTTAAATAAATGAATATAATAATGTTATAAGAAGTCACAGTCATGTGACACAGGGTGAAATATCATTAAATAATCCATACATTACATCATTCTGTACATCATATTAGTTACATTGTCCTGTCTCCAAAGTTGGAAGGAAAATGTCAGCGGAGGGATAGATTCCTCCACTACCCTTAATATCCCGGGAGGGAACTCAGCCATGCCCAGACAAATTCCTAGAAGGAACTCCGTCAGAAAAGGGGCCATGGAAAGGAACTTGGATAGCCCAGTTGACGGCTTTATTGTTTTAAATATTATAAATAGATCTCACATGTTCAGGGACTAAAGATGTGTATTTTACATGCAGAAAAAACACTTTTAAAAACTAAATAAGCACTGATAAATCAGAATAAATAGTGCAGAAATTAATAAGTATGTATTATTCTACAGTATAATATCTGCGCATATAGCTGCTGATAGTAAGGGACGTCAGTTTTACTTAAGATGGCAATTTTACGATAAATGGGAATGGTGAGCAGCGGGATTCTATTGCGTTTATTGAAAATTAAAGCCGAATAAAGATTTTCTATTACTTTTTGTGCATTGTTACTTTGAAGGAAACTGCTTGATTGAAAGTTCTAAAAGGAACGAGGAATCCATCCTGAATTAAAATACGGCTAATAACAAATCGAGCCACAGAACCGCCACTGATCCCTTTCCCGTATCGAAAATGTTTCTAACCAGCATCCCCCTCCTTTATTTTCCTCTATTCTGTCTTTTAGTCTCTCTATGACTGTTTCATTCTTTGATTATCTTTGCTCCATTTCCTTTTGAGTCCGCCCCATCCATGTTCCTTTATCTAAACTCCCAGCTGGGACTGTGTATTTGTCAAGGCCTGCACTACCTTTCTTTTTTGCATCAAAAGAGCTCTCGTACGCACTCAAATTTATAAGGGTCGACCTTATAGATCCACTTGACTTCATTTCAGAACAAAAAAGTAGTTATGTTCAAGTAAATAGCAATAATTCAGAACATAATATTTATATAAATGACATATATATATATGTAGCGAAATATATTGTAGATGTAGGCCTATGGGGCCAAAAATGTCGGAGAGTAACAGTGAAGATTTAAAATATAGTTCACTCAGATTAAATATATTTCACGTATTCGTTAGGTATTAAAATAGACCGTTTCAGTGACTGGGTACATTAACTTAGAAGATGATATAAAATGTGATTTTGTCACCAAATACGCATTTTCGTTATATTAGGTCATAAACTTCAGATGTCGCAAAATTAAACATTTATTGCAAGAAATATTGTAGACATTGTTCAAACGAATTATAATGCATGTGGTGATAGTAATAGCATGCGTTAGATTAGATGCGTCTGTAGAATGAAGGAAAGATTCAGTGATTTCTGCAAAAATAATGGCTGTATGACCCGCTTACATGGAAAGTTATGTAGTTTAATAAATATGAGCTATTGTTTGAAATTACTATTGTTGTTAAACCCGAAAAAATAAATTTCTTAAAATGTAACTTAATGCTCTACAAAATATTAGAATAGACGGTAAATCGTTCAAACAAGTGGAAAAATTCAAATATCTGGGAGCAATAATTACAGACACAAATAATATTAAGGCAGAAGTTAAGTCTCGACTAAAATCAGGAAATGCTTCTTTATATGCAGTTCAGAATCTCCTATCTTCTCGTATTCTGGCCAGAAATCTAAAAATAAAGATTTATAAGACTATATAGACTATTATCCTGCCGGTTGTATTAAACTTATATGGATGCGAGAGATGGCCGCTTATTGATCTGAGGGTGTTCGAAAACAAGGTGCTTAGGAAAATATTTGGGCCTAAGAGAGATGAAAATGGGGACTGGAGAAAACTGCATAACAACGAGCTTCATGACCTGTACTCTTCACCGGATATAGTAAGGGTAATTAAATCACGGAGGATGAAATGGGCTGGGCATGTTGCGCGCATGGGGGAGGAAATACATATCTCAAAAGTATTGACAGGGAGACCCGAAGGGAAAAGACCACTTGGAAGACCTAGACGTAGGTGGGAGGACAATATTAGGATAGATTTAAGGGAAGTAAGGGATAATTGGATAGGCTTAGCACAGAATAGGGTTGAATGGCGGGCTCAGGTAAGCACGGCAATGAATAAGTAAGTAATATGTAACTTTTCGGACACATGCATGAATCAGTTCTGCCCTGCAAACCGTTTCATGAATGTAGGAGGAAAATCTGTAAGTTAATAGGTAACTTTCGGAGGAGGTTCAGTTTACATTAGCTAAATGCTATTTCACCAATATTTTTACTGTGGTCCCTAGAAATGCTTAGTATTTGAACATCAGATGCATTTTTATGCATAATATCGAAAAGGGTTTCTCAAAATATATTTCTGAGTAAAACACCTAATAATTTAAAACATTTCTTTCTAATTAAGAGTATTCTATCAAAATAGCATAATTTGCAATAATTGAAAAGTCAGTCTGTGCGGAGCAGCAAGTAAAATTGACTTTCTGGTCCTAGGTTCGCATGTTTTATCTCGGCCCAGAAAATAACTGACTTCAATTCAAAATTAAATTAATCTCACTTGTATATGGAAAACTTCGTAGATTTGTACCATAGCATATATTAATAAAGTACTAAACCTAATTCCTAGTGAATATGTTACATGTTTTATTTCTATATATAAAGCTATATTTTGGTGCCCAATAATGATATCCCCAAAGCACCCTCGATATGTAGGTCAGGGCGATTGTGTTAACCATGCAAACAGTTTTAATAGTAAACTGTTAAGAAATGTGAAAATCTACAAAGCGAAAGGTCTAAAATCCCCTTGGCGACTTGTCCCTCAAGGTCCTAGTTCTTTATACTGGCATGCATGTTTACTTAAACTTCAAGTGTTTTATTGAATATTCGTTTTTATTAATATGCAAATATATTTATTCATTTCATTTAACAAATTATTTACGTCCTTTTATAAAAACAGATCTTTCAAGAACTCTAGAGACTCTGTAAAATAAAATTTCGTTCAAAAATAAAATAAAAAAATTGCACTAGAAACGAAACTTTCGCAAGCACATATAATATTCACCGATTGGCAAAAGAGGCTCCCATTTATAAGAGTTTCAACCCCACTCGATCAGACTGAAGCACGCTACATATTTTGTGCTCTTGACGTTCACAACTCCGATCTAGCATCGATAATCTTAGGGATGATTTTGATTACAATAACATAAAAATTCGTAGGTACATATAAATCAGAGCTTCAGTTGAAATAACATCCTCTCTAACTGGCATATTAGAGCTGTTTCCTGTCCTATTTTCTATCTTCTCTTACTAAACATTTAATTTTTTACATAACGGCGTGTATTTGTGAAAGAGTTGATCCCACAGTGCTGGGGCTGGAAACTGAAACATTTATAAGAGTGAAAGTGAGTTATTCCCCCAACGTTGTCATGCAACAACACTACTTTGTGCTTTAGCTATAAATATTTCATGATCCGAAGCTCCGTTTGCGACGCTTTACCAACCCTTAAAGGTTCAGAGAAAACAACGGAGAAATGATTAAATCACATTACACCAACGGGATAAATGCGTTGATTATGCATAAACCTATTACTCTGAAACTTGCAACCATTAGAGATGCATAAAAGACTGAGATTTTTCTATTGCTGGTGAGAAACCCAGATTGCATTAATGAGAAGCGACCAATTTAAAATATGTATATATGCATAAACCAGTTAATTTTACCAACAACGAAGAATATTATATTCATTTATTACTATAGTAATTTCTATATCGCTTTGAAAAATATATAAATCAGCCAGCGGAAGTTAATTCGATTAATTTTGAGCCTGTTCCAAAGTTAACGTAGAATTATCTGAATTACCTTCAAACTTAATATCAACATGTTAATAGTACATTATGCAACAATCCCATAACGGCATTTATTACCATGTTTATGAAACGAGCAACCCGAGTTTCATAATTTTCATACGAGTATCGTAATTACCATTATAGGCAAGTTTCATACGCCTGTTTTTGTTCGACCATAATTAGTCTGAATGTTTAAATGTTGAGACTTTAGATTCACCCCAACAGCCCGCCGTGACCTTCGCATCAATCTGGTTGACGTAGTTCTTGACTTCTACTAGAGGTGGCAAATTAAGGCATCGGTCAAATCGAATCTTCCTTTTATTGTATCCTTAGAGCCAACGGAATCTGATAGCACGAAATGAATTCATTTTAGTTTGATATTAAAGTTAACACGAACATAATTGATTTTATTTTAAATGCAGGCTATTTATTGCGCAGATTTCAGCTGCTACTCTCAAGGTCTCAAGCAAGGTAACTGTATAAAGGTAGGTATCAAGTGCAGCTCTCTCGCTGTGATGTCACGCGTAGGCAACTAGCGGGGCCGCGCCATATCGTTATGCTGAAGTAATGGCTAAGTATATCAATGTAGCATTACATTTTAATGCGAATTATGATAGAAATAAAAAATTATATTAGTAAAATAATAGGGAAAAACAACTATAACCTTACCTCCTTACTAATAGAACAGTTCTCTTCACATTCTTTACTTTTTTGAGATTGCCATCTCCTGATGATTTTCGTTTCACGAACGAGTGCTTTAATTCAAACGTTTGCCCTGGTTCTAGCATAATTTTTGTAATACGAATGGATGGATAACACTGTGTCTTTCCTTCAATAAGCTTATTACAAATTGCATAACATTCTTACACTTCTAAAGAATCCTACCATAAGAATTAAAAAGAACAAAAACTTTTAACTGTATGGAGATATTCAATACATGGTCCAACTAAATTTACCCTGTAAATACATTTAACCAATCATAATTACCATATCCTATATCCTATGACAGCTGTAATTAAATTGTTAATAAAGTTTGATAAAGAATTGGAGTTAATTTACAATATTAATATATAACCTAGGATTTTTGACATTCTACTTAAAGAATAATTTTGTTTCCTTCTTAATTGAAATGAGAAAATTATGTGGTCCGGGAATTAGCTAATTTACACGATCGGAGTCCCTAAAACCTCCTATTATTAAGCTTACGCTAAATCTGAAACCGATAGTGAGGACATAAAAGACTACTAAGGCTTGCTGACATCAATTGCTGATTACTTACCTTAGAGAATTGCTGCCAGATAGAGCGAGAACGAACACTCTCACACTTAAGACAATTTATGGCAATCAAGTTTCATTATTTCTTCTCAATTGCTACAGAAATATTGAACTTGGTGGAACATTAGAGGTGTAAGGGAATTGATATTTAACTAGTTCTGGATACCATCTTAAGATGGTATTATAATGGTGGGGGTAGGGAGTTATGTCAGGGGGAGGGGAGATACCTAATCCGTTCACGCACCTTGTGAAACTTAGCGGTAAGTTCCCAAAAGAAGGGTTTGTGTATGGGGGAGTGGGGTTCGAAATTACAAGGTGAAGTGCAGGAGTTAGAAGGGTTGGAACTCTACGAGACGTAGATATTGATTGCAGGAGCAGCCGCACGCGTAGGGGCTAGCGAGGCTCGGCGTATCCAATATAACTCTCTTTCTCTCTCTCGTACGGTCTCTCTCTCTCTCTTTCCCTCCGAGAGGAAAACTTGGCAAGTCGAGCCTTTTATCTCAGAGGCAGCCATGTTTCTATACGAAAACGGAGTTTGTGAATATCTGGAGTTGGGGAAAAGGATTAGGGGATGGGAACGCTGAGGTATGATGAAGGATCAAGACGGAATGTGGAGCCGTTCAAGTCACCTCAAGGTAAAAGGATCAAGTAAATGAAGCGTACAGAACTTTTCAAAGAGAATTAGCTCAAAATGAATGAGTTTTGATACCATCTTAACATGTTTTCGCTTGATTACCAAGAATTTGGACGTGTTTGTGAGCTAATCTTCTTAGGGTTGTTCGTTTATTTGTATATTTGTTCATTCATTCGTTTTCTCCCTCCTATTAATGGTAATGTACTTCAGGCTCTGAAATTGCTAGGTGATTAAAATACCTTAATAATAATATAACAATAATTGTAATAATAATAAATTATTTATTTATACTTGATGAAAGTTAAGACCAGAAGGAGTTGTGAAAACAAGGGGGGATTCTAGGTGGGAATAATTGATCCCTCCGGAAAAGGAAACCTAGGTGTCAACATTTTATAAAACTCCAGTTATTTTATAGAATAATAATTTTTTATGTTTGTTAATAATCAAGAAGAGGGTTGATATTAATTCTCTATCCACAAACATTACCAAGAATCCGGACGGTTTATGACAAATCTTCTTAGGGTTTATTAGTTTTTAAAATTTTTGGAATCATATGATTGATTGTGATGACATAGATTTCATTAAGAGATGTAGGAGCGAAGGGAAAGAGAGAGACAGAGACAGAGAGAGATTGTAGAAGGAAAAAGGAATCATGAAAATAATAACCACAACAAAACAGAATTTTTGAAGATATGAAATTTAATTTATCTCAATGAATGAAATACAGTTCAAACAATGAATTAAATACAGTTGATTTACTATATGACGAAGAAGGAAAGGAAATGGACCTAGGAAGAAATTTTAGCCTACAATAAAACATCAGTAAGATTGTACCAAAATACATGCATTTATTATAGTTTCAAATGATTACACAAAATAGGGCACTAGGCAAATGAAAACCAGTCAAGTATAAGTTAGGATTGCTACTATTTCTTTAATGGGATTTGTGCCGGTAGATTAGGCCCTATTGTTATTGTTTAATTTAGAAATCAAAATAATGTTCTCGTAATAAACGGCAGTTCTATGCTATACGACGCCAATTGTTTAAGTACAACAAAAACCCATGGTCTAAGCATAACTCAAATTCATAACCTCTAACAACACATTCCGTCGGTTATTTTTGGCACATAGTAGTCACCGTACGCAATATTCTGAGCTGTATAAGTGTTATACTCCGTTTTATTGACTTCCGTCTCATTTTAGAAATGCAGTCAGGAAGCTGCACAAAGTATGCGGCCAAATCCTCTTGACTCTCATTGGAGCGTATTTTATAGACACTGACTGGTTTTTATTCCCTTGTTCTTATTATTCTGTAAATTAAAGCATCAGTCTTGAATTATTCTGCTTTGTTTATTAAGATAAAATTGATAATACATTACTACTAATCGTTAAGAGAAAAATCCCATTTTAACGAGATAGGCAGAATTCGGCTGGTGGAGTAATAACAACAAACAACAAACAACAAACAAACTGTCTCCCATTGGAGGTAGCCCAGTGTTCTCAGTATATTCACAGAATTATAACTGAAAAAGATGATAAAACAAAAAGAACAGAAGTACAAAAAAGTACGTAGTCCATCAATGAAAAGCATGGTTGTGGAGGATTTGTGAAGGACTGATAGTACAATGTTGTCCCTCAAGGAAGCTGGTAGGTCGAATTCCTTCCCGAACAACTTCAGAATAGCTCCGCGGGCACCAATCAGAAGTCCACACACTTTAAGGTCCAGAACCATAGCAAAAGTAATGTTAAATACCGTAAAGCCCTTGATTTAAGAGCGATAAACCAGTCATAATGTTGGCAATTTCGGAAATTCTGATTTGTAAAGTGTCAGATAAAGTAGGTAAAACGCTTTGAAATTTTTGCATGGAGATGATATTTGTCATTAAAGTGTTCTTCTCTGTGTGAACTTCTAATACCTGATGACAGCTTTATCCTACGTCTATCTGTTTTATATGCCAGAATATCAATCCGCCTTGTTGAACCTTTGGTGCCTACACAAGAAACGTCTTCTTCTACTGTCCATCCCTTTTTCTTCAATGCAGCAGCCAGCGTAGAACGCACAATATGGTGCCGATAATTTCTGAGCAGCATTCCACGGTCACATTGTACCGTGTGCAAGGGTTTCTATCTCCGGACAATATCTGCATCGGGCTCCATCAAGGGACCGACCGGGAAAGGAACTGCTGCCATATTGCCGTTCATTTTAACAAAGGTTATCCATTCTCGGATGTTGATAGACCTTTCTTACTTAGCTTTTAGCTTTAATGACTTCACTATAAAGTCCATCACCTTTGCCTCTTCCAGATAATTTTGTCCAGCTTTCATATTCGTTGTGCCGCAGGCTGTCTCGAAATTTTCGAACTGTATTCTTGCTTACTTCAACTGGAACGGAGAGGCTAAGGATATCATGCGATATCTTAAATTTATCGTCCATTCTGCATTCACATTCTCTCTCATTAATGATACTGCAATGTTGGAGAACAGTTTCCCAGGAGGCATGAATTAAATCAAGCCCTCTATTATTTTTACTGGTGTACGTCATGCTGTTTGGTATGTTGCAGGCAAAAAGAGCATCTCTTTAACAGAACTTCTAATGATCTTGTCAATGTCTTCCAAGAAAGTAGAAGAGAACTGGTGCAACTTTTAAAGTTTTCGATCAGAGACTCAGAGAGCATTCTTTCTATTATTCCAGTTCATGTTGTAGAATAATGTATTTATCAGAGAAACTAGATACAGTAATACTGGTAGATCTTTTCTTCCGATTCTGTTTTATCAAAATAGAACTATGGCGATTCTATTTTCTTCTATTTCCCGTTCATGCTGTCATGGAGGAAACATGAATTTCCTAATCTACTTGCGTCTTGTGCCTTCTTTTCAGTCCACAATTCTTCTAAAATCGTATCACCATTTAAATTTTGATTAAGACCTGATTTACGTTACTGTAAATTGGTTGAATTCCATGAATTTTCTGTACTCTTGAATTTCAGAATTTTTTGAAAGCTCTTAAGATATAATTTTTGTTTGGATAAAAGTATTTTTTCGCCTTGTGGCTGAATTTCCTTACAGAGTTGCCCAAATAACGTTATATCATTGTGTACCAATAGGCCTACACCTGTATTTGTGACGAAATAAAACAATCATATTCATCCTAACTGTTCGGACGTGACCAATTCCTAGTCCGTAGCGTCAATGTTGGCTCAGGTGTTTAAAACATTATATTATTATTATATTTCAGTCAGTTGTACGTACAGAGAAACATGAATGCGCTGAATCAGGAGAATTCAGTTTACCGTAACTACACAACCGGAAGTTGTACGATGTATTAGTATGACAATAAAATGCATGTATGACCACGCATGGCTCATTCAGTAGCATGCAATTCCGAACCAAAACAATTTGCATAATGGCTGAAGTGTGCTCGAGATTCGGCCTGCAAGGACAGACGATAATAGGCGTAATGCAAGAATTAGGTAACAGTGTAAATACTTCCTCACTGGTTTTTGTCCGTTCCTATCTTCCGCTCTGCAGGAAGTGGTATAGTCCAGTTATTCATTGCATGGCCAGGCGGCTTCCTTTCATTAGGAGAAAAAGTTTGCCGACAGCTCAACCCATATTCTTTATTTTTACCGCACCAATCAGCTAGTTACTCCAGCCAATCAAAATCTAAGAATGTCCTGTGACGATTTTGACAGCTACTCGTCAACTCCGCGTGGAGTGAAATGCGCGGTTGCAAGATCAAGTTACAATAAACAATAACACGTGTGAATTCATTAAAGGGAAGGAAGAACTGAGGTCAGTGATAACAATGAGAGAATATTGAAACGTTGCTTTTGTTTTGGAAAGCGGAAGCCAAGATCGATTTAGTCAGATCAATTAACATAAAGAAACACCGACTTAATGGTCTATTCCTTTGAATCCGCCTGGCCATGCAATGAATAACTGCACTATATTATAATATTATGTAGGCTATAATATGTCCTTGCCTTGAACTTGGTCAGGGCATGATAAATGATTGTGTAAGCCAAGATATTGATACTATAAAGGCGTCTATGATTCATGCGTCAGCCAGTCTGACTTTCGGTTACGAGTGCTTGAGTTCTAGTGAAATTATAAATCTTATTTGATCCGTATTTCCTGTAGAGGCTTTTAACATAACGTGTGATAATTTCTGTAAACTCGGACTTCGGATTCATCTTGTCTCACATCATTTCTTTCTCTCATTGATATCTCTCGTTGCCCTGTTTTGGTAATAATTGGACCAGAAAACAAAAATGAAGCACCCAGAAATTGATTGGGACAAACGATAGGCCTTAACTATTCTATATCCCATTCTAGTTTGATCCTAGTCAAAACAAAGGGGAGGAGAACTCACAGTGAGTTCGCGGAAAATTCGCATCATGTGACAAAACGTGATTGGTTAATGTCATTAGCATGCGCCATTAGCAGGGTGTGGCTAACGAGTGTTCTTAAGTTCATGCAACATTTACACGTGAAATAACAAACTCTCACTGGCATCGTCATCATTATAGTATATCAATCACCAAACAAAACAAAGGATTCATTGTTCACGACGACCCTGCGGGTCAGTTGTACTGAGAATAAACAAACTAACATAAACACTGTGAACACGTGCGTTCTCACGTGCGGGCTATGACAGCCACGCCTCTTTGTTTTGAACAGGATCGTTCTTAAATGGGATAGAGAATAACCAGATTACTTAGGCCTACATTCCATAATGTGATTACGTGTATATATTTTATGGCGAAAGCGACTAAACGAGTAATCTGTTCTGCCCTAGCAAGCTACAGTCGTCAGTAGAGGCATCTTGCTGCTTTATTTTTTATCCTCTAAAGCTCAAAGATTGTGGGGTTACGAATCATTGGAGACAGGATGAACTTGAAAATTTAGGTAAATCTGTCCAAGGATCTTTACCTCCCGTTCTTGACGAGCCTCTTGAAGGTTCTTTTTAGTATTTTAAATTTCCGCATGGTACCGGTATGGGCCATTTTTTAATCTGCTAATAAAAATTCAGAAGTTTTTAATAGATTTGAAAATTAAGTTCCTTGTAGTCTAATGGCAAACTTGTTGGGCGGCAGAAACATCCGGATTATGGCATTTTAAAATATTAATACGAAGAAAACACCATTATTTCTTAACGATAAGCTTTGGGCTAGACATTAATGAGAGCACTGTGGTCGCTCGTGGGAAGGAACAAGTTCACCACGGGGGCGGTAGACTGCACACACACTTCAGGTATACCGCCCTAATGGCATGTAATCCACACACACGATTTGCGCACACACAATTTTGGAGCGTAAACTACACACGCAAACAAAGCAGACAATAACATATTCAATTTACACACAGACTTCATGACATAAAATCAGCAACATTGGCGGGTATCGATTTGAAAAATACAAAATATTCAAGAGAAGAAAGAAACCTGTTATAAAAATCAAAAGAAATTACAGTAGGTGATATTTTGCCTTATCAGTGAATTCCATTCTGGATACAAGACCCTCTTTAAGTCTTTTGTATTTATCTCCATAGTTTCCTTCTTCCTTGAAGAGTTCTTATTTTTAATCTTTGGTTCACATATCCTCTGAAACTTCACATAGGCCTATGTGTATATTTGAAATTCAAATAATTTATTTACAGAAGTAAACATGATGGGATGGGGAGAATAAAATGTCTTGCTAAATCTGCTAAAAAGATTCACAGACATTAGTTGCACACTGCAAGCTTACGGTCTTAGCTGCCTTGGAAGTCGAAAAGGAAGCATGATCAGCTACTTACTCGTATACGTCTACTAAATAATCACAAAACTTATCGCGTTCGCAATATGTAGGGAAATACAATTTTGCGTATGTAAAATTTGAATGTTTTGCGCATTTCACACTTGAATATTTTGCGTATTTCACATTTGAATGTTTTGTATATTTCACACTTGAATATTTCGTGTATTTCACATTTGAATATTTTGCCTATATTTGCTGTGAAATATTATATTTTGGTGTATGCAGTTTACACCCCAGAAACGAAAGGAAAAATAGAGTGTGGGTAGTTTACATGCCCTATTATAAGTCGCACATGTTTATAGTGTGCAGTTTACTAACGCCCGTTCACCAAAGTGAATTTCCAAATAAGCAGCTGTACGTCTGTTTCTTTGTGAAGATTTAACTGCCATCATAATAGAAAATGTGGTTTCACACAAATAAGCTTCCAAATATGAGTATGCTAAACGCACTCAGTTCAGGATATTTTTCACGTGACATAAGTTTCCAAAAGTCATTGCCCTTCTCCTGCCTACTGTGAGGAATTGGATTACTTTGCATATCATATAGCTCCGATAAGAATGTCTTGCTGCCCTGAAATCAGTAAATCGCCCATTGAATTTAATATAGATGCAGTAGGACATCCGCGGTCCAAACTTTCCACAATATATAACTATAAATATTTTAAATTTATCAATTAGCTTTGTCGTGGGCCACAAAGAATGTGGTCGAGGCCTCATGCGGCCCGCGGGCCACTAGTACAACCCTGGTCTATAGAATACAAATTCTGAAGGGAAAACTACGATATTCCAAGATTTTTGCTCTTTGGCAGAGATGGCCTTTAGTTTAATATACGAACATTTCTCAGCGATTATATAAACTCTCCCGGTATTTAACTTGTCCCGATTGGTATACAAATTATGTATGAACTTACCTCGTTTCTTCCTGTTATATCTATTTCCTTCCCATTTTAATCGACTGCTAGCTACTATTTTTTCAGAACAGTAAAAGAAAGTTCATTGTTCTTATCAAGACAATGTGTAAAACGACCCCTTCTTAAAATATACCGTTAGGAAAAGCATGTTTCCTTGCATCCATTCCAAGTTTCAGTTCTATTATCGATAACTTTTTTAAATGGAATTTGAAATTAGATTATTGCTGGTTACCAGGTTACCAGGTTACCAGGATAGGGTTAATTTTTCCTCCACTTTTCTTTGAGTACATACTTCAATCTCGAACAACTTAAACGAGTATATAATTGCCTTGTTGTAATAGGTCTATACAACGTTTGGGGAGGGGACTGGGCAGGTAAACAATTAGCCTGCTTACGGATTCGGACGAGTTAAGTTATTTTCCCTTTCCTACCACCGGTAATGTAGACCGATCTTGTTGGATTCCCTATGATATCAGGTGTTGTTATAAAAAACGATGAAATGGTTGCTCGTAAGAGCCTCGATGAAATGTACTGTTGAGAAATCTATCCATCTTTGACCATCCTTAATACCAAAGTTTAAAAGCGGTGACTTTAAATCCAGTTTGATACCCTTTTCTTAAAAATAGACCGGAAGGAACACAGTAATGGGAATAGGTTTTTAGTGTAGCAGGTAGGAGGAAGATTTCCTACTGAAAGCTTTCTGTACCATTACAAGTTATAATAATTATAATTTATAACCTATGTGGGACTCACATCAGTTCGGATTTAAATATCAAACGGTGAGGAAACTGAAGGAATATAGGTAAAATATGTAGCTCTACATTCCTTACAGAAACAGGAACTATCGAACGCCATGTTATTTACTTACAGTAAATCTTGAGTTCATTGGCGGATGTCATATTTTTGTTAATGTGATCAGAATACTGGTTTTAATGACGGTTTTATTGACTGGAGACCCTGCTTCATTATTCAAGGAGCTTCTTACTCGTGTCGCAACGAGTGCACCCCGTTCTAGATATCCATCTTCGGAAGTAAGTACCGGAGATCGAACCCGGACGTTCAGATACGTACGTAGTCGGAGCTCACTTCGAGCGCGTTACAGGCGTTCATAAGCTGTAATCAAATAATTCCTCTAAACGTGCATCGAGTTACTTTTCTGTTTGTAGGTTCGAGAAACGTCATTGTTCGTTGGTGTAAAAAGATAAAAGAAAAATTATAATTCAGCATAATAGTTAACCTGCAGGTCCTAAATGAAATTAGCTGTATGAAACAGAAGACTTGGTACGCCACACACACACGTAGGTCCAGTCTCCCGTTTTTGTCTTAATTACGAATTCATGACGTCATTATATACTAGACTCGGATTAAATGTAATTAGTAAAACGAAACTGCTCATTATCACATAGGATACACTCGCTACACAATTGCCACTTAAAACAGAACTATGCTTACAATTTGCATACGGTCTCTGACGACGACAGTTGTTTAAATACCTCTTAGAACAACTCCACTTGCATAGATTTGCATTAGAAGTAAATCGCTCGACCGAATGATATACAGCAAACAGCACAATATTCTCTTATGTGTTGTTTCTTTGTATGAAACTGTTGTAATATATATTGGAGTATTCTTGTACGTATTACCACAGGAAGTTGAGATACCTTACAGAATGGATAACAATACTTGTAACAGCCAACTTTAGGATAATAGATCATGAAAATTGTGACGGCACAAAACGCGTAGATGATTGATTTTTCTGTTGTAAGTAAACATTAAATCAAAAGGTAATTATACTTTTCAACAACAATTTAAAAACACCATATTTTTTACGTTTTCAACCTTATACCCTCTATTAGATATATACTTTCAGAAATAAAATACTCAAAAAATGCTGGCCTACAATAATTTAATACCTAATGAAATGCGGAAAAATTGGTGTAGTAGGCCTAAACATAACATCACGAGCATTTAAAATCTACATATGTTTATTTTTAATGTCTGGAATTATTGTAAAAGTCGTAATAGTACTTTAAAGTGTAATTTATCTGATTTTGGACCCTCCTGAAAATGTATGCAAGTAAAAGATTATATCTAGTGAGGGTATAAGGTTAAAAATGCAAAATAGTAGTGTTAACAACCCTTTATGGAAACGAAATTCATCACTGAACAAATTAAAAATTTCCACAAATTTTCATCAAGCAGCAAAAACCCTAGTCCATTACCGACGTATGCCATTTTCCATTTTCTAGAGATATTTACTCCATTGCTAAAGATAAATCGTGTGAGCTGGCTGAAGCGGTAATGTGGACTCTTTAGGCTGGGCTCAAATTGAGACGCAGTTAGGTGAGGTGAGGTGACTCACAGCGAATGTTCGCACGTAGGGTGAGGTGATGCAGGTTTTATTTATTTCTGTGTTTCACAGAAACTCACGTTGAGTCACCTCACCTCACCCCACCTCACCCCACCTCACCTCACCTCACCACACGTCTCCTCACCTCACCCCACCCCACCCCACCTCACCCCACCTCACCCCACCTCACCCCACCCCACCCCACCCCACCCCACCTCACCCCACCCCACCCCACCCCACCCCACCTCACCTCACCACATCACACCACACCACACCACACCACACCACACCACACCATACCATACCACACCATACCATACCACACCTCACCACACCATAACATACCACACCTCACCACACCACACCACATTGCGTCCCAACTTGCGCCCAGCCTTAAACCCTGGATACTCAAAGTGTATCTGTGTGTGCATCTTTTCCCTTCAAATAGCCTGCTCGCAATAAAGAACTGTTGTTTACTTACCATCTAGCCTACCTCTAATATTCCTATCCCGTTATTTTGAATGTAAGTACCGATTTTTCAGTTACGTTAATGACATTAGTGAGAGAAAATAATTTCACAGAAGAAAACACTAATTTATGTGTAGCTGTTAACGTGGGATCTCGTACCTGGCACAGTGGCACAGGGCGTGATTTTATTAAGCTTCCGAAACTCCTTTTTCGTTTCATTCAGAAAGAATGTAAAATCGTTATAGTGCCCTGTTGTCTGTTATTTGACGTCATAATTTAGGCAGAATGCAATCATCATTATTAGGAGATCCTGAAGAAGCGAAGAAATTTTATAATAGCTCATCTGAAGTGGTCTTATTATTGGAGCTACAGAAATGTTTTCGGGTGTAAATCCGCCTTTACAGATTACTTACATGTTTCCTGGATGTTTCATTAGGCCTATACTCTTAGTTTTTTGGGGGTGTGAGATTAAGTTACTCCTTATCCTTAAGTAAAGTTATTTAATTATCGAAATAGACTGAATTTAAGCAAGTAAAATGCCCAATCACAAGTCACAATGAAGGAATACCCGATTACTTGAATACAAAATATATACTTGATACTAGAAACTCTGCATCAAGTATCCAAGTATCCATTTTATTTATTTTATTGATCGAGCCCTAACGGTACTAAAACATGTATTTTAACTACGATTATTTGAAAATAAACGTATTGTAGTTATGGATATGACATGCAGGGTTTCTGAGTTGTTTTACAAATCAGTTAAACCTTGAACAAAGTTTAGTCTTATTCTTGAGAATTTAATTTCTCTGCTGCTTAAAAACGAATTGCTTTCGACAAATGCCGGTGCTTGAACTCCGTGTAAATATGCCACCCCTCCTCCTCGTGTACAGGATTTGAGTAAACAGTCTATAGTAGCGACGAGAAGTTATGAAGTACTTTCGAGTTGAAGAGGAGAGAAGTAAAAGGGGTCTGGAACAGTGATGTTAATAGAAACTACATACGACAACTGACAAACGAGCAGCGAGGCGAGCAAACTTTGCTAATATCAACAGAAACGCGCCATACTTTCACATACGTACGTGCCTTTTAAGAAAGAATTTGGCTAAGAACATACAGCGTTTAGTATGACGACTATACAAATACTTATTTTTCATCCGTCAGGAAACATTGAAATGTGCCATCGTAGCTGCCAGATAGATAATTTGGTGCTCAAATATCTCGACATTCCCTTGTTATTTAAATAAAATTCATTTCTGTTATTTCTCGAGTTCAGCTCCTATGAAACCTTTCTCTTTTGGAATAATTTTGGAGTAGCGTTTTAGAGGCAAATTATGGCGATGGCAGATTTCTATGAAAATGTTGAATGCTAATTGCTTTCCCATGAAGTGTTTTGCTCTAAAAAAAAGGGGCAACCTTCTTAGAAATCATGTTATTTTTTATGCTTCAAGCTTTTCACTGTATTTTTGAAGTTATGTCCCCATAATTTTTTTCTTAGTAACTTTCTCATACTTTATAAAAGTATTGATTTCTTCATTGGTTTATTTTCAGTACACATAGTTGGCAGTCACTTCCTGTGATGTTTGTAATAGTTTGGGGTTTCAGAATTCCCAGTCCTTCTTGTTATTCCTAGTTTACGTATACAGTTAACCGATCTTGAAACTTAGTAAATAGTAAAGTTAGTTTTTAGTCTGTGTGGTCCAATTGATTTCATTATTAAGTTTTTAATTAATTACTTACCTGAAGAATGTTCCTGAGAGGCTTCGAATGTTTATACAGGATCGAACGCTCACATTTGGTGTAACGTTCAAAAGTTCAAAAGTTGGTTTATTGTTTGTAACATGAACATGCATGCATAAACATAGTCAGTAATTAGTAAAAACAATTACAATTAGTACAAACAAATAAGATAGATATTTTTATAACAATACACTTAGATTATGCCCATACAACTATGTATAATAAAACAGTATAACATACTAAAAGAGTTTCAATATAAACATCTGTTTACCTCCATTTCTACATACCTTGAGTTCCCTTTAGACTTGAGGACATCTTTATAATTCAAGGCTATACTAATTAACTTTCTAATTAAATACTAATTAAATAACTTTTCAGTTCAAATTTAAATTTTTCCCCACTTAAAACTTTCAGATATTCTGGAAGTGCATTGTAGTAAATTGAACCTTTGACATAAGGGCTATTTTCGGTCATTCTTAGTTTGCTGTCAACTCTATGATAGTCGTCTTTTTGCCTTGTATTGTAATTATGAATTTCTGAATTTTTTACTAGATGTGTAACATCTTTTTTTACCAACATGACTGCGTGATAGATATACATGGCATAAACAGTAAGTATTTTAAACTCAGTAAATAGATTTTGACATGAACTACTTGGCTGAATTTTTGCCAAGATTCTTAAAGATTTTTTCTGTAATACAAATACCCTGTGCATATGAATTTTGTAGGTGCTACCCCATATAAGCAAACCATAAGAACGATGGGGATAAATTATACCATAGTATATTTTAATTAGTATGTCGCGATCAAGATAATCAGAAAGCCTTCTTAATAAAAATAAGCTGGATGATAATTTTTTGCACACATAGTCGATATGTCCTTCCCAAGAAAACTTATCATCTATGTGAAGTCCTAAAAATTTACAACATTTAGGAGCCTTAATACTAGTTTCATTGTCATTTATAATAAAATCCTCCTTTGAACCGCCTGGACTGAAACAAACTATTTGAGTTTTATCTAGATTTACCTTCAAATTGTTTTGTTCAAAATATAGTTTAGTTTCTTGCATAAATGTATGTACTTTATCTTTTAATTCAAGGCAGCCTTGCGCATTGCAGAGTCCAGAAGTATCATCCGCATACATACTTAAAAGATAACAACTATCTAGTGAATAAATAAAATCATTGACATAACAAATAAACAAAAACGGGCCCAAAATAGATCCCTGGGGTACACCAGAGCGTACATCCCTTACAAGTGATTTTACTTTTCTTACTGATAAGCCATCGTCATATATTATTTCAGTACACTGTTTTCTATTTTTCAGGTAGGTTTCTATTAATGATAATAGATTTCCAATAACACCTTGTTTAATTAATTTAGCCACTAGAACTTCATGATTGACCCGGTCGAAAGCCTTGGACAAATCTAAAAATACGCCAGCTACTTTCCTACCCTTATTTATATTCTCTAGTACTATGTGTACAAAGTCTACGGCTGCAGAGATTGTGCTACGACCCATGGTTTGTTTATCGATGATGTGGAAGAAAATGTTACAAGTAGATTCTGATTTCGTACCCAGCCAAAGAAGAAAAGCTTAAGTTAATTTACCAAGCAATATACGTGATGAGGCATCTATTGTGAAGGAAGAAACACTGCATGTAAGTTACCATCCATACCTGAGCCAGATACTATGGGTACGACAAATGGATTTTCATATAGGCCTGTAAACGTATTTGTACCATGTAAAAAGAAGTATCTCGAAGATAAAGAGTAGGCATTTTTATTATGAATTAACTGAGTGTGTATGTACTTGAGAGCTGAAAGTATGTAAAAAAGCGTCAGTAAATTTAAAAATGTCATCAGTAAAATAGATAAGCTATTTACAAAGTTACCAAAAATGTCTGTAAAACTGTTTTCTCTGCTCAAAAATCAATATTTTGTAGGTATAATTGTGTGTTCATTGTTTAACATATTAATAAATTAATAAATGAGTGAAAATGGATCTGAGAATATTCAAAGTTACCAAAGATGTCTGTAAAACGTTTTTCACTGCTCAAAAATCAATATTTTATAGCTATAATTTGTGCATTTTTTAACATATTAATAAATTAGTAAATGAGTGAAAATGGATCTGAGAACATTCAAAGTTACCAAAGATGTCTGAAAACGTTTTTCACTGCTCAAAAATCAATATTTTATAGCTATAATTTGTGCATTTTTTAACATATTAATAAATTAGTAAATGAGTGAAAATGGGTTAGAATATTCAAAGTTTGTATCAAATGTCATATGAGAATATTTCAAAATAATATGTCAGATTCAGCGTCACTATTACAACTTATGTTATTGAGGCCCAGCTGAACCCTACGTAACTTAATATGTAGCATACCCTAAATTTCATGTTAGGCCTACTCATCCAATCTGTAGTATATTTTTTTAAGTTCCTTTTACAGTTTCTACAGTTTTATATATTTTCCTTAAATTTTTTAATAATATTAGTACATAAACATATTGCATATACAGATAAATATAGATATAACATAGCCTCATATGAGCTATTTCATATTGTATAGAACAGGGTAAAATAGAGCATTAAGATGAGTGAAACTGCAGTTTTCGTCCCCTTTTTCTTATTTTAACTCTCTTTGTCTGAATGAAAAATGCACATAAAAGGACTAACATTATTAAGAAAGAAAATTATTTTCAGCAAATACGGGGTATAGGCCTTCTAAGGTTGGTGCTATTTAATACACTCCCTAAATGGTTTAACGTACCCAGAGGATATCGCATCAATATCATTTAAAATAGGTGCTTTTTAGAAAATGTTATAAGTAGTAATTCGTATAATTCTATTTCAGAACATCAAGTGTTAGCTTTATATTAAATATTATTGTTATTATTAGATATTCCGAAAAATTGCAATTGAATATATGGATGACATTGATCTTAGATATTGGTAGTATTATTTTAATTCCTTTCATGTGAATATGTCCATTTGCTTGTACTGTTACAGCAGACATAACATTAGGTCTACTTGGTCCAAACATAATTTTTAGTGTAGGATTTATGAATTTATATATTTTAAATATGCCTGGAAATCGCGTTTTCCACCCCTCCAAGAAAATAAAATGGAAGTCATCCGACTATTGCATAATTCCAAGTTGACGGGTCCCAATTTACCAAAAATCTGCATAAGTAATTTATCTGATAACATTATTTTCATCAAATTTGAAGTGACAGATTCTTCAGTCATATAACCAATTCTAATTCTAAATACTCCTAAATAATCTTTACTTCATTGTTAGAACCACCATGATGATTCTCAGAAGGAACGTGAAATAATTGTCATATGAAATACGCGAAGCAGATCTTTCCCTGAGAATTTATTATGTTGTGTTAATTTGCATATGCGAAGCTCGGAAGTGGTTGGAGCTCAGCTATACGCGTAACATGTTAACTTCCATTTTTACACTACCGGCAATTGTTAAACCTTCAATTTAAAAAAGCGAGTTAATTGATTGCCATTTATGGCCATTGAATTTTATTTCTGAATGAGTTTTATTGTTCTGCTAATAAAAACCAATTTTGCGCAGGCTTTCAGCGAGTAAAATTGTGTACACGTCCATGATTTTATGTCATGAACATTACAGTAAAGCAGGATAGGCTATGGGATTAGAGAGTAAAAGTTGCCTCCTGTGGTTAGAGTTTGATTTCTTAAATTTCTCATACAGGACAAGTGGCGAGGAGGCCACAGAAGATAGTTCCGTGACAGTGATTTTATGAGATTTTATAAATTTTATCTTATTTTATAAAAGTGACGAAATACAGTTTTTGTTTTAATTATTGGAGCTCCAAGCCAGCAAAAGATGCCCTGAAGATGGTGTAGAAACAACGAAAGGCCTAAGCGACAGATCACAAAATATATCTTAGTTGAGCAACTGGTATCTTATTTATTTTACTGCACGGAATTAAGTTTAACTTTCTAGTTGTGTTTAACTGAACTATTTCTTTCTTTCTTTCTTTCTTTCTTTCTTTCTTTCTTTCTTTCTTCTTTCTTTCTTTCTTTCTTTCTTTCTTTCTTTCTTTCTTTCTTTCTTTCTTTCTTTCTTTCTTTATCATATAGATAACATATTTATATCAATAGGCCAGGCTCGAAACTGAACGTGTACAATAAAATTAAAACTTTTTTCGATTACTATTTTGATTGGTAATTCAGAGAACAGATTGATCTGAAATAGGCCTACCGGTTAAACGTTGTGTAGTTTTTTATCAACTTCGAACAGTAAGGTAAAAATGATTGAAGTTTATTACTTTGTAGCTTGTTTAAGGTATTCATATTGGCGTGACCTTTATTTTATTATAAAACAGGGAATGAAGGTTCAGTGCATGTAAATTGACAGAGAGGTAATCCCCTCCCCTTTCATCAAACTTTTTCGGGCAGATTTTAGCATTGAAGGTACTTGAGCAGAGGCGTGAATTTCTCTCACAAAAATCTGAAACGATGTACTACAAAGTTTTCAACAGATGAAGTGTTCTGTTAAATAGCTCTTGATGTAACGAATTCAACAGTAACTTTCGGCAAACGCAGAGGTGCGTAATAATTTCTGTTTTCTAAATTTTGGCGCCGTGAAACAGAGTTTTCATTGTTTGGTTGTTAATGGCTTTAATGAAACGAATAAAGAGTGCAAAAGTTTTGTTTTTCTGTATGTGTTTCCGTTCTGTATTCAAATTTAGCTCGTCCACCATTACAACAGAAATCAGCTGTGGAACACGCAATACAAAAAGAGCAAGCGAATAGCAAGTTTTAATGGAAAACACTCGACTGGTTCGACTCATTAGTACGCAGTGTACGTGCCACTTGGGCATGCGCACTAGCTTGTATTTGTTGCAATTTGGATGTAATTTTATATACAAAGAGAGAATGCAACTTTACTCGACAAAGTGTAAACGTGCACAAAGCTTCAGCAGCGTATAAAAAAGTGCGCCCACTAGAAGACCATCAATATATATCAGGTTTAAATAATACTTCAACCATAATAATGGAGATATGGAATTAACGTTTTTACAGTTTGTTAATCCACCAGTGCACCGTAAAGCGTGTTTTGTTTAGGAATTTATATGTATTTTCTACATAGCGTGCGGGTTGGGCACATTTTATTCATGTTGTAAATAATGGAAAAAGAGGAGCTGTTGTTTTAGAATTAAAAAAAAAACTTGTAAATCCGTTTTGTGTTGCTAAACCCAAGTAAAACTTGAATAAATGCGTAAGATCATTAGATAGTCCAGTATTTATTTACAATCCAGCTGGTCACAGTTGGGGAAAAAGTAAATTAAATGCACATCTTGATTATCCTCACGTCAGACCATGTCATCGACTTCCCCAAACTGAGAAAAAATTTAACGAGACTTGTTTCAAGATGAGAATGAGAAGAGCAATAAAAGAAGACAATCGTATCTAACAACGTAAATAAGTTTTTATTTTATTTTTTATTTTAGTTAATCTTTATAGGTACCATTGTAGCTTTCTGATATTGTGGAAAATTATCAACTCTTCGAGTTCCCAGCTTTAAGCGGAAAAAAACATTATAAAGTGCCTTAAGTGTAAATAAGTAAATAAGTTTTAAAAATATATATCTTTAGGTGGGTTATACTATGATAGCCTTTTATGGTTTTAAAATATTAACTGTGGAGATTAAAGAAAAAGTAATACACAGATAAAGCTTTAAAAGCTGAATCTTTTTTTTGGTTCACCTAAACCAGAGCTTGAAAACAGACGGTTTCATTTGAAATGCGATTTTAGCCTTTGGAGAAAATAGCTTTGCTAGTAGGACCTAGACCATTATTCGATATCATTGGGTTCAACATCACGGGTGGTTATGTTTGAAATGCGATTTCAGCCTTTGGTGAAAATAGTTTTGCTGGTAGCCCATCAATCGGAAGCCATTGTGTTCAACACCACTGCCATAAGCAGTGTTATATTTTGACGCTCATAAGTTTTGTCGACACTTCCAAATTACTTTGAATCAATCACAGGCCTATCTATATATCTGTCTATTCATTCTGCCAGTCTCTCCGTTTTGTTTGTCTGCCCGTGTCTCTTTGCCAATGATTTTTGTTTCAAGTTGCATATACAACTGCCGTTAAATAACCGTAACTATTTAAACAAATATAATTATCTCTTCCTGGTTATCTACTTTATCTGTTCTTGAAAGTTGCCATGAACAAAGCAATATCACTATTCGCTAGAAAGAATTAAGTTTGATAAATATCGTTTTATTTTTTATTCGTGGATTTTGTGCTATTGCTCTAAAGTGCTTTAAGTTCTGTATTAAGAAAGCAACGCAGGTTCAGAACTGAACTTGGTTTCATGACTTCTCTCTTCACCTCTGAAATTTCCAATTAACAAGGAGCATACAAGAGACTGATCGTGGTTCGGTTTCCAAGTAAAGCTGTAGGTCGCGGCTACTGTAAAAAAAACTTTAGTAGTTCAGCTTCTCACATCTAGGGTACGTCTTGTTTACTATCCTCGGAATAAGCTCGAAAAAGTCTTTTAAAACGCCACAATTATGCGGTGAAGTGAATGTGTAATAAATGTAGCGCTACAAAGAGAGAAAGAAGATGTCTACACAATAATATGATACCTAAAATTATCGTCTTCAAAAGCGATTCCTTGTCTTTTAGCAGAAACGCCTTTATTTATTTTATTGTATATCATTCATGTAAAAGTTGTGAAGCATCATTGTATCCACATAAAATAGATATCATCTTCCTCCTCGTACTTATGAATGCCTTTTAGAAAATAACTGCGTTTACAGTATGGCGAGGAAGATTTTCAAAAAGTACTTCCTGTTTAATGATATGAAATTGCCTAGACTCAGTTTGCATTTATTAAGCCTATACAAGGCATCAGACTGCGAGTTTCATGTTTTTTATACTTCTTGTTATTCTAAAAAGACCTCAATCAGACTTTCACAGAAAGCTACTGTTATCCTGAGCGGATTATGTAAGCTGTTAAAGGGGATGTTGTGTTTGTTTTTATAATATACTTTTTAAAGTTTTTTGAAATGTAATTCCGAAAGTTATTGTACCATCGTATGTTACACTACTCGCTACTTGGGTTCCCTCCAGATTTTCAAGCTCTGGTACAGCCAGCGTTTGTGAAAATAAACATGGCGTGTTTCCTTTTTTTTCTTTCATGTATTATTATGTCTGTTGGATTTTTCTCGGTCTGAGAGGGGACGAGGACAGATCCTGAAACCACCATGCCGATCTATTGTGCTGCCCTAAACTTACAAATTTGGGTGATATGATTTACATATGATGTCATGCGCTTCGCACATTATTCTTCGCATTAATTTTGATTTCTTACAAAATGATAGTAAGTATGATACTGCTTAATACTGACACAAAGTGTCCTTAGTTTTTAATTTTCAGGGATTCGTTTGTTAGCACTTAAAATATATATTGAAGGATGTCAGAGGTTATTGGTTGAAGAATGTCTGCAGTGGTCTTCAACCTTTTCTAACTAAAGGGCCATATTCTTTTGGTGAAAGACTAGCGGGCCGCATTGATTTAGTGATTATTAATAATATGATACTTACGTAACACAAGTATATAAATTATATTACAATATATGTAGGGATTACTTAACGTTATACATGTGTGTGTGTGTTTTATAATTTGTCTTCTACTGTGCAATGTTAATGAATAATACACTGCGCAGTGTCGGCTGATTCCAACTTGTGAGTTTTGTGCTTATAAACATGTTTAGCTGGTTCACATTTTGCAAAATTAAATGAGGAAGTGCGGAAAATGTGATATTCCTTCATTTGTAGGGGGGTTGAAACGGGATTATGGGATTTCAAAGTCTTCAACTTAAAAGATAAGGTTAAACATGCAGTTGGAATTTGTTTGGAAGGAAATGGATGCATTTAATTTCACCGAATTACTTTCATGAAAGTAGTTTCGAAAACTACTGTCATCGTGTAAACTGCGTTAAATTATTGCGTGAGTATTATTATTTTATATATATATATATATATATATTTATATGTGTGCATGTGACTTGTATTGACTTAAAGTCAATTAGTTGCTACGTTATTTTCTCTCAGCGCCGAATCGAATGTTATTGTACTTTTTTGAATGGGTAAACCAACTATTATATTAGTGACATCATATCACAGTTTTATATATATACATGGAAATTCCATATCGCGAATTCACTTGGTACACAAAATGTCAGTCCTTTGTTGTACCGCACAAGTTTTAATTTGAAAACTGTCATTGCATATATCGGTCTATACCACACATGTCACGGACTCTCCGCGTCTCCTGAATCCATGCACAGGACTGGTCTCTAGTTCCACCTATGCATGTGACAAGGGTTTCCATAATTTAAAAATTGATACACCACGTACCACAAACTAAATCTGTCACTAAATTGTGTAATACGCACTTTGCACTTGTTATAATTTATAAAGCAGGTTGACAGTACCAGTACAATTGCTACTAACCCCTCTCGGCATATTAAACCTTCATTAAGAATTTAAAACCTTATTTGGTAATTAAAATTAATAAGAAATTGCCATTATTTTGTCTATCCCTGTTCTCAGTTACTGTTATACCAATATTGCTATTTTAATTACTACTATATCATACTTGAGAGACTCTCCACGTGTCCTGAATCCATGCATAAGATAGACTGGACTTCCAGTTATGTATATGACAAGGTTTTCCATAATTTAAAAATAGTTGCGCTACGAAGCTATACCGCAAACTGCATTTCGTTACGGAAGAAGACACTACAAAAATGGGCATTTTGAGTTATATTTACTACTACACTGATGAAAGGATGCTTTATAGGCAGGTAGAACTCACTGATTGATATCCCGACCCATTTCCAAGTAACTTATACTTTTAATTTCACCAAGTCCATATATGCAGTGTTTATTCTTACTTTAAAATCAGCTGTATCTAAAAACTAAGATTTTGGACTTAGTGACTTCTGCCGTAAAAGAAAGACGTATGAGCTAAATACTAAATTCTCTAATCCCTTCTCGACGTTTCGTCTTTTGAAATGTAATTATATTAAATCTTCGTGAAGAATTTGAAACTTTTTTTGACAATTAAACATTACTCTCAATTGCTATTATATGAAGTCTTTTTTTGATTATTCCTCTACCTCTACCTCTACTTTCGTTCTGTAAATCCATATCAGACGAGAAGCATAAACATCTCCTCTATTATGATCTGGTACATAATCACTTCTTTTTATTTCACATTTTGAAATAAATCAGTCCGTAAAGTTTTCCCCTGTTTACCTGGAAATTTACTAATTAACGATACATCAAAATTGATAGAATTCCACTGTAGTTAAAATGAGCATATTCCACTTGACTAAAATATGAGCGATTAATCATCCTACATATTATTGATGGAAAGTTGTTTCGGTTTATATAGTCTTCCTTATTTAAGAATTTTTGCTAATAAAATAAATAATCATGTATTTCAGTCCTAGTCTCTACCTTTATGTAAATAAATTCAAAGTTTTACAGTAAACTATGGTATTTGGAAATCAAGTTATTTTGCAAACTAACATGTTTAGTTTTTTTACGTAAATTATGAAACAGTTCCCTCATTATGCATATGTTTTGAAGTGCTTCTGTTACAAAAGATAATTTGGGCCATGGTTATTTCAAATTTTATGAAGCATGATATGCATTATGCATTACCAGTAGCATGAACTATTATTGTCTGAATTGGAAAGAATGAGGATAAAGGATACGGAATCAAACAATTAGGCACATTAAACTTATAGAGCTTCCGTTAAGGATCAAAATTTCACAGATTTCTCCAATGCCCCAATCGTAAACAACTTCCGAGAGTCAGCCGAAGCAGGATACAAAGCAGCTCAGAGGTAAATAATAATAGGGAACACTATTATTTACGTATTATTATCAGAGTGCAGGCTTTAAATTTAAGCTATTTTTTATATATTCAGTGGAAAGTAGTTAATTAGGAATGATGTCGCACTAAGTAAACATTGAACTCAGTCCGTAATAACGCCGAGCAGAGACCAAGACGATTATTTTTCGTCAATATGGATTTTCATAAAGAATTAGACTTATAAATAAATATACTTCCCACTATATGACTATCTAAAGTACATACATCGAAGAACCTTTATTTACTGCTACAAATCCTCCTATAAGCAACTTAAACCCTCGATTTAAAGGAAATGTTACAACATGTCTTTCTTAAAAAAAACCATAAAATTATAATAAAAAATATGAAGTATAAATTTGATTGTTGAATTTAAATACTTCTTTTAATTACTAAGACTAGATTTATAAACTTTATCTTCCTCTTTTTATCTGTAACTTCGTAAACAATCTCTTGAATGCGGGATCAAAAACCAGTCTTTGAGTAGATTCAATATCAACACGAGGCAAATGTAAACACGAAGTTAGATTTGAGTTGACTGTACTGTCTGCAATTCGTATTCTAAGGGAATATCCTTATTCTTCTCCGTCTTCGTGCCCCTCTATTCCCGAGGGGCCAACTTCACCGTCATGTTGGGGAGGACATTTTCACGAGAAGACAGGTTTGTGGAGTCCTCATAGAAGACATGGCTTCCTTTCTTCGATCGAAACCGCAAGCGGCATTTTTTCTTATACAGTATTTATATTTAAATTAATTTTATTATACAGTTTCGAATATAGACGTGAAATGAAGTAATTAATTCATTTATGTCTTTTGTACGTATTGCTATACAGTAGAATCCCCGTATTTGCAGATTTGATAGTTCGATATTCCCATAAATCCATGCTGAAAAAATTGAATAAACAATGAATTAGAAAATGAAGTCAAGTTTTCAGTGCGCGAGTGCTTTTTACGAGGATAGACTCTGACGAGGATGTGACAGGGTTAAGAAGAGAGACCTTGTAACTCCTAAATTAGCCGTTTTAGGTGAAATATTTCTGGTATGCGAACAACAGTCGATTTTGACCTCGTAATCGTTTGTAGTCTATATACTATACATTTAAACTCCAATTTCGAAAAAAAGTCAATTTATGATTTAAAAAAGTAATTTCAATCTTGGAAAAGTATTATATGTTATATGTTTGGAAAAGTAATCAAAATCGCTGAAGAAGAAACAAGTTAGTTTAAAAAAACGTGAATTTATATGAATTTTATCAAGTTAAAAATAACCACCTTATTCCCTCAATAAGTGAGCTTTAGGATTGCGTGAGAATGATATCAAGATATTTCAATAATATTAATCTATTTTATTAACTATATATCTGTACATGAGGCAATATATAAGCCGAGTCAATAATGGTTAAAATTTAAAAGATGAAACTTGTTTATAATTAAATTATAACATCTGTGTAGACTACATTCAAGTCAAACCTCACCAGATGATATGCACATATATGTCAGGTTAAAACTTTGACTTGTCAATATTCTAAAAGATCTAATGAGTTATGTACAATAATATTAAAACATTATACTGTGTTCTGTAATGTAAATTCATATGTAACGCACTATCATAAATAGTTTTTAGCAATCCATTTCTTAAAAAAAAGCAACTATAAGTAATAATTGTAAATTTATTGGTCTTTTGTTAAAATTTCGGGTCATTTTTTCACAATTTTTGGGTCATAAATGCATTTTTTCACTATTTTATTATCATTAAATGCCTTGCCCTAGTGATTACTATTATAAGCACAAGCGAACTAAAATTATCTTTCTTTTAACTTTTACGATTCAAAATAGCATAAAAGTCGTAGGATGTTCGATCGTTATAAGAACTTGACAGGCTCAGATAAATTAAACGAGCGTTCGTTTTGTTAAATTCGTACTTACCATTTAAGTTCTAGGCTATACAATGACCTTATATCGTAAATTACTACTATTTGCCTGTGTGGAGAACATAACAGGCACATTATCCAATTACAATGTTCTCTTAAAATACAATAATTTTACAGTACAAATACTAAAGCTTACTTACACTAAAATAGAGGAACGGATCTTTACTTTAAAATAGAATAGGCCTATATTAGATATGGAGGAACAGGGTAAAAATTAAATAATAAAATAATAGAATGACAATTACTTATTTGTAGAATTTACACAATTATTCTGTGTGTATAGTTATATTACATGCTTTAAAAATTTACCAATGTGTATACTTTCCCTAATTTTCTTTAAATTATACATTTATTATAAATTCAAGTTTTGGCCACTGGTCCTTTTAAACAGTTTGTTTTTCACATTAAATATGTTTATATTCCCTTATTTTATGCAATTTATTATATAGATTGAGAGGACATTAAAAAGATAATCTTCAAGAGAATCAGTAACTTGAAACAAAAAATATTTGAGAACGTTAGTAGCCTATAATCTATTTTGTTATGAATATTTTGTACATAAGGGGATTTCTTCCAAAATACTGTAAGTCCATCATAAAACTTTTGAGACATTAAAAGAAGTGTAGAAGTAAAATCTATTAACCATTGAACTTACTGCTGTTCGAAATATAATCTTGCTTTGAATGTGCTGTAGCAATGCGAAAAAAGCTTTTTGTTACATCTGGCACTTCTACTGTTAGCTGACATAACAAAGGATGTGCTGCCATATCTAATTCATTTATCGATATCCTTGAACTTACAGCATTCTGAAAAAAAAAACTCACATGACAATTTCTTCTGTGATAATTAAGGAATATTATAACATGCTAACTCTTCGTGCGGGTGAGAAAGTATTTTCAGTGTTTTAGACGTTATTCCATGATACCTTTCTGCATCTAACTCCATGCGAATCAGTTTGTTTATTTGACCTATTGTGTGTATGCATATTACATATTTACCAAAATCCAGAGTAATATCGTCTGTGCGACAAAGTGAGTATGATTGAGTTCGGCAACAGATTTTAGAAATAGATGCTCGAAGACACATTGCCCAACGCTCTAGCCAAACACCGCTTACTTGTTATATTTGTTGGGTAAGGCTAAAAACTTTGCAGAACACTTTACCCTAAGAAGGACGGATAAACAGCTTGTCAATTGTAACAACACAAGAATTAATAATTATGTGCTAAGAAGCACATTGCTGTTAATGAATGTTTCTTGTCATGATAATTATTTCGAAACAGTAATATTAAACTAAAGTGCTGTAACCTAGTAGGCCTATCAACTTCAATTAGGCTTATCAGTCATCATCAATAACATTCGAGGATTAGGCCTTTCGGCCTGTTCTGCTTCAGATTGGAATTTGGTCTTTCCAGCGTTTCTTTGGTCTTCCAATAACTCTTTTCCCTCTTGGTCTGTAGTTGTAGAGTCTTTGGGGTAGTCTGTCTTCTGACATTCGCAATATGTGTTGATGCCAATTTGTTTCTGTAGGTGTTGATAGTTTCCGTTATGGGTGTAACATGTAGTTCTTCTCTAATTTCTTCGTTTCTTTTTTGATCATACAAGGTATAGCCTGCTAAAGGTCTTAATAATTTCATTTCAGCAGCTTCTATTCGTCTAAGTTGGTTTTTGGTTAAAGGCCATGTTTCTGAACCATAAAATAAAGTTGGGATTGCCATCACTTTGTAAAATTTCAGAATTGTCTCCGGTCTGACTTTGTTGAGTAATGTTTTCTTGATTGTATATAGGAGTTGTTGGAATTTGGCTAGTTGAATCTCTGTGTCTCTTGGATTGAAGTAAGAAATTTTCAAGGAACTTTGTGTAAACACTTAATAAATTCCATAAGAAGCATCTAATTGAATTTGAACCAAATCGGTTGACCGTTACCGGAGTGATGACCAATTAACGGTCACATGCTTCTTAAAAGCAAATTTGCATGCTGACCATGCTGTTGGGAACGGAAGACAAGTGAATACGTATTCACTGCATTCTAATGTTTGTGAAAAAATAAAGGGATATTGTTGACGCGAGAATTATTCTTTCACATAATTATTATGGTGATCAAACTGTCTTAATAGACCATGTTCTAAAACTCAATAGTTTCTTAAATATAGCGTATTCAATCCATTCGGCACATTGTTTTATCAGTTTATCTGATGTTATTTTTTCGAAATTGAATTGACTTTTTCTGCAATTGACCTAACTTGTTTTTGAATATGAATTAACTTTTTCCGAAATCGAAGTTAGAAAGGTATAAGTTAGAAATATATTTGGCCTGGTATACTTTTAGAATGAAGAACTACACGATTTGTGCCATATGATTGGTGAATGCTGATATTCATGATTTGTGATGTTTTGTGGGGGAGGGGGAGATGGTGTAGGGCCAAGTCGCGCACAAACGCACATCCCGGACAAGAAGAAATGGCATGTCGCCAGCCATGCCGCTGCTGCACAGTGCACAGTACTGGAAGACCATTTTATGCGGGGCGTTAAGTCATTAGATGAAATGACCTGAACTAATCTTCTGATCTATTTTTCTATGGTGTCTACATCAGCGCAAATGCGGAGCGGATTCTCAGTCACAAGCGAGAATGTTTAGTCTTTAGTAAACCATAGCAATAAGCGATAGGCTTTTAAGTAAAATCTCAGTTCTAGTTTAAATTCAGATCATTACTGAAATGAAATAATACATCGTGTAAATAATAGTTCACGAACCAGTTGAGAGCATGCCTTATGGAGTATGAATTAAAATGTTGTTAGGAAATCAGTTGAACTGTGTTCTTTTCAACCGGTTTAGACCAGTGAAACCATCTGCATGGCAAGTGATTAGCGCTGGTGCCTATGGGTCCCCGGTTCGATCCCAGATTTTGTTAGATACTTGATCAGCAACGGGATGCACACTTTGTTGGAAGTTAGCCATGAATAAAGTCCAAGTGAATCAGAATGCTGACTACCTACCGCAATTCTATCATCTGCCGTGAAGATTGAAATGAAGTAGATGAAGTAGTATTAGGATGGTGAGCCTTATTCCCCATGGGATGAAGCGCCTTAGAATTTAGACAAGCGATAAAAAGGCTTTAAGGGAACGAGGGAATATGTGTGCGGGGTGTATAACATAATCCTGTAAATTTTTGGTTCCGAATTTCTAGTTTTACATTAATGTAAAATTTGAATGTTCTCGAAATCTGCAACGAACAACTACTTTGTTCAGTAGGGTCGCACTAATGAAAACATGACATATCTCATTTCCAAACAAATTTTTATTGTCATGTAATTGATATTTCTTATTTGGCTACTACTATTACATAAAAAATTGTTTTACATTAATGTAAAATTAGAATTTTCTCAAAATCCGTAAATAAACTAAACTTTTTATCGTTATATTTGTGTTCAGGAGGGTAGAATGGAAAACGTGTATGGAAAAACATGTATTCTATGTTCAATCAAAATTTTTGCCATATAATATATATTATTTGGTTACTACTATTAGGCCTACGCTTAAAATGTACAGCCTACAATGTAAAATTGGAATTTTCTCAAAATTCGGAAGGATCTTAATCTTTTTATTGTCATATTCGTGTTCAAGAGTGTCGAACTATATGAAAGACATGTATCACATGCCCAACCAAATTTTTATTGTCATGTCATTTATACGTAATAATTAGTTATTACAGTTATAATTATAAAATGTATGAGAACTATTATCCACACGTGCATAAAAACCGTAACCAATCGAACATTTTCATGGCCAGTTTCGAAATCAGTGATCCAAAGTTGGTTATTATTTTCTGTGTAACAAAATGTAGGCTATGTTGCTCAGGGTTATATGAGGAAGTTATCAGCTTATGGTCAGTGTAGAAATGTAGAGCATGTATCGGTTCTTAGACCTACGTACACTTAAGACAAATATAGAAATCTTCGTCTACTCTTAACAGCACGAAGGCACCTCTTTCGCTATAAATCATTACTTAATTAAGGATCCGGGAAAATTCTGGTAGCACATACGTAGAGCGTAGCTGATACACAATGGCACATGATCAGGGACATTTTTTCCACCCTTCCGTTTTTTCCCCTTCATTGTGCTGACGTTCAAGGGGTCTCGTAAGGTTAAGGCTGCTTGACATAGACTCAACCTCTGTAAAACAATCTCTTAATGGTAGTTAGCTTGGGTAGGCGGGCCGGGTCAAGAATGTCTCTTTCCTAGTTAACCTTACAAGCTTCAATGAGTGGGATGAAAATGTCCCAGTAAATTATTCTCAAAATAAATTAAGGGCTGATGTGATATTGTGTGTTCCTTATATTACATTCCGCATAACTGTTTTTTTTTTAAAGAGACTTGACCTGTTTTTGCTTACTGAAGCTTTCATACCAGTTTTATGTTCAGCATCCCAACGTAGAACATATTTTTAATGATGTATGAAATAAAGTAAGTGGCAGAAAAAGGCGTTATTGTGAAATCAGTGGAATCCATTTTACAGTGTTTGGTGAATCCAATCTCGATTTGGGTTTTATAGTTATTAGCTGCTTGATAAGCAACTGCTAGGAAATAAGCCTGGTAATTACAACTATGTAAGCAGGGAACATTGAAACCAAATCTTTAGTGACTGTAAACATAATAAAATGAATATAAATAATGCTCAAGTTTAACTCTTGCGGGAAGTTTTATTAAGCAAATTAACGTTTGGTATCTTCACAAGTTAAAATATTGGTACGTTACATTAAATTTGTGTATGTCAATTTATATCTTTCTCCTTAAAGTCTTATTCTGTATTCAAGGGTGCAGTGGCAAAACGTGAAATACAAACCAAAAATGGATATTTGTAAATTCTGTAGACTGGGAGTACATTTTCCTTAATTGGGAAAATAAGTAATAATAATATATATTTTTTTTTTTACCTGGCAGAGTTAGTTAGTTAAGACCGTCAATAAGACCTTATCTTCCACTTGAACAGGATAAAAAATTAAATACATACAACCTACAAAATAATTGATTATATATTAAGTGAACTTATAAAGTATTATTAGTTATTACTTATTACACAGGAAAAGGAGTGTTTAAGATAAAGTAACAATTATTTACAGAAATAAACACCTTAATTGTAATGAAAATCTATGTCTTCTTACAAAGTAATTAAAAACAAAAATAAAATCTACAACATTTAAGGAAATATAGGAAATAAACGGTATTGGGCATTGAAAGTTATGTGGGGAATCTTGGAATTTTAAGTTATTTTATAAGCATGTAAGGATATACAAATCGACATGACTGTTAAAAATAAAAATTAAAATTAAAACAAATCATTTTGAGGATTATGTAGATAATTAAGTAATTTAGATTTGAAGGGCAGGCTCTGATGTCGTGTGGGAGGCTATTGAATTGTTGATAGGTGGTTAATGGTGAAGGGTAACGACTGCAGGGTTATTCTATGTTAAGTCAGTAACGGAGAAGCTATAATATGCTGAATGTAGTTGTCATCTCCCACAAGAAGAAAAAAAGGACCAGTCTACTGACTTCCATATGAACACAGAATTTTCCCATAACCGTGTTATATTTAATAAATATAGAGAAAAAATTAGGGGTTGATTGTTACATTTACTAGAATTTAATAGAAATTAGCTTTCCCCAGAAAGTACACCAAGCCCTATGTTAAACAACGGATGTCCTGTATTTTCAGTTCAGAACATGACAAAAATATTTATATACCAATGTTCGTTGGATTTAAAGGCGTTATTACGTTTGTAGGAACTTAATATTTTCTCATTGTGAATGAAAATTCGTGGAAAACAAATTAAGGTGCATAGTCAATACACGCGCTGAATTCTGTGTGATGAAATCAAAGTTATACATTTACCAAGTACATATGAACTGTTGAAAGCTAAATATTGTACCTGTAACAGCTTTTCCCTCCTTATTAGATGGAAATTATACAAGCTAGAGATTAGAAGTACCGGTTAGAATGGCTGTAGAGAAATTCATTTACGTATGAAAATATTTTAATTTAAAGTTTAATTATATGAAATGTGCGAGAGAAACAAGAGAGCATAAGTTTGCTTTACACTACAGCGACCAGGGGAAGCTTTTGGTTGGCTGAACAAGGCTCTGTCATATTTATTATACCATTAATTCTCTGTTACTTACATACCCCTCGGAGCTGTAGTTTATTTATAGCTTTTCGTTTAGTAATATTGTTAACACCAGGACACTTGTCAAGTCATAATTATGTATTAGACTGGTTACTGCAATTTTCCAATTAACAGAGTTTGTCCCAACTCTGAGCGCTAGAAGAATGTGTTGGGGAAGGATTTTACTGTTATGCCGCATGTGAAACCTATGTTTATTCTCTATGTCTGTATACCGTGGACAGGAAAATCTTTTTATTTTCTGAATAACACTTAAAATTTTTCTTTACTGCTTTACACTGCTTTATGATATTATTATTATTATTATTATTATTATTATTATTATTATTATTATTATTATTATTATTATTATTATTATTATTATTATTATTATTATTAGCAGCAGCAGCAGGAGCTAGAAGTCGTGAATTTTGCGTAAAACTACTTGACGAGTTACCTGTTCAGTCACCTCAAAGGTCTGTAACGCTGAACAGAATTACATATAAATATGAAATTTGGTGGAATAGTTTGAAATCGGATCACTTGCTTTGCGTGCAGAGTGGACGTTTTATCTGCGACAGCTCCAATTCACTATCCCGATGGTCCCAGTACAACCTGCTGCTGTCGTAACATGACAAAATCTGATTGTTGTAAATCATGACCAGCGTGATACATCACACTTTTACATTATAAAATATAGCCTTTGGATGTCGAGGATGAGTTCTCTAAACATCTGTAGGCTAAAAGCTAATATTGTTTAAGTTACTTTGCATTGCATTTCACGTGCTGGTAATTTATTTGTGTAGTACATTTTGTAATATATAATATAAAAAATTAAGTAAATGTAATATTATTAAGTAGTCACCTTGTTTTAGTCATGATTTTAGATAATGTTAATATTAAAGTTGGCTTTTAATTAACAACACCCAAAAATTTCTTCATTTTCCTCCTTATAAGCATGACGGTACTAGGTTGTATGTTCATTGCCTTGAAGTTTTATCACAATTAAGTGTGATGTGATACACTCACGTAACTTTCTCTACCATAATCTTGGACAGTACAACTTTTTAATATTTTTACATTCTAAAACAGAATGAGATGCAGTTATTACGTGACTTAGGCCTAAGCCTACAATACAAACGAGGCTGGTCCATAACTACCCTTCAGAGAATTTTAGCGACAGGATTTTCAAATAAATGTTGTAACTCTCCTTATAAGTACCACCGAGAAAACAGCTATTTTTCACTATTGAAATCCGTTTCCCTAAGTAAAAGTAGAAGATAGACGTCGCCAGAATACCTATTCCAGGGAATTTTTTTTATTTCTTACGAATTATCATTCTCCAACTATGGTGATCACAGGCACACAAAAACACATTCACTATTCTTTCTGATTTTTTAAATTCAGGGACCTCTAACGTGTAGTTGGTGAAAACTCGACATCAAATTTCAGGGTAAAACAGAATACAGTACTTCCTAATTTACCTATGGTACAGATATATATATATATATATATATATATATATATATATATATATATATATATATATATAGAGTGTGTGTATTAAGACGTGTATTTTTCATACAATCTAACATTGTTATCTGCATTTTTAATGTGTTCAGCTTTCATTTAATAATAATAATAATAATAATTTATTGTCATTTAACAGTAAAAACTGTAATAGACAGTGTCAATCTTATTATATAAATGTAATTTCGATTACAATTGTTACTGCCATATTCTTTCAAAGTTATATTGAGAAATCACTATTATGAAGTGAGAGAAATTCGTCAATATTATAAAATGGAGTTTTCATTAGCCATGTATAAAATCTTTTTTTCAGTTCTTTCAGTGGAAGTTCCAATACAGTACGAGGTAGTTTATTAACAAGCTTTTGTCCCAAGTATTCGTAACTTTTCATAGTTTTTTGTAGTCTGCAACGTGGTATGTCTATTAGGTGCTTAAAACGAGTGTTATGGTTATGAATCTGATCTCTGTTGTTGTACATTGAGTTCTTACTTAGGGTAAAAATTACCAAGTCAAATATAAAAAGATTTATAACAGTAAGTATAGACAACTTAATAAATAAAGGTCGACAGTGTTCTCTTGCTGAGGAATTATTTAATATTCTTACTGCTTTCTTTTGTATCATCAGTATTTTGTTTATGTGTGAGCTATTACCATACAAAATTAGACCATATCTAAATAAACTTTGAAAAAAGGCGAAATAGGCCCTATGCTCCTTTAACATACGAGAATGGAATATAGTTTTTCAAATTCCTAAGCAAGAATAACACTCTTGACAGTTTGCTACATATATAATTGATATGCGTTTCCCAAGTAAGCTTGGAATCCAGAAATATCCCCAGTAATTTTACAGGTCTTCTATAATCTTCTATAATATGATCTGTTAGTGTAAAGGTAATTATCTGCGTTTTATCGTTGTTCAATAGTAGACCATTTGCTGCGCACCACCGTTTTGTATCATTTAGACTAATAAATGAAATATTCTCGAGATCGTTAAGGCTGCTTTGAGAATTTAGCAGAGTTGTGTCGTCTGCGTATATTATTGATTTGACACTTAAGAAATTAACAATATCATTCAATATCATTTATGTAAATTATGAATAGTACAGGACCCAGAATAGATCCCTGAGGAACTCCACTTACGATCTTTTTTGATTGCCGGCCATTCACCTCTACAACTTGATAGCGTTCCTTCAAGTAAGTCTTAAAAAAATCATGTTCCTTTCCTTTTATACCATAGTAGTGTAGCTTCTCAAGAAGTAATTCATGTGGAACGGTATCAAAAGCCTTGCTCAGGTCGCATAATATGGCTCTCGTAACATTTTTGTTTTCAAATGCTCTGGTCACATAATTCACGACTTCCCTGATAGCATCTGTTGTACACCTACCTCGTCTGAAGCCAAACTGGCTATTACTAAAAAGATTATTAGTTTCAAAATAATCACATATTTGAGTTTTTACAGCTGCTTCTAAAATCTTCCCAAACACTGGTATGACTGATATGGGTCTGTAGCTACCAGGACAGTCAAGATCTCCTTTCTTATAGATGGGTGTCACCTTAGCAGTCTTAAAATATTGTGGAAATATTCCATCATACAAACATAAATTGATACATTGCGTTATAGGCTTTAAAATAGTCTTCTGTGCACTCAAAGTAAAGGGTTTAGGCTCGCTGTTGTATTCCACTTTTCTTGTATAGCTAAAGGTAGATTTTAGTCTTAATTATGCAAAACCTTGACAGCATTGCCCTTGTATGACGAACATTTTTTAATGTTTGTCTTCATGATCCTGACAATATTCCCCGTCGATCTTAACATCAAAGTAGCATGTGAATAATGTTAGTGGTTAGTCATATAAATAAACCTTTCAGGATGCCTTACATGAAGTAAGGTCGAATGGTTCTGGCACCACGAATATATTAATGACAGAGTTAGTATTTCCTCAGGGAACTAGCAATTCCGAAGGCCTACATTAATGCACGTAAGTCGTGTTGTCACAGATGGAAATTAAGGATATAATTTACAGTTAGAGAGTAGAATTAAATAAACATGTGACAGCACCTCCAGTCCATTAATTTAGAGACAAGGCTGCGTGCATGATTAACTTTACTTTATGTTTATTCGTGCTAATCATTTAAATACACGGTAATAACGAGCATTTCTCACGCAAGTGTTTACAAAATACTAGAAGTGATCATTCTATTAGTTAACATTGCTGTCACTGATAGGAAAACCAAGGGTCCATTGTATGCATACAATAATTAATGTGTCCCGCGCAGCATATAACTAATGTATTTTTGCTAATATTTTACAAATATAATCGCTTCTTTTTCACCAAAACATATGACTGGATAAGTTGTCTAACACTGCCGCCTTCTTTTACAAACTTAGATCTGACTCACTTGGTTGTCACACGATACAATTTCAGTTTTTATTTAATCCTATAATAAAAAATATCAATTTATGACAACTTATAAGAATCAACCTGATGACGTCCATGCTGAGAAGAGGAACAACTGCAGTGACTTTCTTATAGACAAAGGACTATGCAAAATTGTCTTTCTCCTTGCAACGAAATACTTAGTTTATATTTAAGGAATCATTTGTGTAAAAAATGATAACATAATTTCTTCTTGGTTAAATTCATTGTTATTTTGTTTGTTTGATTGATATATCGGCAGACTGTATTTGAGGAAGTTTATGGAAATAAAATTCTAGAAATAAAAAATTATCATATTGTAGGCCTATAATAAGTTTAGCTTATATAAAAATTCTGACTACATTTTCTTTTGTATGATTTAATCTTTACAAGATCTAATCATTATTACATTATTACGGAACATCCCCGAGCATGGTTTTTGCTCATTCGGGGTATATTACTTGTGAACGTATTTTTATGTGTGTTAAATAAAATTTAATTCAGTCCTTAGAACGAATTAGTGGTCTGGTTATAAAATAGTGGACTGTAAAGAATGTTATATTCTAACTGCCTAGATATTTCATTTCTGTTTAGTTTTGTTCAAGCAACCCATTTAGGTCACTTACTTGAAAAGAGGGATCAGTCTATGGATATTTAAAGTTAGGATAGGCCTATACTTGTGGTTCTCCTTTTTCTAAGATATGGAGACATTAAAAGGTTACTGGAATGTTGGGGGAAATTTGGAAAATAAGATGCAGCTCGGTTTTCGTTTTCTGAACGGAAGAACCCTCGAAAAATCCACATCAAATTGGTTGACTTCAAGATTTGAATCCGGTAAAAAGTCTTGTATTCTGCTGTGAAATTAGATTTTCACCCGGAATACAAGTTCTGAAGTCCCCTGACTCGGAAAATACCATTTCCGAAAATCTACCTCTCTCTCCTCTTTCTCTCTCTCTTCCCTTCTCTCTCCCTCCCCCTCTCTTTCTATGTGTGTGTGTGTGAACAGCGAAGTTCATAAGCAAAATGCGTTTCAGAATAAGAGTTCCTTTAGAAAAAAAAAGACTTATTACGATTTTCTTGAAAATGGCTCCAAGATTTTATATTTTAACTACAAGTATTAGACTTGAACTTTTATTTGTGATATCTTTATTGTAGACGTTGAATGAAGGATTGTTCGCCACTAAGTCTCTCTTCATGCCCAACTCTGTGACGGAATGAAAAGCAAGAAAATCACACGATGTAATTTATGCGTAGGCTAGAGAAATTATTTGAGCATCTCATATAAAGATGTTTTCCCGTTTGCTTGTATTCTTACTTAGATTGTTCCACTCCATCGCCTTCCTTTGTAGTGGAAGTACGTGTTTACCTTTAAAAAAGTCTGAATTTCTGTTACAAATAGATGTATCTCGTGAATTCCATTTGAGATATTCCTGGCTATTGTCTGGTGGCCATTTATAAATGTCAGGTACTATGTTCGAGTTCAAACTCTCGAGGGATTAAGTTTTCTCCCCTCCCCCCCCCCTTCCTGAGGTCCATATTTCTTGTGATGTGGGAAGATTGGTGTGTACAAGAAATGTTGACGTTGCTTTATGTAGAGTATGGAGAGGCGTCATCTGGTGAAACAGTCCGCTAACAGCTGACGACCTTAGAATTTAACATACTCCTGCAATATACAATCCCTAGTAGAGCAGTGACCACTTACCGAACACATGCATAAGTGGAATAAGTCGATTCATAGTCTAGGCAAGCTATAAAATAGGCCTTCGGCCCTCCTGAACAAGAATATTACACTGAACAGAATTGTTGGTTCCTGATTTCGAATTTCACATTAATGTAAATCTCAAAATCTGGAACATTAATGCAAAATCTGAATTTTCTCAAAATGTGCAACGAACATTCTTTTTATTGTCGTATTTGTGTTCAAGAGGATCGAATTATATGGAAAACATGTAGCCTATCTTATGTCCAACCAAATTTTTTGCGTATAATTCATATTTCTTATTTGGTCACTGATGTTACACAGAAAATTATTTTATATTAATGTTTCATCGGAATTTTCTCGAAATCTGGAAGGAACATTTTTTACTGTCATATTCGTGTTCAGGAGGACCGACTTATATGGAAAACTTGTATCACATGCCCAACTATATTGTTTTGTAATAATATTTATACGTATTAATTAGTTATTACATTTATAATTACGAAATTTATGAAAACTACTAGATCCATATGTACATAAAAACCATAACCAATCGAACATTTCCATGGCCAGTTTCGAAATCAGTGATATCAAAATATCCAAAGTTGGTTATTAGTATCTCTGTAACAAAATGACTTGCACAGTGTAATTATAGCCTAGTTGGTGGCTGAGTGGCATGCTGGAGTCTGAAGCTGGAGGTCGTGAACCCAGGCCAAGTTTCAAGCTTGGTTCTTTACAAAATATGCATGTCTCTTCTGGCTTGTCTTTCTTTTACTTCGGCCTTATTGATAGGAAATAAGTTTAACGAAATTCATATGACTGAATGGTGACATGGCACCTGATGATAAAATGGCTTCGGCTATCCAGAACCATAGGTAGAAAGAACCAAGAAAGATTCGTTGACTCCAGAAATTCGTATTGCAGTAACACGAAAAAGTCTATCTGGATTGCGCAGGTTTTCTGTGTCCTAGGTCTCGGGTTATTAAATCAACAGAGGAATAATTTGTATTAAAATGTGAAGATTTTTATTCGTCTGTTATGGTAGTCATTCATGGAAACCAGCCATTCTACTAAAATATTTCGTATTGATTTTAAACTTATAATTCACTGATGATAGTTATACGAATACGTAAATTCAGCTCAATAGGTACAAATAAATTAAACCATAATTCCGTAAGTTGTGACGTATAAGGTATATACATATATAATTATATATTTTTAAATAGGCTACAGTCCTATAGGCCTATACATAAACACATAAATTACTTAACTAAATTCGTTTCGTTGTATGTTCGTTCTGAAATACCTCAGTATAGCCGCCTTGTTCTGTCCGATTGGGCTAGGTGTACATAAAGATAGATTAATTCAAACATTCAGCACTTGAGGCTGTTGCATATGTAGCCTATATTTTGTTGAAAATATTCCTAAATAGTTATTATAATCCTGTAGGTGTGATTTAAAAGCTGTAGAGTGTATTTTGCTCGGGGCTAGTTGAGATCCTCAAAGGCATTATATTTCATAACACGGTTCATTGGTTTTTGCTATAAATTATACCCAGTTTCTGTAATTTATAGGCTTATTTCACATGTAGGACTCTCATAGCTTAGTTGTAATAATGTGGTGCGGAGGTCGAATCTCAACGGAGGACCTAGGTTCAGTGCTGTGTAGGTCTGTCCGATGGGATTTATTGCGGAAATGCAACACAGAAGCAAGTTCAAACAGAGTACCAATGCACCAATGTAATTTCATGACTAATTTCCATGAATTAGGATACGCACCCGGAGTTCAAACAAATTACTACGCTCCATAATTTCCAAACCTTCTAATAAGCCAACGCATAAGCCTTTAATTTTTTTAATTGTAAAAACACATACTGGAATTCTAAAGCAAATTTCCGTTTTATCCGTTTAGCATAGATCACGAAAATATTTCAGTGGCTAATTAACTCGTGAATCGGAGACCAGTCCGGCATAAGAATTCGAGGAATTTCAATCAATCGAAAATTTCTGTCGCCTCAATTTTATTCTTTTATTTTCACCCTCATTTTATTTCACCTACATGCACCTGCTTTTCTGTAAATTCATAAGGACTGCACCTGAAACATCTTTCTAAAGATAGCTTCTTTGATCAACACCATTTAATCATCGAGCGATTGAGTATAAAAGGTGCATAAGAGCAAGGGGAGATTTTAAAGTAATATAGGTCCTATAATTTGTTGTATTCAGCATTATAAATGTCGTATAGTAATAAATGCAATATTAATCCAGTAGATGTTATTAGTATTGTCAAAGAGTTTTAACCAATCAATAAAACAGCTAAAATGGAAATAGCCTACATTTCTTTCGTAAGGTTATGCCCCCAAATTTCGTCAGATTGTTCCACTATATTTTCAGAATTTATTGACATGATTTATATTCCTACCTTCATGTTGCTTAGGGTTGACTAAGTTATAAGAATTTGCAGATGGCTGTGAATGTACGTCCTCTGACCTTCCAGAATTGGCAGATGAGGTAGCACCAGGCTGTAACTGGGCTTATCACTAAGTTCTTCTTCCTGAGTGTCTTCAAGCGACTGAAACCCTGGATAACTCCGGATTTCGCCACATCCTAGTTTCTAACGGGACACGGATTATTCTTGGCATATGTATACAGATTTAATTTAGCAGAAGATCCAGTAGGCCTATGTTGCTGTGAGAACTGCGAACATGATTCCATGTACCATGTTTTATACACGTGTGCCAGACATGAGGAGGCCAGGAATATGCTCAGAGCGGCTGCGATGACGGAAGACGAACCCTGGTCCCGGGACTAAAATAAATTTCGAGGCATTCAAAACAGAAAGTTCTTGATAACAGGTGAGAGCAGGACGAGGAAGACTGAAGACTGAAAAACAAGGGTGAATAAGTGTAGTGCGAAAGACTGTGCGTCTCATCATTTTTATGTTTTCTCACTTGTTTTTGTATATTAAGGACTGTAATTGTGTTTGTAACAAAGGACGAAAGAAACAGTAAATTAATAATTGTACGTACAAATTGTAAATGTAAAACTTGTAGTTTTGTCTAGGGGTATAGATTACGGCTCAGGAACCCTGGGTAATTTCATATTGGACAATAAAAAAAAAGTTTCTATAGCGTGTTCTTTCTAATTTACAAAATGATACTGTTGGAACAAGTCACAGCTTTAGCATGGAGTTTTTAGTGAAATATGCAAATATGTGATTGTTTCTGTAATAATGATGCCTACAAATGAAATTTAAATACTTTTTACTTCATTCCATGCAGGCATGGAAGATTATGAATAAAATTAAACTAAATTTGATTTTGTATTTCTGTTTAAAACACTTTGTAGGCAACAGATTCTTGAATAGACAACAGTGTTCCAAGGATTGTTAATGTAATATATCTTAATAAATGTTAAATCCAGTAAATCATCCAGTGATTATTTAATTACTTTTCTTTAAGTTCCTAGAGAGACTTTTCGTGGCATTTTAAAGACTTGTGTCTACATTTTCAGTTAATAAATGTCGGAAACCGTATTCAAGAAGTTTACCAGTGACATTAAAATGTTTGCTAATTGATTTAATGATATTACTGCCTATAAAAAATTATAGTGTTAATTTACTCAGAGAAAACTGATATAGCTGATTAAAAATACATCCCTTGCATAGCCTACTCAACGCCGAAATTCTTGACTGTATTCACTTGGTTTTATTGTACCTCAAATACTGAGTAGATGTTAGTTGTGGTATGTTTCAGTAGGATGTCCAGAACATAAGGTTTTTGAAGTTCCCGTCGGTTATTTTTATGGATATCTCAAATCCAGTCGACCTGTCAAGAAATGTGCTGATGTATAAAACATGAAACACTGTTTTAGTCATATTTTTCATATAGAAGTTTATTTTATTTTCTTGTAGTTATCCTTTTCACTCTTAATGGAGAACGGTTCTAGTGAGATATCCGATCTAATGTTAAGCATATTACCTCGTTTACATCATAATTGTGAAACATAAAGGTATTGAAAATCGCAAAAATCTAAGAGGAAATCACATTTTTAAAAGAAAAATATTGTAGTTTAATAAAATAGTAACATAATACGAAATGTGACATTCATCGATACATGTTTGGTATAAAATACAATAGTATTTAAAACGTTAAAATATATAGTTTTAAGTGCAATTAAATCCGTGACAGCCTTAGCATCTGTTCATTATGCAAGAATTCTGAAAGATAAAGGTCACTAATCCGACGCTTTTGATGAAATACAACGGTACGATTTATTAACGAAACCTCCGAAATTCAATTGAATTCAGTTTGAGGTCCTCCTTAACAATATATCTGAAAATAAATATCGGTAAGACGAATGAAGGGGGAAGAGGATTCATGTATGGTTGACTTACTGATATTTGAACGGATGCCTTTTGTTCGTCTTCGTGCTGGTACACGACAGTTTAAATCGAATCAAAAACTTAAACTTGAGATATGCACGTACAGTCTAAGAGCAATAAAGTTTGCATCGTGAAACTTAATATTGCCATTACTTTAACTGGAACGTGGTGCATTGCTCTTGTTCGCCAGAGTGGATATTGTTTCCTTAAACCAAGTTACCAACAGTTTTGGAGAACATTCTTACAATAAGTTATACCACCGTTTCTCAACCTTTTTGAACCCGAGGGCCTCTAAAATGTCTAAAAAAATTTACGGACCCCTAATTTTACATCCCATTTTTAAAAGAAGGCCTATATTCTTAATATTTGGGGTATTAATTATAGGTCATTATAACGAAATATGTGAAAAAATTTTACTTTTTTACTTTCCACTTGCTTTATGATATTTTTTAATTATGTCTGCGGACCACCAGTGGTCCGCGGACCATAGGTTGAGAAACGCTGAGTTATACGAAGTACGTGCACGATTAAATTTTCTTGCAACAGAGTCCTCTCCAATGGGCGTTTGTAGTAACTAAAATTCAGCATCTTTTTTTAATACAGTATCGATATTAATAATACTAATGATAATAATAACAATGATGACAGTCATCGATGATGATAATGGTAATAATAATAACAATAACAACAACAACGATTAATGTGTAACATAGCCCCGGCCTGTTCTCAGGGCCTGGCAATAGGCCTACCAAGCGGATTCTCCGTAAGAGCCATTATGACTTCATAATGGGAAAATTAATTTTTGTTCGACCTTTCTATAAACGCTTATTACGTGTAACGTAACGGTATCATAATGATACTCATTTCGAAACTGATTTTCATTATAACATGTGGTATCGAACACCTTGATGGTATCATCTGAATACTGCGTGATAACTGATAACTTATATTTACAATGAAATCAATCCTGTTCGTGTTCATTTTAATATCTTACTAAAATGAATTCAGTTCGTGTTGTCATCCGTTGGTTTCAAGAAAACTACCAAAAAGAAGCTTCGATTTGACCGACGCCACGAGAAGCCATGTGTCGTAGAAGGCAAAGACTACGACAACCAACTGATGCGAAGGGCATCGTGGCCGTTCTTTTGAATGAATCTAAAATCTCAAAACTTAAACGTTAATTGGTCGAACAGAAACAGTCGTTTGCAAATTGCCTATACTGGTAATTAACATACTCCTATCTTAATACGTGCCATTATAGGTTTGTTGCGTTGCACAATGTACTATTATGGTATCCAGATTTTGCATCACCAAAATATGTATTTCTCTATCTCATTCCAAGATATATTTCTATTGTCCCTAGATATATTTATCTCACGCTGGAATATACTGGCAGTTTTTAGAAAGGCAATAGCAATGCGGGAGCTCTATTTACTTTTTTCCAAATTATCTAACGTTAGAGTGATGTTGAAGTCACAGCGTTGTAAGAGACAAGGGAATTGTTTGGTTATAAATTCCTTTCTTGCAAGTTAAGATGGGTTTTTAATATTCAGTTAGCACTACAGTTTCATTAGAGGAAGTGTTTTTGAAGAGAATAATAAGGCTAATTTTTATATTTTTAATTATTCCACCGTGCTTGTATTATGACAAGTGCATATGATTACAACAGGGGGACGATTGGGGATATCATGCACTTCCTCACATTCCTTAAGCTCTCATTCGTATCACTTTCACTGCCTATGATTTGCCTATGGTATGTTTGATTACGCTACAATTAAGTCGCAATTCCCTCCTCATGACCTTAGTATGTAAACGACAATGAACAATGATAATACAGATATATTGGCAATGGCGTAATGGAGAAAGGAAGGGCTCCCTGCAAAGTTTAATTTGGGCCCCGTAACGAAACAATTCACTCCCAAGTCCATGGGTTCAGCAGCATGACTTCGACTGCAGGAAATATAAGACTTGATGGTCTGACAGGACCTTCTGTATTACTATTACTGGTAGGCGGTATTATTATTATTATTATTATTACTATTACTATTATTTTATCATCATCACTATTAGTAGTAGTTGTTGCATAGAAAATTAGGAAGTAATGTACTGTAGTGTTAGTGTTAGTATTGAAATTCCTAAATACTGTAGTGTTATTTCCTAGACCGCTTACCTCTAAAATCTGCCACAGCATACTGTAATACGTAGAATCCTTAAAGGGTCATCGGAAGAGGCGAAGAAGTATTAGAGCCTGCCTACATAATCTAGCTGTATCTCTGTATATTTGACTTTATTGGTGTGTTCGTAGCAGTATTTTGTCTAAGTCAATATCACACCAAGAAGTTATCGAATTTGATATCAATAAAATCTAACACTTCCCAAACAGTACAAACTTCTTGTCCGATTTTTATACACTTCGTGAAAATTGTTGCTCGACTTTTTTCTTTACTTCTATTAACCACAGGAAACGAACTCTTTTTCTTTGACTCCTTTGCACGAGCCCACTTCTCCTACGACAATCTATTTACATTCCTTTTTTCCCCCTCTGGTTTTCTTTCGGACCCTAGGATTTCGCCCCCCCCCCACATCGAGGTTTTGCGGGACCTTCAGTTACGCCACTGGTATTGGTATTCACATAGGCCTATTTCCTGCAACATTTTTGTGATTCATTTCCCCTAGTTCTTGGTTTATTAAAATATAAATAATTCCAGGAAGTCAGTCACATTTGAAATCAAATGTTTTTTCTTGCATATAAGGGCATGAAGTTATTGAGGATCCCACAACTACATATACAGTACATGGTTTGTGTCATAGGAGTTACCGGTTATGGAGCAAACAACATTAGATTTGCTACCTAATGAAATGAATGTGTTCGTCCTTGTGGAAGGCTATCGTGTACTGGAATGCAGTGGCTGCCTACATCAAACACATTTCCTGCAGTACATGTCTTTCGAAATACGAAGTGCGATTAAAAATGACGCCAAATGGGTTTTACTTTGTAAGTGAACAATTATATTGCTAACACCCTTTCGGTTTAGAAGTATCGAACTTGTCACGTGTTTTCCCTTTTTGCCTTATCGTCGTCATCTAGTCCAATTTTGTTCTTCAGTTTTAAGTTTCCCTAAAGTGTCTTAGTATAAGCTATTATTTAGCCCAAGCTTTATTGTGGCTTTGGCTTTGTAAGCATGGGCAAGTCGATTTTTTCCTACATAGAGTTGGTTCCTTAGTGTCAGGAGTGAGCATGTACCTTAGATATCACAGCCTCGAGAGAAGCCGTATTTTTTTTTTCTAGTCAGAACTTACAGCAGAATTGTGGAAATTACTAGCTTATACCTACCCGTCGAACACAATAGACCTACTTCCTTTACCTGCAGAACATATTATGGTACGAGTAGAGAGTAAGCGCACAGATAATTATAATCATAATAATTATAATTAAAGAGATCGCCACTACTACATGAAACAGAATTGGCTACAAGGCCAACTGAGATTGTGAATTTAGTAATTGATTAGGCTAAATGAATGCAATGGACTGCAAGATTTATGCTTTTTTTTGCAAAATGACATCGAAATTAATCCCAAATTTGTTTCCTTCATGAGAGAACATTCTGTAGTTCACTTGTGAAACGTCTCACGCTTAAAACTAGAAGCCATCTCTGAAGCGCAGCGCCAATGTTATACTTGATCCAAGATATATACGGATCAAAAGTAAACAACCGAGTGTGAAAGTACAAAGCATAGTTCACAAGAGTTCGCTTTTGAGACTGTTTAGTCAATTACATAGAGCAAAATCAGTTAAACTTTTTTTTAATATATTAAGCATCAAGGGTCCCGGGTTCGATTCCCAATTCTGCCAAGTTTTTTTCCCCCTTTGATTTTAGTTTAATTTTGACCGGTAACTTAACACTTCCTGTATTCTCTTAGGACTTTGTAAACCGTACTTGAACCTACTCCTATGGATGACGCCACTTTCACTCTTACATCTTTCATATACTTCAGGTTTTTTTTTTAACGTTTTGTGTGTGTATATATATATATATATATATATATATATATATATATATATATATATATGTGTGTGTTTACAATCTCTATCTTCTCGCCGCTGGACAAACCTTTTCCTCGCACGTTTCCTCATTGGTTACGTAGTTCTGAAGAGCCTGGCTCGCAGTTTTCTTCTATAATACAAATTATTATAGGTTATACCTATTACTTTTACTTACAATGTGTGGTGTACTTCATCACACATTATGTAATAGAAAAGTACAACGAATTAATTTATTATTTAGTAACTTATCTTGTTTTTGTTCAGAATTAAATTTGCCAAGGCAACGAAAAAAACAAATGAAATCTTGTTTGCTTAGATGTATGTTGTTAAAATCTAAGCCTATGCTATACGAAAACAAGCAACTCACTTAACAGAACTTATGTTTCCACAATTACATAACATAAATAATTTTACGATGTGTACGGAATGGAAGTAAACATCTGACTGAGCTTGTCGCACTATCGTGAAGTATGCGCTGGTGTGATTAACCAATGAAACGACAGGACACAGTCAAGGCAAGTCGGTTGTTTACTTTTTCTCCGTGCACATCTTGACCAAGTATATAGTTATATGGGCTAATAATGAGGTAAATAATTCTATTTAATCCTTCACAGAAAGCCTAACTCTTTATGATACAATAGTTTCTTGTGAATTGCGCAGTTCCTGCGATGCCTTTTTGAATACTCCAAGAACACGTTTTGCTTCAGTTCCTCTTAACCTTCGGAGGCCTGAGTAAAGAGTATGCCAGTAGTTTTTAAGATAAAGAAAAAACGGTAACATATTCTGTTGCGTAATAGTTTGCTAGATAATTTATAGACAAAATATGTTCCCCTTTGTGTCGTTTTAATTGCACTGTATTTGCATTCTGTCATTGAGTTTGCGTTTGTATTTATTCGCTACATTCTATTTTCTTAATAAAAAAAAACTCCTAGATCAAACAATAATGATTATACTAGGCATTATAGTCAATATTATAGCATAAAGTTATTTTTAGCATTTGGTAAATTTCAATTCGAATAGCATTCCGAGAGTTAATGGAGACATCCTCATGGGCACCATACGAAATGAGGACATATTCGTCTTCTTTCAGAGATGTAGGCCCTTAGAGGCATTATTTCACATACGCGTCAAAAGACCAGCGATACTTGGGAATGGTGGAAATAATAACCAATCACAGACGTTGTCCCTACAAATTTTATTGCTCTGATGTGATCACAACCAATAAGTTTTATCTTCATTAACAAGGATGGTTAACTTTATTTGCATAGACCTTTTGAAAATGTTAGTTGGTAATGGTTCCTTCGCAACTGGATATAAATAGTTTCTCTTTTCAAACGATATGAACTCATTTTTCTTAAGAATGCATACTTTGCCTTTTTTTCTACAAATTTTTGAAATGCACTGAAAAAGCGTAGGTTTCTGGAGGAATATGTGGAAGAGAACATATACAAACGTAATCGTCGTCGTTACTTATGATTTCCAGTTCATATCATATGGGAAAAACTAACTCACTCTTCTGATCTTATGAATAAATTGAAAATCTGTACTGCATTCCCTTGTTTCAGTTAACAATCCATGAGTTGATTCAGTCAGATACTGTATTATTTTGATTCTTCTTAAACTGTAGGAAAGTTCCCTTAAACGATAAAATTGTACCAATGATATTTTTCTTTTTTTCTTTTCCAGGTTAGTTCATTCAGTGGTAGAATTATTCATTCTTCAGGTCTGGTAAGTTACAAAGTGTTAAACTATATTTCTTGTAGCATACAACCTTCCCTTCATATTCACATGGGTACTAGACGTTCACTGATGATGATTATAGAGGTGCCGACGATTATGATGATGGCGATGTTGTAATGGTACGAGACAACTTTTGTGGTTGAAGTGATAGAACAAATATAGTGGTGGGCAGAGATCAAAGCTAAAGAGAAATGAGGGAAGCTTGCCGTCACTTGCTTTATTCACTAATTATGAATGTTAAATGTATGAATTCAATACGGTAATTGCGACATTTGAGTATATTTTTACAAAATAGTAATGTTAAAGATTAGTTTCAACTTATAGTTACTAAATAAGTTTGGAACTATTTGGGAAATTACCACTCTAGGAGAAGACATTTAGACCAGACATTGTATCTATCCATGCTTTTTCTTAACCGCTTTATTGAATTTCATATTACATTTCAATACAAGTGCAACTCTCAGTGCTTGGATAGTCTATGCAGTTTACATATTTGTGTTTCTAATTGTCTAACCCTATAGTTCTAATTTTAACTGTTATTTACATTGGCTTGACTCTTACTCTCTAAAACTCCATAATTTACAATACCTAATATTCTTTTCTACTAATTTGCTAATTCACCAAATCTGTGTCATGTATATTCTCTATAAGATAATTGTATTTATTTAATTTCTAAATCTAAGCTGTTTTCGTAGGTGATAAGTTAATTTAGATAAAGTTTGATAAGGTCTTGTTTATTGTAGCCCAGTGTTTTCCTTTGCTAATATCTCGTTTTCCCTCCAACACGTTCGGTTCTATTGCGCTGCTGGAAATCTTTGCAGTATCGAATAAGTGGGTTCAAGATATAGGCCTACCTATCTTTGAGGCGTTGTACAGTTGTTTTCTACAGATTTAAATTATTGTTATTGTGCAATTTGTTTCGACTATTTTTAGAATATCAAATAGGACGAAGTACCTTTTGTAATCGTAAATTAAAAAAAAAAAATGCTTCTCCCCCTCCCCGGACTTCATGAGGGTGCATAAATAGAAGATGTCCAGCTAAAAGAAGACGTTCGCTCGCCCTAATATAAGTTAGTTACAAACTTCACACAAATTGTGAATTCAGTAGGTCTGTAAATACGTAATTTGGAATTATTATTTGCTTTATGTGTAGGAAATTTTCCTATGTATTTTGTGTCATAAACCAAAACTAAATTCTATAATGATGATCAGTGCGAATGTTTGACGCGTGAATTCTTTTGAAGCTCGCATGGACGGGTACCTGGGCCCGTATGGTAATTGTGCATGGTTGAGTGGTTCTCACCTAACTCGAACATGATGCTGGTGGCTGCATACCTCCACGTACTAACTATTGAAAATAAATCGATTTCAGTGGTCCTGCTTAATCCCCGTATTGCTTGTATAGGATCATGCAATCTTGCTACTACATGCGAATGGTTCCCAAGACAAGCTTTATTAGTGATTTTATTCAACAGAGTTCAAAATAGCATTGGATACTTTAAATTCTATTTCTTCCTCTTTGTTATTAACAATTTCAAGTGCATGGAAACTTGTATTCATTGGAGTAATAATATTGGCACCCAAACTTAACTACCTGATGCTGTCTCTAGCAGAGCATCGTGATTTTTATGTTGCAGTTATAATTGAACAATCATATTGCATTTTAAGACTAATACATTTATGCTGTACTTCTGAAGATAAAACTTCTGTGAAGTGAAACATAAGTCTGAGTTTCATAAGTTTTATAGGCCTATTCATTTTAAATCAAAATTATTTTTTGTTTTGAGTTTCAGACCAAAAGTGTTATTCCCACACTATTTTTGTGATTATCTGTTCAACTACATATTATTTATAAGATAAAGTGTTTCCACGTCTTGAAATCAGCTGGTTGCTAAGGATAGGTATCTTAAAATAAAATTCATCTCGCAAGGTTTAGGCTATAGAAGTTTTTCCTCACTCGTGGAAAATTTGGTTTAATGGACTTAATACGTCTCGCAAAATACTTCCTCATTATTAAGCCCACTGATTCCATAAAGGTTTCAGAAAACATATGTAGCAATAATCAGGGACCTTCGTGATGTCTCTGAAGTGCAAGCCGACTTGCTGTTTAATTAGCCTACACCCCCATTCTGACAGGATACAAAGTGTTAATAGCAAGTAGATCGATGAGGTGATGTATGCATAAGATTCCAGTGATCAAGCTCTCTCGCTACCAAGTGCGTGTGCAAACTTATGCATATTCAAGTTTAATTAATAAAGTGTGTGAGCTTTACATTCCTTAATGGGGTGAATGTTGAAACAGGTGGTAGGGCGGCAACTGTGGTTGCCTCAAATGACAGTCGGTTATGATCGCCATATAACTAGTGTCCACCATCGTATGCTGTAAAAATGTATTTTTTTCATGCAACATTGAGCATGTAGAGGATGATTATAGTAGATTACATTTTTGTGTTAGTTAAAACATTATTTTCAGTAAGAGAGAGAATGGGAAAGAAAGGGACAGGACAGAGAGAAGGTTGCAAATGAAAGCATTTTTATTTGTGACTTGTCTGCATGTGTGGTGAAAATTATGTTTAGGATGATGTTAAACACTTTTTCACTGTGCACGTGACAATTATGTTTAAAGTAGTAAACATTTTACAATGATCATCCTGCATTACTTCTTACGGGCAATGTAATTTCCATTATTTTGTCCTGCATTTTTTGTGTATGATATGCAATGTGTTCCTATCACAATGCTTGAGGGTAAAATTTGTTTCCCTCTTAAGCTTCAAATTAGCTGATTTATGGGCTTTGGAAGTATATTAAAATAAATGTCAAGTAAGATGAAGTGAATTTTGGTCCCCTATATCATAGAATAGCTCCAAGTGATGTATACGTCATATTTTCCCCTTTTTTAGTAAATTAAATGAGGAGACAAATCAGTTGCTAGTTAGCGTCGTCAAAACGATGACTCCACAGGTTTTTAATGAGTGCTTTCTTATTCCTAACCGATACTTCTTCATATAGGCATCCTTGGTTGGTTTTAGGAGGCTGATATGTAAATATGAACTTTATACAACAGTACAGCTAATACGTTCTTGTACGCAATTTATTACTCCCAACCCGATTATAACATCCGATTTTTGAACACGTCTTTTTCTCGTTCATAATTTTATTAAAATTCTGAAAATTTGCATGCTGTCCAATTACGAAATTTGCTAATTCATATCTGATAGCATTACTTAGTATTTGTGTTGTTAAATTCCGTATAAGTTACCTATTATAGGGTTTTAATATTAGTAGTACATAATGCTCCGATCTCATAATACTGTCATCGATAAATAGTCGGCGATTACAGATTAGCCAGGTATAAATTGTGGGAAAAGAGTTCACATAGGCTATTCTTCATCTGCTTCTTCTTATTCTACTTCGTGTTTTAGACATTTCTGCTTGTTGCAATCTTTATATCTTATTCATGCCACCTTTCAATAGGACTAGCCTACCTATAACTTAATGCGATAATCTCTTAGGTGTCATTTTCTGAACATTGGTTATTCACTTTGTTTTGTATTCTGTTGCTTTGTCTCTAATTCTTCACTTCTTTATTCCTTTGGTCAGTTTGTTAATATAAATAAAAAATAAAGGTACGGAAGTACGTAATGTATAGGCCTAAATAGTACTTTTGTAAATTATAATTAGTTAAAATTATCTGGAAAAATATTGGTTTGTAATATTTTAATAATTATTATTTTCAATACATCAGCCTATCCAGTTGATAGGTCCCGGAGAAAACAATATTATTATTATATTAATTATAGTCGGCCTGGATGTAGCAGTTAGTATCGCGCTGGCTTTCTGTGCCCAAGGTTGCGGGTTCGATCCCAGCCCAGGTCAATGGCATTTATGCGTGCATAACTGAGACAGGCCCATGTCTGTAGATTTACAGGCATGTAAAAAACTTCTGCAGGACAAAATTTCAGCACACCAGCGACGGTCATAGGCCTAAGTTGCAATGCATTCCCGTCGTTAAATAATCATAAAACCAAAACCAAAACCAAAACCAATAATATTAATTTATAGACCTTTGAGGTATATATGTCATCGAAATTTTGTTATAAGACTAAGGCATTCGGTGCAAATATAAATATGATGGCCACTCTCAACGCATCAATTATGTATAAACCATAAACTGACTATACATTAATTCACAACTTAGCCTTCCTTTGGCACGAAATAGAATAGATTTCCCATAGTTTTAGAGTGAAAGTTTAACATCTCATCTTATAAAAGAATCAAGAAATGCAGATAGCTTGGAAACAAGCTGTGGAGGTATATTTGACGAATTTTTAATCTTTTACTATAATTCTGTCATGAATGAAACTCACTTGAAAAAGAACTTTGTCCAGTTCCATGGTGCGTCACATGTTGCTAGAAAGAGACAGCATTAAAGGCTGGCACATGCCTAAAGCTATGCTAAGCTAAGCTACATTTCACAATTTTCGTAGCTTACGATGCTTGCGTATCAGTTGTTTTCCCCGGGATTTATCAAACTGGATAGGCTAATGTATTGAAAATAATAATAAACAGAATCTTCTTCTCTTACTTCATAGACATGATTCAACTTTCTTGTGGTAGCATTTGATGTGACAGTATTAAAGGTTAAAAATATATTTTAGTGACAATGCAAATATTATAATATATTGAGCTTTTGTAAGTTGTAACCATTTCCGACATGTTTAATAAATATTAATTTACGCAACACAGCCCAACATGTTAAGTGGGCTACGGATTACACATTTTTAACCAATAACGGTAGTCTATGCATTGTCGTACTTGCGCAGCGGCCGGGCCGAGGTTAGCTTAGCATCTACTTCGTGTCACAGCACTACTTAGCGTGGCATTGGTTAGCATGACGCGACATAACATAGCAAAGCATAGCATAGCATAGCATAGCATAGCTAGCCTTTAGTCTACAAAAACCTGCAGAGTATCCTCTCTCGTATTTTAAAGGCAATGGGAGCCTGGATGGAAACCCGAGTATATACGAAGGGGATAGGAATAGTCCCGAAGTTTTAATAAAGTTGCGTAAAGATCCGCGCTTTTTATACATTAATCCATGTACAGAATACATTAAAGATAACTTGTTCTCAGTTGCTTCCTATATGCAGGAAATCTTCAAGAATAAGAACAGTTTTATTCTACAGTTACATAACTTAGGGAATAATATGTGATAGTCTGAAAGATCTATTGGAAAGTGGTGTCGCCGCCGAAGGGGTTTCATGCTTTGCATTCTATTACACATTTCCTTTTGCGAAAAATGCCCATATTCTCGCGTTGTTTTGTAAGGTACTGACAAGGTTTTTAATCCTCTTGTGTTACTATACCACACGGGAGAGGATAAATTAATTTGTCAATTAATTGTGTTATACAATAGTGCAAGTCACAGTCTTGTTCCATTAACTTTGATTATACAAGAATTATCCCCAGTGCTTTACACCCTTCATAGTTCTTTTTTATTTTTTAAGCCACCGGTTGCTTTGGCTTCATTGCAAGCATTCTTTTCAATTTTCCATTACATCAGCCTTATTCTTTTGAAGTATATTTCCTCTCTCTCCGTTGTATAAAGCCTGCTTTGATGTTCTTCACTTTCTCACTGAATAGGAAATAACAATGAGTACTCACGTCTCCCTAATGGGGTTATGTCTTTCTAAATAGTTACTTTTTTTCTTTTATGTGTAAGTGAGTGTTCTGGAATGGTGTTCTATTTGATACAGTCAAATTTTTACCCTGGATAAAATTGATGTAACTTTTACTCTTTAGATTTTTATTTCTACCACTACAGAATCTTCCAAAAAGATAACACTAGTACTCTCTGTGGAGAATAAATCAGTTTACTTTAAACTTAAATGTCTGCATACCATATATAGTAATGTAAGACTATCGTTATAATGATATTATTATTATGTGTGAAAACTATTAGTCACACAACTATGACGTTAGTTATTAATATACTGTACAAGCTGTGTTGGTGGAACTAAGACGAAAGGCATTGAACTGTCGAGAAGGCTTTAAATATTAATATATAGGCCTACGAATATTATACCAGTTTGAGAAGAAAAGCGACAAGATTATTGAACATCCTTAGAATGAGGACTAGTTTTTTTAAAATAAATAAACTAATTTGAACATTTATCTTAATTCATCCAGTGAGAAGAGCTAAGAAAAGTACGTCTGGATTTATTCCAAAGTAGGGCATATTCTGACAAAACTGTTTATGTTTACTAAGTATGATGATATGCGCCTGTGTGGGGTTAGCAAAATGGTAGGCTACGTCGTGCTACTACTTTGGAAAAAGTCTATATAATAGACTAGAGAATGAGCTAAATATAAATGTACATAAGTAAACTTACATAAGTACTTCAGATACTAAATTCTTTATAATTACAGATTAACTCCGACATACTCGACGTGTTTTGTACACCCATCAATAATATTGTATTGCATAATGTTCCTCAGTTTCATTTTCAGCGCCGCGTTTGTGAAGTGGGTGTTAAAGAGGAGGTATGTAAAATAGTGCTTGCTAGGGAGGCCATTAACAAACGCTACCTATGGGTTGTTAAACAATGCGAAATGTTTAAGTTGCCCTTGAAATAAGACAAATAGATTGTGGATACCGAATAGGGCTAGAAGTTTGGACATAGAACTTCCGAAGTTGATGAAGACTGTACTCAGACTAACCCCATTTTTTTAAAAAGTATTTACGGATATAACATCTTGTTTTTGAGGCTGATGCTGATTTTGAAAGAAATACGATTCACTCAATTGTAGACACGCTGTGATATTTTGTAATGTTTTCATATCATAACAGCGCTGGAGTATTTTAATTAGTGGTTATATAAATATGTTATTAGTGTAGGCTTTATAAAAAAGTGTTTTCCCTTATTCTGTCGGAGTGTAATTAAACTCTATGTGTCCGGCCAATTTCAACTATGTATTCTATGTATATAGATGAACTTCAAATTCATCATTACACCAGAGGAGAATTAGTGATGAACGTTTTTAATTATTTTTAATTTTTAAAAACCATATACGCCTACTGAATTAACTGTGCCTGGGATCCATGATGTAATTTGTTTAAAAAGAAAAGGGGTACGATTAAAGCAGTATTAGAATAAGATGTTATGACGCTTGCCGTTGTAAATTAGTGACATAGTGAGTGGATCATCTCATTCGTTGTTTATCTGCTTTTCAACAATAGTACTTGTCCTATTAAGGCAATAGTGAATTTTATTCTTCAGTTTTCTGGCACTCTGAAATTATTGTGGGGAACCTCAAGAAAGTATCCGCCCCAAATGTATTTACTTAATAAACATCACTGTTTACAACAACAGAATGCTCTCCAAAAAAAGTAATCAATCACATGTTAACACACTGCGCGGTACAGTTTCTGAACAAAACAAATAGAGTACCGTACAACACTACCAGAATTAGTAACGATTCTCTTGCCGATCAGTGTTTTCAGTGTAGTTAGGAACAGTACGTTAAGTAGGCCTATCCTACTAGATTACGTCAAACAATAAAACAATTGTGTTGTGTAACTTGTATTCTCCTCTTCACGAAGCTTTTTTTGTCTAAAACTTCTTCCTTTAGTGATGAGTTGTTAAAAACTCAAGAGAGAGGATGCTCAAAGTGAACATTATTATCAAAATATAAACAAAGAAATGTTATAATTTTATAGCCTATATTTTCCGAGATAACAGTACTGTTCTAAACTGTTCCGTACAAGAACTAAACTCATTGGCGCTACATCCCTTGTTAGGAGCAAGTCTTTCATCTTGAAGGACATGTAGACAAAATGATGGCTCCAAGACCATCATTGACCGTTTCTTTAGCCCATACATGGGCATTTACTGGTTCGCGAACCACAAGCGGTTCTTGACCTTCCAACATAAGACACAAGATGGCATTGCGAATTCAATGCTCGTGGTGGAAGTATTCCCATACGTGAGTCATAATCTCTTTACAAGCAGTGACGGGTCGCAACACAGTTGCGATTGGAAAGGCATTATGGCACATTCTAAGCCTTTGTATATTGAAATAATTGCACACGTAAAAGAATAATTAAAAATACAATATTGTTTGTATATTTGTATATTGTAGTGTATATTATAAAGTGAAATTAGTGTTTCCCTAAGAATGAGCAACCGCCACTGCACTTATTGTCTGTTTGTGTCTCCATCTACCTGTTCTTTTCAAACTATATGTAGTTTACTAACTTTGCGGGTTGCGTGTCAATGGATAGGGGTTTGCCCATGGCTGCTTTAGCCGGTACGACAGTTCCTTCTCTCCACTGAGTGCAGGCCATTCGAGATAACTTAGATAAGCAATGCAAGGCGATACCAAGAATACATCTAAGGCCTCTAGGTCCATAGTGAGCAAAGCTAACTATTAAGACCACATGCTAGCATATACAAATAGCAAATGAGGTGATCGCACTTTAAGTTTTGGTTGGTTGGTATATGGTTATATAACGACGGGGATTCACTGCAACTTAGGTCTGTGACCGTCGCCAGTGTGCCGCAGGAGTTCTTTTACATGCCAGTAAGTCTATTGACATGGCCTCTCACATTTATGCACACATCGATTGGAGGCGGGATCGAACCTTCAACCTTGGGCACAGAAAGCCAGCGCGATACTAACTGCGCCACCCATGCCGGTACTTGAATCTTTGAAAAATAATTCAAGTTAAATACAAAAATTAAAATTTTGCTGAGAGCGAAATATCTCGGATGTTGCAGGATGGTTTTCGATTTCCTTTTGTCTTTATGAAAAAATATCTCAGGGTACGATTATATAATTTGTTTTGCATTATAAATGTGCTTATTTTGTGAAGAATTCACTCGATTTTTAATTTCTGTGCCTCATTAAAATGTTGTGTGAATTTTCAACGAGATGTTCTGATATATTTGTTCAAACATTAGTTCAGGAAGGATAATGTTGGTAGTGACTGAATGGGTTAACATGACTATTTACTGTTATCCGGAGGCTGCGTCTGATTACAGTCGAATGAGAGGTAATTGTAAACAGATAGTGCTAATCCAAATTGTTTTCAACGAGCTTTACTTACGGTTTTCGAAACGTGTTGGGTGACAATCGCCCTTAAATGGATAGAATGCTTTGACTGTTACATGACCAGCGTTGTTCATATTATTAAAGCTGTCCACCGTCATTTTTATTACATATTCTCTTTGTGTTGGCACCGTAATGAGGTATTATAACCAGATAATCTTCTGCTACTGGATATTTTTCATAACAAAAGGGATTATATTCATATTTATACTGGGTGGTTTTCCTTTTTTATTATTTAATTTTTAACACAGTATGTGCATTAACGATAGAGAATGTCAGAGGAGTAGGGGTATTTTCAACAGCGCACCCATGTGGTTCAAACGAGCATGTGTGTGTGTGTTTTTTTTATAACAGACTGTCCTCGGTTGCGAATGGCAAGTGTCATCTAACTACAATTGAATTGCGATTATTTCAACAATTCAGTTACGTGGTAGTTGGCATTGATAAATAGTAGTTGGTAATGGAATTGTGTTGGAGAGACAAAAAAAAAAAAAAAGAGAGAAAAAAAAATTAATTCTCTGCTCTTTTCACACAAACATAATAAACGTATTGTGCACGCTAACTGCGTCCATTTAATGTATGATAATATATCTTCTTTTAGTCTCTGTCGATTTGTTATCATTGGAAAAGTGTTATAGTTTGATACCTTATTACAAAGAATTATATAATAATAGATGGAAAACATATTCTTTTGAAGTGTAAACGAATACTGATTTGGGAGCTGTTTACAATACCATTTCTATGGATTATATTACATGGTGCAGTGGATTGAAATGTTTAAAAATGAAACTGAAAGTTTCAGCTACAGTAGGCCTGCATACTTCGTCTAATTTATTATTGCGTTAAATATATACTATACTTTCAGGTAGAATTATTAAATCTTCTTCTAGGATAAAGACCTTTAGATTTCTCAAATATTTTTGGGAACCTACTCTGTGTATTTATTTTTTCACAATCACGGCGAAAGCTTCTAAAGATGCTGAAATCTTAAAACCCTTTATCTTGAGTACTAGACGTTTACTGTAATATATTACAGCCGTAGATATTTCTTATTTAAATAGAATGCATCTTATATAAGCTGAAACGATACAATAGGCTTGCTATGTTTCAGAACAATCTTATCATTTATTTTTCTTTAAAGCAATTATTTTTAATTTAATTGATTTATGTGTTGCAGTTATTGGCTACAAATTGCAGGTAAAGTTCGCTATGTCCCATACCTTGCGTTAAGTACATCCATTTCTTTACTTCATTGGTGGCTGTCAAGATTAAGATAAGTGGGGTCAGAGCACCAACAAACGTTAATTATTACTGTCTTCTCGACTGCATTTGTTAGTATGTATCATATAACAGAATTATAAATTTATCATTTTCAAACATTTCTAATTACTTCCTTTAAAATTTAAAGAGTGTTTACACCCTGAACAAGGCGGATGAACAAAGGAGGACTTCACTAAAAGTACATTTTTACAAATTATTATAATTCAGCTGTTGTTTGTCATGCGATATTTATATATACAGAAACACTAGCTTATGTATACACAGTCTGCCGAACAGCAATGGTCAAAATCCTGTATTATGTATACATTTTAGTTATTGATTCAATGTGTATATATATATATATATATGTGTGTGTGTGTGTTGGATTATGTGAATTATAGTAATTTGTAAATACGTATTTTTAATACACTAAAAGGTACCAATATTTAGTATTTAATTAGCTACTTTAATAGTAAAAGCAATCTTTTCACTCCCAATAAAATAGGGGCTTGCTTGAAGTCCTCATTGGTTTATCCGATTTTGAGAGTTATAAGGGTAAGAAATTTCTTGCACAAAACTTATCTTTCCCTTAAAGAAAGCCACCAAATTCATCAAATTGAAACTACGTTATTATGACTATAAAGTTATCGAAGTTGTAATGTTAAGTTATTATGTCATTATTATTTCGTAGGCCGATTTGAAAATCATGCGCTTATTAACATAAGTAGGTATTACATTTTAATTTTTGCTTGTTCTTATTGGAATATTGTGCGGTGAAACGAAATTTTCCCGTCTTAGTAATTGTATTAGGCCTATGTAATTTTAAGATTACTATGAACAATTATTATTATTATAACCAGGGCTATGATATATATATCTAAATACTTCACATACTTTTAGTTTCAAGTTCTACATTTCTTCCTTTGAGATATTATTTCAGAGATTTAACGCATTTTGATATGTTTATTTCACATATCTTTCATATGTTACCATTCTCATGTTCCTGATATGAATAAATCGTGGAGCTCAATTAGCTTATTTGAATTCGCCAACGAATGGGAAAAATGCTACTTTTTGATGCATTTTACACCATACCTTTCACATGTGACTATTCTCCTCAAAAGAATAAATCGTGGAGCTCAATGAGTTTGTTTGGATTCGCACACGAATGAGAAAAAACGCTATTTTTTACACCGTTTTGAGACATTTTACTCAACGTTTTATCCTTATTGTAGTCCATATTTTACCACCCTTTTTTACGAAAAAAATAAACACTTGGAAAGCTTTTTCCCTCACACGGTGACATTAATGTTCATGCATTTCCAGATGAGCTGGAAATTTGAAATTTGCCAAACATAAGACGATAAAGTTCCAAAAAGTTCAAATTGTCAAAACGTTATCCCCGAATAAAGCCGTTGCAGACCTTGCTTGGAGGTCTATTGTGGCTAAATTTTAAGCCTATGAGAGTAGGCTATATAAATACACGGACTCTATCTCCGATGCATTGTCAGTTCATACAGAAAGCTTTCCCGAGATCCTCACTTGGGGTTTGGAGGCAGAGCGAAGCAAGTATGCATAAAAAGCAGCTTGTTTGTACTATCCGTACAAGTCCTCTCCCTGATCGCCTATTATCTATATAGTAAATATGGTGATAGGCGTTAAGGTAATTTAAAATGTTGTAGTAGCCTAATAGTAAGTGCATTAATAATATTAATATTAATAATAATAATAATAATAATAATAATAATAATAATAATAATAATAATAATAATAATATTAATAAACACATTCATCATAATTCTACATGATGACAGTAAAGATGAAAAATTAGGAAAGAGAGAAAAAAGAAGTATTGTAGAACTTCTCTACTTGTTTCTAACAAGATACACAAGGATTAAGACACATAATGCCAGATAGTTGTTGCACAAGTGTTTTGTTGAATAATTATTATTTTTATTATTGTTATTGTTGCTTTTATTATTAATATGCAATAAGGAATAAAGCAACAACAATATAATGTGCAATGCTCACGTGCACTGCCGTTACATTAGCACTGCTTTAATGCATTATTTGTTTGCTTTACTTGCGAACAGAAATTTTGCATGTTGCATTATTGGTCCGCTCTTTTGCTATCTTGTGGAAGCTCCTTCTCAATTTAAACCCTCCGCTAGACGAGAGAAGGATTAGTCAATAGTTGCCTCCCTCGTCCCCCAACCCCCTTCACGCGGATGGTGGCAATGTGTAATGCCATCGCATAACGCTCTATTGGATTCCCATAGAGAGCGTAATAGAAGCTTTCATATCGCTGGTGAATACATATAAAAACATCATTTGTGTCGGTTAACTTCATTTTGTTAAATGATGTTACTTCATTCACATGTTCACATCACTCCCCGCAGGAGGAAAACACTGAGCTGGTATGTTGATATAATCTGGATCGTGGATGTATTCTAATTTTTAAGATAATGAAATTTTCCTTTTTTAATATATGTAATTATAATCCAATTTTAAGATACAATTTTATAACTATGTAGGACTAAACATTGTTGTGTGTACTTCTCATGGTTATGATGATGGATAGCTTTTTATAAAATAAAAAAAGCTCTGTGAAGAATCCTCTCATAAATGATGAAGCCAAATGCCAGTTTCATTTTGACCGAGTAAACTGTATTTTTGAAATTATATGAAACACTGTCCCATAGGCATTTATTTGTTGTCTTTCTAGTTAGTGACGGTGTTGGATTCACAAATAGTAAACAGTTGTTTATCAATCCGGTACAAAACCTTCAAACTGTGTAAAAAGAATGCAGACATGCTATATTCTGAAATTAACGAAGATCTACACAAAAATGAAAGTATTATCAGTCTGGACGTATAATCTGAGGAAAAAGCTCTATTATATCAATTATAAATTGTCATAACATTTATGTATTTGTATTTGGAACGCGAAACTACTTTGTAGAAAATCATAAGTGGAATGGTAGTGGACATGCTGATTTTTTTGTAACGAAAATCGCGACACAAAAGTCGCCATTCAAATTGACAATTCGCAGCCACAGTCATTTGGGTTGCCTGATCCTCTGGGGAACATGAATTGAACAATAAAGCAAGGTGCTACTGGAAAACCAACGTTGTGAATACTTCTATTTTACCACAGCCGTAATTACGAGAACTGTTTAGCTATAATTAGTAAAACCAGACATGAAAATGCAAGGTATATTGCAGGTCTATATTCCGAACTGATATTGTTTTTCGTTAATTTATTTCGTGAGCTCGTGTTTTTATTAGATTTTAAAAATAAAATAGTTCTTTATTCTCTCCAATTCATTTTTGGTCATAATCAAATCAGGTTACTGGATACGCCATAGTGTAGTTGATTAAGCGTTAAGGGTTTGCGCTACAAACTAGAAGGTCGCGGGTTCGATTCCCGAGGCCATTATAGTTACAGTGAACGCCACTCAATGTAATCACGGATAATGTTATCAATCGGGTAATGTTATTGTGATAAAAGATTCGGTTTATGTTATCACAGTTTTCTTTTCATGGCTTTATTTCCAAGTACTGTACTCAACTGCATTCTGTTGTACTGGAGGTAGCAATACTGTTCCCTGCTCACAGGATGATCCGTTCGAGGGGGTGGCATTACCTAATTTTCCCTTTTAAGCAATAAAACATGTTTCACCCTACGGTTAAGCTGCAGCTTTTGATTTACGAAGATAACAATGTTGACATGCAATGATGGCTAGTATAAAATGAAAAGACTTGAACAGACAGGCGTTAGGTGTTTCGCTACGCGGTGTTCACCACAGATCAGTATAGACTTCCAAAAACACTCTTAACTGAGTATGGAGTATTGGTTCATGGACTCCTAAAGGAAAGTAAAAACAATTAAAAGCTTTATAACGCTAATTCATACATAAGATAAAACAGTATAAAACAGAATTAAAAATCACTGAATCACTATAGGGTAATACAGTAACACACTGCAAGCAACTATTTTTTCAACAAGTTCAGCGTAGGCTATTATATGTAGACAATGGTGCTAAAATTTTCATAATGGATGTAGCCAAGAATGTATATAAAATCCTTTTGTAATATGCAATATGACATGGCCCTAGTACTCCTCAATGTGCTTTTCGCCTGTTGGTAACAATTGTGATGATAATATTATAAGGGAACAGAGAAATAGAGACAAAGCGAGAGGGAGAGAGTCATGAGTTTCCGAACTTAAGTGCACGTGGAAAGTTAAAGTTAGTTTGCGCTATTATGCAGAACTTGCTAGTTCGTCTTCTTCGATATTACTTCCCCTCCTTCTCCCCAACGTTCTCTTCTTACTCTTTTTTTTTCTCTTCTCATTCCTCTTTTCCTCATGCTTGTTCGTCTTAGCCAGTTAATTTGTTTTTTGGCGGTATATTGATGACAAAGTTATCCTGTTCTATACATTGTCTAAATTACCATTACTTACGCCATTGAGCATGCCATGCAGTACGGATAGTAAAAAATAACGTTACTGTTACTAATAATGTGAAGGAAGTCTTTACATAAAATCAGTGTAACGTTTTCTTTGGAAAAGTAATTTCATAATCTCGAGCTGAAAAATGAACAAATTCGTCATATTTATTCTTTATAAAGGCAGTTTGCTATGAAACTAAGTATCTAAAGATTTTACCTCCTAAAAACGCTTTTGTAGTCTGCACCGAGGAACAACCAAATTATTTCCAGCGCTAGTATAAAGAGGCGTGTACAGTAAACCAATAAGAGATACTGAATTAAAACTATTTTCATACTTTGATAAAACAGTAGAGAAGACATAGAGAAGAGTAACTGTCAAAATATTAAATGAATTAAAAGTAAGATTACAATATTCACGCCGATCACATTCTTTCGAAATTATCTTAAAACTTGTCGATATCATACTAAATATTCTACTAGTAAAATGGAGTGGTAATGGATGTATTCTACTTGTAAATGGAGTGGAAATGGATGATGTAGCTAAAAGTTGTGTAGTAGTAGTAGTAGTAGTAGTAGTGGTGGTGGTGGTGGTGGTGGTGGCGGTAGTAGTAATAATAATAATTGTTGTAAGTACAATTTTAATATCCTCAACTAAAATGATAATACATCTTAAGGAGATAATACTGAAAAGTAAGAAAATAAGGAATACTTCGTAATTTAGTTTCGTCGTGCACTCTTTCAAAATATCCTTTAGTCTCTCTTTTGTAGCCTATATTCTTGGTAATAAAGGAAATAATATAAAAAGGAGTATACTTATACGAATATTCCATAGGCTACTTAAGGAATGTATTCCAATTTGCAGGTAAAGTATGGTAATAATATTTGAAAACAAACTTGTACCAAACCCACAACTTGATAGAGAATCGTTTATTCGATAGGCATGGAAATCAGATCTTGTTATCGGGTTCATCTAATACGGAAATGGCTACCGGTTCAGATGAGGAAATGCAATTCTGAAGTGGAGATTGCGTGGTTACCCTCTGCGAGTAATGTAATGTTTCTCTGTCAACTTTTCCGCTCTCCTAGTGGATCTCTCTATTTAGATTTTATAAAGAACTTAGCAGGTGCTATCTTCCTGCTTATGCATTCTATGTACGCATTTTTTTAATAATTGATAGAGTGCATTACAAGAAAATGGAATAGTATTTAAAAAGCAAATTAGTTTTCATTTAAAATACCTAGGTAGAATTCTTGTACAGGATGAATCAGAACTCCATCGACAAACTTTCACAAATTGTTCAAGGATATTATCTGAGTGTTTTGATATTAGATCCGTCGGCCCGTGTTAGATCCCCGGTACCTCCTCTGATTTTTCCGAGGTAGGGAGGTCTGGAACAGAGTGCACTCAGCCTCGTGATTCAAATTGAGGAGCTACTTAATAGAGAGGTAGCGGTTCCAGTCATGGAAACCACCATTAACGGCCGTGGGTGTCGAAATGTTGACCATATGCCCCAATCCTGCCATCTGCCTATGGTAGATGACGCAGTGGTCGGGTGGTAGGCCTTGTCCCTTCAGGGATGTAGCGCCACGGAGTTTAGTTCTTTAGTTTTGATATTATGAACCCATGGTCTCCGGTAGCTCACTACAGAGTAATTTCATTGCTTTCGTTTTTAACCTAACTACCGTTATATCTGTTTACTCGGAATATGATTGTTACCACGCTAACCATAGCCTTTCACTTTGTCCTGTGCATAGTAAAAGCACGAACGGCCGTCTAGGCCCGTGCGTTGGATTTATTCTATGGATAATGTATTTAATATGTATATAAGAATAAAGATGCACCTTACCATACCATACCATACCACTGCTGTAGCAGAGTGTAGTGGAGTGTGTTTACATTACGGTCCGCCACCAGTGAAACTACTCATCACCTGCTGACAATTGCAGTTATTTATTTTTAAGGCTTAGATAACCAAATATTACAAAAAATGACACGGAAAACCCAAAATTATACTGTTATGTTATTTAAAGTAATTGTATGAAATGTCAACCGCCATGATCACGACAAACTTCACAGCGACGCCTCATGGACTGTCGCACACGCTCAAGCATCCCAGGAGATTGGCTCACATCGTCAGCTGCTGCTACAATCCTAGAAACATTGCCTCGCCTGTGTACAATATCGTAGCAGGAAAGTGTTGGTTGCAATTGTCAGGAGGTGACGAGTAGTTAGACCGTAATGTAAAAACCCTGTACTGCGCTCTACTACAACAGTGAAAGGCTGTGGTTTGCTTAGTAACTAAAGATCTCGCACTATATCTGTGCCGATGAGACAGTTACTCTCTAGAGAGAGACATGCTATTGTGCGAGAGAGAGAGGTAGCTTGGCCTTTACAAATAAAAAGGAAGGTACCGGTACTGTTGTGCGAGAGAGATAGGTAGCAGGCCAATCGACGCTACAGTTCCCATGAAAACATAATGCAATGATTTAGGCAATCGGCACAGATTTCGTGCGGGATCTTTATCATATTCCGAGTAAATAGGTACAAAGTAGTTAGGTTAAAAATGAAAGAAATGAAATTACTCGGTAATGAGCCACCAGAGACCATGGGTTTCTTATATCAAAACACTCAGAAAACATCCCTGAACTACTTGTGAAAATTTGTCGGTGGAGTTCTGATTCACTCTGTATATTTTGTTATGCCTATTTTTCTATTGTGTGTATCGTATCTCATTGTATAAAGAGAATAGGCAACATTTTAGGCTTCTAGAAGCCGTTATAAAGCAAGCCGCAAAGCTATCCGAGGTATATAGTTAGTACGCTGTGTATAAATAGGTACATCAGGAACCAAGTCTGAGTCACAGATCAGTAATTGCCCGTTCCTGCTGAAAACATAATTATTCCGATCTGTTTCTCGGTCCATGAATTTTATCATACAATATGCCAACTCTTATTTTAATACTATTTTAGGAGAGAGTGACTAGGTGCAGAGGGAAGAGACATTTATCTTATATATTATATATAAGTGAGGGAGAGTAGGCCTAAGTATAAAACAAGAATGAGAAATGGAGATTCAGACAAGTAAAGAATGAAGTTACGCATTGATAAACACTGGTATTAAAGAAGTTGCCAGCGACTTCTATAGCTTAGGGGTCGAGGGTGAAGAAATCTGTTCAGTTTTACCTAGTGGATAAATATGCTTATACTGTATGATTGTGCTTCCGAAGTAATGGTAGACAATATTTTATTAATATGTTTTGAAAAGGGTTGGTAGAGTAAAATCATTCGGAAAAAATACCTTTAATGCAGGCAGAAACCTGAAGCTATTCTTAATAATATATTATATTCGCCGGGAAAGCTTCCGATAGTTTCTAATTACTTCTTATGTTAACAGGCACGCGTATATGAGATTGATCTGTTGGCAGAGTCTTCTACACATCTTGGACAATTTTTTAATTTAAATTATTAAATGGATTTTCTTTTGCCTCATGAATAATATAGTATTCTCAACATGGTTATATTCTCTTTCGATGAATTAATAACAATAAAAATATAATACTCATGACGATAATGATGATATTGATAATATTAATAATAATAATAATAATAATAATCTCATTTTCGTTGTGTAGGCGAATTATTGCTAGAATAAAAATAAAAATATCACATTATTAAAATATGCAAAAAAGCGATGATTAGAGTTTGCCTGGGGAATAGGTGAAGAGAAGAAACTACTCGCAGAACTTTTTAGTCAATATCATTACCCTAATGTTATCAAAAGTGAAAATTTATACCTTACCTATTTCAGAGCTGAATTTATGTATTGGTAGGTCTATATCCTTCATCAAATGAAATAGTGAGAGGGATTTAAGTTTGAAATTGATTAGAAAATTTTCAGAGTAATAGCTGATCTTCAAAAATGACAGTCATAACACGTGGATAGAAATTCTTACATTTTAAATGAAGCATTACTCTTTGAATATCTGCCTATACATCTGCTTTTATAGGATACAATCTTTTCAGGTGACGCATTTATACGTCAGTTGAAGTGAAGAGGTTAAAGAATAGCCTATACTTTAAGGATTTGCCATGTGTTCAAAATGCAGGCCAATCCCATTTTATTTTCATGATGGTCGTTTAAGTTATTTAAGAGATTTTCTGTATGGCAATGGTTGTGGAAGCATTAAATTCCCGTTGAAGGAAGCTCGAAACTACCCATTTATTTTATTCACACATTTTGTACAATTTGTATCCGTAAAATGGCTTTATAATGTATATGGTGATAGCAAATCATGTAATACTGATGTTGCAGGCATATGCCTATTGCTTCTATTTTTGTACCTTTTGTTTTACAATGTTCGTTTGTTAAAGTGAACGTCATTATCAGCCAGTTTGATTGATTTTGTTACCAGAAGTATTTTATTCTTATGCTATCCTATTTTTCATTTTTTAGGCATTAGTAATTATTGCTCATTGACTTAGAACCTGCAGTCTGATATAAACTGGGCCCGGATTTTGATGATCTAAAAATATTTTTAAAAAATGAGCTATAAAATGGCCCCAAAATTAAAAAAGACCCAACAATTTATATGAAAATACTAGTTTATTCATTAGATTTGTGCCTAATCTACATTTAGGTTACTGACCCAATTATAGGCTTGTAAATACGTACGGTTAAATGCAAACGGCAAACACCGTCTTTCTACAAACAAATTAAAATTATAACAAGATTCATTTATTTATACTTATTTACAGTTCCGATAGTATTCAATGTAAGTAAATTCACAGACACTCTATATATAACTTATATTGCAAGAAACTAAACAAAATGAGAAAATAATGACTTTAAATTTAAAATTTACCCAAAAATACTAATGACCTAAAAGTAAAAAGTGGGGGAAAATGAACAAATATTGACCCTAAAAATTACTATATTACAATCTAGGAATCATTATCAGAATATCTGCACTATTGGGCAACGTCCATGACGTACCAGTTAAAAGATGATCCGGGCCCTGGTTATAATAGAGATGAGTACTGTTTTCAATCTCTTTTCATTTTGTAACTACTGTATAACACGATATTATATACTTTTATATTCCTTACTCCTGTGAAATTCTTATACTGTTATATGTAGACTATTGATGTGAAGTTTCCCATAGCAATGTTATGATCAGAAAGATAAAATAAAAATGGATGTAATGCAATCTATTTATGATTATATTTTACTAAGGTATAGTAAAACGTAATATATCACAGCAAAGGATGAGAAAAATGATGATGACGATAGAGATTTCAGTTCAGGAATTCTATTTAAAATACGCATAGCTATTTTATTAGCAACGTATACGATGACACATTATCCAACTAGGGTGTGAAAGGATAGAATGTGCGTTTATGTCACAAACTGACTGACGTTCGCGTGTTCACATTTCAAGGAATCCTTAGGGGGACAAAACTGAGGTCATGCCCACCCAGTCCCACAAGACAACCATCATTTATATGATATAATGATGTACGCACAAGCCTCTTTTTTCCACGCTTGAGATTGTTAATTTCTCTTTCTTTGTAATATTTATTCTCGAGGGGACTAAAAAGAGTAACCAGTGTAGGAGGTCTAATAATAAAGGATTAAGTTAGCTTCTATTTGATGTAGAATCATTAATATTCGATACAAAATAGTTTACGTTGGAATAGGGCAAACAAAGCAGCCAAAGCGGTGTATCATGGAAGTAATCATTAATGGAACGGCGTTGCCTTTGTGTAGAATCATTTTTTGAATACTGAAATCATTTTATAACCATCAGATTAAAAATTAAAATTTCTTTTAATCTGATGATTTCTATCGCCAAAATTTGTAATATGAAAATTCCGCATTTTTGGAATCATGTCGGTCAGGGTGGTATATAGTTAGTGTTCCTGTTTTTATTCTCGAAGGTCGTGAGTTCAAACCTGACCGCGGACGATGGACGTAAGAAACCTAGAGACAAATTCCTTTGGGAAACAGATCGTCGCGTGTCGATATAGGTACTCCAGCTAAGGCATGTAAATATCTCCGGTTTGTTGGAATTCTGTCTCAATTACAGTACGGGTATAATACTCTGTACATGACATAGAACTGTCAGATTTACGCATCTATAAATGCTATGGATCTTGGTGGGATTGAACCTTCGAACTAGAGAAGATGCCAAGGAAAACTGCTAATAATATAGTTTATAATTGAAGCTTACATACCATTTTGGCGAAGGAAACGTTTTATGTTGATATCCTAATAAACTATTTTTTAATACATGTGAGACTTTTTTTCTCTTACACCCGATATATTTTTCTTAATACACCTTGTATAGACGTAATCAGGACAAGGAATACTGAAGATAATTCTTTAAAGGTTCTTGGTTTAGAAAAACCCGGAGCTGATGAAATGATTCATTTTTAACTATTAGATACAAGCCACAATAACAGTACTCTAATAATAGCCTACTATCATGTCCGTATTAGTCTAATGCTTTATTCAGTGGTTAGCTAGCAACTTCGGGTCCTCCCGTAGATATTTTCCTGGGGTCCCCTACAATAGTTTTAGCTGAAGGATAAATTACTTTAAAATGATAAATCATGTAATAATATTGATTACTGATCTAATATGATGACAGCCACAACTTTTAAATATGCTGATAAATCTACTGGACTGACAATATTATCGACTGAGATGATTCACTTTGATTTATTGTCTCTATTTTACAGTTGTTACCAAGGGCCATAACACTTCAATTTAACAATGCTGTATTTTAAACATGTCAATTAATATGAACCCAAAATACATTACATACTCGTACATATGGGTGCATCCTGGAGATCAAATTCTGTTGTCGTGCAGATTTATTAATAGTGAAAACCGAAATTTCCGATTACGATTATTTGTCATTACTACAGTTGTGACTTGTAGGCCTATTTTCCCCATAATACTTTCTATAATAAAGAACCAGTAGTTTCATTGGCTAGGCCTAATACCTTTCAAATACATAACATTTTAAAATTGATATGGGTCCCAAATGCACGGGCCCTCCCACATCGCAGGGGTCTGCGGGGGCTTTATCGTTGTTGCTGTTTTACTACGATTCTAACTAACTCCGTGGTGCTAACATCCCAGGACCGTTGCGTCATCTACCTTAGGCAGACGGCAGGATTGGGGGCATGTGGTCAGCACGCCGACACCCACGGCCGTTAATAGTGGTTTCCATGACCGGAGCCGCTACTTCTCTTTCAAATAGCTCCTCAATTTGAATCACGTGGCTGAGTGCACCTCGAACAGACCTCCCTAACTCAGAAAAATCCAAGGAGGTACCGGGGATCTGTAGTCAGCAACGCTAACCACAAGACCACGCCGGCGGTCCTACGATTCTACACCTCTATTAAAAGGCTAGCAGCATTTTGGCTTTCTTTATCGTGCATAGGTGCATTTTCCCTTGGTCGTTAATTGTCCAAGGTTGTATTTGCTGCTTTCTCTCTACGGTATCATTTATTTTGATAATGAGCGTTAAGTATCGAAGTTTAATTTTTCGGGCAACTGTCATTTTCAGTATATTATGAAGACAAGGAGAACTGACTGTAATTGCTATGAGGATTGTTAATCAATATTCACCTTCAGTACGTTATGCAACCACATCATGGAGTTCGTACTAGGTGAATGGTTGTTATAGATAGAATCGTCTCTGTTGATCAATGCATGTATTGACGTTGCATCTTACCTGTAGCAGCCGTGCCACCGTAAAGAAAAAGGTTGCAGTTATTTCAGAATCTAATTAGAATTGTATGTGTAATTTAATTGTAGAAGTACCCTACTATAATTATCGACCACACAAGCACATTCATATACACACATACTGCATTATGTTTTGAACAATCTGAAATAATGTGGAACAGTTCCTTGATGTTACGGATTTGCTGAAGTTTTGTTTTCAAGAAAACTGTAAATGTTCATGTTAATGTGTCTAATTTTGCGTTGTTAACAATATTGATTGGCTAATTGAAAGCAGATAAGTATATAACTGGGGACACACTTCCATTCTTTTTGTTTTTTCTTCGAAGACAAGTAAAATGACCCTTTCTGTAGATGTTGTATTCCAATCTGTGAGGACATCAGCAACTTGGCCTTCGTTAAGGAAAAAAGAGTTATCGTGAAATATAATTCAGCCAACTTTCTGTGCCATCGCCTTCCATTGAGTTCTGTTTTAATTTTATATTCGCTTGGGAAAAATAACTAATGAAGGATATATATATATATATATATATATATATATTTAAAATCATACATTTATTATGTGACAATTTTACCGATTCTTGTCTGCTACGCAGAGATTGTGGTAATCTAATAAGACTAAACTTTATCTTCCGCTATGACGGCCATGTGAATCTGTAAGGTGAAATTAGATACTTATACTAAACAAGGAATGGGAATAATGATTTAGCAAGAATATGTTTTGAAGTGATCGCACATTCACGCTGATTGGGCTGAAAAAGTATCCTACGTCCAAGCCTGATGGTAATGAAGTCATCTTGTCGTGTTCCTGCTAATCAGTGTAGAATGTGGCTTCAGTCACACATATGTGAGATAACGTGCATAATAGAAGCTGTATCTGCTCACGTTCAACAACACCTTTAAAGTGATGAAGTGCAGACACGTGTATTTCTCTTCCCCCTCCCTTCCACCTCACTCTTCTCACCTCCTCTGTCTGCAGTAGGTCCCAGCTGTGGTCCATGTGCCAAACAAATCCGCATCGTTGCTCTTAGAATTTACTGTTCACATAAAGTGAGTAAGAGTAACTGTAGAGACGATTCAGTACTAAACGTCATTTTATTTTTACAAGAAGCAACAGATTTCTAGGAACAATTTGCGTAAACTTAAGCTTATCTATACAAGGAAAAGCTCTTATACAATGCAGTGCATCACGAATTTGTTCTGTCACATTTCACCTTTGATATCGTCTATAGAAGTGACACATTACATTCAAACTTTTACAGTTTAATGTGGGTAACATTATCAGTCCATTTTTCTTATAATTTATGTGTGAAATTCATATATTAAAATCAATGTTTCACGAAGGCAAAAGCCGGTTTTAACAGACAGAAAACCGAGAACTTAAAAATGTCGATCAGTTCAAGTAGACTAAGGAGAGAAAAACGAATCGACGAACTAACTACTTATTAGTCTAAATTTCAGAAATTTTAAACTATTCACGAAGTCAATGAGCACGTTGGTTACAGTTTGAAGCCATATTCTACAAAGAACGAGGCCTCTTTTAACCACAAAATTCTTAATTTCTTTCTCAGTTCAAAGCCCTTACTGGTTCGTTTTCACCGGTTGGGATATTGGAAGAGAATGAAACGTAACTGAGTTGAAACGAACGGTAATTTTCCCCATGTTACTTGTTCATAGAATAATAAAAATGATAATAATAGATTATGAAAATAATAAATATGAATACTTTGTGCCGCTACGCTCAGATGAACCAGTTTGATGTTGAATCTGTGCAAGTTTGCGTGTCTTTCTAGTGATCTCTAACAATTACTATATTGGTTCTAATCTAAACCTTTTTGAAATGTGTTATTTTTAGTACATAAGCTTAAGTGTAGGCTATATTTTTAATATTTTAAATGTACATCAGCTAATAAATCACCTTTCAGTTTGAATTGATAATTCACTGTCGTTTCAATTATTTTACCTCTATGGAAGATTGATTAGTTCAATAATATACTGTAATTTAATTTAGTAACCCTAAATGATGATACTCCATTATTACTCTGTTAGCCTATTATTATTATTATTATTATTATTATTATATTCGTTTACGGCCATTAGAGACCACGTTAGGCAACAGTTTAACGTTTCCGGAAGCCTTCTTTGCAGCCCAAAATCTTTGCATTCTTTCTCTGGTAGCCTGTCTTCTTTCTTCTGTCCATTCACTGTTCAGTTTTGGTTCGTCATGATATTCTTGAAATTTGTCGATCACTGACCTATACTCGTACTTTTTTTCGGTTCGGGATGTCTTCTGAATTTAGTCCAACCTGCTTGAGATCCTTTCTCACCTCCCTGAACCATTTGTCAGACACTTTATGTCTACTATCAAGTATTTTAAAAATCTGTTAGCCTATATTGTACGCTAATTATATTTCTTGGGTTGATTTATTTGTATTTATTAATTATATTTATGAAAATCATAATGAATACCGGTAAACTACAGATCTCTTGATGAGAATCAACATACGTAATTGTCAGCATTCATCTTTACGCTTTCCTTTCGAAGAGATTATTAGAAAGTTGGAAGAATTCTACCACATAATGTGCTGTGTGTTATCTTTTAAGAATATAGAAGTAAGATAGAGTTATCTAATGTTATGCGAGTATTGATAAATCAGATGTTACTAACAAGTCAAGCCTAGGCCTATATATCATGTATCAAAATATTAGGCAAAATTCCTAAGCTATCCTCAGGAAAATCTACGTAAGGAAGTAGAGGAGTTGAACATTCGAAGAGTTTTGCCATTGCTTTTTTTTTCCCCCAAAGTTTACAACTAGAAAATTATGAATGCAAAGCAAGCAACGCTAAGATAATGCTTCAAATTTTCAGCACATGCTCACAGTGAATAATAGTGATTTGGGCTGTGATCCTGTATCACATTCTCTTCAATTTTGTCGGTTATTACCAGGGCCCGGATTCTGATGACCTAATTATCATTGTACACACAAAGTTATAGACTAGTTTGTACATAATCGTAAAAACTGTAATTAACTGTATTGTTGTGAATGTTCTTTTCCACGGAAATTTAAACTGGCACTGAAGCACTGACGAGTCAAAATTCGGCATTTCCTTTTGTGGTCTGCCGGATTATATTGTTGTTTATTGAGGGTAAACAGTAGTTTGCACTCTCAAATCCAAACAGATGGCAGACTCTGGTGTCAAGTCAATCTAATAACAATAGTAATATAATACAAAATTTTGGCGTTTCTTTGATTCTTATTTCCGACTGAGACATGACAACTCTTAACGCAGAATTTTTCCTTCTTGCAAAAAAACAACACTTCAAAGACAGCACCGCTAGCTACCAAAAAGTTAATACACTCAATGTAAATACGTGAAAATGACTAAATAAGGAAGCAAATGACACGAAAATGACAAAATAATGACCTAAAATTGAAATAAATGCCCTAGAAATAAAAAATTGCTTAAAATGACCAAAAATGACCTAATAAAAATGTATTTCTATATTCTAGAGGCCATGATTAGGATTTATCTACAAGTTGGCAATGTCTATGCAGCATCAATAAAAAGATGACATGTCATTAGAATCCGGGCCCTGGTGATTCCTGACTACAGATCAAAGCTTACTTTGTGGAAACATCAGTATTTAAGTTAAAAATGCTTAATCCTATGTGAGGCCAAGGAACTGCCTGGGTCAGTGAGCCATAAGATTGTATATTGTGATCTCGTCTACGTCATATGCTTCTTTCATAGTTTACATTCTTTATGTTCTGTGTTCTTTCTTATTTTTAAATTTAAGCTGGGCGGGATTTGGGTTTGTTTGACAGTAGCAAACACATCCTGAAGCGTAACTCCTGAAAGCTCGCGCCAGTCTGGATGATCTTGTGTATTTATATCCAGCACACTTTGGACACGTGAGTTTAAACTTGCGACAGCTGTTTCCACGGCATGTGGGGTCCAAGAAAACACACTCACCCTTCAGTTCAGACGGGTGAGTTTTTCTCCAACTCTGTAAATAAGGGTGGCATAGACACATACATTCTACGCTATCTTGGAATTAAATTCTTTCAGAGTTCATTTAGATCAGCCTCCGTCACATGCAACACTTGGAAGTGGGTTTCCTTGGATTTACGTTTTATTTTCTGTCTCGTATACATTTCCATCAATGACATGTGCAACAGGCGAATAATCGATTCACTGAGTACGACTGTGGGATGATGGCAGTGCATGACACTACAATGGATGAGTTGTGAAACTTAATACCATACTTCATAATACGAAGTATTTGTCAGGGTTCAGAAGCCACACGAGAGTATTTAAACAAAGTGAAGCAGATCTGTTAATTGTTATGAACAATGTGAGTCACATTAAATGAACAATGTGAGTCACATTAAATGCGCACCAAATCAGCGGTGTACCTTAAAAATACTTTAATTCCGCACAGAGCACATATCTGGGAACACTCGAAAGGCGTATATGTTACATTTCTGGGAACCATTTTATGCGCGTAAAATTTAATACTGCTAAGAGTAACACTTGTCAAGAAAATCTGGTGGGAAACATAACTTTCTCTGCTCAAATAAAAATTGTGCCACTTAGCATAGTAGGCCTATGACATTCTCTTCGTGTAAATTGGTTGTAAAAATGAAGAGAAAGTCGTTACCTCGTTTCGAATCGCATCCCTAAAGGATACATAAACCAAATGAAACCCGTTTAAATGTTGTTTAAATTTGTTATATGAGATGCTTATGAGAAGAGCTGAAATATTTATTTGAAATATTTTTTCGCAAACATTATCTGAAGGGTATTTGCATAAGCTACCCCTACCTCTGTTTGTAAAAAACTCCGTCTTGGCTGGTACAATAAAGCTCTGCATCGGATTGAAACAACTAAATTGCAATGGAACCTCTTCTTCTATATCAGAATGTGAAGTGAGAAAGTTGATTGCCCATACTTACGGTAAAGAAAGTTACGTGAGTGCATTAATGAGATTTTATGTGTCCTTCGGGGATGCTATTCGAAACACGGCAACGACATTCTATTCTTTTTACACATGTTAATTCAGTTATAATTATGATTATTGTTAGGCCTATTATTATCATGATCATTATCAGTGGCGGCTCGTATCTAAAATTAGTGGAGGTGCTGCTCCAGAAAATGTTTAGTCTTTGTTTTAAAATTATGTAAAAGGAAACATACATATATAAAAAGAAGATTTGTTCAGAAACTTCATAAAACTTTAAAAGAACAAAATCAACATTTTTTACTTACTTTAATCTAAATTGTACAGTTCAAGGTTGATCTAGTCGTTTAAAAAGGAAATCCATACTTCTTTATTTAATTTCCGCGAAAAGATCAATAATTTTCTCCTTGATCTGCCATGGATAAAGTTTTCTGTTAAATAAAAGAACCGAAAAAAATGAATCAAATAGAATAGGTGGAAACAAGATGATAATCTAATTCTACACTTTATCACATTCAAGAATATGGTACATGGCTTTTAAGCACAACACACGCGGAGCAAAATAAATAAATAAATAAAAACAAAATACTACCCTCCACCAGTACGCCAGGGTCGGCACTAGACGATGGTATAGAACATAGTCGAACAATTTGAATGTATCAGTCTGTCACCTCATACAGTTGCTGACAGAATAGTGGAACTGAGTTCTGATTTAGAGTCACAATTAATTAATTAATTAATTAATTGCAAACTATGAAGTGGTATTCCTTAGCACTGGGTGACAGTACAAAGAAACTGCAAAGATATGAATATACTGCTCAGTGACCTATATTTTTCGGAGGTCATGATGAACACATGAATGTGACAGAATAGTGTCTAGAGTTTTGATATGACTTACCGTTTAGCTACGAAAGGTCTTCACAGACCTTAAAGTTGCGTCTGCCGTACCACATAAAGATGACACACGTGGCATTGATATATTTGAGGAAGTTTTTCTTGTTACAACAAATATGAAATGTCACGTGGTAAATTAATTTTAGTAGCCACTGATGGAGCACCTGCAATGATAGGAAATGTGAACGATTTTGCTGGACGATTGAAAGATTTTGTAAATGAAACAGGGTTGGATGCAAAGGACTTGAAAGTCAAACATTGTGTGATCGAGCGAATCTATGTGTAGCGTCTGCAAATATGAAATATGTTATGTAGGCTACACTGTAAAGACGGTGAATTCCATTAAACAGTTATTTTCTAAGACGAATCAAATTAAAATAAACACACGATGCAACAAAAGTGATTACCATTTACTTTTAATTTTACGTTTGGTGAACACTACTTTAGAACCAAACTACTGGAAAATAATAGGTGCCAAGACCCAGTGAAAATTACCTTCAATTTCAAGGTATGGTTTAGTTTGGAGAAGGATTGTTATACTGATATCACTAAATGTTACCAATTGCATTTTATTTACTAAAATAATACTTTAATTCTTCAAATTATACTGCTACGCCACTGATGCAGCTTGTGACTGTATGGAAGTGACTTCGTGTTGTGTAGCCTACGTGAACGGAATGTGGATTGAGATGTTACGACGATTCTCCCTCACCGTGAGCTCTCGGATCCTGTTTCAGATCTACTTAAAATATATTTATTGGAGGGAATTCATAATCAGTAAGCTGCAAATGGACTAGTATTACTTATTTTAATATGGAAAATGATCACAAAATGTACTACCTCTAAAATGTGGAGAATAAACCTAGAATTTTTCAACTCTGAGTCACCACGATAATACAAAATATAATTGATGTTAACTGCAGGTTTATAAATCCTTTTCCTGGTCGTAATAATTTATCATTGATGAGTACACTTAGCTAATTCTCGAACAATGTGAAAGCATTTTATATCCCAACTATTGAATCTTTCAAATACCGTTGTTTCCAGTGAGATTAAAATCAATTATTCCTTAAATCTCATCTTTGACATGTGCGATCTTCGACTCTGTAAACAATTTATAGCCCTTGAATCCTGTTTATTTAATAACTACACCTTGCAGTTAAGAAAATCTGACATTTGTTTATCTGCATCCTGCCGTTGATTGTATTCACATGATGTAATATTTATTTCTGATAGTGTAGTAGGCCTAAGTAAAATAGGCCTATAAAAGAAACGCTGCTTTCCGTTTACTGCTGTAGAAAGAAGCTATTCAAGAAAGTTACTAGTGCTGTAGAAGTTAAATCCAGATGAAAAATAAAATAAAAGAATTACAAACTCTCTTTCCAATGTCTTCATCAACACGGGAAGGTGGTATAAATAATAGACTCAGACATCTGTCTATTTATGCCCGTCTCGCCGAGCGTCTGGTGTAACGAGAAACGATCTCCCTATGCTGAACGTGTTGATTTACTGTATAGTTATCTGTAATACCTATATTCTGCAGAAGTTTTACCGCGCATTTCTCAGAATGCAAACCTGGCACCGAAAAAGTATTGTTTCGGCTGCGAAGTCTCTGTGTTAATGTTTTGTAATATATTAATTATTATGTATGGCGATTTCGTAATTCAATTATTTTCTGTCTTACGTAAGAAAAACTGCCGTGCTTAATTCCACTTTTATAGACGTTAAGTAACAAACTAGACTGAATTCTAATGCAGTATTTTATACAATTTCCTTGGTTTCTTAAGTTTTACATAATGATAAATGACATCAATGGGGGAAAAAAAAATTACGGATAATATCTTGAAATAACTCAAATTCACGGCTAAAACGATCCCTATAGGTCCAATGATGCATGCAGCCTTTCCTGGAAGCCACGACCACTTCACAGTTATTTTCCTCTGTCCGTTTTTAGTTTTCAGCATTTGGTTGATTTAATAATTCAATCACGATATGGTAAAAATTGTAATCAAGTTCAGCGCTGAATTATTTGTTTTTTAAGTCTTTCTTTTAAGCTTTAAAACAAATATTATTCATTGGACGACTCGGTAGCATATGTCAGCGTATCATAATGTTTTCATCGGTAACTGAACGATTTTAAGAAGAAGTACTATAACTTTCCATATTTGCAGATATCGCTCACTAAATTGGATATTTCATGAGCCAACGTGTTAGGCTTGCCATTCCTATTACTATACAGTAAGTTTTCGATACATTGTCGCACTTTTAACATGGATAGGTTGACTGAAATTTCGTATTTACACGGAAGCTTTCAGAATTTTCCGGAAGATATAATTGAAATTTCCGACACGACTTTCATTGGTTTTGGCTCCCTGTGTTTTAGCCAATCGTTTCTCTGGCTCCTCTAGTAACAAGGAATATAGTTTGTGTTCGGATGTTGTTTGGTACAGCCGTCAAAGCTTAAACTCTGTTGAAATAGTGTACTTCCAAAATATTCAGTTCGTTTTAACAATTTGTTACGAATTAGTTGGTGCTGTTGGTGCCATGTAAAATATACGAACTGTAGTTGGTGTCTTTTTATATTCAATTTATTCCCTTAAAATCATTCAGTGTATATAGTGCAATGACATAGGAAACGTCACAAATTAAGCATTATAACACAGTAAAATAAAACATACAACATTAGAGAACAATAAGATTGTTATAAAATACATAGGTTGTAAATACAAGCTTAAAATAGTTCTTAAAATATTTACCGTATTTAAATTAATTAAATATTCTTCTATTGTATAAAATCAGTGGTCAAGCAAATATTTTTGCTTCGTCTGTCCGTACCACAGGCACTCTAGGTAGAGGAAGTATTGTTTCCGACTCTAATTTCGAAGTTGTGTTTTTAACATCAATGTTTTGAGGTCCCCTGAATCCAAAAATACTATTTTCATAAGTATGTTTGTGGGTGTGTCTGTTAATTGCCTACCTCAAGAACGGAAAATAGTGTAAAAAAATTTTATATTTGGGTTAGGAACCTTCTGAAGTTGTGACATGAAGATTTGGCGAGCTTTCCCTTTCAAAGGGACTTTACATGAAGAAAATGTCGCTTAAACGATTTTGTTTAACATTTGTACATGGGATGCTTATACTAATACCTAAAACTTATTTTTAACATTTTTCGAACAAAATTCTCTGAAGGATAGTTATAAGCCACCCACTGTTTTTAGAAACACAGTCTTGCCTGGTGTGCAGTAAGCTTTGCATCAGGTTCAAACAAATCAATATGCGCTCTTTCCAATATGCCTCTTATTCTTTATCAGAATTTGAAGTGATAAAGATGTATTTGCCATGCTTAGAGTAAAAAAAGTTACATGAGTGCATTAACCAGGTTATCATTTTTTATTTTTATTTATTTATTTATTTGTTAACTTTAGACATGTATAAAAGTTAAACTTTCTATTAATTGGATGAAATTAGGTAATTTATTGTAAAGTTTGATGTTCATATGTGCCACACTCTTTTGAAAAGTTTTTGTGTTAGTTGTACAGAGAGATTATTTTTGCGATGTGCCGAGAACGCACGGTCCGATGGCCTGGAAGTAAATCGTCGGCCGGTAAAGGAGCTCCAGCGGTACATCTCAAAAATAAGAATATATCAGTTAGAGCTTATTTATTTGTGTTTATTTAATTAATTTTGCATAACTCCCAAAAGGCTGTATTGCTATAACATATGCAATAATGGCGACTAAAATCCTTGGTTTGGCTACTGCATTCTGACTTGAAGTTTATTGTCCTGACTTAACCAACTATAACATTTATTATGAAATAGCCTAATATAACTAAAGAAGAGATTACTTGTTACCTATGTCATGTAGAAACCAAAAATATTGACACACTTAGTTTATATAACATACAAGTAATCTGTTCTGGGATTCAGCGATATGGTAGTGGCTTACAAAAATAACAATATCATTCGGGAAGTTTGACGACTGGGCAGAAGATCACTGGCTTACTGGTATAGTAGAGTTTTTCATTACATACCCAGCGGCTTCGAAGGAATAAACCATTAAGTCGGTGTTTCTTTATGTTAATTGATCTGACTAAGTTGGTCTTGGTTTCCGCTTTCCAAAACACAAGCAACGTTGCAATATTCTCTCATTGTTATCACTGACCTCAGTTCTTCCCTCGCGTTAATCAATTCACATGTGTTATTGTTTACTGTTACTAGATTTTGCAACCCCGGGGTCCTCTCCATGCGGAGTAGACGAGTAGCTGTCACAGCGGTCAAAGGACATTCTTAAATTTTGATTGACTGAGGTAACTAGCTGATTAGTGCGGTAAAAATCATGAACATGGTATGAGCTGTCGGCAAAATTTTCCTCTTAAGAAAAGGACACCACCTGGGCATGTAATGAGAAACTCTACGTTACCAGCTTACTTCTAGTTCAGATAGGGATATTCGCTCTCTTGTTACCGTACGATGTACGAATTCTCTGTTCCGATAGCCACTTATCCTAAATCACTTTTATGAAAGAATTGTACATCGAAGATCTTTTGAATACAAAGTCACTGCAATGTTATTGTAATGGGAAGTTATACATAGAAGGACCTCCCTCCGATATGTACAGGTAGGGGGAAAAAGAGCGGACCGACTCTTGTAGCTGATTTCAGAGCCTTGTGATACGTAAATAAATGTAAGAGATGTAATGGAAACGTTTGTTTTCACAAGCAATGTAAATTACGTGAAATTATTTTTCAATTCAAGGAATTTATCGGCACTAGAACAAATTTCAATACATTCCCTGCTATCCTGTGAATGCCGTTAGGCATGCGCAGAGGCTCATATCGGCAACTTAGATATATTAGTCGGTCCGCTTTTTTTCCCCTACCTGTACATAGGCACTGTTGAGCATTTCGTATTTATCATTGCATTTGTTAGTTACACTTACTGTTTTCACTGATATGTCAGTTCACAGACATGGTTACACAACGAAATGTTTCCCATTGCTTAAATGACATGCCTATCGCGATCAGTATTGTCGCGAGGGTTCTTGTTGACTTCCGTATCTCTGGTTTTATCTCTGATATAGCCCGCCAGAGGTCGGCATTGCAGTAACTGATACTATTGTTCGTGTTCCAGTCAGGTTCATATTCTTGTCAGGAAACACGATCACCCCCGCCTCGTATCTGCTTACACAGATGATATGACACATATACTGTATGAGACTAAGGTTCAAAATGAAGTCGCCAGTTGAATGTGTGTCAATAAAAGCAGGGCAATTGGATTTCAATATTTTTGTTCACGCTCACAGTTTGTTTCATGTCCAATACGAAAAGTGAAGTTTGGGTGTTGGTCTTTCCATCGCGCAAAATATTTTAGCTTAGGTACAAACTGTACAAAATCGTGCTTTTTCATTTTTATTGCATAATATTAATAGCCTGCGTGTCGGGGAACTTCATTTTCTGTGCAGAATATATTTTCTTCGATTAGTGCAGTCATTTGTAAAATGGTATATGCGACGCTCGGTAACTCTTATTTATAGCAACAATGATTGATGTTCATGCACTGTCCATTTTTTTTGGAAGAAAACATCTCACCTCAGGACTTTTGGGATCCTAATTTGATACTTAAGGCTTTTTGAATAACGTTTAGTTTGAAAAGGTCTTTGAGCTAATTGTATAGTATTAATTGTTATTGTCCTAATGATACATTGTGACACTAGCTTCGTTGCGGCTCCAACTTGTTATGGCTGAATAACTTAAACATTAGGGTTTTAGAAATAGCTTCGACAGATAAATACCGTATGGAGAGGTAATTATTTGGGGCTTCGTGAAGGCTTAAGAAAGTAACATGCACAAAGAACATAAATTTTCTGGGAAAAGATATATGATTCCAGGGAAGATTATCTGGATAACGAAGACAAGGGAGACAAAATAATTATTTGATTCACTGTTTGCATACATCAGGACATATTATACTCACTTAGTGATAGTAAATCTTCCACTTAAATGAACTAAACCTCTCCATATAATCCAAATTTTGAGAATCACCGAACAGGTTACAATTTTTAACGCTTATAAGCACTTATAAAACTTCACGCTAATAAATTGCTCTTCTTAGTTCATGCCGAAATTCAGATTGGATTATTGGAACGTATTTAGAAAGAAAATCGGTGATAAACTTGAACCTCCACAACAGCTTGAGATTCCGTGTTTCATTTTCCCCCATGAAATAATTCCTCTTGTTATTTAAACTCGTAAATGGCACTAAACCATCGATGCGGATCTTTTTTCTAGTCAGTCAACCCCACAGTATTTCAATACATATTCTCCATGTGTAAATGGAAAGGGTTTCGTATCGTCGATGAAATTACAGAAATACCGACATGCTTTTCACATTCTGCATGACCATCACTGATTGTCAGAATGTATAGAAAGACAGTTCCGTGTTACGTACACATATCTGTAATCTGTTTTCATTTCGGATGCCTATGTTAGTATATTTCTCTTTTGTGTTTACATATTTACTGGCGTTTCAGTTGATATGTTTCGAATATTACATCGTGAAACTTGCACATGTTGATGGCTCATTTTGTGAACACCCTATACATTTTATACTCTGGTATTATGGCGAATGAAACTCCTTAGAGAAATGAAAGAAAAATTCATTGAACATATTATTTTCTGCATGCCCGTTAATTTTTTGGCATAGAGCTTCTTCGACGTCTAATGAAAAGCTTACCCACAGTCATAGGCGTACCGAGGGGGGGGTTTTGGGGGTTAGAACCCCCCCCCATTGATTAAAAAAAGGAAAATTGTATGATTTTTTAAAGTCTGCCCATAAGTTACTTAATACAAGTATAAAGCGTGGGAAGCTTAAAACTCGTTATTTTGCGTCTTAATTTTTTAAATTTTCCGGGAGAGGGCCCCCGGAAGCTTAAAACTCGTTATTTTGCATCTTAATTTTTAAAATTTTCCGGGAGAGGACCCCCGGAAGCTTAAAACTCGTTATTTTGCATCTTAATTTTTTAAATTTTCCGGGGGAGGACCCCCGGACCCCCTCTCCCAGGGGATGTTATAACCCCCCCCATACAGTCGGCCTGGTTACGCCTATGCCCACAGTTTATTTGGAACGTGTGAAATATTTGAAGTATTTCGTTTTCTTAAGTGCTACAAATTCCCTGTAACAAACATACATTTGTTCATGCAAATACTGCTCCCTTAGTCATTGTAAGAAAGTTGATGAGGATGTGTGATATTTTTGTGTGTGTGAATTTCTTTGCTATTTGTTGGGAAAAGGTTACAGTTTGTCTCTCTATTTAACAGTTCCAAATAAGGAATAATTTGACTAAGAATGTGAAACGTAGACGCTCCTTAGAAAAAGAGTTCTGTGGGTATATATGGTAATGAGTTAACCGTGAAGATGGGTGGATTAATCTTCTAAATTAGTGGTTCACAAACTGTGATACGCGTACCCCTGTGGCTGTACGCATAATATTTATGGAGTAGGCGAGCAGCTTTCAAGAGAAGTATATATTTTAAAAAATATACGTACACAGAAAGTGAAAATATTTCCCGTCCAACCTTTAAAGATATTCTTTATGCCTTTGTAACTCAGCACAGTATAGACTGCAAGAAGTGCGTTGTAGTTCGCACTAAGACCGGAAATTAACTTATAGTGGTGTGGCTTCCTAGATAAAAAAGGTTGCACCACAGGTAAAATTAGTTCATTGCAGTTTTCATAGAGAAACTGTACTTAAAAAAACTGTACTGTATAAAATGTAAAAACGATATGAAATTAGTATTAGCAGAAGCAGTAAAGACTGTTAATGTCATAAAATCAAAAGTATTCAAGTCCAAATTCTTGCTCGTTTGTATGAATTGAGACAAGATTTCCTGTCTGACAGAAAGTGTGAGCCGAGCGAAATATTTGCAGATGGACATTGGCTGTGCAGGCTAGCTTTCTTGGCTGACATCTTTCAGCGGCTGAAAGAACTGAGTAAATGTCTGCAGGGCAAAGACATAGCGCCCTTCATGGTTAATGAAAAATAAAAGCTGTAAACAAACGTCAGTTTGCAATACAAGGAGTTGTAAATAGACAACTTACTTGGAAGATTTTGTAAAAGAAAATGAACTTTACCTTTATGAATCCGTAATCAACGATTTCGAAGTACATTTATTGGGCATGATTGTAGTCTTTTGGTAAATATTTTCCTGAGAATTTAGACAGCGAGTTATGGATGCGAGATCCTTTCTCTGCAGTGGAAGACGCCAGGCTGTCAAGACTACTTTCCAAGGAAAGAAAAACAAGAAATTATCGAATTGCCCTGTGATGAAGCTCTCAAATCCAGTTTCAACAAAACATCTTTAACAAATTTTGGATGCAGAGACTGGGCGAATTTCCTTATATCGTTGACCATGCTGTGAAGTTCATGTTCTTATTTTCAATAACAAGTACTGCAATAAGCTGAACTTTGAGTCGGACCACTGCTTGAGACTTTCAACTGGACAACCAGGCAACAAGATGACTGATAAGCCATACAGGCTAACACACCTCACTGAAAACTTTGACGAATCACAGTCTCAAGAAGTAGAATTGAATACATTCATTCTTAGCCCTTTCAGTGCGGAATTTATACACTGGTAACAAGGGTAAATTAAAATCACCGTTTGAAATCGCTGAGGAAAATTTCAATGGAGTAGCTGCATTCTAATAATAATTATTAACAAACATAACATTTAATCCTCACTTTATATAAAGCATTACTCAATTAATCTTATGTCTGTCTTTCTGGACAGTTCTTGAGCCGAAGCATTTATACGTCAGTAGTTATATTTTATTTTGAGGCTAGGAACAGTAGTGTCTTATGAACTTCCATATATTATTATTGTTGTTATTGTTATTATTATTATTATTGCACAAAACTTGATACTGACACAACGAACTCTCAGGTTCCTTTAGTGTGATGCGTTATTAAATCTTTAGCGCCTTTCGCAGTATCTTAATAATTACACTGTGTATTTGAAAGGTGAGTCCTATATAAATTAAAAACTATTTTAATAACAGTTTCGCGTGTTTTCAACCTGTTATTTACAACAACAAAAAATAGTGAGAATGCTTTCAATTTATGACCATGGATCTTTAAAAAAGATTAATTGAGTAATTTAAAAAAGTTTGAGAGACACTGTTCTAAATATAACTGGATCAAGGCGAATGAATACTCTGGAAGAATGTGAATCCATTATATTCCATGGGAATATATTGATCTTCGTCGATTTATACCACTGGAAGAAATTCTGTTTTGCCCCTAAGTGAGTGTAATTAACTCTGAAGTAAACAAGACACAGAAATTACCAGACATGTACAGTACAGCCTGAGTCTTAGGTATAAGAAATTCATCACTACATAAAACACTACACCACATATTTATTTACCTAATTATTTATTGTAACCTGGTATAGAGCAGTGGTGAAGTAAGTTTCTATTTCACAATGAGAAATTAAAGTGTAACATATTGCACATACGAAGATTACACGAAAAAAGAAAACGTTACGGAAATGAAATCAATTATCTTTACTAATTTAATATTACTATCATAAATATAACAATAAAATAGTAGCTGTGTTCTGGTTTTCAGTAGTAGTTGGTTTAACTGACAATGTCTGGTTTATTCGTCTTAGAAATTATGTTGCATTTTCTTTATTTCTCAGTCAAGACTTCTGTGTCTTTAGAACAATTTTAAAAAGTAAATAATAATTCTGTAATGAATTTTTAGGCCTAATGGAAACCATAAAATATTAAACACGCCCCAACAGTATTGAGGCTGTTCTTATATTATTCCATTCTGAGTGTTAAAGCTGTAATATTGTGCAGTTTTAGTTAGATTTGCAGTGCATATGAAAGAGACATACAAAAACGTGAAATATAAATTTTAAATAAATTCTTATATATGTAAGTGGAAAATATGTGATTCTATTTGGTCTTGAACAGAAATATACACATTATTACAGGTGTTACAGTTTCCTGTATGAATGGGTTAGCCGTGCTAGGGCTTTGCACTACAAGAGGAAAGATTGGCCTCTTCGGAAACTTTTGAACCAGGGATGAAAACATATTACAGCAGTCATTGCTTGAATCGGTAACATTTTTCTCCCTCCTCTCCACATCAAAATATGACTGATTATAAACTTCATAAAAGCACTGGTTCATGATGTACCAGATGGATCATATGCTTATCTCAGAATTTCTAAAAATAACTATAGCTAAAATTATCATACGGCAGTGAATAGGTGTTTTAACTAGGGAAGGTGTTTTCATAGGACTCCAAGTCAGAAAACTCTTTTCAGATGAACATCTTGTAGTCCAGTCGATATCACTTTTTACCTGGAAAATATAATGTCTATCCTAAGTTTTCGACCTCGAGGACCCTGTGCTAACTTGGGGGGAAGTCAAAAACCTCAAAATTTTTGGACTTTTCAGTTTTTTCAGTTTTTCGCTTTTATCTCTTAAACTTAGCATATTGTGTTCACCATAGTACAATACAAAGTTGTAGAGCATTAAATTTTCTAAAATTTGGTTGATTAAACGAATTTGTAGACCCAATATTAACCGAGATACGGCCGATGAAACTTGGACAAAGTTTCTCGAAATGTAAAAAATATCCGAAAAACGAAGGTTTTGGCGCTATAACTATTTATTACCATCATTTCCATGTTAATTATGTTAATCACTTATTAATATCAACATCTTGGAATACCTATGACCCCCTTCCTCCACCCCTCTTCCCACTTCCCACCCGTCCCCCTCCCCCAAACGTGAAGATGCCTCATTTTAATGTAAGAAATGCATTTTAAGAAACCTTCTCACACCAAAAACCCTTTCGTTGCACACACAATGTGATGTCACCGGAAGGGGGGGGGATCCGCTGACCTAGAGCCTATTGTGATTTGAAGTTATTTACATATTTTCTTGCCTGGTCATCCCCTACTGTGAATTCCTGTTAACCCATAATCTTTAACCATAATAAACGTAGATCAGGTAGTTTAAAATTAATAATTAGTAATCAAGAATTAAAGTAATAGAAGTATAGAATTTATTTACAAAAAATCATAATTTAGAGCATAATTATAAATAATTAAGATAATTGCAGGTGTTATAACCAACGTAGAAATAATTTCAAATAATTAGTACATGGTGTATGAGGCTACGAAAACCTTGGAGCGCTTGGGGGCTGCCGGACCTTCCTCGTCGTCGTCATCATCATTGTCGGGGTCCATGGACACGTCAGTGGGATCCTCACTCTCGTCATCGGTGTCAGGCTGAGGGGAGTTTTAGCATGCTGTTCCCACGCAGTGCTTGCATACTGCACTCAATTAGTACACGTGCATTATATGTTGTTACAAGAATGAAAAGCAATAAGATATCGTGTGGCAGGTAAATGTACTATTACAGCATCACTCAGTATTGATAAAGTGCATAAAAATACCCACCTAGTTTGGTAAGCTTCCATCCCCATACGGAAGGCAACATCTGATTTCTCCCTTGGCTTCCCATCCACGCCTGGACTTGCAAGTACATCCTGGCGGCAACTCTGGTTGGTGGCAGTCTGGCAAGTTGACATTTCGGCTTTGCCATAACTGTGGAAAAAATGCGGTACCTCAGGTCTTCGAGGTTGTCAAGTTCGATGGTCCCTCCATACAGTTTCACAAGAAATTTCTGTCCAACATCAGCGATTTGAGTTGGAGTTGCGTCGGGGTCTTTAAAAATCGCCAACATCTCTGAAAGGCTAGAGTTCTTGCTATACATCTGCATCACCTTCTTTCCAATACAAAAGGGTGCTGAGGTGGTGTCACATGCAGGAAAAGAATGTCCTGTGGTTCGTACTCGTACGAGTGGGACGAATACAGCACAGTTGGGACATTACCCTTTCCACTCTTCTGGAAATAGACGTCCTTTTTGGAAGAACCCAAAGCAGTGAGTAGCACCAGAAGATATATGTCGTAACCTGTTATGATGACACTATCATATTTGTCAGCAGCTAAGCTAAGACAGCAGTATCCACAATCATTACATCGGCGTCTTCTACTGCCTGCTTCACTTGGATCCCCTTGGCTTCCATTTCCCTCTTCAATATGGTTATGAAGTTGGTCTTGTTGGTATCATTGGAAAGAAATTTCGCCTGCGAAATCGTGCTAATCAAAGTTGTCTTGAAAAAGACAAACTTTGTTGAGGAGTGCAGCAAAGAACGCCGAAAACGTGCAGCTGCTTTGGTGCTTTGGTAGCTTATCCCAACAGGATAACAATCAACAACCACTATGACATTGCTACCGAAGTCCCTATGGACGTAATCCACGTAGTTTTGGCAGACTACCTGAAATGTGGTTTCACTTGACTTGGTACAAACAACCGTATGCAACAGAAACCCACCATCAATGACATTGGATTTTCTGGCGCCAAAATCTACGTCTTCACCCACGATAGGAAGGAATGCATCATACAGCATTGACAGCATTGACAATAGGCCCCCCTCCGGTGACATCACATTGTGTGTACAACGAAAGGGTTTTTGGTGTGAGAAGGTTTCTTAAAATACATTTCTTACATTACAATGAGGCATCTTCACGTTTGGGGGAGGGGGAGGGGTGGGAAGAGGGGGTGGAGGAAAGTGGTCATAGATATTCCAAGATGCTGATATTAATGAGTGATTAACATAATTAACATGGAAATGATGGTAATAAATAGTTATAGCGCCAAAACCTTCGTTTTCGGATATTTTTTGACAATTCGAGAAACTTTGTATAAGTTTCACCGGCCGTATCTCGGTTAATATCGGGTCTACAAATTCATTTAATCAACCACATTTTAGCAAATTTAATGTTCTACAACTTTGTATTTTACTATGGTGCACAAAATATGCTTAGTTTACGAAATATAAGCGAAAACTGAAAAAAGACCAAAATTTTTGAGGTTTTTGACCTCCCCCCAAGTTAGCACAGGGTCCTCGAGGTCGAAAACTTAGGATAGACATTCTAAAGTACCCCCAAATAACCTGTAAAAATTTCATTAACTTCGGAATATTTTCCAGCTACCCCCCTATTTTTCATTACATCGACTGGACTTGTGCCAAGAAAATTGAGCCTGGGAATCTTTTAGAGCTATTGTATGAAATTTCCTAGAGAACTGACGGACTGCAAACTACAAGGGATTGGAGGATAATTGTAATATCAGTAGCTTATTATGAAGTGGGTTCTATATGTCACTAAAATACATTTTATACAGTCGCACCTTGGCTTTATTTCCGAAAACTGTGGTGCGATTTCTGATTAACGTGGTGAGCGTTTTGACGAGTCCATTTCACTATTTCAAAGACGACACTGGGGTAAATGGAGTAGCCTACAATAGTGCTAGCTGACATCATTGCTGGTCAATGCTGAGCGATATCCCCTAGGTCCCCTATACCATTCAAGCTTAAAAGATATGTATATAATGGTCGAGTTCTACATTACTTTTTAATGAAAATATAATTAAATGTCAGGTTTTCGTTCTACGAGTAGTTAATTACAAGAAAACTAGACCACATTGGATAATATTGTATTGCCATTTTTGTGTTGAGCGTAAGAAAATACATAGTGATCCAGTAATAATCGCAGGCCTATTGTGGGTTCTTATTATCCCCTGAGAGCACAGATATTTATAGCAAAATGCTCTTACAGTACACTTATTTTTTACACTTTTAAACTTCACAGAATATGGTAGAAGTTAATTAAAATTGATGTTTTACTTTAATATGGAACAATGTTGTCGACGATCATGTACCCCCATGTCATAGGTAGGGTTGGAAAGAGAGGGTCATTCGGTCACCGACATGTGGGTTCCACATTCTGACCAGATGATCAATAACCGATACCAATAATGACAAGCTAATGTGCACCAGAAATCATTTTAACTTTTTAAGCAATGGACACGCGCTCTCGTGATGTTGGTCCAAACCACACACTACCCGATCCTATAACCGCCAGCGGAAGAGTGGGTGGAGTCTTCATCAATTGCGGAGCTGACCTAAAGAAGAATATGACGGGATTACTAAGTTCATATGAAGCAGTGATTGTTTAACTATATTTAAGACAATATTTTCAAAATATAGGGCAAACCTAGAAGGTGATGTGATTCCTTTAAAGTTTAGAGAAAAAGCAAATTAAAGTTCTGCACTTGTGACTTTTCTTACATTTTGGAAAATTCATTCTTCTTTGTAGTGGAGAGTGTTCTATGATGCTTGGTCAAATTAACTACAATGCTATATGTTACACTTTTCAGTACCAGTACTTTAAAATATATTGCCATATTTATTAGAGCTTCTTGATAAGATTACTGTTATACTAACATTTATATAAAGACTTCTTCCGAAGAAAAAAAAAATGGAAGAAATGTTGGATTTCCTTACATGTAATGAAACATTATTTAATAGGAACAGTTTTAGCCTATATTATGTTCATCCATAGCTTCCATTCATTACTCAGTTCTACATAATTCTTATCTGGTAGATTGGTTTCTTTAGAGCATTTTTCCTAATTTAAAAATGGTAGCATTTATACAATAGACAATTTTATCTTATAACGCTGTTACTCCGACCACTCAAATTTTTGTTTGTAGGATAACTCCAGATTCCATAACAATGAAATAACATGAGTTAGGTTTCATCTTATAGTTCTTGATGTGCTACTCTGTAAGGTGAAATCTAGAGTCTAAAGGATGATTTTTCGGGCTAATATAGTTAGTTCCTGAGTTAGCTTATTCGTAGAGAATCATCATTAACTGTCAAATTACCAATGGTTTGATTGTTTTCTTGGGGAAAATATTCCCTACATCTGATAAAATTGAAATCAGATGTCTCTGTTAACTCTGCATAATATGTCAGTAGGAATCTTGCGGGGCCTTAGAGAAGGAATTTCTCTATTTAAAATATAGGTTTTGGTATGATATTTGCCGGTGAAGTACAGCAGTCTAAGATGAATTTAAGTTCGAATAAGTTTTTCTATAAAGTTTGTACCGGTAACAATAAATTATTGTAATACTGTCGTTACAGATACCGAATTTATTCTTGCGTATATATTATATATATATTTTTGCCTACAATTTTTTTAAATTTTTAGTGTATTTTACGTAAATAATATTTATGTTTCTGCGTAATACAATTGAAATTGCGCTTAATACAATAAAAGCTGATGCGTTTTCTCTTTTAGGCACGAATCATGATTCTGTTTCAATGCCTATATTATGTTACCGTTTTCCTTATTAATGACTTCTCGATTTCTGCTCTGTAAATTATGATCCTTCTCGAAACAGAAAAGAATAGTAACAAGATTATAAAGTAAAATAAATTATACACGCATACAACCTTGAGATATTAGGTTGGAAATGATGCACTCTCTTATTACAGTGCTCTTGACGTGGACAGATTTTTTACTTCGTCGTTTATACAAGTGATTTATACTAAATTCGTCTTTATTTGCTACGGATGCCTTTCAACGTGTTTGTTATAAATTTATAACTGTGGAATATGCGTGAACAAGCTGTAATAATTGTGCTTTAAACTAGACGTTCTTCGAATTTACCCTTTCAAAATAAAACTTCTCTCGTGTGGATGAAAGATAAACAGTTGAACAGAAACAACAAAAACACATGACCTCACAGAATAGTGAATCATACAGTCGACCAAATAGCCGCAACCTGTCAACAGAAACGGGCTTTACAAATCGCCGCAGTTCACTTCCACCACAAAGAATTGAATATCAAAACGAGAGCACGGGTGCACGGCAAAGCAAACTCCTACTACATTCAAACTTGTCAGAGAAGTAGATTATCATGTGATGCCTGTAGAGTGGATTTGCGGCTGAAACTAGCTTCTCTGAGGGATATAAAAAATAACCGCAAATGAATTTAAAAGTAACAAGCACACTAGAAGTCCTGATAATTTAAGGATTCCGTAATTTGTTTTGTTTTTCTATCATATTAACTTATTAAATCTCCAAGAATAAGAGCCTTATTATACCAATGTACGGAAAAGGGTAGTCAGACTGAAAAATTCAATCATGATCGTCGGTTGTCCGTGCCGCCGCTCTACCATTGAGCTACGATGGCAACATGCCGGTACAATATAAAATTCTCCAACTGACTCACATGTCCATTCCACCTTAGCCTAAACAAGGCCAGTGTGAAACAATTGTCATTCCACTTTTCCAAGCTATAAGCATAATCCTTGTGGTGATATTATGGTCCTGGGGTTGACTCATCCTCTAACAGAAGTGGCACCGGGATCAATCCCGGGGGGGGGGGGTAAAGGCAGCCAGAATGTAAGCCTAATAACCTTACAACTTTCACGTGTCGAATGTCTCAATATCCGGGATCCTCAGTGTCCTGGAATCTAAGGGTGGAGTTAAGAGAAACTTAGTTGATAGGTGCCTTTTTGGATCAATTTGAAGGATATATAAATTTAATTGCATGATGAAAAGTTGTAAAATTATATTAGTATACCGTTAGTAAGATTAGGTTTTCGTTTATTAATGTTCAGTTTGTGTATTATTTCTTTAGCTCTCCCATATAGCATCCTGGAAAGTTGCAAACTTCAATGATACTTAAAATATAATTTCTTCTGTTCATCTACGTCTAAACTTTGATTCTTAACTATAAATAAATTTTCGTTTGCCCACTATCACATTTAGGAACATAATTCACCTATCGAGTGCTGGGATAGAACACGCGAACTTTGGAATACTACGGATCTGAAATCGTTCTAACCCAGTGTTACGTTGATATGAAAAATGGAAATAAATAAATAAATAAATAATTTTATCTTAGTTAGTTTCGTTAGTTTTAAAGGTGCCAATTAAAGTTTCCATTTGGGAGTTAAATTACAAACGCATAACGTGTTTTGAGCACCCCTGATCTCTGAGAAGTTATGTGGAGCGTAACAGAATATGAATACTTGAACATGGCCTGAAAACCGAGGATATATTATGTAACCGAGTAAGCAAAAGAAATGAATCATGGGAATAAATAAAAAAAAACACTGTCAGTATGGGGGAGTGAAAATAACAGAAGCATTGATGTAGCATTGATGTAGCAATAACTCGCACACTTACGACGCACCATGCTTAGCGTAATCTTTTATCTATTGCTTTGGGACGCTGTTATTTGTCACCTAAAATCGTTCTTATTAGCGTAGATATAAAGTTAAGTTTTCTTTTGTAATCCTCAAACCCAATGCACACATTTTGGATTACAAAAAACCAACGAGGGCATGTCTGACATTTTTAACTCTGTAAAAATCACGGTATTCCGAGCAAGAGGACTCCTGTGGTTAAATTACAGGGTCTTCGCCAGAAAATAGCCTAATATTAATGGGGGTGGAATGAATTTATGAATAAAGTGAACAGGACAAATACAGTAGGCCTACCTGGTGAATGTGGTGCATGCCTAGTACAAATATGTTCTATTATGGAATGCTGTATAGTATCTGCAGTCTGAAAATTTTAATCGTTCTCTTTCCACAGGACTCAGTTTTTATAAGAGTTACGAACCAGTAATAGCTTATATTCAACATGCACTCATAAATAAGCCAACATAACCCCTGTATATTGTACATTAGTGAAATGCATATATGCATTTTCATATAAACATATGCATGTACACACATATCGGTACAGTTCTGACCATGTTAAGATGATCTCATTTCACACCATCGTTTTTCCTCAAGAGAATGTAAATATTATTGTTCCCTAATCCGAAATTCATATACAGGGGTGTACGGGCAAGCAGGGAACAAGCGGACTGTATACGAATTTCCTAGGACGAAGCACTTCTTGAGATGGAGACTTAAGCTATGAATAGATTAAGCCAAACTTGCCCAATACATTTTAGATAGATTACTTTGGTATGTAACAATTTATTGTCACAAAAAACATTACATAATTCATACGCAGTTTATAAAATCTGGATTCCTTGGACGTATAATATATTATTATTTATAAACACTGATGAAATTGTATAATATCACAAATGTTGAATACAACTTCCTTAGTTAAAGGTCATGAAATATCCTTGAGATGGCTTAACCAGTTCGATCAAAACCACACGTATCTTAGTTCAATGATGAACTTACGTCCAAAATGTTCTTCAGATATATTAAGTAGTGACAATGACGTACCTTTTGAATTAATTATAATTACCACTTCTTGATAATTGTTAAAATTGCTAGCTTGAGATCTTGCGACGCCAACACCATAAGGAAGAAGAATCGATGAATCACACGATGGGTGATTGTAGTATTTTAGACCATTTGTAGTCATCAGAATAAATAAGGCATATGAAGCCTTAATATATATCGAAGAGCTGATTGCTTCAGCTATTGAAAATGAACACCAGATCTATTTGGTAGGTAAAGATAGGCATTGATAAGCCCAGAAGAAACTCATGTCTTTATGAGTAGCAGTTTTTGAATTGATAATGAAGAAGAATGAGGATAAAGCCTTATTGGCTATCAAAACAATAGGACAAGATATCCAGTCTCTGATTGGATACAAGACACAAAGAATATAATTTGATATTACAATAGCCATAAATAAAAAACATTTGAGATTCATTTGTTCAATTATAAATAAAAACAAGATAGCAAGCAAGGCCAGCTATAAACGAATTACAGAAGCATGACTTACTGCGAACTAATACATAACGGAACAAGGGGTAAACATGTACATCCGACTGCTAAAAGGCATTCGGCATACGAAATAGCCCATCGATTTGTTAAAGGCTGATCAGCTCTTATGGATAGGCTTTGCAAGTATTAAGAAAATCCTGTCCATTTATGGGATGCTACTCAACAATGAATATTAGACAAAAAAATCCCATTATGAAATTTTACTAGTTTTTGAGTAAGCAGATATTATTGATCGCGTCCATGCTTTTTAGGCCTATATAATGTGCACATCTTTGGTATGCAGAACGTGGGAAAAATTCCTATATTACTTGTTAAAAGAAGAGCAAAGTAATTCCAAGTGGCACATACATGTTCGATCTTTTGGATCGATATTGCTCCACTATTCTCCTTGAACTCTTTCATTCCGATGGAATGCTGCGTGAGGATCTTGGCATTCCTCAATATTCTCCCCGATAGCTTTATTAAACATACTTTTCCCCCTCTGCTGCCATCCACTGATTCTGCATATATATCACTCCCACTCCCCTCTCTACACTTCAGGACCCAACTCTCTTTGAGCAATAAACATTTCACATATTTTTTTATACGCCGTAGAAGTTCTTCTTTTGCCCGATAAATTCCTAATTTAGTAAGGATGGCTCGATTACTTGAGATTTCAGAATTCTAGATACTGGCAATTTTTTTCTTTGTTACCGGTATCTAATATTATAAGCCTATCTCTGTTAATTTGACGATGTCCAATAAAGAATAAACAATTCGTCTTGTGTTAAATATTTTATAGTAATTTTCGATAAGCATAGAAATACTTTAATTTTAGTGGTTACGTTTGCGAACCTTACACCTTCAATCCCTCAGACTATATTGACAAAAGGAAATTCATACATAAGAACGGATTTTCTTATTTGTTATGAAGTGATGTTACGAAGTCCCCTTCTCAGCGATAATTTAAATATAATTCAGAATAAACAATACAATTAAAAATATTAAAATAAATGCTAAATTGATGGTTAGAGGAACAAAACCCTAAGTGCACTGTCGATAAAGCTAATCTGGGTAGAGAACAGGAGGCACTTTTAAACGTCAACTATTATTTCAGAATAAGTATTGGTACGATATGCTATGTTGGCCACATCATTTTGTTATGTTCATTGAGCTTTTCATAATACTAAGTTGCACGATTACAAACCCTCAATTTTATGCGATGTTGCGTTGAACCTAATTTGTCGTAAAACTGGGAAAGCCCCGTTGTTGCGGGTTGTAAATAGAGGTAAAGTCCAACGAGCGAAGGCGGGCACCTGATGTGTATCCCTTGAGCGTAACGCAGAAGAGAAACGTGAAGTTATGACCCGATTAATTTTTGCGATGTTGCATGGCTGACTGATGTACCATGCCAAGGGAATCTATATCAAGCGACGCGTTAATGGGCTGGAAATTAAGATTTATTCTGGAGAACGACACAGGGGGAGTTAGAAAGAAAACTCATTAAACCTGACGTTGCGAGGTGTTTGTTTATATTCGAGCCGTTTGGGTTTTATTGGTAGGCCTAGGCCTTATACAGTGTTTGCTAGTTGTACGGTACGTGCCAGACAGGCTTATTTGCTGGATTGTTGGGTTCGAAATGAGGGGAGGTTGGGGCGATGCTCTTGGATATACGTAGTATGCAGTGTTACAAGGTTGAGTGGGTGGGGTGTATATACCATTTGTAGCCATGGGGTTGTGTTGAAGGGTTGATTTGTCACAAGGGGTAAGGGAGGAATTACATCACTCAGCTAAATCGAACAACAATCCAAATTGGTTGTTTGTTTATACGTTGAGGTTTGGCTGGAGAGAAACCGTTGAGGTTATAAGCGGTTTATTGAAAGTCGATTCGTACGATCTAAGGTCATGACATAGAATGTTGTTACCCAGGGAATTAAATCTCTTCAAAATAACATTCCGCAGAGTTCGATTTAAAATTTAAGTGATTGAGATCTAGATTTTGTAACAATTAGGCCAATAAAATTAAAATATATTATTTAAGATAACCATAATTTGTTTTAGATAGGCCGTTATATAAATAATTCTAAATATTCAGGCTATGGAAACAGAGGAAGATAATTGATTTGTATAAAACATTTAATTGCAATGTTCATTTTAATACAGTATTGCAGCATATGAAATTGTAAATCAAAAATCTATTGGGTTCGATCCCAAGCAGCGGCAGGGGATTTCTAGTCTTCTATCGTGTCAACAACCGGCACAAATGGAGAAGTTCTCTTTGATTCGGACTCTCTGATTATAGAAGTTGACAGGAGCGCAGTGTTGGCCACACTGGATTCATTATATACCAAAAGTCATGTAGTCGGAAGCCTTACCTTCTGAAACTATAGCCTATAGGCCGCTATAGCCTAAAGGCCTATAGGCTATAATATATTAATAAAACAATATGTAGGCCAACCTTACATGTAGCAATAATTAGGCCTATCTTATAATTTAATTTAAAATTAAAATAGGAATATAGATGCCCATTATTCTATATACAGTGGTATATTATATATGCCTAAGAAATAAATCCAGCTTATCTCCTCTTTTTAATAAGTAGATTTCTGCTGAACAGGTGTGCAGTTTGAACGTTTAAAAACTGTTTTGCTTTACAAAATAGTATCTTACTGATTGCAATGACTACAATTGTACGTACTTGAAGTTAAAAAATTTAGAAGCTTTTCATAAACTCAAATAAACTTTTCAGAAAATACATGATTATTATGAAACTGGTCTATGTTTGCGCATGTTAGACTTGACTAAACCTTCGAGTTAACCACTTAAACCTATTTGCCTGCCATATGAAAGGGCTGTGGGTACCAGTACTCTATTAAATAAATTTCCTAATTTCTTGTGCCCTTGGGTATCTTTTTCCTCCTCCAAACCCCTCATAGCATTCCTCCAACTCTTCTTCCTCATATTCTTTCTCTTCATTCTCATTTGTACTAAGTACAAGAACAAGTCTTGTAACTATCTCTACCAATGAATTATGTTGCGAATACAATAATATTTACAAGTTCAGTCCTATTTCACCATTACTATTTCACTCATTTTCATGATTTCGAGTAAACTTTTGTTATTTCCTTCTTGTTTCTTCCTTCACTGTTTTGTATTCTTATCATCTCCATAATAGTACACTAATACAAGTCATTTTTCTGCCACATATTTTATGCTTATTCTGCAAGAGCTGATTCTTTTACTTTACATTCTGTTTGCACTGGCTACAAATGACAATTTTTTCAGTGAATAAATCATGGCTGGTTTATTTATTTTATTATTTTCCTTTGAACAATGCGAATTGTATTATTATCATGACAAAAGCTCTTAATCCAGATTTTAGATTACGATTCATAGCAGAAAACTTTCTACTGTACTTCCTTTCATTAAAGAGGCCTTGTTATGTCTGTACCTTCATTTTCCTTTTAAAATTTTGCAGTTTCTACAACGCAGATGTTCCTTTCTTAATGTTCGATTAAGCAAGGATTTCTGCGGAAATTAAAATCTTTCTTACCGTCCCCTTCCTATGGAAGAAGGGGAAAAAACTTTAATGCAAGTTCTCTTCGCGATTGCAGAAAATACAACAAATATTTTCAGGAACAGATTAGACGGGTTAAAGCAAGAGGCTAAGAGGAGTAAAAGGGTGTATAGGAACAAGGCCGTACGGTCGTTTCATAACTTATTTCAAGTTTTCTTTGTTTCAGTCAGAAAAACGTGGCATGCTGTGCAACGCTGAATTATAAGGATTGTAAAGTTTCACGTTTATATACAATACTTGAGCTATTTTCAATTATAATTCTACACTGTAAGCCACATAGCAGAATAAATAAAAAAAATGTACTCCAATTGGAATTCTAGGCTGTTCAATAATAATGTAGACAATATTTATTTTTATTATTGGTTAAAATCCTGGTATAACCAGATTAAATTACAAAGGTTGATCCAGTATTTTATGTGGATTAACCCTAAAAAAAGCCATTTTGTTACGTACTCTACCAAAGGGGAGCTTCTTGGTACCGGCTTACTCATTTAAAAGTTGAACCTTTCATAGATCAATAATTATAGCATAGAATAAGTAATAATAATAATATTACTAACAATAGCAGTAATAATAATATTAATGATAATATTAATATGTATTAAGTTTAACACAGTCCTACAACAAAATGTTTTCATTAGTTTCCTGAAAAACTGTTAAAGCTTTGTCCTGATATCGTGTGCAAAAAGTCTTATTAACAATATTTACTTTTCAGATTTGTATTCTGTTTGTAACAGATAAACAAAAATGAAAAGTTCTAGGCGTCTGAGGTATCTTCCGCTTTGTATTGAGTGTTAATCTCTTAATGTTATTTTGTTAAGGCTTTCGGTATCTTAATAGGCTCTCAGTAAATGCGCAAAAACTGAGGACCTGCTCTTTCCTCTCTCATCTTTATACTCCAAAAGTGCCTTACAATATAACTATCGGTTCATATAGGTTAAAATGCTTGTTTTGTGTCTCAGATGGAACACTCATACTACTGATTTGTGTAACAAAATAGCACCTGTAAATTCAGTTCCCAGTAGGCTTAAATAACTAGTACTTACCAACTTATCTTCCTAAAAATCTACACTGTGCTTTAATATACTCATACCTCTCGTATATGAATGTGTGTGTGTATATATATATAGAATTAAGGGATTAGTTTGAGATACAACTGAAAGGACTGCCTCATAGGATGGTACTAGGTCTTCTATCGTATCTGCTCACTTTTATTTTAGCGATCATCCCTAGGACTATAGCGGAAGCTACTATGTAACCCCTCGAGCACTTGGCAACTTCCCTAACATGTACGATAACCTATACATTAATGCACTTGGGGTCACTAAGGCCATTGGAATATGTAAATCAGGGATATCAATCTGAGGTCTTGGGACACGTTCGACCAGATCCAAGTATGCCGTTATAAAACGCCTACGTGGCCTCACCCTCAATTAGACGAATTATTTTATTAAAACTTCGAGCAGAAAATATAATCAGTGGTCACTTCCGATTAGGAAATGAGAATAGTATGTATTTACGATGTTGCAAGAAAGATTTTCTGAAACTCAGGGTTGCCCAGAAGTTTCTGAAGAGACTTCAAATGGGCCCAAAGGAGCAAGCAGCTGAAACAAAATCAATATAATAATTGTTTAGATCAACGGAATAGATATTTATTCTCATTCTAGAAAAAGTTGTATACATAATGTGAATGAATTTTCAGTTTGTTTAATTCTGCTCTTCACAGATAGGTGCGGGCTCACGTTTCCTGAGAGAAAAAAAAAGTTGATCTAAATGGGCTTCAAAACATTCGTGTGCGTTGTGTCCTCCAAAAGTATTTATTTTAATGAAAATTACTTTGTTTTGTAATTATGGATTCCCTCTACAAAATAATCTTTCTTTAAAACTTGAACTTGAAAGCAAAAAATACGGTCACTAAAATAGCATTTCTATTTACATACAGCCCAACAGAAATAGGCATTAGAAGCTTTGTGTCCTCCCATACGTTGAGTTTTGTTGTGAAACGCACTTTATTTTTAGAACGGACTTAAAATTCAGATTGATGTTTGTTTTCATATGACAAGAGCAGCATCAAGCAACAGCGCTTTAGAGTGCCTTGATAGCTATGCAGTGCTTAAGTTTCTCTTCAGAAATTTGTGTTACAAGGAGAAAGGGGAGAATCTCGAAGAGGTTAGAGTTAAATCGTCTCTTTAGGCGCCTCTAAATAACTGCTCTTTACACCAAAGATGTTGGGACGGGCAGTTATGTGCGGATAACATGGCGTCTCACCTCCCTGCAGCCTAAGGACTGTATGGTTACTAAGATAAGGACAGGGGTTGGTTTAGTCTCTTAGAGCCACCCAATGACCATTTGCGTCAGTACAGCTCCGAAACTCTTCAGATTTGCTTTCCAGAGATCTTGCTTTATCTGTAACGTAAAGAGAATGCTTGGCGGGGGGAGGAAATGAGATTCAGAATACAGAGGCAGCATTTAGAACACAAGCCTGCGTATCACTGCGTATCATTCACTGACCTTCAGCTTCGTAGCATAATTCTCAGTACTACGCTAATTCTGTTTTAACTTTGTAATGTTTTTATTTGCATTTTCCGTATTTCTCTCTTTTTCTCCCTCTCCAACGTTATTTACTTATGTAAAATAACTGGTTTACATGTTTTAAATGTTTATTATTATCATGTTGAAGTATACATGTCAAGTGGTTTGCCATTTAACAGCTATCTCCAATGTACTGTTAAATTTAACATATTTAATAGGCCCATGTCATTCGTTTGTTAGCAATGTAGTCACTGATGAAGATTAGTAAGTCTTGTTATATCTATGATTGCTTTGACATGGAAATGAAGGAAAAAACTGAATGCAACATTACTTTACGGGAAGACGAAAGTTGAAGGCAGGCTTGGATTTAAGAACTTCTTGAAAATGCCTGAATATGATTTTAAATTTTTAAATGCAAAAAATATTGGCAACTTAATCGAAGAAATGCTCATAACTGAGTCAAGTTGATACAATTGTTTATAACTTCATTAATTAAATAGAGTCATTTCTTTTGACGATCCCATGACTAACGACGAAATCCGAATAACAATTATTATCTATTCATACTCAGTAAAACGATCTTGAAATCGTTCCTGGTGTGAAACAGGAAAATCGTATTATCAAATTCTTTTGTTATAATTAAAATCATGGAGAGATATACGCTTGTTTTCTTCTATGTTGAACGGACATTCCCGAACCGAAATCGACATCTCACAACCAGTCAATTAACGTGACGTCTGTCCCAATTCATCTAGAAAATCATTAAAATATCAAATTCAATATAGTTCGCATGTCAAGTCTGTTAAAACACACTGATTTTATATTGGCCTACTTGTAAATATCTACTTGCCAAAGTTGTCTTGTTGTTGTTAAGTGATAAACAATTAAACTAATGGAATAAGGCTATTATCCCAAACAGTTTATAATGTTATACGTGAGAAAATGAGATATGATACCCTATTTTGTTCACGAATGTCAAGAAACATTCTAAATTTTAAGTGTTACATTGATTTTTAAAAGAATTAACATAAAAAGTCAAAAAATAAAGCTTGTCATAACATTGCAGACTCATTGGATCTGGTAGTGATGCCTTGGAAGTGTTTTCCTAGTAGGCCTATAGTAAATAAGAAAATAAGAGTTAACATTATCTTCATTATGTTTATTTAAATCTCAAGAAACAATACCGATGTTATCATTAATAGCAGTAAACATTTGAAAGAAATCACGCTACGAATACTAAAAAAAATAAAATAAAATAATACTAGGAACGTGCGTACATCGTTCGAATTTCCTTCTGATTTGATGGAATTAAACTTTTAAACGTGTAATAATATGAAATAAATAAAATTAAATAAAATATTGAGCTGTTTCATTAAGAGACAATTACTCAAGTAGGCCTATTTAAATTATTGACAACAGTTTGTAACCTCGTTAATTGAATTAACACTATTTAAAACACTGTGGTTCAACTGCCACATCCGGCCGGCATTCGTCAAAAACCGGTGCTGAACGATAAATTCCTAGCTGTCGAGTCTACAAGGAGCAGTGTCCAAACTTGCAAAATTGTGCTTTGAAAATATAATCCATGTTTTACGAACATGTGTGAGCGTTTGTTTCCTACCATGAAATTGTTAAAAACTAGGCAGAGGAACAAGTCACAAGATGTACTGAAATCGTTACTGCGGCTCAAATAAAATAAGATCCTGACAGTCACACTAATAATCCAGTTGTAACATTTATACCAGGAATATACACAGCTGAGGAGAAAAAGTGTACTAATAATCCTTGCATAAGGCTGAATGTGTGCAACGCTTTACACAGCGTGGCCCCCTTGTATAAACTTGACGTAAATAATAACAGCCGGTCGTTTCTAGATGTCTGAGATTGAATTTTGAGGCTATGCATATTCTGAGCTGCTTTTGCGGAATTATAAACATTGTTCCTTGTTTGCGGGACAAATTTCCATACTTGTACCCATGATTACAGCTTTCTGAAAACAATATAATGAAATACTGAAACTAGGCAGGCGACGCATCGCTGTTTGCCCGCTGCTCCGATAGATGGCTTTCAGCACTCCTTCATAGCCAGGGGCTAGTAACGTCATGAAAAGCTAGACGTGTTTGATGACGTTGCAGTACAAACCCGGTGTAACCCTCGGCAGTTACACTCCGTTTATTGGTAATACGGCTTATGTAGAACTTGCACGGTGAACAACCAAACAACCAAACAACCGTTCAACGCAGATATAAGCAGCTTTTATTTGTAAGGCTGTTAATCTGTAGTAAACCAACACGTAGCTCAATTTTATCATTAAGTGCACGTGATTGTTATCTTTATATTTTTTTAGTTTTTAAAATTGGCCTGTAAGACAATCTAGTTTGATGTATCATATATCTACCTTTTTCCTAATAATTGAAATAACTCAGTATTTTTATATTATTCTGGCCTGCTAATTAATTCTTAATGTGTCATCTGGCCTTTCACCTGAAAGCAGTTGAACCAAACTCTGCGCTGTTTTGAGTGGGTTTTCTGTGGTTGCATGAATTTTGTTAGATGTGACCATTATTTCAAGATGGTTGCATTGCTAAAACTGTTGTTTTCCTTTGCAGGTTAGTAACACTTTTTACCAGAGGGAGATACAAAGGGAATAGAATATTCTAAAGACCTGAGTTCAACGCAGAAAGCTACAATTTTCAGTCTCAATTCTGTAAGTATTTTGTGCTTCAGTATTAGGTAGTAGGCCTGTACAGATATAATTATACTGTAATGGTTTTTTTTTTCACATACTGTGATGGCCTATAGCTTATGGCCAATAACACTACATTTAATTTAATTTTGTGTACCTTTAGAATACATAATATAATATACGAATCTTTTATAATTAAATTAAATTAAATCAAAAAGTTTATATTGCTGCATTATCAATAATATATTAGGCCTACTTACTATTCAATTAAAACGTGAAAATCAATGAAACAAAATTAAACGTTTCTTTAATTATGTGCTGTTCTAATAATGGTCTGTCTGTTTTCATGTTAAAAGCTAGTCTGTATTTATTTTACTAAGTCATGCAATTCATTATCTTCCAAACAAGAGTTATTGCACATTAACTTTGGACAAACAGTTCGTCAATAAACAGAACAAATACAGCAATTGTATCCATTTACGGTAGAAATGTAATTAATGTTGATTATACACTGTCCCACTGCTGTGTAATTTAAACTCAAATCCTGAACGATATTCCTGTAGTGAATTATTCCGACAAATACTGCAAATGGTTGATTCTTCATAATGCGCCTTTGAATGTCCACCGGTATCTTACCGCCCTTTTATTAATATATTTTACGAACTGTGCATTTATGTTATAATTATGTATTAAGAACATACAACAAGTGCATCATATTATTGCAGCGTCAGCTTGAAAATCGTAATAAAAAATAATTTACCACGGAAGGGTCACTACACGGGCTGAGAAGTATAGGTATGTATAATATGAGATTTGGTTAAGCTGTTCGACTTTCATATGTCAGTCATTATTTTCTTAACACATTTATCTTTTACTACTGGCACAGTCAAATGAACAATAGGCTACTAGGCCTATACCTCAACATACTGTAATTGGGATCCAGTTACATTGGAAGATCTGAATCTGAAGTATTTAAGTTCAATCTATTCTTCTTCTTCTTCTTCTTCTTCTGTGTGAGGCTAGCCACACCCCTATGAGCATTGGTAAAATATTCCTAATTAAGTAATTACTAATTAGGTTTAACGAATGTTATGTAAGTAATTTGAAGAGGAAGAATAAAACAACTTCCGAAACTTCCAATTTGAATTAACCTAAGATTTTCCTTCTTACACACCTTTATTTAGTTACGTTATTACACGGAGCCTTTCGACATAACTTTAGTCTTGCGTTGTGCCTCGATTGTCTTCTACGCGAATTAATGCAAACAGTTACATTGAGCCTGTTCCCCAAGGACTCATCCACGCTCCTACTTGATTAACTACATTATTACCTATGGTATTATTGAATATTATCAGCAGATAGCTCAGACTAGCTTTCACTGTTTTAACCGAATTAATACTGATGACGTTGTGGCTTTAGAGCGTCTTATTATCATATTATATACTTGATCACTTACTTACTAAATGGCAATAGGCAATTCCTCAGCAAGTTAAAGGAATGTTATCTATTTTATGGAACCCGAAGGTTCATTGCCGTGCTTACCTGAGCCCGCCATTTAACCCTATTCTGTGCTAACTCCATCCAATCATCCCTCGCAAATACTACTTCCTTAAATCTATCCTAATATTGTCCTCCCACCTACATCTAGGTCTTCCAGATGGTCTTTTCCATTCGGGTCTCCCAGTCAATACTTTTGAGATGCCTTTCCTCCCCCATGCGCGCAACATGTCCAGCCCATTTCATCCTCCGTGATTTAATTACCCTTACTATATCCGGTGACGAGTACTGGATATGAAGCTCGTCGTTATGTAGTTTTCTCCAGTCCCCATTTTCATCTCTCTTAGGCCCAAATATTTTCCTAAGCACCCTGTTTTCGATCACACTCAGATCATGTTCTTTCCGAAGAGTAAGCGACCATGTCTCGCATCCATATAATACAACCGGCAAGATAATAGTCATATAAATCTTTATTTTTAGATTTTTGGACAGAAGGCGAGAAGATAAAAGTTTCTGAACTGCATAAAAACAAGCATTTCCTGATTTGAGTCTACACTTAATATTATTTGTGTCTTTAATTATTTCTCCCAGATAGTATATAAAGAGAATATAATAAAATATAATATTCGTGTCCACCTTATACCCTCATTTAAAATAATATCTTCGATGGTCTGCCTTTAAGTCACTTCAGTTTATTCTTGTATTACAAAATGTTATTGTTATAATATACAGAGTACCCTGGTTTAAAATTATAAAATTATTTTTTGAGATCTAGTTAATTTAGGCCTATTTTTTTTTGCGTCTTTGATTTTACAATTTTCCAATAAAATATCTGCTAAAATGTTTTTTGACCTATTCCTCGTGTACAAATATTAAAATCAATAAAAGATACTAGAAAAAACATTGTGTTAAAAATGTATATGCTGCCTTTGTCAATCTTTATAGCCTATATCAGATTGTCGTGCATATAACACGCGAAGGAATCACTTTAATTTATTAACTGAACCAAGAATTGTTTACAACTGCTGGACTTAAACACTGTTCAAATTTTGGCCAAAGACTGTTCAATTCATTTATTAGCAACTATCATGAATGAAATGAGTTAAACAATAAACAATTTAAGTATAAAATTAGAATAGAAATTATTACTTCAATTATTTGCTTACTTTTGTTATTATTATAACATTTTCTGTATTAAATTTTAAAATATTGCTATAATTGCTTTCACTTTAATTCCACAATTTAATTTACTTTAAAATGTTATACATTATTATAAGTATTATTTACCCGTACATTTATAATTGTGATTGTAACAGATTCTATGTTTAGCCCTAGGCCTACTGAAAATATTATTAACTCAAACTTTTCTAAGTTTGCAATTCCATTTTCTTTGTTTTTGTAAATGTTTAGTGTAGTTCATTGTATTGAGCTTATCCGCTTCCGAATATTTTACATTTTAATTTGCAATTTCGAACCCTTGTGTAATCTTCATCGGTAATTAAATTAAAGGTTAAAAATAGGTAGCTCTGCAGGTCTCAACGTGCTTGATGTTGCAGCTTAACTTTAAGCTGAAAAGGTATTCTAAAATTTTGTAAATTTACATGGTGGAATATCCATGTTTTAATATACATCCTGCACGTCTTTGGGATTGGCTTTGTATTGCCAACATTGTACTTTCTCTTGGATGACAGTAAGTTGAAATATGAAATGGAGCTTTGAACTCCTGCTCTTGCTATGTGCCACGATACTGTTTAAAGACTCTGACTGAATCGCGTACACATTACTGCCATATAGGCCTACAATTTAAGTAAGTTGTAAATAATCAAACTTGACTTACTAATGGTCATAATGTTAGCTACAAAACTAACTTTGAGAAAAAGAGTAAACATTTTCTCAGGAAAGCTGGTGATTACTGGTTGAGTTATTTGTTATTTTGATCGCGATTCCTTGTAATCACCTTGCATGCGAAGTTTTTTGCTTAAGTGCGAACGAGCGAGAGGGAAAGTGTTTAGTATGTGGGATTGGGTTTGCGCGTCCTCTGAAGTAATGCCATGTCGTTACGGGGCGCTTTGGGAACACTTGAAGAAAAAATCTCAAAGGCATCAGTGTTACACGAGTTTGAACGATAGTAAATTGCAGAGAAAAGAGTAGGTAAAGAGAGAAATGAAGAACATAAAATGAGTGAAAGGGATGGAGAATTGTGCTAAGATATTCTGAGATCGACCGGCTGCGATTTGTCACTAGATTACACATCCATGTTATATTTTTCTTCTCAAGTTGCTTTTTCACATTTTTATAAGATTGAGAACTTTTCGTAAGGTTTAGTGACATTTTCAGATATTGGACTAGCGAAATACGACTTATGAAGTTTTCTGATAGTAAGTTATCCAAATATTTTTGGTATTACACATTTTCTGGCACTTTATTAAATGATTTTTGTGAAAGTTATAGTTTATAAAATTCACTAAAATTCAGTTTATAAAATTCACTAAAATTAAATATTCCTATTGTTTATGACTGGAAGTTATGAAAATAAATTCAGTGAAGAAATCTTCTTCGCGGTAAAGAAAGTGATATAATTATTTGGCCTATAATTAAAGCATACTTCAGAATATCACACGAAATATGGCATACATACTGTACCAGTACTTTTCCTTTACCATCAATCATGACTTCAGGCTTCTCAGAGATACGGATGATACATAGGTCGTGAGTTGAAAATGACAGTACTCATTCATAACTGTTATTGGAATGAAGTGATATCAATAAACTAATTCAGATAGCTAGCCTCAGTAGTGAGTCATCGCCTGGTGAATTTCGTGCGTGATATGACTGCAGACAGGTCTGTCTGTGAAGTTTCTCTTTAAACATAAAAAAAGAATCAACATTAGTATCTTAGAAATATATACCGTATATTGGGTGAATCTTCTCATCCTGCGGATTGGTAACTACCAGTAATTTTCAAATGGGAAGCGTTTTCCTTCACCGCCAATCACGTGTACGGGCTAAAAGACTGCCGCTTGCAGTAAGAGTCTTCCTTCCGTCTCGCCGTTTCTGATTGGACCGCGTATCTAAGCAAGAGGAAGAACAAAACGCTTCCCATTTGAAAATTACTTGTAGGCAGACCATTTTTCACGCGAAATTCAGGTGCTCATACCGCATTCGCCAGGCCGTTCGATTAAGAGTATGGTTAACATCTTAACATCGTCACGCTGAAGGTCCGAACTTCAAATCACGGCCGACCGAAATTGATACGACGACACAGTGCATAGTGTTTACAGCATGATCTGTAAAAGTCTGGTACCGCAAAACTGAGAATTCTCAGGTTGTATGTATGTATGTAACGTATGCATGTAGGGTATGTACTGTATGTATGTATGTATGCATGCAAACATTTATGAGTTATGTGATATCATTTAATTTAATTTTATATTATGATATTTGACACCGAAGAATTGCATTATAATAATTTACGAAACATTTTGCTTTTACGCCACTTTTAAAACCTTGACGTAAGTTTTTTTTTTTTCTGAGGATAATATCAATAAGTGTATTACACGACCTTACAAGAAAATTAAAAATGCGCAATTCATTCAGCAGTATTTCTAGAAGCAAAATTTAACGCTTGTACTTAGAATGGAAGATGAAAGGCTACCAGTAATAATAATGATAATAATATTGATGAGAATAATAATGATAATGATAATAATTAACTTTGATGTGATGATAATGATAATAATTAACTTTGATGTGATGATAATGATAATAATTAACTTTGATGTGATCTCTGTTGGCCGTAGATAATACAATTCCTATGTAAGTAAATCTAGAATAAGTGCATTTTCTGAAATTTTACTTCGCCTACAGTATTATTTGGCCTATGTTAATAATTACAGATTATGACATCAAAACAGATACGTATTCCTTACATGGATGTCTGGTCATTTTGGGACTGAAGGTAATGAAAGAGCAGATCAACTCACCAAAAATGCCTATCTTTTACAAGTAATACTATCTCTTAATAAATATCCTGTTTCATAAGTCAGAAACGAAATTACTAAAAATATTGTCAACAGTTATCTACATGTGGTTTAACAAGATAACTTTTCTCCCCCACAGTCTCGGACCGTACAAACAACAAATTGATGAAACCAACCCACGTTCGTACACAGTTTCTCATAAGTTATAAGTAAGGACCGAATTCTTAGGTTTTTACCTATTTTTTTCCTTACTTCCAAAACAAAAAGCGCTCATACACTTTTTCGAATCATGTCCATAGGAATCACCCACATTAATTCTGTGGTGCCTAAAAATACCTAAATGGGGTATTAAAACCTAAATACACCTAAACGGGGTATAAAACCTAAAATATCTAATTTAGGCTCCTTTTTTTGTCTTTTTTGTTTGTCAGTTGAGAAATCGATATTTTGCGGGGAGAGAATAATTTTGGTCGGGTAGAAATTAATACCGCCAGCGTTTCATTCAACCCATTGTCGTCTAGGATGGACAGTATCAAGAGAGGAAAAGAGTACCGGCGTTTTCCTTTTAATATATTCGTACGAACAACCATTGTTGCCGTATATGAACAAGGATATAGATTTCTGTGTTTTAAAGCGCTTGTTTGCCCTTAGTACTTCCCTGTTATTCATACTGAGTGGTCACACTGTGAGTTTTAAGAAAATGTGTTAATTATGCCGAAACAAATGAAATCGAGTTTATTACGGCAGTGGTTTGGTGACGATCTGATTTTCACTTTAGATGGCAAGGTAATATTTTGTCAAGCCTGCCAGAAACACGAATTATTTACCTTTCTAGGAAAGGGGGAAGTTTTCGTCCCGAGTTGATCTGTTGTGCGGTTAGCATGCATAACAATCGAAAATAGGAAAATAATCAGTTTCACATTGTCCACATCCAACCATAAAGTATTTTACTCACTAAATTAGAAGCATCGGATTCGAATCCTGAGAAGGGTAGCGTCTAGATACAGTATTAAATATTAACTAAGAGATAACAGGAAGAACTTCACAGTTGAGAATCTCGAAAGATATTTAGTAATATACTGTAAGCAGGAAATGTGAGGCAATATTATTTTCACTGCTTTTTTTGATTGTTTATGCTTTCTTTCTTCAGTTGCATAATATTGTCTTAAAGCAAGTTTACACAAATTTAAGTCAATTTTGTATTATACTTTACAAGTATTAAGTATTCAATCCTATGTAGCACATTCAAATTCATTAAACCAATTATTCTACCCGAAAACGATATTTTCGACAAAAAACCTAAAAAAAACTATTTCACCTAATGGAAAACCTAAAACAGTGTTTTTAAAAACCTAAAAATCCGGTCCCTAGTTATAAGACACGGAAAGTTTGGCAGCTATTTCGCAAGATTCCATATTCAAGTAGAAGGTAACAACTAGAATTGTGAGTGTGACCGTAAAACGTCTTCTTTTCCAAAGGCTCGAGCTCAAACTTCATGTTGACAAGTTTCAGTATTCTACAGTGCACACATTAGCATACATATTTTCATAAGACACTGTTGTAATCAAGCATTTTAATATGACTTCCATAAGTTATAATAATAATTTAATAATTCAAATACTTTATTACCAGGACACTTATACCAAATGTATAGCAGTGTCACAAATCAAATACACTTTAAAAAATGCGACTCATAAAATCCCTGTACACTACGAAGAGGATTTGCCAATAAAATAGCTTTAATATGCTTTTTGAAAGAAACAGATTTTATAAAGTATAACCGTTCTAAGAAGGTAACCTGAAGTAAACAAAAACCAGTACATTTGTCTCACTCTAGAACATTACTCGTATGATTTAAGAGTGAGACAAACATAGTGGTTTTTGTTTACGTCATGTTTCTTTCTTAGCTCGTCTCGGGTTATAACTGTCTAATACTCTAGTACCTTCAGGTAATTTATTAAATAAACCTCGTGACACAAATTTAAAACTATTCTGAGTTTTAGAATATTTACATTAAGTTTAAAATATTGATATATATATATTATATTATATTAATATTAATATTATCATATATAATGTATTAGTCCTTACCGTTCCATATCATTTTATTAATTGTAAACTAATTGTAATTTATTAATTTAAAAGTGAACTGTAAATAATATCCTAACATAATTAATTGTAAAGTAGGGCTTTTCCAATAGGAGATGAAATAATATTAGTATCGATAGTAGTGGTAGTAGTAGTAGTAGTAGTAGTAGTAGTAGTAGTAGTAGTAGTAGTAGTAGTAGTAGTGGAAGTAGTAGTAGTAGTAGTAGTAGTAGTAGTAGTAGCAGTAATAATAATAATAATAATAATAATAATAATGTTCTCTGAAGGAACGAAGGAACATATAATTTGATTACAGCATACTGTAAATTTGTACTGTACGTTTTTCTCTTTCCCGAACAAGGTACAGTACGAGTACATTATGTTCCCAGAGTGGGCATTCTGTTATTATACTTTCCTGAGGAGGGAGAACTCTTAAAATGCATGTGAATGATAAAACTTACCTCACTGAATTCTACCCTCTTTTCCGCAACAGTTGGACAAAATGTAAGCAGACACACATGGAGACAGACTCACGCACGCACACATACACATACTTTATAAAACGCCGTAGAAGAAGTATTGATTCTTCTGGGGAAGAAACTTTATATCCTGGATGTTGAACTCTTTAGAAATGAAGCGATTTCTTCTCTCGCATTTTAATGCATCTTCGTTGGGAGTTAAGAGAGAATGTCCGTAGCATTTATAAAAGTTGTCGCGCAGTATTAAACCGCACTTTACCTTTGTGACGTTTTCTTTTGTCCGAGTGATGTCTTTCCTCGTCTGACACGAATTACTTTCGGCTCTTTGGAGTCTTTGTGTTGCTTTCTTTCCACCCTCACTGTCACAGAATGCCAGCATTAGGGCTTCCGGCAAACGGCTTACTGTTTACAAAAATAACTAAGGATAAAATACAATCAATTCTTTGCTTTGATTTATTTTTACATTCCCCAAATACACATTTTTTTAGCACTATGTTGGTCAGAGAATGTTCCTCGAGAGCAGAATTTGAGTTTTATTAATCTAAAATCCATTATGTAAATTCAAACGCCAAATTTAATATTATATTTTTCCTTCACCACTTCAACAATATTTTGTTCTTTCTTTGAGTTATATTAGGTAGGCCTACTGTGGAAATACAATTGTGATTATATTAATGCACATTAAAAAGTAAAATCCACACACAAAAAAACGACCTTTGCAGAGCTATTATAAATTGATTTGTTTACTTTGTGTGTCATTTCTAATCCTGCCTTTGTTATAGATGACATATGATAACTTTATAAGGATAAATACTGTTATATTTTACACAAGAAACAGCTATTGTTAGTGATCTCACTCTAGTATTCTTAGCAATCAGTCATGTGTCATGTGTATTGGACCGATCAATACCGAAACTTAGTGATTCTGCCCTTGGGAAAACTGCTTTTCATTACACCTTCGCTCGTCTAAATTTCCTCATTTGTACAGCCGAAATAGGACATATCTTAAATATTTGTTCAGTTATAGAAATTTGTAACAGAATACATCGTAATTTCTATATTATTCCGACATAATCAAGAGAGTGCTTGTATCTGCAGGATTTCCTTCAATCCTAGAATCTGTGGGTAAAAGCCGTAGAGATTGAAAAAGACCTGATGGCATAACTCTGATACCATGGTCAAAAGGAAAATCATTATTACGGGATGTCACTTGTGTTGACACTTTCGCGCTATCTCATTTGGCTAATAGGTGTAGGCCTACAAATAAATTAGCTGACTCAGCCACAGCTTCAGCTAACTACACAAAGTTGAAAAAGTATAAAGACCTGGTGGACAGCTACAACTTTCGCTGTGGAGACAGGAGGCCCTGACTGGAGATTCACGGTCTACATAATTCCTTCAGCAGACGATCAGCCTTGCGATTAAAAAAGGAAACGATGCTAGTATTTTGGGGACGTTTCCTGGAACACTTGTGCTGGACGAGATTTTCTATCCCTTTTTAGAAAACTACAATTGATAGACTGGTAGCTTCCACAGCAGTTTTTTGTCTAGAATATTAATATATTTTTTTAAATTTACTCATGCACTAATAGTACTGTATTATTTAAATGTTTCTGATTAAGTCAGCGTGTTAGTTTACGATATTATGTAATGATTTTATTATGAAGATTGTTTTACTGCTGTCAATAAATATTTCATCTACTAATATACATGTTTCGCATAGAAACTAATGAATCAGAAGTATATAAGGTGTATAACAATGGTCCAATGGATGTTTAGAAGTGTGTGAAATACATTTTTAAATAAATCTTGTCGGTCCATCGTGCAATGCAATAAAAACTTTCATCACTTTGATAAGGAGTACGCCTACACTTTAGCCCACATAATTCATTGGATTGACAATACGTTGGAGTTACCAGAAGACAAAGAGTAAGAAATAAAACTCTTGAGCAACTTACTCTAGATGATGATGATGATGATAAAGATAATAATAATAATAATAATAATAATAATAATAATAATAATAATAATAATAATAATAATAACAATAATATTTTTTAAAAGAGGGGTTATAGACCTCAACAATTGGATACAAGGAAGATATAAAAAAATAATAATAAAATTCCTGGCACACGCATTCAGCTCGACCCAGAAACACATGGAATTACAGTCTTAAAGGAGCCTCACTGCTTCGTATTATTGTCGTTGATAATGATTAAGATGACGATATAAGTATCTGTAAGTAGGTTTATGTAAATATGGAAAAGGAGTACAGCACGTCTACATAGGCCTATGCGAATTTAAAAAGTTTCCTTTGTAACAGTTTCCTGCTAAACTCTTTATCAGTAAGTCACTTGTTTTCCGATTATATTATGCAAGAATATCATATTTATCTTGCAAATTGTGTTTATCTCAGTAGATTAGATTATGTTTTATCATAACTAAACGACAGATTATGTATCTAGCGTGTATAAGGAAATTCGCCGGGGCGAAGGTTATTTCAGGAAATTTGCAGAGTGGATAGAAAAGCTATTGATGTTTGGGACTTCATATTTTTAAATTTAGATCGATTTACTTATGTTATGTACTTTTAAATAGCAGATATTTAGGAGAGTTCCATGATATATTCATTATAATACATCATGGCCCAACTTCGGGGAATATGTTTCTCATAAAGAATCATATGCATCTCTAAGAGTCTATTGTTTTAATCTCCCGTAAGAAAATATTGAATTAAATCCTATTTGCCAGGAATTTTTCATCAGTTTCAAATAAGACCGTTTTTATCTCAAGGCCTCTATTTCATAAAATTCGCTGCCGCTGGCTGCTTTGATCCAAACATTTTGTACTGAATATCACATGCAGAAACATAAAGTACTCTGAAAGAACTAGCCACCACAGAGAAGCTAGTTAGGTTTCTCATTTGGTTCTGTCTTCGGTAAGTATCAAGCTGGGTAACTTCAAGAAGACGTTGGATACTTGAGACTTGTGTTAGGTAGAAATATTATAAATAAAATAAGACTATGAACAGAAATATTTCACATGGAAACTGTAATGGTTCAAATAAGGAATCGAATTGCCTGCTGCCCAATGCGCTACCCAGTGGACAGAAAACTATAATCAGCTATTGCCTGCAGTGTTCTATTGAATGCTTATTTTGACTTAGTCAGATATTTTGACCTAAATTTAAACTGCGTTTGCTTAAATATCTATTTGTTGTGCAAATTTAAGATGCGTAACTTTGTCTGATGTTGAGTAGAACCTCAACATTTTTGCCGATTATAGTTTTTTATTTGATGTAATGTTGCTAAAAGTCGGTTTAAACTATAGAAGAATGAAAAATTCCTCAGGCCTACAACTATTAATGGTTGTATTCTGGTCAGACGTATATAATCTAAAGACATAATAGCAATATAGGTAATAGTAAATAGTAATATAAAGTTTATTTCTTAATCGTCCTGCACTTCATAATTCATAAAAATGTCTTACGATGAAAGGTTTCATTCACATGACATGGCATTATTTAAATAATGCCTCTTGGAAAAACATAATATAAACGCGCATTCATATCATTTAATTCTATAACAAGAGGCTCGATAGTTCAATAAAAAGCATATTTACTCCCGACCGAATTATTCAAGCTCCCCTGAATGGTAACTGTTCTGTTTGAATCTATAGGATTTAAATTATTTTGAAAAAGAATTACTGAAAAGGCCAGAAAATTAATAAATCCTCAAGTTAAACCGTCAAATTCTCGCTTTTGTTCTAATTGGGCGGTAAAGTATAAAGAAAAAAATTAAACTCTTCCATTTCTGACATTTGCCAACTCTTACAAGATCTTAACGCTTATTTTCGAAATGCGAGTCTGACTGTGTTGTGTTTTCTTAGGTGAATATGTATTTTTTAAATTTCTAATTATTCTTTAAAATTGTAAATTTTACATGTTCTAATACTAATAACGTATTGTAATCTAGCCCGACCAAACACCGTATTGCTCGCTTGTACGGTAAAAAATATTAGCACGAAAGAGACCAAATGGTGATATTCATCAAACGGTTCGGTTCGAAAAAATTAAATTCTTGTTATTTCAAATTCTTGTTATTTCAAATTCTTGTTATTGCTACAAATTTCAGTAGCAACTATGTATATAACATGAACAAGGTGAAATAGGGGATAGGGGAATATTTTGAGAAAATAATTCCTCTGACTCCAGGATTCGAAGACGTGACCGACTTTCATGCCGATGTTTTTCCAACTGAGCTAGCCACAGTTCGATCCATGGTGATTTATGGAATTTCTCTCATATGATTACCCTTAATTGTCGACTTGACTGAAAGACGTTTGTGCCATGTACACTATTGTGAGAGACACTAATTTAGTGTTTTTGTGACCGGATTTCCAGTGTTATTATACAGTAACATTTAAGATGTAGATATATATATATATATATTCATGAAACCAAAGAATATAGTAGATAGATTCGCAATTCTTTGATTGTAGAGATCTTATAGTGATTGATAGTCACGAAGAAATAATTATTCTGTTACTGCAAAAAGGAGAGCAATAAATCACATAAGTTGCGAAGATACTTAGGAAGTTTAGTAGAGGGGAGAATCTTCAGACTTAAAGATTTCATTTAATATATTTAAGAAACTTTGTATGTTAGAGAAGTTAGATTGTCCACCGAATTTGGCAGAGGCTTTGGCTCTGTGGATAAGGGTTTAAGTTGACCACACCAGAACACCCCAGTCATGGCCAGGAGCGCAACCCTCCAGCAAAACTTGGCATCCCAAAAGGTCAAAAACTTTCTCCCTTAACAATTACATGTTGAAGTATAGAGCCTCCCACGAGATTTTGTACATATTCCCTGTCTTAAACTCCGAGTTAGGCCTACGGTGTCCAAAAGGAACCACCAACACGGTAGGTTAATCTAGGATATAATAACTAGGGGTGAGAGCTGCCCTGGCCTACATAATTCCGGTGAGTAAATACACTGAGGCTTACTGAATCTCACTGAGGTAACCACATTGTATCGGGCTTGGCAGACTGCTGGCAGAGAAGCAGAAAACCTGAGATTAGCGGCTATGTAATCTCGTGCTAACCCCTTCCACTCCTCAACACCACTACAAATTGATTACAAGCTGAAGCTAAAGCTAGAAACGGGGAAAAAGTAAAGTTAGGAACAACTATTGTACAGTTCTGATGATTGAATTTAATGCAGATATCCCGTTTAAAACTCTGGAACACAGATACACTTGAAGTGTATTCTTATTGTTATATTACCAATACCTAAACTAAAACTAAATTCCGTGGCGCTATATCCCTAAAGGGACTAGGCTTACCACCCGACCGCTGCATCATCTACCATAGGCTGATGGCAAGATTGGGAGCATGCGATCAGCATGTCGGCACACACGGCCATTAATGATGATTTCCCTGACCGAAGCCGCTACTTCTCTAACAATTAGCTCAGTTTGAATCACGAGGCTGAGTGCACCCCGACACTCATATGAAGAATTAGGGGAAAATATTCGCTTCAGGGCATTTTAAGTAAGTATTGCATTTGTAAGAGTTTTTTTTTTTAATACGATAGTAAAATGCGAATTCTTAATGACCGTCCAGTTGAAAATGGTTAATTGCTAATGTGTTTCCGGAAAGTTTGTTTCAGGCATTCAGAGTAAACTTTGTTGCTCTGAATATTTATCAATTATGATTAAATCATTAAGTCCCATGAAGAATCATTATATCCAAGAAATTATATATTTCTCCATGTTAAGATTTTACGTCTGGTTTAAACATTTTTTAGTATTTAGATTTACGAGGCATATTCGCACTCAAGCGATTTTCATATTTCTAATTCAAATTCGCCACACACCAACACAAGAGTAACACAACACAATACAATAAATATATAATTTTGTAGTCTAAGATATAAAGATAACTTCCCTAGATATCTTCTGAATAAAAGGCTACAGGTCGAAGACTCTAAAAGTTATTTTAAGCATAACATTTTCAATTTCAACTTCTTTATATCTAAAGGATTGCAAACGTGCTGCTTCACTTTAAAACACCCACGTTATTTTGAGTCTTCCGTTTGAAAGTTATCAACCAGGAGGTTTGTATTAATTCCCTTTCTTGAGAGGCAATAAAACCATTAGCCAATAATTGAATTTCCTAAGTAATAAAAATTAATGGAGTCCATTTGGAATAATGATTACAATCCTTCCATCCCGAGCTCCAGAAATCTGTAAAGTTCGCAAACATTAGGATCCCAACTAAATATGCAAAGTTGTAGCAATCAAGAAATTGTGATAATGGAATAGATTAAAATAAATCGTATAATCTTTTATGCCATACTTTAAAGACAAGAATTACAAACAACCATTGCATATTGTTTAGAAACATGCGCGCGCACACACACACTTTTTTTTAACTTAATAAACAGTTAGGTCAATATGAAGTAATTTAAATAATGTCCAGATTACCTAGGACGTTTAGCATGTTGTTAGGCCTGAATAATTAAGCTAATATTGTTTAAAATATTATTCGAGTACTCTCAATGTGTCTTTTACAGAGATACTTTACTAAAAAAAATTGATCTTAAAGAGAAAATAATATTCGTTGCGTGTTATAATACTAAGCCTACATTTTGCAACGAGCCTGTAATGGCATTTATTAAGACACGACTATGTTTGTGTGAAGAGTTTCATAATTTTCATACGAGTGTCTTAATTACCATTATAAACAAATTGCGTACGACTGTTTTTGTTTGATCGTAATAAAATGTTTATTTTTTGTTTTTACTTTGTTTTTGTTTTTAGAATGCCTCGTAATTATTGATAAGCAAACTACTCTCAGATATCTGCTCTTAGTAGTTCTCATCATTCCCGATAGATGGCAGGCCATAAGGCACTTTAACGTCAATCAACGCACATTAAAAACACACGAAATGAACTCAGTTTAGTATAATATTAAAATTAACACGAAAAGAATTGATATTATTTTTAATACAGGTAGTTTATTATGAAGTTTCATTTGCTGCTTCCAAGGTTTCAAGCTTATTCCGTGTTCGATAATAATAATAATTGATACAACACCTGTGTTGTTATGAACATTCAATCGTAATGGATATTGTTACAATACATGTAATAAGCGTTTTATAGTTTGGTCGAACAAAAAGTAAGTTTTTAAGTTCTACTACAATATGAAATAAAATTTCATTGGTGATAAATTTATGAAGTAATAAATTAATAATTATATATATATATATATATATATATATATATATATATATATAACTGCGGAAAAGCTTTATTACATTGTGTGGTAAATGAGAGAAGTTAATACTGATACTAATATTAGCATAGATGTAATTAGAATGGTGAAATACGAAGGAAACACCAAAAGAGGCTTTTTAGGTAGATTTCGAAGAAAAATCTACCTATTGCAATGGATACCATGTCATGATTTTCGAAAAATTCTTTCATATCTTTACGTTTCATGCTCCCCTAAGTACGAAACCACCGCCCGTTCAAAAAAAAAAATTGTTATATTTATATATATATCTTTACACGATAGCGGCCGTAATTTTGAAGATATTTAGACCAAATTGTAATATGTTATTTCTAGGCCCAATAGTTCGGACAAGTTCGTTAATGAGCAAAATTGGCCCAAGGGGGTGGTCGAGGGAGGGGGTTGAAATTTTTAAAAATGGTTATCTCGGCCCCTATGAAGTATAGAGGGAAACTTTGTTTCAATAAATTAGAGTACTCCCTATGGAGTTCACAGTGACACCAACGATTCGGGGGTTCGAGTGGGGGTGGGGGTGGGGGTGGAGGCATGAAAATTCGAAACTTTTGAAACCACGTCTTGTGGGGTATCGTTGAAAAGCTCTTGATGAGTACTCTACAAATCAATAACTAGTTTCTTAATAGCTCTCATATGACGCGATATTTTAATGTTTGAAAATAATAACACTTAAAAGAATTATAATATCATAATTTTGTCTTGTTTAGCGGCTTTGCTAATTTTATCCATTGCTGATCTTGCGCACGGCCTCCGAATATTATATCCTATTCTTGTTGTCAAAACAAATGATTGTAGGCTCTTCCTCTTTACCGAATTCAGTTCTTATTACTGCGGGTTTGCCATACCAAGGCTAAAAAAGAAGAGTGCTGCGCAGCGATAATAAATTAAACCAAAAGCACTTTGAAATCTACCTCAGCCTGTAGGCCTGCCTAAAGGGATTTTATACTTCATCTTGTTTGCAACAACCGATGTTGATATATGTTTTTGTTCGCATTATTATTATTGTTGTTGTTATTATTATTATTATTATTATTATTATTATTATTATTATTATTATTATTATTATTTTTAAAGGAACGAACCTTTACTATAAAACGATCTATCTAGAATGTTTGTTCGTGTCTAGATTACTTGTGTGTAGATTGGACCAATTCATTACTTCCCATTACAAGCTTTTTTTTATCCTAATGCAGGCAGTTAAAGAGACAGAGACAATAAGAAGTTGTTCTTATAAAAAATTGTGACCATATGTTCAAAAAACTGCTACTATCAGTAACGTCATGACGGAGAACCTAAATAGTGGGCCGTCCCTTCATGAGGTGCAACGCCTGGGAGTATTATGCAGTCTATCTTATTACATGCTAAACAAGAAACAGTTAAGCCTATAATTATAATAATAGGACAAGGATAGTAAGTTCTTTTTGCAATGTATAATTCGTTGTTCTTGAAATTCTCATCAGTTTGTTCTGAAAGTACACAAAGTAATGAAAACGCAGTCACTATTCCCCACAAAGGTCTTTTAAAACAGATTTTTAAATTATTGAAGTTACACGACTTGGTGGGTGTCATAAATACAGTGGTTTCGAAGTGAAATTTATTATTATTGTATTGTATTATATGTTAATCTTTGTCGGTTTGGCAGTCTTTATCTTCCGGAAGAGAATAAAAAAAAATATATGTATATATTAGGCTACTAGCTTAAAAGGCCCGGCGACGACGGGTTTTTATTTTGTAATTTGAAATTAACTTATGAAGGACTTTCGATTTTCAAACTCCATGGCCTTGTATAATATGTACGTAGAACTTGAAATGAGGAAGTACGACTTACAACACTCAAACTATTCCCTGAGAAACCCTAGATATAGTATTTTATGGCTCATAGAGGATGTCGAATGTTGCATTCCGTTGCTTCTACACACCATGCCTGGGAGGGGTTGAAATAAGAAGAAACATAAGTTATATTCCGATTACATAAGATTGTATTGTCTTTATGGAAAATTTTATTTCTCACTCTCATGTTACCATACAACCGCTTCGGAGCTGAAATAAAAAATAAAAAAAAATATCAATATCACTTTCATATTTTCCTCCTCCAAAACCTGGGACATAATATACTGCGGGCATAGGACCGAACATGTTCCATCCCATTTTTGTCTTCTTTTAGATGCATAGATGATAAATATCCCTATACAAAGCCTTAGGCTACAGCAATGAGTGACGTATGAGTGACGTATATCAGTGGACAGGATTTTTTACAGACTGCTGATACAGCATACGCACTGGCACACACTTAAGTTGTCCCTGTGATATGACTGCTTATTCTACATCAAAATGTGAAGTGAGAAAATGATATTTTCCATGTCGAGGGTAGAGAAAGTTATGTGACTGCTTCACATTGTGCTTTATTTTCGTGGATTTCATTCTTCAAGAATTATTTTCACAAATGTATTACATCGATAGCATCAGAATTTGTTACAACCCAGTATTATAAGTTATAACCCAAAGCCCTATGTGAACACTTAAACAATACACTTTTGTCATGATAACTGAATTGCATTTCATTTTTTCAGTATAATATTTTTCAGAAATTATATAAATTTTCAAGGGAAGGAGTGGCATCAATGAATTTTAATGTTGACCGCGTTACTTCCTGGGCTTAAGTGGGTATATGTGCAAAACTTCGTGAAAATTGGTCAAGAAATGTAGACTTTTGATATGTAAACATGTGACAGCAGAAATCTCAAACAGTGCCTCATTTCACATTTCTGACTTTTTCCGTGGATTTTCCAAAAATTCTTTTGTACATTTTGCAATTAACGTACATGTAGAAATATTATCGTAGCTTGCTGAGCTGAAGTCTTCGTACAGGAAGTAGGCAGCATACTAGAAAGCACGTTGGGAGTTGCGATAAAATTATTGAAGTTCATCAGTTACATTCCCGGAAGTACGCTTTGATTTGAGTATGTCTAAGTGCGTCCTGATTGCCTGGCAACTCCAATTACTTGTTAGCTCTGCCTGCCATCTATGTTCTTTCTACTTGCCAGGCTGTTTTAGGAATAACGATGCAGGGATAGGAATAAGATGTTGTTGATAATGATGATTTTTTGTCAGTTTTACTAAATGCAGTTTCCAATTTAAATTGCATTGTGTTTAAAATTAATGCATTATTATTATTATTATTATTATTATTATTATTATTAATTTTGTATGCTTATATTTTTGTATTAGTTTTCTGATATAGGCTATATGGGATATATAGTAGGTCATTATTATATTTATATAATAACAGTGAACTTAATACGGAACCCTAATAAGTAGCTTGAAGTACTTCCTAAAAGGTTGCGTGCACATCGGCATATTATTTTTATCTTGCAATATCATCGTGCTCACACCCTTCATAGGGGTGGACATACAGACAAAGTTGGAATTACATTATCGTATTGAATGCATTGGAGTTCACAGTAACTGCTAGATAGAAAGACTAACACTTCCTTTTATTATTATAGATACATAGGCCTACTGTGTACATTAATATTATAATTGTACTGTTTAGAAATCATTCATGAAATATTTGCCTGCGATTGAATGAGACTTTGAATTAACCTAACCCAACCTAACCTAACCTAACCTGACAACCTATCTACGATATCAACGGTCGGTTTCCTTAGCCGCGGTAGCTAAGGGGTGCTGCCTTGGAGCCGTGGTGAAGGAGGCTGTAGGTTTGAGTCTCTATGTCCACCCCTGCCCCCAGCGTGATGTGTGGCGATGAGCACGATAACCATTACAAGATAAAAATACTATGCCTATGTGCACGAAAATGCGACTGTGCCAATGTGCACGACGCCTCCTAAAATAGCATTGCCTAGACTGAATGATGCGTAATCTTGCGGACTTTTCTAAGCTTTATTACAGCCAGAGAAAGTGGGATTTTAAGGGCTTAAAACCTGTTCTTTTCAGCCAACATATTTACATTTTTCAGTATTTTCTCAGTAAAGTCTCTTTTCAGTAGGTTTTAAAAATATTTTAAGTCCGTTTATGTCAGTTTTCATCACTTAAAAGAGTTTACAAACCTACTAGCGTGGTATCTTACATCAGTCGACTAGGCTACTAAAGTATTTTTCAAATGGGAAGCGTTTTGTTCTTCCTCTTGCTTAGATACGCGGTCCAATCAGAGACGGCGAGACGGAAGGAAGACCCTTCCTGATAACGGTACTTCTTTAGCTCGTACACGTGATTGGCGGTGAAGGAAAACGCTTCCCATTTGAAAATTACTGTAAGTGTTATGTTGGATTTCAAATTGAAATTTTTCTTAATTTTAGTAAGCTATAGTCCTAGTTTTTCCGAGATCTAGTAGACTGTTAGAATGCATTAAGAAGCTGTTGTCTATTAAACAACGGTCCGTTTAAACTTTCTTGGTTAGATTTCAAAACTGTCTCGAGTGCTTCAAAAATGTTAATTGAACAGTAATGTTCAGGTAGCGAATATAATAAATATAAAGGCAACACTGATTATTAAGCTGAAATCAGTTCTTTTTAACCCTACTTGTACTGCTTTAATTTAAATTAAACACTTGTTATTTCTGTTTGGTTGACTTCTTATATAATTCTTTTACCATATTCGGACAACATTCTTTGTATGGTGTGAGTGATTTTTAAAATCTCCTATTCTTAGTGGCTCTTAGTGGCTATTTGATTTGTTCGCTTTCCAATTCATATATTGCGTTTCTCAAACAATCTATCTCTTTATCCAAGTAGGTCTGGACTAGTAAGGACGTGCGAAAATTCGCAATCTTCCCTCCCTCCAAAGGAGAATGATTTAATCTTTTGTTAGGTTATTAAAAGTAAATACTTAGTAATGTACTGTACACAGAATAGCAAAAGATGATTTATTGTGAATGTTTTTATAATTTACAATTCATCTTTGTGTATAGTATTTGATATCAGATGCAATATTATCATGATTTTTTTATTATTTTCGATAATTGATACAAAAATGTTGTTATATTTAGTGGCTCTTGAAATATGCACCACTCCTCCGGCGAGTCACCAAGTCGAATATTAATTACCTGGAATTCCTTTCTCTGCTACCGACGCCAGGTCCATTCCCAGAGGATCTAAATAAGTGTGACTAAAAGGAGAACCGGAGAAAGAGGCAACATATTTAGCGAAAGGCTTCGAAAACAAGTTTCGATGCCTTTCGCATTTAATATGTTTTCTTAAAAGTCAGAAAACATAAAGGAAGCGTTTTAGAAAGAGAAAGGGTTTATTTTACAAAAACGGCTGAAGGCCTAGAATACATACATATCATTAAATTCAAAATAAATAATAACCCTTTTGAATATAACATAAATTCAGAATAATCAGTTCCTGGAAACATATTTTACAGACAATTTCGTGAATACGATTCTCTTTAAACAATAAAATTTACATAATAAACACTTCTAACTTACATTACTCAAAGGACCAAAACAGCTTCTCCATCCACGGAGTTGTGGTTGAAGAAGAGGGCTCACTCTCCTCGGACAACGGACATAGACACAAGGTTCACGGATAATTAAACTACACAAGGAACAGAGGTACAAGCTGAAGGCAATCGATAAAAATATTAATTACAGCCATCATAAACACAGAGTCGTACAGGCATCAAGTTTTTAAAAAAGGGCCTAGCACATTTACATATCGGCCTGAAAGGCTTAATTCAAACTTAACGCATTTCATAATACCCGAGAGAATATATCAAAGATAAGTACATACCTCTGAATAAGAATCCTAATCGAGACTGAAGCCACATCCCACTGAACCAAGGAGTCCCAGGTCGATGTCCATTGCCCGATGGATAGAAACAGAAAGAAGACGACACCCAGACGGAGAATCAAGAAGTGCCGATGAAGGATAAAACGAGAGTGAGACCGAGGCACCATTGTCCTCGATCATTTATACATAACAAGCCTTTTGTTACGTCAGTGCTCATAACAATATAGAAACACTCCACAATCACGGGAGAACCAAAGTCTCCCCATAGCACAAGTAACAATAGATAAAAACGCAATAGAACCCACGACAATTTGTCAGTACGTGACATCCTGCATTAAACCAAAACATATGACGCAACACAGCGTTTAACAATCTGTAATTACAGGGCCGACTATAATATGTTTATAAAAGTAACAAGTAGAAGAACAAAGCCTCCTACATAATGATTTCTTCTCCCAAAATTTATATTAATAAATCCCGTGCGCCAAGTGATAAAAAACTGATTTAAAATAAAATATTGGCGCAAAAGGCTAAAATGTTAATTAAGGTCCTCCCATAGCTGAGTGATTAGACTGCTCGCCTTCCACCGTGGGGACCAGGGATCGAATCTCGGGGGAACTATGTGGAATTTGTGGTGGGCAAAATGGTGGCAGGACAGGTTTACTCGGGGTGCTCCCATTTCCCCTGCGACATAGCATTCCACCGTTGCTCCATTCATAACATGACCATTTGGTCATACTAATTACTCTCCTTGAATGAGGTAAAGCATGTCTGATCCGTGTCAGGGTGAGGCAATTCTTAGATATTTTCACGGCATTTGGATATCTACGTCATTTCGTCATCGTCTCTTCCGGTTCTTTATTTCCGCCAGTCAAAGCAAAAACTTTTGGGGTCAACTAAGCCGTTCTCAAGACAACTACTTTCAAACCACATGTAGTAGGACTGTAATATAACATATAGCACAGAAACTTCCTTTATACTCTTCTACGAAGCTTATAAGAAAATAATTATCCCCAGTTCGAATGTTCTGGCAGGAATCCAACCACATTCATCTGTTTGAACATTTTATATCAGGCTTCATTTTTTAAGGATACGAAAACTATGATGTTATTAGAGCGTGGTGTTTTTCCGCTTTGCCCCATCCAGTTTTCACCCTTCTCATTTCTCTTGTTAGCAGAGCTGTATCACATAGTCTTTTTTTTTTTTTTTTTTTTTTTTCATTTTTCATTTTTTTCATTGGGCTCTTTGAAGCGTAGCTGTTACACCTTCACAAAATGATAATTTATCGTATTTCACTGGAACCCCGATCCTGTCAGTAAAAATTGAAGTGACCTCGTGTTAAAGTGGAATTTCATAATTTGATTATTACATGACCCTGTTCAATATTTTCCACCGCGAGCAAGAATCAATCCATGCGTGTGATGGTGTGTCTGTCGGTGTATAGGAGCTGCTTCATAACCCAACTAAATAACGTTATTAAATTGATAGTGCTGTCGAGAATGAGCAATATGGAAGTTTATTATTACGTTTGGAGAGCCTGGGGTAATATACCAGTCTGGCTGTTAGATGAATATGGCCTCACAGACAGTCAGGTGGTCCTTCATCATCACGGTCCTGACTCACTCATTCACATCTGCTCATATAATTACATGAGGCAAAACTTATGGCCCTGTATAGTACTTTGATAATTAGCGCTTGCTAATTCCGTTGTGATATTAAATTTTAAACCATCCGTTTATAGTACCGGTAGATTACTCTTCGCGTTACGTGGTTTCTAATAATTTAAAGTGCTCTACTGTCATATATATTCTTGTACCGTGATTAAATGTATGAGACAGGTTTTCTAATCTTTTTAAATTTTGGATTCACTGCATAGGAGATTTTTCATGCCAGTATGTTTTTATCGTTACGTCTCTGTACTGAAAAGAGAATGCTTACAACTCATGATAACTTAAAAACGCATAGATTAAACGAACAATAAAGCGATCGTTATTGCCATATAGCGAGCTTTGCTTGTTTTTTGCGGTCTATTACTCTAAGCACTTTCCTGTGTTAAAAAAAAATAATAACGGAATGTGCACGTATTATGTCGGGAATAGTTTCAGACTTGCAGCGTACAAATTCCTTATTGGGCTGTTCAAAATTTCCATTGGATTTGATACAGGCCAAAGGTTAAAAAACTATGCATAAAGCCACAAACCTCTTGTTGCAAAATTAATGGAAATTCGGAGGATTTTTACAAAGATGTAATATATACGGTTTGCGGTGTGTTCGAGCCGATGGAACTGATGTTTCATTTTCCGTTTTTAAACTAAAGATTTCTTATCTAGCTACAGGTTCCATGTTTTGAGTTCTAAAAGATTCAGTATATAGCCTAACCTGTTCTCATTATTTCCTTTGTGATCTGGCTTCAGGTTCCATGTTTCGATACCTACAAGTTTCAGGATGTAATTTATGCGTTGAATCCTTATTATTTCATTGGAGAAGAACGGTAAATCGTTTAGAATATCGATACGTCTTATGGGAAAATAGTAAATGCCTAATACCTAATACATATTTCACGGGTTTGAATCCAGGTGTCAGAGGATTTTTTCTCCTAAAATATTCAACAATAACAGTATTTTGTGGGTTAATGAACATACATTAACACCTAATGTTGACATTGGTAACCTAATTCCGCTTGACTCGTTTGTTTTCATGGCTAAAGAACAAATTAGCCTATATTGAGGGACTAATTCTGTAATAATGTCATTATTAATGTATAACGGCCTACTGTTGTTAATATTTGTCTAGTGGACATACTATTAGAAATTTAATACATCAGCTGATAATGTGATAGAACCCCGGTTATCCCAAGCCTCGGTTAATCGAATGATCATATTACCTAAGGTATATATCTACAGAAGCAATGATGATACATATTTTGCCGAATTGTAGAGGTTTGGAAAATTGGAGGGAAAAATATCTACCAATATTTTCTATGGAATCAAATAGGGAGCATCAAATACTGTATGTTTGGAGTTCCTGGCGGACAAAAATGTTGAGGAGTTTTTAATGAAGGCGAGACAGCTCAGGTTCGTGAAAGCGGCAGACTGGGGTGGGAGGGTGGAGGGTGAGGAATAGGCTTACGTACGGTAGTTTGTAGGTGTTATTTTGCATTTAATTTATTTAATTACTTATAACTTTATAATTACTATTATTTATACTTATAATTTATAATTATAATTATTTATAACTGTTTTGTGCTTTGAACAAGCAGGTGTGGTTCATGCGGACCCGTCCGAATGTTTGCATTTGATTATGTAAAAAGCAAATTAATGTAATAAATACACTTACTTACATATTCTCTCTTTGTCTCTGTCTGTCTCTCACACACATACAGATTGTATTATGCAATACTAATAGTTTATAATATGTTATGTATAAAGCGTGAATTTATTTAGATTGGCTGCCACTTATAAAAATAGATAACACACTTCACTTTATTTAAAGTTTAAAGTGACAACGTTTATAGCTTATTTAAAGAAGTAACGCTATGAAAAAGTACCAGAAAGTTTAAAGTGATACAGTAAGTTGTAAAAATGCTATGTTTATGAGCATCTTCCAGTGCAAATTCAAGTATATCTACTAAGGACTCAATATTAACTTTGAGTCCTTCAGTACGTATTACCCTAGTTTTCGGTTATGTGAGGTAGTCTTTGATCACATTAACTGTGTTATTCTTGGTTCTATTCTATAATACGGGTTTTCCCGGAAAAAAGTAACAGAAATAATTCAGAATCAATCTAACAAAATTATCCAATAATCTATCGCTCAACAAATCACTATGAGCTTGGTATATTGTCCGCCGTCGTTATAACAATTTTCATGTACAGGTAGGGGGAAAAAAGCGGACCGACTAAAATATCTAAGTTGCCGATATGAGCCACTGCGCATGCCTAGCGGCATTCACAGGATAGCTGGGAATGTATTGAAATTTGTTCTATTGTCGATAAATTGCTTGAATTGAGAAATAATTTCACGTAATTTGCTTTGCTTGTAAAAGCAAACGTTTCCGTTACATCTCTTACATGTGTTTACATATCACAGGCTCATTCCATAGAGTAAAATACATAACTAAAGAAGGAGACTACAGCATATTTGATCATCTACTTGCAATGCACCTTAGATCAATATTCAAGTGTGAAAGAGACTGTAAGAAGTTAGACGAAGAACTCGCAAATAAGGTGAAGACTTATCCAGATATCCAATTATTATTCGACAACTTGGAAAATTGCATAATTGAAACATGCAAAGGATCCTTTAAGACAAGTATGGGAAAGAAAACTAAGTTCAGAGGCAAATCTGTACCGTGGTGGACAAATGAGCTAACTGTACAGCGCAAGAAAGTGAATGCACTCCGAAGACGATACCAAAGAACGATAAATAACGAACCCTTACGACAAGAAAGGAAAATTATGTACCTTGAAGGATGTCGACAGTACCAGACAAAAATCAAAATTGAGAAAATAAAATCATGGAAACAATTCTGCAGCATTACAGAAGGATCCAACCCTTGGAGTGCAGTATACAAATTAGCAGCCAACAAACTAAAAAGACAATGTTCTCTCACTACGCTCCGAAAGGAAGACAGAACATACACCACAGACACAGCGAGTACATTAGAACATATGATGGCCCACTTTGTCCAGGAAGATAGTGAACAAGATGACAGTGAGAAGCACAAACAATTAAGAAAACAAGTTATGGAACCTTTAGACACGCCAAATGACAGAGACTTCACTCACGGGGAGATCTTGGCAGTGATAAAAAGATTCAACCCAAAAAAATCGCCGGGAGAAGATGGAGTAACAAGTGAGATCCTCGTCAGAGCATTCCAGCTCTTCCCACTATTCTTTTCCAGCGTATATAACATATGTCTTCAGACAGGCACTTTCCCCAAGCAATGGAAGCGTTCGCTAATAATTCCCATTGCCAAACCTGGCAAAGAAGAAAGCGACAGTGTATCAAAATATAGGCCAATCAGTCTGCTGAATGTCAGTGGAAAAGTCCTGGAAAAGCTCATGATTGACAGAATTCTTCATCACATCTATACGAGAAATTTATTCAACAAGCGACAGTATGGATTCACGCCTCAGAGGAGCACGGTAGATGCAGCAATGGCAATGAAGCAGTTTGTGGAACAAAACCTACAATTATATGGCTACGTTGTCATCATCAGCTTAGACGTACAAGGCGCATTTGACGCTGCATGGTGGCCAAGCATTCTAAGCAATCTAAGACAACTAGAATGCCCCAGTAATTTATACGAACTATCAAAGGACTACTTCCAGAACAGACGAGCAACACTATGCACCAATGCATACAAAGCAGAAAAGGAAGTTAAGAAAGGTTGCCCACAAGGGTCTTCCTGCGGGCCAGGATTCTGGAATATATTATATAATACCATGCTCGATCTGGAATTTACTCAAAGGACGGAAGTCATTGCTTTTGCTGATGACGTTCTGTTAATGACTAAAGGCAGCAGTGCAATCGAAGCCGAAAATTACGCAAATCAGGATATAAAGAAGATCGAATTCTGGGCCGGAGATAATAAAATCAAATTTAATGCGACAAAATCAAAAGCAATGTTGGTCTCAAGAAAGAAGAATAGTTGTAATGAGAGAATAAATATTTACCTGAATAATAAAATAGTGCCACAGGTAACGGAAATAAAATACTTGGGAATACATATTGACAGAAGGTTCACATTTTCTACACACATACAACAAATACATGATAAAACAATAAGTCTCGTACACAACCTATCTAAATCGGCAAAACTGAACTGGGGACTGGGCAATAAGGCTCTAACTATAATGTATAAAGGAGCAATACTACCAATTCTCACATATGGAGCAGTTGTATGGGAAGAAGCAGCACAGAAAGTTAAAAATGCAGCAAAACTACAAAGAATCCAAAGACTAATGAACATCAAAATAACAAAAGCATACCGGACTACCTCATATGAAGCCTCTTGTGTCATAGCGGGCCTAGAGCCTATAACAATAGCCATCGAAAAGAAAGCTACACTTTACAAGAGACTAACGGAAAAAGAAGAATATGACTCACCATTGGACTTGTGCAAATGGAATCATCCAGCCCAAAAAGTCAATATCATAGAATCTAATAATAGAACTACTTGCTTTGAGATATACACCGATGGCAGCAAGATTCAAAACAAAGTTGGAGCAGGAGCAGCAATTTTCAAGGAAGGTATTTTGGCTAAAACTCTAAAATATAAGCTACATCAAGATTGCTCCAATAATCAAGCTGAGCAGATAGCCATCCTACAGGCTCTAAAAGAAATTCAATACCTTAATGCTCTGGATGAACAAAGAACTGTATCAGTCTTCACTGACAGTCAGGTAACACTTGCAATCCTAAATAACAACAAGAAACATAATGCAATAGTTACAGAAATATATGAAACAATAATATCACTCAATCAACAAAAATGGGAAATTAATTTCAGATGGGTCAAAGCACATATCGGAATTCCTGGCAATGAATTAGCTGATAAACTGGCAAAACAAGCAGCAGAGGAAGCCGGAATTGAAACAGTATATAACAAGAAGCCGAGATCAACCATAGAAGCAGAAATTAAAGAAGGAGGAATACAGAAATGGCAGGACAGATGGAACAAAACAACAAAAGGAGCAACAACAAAGTCATTTTTCCCTTCCATCAGAGAAAGGCTCAGGCTAAAATTACCAATAACACCGAGTTTTACAGCATTGGTTACCGGACATGGCAAAACAAAATCTTACCTATATAGATTCAAAATAGCAGATGATCCTACATGCTCTTGCAACACAGGACAGCAAACTGTGCATCATTTAATATATGAATGTCCAGAAGTTCAACAACAGAGAAACCAACTAATAGAAGAAATAAGGAAGAATGGTAACAACTGGCCAGTCACCATGAATCAGCTAGTATCCAGACATCTAAGAGCATTTCATACTTTCTGTAATTCATTGGGGCTGTGATAGGGGTATGTTCAGAGATAATTAACACATGAAGAAGAGCAGTATATAAGGAAAATGTAAATAAGACTTTCTGTAGGGATTTGATATTATTCTATGAAACTTTATTTTCATTTATCCAAAGTACCATTTAAATTATAATTAACTGACAGAATGCGAATGTAAACATTTAGATTGGCATGTACACATCTAACATGGACAAGAAGAAGAACAAGAGCAGCATTTAAGAAAAATGTAAATAAGACTTTCTTTAGGGATTTATTATTATTCTATGTAATTTTACTTTAATTTATTTTAAGTATCTTTGTTTCAAACAATGTATATATTATCATTATTCAACTTGAAATTATGACATGTAATGCATGTAATATTACTCCGTAATGGGGCATGCTGTAATAATAAATTTAAAAAAAAAAAAAAAAAAAAAAAAAAAAAAAAAAAAAGGCTCTGAAATCAGCTACAAGAGTCGGTCCGCTTTTTTCCCCTACCTTTACACAGTAACCCCACTAACATTAAATAAATCACTATTTTACATTTGGAAAATATGTCAAATGTTACAAAAAATAATTCGATTACATTGTTTGAATTGTATTGCCGTGTTATTTCAGTCCCTCTTGGTTTACTGTTATCTTTAATGATAATGCTTGATAGATTTTGCTTTTCATTGAGCTGAAAGATGGAATGTAAGAATGTATACCTAGCTTTATTACACTTGTACATACTATAATCGAAAGCATAGGTCATAGTTTTGTTTTAATAGCCTAAATTTATAAATATAATCAATCGTACTTTAGTCAGGGAAAGATAGGCTACATTTCGAGTTCTTTTTTAACCAGTTTCAAACTTTTCATAATGAGAGCAAAATTAGATTTTTTCTATCCTTGAGACTTATTTTATTAAGTTTCCTCTTAAGTGAGAACAATTTAAAGGAACGTAATAATGTTCTGAGCAGATTTTACAGCTGTCCATCTTCCCTTGTTACTCTTACCCCTTTAATTACTTAACGTTAAAGGCTATTTCTACTACACTTAAGTATAATTTTACGTAGAAAGGCACCAGTACATTAATTTGTTTTTCTCCCTTTAGCTAACCCTCCATGTTTGGTTTTACCGTCACATGTCCATTGGATTCATGGATCCTTTCATATCGTACAGAAAACACAAAGGCGAAGACTCTATCCTGACTTATTTTACACTTCATGTCCCAATCGTCGTGTTACCATATCGAAGTCTAGTTAAATAACATGGCAGTCAATTACCCAACAGTAATTTTCACGTTGGCATTCAAAAACCGAGGTGGAATGCGCTTTACATTTTATAATGCAGTCCAAGAGGTTGTCAAGCGACGGCTTCACGACAGGAGTACCAACAATGCATTTGACAGGTCTTTAATTAAATATCTAGTGGGCCATGCTTTCATGTTCCTTTGACAGGAGTAGAAGCTGCTCGATTCCTCTCACTCCAGAGCCGGTCCAGCCCGTTTGAAAAGGATCTCTAATCTGCAGCTTGACCCTTTATAGCTAAGTTTCGTATGATGACCCATAGCAGCTACATGGCACATAGCCAATACCTCTCCCTCTCTCTCGTTTTCTCTGTATCTCACTATCTCCCTCTTTTCCAGAGTTTCTTTCTCCTCTCCTTTCCAGTACTACGCGCGTCCGGTACCATGGGTCAACACCCTTCTACCCGATGCGACCTCGACCCGTACGACCCTACTGTTCTCCTGCCAATTCTCCTTCATTCCTTCATTGGATGCGGCGACAATATCAACCCATTAGAGCTCCCGGTTCTCAACTAGTGGAACATCGCCCCATGTCTCATAGGATCTCTAGCATCTTATACTTCTTAATCCTAACTTAACTTTTTTTTAAATAAAAAGGTATTTCTGTTGACAATTTTAATGATAGTATTTTTCAATCTACCACATCCAATGATCATTTCAAATTGAGGATGTTAAAAATAAAAAAAAAAAGCAAATGAAACAATATTGGGTTCAGCAATAACTGCCCTTATCAAACGAAAATCATCCATGTTATGTCCCGCATGTAATGTCAGAATGTATAGACTTACATATTGGTCAATATTTTGAGGAGTTCAACATCTGCCTGGTGCCACTTTTCATTATTCTTGTACCCTGGTAAAAAGGCCACAGATTTCTCATTGTCTAGACGTAGGCCATTCTTGATAGAAAATATATTATGTTCTAGTGAACGATAATAAGTGAGTGATTGTTGTTACAACAATTAAGTAGGAAATAAAATGCAAAATAGACAGCATCTCTGTAACTCTTTATTCATCTTGATTAGTACTTCGGCATTTCGTCGCAGGTACTTGAAAAGCGTGGCTCTCTCTCTCTTTCTCTCCCCCTCTCTGTATCACACACATTTTTACAGACATCATTTTTATGTACAACTAGCTTAAAAGGCCCGGCGTCGCTCGGGTTTTGTATTTTGTAAATGCGAAAATAACTTATGAAGGACTTGATTTTCAAACTCGAGGTCTTTAAGGTCTTTATATCGGTATTTAGAATTTGAAATGGGGAAGAACGACTTATCACACACAAACTATTTCCTCAGAAAACGCTACATAAGCTACAACTTATTATAGCTTATAGTAGATCCCCGTGGCTTCGCCCACAATAATTAATAGGAAGATTATAAATTAAGAGCAAAATAATTAAACTATTATATTTACTAACACTTTGCACACTAAACATTCATAGGTCTAAATTAAACGATTGATAGGCCTAATTAATGAAACAACTGTAAATCCGGCTTTGAAGTGAATTCCACGATTAGAAAGCGCAGCATGGAAAAATAACCTCAGATTCGAGTTCCCTGGCCTAAAAAAACCCTGCATAATGTTTGTCCATTTAGGGCTATATTCACTATTCTTCTTCTGTCTAGGGTGAAAATTTCATCTGTCTGCGTGCCTTGACATTATAAACAAATGATTCGGCCATGGTGGGCTTACAAAATTCGAACGATCGCGATGCTTTTATTTCCAAGGTATGACGAAAGTAGGCAAAGTCATCTGCAATTGATTTGACAACTGAAAACTGATGTTTCGAAAGCGCAAGAAATGTACGTCTCAATCCCGTTTTCACTCATAACTCGCGAATGAAAGCTAAAATTAAAAATGTTGCATGCCTTTGCGGGAATGTATTCAACAACTTCCCAAAGTATCATGGTGATCGGATGAATGGCATAGTAATGCATAACACATACATTCATTTTTATGTAGGCTATGTAGAAGATCTATATAGATTACCCGTCCAGCGTTGCTGCAATCTCAGAAGATTATGAGAATTGAAATCGATTAAACTCACGATGAGAAAAATGTGTGTAAATGTATTTGACAGACAGACATATATTCGTTTTTATTTATATAGATGAAGAATGGAATAAGCCTACTGAGGCCATAGTTTCTATATTCATTTGTCCAGACTTATAATTCCGTTACATTTCAGGCAGATTTAACGACCCTACATAAGAGATTTTACTTATGATTACATATAGAAATGTTGTAGCCTGGACCCCGAACTAAGCAACTTCCCCGGAATTTTCTGTAAACCATCTTTCATAAGAAGCATATTCCACGTTAAATAAATATTTAATATTACCTTATCATCACCTGATCATTAACTTCTCTGGCGTTTATAATAACATGAGATATCCATTGCCTTCCAAAGCGATCGCGATGCTATTGTTTCCAAAGTATGACAAAAATAGACAAAGCCTTCTGCAATTGATTTGACAACCGAAATGAATAACTGATGCTTCGAAAGCGTAAAAAATGCACGTTTTCTTGCCGTTTTTCACTCATAACTCGCGAACGAAGGCTAAAATTAAAAATGTAGTGTGACAGAAACCTTCCCGGGAATGTACCCAACAACTTCCCAAAGTTTCATGGCGATCGGATGAATGGTGTAGTAATGCATAAAGGACACACACACACACACATACATTCATTTTTATATATACTAGCTGAAAAGGCCCGGCGTCGCCCGGGCTTTGTATTTTTTAATTTGAAATTAACTTATGAAGGACTTTATGTATGTAGAACTTGAAATGAAGAAAACGATTTATCACACTCAAACTATTCCATCAGAAAACGCTGGATATAAATTTTTATGGCTCATAGAGGATGTGGAATGCTGCATTCCGTTGCTTCTACACATCATGCTTGGGAGGGGTTGAAATAAGAAGAAACACAAATTACATAAGATTGTACTGACTTGACGGAAAATAATATTTCTCATTCTCATGTTACTATACAATCGTTTCGGAGCTGAAATAAAAGAGAAATGCAGTATCACTTTCATACTTTCCTCCCCTAGAACCCGAGACATAATATACTGCGAGTCAAAATGTTCCATCCCATGCTTAGGGCCTATGATAAACATCCCTATTTCTCAACTAATACAAAGCCTACAGGTATGGATAACTTATCAGCGGAAAGGATTATTTACAGACTTTTGATATAGCATACTCACACACTTAAGTTGTCCCTCTTATTCTACATCAAAATGTGAAGTGAGTAAATATTTCTTATGTCGAGGGTAGAGAAAGTTACGTGACTACATCACACTGTGCTTTATTTTCGTGGATTTCATTTTCAGTAATTATTTTCGCCAAGATACTCGTATTACATTAAATTCCAGCATTAGGCTATATACTTGCCAAGGCCCTATGTAATCATAGTAAACAATTCATTGTTGCCATGTGAACTAAACAGCATTTCTTTTTTTTTCAGTATAAAATTCTCAGAAATTATATAATTTTCAAGGGAAGGACTGATTTATTTCAATTTTAATGTTGACCGCGTAACTTCCCGGGCTTAACTGGGTATGTGTGCAAAATTTCGTACAAATTGGTGAAGAAATGTGGATTTGTATAAGGAACAAACATACATACATACCCACAAACACACATTCGACTTTATATATTAGATAGATGAATGACCACAGGGATCCTGAATTACAATCGCAGCGCAAAGTGTATAGAATACATAGGTTTACAATAGGGATCGGAAAATAAGAAAAAACAGAACCAACAGATCATAATAAAAATTATTATCTGATGACTGACCATTATCATTAATAGCCGTTCGTGCTTTTACTGTGCACAAGACAAAGAAAGAGAAATGTGACACTAATAATACGATACAATACAATATAATACGATATAATTTAATCAAGCATGGTGACCGAGATGGTAACGTCTTGGACTCGCATTCGGGAGGTCCCAGCTTAAAATCCTGTGGCCGGCCAATCTGACATTTTTCATTGTTTCCCCAGTCGTAAAGGCAAATGCCGAATGGGATATTTACATACCATGAATAATTCTCACCATTTCGTCCTGCATCATATCTATTTTTAAATTAGTATCAGTTGAAATTTACCCCATTAAAAATACACCGACAATAGAAACAATTGACAAGCAATAGTTCCATGGCCTACCCTACTGTACAGACACAGATCCCGAACTCCTGATTTAGCCTCGAAGCTCAAAGGAGTATAAACAAAGCTGAAAGCTGATATAATATAACAATCTTGTACAAAGGATAGTATAAATGATGGTGTAGTATACTCATGGAATCCTTAATGATGTTAATCAGTATTTGTTTGATTGTTTCCTGAGTGATGCCTAAACTATGTAGGATGTTCCATGTGAATTTAGTCAGGCTTCCTCGACTTTCAAACAGCTTTTCCAGTTTTCAGAGTTAAAAGAAATGATTATGCCTTTCTTAAGGTAGGCCTAAGGACCATTCACTCTAAACTAACTTTAACGTACAGAATTCAGTAACTAGAAACCTCTGGTTATTCTTGTTACATTTAACTGATTGGATAAAATCTCTATGCTTTATAACATGGTAGTGGTGTTTTAGTTTATTTATTTGTTTAAAAACAATTGTCCATCATTACAAAGAATTGAATTAAAATTCGCTTTATCTACATGGTATCTTAACAAAAATCCAAATCATTACATTATTTCGCTTTTTCAAACTGTTGCCTACGGGTATCTGTCGTCACATGTTTTCCTTGTTCAACGATGAAAGGCAGTGATAATTAGAACAGTAGGTCTGTATTCAGAATGCAATATTTTGGCGATATATATGTACAAAAGAGGCTGAGCTGGTAATTAATTTCTGTAATATCTGTACATGGGGGGATTGAATGGAATCATCATCATGAGATATGGCTGACACAGGAGTGGAATATCAATAACCCCTTTGGGAATATTGGCAGGTTAGGGTTGCGATTCTAGACATTATGGCACTAAACCCACTACCTGAGGCCTTTATGTGCCTTACAGCGAAATGTAACAGAACGGCATTATTTGCCTGCTATTGTTTGCGAATTGACGGTAATGGTACCTTTCCTGTACATGATGTTAATTCAGCTCCTCTGTTTACAAATAAACTTGTTAATTAAAATTTACACAGATTGAAATTGTCATTATTCGGTTGAATAAATTTAATTAAACATTCTAGAAATTCAAATAACCTTAGGCACATTGGTTTACACTAAGTAAATCCTTATTTGGATGGTAAAAGCAGTTTATGTTGTTTCATCCTTGGCTTAATTGCTGAAAACAGATAATTGAAACTGTGATTTTAACAAATGGCTGCAGTTCTTGTTTGTAATTCTCCGGAATAAGTAGTGAAATATATATAAACTTCCCACGCAGGCGAGAAGATAAAATTTCTGTAACGTGATTGTATGTTGATAACGGGAATTAAACAGAAACATAACTTGATGTATATTTAAAAAAATATAAAAAAACTGACGTTATAATTATCAAAATAAAAAAAAAAGAACTAAAGCCTATACAGAAAACCTTATTGGTAGTTTTAGCATACCACATTGTTGTATACATTGTGAAAAATTTATTTGTGGGAGAAGATGATTTTGAACGTGGCAAAATAACATACAAATTGAAACAGAAAACAGGCGATCAAAGTTTGCAATGGACTGGCATTTTGAATTTGCACGGAGATTTAAAAATGGTGTCAGCAGCAGCTATTACAATTTACAATTTACAATTTATTGTTTCAAATTACACGAAAAATATACATAAAAAGTTGATACACCACCCGAAGAAGCAGAGCTTGTGTTCGGGGGTGGTTCAGTTCTATATATGAGAAAAACTTATACTAAATAATTACTTAAAACAATACAAAATTTAGAGAAGTATGACAGAATAGGCCTACATGTATAAAAGGTTAGAACATGTTATTTTTACAATACAAAGGTACGAGGTAATACAATATTAATACATAACAATTTATTTGTTCAAATTTTAGTAAAAAACAAAAAAAATTAAGTTCTATCCAAATTTTAATATGAAAAATGTTATAACAGCAGTAGTAGAAAACAGAAGTAATAATTATATAAATTTTCTAATTTTAGACCTAAATTGTTTGTTGTTTAAGCTATTTAGATCAGGATGGTTGGTAATAAATGAATTGAATAGTCTTGGGCCAAAACTTGAACAGTGCTTAGCTCCAGCAGTTGTAATATTTTTCGGTTCAAGTAATAAATTAAATTGATTCCTTCGCGTGTTATATACGTGAGATTCTGACTTGTAATTGTCACGATGTTTACGAAAATAATTCAGTATGACATACTTGTAAATTTGGTCTATGGTGAAAACGTTAAATTCAGAAATTAATAATTTGGAAGAATAGTCTTTATGATGCGTTTTTGAAGACAAAGCAAAGGGCTGAGGATCGTTTTTGCAACTCCTCCCCACCCAATTATGCCATATTGAATAATAGAATGAATTAGGGCTAAATAAATCGTACGTAAAACGTGAGCTGGTAAACATGAACGGAGAGTAACGAATTTATAAATGACTTTACGTAGCCTATTGCATAAATATTCAATGTACTTGTCCCATCTTAAATGTCGATCAATTATGATGCCTAGATATTTCACTTGATTTGATTCACTTAAGGAGGGACAAGTGCAGCTATTAATACAGCAACCTGAATTGTGTATTTTTAAGCTTAAATTTTTACTTACTTTTAATTGTTGCATACCGGTAGCTGTTAAAGCGAAAGGAACTAGCGTAGTTTTCTCAACATTTAAGGAAAGTAAATTAAAACCCAGCCAAGATTTAACAAGATTTATACCTTTGTTGGCATTTTCGTAAGTTTCACTCCATGAAGAACCACTAAAAATCACAACGGTGTCATCAGCATATGAGTAAATAGAGCCATTAAATATATTAAAATTAATCTTTAGTAGTTCATTTATGTATATTAAATATATATATATATATATTATATATGTATTTGTTTTATGTAAGTAACAACATAAAGACGTGACTACATTCTTAGTTCGGATAACCTGAGAAGAACATTTTGCGTGTTTGTTTTTACTACTTGTGGGGATTGATAGCTTCTGTAAATTGCAAATAAATAATCCTACTTCATTAATTTAGATCAAATAGATAAAAATGTTTGCACTGAATGTAAAGATTGATGAGTTATGTAAATTGGAATTAAATATTTCCGAATTTAATGATATTTCTATAGGCTTGTTGTATGTAGGTCTTAGCAGTAATACAGACCTGAACAAACGGTGTTGAGGTTACTGTTTTAATATTATTTTAAAAAAATTAATTTGATTTCTTTAACACACGTAAATACTGCACGCATGCATGGGCTACATGGTATACGAAACCCCCAAATGATCTAAGCTCGTGCTTGGGGTATTTCAGCAACGATACACTAATAATAATATAATTTTAAATGTTTTGAGAGATTAGGTTATACAGAAATAAAATAAAAAAATTGAATTGCTTTATAAACTAAAATTATTTTAAGTTTACAATATTTTAACAATTTTCTTGATTTGCTAAGTTGCTAAAATTAGATCATTTTAAGGAAAAAAAACATGGAAAATTATTGTGCCAAAACTAGATGAGTGTTTCAATTCGAGTAGTACAGCATTTTGCTTCATGTAGAGGCTTGAAATTATTTCGTCTCGTCTTAGAATACAGTGAGTTAGATTTAAATTCAATGTTGTGTATATGTATAATACATACGTTATTATAAATTTGTACAATGTTGAGTAGGCTACATTAAATTCAAGAAAAATTAACTTAGTTAAATAGTGAAAGTTTCAAGTTTTTGCAGTAAAATTAAGGGATTAAGATACTTTTGTAAAAATTACTCCTCACCATGTTTTTTATACTGAACTGTGAACTGAAATAAAGCTAAATAAACTGTGCATCGAAATTGTATCGGTAGGCTATATACGGATGGAATTTGTCTTTGGTGCCAACGGTTAAATTTATTTAAATAAATTATCATTAATGAGAATATTGAAAGAAAAGTTAATTTGATTTTACTGCATGCATTGTCGAGGAAAATTTAAGAGAAGATAATTTATTCGCAGTAGAGAATGCTGTGTAATTCTTTTCATATCGCATTGCGGTTTTACTTTGCTTTTAATACAGTGCCACGATAATGCTAGAGTAGAAGAACAGTAAGATAACGCGATGGGGTTTTTTCCCCTTTAACAATATTTCAGGAAAAGCGAAAGGAAAGAAGCACTTCCCTGCTATTAACCGATCCCTGTGGCTGTCGATCGCATTGCAGACCTCTCCCCCTCTTATCCCATTGCCTTTACTTGATATAACAGAAAGCTATGTCTCATGAGGCTAGCAATCAGTAAGTGTGGTTGCACTTACACCTGCCCCCTCTCTTCTTATTTAATTCCTTAACAAGGTGAGAACTTCGCTGGTTTTAATTTTGCTGAGTGGGTTTGCACCACACCTAGCACCATACAATTACCTCTGTTGCAAAGAACACATTTATTCCATCTATTGTAAAGTTCATGTCAGGTGCTTCATGCCATGGTTTTTAATTCCACTTACATCCCATTTCAAAATATCTTCAACCTTTTTGTTAATAATGGTTAGAGTACTGTATTGCAGTTTTCTGCCTAAGATTAGGGTGTTGTGATATTGTGCCAATGGCAATGGCTGTCTACATTAGCGTCAATTTAGGGAGAAAAGATTACTTAAGCGTCAATGACGAATATTTCGAAAGCGCCAACATTAGCTTGCTTAAAGCGTCATTGGGAAAACAAGGAGAGTGGGAAAATATACATAGAAATGTAAATTTGGCAACATAGCTGCGGAAATAGGCTAATTCTATTTACACACTGCCTATTAAGGTTAATGTAACATTCAACAAACCGACCGTACTCACATGTAGGGGGTAGGCCTATAGCGTTATTAATTAGTTTTCAACTGTTCATAATAAAGAGTTCGAAATTATCTTGTAAAACGTAGCCTAACTGTACATTCTAATTAGTTTTCTGTTTATGCGCAGAGCTTTTTTACTTCCAATATAAGTCTTATTTAGCCTAGTTATAGTAAAAAGAGGAAAGATTGTATTCATCCATCAAATTTGGCATTGAATTTTCCGTAGATTAGGCCTAAGTTGTATTATGTTTAGAAAAGTCTTGATTGTGTTGTCTGTGCGACTTTATCTGTGACTTTCCATTATTCCATTTGCCATTTCACAATAACAAATTATTTTCTGCGATTTTCTCAAAAATATCTCCGACTTGGTCCAAGAAGTATTGCTTGTATGAGATCTACAATTTTCATTTGAAGCATTTTTCGTATCATAACATGTCTGTAATGTATGTGTGTGAGATTGTGTTTATATATATATATATATATATATATATATATATATATATATATATATATATTATATAATATAAATGTATATATATAATATAAATGTGTATGTATATATATATATATATATACACACACGCATTTATATTTTATAGTGATCCAGAAATTCTTTCTTTTTATGTAGGAACTGCTGCTTGCTTTAGAAGATAGGCAAAAAAGTAAATCCACGGTACTCTAATGCAGCCGCTTACCGTACTTTATTCTAGAATGTAGGCTATTGTATTTTTTAATGCGTAGAATAGAAAATAAAAGTAAATCTGATGATTAATAATAATAATAATATAATAATAATAATTTATTTTTCCTGGTAGAATTAAAGCTACAGGGCCTTTTCTTCTACTCAACCAGGATTACGTTCTGGCATTATTTATTTTTCAGAATACAGTCATTAACATCGCATCAGTAATCAACAAAGTATGCTTCTCCTGTCTGTAGTTATTTCAATTTCACTATATTACCTATTTTTAAAATTCTAATAATAAAGCAAATAAAATTTAAATTCTACTGCTACTATCCAATATCTTACTATAAACTAATACAGCGACCTGTATCTAAAACTATAATTCATAGGCCTGCTGAAAAAAGGTTGGGAGAGCTTCATTATAGTTTTTCGATATTCGGCATTTCAGTTATGTAAATAGTGTGAAGAATATAAAACGTGAAGTGAACATCTCACATCAGGTCATTAGCCTATTATTTTTTTTTTCTTTTTTTCTTTCTTTACAACCCTCGTGCCTGCATAAATAAAATGTTCATACAATCTTACTTTTACCTTAGATGCTACGTTAATATAAAATCTTTACATTATATTATACCTAGTTTTTGTTCAGTGAATAGTGAATAATTAAAAATTAAAAACTAAAATCACCTTATGGCATTAGGGAAAAATCGCTGATCCATATCTTCATTACATTTACTTCTAAGGATGCAATTCGGCGTGCGTAATGCCATCCTCAGTCGTTGAAATGTGGATTCTAAGCCGTTGAGAATGTACTCTTATTAGGCCTATAAGGTACGAGGGCGTAAGGTTGTACAGAAAGGAAACGTTATAATATTATCAACCCTTTATTGATATGAAATTGAATAATGATATTTATAGCTCACTCTTCTTTACGTGAATATAATAATTCTAACATTACTGATAGCTGACAGTTAGTTACTGAAGTTCAATTTTATTCTTAGCATGTATAATTTTTAGAGACTGCCTTTGCGAGTAACTCCTTTATATCTCATTTTGTTTTAACGCTTTCTCTATGAGAGTACCTTTGTGTTAGTAAGATCTTGAGGATGGCGAGATTCATTTTTATGAAGCGTGTAGCACTGCATTTCCTTGCCAGAGAGTACATACGGTACATCCTGTATGCTCGGGGCGCGTGCCTCGCATAACGACACAATCCACTCTTCTTAGTATTACCAGTATGCAACATACAAAATATTTCATGCTGCTCACTCTAAAGCCTCCAATATAAGCGCCAAGTAGTAATCAATGGATGGCTCAAGATTCGCATGCATGAGGTTATACAAGTCTAAACGACTCCCTTTTATGGCAGATATGTTGTAAGAGGTATTTGCTCTTCAGATCGCCTGGCAACGACAAAAGAACTGTACACACTACCATATTTTACGTCATACAAGGACTCTTATTACAAAATATGGAACGGAGGAGTACAGTCAGCTATAAAGTATATTACAACTAGCACTTAACATTGCAAAACGATCTTCAGGATAAGTGTTATTTTATTTCTCTGTAGACCATAATAACGTTATTCGTTATTGCTGCGTTGAAACCCATCTCATATTTGTGTGAGATCTCCAAATGTGAGAATTCATTGAGATGGAAAAGAGACCAATAGTAAATTTTATTGGCATTAGTAAATTGCTCTTCAGTAGGCTAATATCTTTGATGTTAAAACGCCTTTTTTTACGACATTATGAGAATTGATGTACTTTTCCCTAATGTACTTGATTTTACAGTGTCTTCCATTTACGGTTTTTCTTTATAAATCTTTTTCGGATGATTCACATAACATTGCTATCTCTCCTTTCCTCTTTCCCTTCCTCTTCTTTTCTCCCAGACTAGCTTTCTCTCTTTTCTTTATTTATTATATATAAGTATATATATATAATATGTAATTATATAGTTGAGTTTTTATATAAATATAAATGATAAACTTATATTTATGTATAGTGTAAAATCCTTTACGTTATAAATGGTTTTGTAGAGTAAATAGTCAATAGTTAAGGATACAAAGTCAAGATATTAAAAACTAAAATCATCTTATGGCGTTAGGGAAATAAAAAGAAGCACAAACACACAAATTCTCATAACATTGCTATCTCTCCTTTCCTCTTTCCCTTCCTCTTCTTTCTCCCAGACTAGTTTTCTCTCTCTTCTTTCTTCCTTTATTTCCATCATTCTCACGCACATAATACATGCGCGCGTATACACATACGGTACAGATACAAATCTATGCAATGGTAGAAACATGAGCCGTAGGATAATAAATCGAGAGGGGATAAAAAAAGAGTTGAAACAGGAGATTACCCCAAGATCATATCATGAGTATCATCCGGGATTAATTTATATTTTTCGTGTATTTTTTAAACATTTCTTCTTATAATATATATATATTTTTATGTCATGTATATAAATATGCTTGTTTATATGTATATAAAGGTATGCAAATATGTGGAAAAAGTACTGTCTTCATCACCACAAACAGCACATGGACATGGATCTACATGGATTCCATTTTCAATATGGCAGTTACCCACTCGTGGACAGCTTGATTTGTTTGTAGATATTTTGGTTTATTTATTTACTTATTTATTACTTACTTATTCCTTTAATCTTTTTTGCACAACTTAACTAAATAGTGGCACTTACGAATGTTGTTGCCGTGGATCGTAAGTTGACATTCCCACACGCAATCTTGTTGCTATGTGCGGTAAGTGTTTCCCTGCTGTTATGAATTTGCTTACGGCACATCATAATACAAGCCTTTATGGACAAGGCCCCCAGGACAAATATTCGGTTCGCATAACAACAAACACATGCGAATCACTTTCTGAAATAAACATTTATCTTCAAGAATGTATAGGCCTATACATCATATTTTCAGGTAATATAACAATTCATATAATTAAATTGATATAAATAATCATCGTACAAAAAGTAGCATGCAATACTCGTGCCGTAAGCGCATAACGGATCTCGGAAATTGAAAAAAAAAACTCGGCGCAGGCGCCTCGTTTTTTCAAACTCTTTCCTTGATCCGTATGCATCGCTTACGGCACGTGTATCGCAATATACTATTACATATCCTCTACGAACAGTTTACTGCACACATAAGTACGTCTGCAGCATTAAATTTTCGGCAGCATTTCTACTCGTCTTATAATATGAAAGTTTTACTCTTATGACATGTGATACCGATCAGTGATATTTATGTTTGATGAAGATTATCGTGCCTAAATATCCCTATTTTTTCATAATACTGCTAAATATTCCAAGCTTGCAATCTAATAACTATGTTAGGCCTTCCACTTTTGATACTAATTATGATCATATATCAATCATAAAGTGTAACATTCGTCAGTGTTTTATAGCTTACTTATTATCATTCGTCACTGTTAAATTCCATTGCTCGAAGGATAGCTGTTTTTAGTCATGGATTGTCATAGAGGTACAACATGCCAAGCAGTCCAAATGGAAAATAATTAGTCAATGGTAAAAGGAATAGTAGTTACCCAGAAAATTGATTGGTAGGCTATAATGGCTTCATACAAAGAACAGTCCTGTAGTAATTTCTTCCACATATGAAGTCAATATATAGTCATCCTTCGAACTAGAAGTAAAGAAAAGACTATTAACAATAAATGTTAACAGAGAGAATGTATGCAGAGTTATCGGGTTATCTAGTTTAAAAAGTCATATTATTTTCAATTAGTTATTGCTGAATGGTGTATAGATAAAATCACATATTTTAATAATACACTTTATTAAATAATTAAGTAATTGTTCTTAACACAATTAGGATTTTCATGCCTATTTTCTTTCATTGCACTAAGCCTAAACAGTTATTAAGTCAAAGGGAAGTCAATTCAGTTTCGGAATAAAGAACTGGCGAGATTTGAACCTATAACCTCCCGAATGCGAGAACCTGTAAGTTATTTTTTTTTTTTTTTTTTTTTTTTTTTTTTTTTTTTTTTTTTTTTAGGAATGATATTTTGTTTTTCGAATTTATTCTTCAGTATTAAGTGCCAGTATGGTACTTTATGAGATTGTGTGTGGGGACGAAAAATGTCTGTCCGTCTGCCTGTCTGTCCGTGTGTCTATACGCGCCATAACTCTAATACGCTTTATCGGATTTTCATGAAACTTGGTATACGCATTTATAATGTCCATGGGAAGAACCCTATTGTTATTGAACCAAATCGGTTCAACGGTAAAGGCGTCAAACCCAATTTAGTGTTTTTACTTAAAAGCGCCATAACTCAAATGCGCTTTATCGGATTTTCATGAAACTTGGTATACACATTTATAATGTCCATGGAAAGACGTCTGTTGATATTGGACCAAATCGGTTGGCCAGTACCGGAATAATTCCTAATTTAGTGCATTTTTATGGTATTATATAACGAAAGGCCCCATAACTCAAATATGCTTTATCGGATTTTAATGAAACTTGGTATAAACATTTATAACGTCCATGGCAAGATGCCTATTAATTTTGGACCTAATCGGTTGACCGGTACCAGAGTTACAACTAATTAAAGGTCACATGTTTTTTAATTTTTGTGTACTGGTATAATTTCACAGTTAACACTATTCCTTCACATATGCTTATCAAACGACACCGTCAAACTGACTCAGTTGGTCAAACGGTAACGTCTAGGACTCGCATTCTGCAGGTCCCCGGATTGATTCCCGGAGCCGGCCGATTTGACATGGATTTTTTTATTTTATTTTTTATTTTTATGTAAGTGCGCGATTGTCAAGGTATCACAAATCTGTAGTTCTGCTGACGCTGGTCGATTTTAATCTGATTAGAAAAACTTATTTTCTGCATATCATAATTGCAATTATAATTGATTCAACAAAAACATACTGGCACTTTGTTATATCAGTTTACCTGTTTTTATTTAATACTCGACTCCGTGATCTTATACATAACGAGTGAAATGCAAACAAGAACTGGGAATTAAATTTTCACCCCTGTAGAACGAAGGTTCAGAGAAAACGCCAGAGTGCTTTGCATTGTAAGCTTTAAAGTAATTGTAGTGGTCAAACAGATCTCTAGACCTCTATAAACTTCTTTAATCCGTCAGTTTGCAAACACTGAGCGCACTAAAAATTTAAACTCAAAGAACTTGCTTCAATTATTAAGGTTCAAACTTAAGAAAGCTACACCTCAAAGAGTTTGAATTAAATGCTTGTTAAATAAGCGGAAATAATTTCGACTCTTCTTAAGAGTTTGTTTCGGCTTATGACTTTCGTCGGTAACAGAATGTAGGATTGTCTGGTGACATGCTCAAAGTAACTTCATTTTTAGCTCCCTATAAAGTTTATACATTGTGAACCTAATAGTGAGGGACGATAACTTGATAACGGTGCTTAATTCATCAAGTTATAAACATAAAGCTCCGTACAGATCTGCGCTCCTCTTGCGCGCCGTGCGGCACGCGTGCCGCTCGGCACGCAGATGTGTACGGCATTTTTAGGTGCACGCGAACTGCTCGCGTGCCGCTCGCCACGATCCGTCTCCTGTCGGTTTTTTCGACGAACACAAAGGGTTTCTGATTTCATATTTGGACGTGTTTTTGGTAGTTGCGTGCTGCACGCGTGCATCTCGCTGAAATTATTTTCACAGCGCTCCGCTCCTCAAGCTTTACTGTACAATTGGCAAATGAAAAAATTATATGATAGGTTGATGCGAGTCACTTACTCACCCTTTGGGGAAGGATAGGCAGTGGCGGACGCAGAAATTTTTTTCGGGGGGGGGGGATTTGAATAGGTAGAAAGAATACTAAAAAAAATTAATCAACTTACATATACAATTAGTTTATAAAACTGGCCACTTAGAGTACTTTTTTAAAATTTCGGGGGGGGGGATGTAACTCCCCTATCCCCCCCTGCGTCCGCCACTGAGGATAGGTATACAGAAGCAGGAGCTGAGTCAGATGTTGTGTACGTTACTTTGCACTTTCTGAATTTCTTTAAAATACGCTGGAGAAAATCGATCTTTATGTTTGGCTTCTTCCTAGGCCTACTCATAAACATTAGCAATAATCTCGCTACTTTGACTGTGTAGAGTTTTCCCTTTTAGTTTTGACAGTATAGGAGGCATTATCACGTTATTAAATAAATAGCATTCGTTAAAACACTTGCATGCACCCGTGCTGCATGAATTATATAGCAGTGAATTGTCGTCTCCAAACAGAGTACAGGAAATTTGACTGTTTGTTTATTGTAACATGTGCTATTTTGCTGACGTGACTAGCTAGCCCACTGGTCCCTCTCTGAAGGACATTATAGTCAAGATTGAATGAGCTAGCTTGTATGTGATATAATCATGGAGTGGTACGAGGAGAAGATCTGCAGATGATACATATTTACAAATCAAAACCTCTACTGTGGAACCCAAAACATAAGGATAACTACAAAAAAAAATTAAAGGAGGATGCATGGAGGGAAATAGGAATGGAAATAAATACGTCCTCAGAAGAGTGCAAGAAGAAGATGTTATCTATGCTTTCTTGTAACCGGCGAGAGAAAATTAAAGTTAACGCCAGCAAAGGTACAGGAAAAGGTAAGTTATAAAATATAAATAATAACACTGTTTACACACTTTTCAACTCTTGTTTAAAAATGGTTTTGTTTCGATATTTAAGCCGTAGACAAGTTTTGCAATTGAGGACTTTTTTCAAAACTCGTTTTCTAAGCAAAAAACACACAAAATATTAGGCCTAATGATGAAAGCTAGTGGTTCGCAGTAGGTTCGTCGCTTTCCTATGGAACGCAAGAGGAGCGCTGTAAAAATAATTTCAACGAGCGGCACGCGTGCTGCACGCGTGCTGCACGGCGCGCAAGAGGAGCGCAGATCTATACGTACCCTAATCAGACTACATATTACAGATCGAAAGCCAATATGTAAATTAAGGGTTCAGTAAAGGCTTCTCTATGTAATAGTACTTCTGTTGCATTATACAGAGTGATTCACGAGTTGTACATATCGATTCAGGAAATTAAATTTTATTTTATTTGTTAGGCCTATACTGTCATTTGCCACAAAAGCAGGCATTTGACAGTTTACAAGTAAAACACAAACAAGAGAAACTACTACATATTTACAACCATTTTTAAGTTTAAAAATTTATCAAGAGTGCAGAAGTGATTTTTGATAAACTATTTGTTTGTATGTTTTGTCCCGTTTAAATATTTCGTTATTTTACACATCATTCTACTCCTACTACTTTCAGTTCCTAATTCGTATCTTGCCACCCCATTTGCTGAATTCAGCGGGCTCCGAATACTTTTTAGACTATTGGCAAGCGTTATTCTCAGCTGAAAAGACTTGTTAATTGTGCAAAATGAAGCACTTAAAATCTCATGATGTGAGTGTTGGCTAAAATAGGGATTACGCTATTTTGCATCAAGTCTGCTTGGTTTTAACGTGAAACAACACCTAAATTAATCCAACTTTTTTTTTTACCGAAGGGTAATATTTTTATTCACTGTAAAATAGAAATCCTGATTATTAAAAGGCTGTTTATTGAATAATAATAATAATAATAATAATAAACTAGATTATTATAATTCGTAATACGCACTGTAATATTCCTTCCCTTCTACAACAAAATAATAGTCAATCGTAAATGCAAGATTATAAATCAACCAGGAAAGGTTAGAATTAAAATTGCAAGTCACGACAATTTATCACCGGTTGCATTGCACCAGAAGTTGAATAAATTATGGAATAATACGTGTCATAGGACTTGCCAGTTAGTGGGACGAAGATGAGAGAGGACTCGTGAATCTCGCGAGAAGATGCGTCGATATTCATCATTTCGGTTTCACCTCTGACGCATCCATGTGGTTTTATCCCGACCATCATCTTCCATCCTGAGGGCACGCCTTCCCCTCCTCTAAACTCCTTTTACTAAACGAGCCACGGCACTTGAGATGAGGAATCTATTTAAATTTAGAAGCTGATATTGCAAGCTTGTGAGGGGTTAAAGTAATAATGGCATTTTAAAGACCTTCTTTCAACTTGTGTAATGAAGTCAGAATGCAATGTAGATGTTGATAGCCAAGTAAGGTGTGAAATTAATAGCGGTTGTTATTAGAATGCGTATCGTATAATACAATCTATCACATAATATTACCAAATGTATTCACATAAGACATATATGAGTGAAAGGTTATGCTTTCGTTTTGGCATCACTATTCATCAGGGCACTGAGAAGTAATGTTGTTGTATGTAAATCCATAATAGTCCGGTATATAGGTGGCGAAAAAAGGGTCCACCTTGCATTAATTAGGGTAAAATTTTTTTCTTTCTTATATTGTTTGGTATTGTAAGAGTAGTGTAAATCTAAGTTTTCGACCTCGAAAGCCCTAGGGACAACTTTCTGTGAGCAAAAAACCTCGAAGTTTTCGCACTTTTTTAAGTTTATCGGAAAATCTCCTACATATCAACTCCTCGCAAACATTTGTCTATCACCATTCGAAAGAACATAAAATTTCCTGCAAAATGCACTGGTCAAACTTTAATTTACATGTAGTATTACAGGCACTATAGTAATTGGAATTTTTAAAAAATATATTACAAGGCGTGTATTGGCCCATTTTATCGATTTATGGCGGTTTATGTAGTCCATTATGCGTTTTAGTTACGAATGACCATTCATTATGTATATGTACATGCATTACAAGGTTACCTTTGGAGGGGGTCAAATTCGATGAACATAAATTTACGACCAGATAACATAGAAAGTTTAAAATCCGTAACTTAGGTGTAAAATAAATTATTTTTTAATTCCTTTTTTTTTTAAGCGAGATCTACTGTTCACAGTAGCATACTGCCCGTGTAAGGTAAATAAATCACAGAATTGCTTAATTATAATGCCACTTTGTGATTTTATTCGTATTTAGGTTGAAAGGTGGGAGAAATGAGTCAGCGAACGTTGTGATGAGCGGAGGGGTCCTGCTTGGCTGATTTCTTCCTTGGTTGCAGTAAACTTGTAAAAACTGAAGTGTATTTTTTCAAGCTTGGTTCTTTACAATGAAAAGTTTTGTTTTTCCATGGTCAAATGGAATTCAGGTGATATCTCAACCACTATAAGCATGAATGAATAGAAGATACATTGGATCATATTGATATGAGGTTCTGAAGTGAGCGTCATGTTTGCCACTCCTTCCTGATTTGAGAAGGTGTATGTTTTGGCTTGAATTGGGTATCCCGGACAGGAGTATCCTCACCTACAACGATGCTATCTTAAGTGGCTACTTTTGACATAGCTGTAGTAACTATAGGCACACCTGCGTCTTCTACTGCCTGTAATACTTGCAAATAATTTCGAAATGTTTTTTCAACATTTGTAAGAGACGACTCTTATTACTATCATTCTCCAAGAACTTATATTGGGAAACAGCAGGGAATGTTTTCTCATAAAAAATTATATCAGCTGAACTCTATCTTGGAACGGCGAACCCTTTCTGAACTTTTAGTACCTCGTTGATTCACATAATTTTGGTATCCATCAAACACGATAATTAATTCCGACTCATACTGCTTCTTAACATAGCTGATAAAACCAAATGCTTCATTGCTTTGCCACAGTACTTTATGAATGACAATAACCAACGTACATTTCAGAAACGATATTTGGATATCTAGAGGCTTGAAAACTTTGTAATGATTTGGTACCCTTTCATAATCCTTCTTTATGAACAAAGAAGGAGCAAATTCGTAGGTGAAGTACCTCTTCAAGTCTTTGCTATGCAGGTTCTCTGTAACAGTATCAATGAATCAACAGTGGTCACCTGTTCGAAGCCAATCTTCAAGGTGTTCGTGACATCAGCAAGTGTAATTACTTTATCATTTCGTTTTAAGTGTAGGCTTTTGAAGTTTTTACCAATCATTTTTGCCATACAGGTCTTGCCTACTTCTTGGGATCATTGACAATTACCCTGCTTTTCACCTACTACTCCAGTGTTTATTAACATTATAGAGTCTGTTATGGGAAACGGATCGTGCTGAACAAACCATAGCTTCAGTTTCAGTGTATCATCCTTGTCTCGATCCACTCGAGAGGGCCTTGCCTCTACATACTGCTCAGATGACACTGTAATCACTGCAGTAAGTTTCCATGGTATTACAATATATTGCAGGTAGACCTTCCCTTGTGTCCACTGTCCGCTATCTATTTAAGACCAACAGACCGACAGAACCCCTCCTCTCATCACAACGTTTGCTGACTCATTACTCCCACCTTTCAACCTAAATACGAATGAAATCACAAAGTGGCATTATAATTAAGCAATTCTGTCATTTATTTACCTTACACGGGCAGTATGCTACTGTGAACAGTAGACCTCGCTTAAAAAAAAGGAATTCAACAATAATTTTTTTACACCTAAGTTACGTAATTTTAAACGGATTTTAAACTTTCTATGTTATCTGGTCGTAAATTTATGTTCATCGAATTTGACCCCCCAAATGATAACCTTGTAATACATGTAAATATACATAATGAATGGTCGTTCATAACTAAAACGCACAATGGACTACATAAACCGCCATAAATGGATAAAATGGGCCAATACACGCCTTTTAATATATTTTTTAAAAATTCCAATTACTATAGTACCTGTAATACTACATGTAAATTAAAGTTTTACCAGTGCATTTTGCAGGAAATTTTATGTTCTTTCGAATGGTGATAGACAAATGTTTGCGAGGAGTTGATATCTAGGAGATTTTTCCGATAAACTGAAAAAAGTGCGAACATTTCGAGGTTTTTTGCTCACAGAAAGTTGTCCCTAGGGCTTTCGAGGTCGAAAACTTAGATTTACACTACTCTTACAATACCAAACAATATAAGAAAGAAAAATCTTTTACCCTAATTAATGCAAGGTGGACTGTATCTATATACTGAACTATAAGTGGAAGTTAATTATTTCATTTTCACGAAGAAAGTATAACAGCGTAAAATATGGTTTAAGAAAGTATTAATACTTCCACGAAAATCGCCTGTGGACTGCTTCAGTCAGCTGATGGATCAGAGTTGGGCAGAGATTGAGCCAATGTTTCCCCCCCCCCCTATTTATTCGTTATGGCGATGCAGTTTATAAGAATGTTACATACAGTAAATTCCTTTTAAATACTCCACAACATTCTTACTTATTAAAATAAAAAAATGTTTCGCTTTTAACACCAACAACCACAATATAAATCTAATTTAAAAATAGGGCTTTTTACAGTGTGTATGAATTAGTGAATATAATTTTAACAATCGTATAGTGGTATTAATTATACAAACTTGTACAATAAATAATATTGCTTCCTATTCTAGTAAAAGTATGTAAGTTGTGTTAATATCAGTCATTTTTACTCACATATAATAAATCATCAGTCCAGGGTGTCCACTGGTCGGGAAAATCCGGGAATCCGGGAAAAGGCCGGGAATTTCGTATGGTCGGGAAAATCCGGGAAAAGTCAATGAATTTGTTAAAATATCCGGGAAAATTCGAAAAATTGCGAAATGTGATCAAAAAGACTTCTAGACAATAATAGGCCTATATGAAGGTATATTTATTTTATTTTACTGTTCCTTTTGTATCTGTTATAGCCTAAGTAATTATTGTTTGCAATTACTTTTGTTACTAAAAGTTTTTCTTATTTAAAGTATGTATAATCCTATAATTTTTCTTACACAGTTATTAGAAAGTGCTTCATATTTTGGTCGGGAATTTCTGAAATGATCAATGAAAATCAGGGAATAAGCCGGGAATTTCTTCAGCATTACTTGGTCAGTCGCAAGTTGCGGAATGTACCGTCGTTGGATATTGAACTTTTATGACAAATTGGCTAGTCCAAAATCTACAAATAAATAACATTTTCTCCCCCTTGGCCTTTGTAAATGAGAGCGTGCTCCTTCTCGATGCCCACCATCCTACTGAGTATGGTGCAGTACTGCACTGACTGACTTCGTAATCGAAACGCTTTTCGGACACATTGGTCTTTAAATGTAAGCGGCGCTTATTTCTCCAAATCGCGTTAAATTCCCTGTCCTATTATAATAATAATTAGATCTAGCCTATAATTATAGAATTATAAACAAGTCTAAAGTAGTTGGATCATCAATCGATTCATTGTTCGATTTGTAGCAATCGAAGCAACCTGTGTTGCTTTGCTATTTCGGCATAAGGATTTGGTATTATGGCAATGGTGATATTTTATTCCAACTCCCTGCTGGTGGTGGATAAATTAGTTTCGAAATTAAATATGAGCTTCTATTTTCTATAACATCATGATGTTGAAACAACTCTATAACAAAATAACATTTAAGTTAAGTAAAAATAATTATTCCCATTCTTCTGATTTTCATTTTATTGATAAACGTGACTTTTCTGTGAGAATTGAATGAAAGGGAAGGTGAAGGTATATATATTTCTCGTAGGAATCACAGGTCAACCACAGCGATTTTTTTCTAAGAGTACCATTAGTTGATGACTGAAGTAACTCTTAAACTATGTTATTTTTGTGTAACACATATCATCCCGCTTACCAATGAACTAGGCGTCAGAGCGTTTAATGAACGTTTATGGCCTATCGTATTCACAAACTTGATTATCCCAGAAAGAAGGTAGTTCTTTTGCCTTTGAAAATTATACTTAGTTTTTTTTCACTTGTGTATAGATCTCTACGTAAGTAACATCTGTTCTAAATTGAGAAGGGAAAATTCTCCAGGGAATTCATTTTTATGTAGGCCTAAGATGACAAAATGTTGTGGTTTTGCAATAAAAATTAGTTAAAACGTTGTAAGAAAGGTTTTGTTTTATAAAAACTCTGTTGCTTTGTATTGGACGTTCGTAAAATCATTGCTGTTAATTATATAATTTACTTAACTGGTAAGAATTAGGCCTACCAGAGTTCGTTCCCCTTACAACCTATCTCCAGAAAAGAAACTGGAACCGAATCAGAATTTATATAAAAGAAAACTTGTTAATAAAAAAATATACTAGCCTTCATAATCAGAACATGGTTATGTACTCTGTATTTATTATGATATCAATGTATCGCATGGGGGGGGGGTTACAAATTCAGTTTTAGGATATCTTTCGCAACAGATTTTTCTTATCTCGTTTAAGCTCTACAAGGGAAGCAGTGGTCCTGCAGGCCTTGGTTCGATCCCCGGTGCCTCCTCTGATTTTCTGAGGTTGAAAGGTTTGGGACGGGGTGCACTCAACCTCGTGATACAAACTGAGGAGCTTCTTGATTGAGAAGTAGAGGTTCAGGTCACGGAAATAATTATTACCAAACTTGGGTGTCGGCATGCTGACCACATGCCCCCAATATTGCCATTTATCTATGATAGATGATGCAGCGGTCGATGGTAGGCTTAGTCCCTCAATTGATGTAGCGCCATGAAGTTTAGTTTAAAGATAGAAAATAAATATTCATGAATAATCCTTTCTGTATTTTGTTTCATTCATATCTATTAGCGCAAATAATAATAGTAATAACAACAACAATAATAAAAACAATAATAATGCCGTAGTTGTGCTGCTAATTTTTCTACATTATGTTGAAGATCGTGTTATCGTGTTTCTTTCTTATTGACGTAAATTCGATTATACTTCTATCTTTCAGAAGCAAACAAAACCCATTAACTTAGTATAGTTCCCTCGAACATCTCCTTATAACTTATTATTTTCATTTATTCTCTTTGTGGGGCTATGTGTACTTATTTGTTATTTGTGTTCTGCATAACTGTATTTGGTTATTTCTACCAATCATCATATACTGTACTCATCCTAAACTCTAAAATTTCTTTCGAATGCTATTTGAAAATAATAATCATTATGAGCTTGTAAGGAAACGATGCATTCTTGTATAGCATACTGATTACTTAATCATTTAAATGTCGATCTCATCGTTAATAGTAATGATATGAAAGTACTAGTATTCCCAGAATTCTTGCAACTCAGTTCATTATGTTGATTACAGGAAACAAAATAGTAATTGGAGATCGTACGGCCCTAGCGTATAAAACTCTGGTAATGGACCATCAAAAAAATAACACATTGTACGAAGTGGACCATAAAATCCCACATAAAAGTTTTCTCTTTATACAGTATCACGAAAAAGTTGAGGCTTCTCAAATGAGATCCTTTTTGCTAAGCGTTTCTGTTGTTCTTTTAGATTACTTTCGTTGAATTCTCAGATTAAAAGAATCTCCTCGAATACAAGTGTTGCGGTCTTTTTCCCCCTTCTGTTCAGGTTGGGAATACGAGTTGAAATGAAGCTTAGAAACTTAGCAAACTGAGAAACACCAGCTGTAGTATTAGGCTATTGTCATTGTTCATTACGCTGAGTTAAAGTATTTTTTAAATAATTTTTTTCCATGAATACTTATTTAACTCTTTCATAGTTGAATCAAATACAATAGAGGATAATACCGGACACTTACTGCTTTGACAATGGAAAAATGGGACGTTTTACAGCACTCCTGGTGGCACAACCTAGAAACTTGGGGCCAAATTAAAATATTCAGAACATATATAAACTGTAAGGTTTTAATGCTTCACCAACCACTGAGCACCAAAACACTTTTTAAGTAATAATTATGAGAATAATAATAAAGCAAACAAAAGACAGAACTTGCGAAATATTTTACGCAATATTAATGAAAACACAATAAATATTTCAACTTAAACTTAGCAGTTTGTAACAACTCTTCTCTCTTACCATCGTCTTTTTTTTAGTGCTTCGTCTTTGTTTAATTTTTTGAAATTCATTTGTTTTCAAGCAGAAACATTTCTTTTTCGGACCATAGATAGATGGAAAAATCATACCCCTTATACATAACATGCCGATACTGGCTATTTCTTCTCATCTAATAGACAGAGATTGACATCTTTGTATTTAAGTTAGAATTCTAGATACTGCATCTGTATTCAATAGTAGCAGGTTGAGCCGCTAGATTGTGCTCACGATATTGTCCCTCGATGTATCGTATATATCGTAAGATGTCCTGTATTGTCAAGCATTTATCAACTAAACTCATGAGTGGGTTATAACTTTGAAAACAACTTGGAAAATTTTAATGGAGCAACTAGTTTCCGTAAACTACAATTTTAATACATGCATAAATATCGTTAAATTTTAAGATAAACCGTTAATATACTAAGCGAATTGTTCGGCCTTTATGCAGTTTTTGCGGTTACGCTTATGTAAGTCAGAAGCAGTAAAAGTGATAATAATGATAATAATGATTAAATATTTAAAATACTTATTTTCTTACTACCATGACCCTTCAACAATTAAGATTTTGTATGAATAATATACAGAATCTTCCATTTTAGATTCACAAATTGAAATTATTGTTATAGCAATCATAATCATTACTAGTAGTTAGGTATTCAATATGATGACGAAGTGGTCTTGAAACAGTTTAAATGATAATTAATAAACCTTTCATTACGATTTGAATTTAGGTTTTTAATTTTTTTATCTAAAATTTACAATGATAATATTTTAGTACGATATCTAAATTATATAACTTTCTTTAACTTCGCAAATTTCTAAATTATAAAACATGTTAAGATAGATTAATGTTCACCTGCATGAAATACATGCGAATGAAAGTTTTTAGTAGATTGTGTGAGAAATTTGAGAATAATAAGTGGTTGCTAATAAAATGGGACTTTTAATAAAATGCCAACACACAAGATAGCTTATAGTTTTTCACTTTGAAGATCGTAATTCTGCAAGTTTTAAAGATAGCTTAGATAATTATTTCACAAAAATGGAGTGGAAGCAAACTTTTTTTACTATCTTAAACAATTTAATTATATAACCAAGCAAAATTTATTTTCAATATTTAGTCTATATATTTGCATATCCGCTTAGATCTCAAGTTATATGAATAAAAGAAAAATAAGTTAACTTTACTCAAAGATGACGAAAACTTAGAAAAATAGGTGTGTAATAGAAGTAAAGGCACGTGTATCTTACATAAAAAAGGACGAGTTCATGAAAAAAGACTAGACAAGATGGTGACCCCGCATGAAGTGTAAATTCCTCTGAGACTGCTCTATGTAGCGTCATTCGTCATGATGTAAATGCTTGCTCTTCTGGGAGACTCCATTCTATGTGTGTGGTTTCCGCTCAAGTTACATTATTATTTAAAATGCGCCTTTTATGTCCTGGTTCCATTTGCCGAATTGAAGTTGAAGAAGCACCAGGTGCACCGGCTAGTGTCATTAGGAATCAGAAGGGTGAGGGCTACTATCTCGCGCCCTCCGTAGTCCAAATCAATGTTGAGTGTGCAAGTCCTTAAGAAGTAGCACCTTAATTTTTCGGATGAAAGCTAAGCAGCAGTATAAAAGCAGCTGTAGTGGTCTTTTCGATTGCAAGTACCCCAGGCAAATTATGCACTTTTCATTTCCTCTCCAGCGATAGCTGGTCCAGGAACTGATATAAGTTATTTTACTTACCTACAATATTCTTAAAGGATTATACTTTTACAATGTATGTTAATGTATGTTATAGCATGCAGTAAGTAGATCTGGGAATTCAGGGTACCAACGGTGTCAGGGAAAATACACTTAAGTTAAAAAATGTAATTTGAGCACGTTTTATGTAAAGCAGTTCGCATGAGAACATATTGGTTGATTTTGATCACTACATGTTTCCCTCTTATAAAATGGACATCGACTTATGTTCTTGTGCTTACGTGTTATATATAACCTGCACTATTGATATCTGCAATAAAATAAATTGAATTTTTTATGTACATGGTTTTCCCCGACACCCTAGCATTATGTTTAAGAACCTAAAAAAAGTAATTTAAATGATTAATCTGGGCATTAAAATATTATAAGCCCTCAAAAATGCATTAATGTATTATAACAAAAGTTTATGAAATATGCATAGGTAATAATTTTTTATACTGATAGGCTATGCATATTGTAGTATTTTTGCCTATCATAATACTAAAATTTTAAAACTTTGTTAATGTTTACCTTATGGTACTCCGTACAGTGAGCTATATGTAACTAAACTCCCAGGTTCAGTATTAACTTCGGGTCTGCAATAACTATAACCATGTTTGGGTAAATATCGAGTGTTTATCTGCGTGACAGTGCTCACACAGAACTGTACACTGTAGCCTACACTGCACTGGAGAGACGGACACTTAGTCACAAATATGGAACTTACATTAGAGTTAAAATAATCTTTTGTAGGTTAGTTTCACTGGAACTTTTTTTTTCAAAAGCTTTCTTAACTACTTTTACATTACAATACAAAACACTTATTTTTTTTAATACAAACTTTTTTCTTTATCTTTTTAAAGATCCAGTTCTCATATTTGTTGGAGTTTATTTTTAGTGCGGAAATAACGCCTTTTCATGCTCTTCAACACAATACCTTGTTGGCATATAGTGCCTTTTTCACCGGCTTAACACATTGTGTATAAAAGATGATGCCTTACACTCCACAAAACAGTGCGAAAAACATATATAAAATCCCCAGTTTCGTAAAAAGTGGGCATATATAAAATATATACATATATATATATATATATATAACTTACATATATATAATGAGCATAACTATATATATGTGTGTATGTGAGCATGGACACACACTAGCCTACAACACAAGCTAGTCCACTGACACACAAAATAGAAAATGTTGGCCCACATTACTGTATAAATTTGGTGAACCATGTCACAGTGTAATTGACCACAGTACAATACAATAGAAACTCAGCAACAATTTCAACAACACTAATTATTTCCCATCGCCATATAGCATTTTCACCACGATTCAACCAATTATTATAGGCTATACCAATTACAGAATCAGTTTATCTAGTTGATTGACATATTTTGCAGTCTGCCTGTTGTGAATAAATTTTAATCGCGTCCTTACCTTATATAGCATATCGCATAGTACATAGCGACGGTATTCAATCACTACCCACTACTTAACCAGTATGTGCGTGGATTTTTAAGGTATCAAACTACATTTTAGGAACTTCCATTAGCCGCCCATTTGTAATATGGCAACATAATCTGTATACATCTGGTAAATCCAGGCTCGCGTGTATATCACTTGCACAATTCTTGTGTCTATGACATTGTGGCTGTACCTGGTCACATTGGTTGACAAGACGGTGACTGTGTTGTATCACGTATGAATTTAGTTTTCATTCCTTGTATATTTTCGTGACGTGTTCTTTATACACTGACTTTCCAAACTTCATAAACTATGTATGACGTGAATACGTAAATTACTGAATCCCAACATGAACTCAATGCATTAGATGAAAAAGTTGCTTATAGGAAACTAAAGTCGTCGTTTGCATTTCCACTGGCTGCAGTTTTACACGGGTCGTCGGATTCCCTGAATGATCTTTCTGTATATTTTCTCTTAAGTAAAAACGTAGGTGAGACACTGTGTCTTTGTGATTATTATCAGAGGCAAACTAGTTCGAAAATATACAAACCTACCTAAGATATCTTGTTATCTGAGTTCTCAAGGGTGACTTGATTGATAGTTGTGTGACAAGGTAGGCATACAATCCCACCAGCTCTATCGGTTCAAACAGTTTTATTAAGCGATATTCCTGATTACCTAAATGTAAGTAAGCGAGTTATTTGTTGTCATTTTTTTTTAAATTTGGTTAGAAATGATCACTTCTTTTCACTTCAGTTTCACAAATCAGAACTTTTTTGGGGGTGTTTTTCGCACACAATAGCGATTACCTGAATACTATAACGAGCCTTAATTGAATATTTATATATATAACTCCTGTACTGTTCGAAGTTGCTCAAAATTCAAATTATTGCTTCGTTTTGATATAGATTTTTCCTCATTACAGCTTATTAAAGCAGTTGAATGATTTGTGTGTTTGTGCTGGTGAATTAATTATGGTGAGTAGGAGATTGCGGAAGGTTGTGACTAGTGGAAAAGTGAATTCAATAATTGGGATCACACCTGAAAGCTGAGCTGTGGTTAACTGCTGCTCGCTGTTTCATGATGAAAACTAGTTTTTTGTGTGTTGTGTTTGTATTATTTCGAAACGCAGGCTTCTAACGCTGTATTTTCTAATTATTACACAATGTGGCTTAAAAACCAGTTGACTTATGGAGGATGGTCACGTACAGCTTTTATTGTTTGTGTAACTTTTATGTATAGCAGAACTCGAGCATATTTCCAGCGCTGTGTTTTTATGTCCGACAACCCTCAAACGAAGTCTACAAGAAATAATGATAAAGAAGTCTCTTCTGTACTGGATACAACTTCCTCCTCTAAACTTTCGTAATTAGATAATACCCACCATAATACATTAAACCAGTGGGTCATAAATAATATCATCTCCCATTCAAAATCTATAACAATTATTGTATTGTATTAGATGTGCACTTTACTACGAATTCTTTGTTTCATTATACTCTGTGAGTGTTTATCTCCATTGCTTCCATCAGAGTGCTTCCAGGTGTGTGTGCGAATTGTGAGAGTACTGAATGTTTGGCTGGTGAGCATAAGTACGCCGTATTCTGGAAGCTTCTAAAAGAGACCTGTTTGATGTGGTTCAATTCTACCATTTTTGGTAAGAAAGAAAAATATAACTTTAACTGCATAAAATAATCCACAGACCTTAATTTATTGATCTCCGACATTTCAGACCCCTTTCACACTTGACATGCAGCGATGATGTGATTATTAAGTGCCAGTATGGTACTTTATGAGATTGTGTGTGGGGACGAAAAATGTCTGTCCGTCTGTCTGTCCGTCCGTCCGTCTGTCCGTCCGTCCGTCCGTGTGTCTGTACGCGCCATAACTCAAATACGCTTTTTCGGATTTTCATGAAACTTGGAAAACTCATTTGTAATGTCCATGGGAAGAACCCTATTGATATTGAACCAAATCGGTTCACCGGTACCGGAGTAATGCCGAATTTAGTGCCTAAATAGATTATGGCTCCTTTCTAATAGAAAGGCACCATAACTCAAATACGCTGTATCGGATTTCCATGAAACTTGGTATACTCATTTATGACGTTCGTGAGAAGTGCCCTATTGAATTTGAACCTAATCTGTTGACCGGTACCGGAGTAAACCCCAATTTAGTGTCAACTTTAAAGGCGCAATAACTCAAATACGCTTTATCGTATATTTATGAAACTTCGTATACGCATTTATAATGTCCATGGGAAGACGTCTATTTATAATGGATAAAATCGGTTGACCTGTTTCGGAGTAATGTTCAATTTAGTGCCTATTTTATGGTAATATACGTATTCGAAAGAATTTATTAGAAAAAATGAAAATCAATTATCTTGACAACACTGCCTATTGTTTTACTGTGATATTATAAGGCCTTGGAAATTAAAATACAGGTAGCTATGACAAAAAAAACACTATTGATTTACATGCGGTTATCCAACTAGACTGTTAAAATGACCCCGGTGGCCAAGATGGTAACGTCTTGGCCTCACATTCTGGAGTCCATGGTTCAAAACCCGAAACCGGCCAATTTGAATTTTTTTTTGTATTTTTATGTGAGTGTGCGATTGTCATGATATCACAAATCTGCACAGTTCAGCTGATGCTGGAAGAATTTAATCTCATTAAAAAAACTAGACCTTTGTTCTTCCGTAAGCCCTGAATAATGAATAAATCTGGAGCTTAACTTTGAAATCAATTAAAAAAAAAAGCATATTCTGCATATCATAATTGCAGTCATAACTGATTAAACAAAAGCATACTGGAACTTTGTTACATCAGTTTACCTGATTTTTATTAATTTTGTAAGTGGTTTTTCGAAAGTTTCTCTTATAACGCGTTGAAGGATGCCATAAAATATCTAGATAAGTTTTTTATTGTATACAATAGATTATGGAAGTGTGCTCTAATGTCTCTAAATAAAGGATTACTCAAAATATTAAAGTGGTATGATTAAAATGTTGTAGCGTGTATAGATGGTCTACTCAAGGAGGAATGAGTGTGCCAAAAGTGAACCATTCTGAGATAAAATTGCAAGATAAGATCTAGGCTACTTTTAATTTTTCATAGGGACGCTTATAGGGTATGGGGTCCTTTAAAGGAGTGAATGGCTTTACTTTCCTTCTGAAGAAAGGTATGATGCAGGTTTTCACTCCGAAACGTCCACGCCCTATGCCGGGTATAGGCAGACTAGTTTGTTGTCTAATTGTAAGGATTGTAATAGCTCTTCTATTCAGACAATTACCGATATATTATAAGTTATATTAAATCAAATTGATAAGTTAATTATGTATTATTGGATAATCAATTAGCAGATGTTGGAGGTCTGTTGTATGAGTATTGTGTAACCAACGTCGTTGAGGTTTTGCTGTGATGCTGACCTTTCTGTACTTAATTTCCATAGATTTGGTTAGACGTAGTAAATTTTGGTCATATATTTGTTTCTTTTAATAGCACGATAATGAAGTAGCTTGTTGCTGTTTTGTCTGGTATTATGTCATTATAACTAAATTAGATACTCTCGACCAAATTCTCAGTCCTTTCACGTCTAGTATACTTTAATTTCCTCTAGCTGGTCGTCGAAGCGATGGGCTAACCTGTATTTCTGTCCTATATTGGAAAATAGGCGTAACTAAATTAGTCTCCGATAATGAAACTCCGCTTGCAGCCTCTACACGTGCGCGGAGTAGATAGGATGTTAATCTATCCATGTCATTATACCAACTATAAATTTTCATAACATGTAAGTTAAGTATAAAATTAATTTTTACTTTGAGTCTTAAAGTTTATTTTTTCAGGAAAAGAGTAGTCGTAATATTTATTATTATCTGTAAATCAACTATAATTTCAATTACATCTGCAGTAGTTATCTGAACTACTTATTTAGTGTTGAAATGTTTTAAACTTCACCGTAGTGTAAACCATCTGAAGAATCGGTAAATAACGCAAGAGTTATATAATTTGAGAACATTGCATTGGGAGGAGTACGCAGAATGTTTATGTGGTCTAGAGTATTCTTCCTCGGATTTAGGATAATCACTTGGTGAGCACTGACAATATGCCAAAACGGCACAAGTTGGACGAAATTTAAAGCTATTGTACGCACTGCGTTATTGAATGCTCGTGTACTTGGAAAACATTAGTTAAGATGGGAAACACTTCAGATTAACTGGAAAGAGACCAAGTCTCGTAGACGAATCATTGCAATTGCTGTTGTGTGGATACTTGCCAGTAGCGGAACTAGAGGAGCAAGGGGGTGGGAAAGAAGGAGGGAAAAAAGAACATTTATTATATTGTCTTCAGCTGTAATTTGGTATTTGTGTGGGTACGTGGGTTTTAGTAAAACTTAGTAGTGTACTAATATTATTATCATTATTATTGTTCTTGTTGTTATTAGGTCTACGGATAATTAATTTATCAGTCATGGAAGAAAGATTCCATCTGGCACTGTGAATAGTACTCTGTCTAACACGGTTGATAGAGCATCGGCACGGAAAGCCGAAGTTTCGAGTCCCAGTGTCAGAGGAATTTTTCTCGTAAGATATTCTCATGTAGCCTAATGTTCAATTGAAACAATATTCTCTAGCTTCATGAATACATATCTACATCTCATTATTACATTGTGTAGTTGAGTTCATTTAAAACTAACTCATTTAAAACTGCAGTACTGTAGTGAATGGATTATTACTTCGGTTTAACTATTTTGTTTAGAGTGCACAATAAGTCAGACAGCGATGTAGATAGAAGGAAAATCTAAACAAACTGAGGGTGGCCTCTCATTTGAACGTGAGCAGGCTATGAAGTGCAGCACATTATCACACCAATTTTACATCAGATAAGTTTCGTAATTCCGTACCTAACAAAATGCCATTGATGTCACAAATCCATGAGCTTTAATGCATTTCTGAATATCACTTTCCCTACCCGTGCCGTGGTACATCAAGTATAGAAGAAGTATTGTGTCCGACCTTGATATTAGAATTGAATTTTCAGCATAATTTGAGGTCACCTGAAACAAAAAAATATAAATTTCAGGAACATATTTGTGTCTGTTTGGATGTCTGTAATAGCCTGTGCAATTTATATTTACATTCCTTGTTTCTGTTTCGGCTATATTGTTGTTTTTGTTCTACAATAAAGAGAGAAGATTATCCTATTTAAAAAAAAGTAAAGAAAATGCCACTGTACTCAAAATACAATGACCAAGTTACTAGTTTTTAGAACTACTTTCTACCATAGTATCCTTTTTAGGGAACAAGCTGTTTTGGTAGTAGTGAGCCTATTATTCCTGAAGCGTCAATACTAGTTATGCTCCAATTTTTAAACTCGATTACTGGAAGATTGATGGTTTATCGACAATGACAGAACGTAGACCAGCTCGATATCACTTAAATTCCCAAAAGACTGAAGGGAGGCTACAGTTTAAAATGGACCTCACGGATGAGGGCAGCACTGAACATGCAAGTTAATTTTGCTAGCCGTACGAGTTAGCAGCATTCCAGTTTTTAACCTCATTACAAACTTTAAGACACTGATTCTACTACCTACTGATGCACCTCCAGCATGGAGAAATAGTATTATTCATAAACTTGGTAATAAATGAAGATTTCTCGACTATCTTTCAAATGCAGATTGAATACATACAAGTAGTTTACTTTCCTTATGAATTTTAGAACTATATGGTTATATTCCTGGATATAGGATCGTTCTGACCGCAACTAGTGTTAGTCTTCCTGTCTTCCCGTACAGGAAATAATAATAATAATAATAATAATAATAATAATAATAATAATAATAACAAGAACGATACATTAAGAAATAATAATATTAGTAATATATAATAAAATAATCATCATAATAATAGTACGTTAATAATAATAATAATAATAATAAAAGTAATAATAATAATAATAATGGCGATTATAAAGTTTAATAACATAGTCTACAAGCCCTACAAACAGAGGAGCATGTAATGAAATAGTCTGTTACTATGAAAGGAAACAGCACTGGCTATATTCTGATCAGCATTATTAACTTCTTTTAGGCGATTAAGCCTTTTAACATCAGGGTCTTTGGATCGACCCTATGCAGCCACATGACTTCTTATCTACATTCATTCCTTGAGACTAAGGACTGGACAAAAAGGAGCAAACCTATCACCAGGAGTCACTAGTAAGGTCTTAAGGAGACAAATTTTTGTAGAGGTTGTAATTGAAGAAATGAGGTTATAAGGAAATTTCAGACCATAAAAGTCTATCGCCCTAGGTCGGGTTTATACCTGTGACTCTTGAACTTACAAGTTGAACAAAAGTTATTTCTTCAAGTTCAACCCATTTACTTAATTTTGTTTATATAGAAATCTTTTCTCCAAACTTGTGATGGACATGGTCCAGATTTCTCTTTCTTAAGGGATCATTTATTCCAATGTGAATTTAAAATAGGCTAGGGCAGAAATTAAACTAACTGAAATATATCGAAATATTTTCATTAATATTATTATTAGGGATGGGTCCTCGATACTTTCGTTACCTCGATGCTCTCGATACTTGCATGGTATCGGCATCGAACGATACTTCAGAAAACTCGCTCGATACTTTAGCGATACTTTTGTAATTCTGCAATTCAGCAATTAAGTGAGAATGCTAGTATTTTTTAACAAAAACTTGTAAGTGGACTGTTTAAAAAACTAATTTTAGTTTTAATGTAGAGTTTAAAAATAATTATAGGCTACTGATTATATTAAATTTTGACTCATTAAATATGCAGACTTCATTAATTTAGTTGTTATTACACAGTTCTCTCAAATTTTAATTTTAAATGTACCTATTTATTGAAACTGGAAATGTTGAAGGTATCGAGTATCGAGGAAAAAATCATGTATCGGTATCGAGTATCGAGTATCGAGAAAATCTGGTGTCGACCCATCCCTAATTATTATTATTATTATCATTCTTTATTATGTTATTCTTTAACACAGCATATTATCATTATTATTACATTGCTGCCACTACATTCAAACCCGCCTGAAAGCATGACATTTTTTCGACCTTCTTCATTCGGAAGGTTAGACAAACCATTGGTCCCCTGTTGTAGATTTATTTCATTCTTGATTTCTTTCTTTATTTCATTCCTGACCCTTTGGTAGAAAATTGAAGGAAGGGAAATGGCGTGAGCAGTAAGCCTTCCGCCCTCCATATTTAAAACTCTCACCGAGGAACATTTAGTGAATTGTACTTTGTACTTCATAGCAATCAATAGGATCTAATGGAATTTAGAAGGAACTGACAGAAAAATGGAGCTACGGTACAATTTTTTTCTTGTAGTAAAATGAGCACCATTACGGAACGTTTATACTATAAGAAAAAGAGAGGGATACCTTTGAGTTTATTAAAAAAAAGTAAAAAGGCGCCTTGCAGTTTTTTCAGTCTTCCACTCCAATGAATGAATGAACACGGAAATCATAACTACACAGTTCGTACAACTTGATGTTAGAATTCCCCCCTCCTCCGACTCATATAGTCTACCTTCTCTCTCTTTTCCGTCGAATTAAAAGATCTGAAAAAAGAAGAAAGAAAAAAAAAGGACTTACAAAAAGCTTTTATATCTATCGCTATGATTATTTTCTTTCTTTCTATTTCATTGAAGAAATATGGTTCATTAGGAAATATCGTAGAATGCTTCGAATTAGTGTTACATTGTGTACAAAGGCGTACAGTGTGTTTAACATTTTTTTACAAATTCAGCCCTTGTCGAAGGTGTCGAAATGCATCTCCCTACAACTAAAAACAAGTATCAGCTGAGATGTACCCGCTTGCACATAAAACACATTCATTATTTGTAGGCTATATAAGTTCAACATAATTGAAAAACATTTATTTTAGTACTTATAATTTTAATATTCTTGTCTTAGCGTGTATACAAAATTTTTATTGTAAACGTTGCCAATAAGTTTTACCATTGTATACAGCAATGTTGTGTATATTTTAGTGTTATAAAAATGTAGTAAATACTATTAATGGGTATGTGGTAGACAAAATACGAAATCTCTGCGGATACGAAGTTTTAACAATTCAGTTCTGTAGTTCGAATACGTTAGCAATCATTTTTTGGTGTCCATCCAGATATCTCTGCCGCAGCTCTAATCTATATATATAAAAATGAATGTGTGTGTGTGTGTCCTTTATGCATTGCTACACCATTCATCCGATCGCCATGAAACTTTGGGAAGTTGTTGGGTACATTCCCGGGAAGGTTTCTGTCATACTACATTTTTAATTTTAGCCTTCGTTTGCGAGTTATGAGTGAAAAACGGCAAGAAAACGTGCATTTTTTACGCTTTCGAAGCATCAGTTTTCAGTTATTCATTTCAGTTGTCAAATCAATTGCAGAAGGCTTTGTCTATTTTTGTCATACTTTGGAAACAATTGCATCGCGATCGCTTTGGAAGGCAATGGATATCTCATGTTATTATAAACGCCAGAGAAGTTAATGATAAGGTGATGATAAGGTAATATTAAATATTTATTTAACGTGGAACATTCTTCTTATGAAAGATGGTTTACAGAAAATTCCGGGGAAGTTGCTTAGTTCGGGGTCCAGGCTACAACATTTCTATATGTAATCATAAGTAAAATCTCTTATGTAGGGTCGTTAAATCTGCCTGAAATGTAACGGAATTATAAGTCTGGACAAATGAATCTAGAAACTATGGCCTCAGTAGGCTTATTCCATTCTTCATCTATATAAATAAAAACGAATATATGTATGTCTGTCAAATACATTTACACACATTTCTTTCTTCGTGAGTTTAATCGATTTCAATTCTCATAACCTTCTGAGATCGCAGCAACGCTCGACGGGTAATCTATATAGATCTTCTATATAGCCTACATAAAAATGAATGTATGTGTGTCTGTCCTTTATGCATTACTATGCCATTCATCCGATCACCATGAAACTTTGGGAAGTTGTTGAATACATTGCCGCAAAGGCATGCTTCATTTTTAATTTTAGCTTTCGTTCGCGAGTTATGAGTGAAAACGGGATTGAGACGTACATTTCTTGCGCTTTCGAAACATCAGTTTTCAATTGTCAAATCAATTGCAGATGACTTTGCCTACTTTCGTCATACCTTGGAAATAAAAGCATCGCGATCGTTCGAATTTTGTAAGCCCACCATGGCCGAATCATTTGTTTATAATGTAGAGGCACGCAGACAGATGAAATTTCCACCCTTGACGGAAGAAGAATAGTGAATATAGCCCTAAATGGACAAAGATTATGCAGGGTTTTTTTAGGCCAGGGAACTAGAGTCTGAGGTTATTTTTTCCCATTCTGCGCTTTCTAATCGTGGAATTCACTTCAAAGCCGGATTTACAGTTGTTTCATTAATTAGGCCTATCAATCGTTTAGTTTAGACCTATGAATGTTTCGTGTGCAAAGTGTTAGTAAATATAATAGTTTAATTATTTTGCTCTTAATTTATAATCTTCCTATTAATTATTGTGGGCGAAGCCGCGGGGATCTGCTATAAGCTATAATAAGCTGTAGCTTATCTAGCGTTTTCTGAGGAAATAGTTTGTGTGTGATAAGTCGTTCTTCCCCATTTCAAATTCTAAATACCTATATAAAGACCTTAAAGACCTCGAGTTTGAAAATCGAAAGTCCTTCATAAGTTATTTTCGCATTTACAAAATACAAAACCCGAGCGACGCCGGGCCTTTTAAGCTAGTATATTATAAAAGAGGGGAACAGCTATTACCATGTAACATTTTTAAAATAAGTAGTTTTCTTTTAATAGTTTTTTATTATTTGAATTGACTTGTACTGAACATGGCGTTTTGAAGTATTTTTCCTTTTGTAGGTGGTAAATCAATTATTATTTAAAATTATAACATATCACATCCTAGATAATTAAAAACCCTTGTATGTTCCATGATACAATTATTAACCAGTACAATTTCTCTCACGACTTTCTGCCAGCCATAAAGTTGTATTCAGTTTTTCCATGGTTTTAGCCTAATTTAATGTGGTTATATATATTTAACAGTTTCAAATGATCGTAAAATTTTACATTTTGTATAGTTTGAAAAACCTATAAAGTAACATATTTTCAGTATTATTTTGTGCAAAATTTTCTTTTTTGTTTATAACTAATTAATGTGTTGTTATTTATCCTGCGAGCCTAGCTCCCACATTTGTTCACCAAAATGCATGAAATTTTACAGAAATAATCTGAAATATAAAAGACGTATCCCCAACTACTTTTATTGGCATCTTTCTATTAAAGGTAACAGTTTCAAAATTGGAATTCTCTTTTAACTTTGTGCAAATTCAGATTAGATAAATTGATAACAGTTTCTTAAATTTACATTTTTAAAGCTGTTTGGTTCCTTTTTCTTTGGGAAATTAAAAATTGTATTACCTTTAATAAAAAAGAGAGCTTTCAGATATTTGTATTGTTTTCGAAAACATTGTTTGTAATAAAGAAAATGTTTGGAAAATTAGTTCGTGGTAAACTGCATGCAAACAGTTTGGATGTATGTGCAAAATTAGACTGAGTTGTGAAACCCCGGAATAGTTTTTCATTTACAGAAGCAATAACAATGCTACCATCTGATTAGCCGTATGTGTAATATGTCGAATAAGGTCCCAGCTACCATTCATAAATGGGCACGCTGAGCGTTTACAGAGGGAACATACGTGGAAAGGGCTGGAAATTTATGAGGGGAAAATTCTTTTATAACAATAATCAAATTTTATTATATAATCTAATATTGTATCTCAAGACTTAGGGGCTGTGATTTTACAATGATCAATGCACAAAAAAAAATTCAGGTAAAAATTAGTAAAATAAACTTTATGGATACCTGCATTACATATTTTTATGGACATAAATATAATTTAGCATATGTTTCAAAATTAACAAATATAGCCTATTACATATTTTTTGTAGAGTTTCAAAGATTGACTGTGTTACATAATATTACAAATATTTTAGAGTTTTAGGGAATTTTTATAAAAAAAATTACAACATCATCATGCATTTTTCACCATAATGCAATTACTTTTATTTTAGAAAAAAGTTGTAAAGCCTACATTGGATTAGGCCTAATTAAATGCTACAGGTATACTATTGATTGATACTGGGGTAAAACCCAAACTTAACACTTGGGGTGGGAGTAAATGTGAAAAGAAAGAAAGGGGTGGTTAAACTAAGCTCTGCCCAGAGTGCAAAATACTTGAAATCGGGGCCTGACCAAAATGTAGAATATTTTGCTTGGGAAAAGATTTAGGCCTACATTTCCTTAACAAGCAGAGAGGCGTGTCAAGTGAATGCCCCTGTGCAGTAATATATGTTTTTACATGTGAGATATTGGAGTTACTTACATAAATCAGGCATTTTTTGTAACCACATGCAATTTTAAAAAATTTAATTTAAAAAAAAATAGTGTAGGTTATATGACCACGTTATACGCCGTTACTGTTTTGTCAAGAATACAAAATGCTTTTTGATATGCTTTAGGATATTGAAATGTGCGAAAAGAAATTGGTAGACTGTTTTTTAGCGGCTGTAGTCCCGCAGGAAATCAGAAGAATTCGGGGAACAGCTCATGTAATTTGAGGTAAAGTATTTCAACAGATGGAGATGGGAAGTGCAGCTGTGTTGGCAGCTGCATAATGATAACAACACTGGTATAAATAGGAAGCGCGCAGACGACGACGGCTGTCTGTTTCAGCTGACAGTTGACTGGGTCTGTTAGGTACTTGATTAATTTTAATCACATTATCCGGAACCAACGCAAATTGGAATAAAACTGGAGTCGGCGGGCGGACGAACCATCATGTTCCAATTAGTTTCGATATTCATTCTGTACGACTCTCATTAAGCATAAATAATGCGGACCCGTTCTTCTCCCGATCACCGTATTCATGATAATTAACACTTACGTACTTATGCGTACACCCAATTAAATTGTACGTTCTGGTTAATTTGTTTTATAAATATACCGGTACCAGTAATGAACGTACCGCGTTAATGGAAGGTGCACCATGGCAGGTAAATTTTGTGTCATATATTATATTCTCTAATTGTAATCTGTAGTCTCATTTAAATACACGACAGTTTAGGTTACACACATTTTTGGTGCCATTTGCGACATTTTGATAGTTTTTCAAATTTCGCGGCATGTAGGCCTACGCTTAAAGAATAATGTTATGTTCTTCATAACCTGTTCTTCTATGCTTCCCGCTTATTTTGAAGCATTATATTTTGTTCTCCAAAATGTTGACTGGAAGAAGTATCACGTGTTTTGTAAACCTTTTTTTTTTAACCTACCTAGGTCACAAGGAATGTATAAAAATGCCCTAATCAGTTTACTTGGTAATAAACAGGGCCCGGATTCTGATGACTTATAATTGTTTGAAAAATGACTTATAAAATGACCCTAAATTTTAAAGAAAATGACTTAATAATTATAAAAAATGACCTAAAAACTTATATTTCATTTATAAAAAATTATTATTGTACACAAAAAATTATAGACTAGTTTGTACATAATTGTAAAACTGTAAATAGATGTAATGTTGTGAATGTTCTTTTCTAATGGAAATTTATACTGGCACTGTGGCACTTTTGAGTCAAAATTCGGCATTTCCTTTTGTGGTCTGCCGGATTATATTGTTGTTTATTGAGGGTAACCAGTAGTTTGCACTCTAAAATCCAAGCAGGTGGCAGACTCTGGTACCAAGTCAATCTAATAACAATAGTAATATAATACAAAATTTTGGCATTCCTTTGATTCTCACTTCCGACTGAGACATGTCAACACTTTAACGCCGAATTTTTCCTTCTTGCATTAAACAAACAACACTTCAAAGATAGCACTGCTAGCAACGAAAAAAAAAGTTAATACACTCAATGTAAATACATGAAAATGACTTAATAAGGAAGAAAATGACACGAAAATGACAAAATAATGATCTAAAATTGAAATAAATGCCCTAAAAATATAAAATTGCAAGAAATGACCTAATAATAATGCATTTCTATCATCTAGAGGCCATGAGTAGAATTTATCCACAAGTTGGCAATGTCTATGCACCATCAATAAAAAAGATGACATGTCATTAGAATCCGGGCCCTGGTAATAAATATTAATTTTAACATATATATTCTGTTTATTAATGTAAGGCCAAAATTTTGAATTTTTCTTTCTTTATAACTTATAGTTTAAAAAAAGTAAATTTCCGCTTATTACTTTATCTGTCCTATAATTTTCAACATTCTCCTATGTGATCACATTTCAAAAGCGTTTGATAATTTTTTACATAAATCTTCTGTAAGAGTCCAAGATTCTATTCCATGTAACAAAGCTGGGACAGTGTCGATAAAATAGGAATGGTCTGGACCAGGCATGAACTAAGGTGGTGTTGTCTTTGAGTTTTTTTTTTCTGCAAATTATAATTTTCATCATTCATGTTCCTTTTTCTCAGAACCTAATTTATGCTAGGAAGATTACATTTTACCAGTATTATTGAGGTTGATTAATGTTATCCCATTTTTCAAAGTGTCTTGCCCAAATATTTTCAAAATTCTGGTATAGAACACTTAGCAATTTAAAAAAAAAAGTTCATTTATTCAATTAGTTGCTATTATGAATGTGGTAACATCCTCTCTGGAGAAAATGGAATATTATACAGAAGCTATCCTATTTGCATACCTATTTTCAGTACCATAGCATTGCTAGTTTTGTAGAAAGGAACGTGAACATAACATATTTTAATACTGCAAAGACTGGGTTTACAACTTCCCCTTAAGCTCTGTTTTAAAAGTAAGTTCCATTTTCCCACGAGGTTGTTAACCTTTTCACTGTTACTGTCGTATAAATGCGTCGCCTCAAAGTGTATAAAAACATAGATAAAAGATTAGTAAAATAATTCTTTATGTAAAATGTGAAGATTTGCATTCACATGTTACGTTTGTCAGTCTTGAAATCCAGCTATTCTACTGATATTTTTATTCAAACCTTCGAGCTCCGTGACGATTTCAATTGACGGCAGTTTTATTATTAGTGTATAAGTTGTTACTTTACTAATATAATCATGACACTAGATCAGAGTATTCGTTTGTTTATCTTATATCAAAATTATATCTTATTTTTCATCACGAAATGTATGTTTTATTCTGCCTTATTCAAACTTTAAAGTTGTTTTATATTGAATTAGTTCTTTTTCTACTCGCCTTCCTCATGTAATTAACCAATTCTTTCTTTCTTTCTTTCTTTCTTTATCGTAGTTTCACCTCTCCCTTTTAGGATTTAAGCGACCCAAGCCGCCCGGGCCGTACAGGGCCGCGACCTGTCGGGAGAGGAATTATCTTTGGATCACATACATACTTTTTTGACCAGACAAGGACATGGAGGGCCTCCCCGGATGAGTGATCAGCCCAATGCCGGGGCCACCTCCGAGACAACATGAACACATAGGACGAGACACACCATTCACACACACACTCACTCCAAACTAGGCGAGGATGGGATGAAGATGATAATGACGGCCAGATGATATCTGGGGACCACAAGGGCCTAAAGTTACCCGACATTTGTCTCAAAGGTGAGGAAAACCCCAGAAAAAACCCCACCTAGGTAACTTGTCCCGACCAGGAATCGAACCCGGGCCCGCTGCGTGAAATTAACCAATTACAATATCAAATACCACTTTAGTGTTTGGTTCAATTTGCATGAAACTTGTACAAAATTGCTCAGGAATTTAACCGAAGAAAGCGGTGTATAGTTGGTTGGATAATTGTGAAAGTGCACATTGAGCTATATACTTATATATATATGATTTGTTTAATTACGTCATAAAAATTATCCACATGAAGTTATTCGGAACATAATATACATTAGAAATCACGAAATCAGGTGGAAAAAAAAAACGGACCGACTCTTGTAGCTGATCAGGGATGGATTTCCCCAAATATGAGGATATTTACAGATAATTGTGACGCTATAGCTCAAGTTACGACCCTCTTACATTACTTCTAATGGGTTTCGAAATGAGCTAAGTCAACAGCCAACAATATAGAACAAATTTCAATACATTCCCTACTATCCTGTGAATGCCGCTAGGCATGAGCAGTGGCTCATATCGGCAACTTAGATATTTTAGTCGGTCCGCTTCCCCCCCCCCCCACCTGTACATAGGCCATTGTAAAGCAGCTGTATTAAAGTCACCGTATTAGGTATGGGATACGAAAATAATCTGCTGTACATGCTTGTGCTCTTTTATTTCAGTTTCTTCAAGCAAAACAATGGAAGAAAAGGGTGTTATTTATTCTTTTCTTTATATTTTACATTATTTATCTTGTATGAAAAGATCGAACAAACATTATCATAATTTATGAGCAAAAAAGTGACTATATTTTCGAAGAAAGAGCAGGCTAAGATTTTAAAAGAGATTTAAAGTAAAGATTATGTAAACTTTCAAGATATTTTGGAGCAAAACGTCGTCATATACATTTTTCACAATTTCACTTTTGCACTGAGTAAAGCACATAGATTCAAATTAAAACAGTCAGCATCAAGTTTTAGAAATTTACAGTTTTAGATGATGCACCTAACAAGTGGGCCCCTGAGGACATTACAAACCCTTGAAAGTCTTATGCATAACACCCGTAAAACAAGATGATATCTATTAGTAGGCCTATAATTTTCCAAGCTTTCTTGCCAACTGTATTTCTTGCATTCTGATTCTTGTTATGAATAGTTATAAATGGTTATAAATTTACAATTACCAGAGCATTCGTTTACACGTTTAAGAATTAGTATAGAGCAGTCAGAGCGTTATTGAAAATTATCCAAAAAGAAGTTCAAAAGAAATAAACAGATATATGAACTTTATTTCTGTTATTTAAATGTTGCAGTTGAGTTAAAAATAGAAGCCTTCACACGGTGAAAAACGGATACATTTCATACAGCAATCTTTTTAGTAGCCTATCTTACCCGTATCATTTATGAGGTAAGTTATGATTACTACTTTTACATAATACATTCCAATCAGGTTTTCCGAACCTTGGCATTTGACCCCCGGCAGAAGTTTCTCGGACCAATTCCATTTGGTAAATAACCATATTATAACGTAATCCAGAAATTCCTTATACATTATGAGACCCCGATTTCACCAGTCACAACGTGTGTCTCTCTTAGTTAATGCTCTATTATGTTTAAGTCTGCTCTTTAAAGAGTCAGTATTTCACCACGGAAGTTTAAGGGCCACTTAGCTAAATGAAGCTTATTTCTGCATTCATTCCAACGCAACGAATTCTAGTAGGCCTATAGTACTGGTCTCGAACTCGAGGGCGTGCTCAATCTTTTCCAGAATTTCGATGGCTGATGCTTCGCTTAGACGAAAACGTAGTTCAAAATCTTCATAATCTAGATCAGTTAAATAATTACTTCGTTTCCTGATCCATCTTGCTCGTCTATTTCATATATTTCTCCTTCACTATCTACAATGCATTCCATTGCCATTCTAGCCGCCATCTTGACCACACTTACATCGCTAACATGCCAAAATCGTGCTCTTAAGTTTAATTGTATAAAAATTACCCGTACCGGGTACTGAACTGTAATATACTGTGTAATAGTTAAGTTTTATAATAACGTAATACATTAATCATTTGTAGCATAAAAATATAACTTTAGCACTCTCTAAAAATTAAATAGCCTTACAGCACAGGCATATATGTGTATACTTTATTTCCGAATGTTTTTAGTGTGTTTCTTATAGATATTTCATTCAAATTATTCTTGGCTGTTCGTTCTATTCTAAAGATATAAAATATAAAATGAGGCCGCTAGTTACTTTCAAGTTGGAAAGCCCTGCTTTAGACATTAAGCAACTCTCATTAATTATTTCGAATTAATTGCTTATTTTATTAGTTGATTTATACGTTATATATAATACTTTAAAATTCTATTATGATGGGAGTCATTGTATAATTAAGTCGGATGTGGAAAGAAGCAATATTATTTATTATCATGAGAGGGCCGGATGTATTATGTTGTTTCTTTTTTCCTAATTCTACTGGTTAGTTCTTTAAGTGAATGGCAGTGATATGATGGCTGTGCTCTTCTTTTTTCTCTTTGGTTTAAGCTGAAGGGAACTAATTTAGCTCAGAAAGTACCAGTTCTATAAGAAGAGAAGTTGCTAACACACAAGTAGAAAGCGTTGGTCACAGCGCTACTCTGCAGATCGCCGCATTGGTATGAATAAAGAATGAGACGACACGGTTGTGGGTCCCAGAAGTATTCTCCGCACAGGGAAACAGAAACGCAGGGGAACTACCATCTTACTACCGTAATGTTCAAAGCACATTACATTTCATTCTTATTCTCCTTCCAACTTTTTCAGTCACTTTTTTTGTTATTTTGTATGTCTATCTCTCCTATGACTACCTTCGCTCTTGATACTACCTATATATACTATCACGTTATTTTCAATCGTGTTGATTTTGTGAATCTCTGCCAGACATTTTGTTGCTTATTTTGTGCTATCGTTATTACTATAATAACAGTAACTATTATAATAATAATAGTAATGCAATAGTAACTACTTTACTGCGTGCAGTGCTGCTGCTTCTACAAGAACATCATAATTGTTACACTAGATTTTAGCAGGGTATTTTTTTCCTAGCGAGCATACTACATTTAAGAAGGTAAGATTACGAAGATAAGTTCAGAATCTAATGAACTCAAAATAGCATGATAAAAGAGAAATGGTCAGCACATAAAACTCCATTCGTTATGAGTCACTACTCCCGCAAGTTCACATGGTAGGCCTGCAATGTTAGAAAGATGTAAGTATATTGCAATATTTTATGGCTTTCTTTCTTTTTTCCTTTCTTTCTTTCACTATACATGTCTGAACGTCTCCGCCTCTGTCTATCTCTTTGTCTAAAACTCTCCCTCTCATAATTTATCTCGGTGTGGGTGTGTGTATTTTATCGCTTGCCTTACCTCTTCCACATTCTTGATTTGAAAGGGACTTCAGTATTTAATTGCATATGAAGTGTCCATATGTAGGTCATTGTACAGATAAGGGGAGGTTAGGCCTAAATGTCATAAATGTGCCATTCCAATGATACTTATAAGTTATAACATATTGAATTATGTTTACCTAAGTAACTCACTACCGGTATGTAAATTATGAATGTAAATTGTTTAATTTTAATAAATCGACATTCAATTCCTATACAATTCTATGTTCATAAATGAGCGCTTAAGGTGTTGATAAATTGTGTTTCATCTTTTGCTGTTGTTGCTATGAAATGCTAGAAGACTTCCAGTGCAGATATATTGACTTCTGTAATACATGTATGTTGTCCCTTTCACTAGTATGAACTATTTTACGTTTCGACGTATTTTAGAAACAAATACTTTGAACGAAACTTGTATGAAGAAGGAGAAAAACTTGTGCGCAGTTCTTTCATGGGTAGCGTTTGTATTTAGAATTTTCCTCATATCCATTCCAATATATATGGAAATATAATGCCAGGGAGTAGAAATATATTTGTATTGAACCCATGTAAGAGGAGTTTCCACTCGCTGCCGTCTCCTCCTGTAAGTAAGTAGTTATTTTATGGCAGATGTTTGTAAGTGCATGGGCTTTTAAAGTAAGGGGAAAGAAAGATAAGATGGTGTGCTCCGGAATTGGACAGGATTGCCGAGATGTATTCGCTCCGGGATTCAAGGTGACAGGTTACAGTTGGTAGCTTCTTCACCGGGTTGACGGGGTATCAGCAGTGCTTTTTGGGCTTTTCCTTTAGCTTGCCTGTTTCAATCAAGGCTGTGAAAGCATGTTGAGAATGTTAAGAGACACGAGGTGACAGAGATGATGCTCAACATAAACAACTAAATGACGTTTTGTTGTTTAAGAATGATGGCACTGAGATAAGAGGAACAATAAGTTTCTTTACCCTGTACTTGTTATAGAAATTAAAGCTTAAAATCTTGTGTGGAACGCTCACATGAATTCCTCTGCTCTACGCATGGACAATGCTATTTTCTTTCTTCACAATCATCTCTCTCCTTGTATTGCGGAAGTGTACATTAAGTTGCCTCATTTCAAAGCCAAATTGTTTGTAAGCCTGAGATTGTAGATGAGATGACTAACTAAATCTGCTGATAATCGCTAAGAACAGTTTTGTATTCCTGTGGTGGTAAGAGTAAAAGGAAAACATAGGGTAACGAAGTATGTTTGTTTCGTGACACATCACCGCCAATTGCTTAACTCTAATACAAAACTTTCATAAAACTAATAATGTAATAGCCCACATTAGAAGTGTAACCCATAATTCTGTTGTTCGGTGGATTACAAATAAATAGCACATATAGTGCCATTAATATTATTACTATTATTTTTATAGTACATTTAGTGTCGGTAGTATCTGTAGTGAGTATTGGACACATGTAGAGCATACTTCAAAATTTTCTTCATTAGGCCTACACAGTAGTATCATAATCTCTTTTTTTCATTCACCCAAATGCTAAAATATTAAAGCATATTAAAGACTTGAAGTTAAATATTTTAAAGAATCAGTAAAACGATTATTATTATTCTGTCTTTGTATGATGACAATGAATATTACTGTAAATTTATACATTAAACTTTTTTCCAATAAATAATGCCCTCTAGTTTTAGTTAAAATTAATGGGGACGCCGCCGTGGGTGAGTTGGTAGCGTGACTGCCAGCCACCTGGGCGTTTCGGGTTCGATTCCCGGCCGGGTCAGGGATTTTCAGTAGTGAAAAAGTCTTTCCCGGGTTCAGGACTGGGTGTGTGTGTGTGTGTGTGTCCTTAGGTTTAAGTAGGTAGGGGACTGGCGCACCCCGGTAACAAATCCGCTGAGAATCCCTTACGGGATCACCAGGGGTCGCTCGCGAACCTGAGGAATAACTTTTAATGTATTTAGATTCATACGAGATGTAAGCTTCTTTTGTTTTTGTTTATTGATATCTTCTAATGAAGATACTCTTGCTGTCTCTGTGGTGAATTATGTAATTTTTGGCGAAAATGTTTATTATTAATATTAATATTGTTGTTTTCATTAAATGTAAATTCCTTCATACAGACTTGAATTTTAATAGCCTATTCCTGTCAAAATGTGCATCATCGGATATTTTTAGGTTAATAGTAGTATTTTGGTATTATTATGAATAAAAAACAACAAAAACAGAGACCGAAGGCTACCATGGAGACGACAGGATAATAATGAAAGACGTAAGTGATAATAAATTAAATCAAAGTAAAATAAATATTACTTCCTCTGCCCGTACCATAGGTACTAAAGGTAGAGGAAGTATTGTTTTCGACCCCAAAATTCGAAGTTGAGTTTTTAGCATATATACACGTTTCAAGGCCCCCTGAATCCAAAAATACTATTTTTGGAAACATGTCTGTGTGTCAGTGTGTGTGTGTCTGTCTGTCTGTCCGTGTGGAAGTTTGTGAACAGGCTAGCTCCGAAACGGAGAATCGTATGAAAACAAAATTTCGTATTTGGGTCAGGTACCTTCTGAAGATGTGATTCGTAGATTGGCGACAAATTTCCCTTGTTTTTAAGGGTACTTTACATGAAGAAATTTTCGTTTTTCGCGATTTTCTCGAAAACGGCTCTAACGATTTTCTCTAAATTTTGCACATGGGTTGCTTATACTAAGAGCTAAAACTTTTATTTGAAACATTTTTTCGATAAAATTCTCTGAGGGTAGTTACAAGCCACCCACTGTTCACCCACTGTTTGTAGAAAGTTTGTCTTACGTGGTGAACAACTGAATTCGCGCTCTTTCACGGCCTCTTATTCTATATAAGAATGTAAAGTGAGAAAGATGTGTTGTTGGCCATGCATAGAGTAAAGATGTATTTGAGGGAAATATTCGATAAATTTCGGAAATTATATTTTACGGCAGAAAGTTCAATAAACGTCTGCAGTCATTTGTTCTTTTTTTTTTTAAGTTTGTTATATAGACTGTGCTTTTAGTCGCATCATTGAAAGAAGAGGTATTTATAGGATAATCAGTGTAAAATTGTGTCTTGCGATTCTGTACAAGGATATGTGAATACTGCTAACTTTTATTTGGGCAGAGGAAGTTATGTGACTTTCACATCAGATTTTTTTTAGTTGTATTGATGAATTGAAGCGTCCAATTCCAAAACTGTCTCAATCCAGATTCAACAATTTTCAGGAAACGTCAAAAACTGATAACTTTTTTCCTAACTGTTTGCAGTGTTCCATTTTTTTTTAAATTTTACAGTTGAGAAACACTTCTTCTAATGAGTTATATTCCTGAAAATCAGGGATCGATATTTCAGGAGTTATTTCATATTTTTGTTTGGATTGAGAGAGTTTTTAAACTGTAGGCTGGAACGAGAGAGTTTTGGAAAATTACACAATTCTTTTTCATTTCTAATATTTCAGAAGAGGCTTCTTATTAATGTAAATACAATAATCTATTACTGCAATTTCTATTTTGTCTATGACATTTAACTCAAATATTAAAATTAAAGGTCATACGGAATGAATACATTATTCTGTTTGGTTATTACACTTCAGATCAAATTTTTCCATAAATAAATCCTCATTTGCATTTCCTTCTCTGTTTGGCCTTGAATCACCCTCTATTACACTCTTGTAAAATGATAAATCAGTCATTTTTCTCCACTCGGAACCAAAGTATTGAGATCGGATAGTTTCTCTTCCTTCTGATTCTGAGATTCTGGAGTCATCTGCGAAATGATTTTTCTCTCTTTAGCACTGATTTGAATGCTCCTATGTCTGTTAAGTAATTTACGTTCCCTCTCACAATCACATTTTTTCCAGATGCAGTTTTTCTTAGAATGATTCGCTTAGCTGCGGAAAACTGGAAATGCCTCTGCCCAGGATGTTTGAGAGTAGCTTGCACTACTTTTCTTCCAATCAAAGATAACAAAATCCTCTCTCAGTTCCTTCAGATTTGCACTTTGTGCAATAATGTCTCTATATTCACATGGTTTGTTAATAGTATCCCTCTTCCTAATGACATTTTCTATTCTCCCCAAAACTCTAATGGCTGGAAGAAAAGAGTGGCCGACAATAGGGAAAATAACATGGAGTTCTTTACAGTTGGTATGCTATTGTAGAGCCAAGACATTAACATTCCCATTACTGTAATATTTTTATTTTGTCCTGGGCACCCGTCATGACCGTTGTTTCTCCCGCCTACTTCTTGTGTTTTTCTTTATTTTTTCCCCCCATTTCGAAGGATCTTTCAATTTCTTCCATCCTTTACCACTAGGTGAAATCAATATATTACTTTCCATTTCTTAAGAATAGTGCTCAATTAGCTTGTATTTGTGAGCAATGCACAGAAAGCACTATCGTCTTATTTACAGAGAGTCTGTACTATTTATTACCTTCTAACAATGGGTATATGAGAGTGACAACATTCATAATTATAATTTGTGCTAATACACTGCTGGAAACATAAAATGAAAGGTTATTTGTAAGGAAATTTAAAAGACGGATGGAGAGAGTTTTGTTATCCAAACAATGAATATTACCAATCCTTGCTATGGATGGAGGAAGTTTTGAAAAGGAAATTCATGTATGGAACGAGACAGTTTTGTAACAGTACATGGGATGGAATGAGAAAGTTTTGAAACTGTTTGTCATTTCTGAAGCTTAATTTTGGAAGGAAAGAGGAAGTTTAGGCACAACATTCATTACTACATTGTTAGATATATGTAGGTAGATGACGAAACCACCACTATCTCAATTTTTAAAAAAATAGATTGAGACAGTTCTGGAATTGGACGCTTCAATTCAAGTTTTGGGGGTAAAAAGGCAGGTAACAATTTATTTTGCCTATTTGATATAGTAATCTATAGCCATAGACGGGAGTTTATAAATTATTTTAGCTTAAGTTATTGATTCTGTGGTCTCCATAAAATAAAGCACGACATGCATAATTTTTTTTGAAGCATGGATTGAGACACTAACATTTTTACTCGAAGACCGTGATCATCCTTTTTTAAAATTCTGAACGTTATAGAATACCTTTATTTTTTTACGGTGTTCAGGATGGAAAGCGTAAAAGTTTAAAATGTTGTATATAAAATATACATTCAGAAATACCTTAATTAAATATAATATATAACTTTATATCCATATTATGAAGGTTAGGTTTCATTAGGTATTCCTGAACGTAAGTTTTGAACAGCTCTCTTCAAAGGGAAGAAGCATGTTACATTAAAGAGAAAAATCCACACTGTTGCTCCATTAACGTCTTATTTCTATGTGTAATAAACTAACTCAAAATTCACTCATTTTAATGCTGCCGGTGACTCCACAATACTTAACGCCTTTTCGATGCGACTATTTACGAGGCATCATTATGCCTTTCTCTTTTTGCACGTAAAGAATTACAGTATTTGTCACATTTATTAAATTTACCTCTTGAGTCATGAATTATGCATACGGCTTCAAGCAGAATTTCTTTACTCAAGTTTTTATTGCCCTTAGGCACGATTTAGAAGATGAAATATTCGGTTGCATTTGGGTAGGAAGAGGAAATGTCAAAGTCCATATATTACACGCTACACCACAAACGTATACTTAAGAAAGGGATAAGGATAGAGTGTACAATTTTACTTCTGAAAGAATGCATAAGCTACCATGGAAAGGTCAGACTTTCGAGTCAAGTACATTGTAAGGAATAACATTCTCACCTGCAGAGAGAGATTCTATAACTACCGGTAATCATAGAGTTTTATATCTTTTCTTATTTATAAGTCATTAGGCTGTGTTGTATTGCTCATTCGTGATGAATTGTCCCATTTAGTCACGTCACCCTCGAACACGAGGATTGCTCATTCAGGAGTTTAATTTTGCGTGTGTTTATATGTACCAAGAGTTAAATAGTATATTGCGATACTAGTTCCATAAGCGGTGCATACGGATCAAGGAAAGAGTTTGAAAAGACGAGGCGCTTGCGCCGACTTTTTTCAATTTCCGAGATCCGTTATGCGCTTACGGAATGAATATAGCATGCTATTTTTTGCACGATGATTATTTATATAAATTTAATTATATTAATTGAGATATTAGCTGAACATATTATGTATACACATCATTGAAGATAGATGTTATATTTTAGAAAGTGATTCGCATGTGTTGGTTGTTATGGGAACGGAATAATTGTCCTGTTAAGTCGCCACGAACTGGGGGGCCTTGGTTCCGGCCTTCGATAAAGGCTTGTATTGTGATGGTTTTACTTACGGCACTAGTGCTTTTTGAACCTTTTTCAGCATTGAGATTTATTTTGTTTTCATAGCAACCAAATTGCTTGTGGGAATGTCAAGTTACGATCCACGGCAGCAATATTCGTAAGTACCACTAATTAGTTACATCGTGTAAAAAATATATTTTTGCAAACTTTATTGCAATTTATAACATTTGTGCAAATTTAAAAAAAAAAAAATTGAAACTAAATCTATCCGTATATTTTTTCTCCATCTTTAAGTTTGCTACAAACGTAAGCACATATCTGAATTTTCAGAAATAGCTTTATGAGCTTCCATATATACAGAGATCTTAACAAGTGGATATAACAAGGGCTTTTGTGTTGTGTTGCTGGCAGTCTAACTAGCAGGCATTTTTACTTCTTCGAAGTCTACTCTGACCTCATTCTGAACCATCAATTAAGCTTAGACCATGGGCTACCAATATGAAACCCTCCCCCCCCCCCGTGGGAATTTCCGACACATATATTTTTTTGTTGGTATTGTCATCTAGTTTAAGATTTTAGTTGTTTGCCCCTTATCAATTACAGCATTTAGCCGGAAACCCCGGAAAACTCCGGAAATTCGCAGAAAATGAATTTGTTTTAATTTTTCATTGTTCTTTGCTCCTAATATTCCCAGGGAATTTCTGACTCACACATTTTTGTTGGTATTGGCATCTAGTTTAATGTTCCAGTTGTTTGCCCCTTACAAATTACAACATATCCCCAGAAAACCCGGAAAACCACGTATATACGGAGAAAATTACTATGTTTTATTTTTTAAATCTTTGTTCTTTGCACCTAATATTCAAAGGGAATTTCTGACTTACATGTTTTTTTGTTGGCATTACCATCTAGATTAAGGTCTCAGTTGTTTTCCCCTTATCAATTACAGTATATCCCCGGAAAACACCGAAAACCACGGAAATCCGGAGAAAGGGACTTCGTTTTATTTTTTAAGAATCTTAGTTCTTTGCTCCTAGTATTCAAAGGGAATTGGTGAACAATATGTTTTTGTGTTGGTATTCCCATATAGATTAAGGTTCCTGTTGTTTGCCCCTTACCAATTACAGCATATCCCCGGAAACCCCGGAAAACCAAGTATATACGGAGAAAATTACTATGTATTATTTTTTAAATCTTTGTTCTTTGCTCCTAATATTCAAAGGGAATTTCTGATTTGTATGTTTTTGTTGGTATTGCCATCTAGATTAAGGTTTCAGTTGTTTGCCCCTTATGAATTATAGCATATCTCCAGAAAACTCCGAAAACCACGGAAATCCGGAGGAATTTACTTTTTAAAAATTTCTTTAAAATCTTTGTTCTTTGCTCCTAATATTCCCAGGGAATTTCTGACTCATGTGTTATTTTGTTGGTATTGCCATCGAGTTTAAGGTTTAAGTTGTTTTCCCCTTATCAATTACAGCATATCCACGTAAACCCTGAAAACCACAAAAATCCGCAGAAAATGAGATTGTTTTAATTTTTTTTTAAATATTTGCTCTTTGATACTAATATTCCCAGGGAATTTATGAATCACATAATTTTTGTTGCTATTGCCATATAGCTTAAGGTTTCAGTCGTTTTCCCCTTACCAATTACAGCATGACAAAGAATACTGGAAAAAATCCTGATGCTGAAGGAATGAAGGCGATTGGAAACCTGACAGAACACACTTCATATTCTAATTTGACATCTGTGAATGATAATTAATTTATCTTACCAAACCTTCCACAGTCACTACCAAACTTTCTTGACTGAAGTTAGAGAAGGGACATTCGGAAAAACAGCACAATTTTGGAATGGTAATATGGACAAAGTGTCATTGATTTTGAGATTTCAGCGAGCAACTAAAGAAAACAACTTTGACCTACACTTGGCATGTTTAGAAGATATGATTCGCCTTTTCTTTGCATGTGACCGTCACAATTATGGCAGATATCTCGTAGTCCATATACTTACCCTTTTGAACCTGCAAGGGACACACTTGAAGCAGAAGAATTAGTTCGCAATAACGGTTTCAGTGACCGTAGATCACAAGTTCCAAGTTCTAGAAATTCTGTGGATTTCCGTGGTTTTCCGGGGATATGTTGTAATTGATAATGGGCAAACAGCTGAAACATTAATCTAGATTACAATGAGAACAAAAAAAAATTTAAGTCATAAGTTCCCTGGGAATATTAGGATCAAAGAACAAAGATTTTTAAAAAATTAAAACGAACTCATTTTCTTCGGATTTTTTAGGATTCCGGAGTTATCCGGGGATATGCTGTAATTTATAAGGGGAAAACAACTGAAACCTTAATCTACATGGCAATACCAACACAAAACCATATGAGTCACCAATTCCCTTTGAATACTAGGAGCAAAGAACTAAGATTTAAAAAATTAAAACGAAGTTATTTTCTCCGAGCTTCCGTGGTTTTCGGAGTTTTCTGGGGATTTGCTGTAATTTATAAGGGGCAAACATCTGAAACCTTAATCTACATGGCAATACCAACACAAAACCATATTAGTCACTAATTCCCTTTGAATACTAGGAGCAAAGAACTAAGATTTAAAAAATTAAAACAAAGTCATTTTCTCCGGGCTTCCGTGGTTTTCAGAGTTTTCTGGGGATTTGCTGTAATTGATAAGGGGCAAACAACTGAAACCTTAATCTACATGGCAATACCAACACAAAACCATATGAGTCACAAATTCCTTTTGAATACTAGAAGTAAATAACTAAGATTTAAAAAATTAAAACAAAGTCATTTTCTCCGGGTTTCCGTGGTTTTCGGAGTTTTCTGGGGATTTGCTGTAATTGATAAGGGGCAAACAACTGAAACCTTAATCTGGATGGCAATACCAACAAAATAACATATGATTCAGAAATTCCCTTTGAATATTAGAAGCAAAGAACAAAGATTTAAAAAATAAAACATTGTCATTTTCTCCGTATAAAAGTGGTTTTTCGGGTTTTCCGGGGATATGTTGTAATTTGTAAGGGGCAAACAACTGAGAACTTAAACTAGATGACAATACCAACAAAATATATGTGAGTCAGAAATTCCCTGGGCATATTAGGAGCAAAGAAACGAAAAATTAAATCAATCTCATTTTCTCCAGATTTCCGTAGTTTTCCGGGGTTTCCGGGTAAATGCTGTAATTGATAAGGGGCAAGCAACTGAAGACTTAAACTAGATGGTAATACCAACAAAAAATATGTGAGCCAGAAATTCCCTGGGCATATTAGGAGCAAAGAACAAAGAAAAATTGAAACAAACTCATTTTCTCCGGATTTCCGGGGTTTCCGGGTAAATGCTGTAATTGATAAGGGGCAAACAACTGAAAACTGAAACTAGATGGGAATACCAACAAAAAAATATGTGTGTCGGAAATTCCCACGGGGGGTGGGGGATGGGGGGTATACAGTAGCCTACGCTCTATGCTGGGAATGAAATATTTTAAAACACAATTCAATAGTTTGACGTGAATTAAACCAGTATTGCTTGCCTTGCTTGCTCTGAATATGCGCCAAAACTGTCAAACTGCATTCGTTTGCAGTGAACTGTGTGAACAACTGAATGATAAGCTAAACCTTCGTAACTATCTATCAGAAGAATATAATAGTTTAAGTTTCAGCCTTAAGCACTAGTATATAATAAGAAACCTAACACGATATTGGAGCTGAAGACGTAGAAAGTATATAGATTTATATTTTACTGTTATTTATTGTTTCATAACTGTTTTTGATATACAATATAGTCATAAGGATAAAATTACATTATATCATTGCATATGAAGCTTAGTAGCTTATTTATAACTAACTTTTGTTATGCAATATAGTCTTAAAAACAAGTTACATTTACATTAATACATTACATTAATAATAAATAATATTGTTATACAAATCTATTGTATTGTCAAGTAATAAAATTTAATATTAAAATCTTACACAATTAGTCACATTTAATTGCAGTCAAGTAATAAAATTTCATATTAAAATCTCACACAATTAGTCACACTTAATTACAGTCAAGTAATAAAAGTTTTTATTAAAATCTTACACAAATAGCCACACTTAATTACAGTCTCATCAAAATATGAGTACAGTAAAATACTTAGTTTTCAAATAACTTATCTTTAAAAATTGTGATATATTACCTCAGAAGGTTAATATTTATTGGATAATAGATTTTTACTGTTTTTTGTTTATTCTTTTACTTTCATATTTCATTGCTTAGTTTAATTAGTGATGGAATCATAAGCAAATCTATTAAATGGATGAACTATAAGGTTGTGATAGAGTTGTTTTTGTAATATCACTACTTCACAATTGAGGATGATTACATATTCAGTATATTTTTAATTTTAGATAGTCCAAATATCTTTATATTGATAAGTAGAAGGTGTAAATTAATACAAGTTTAAGTTGTCTTGAACTGTTGTATTTGTATCTAGTTTTAACTTCGTTCTCAGCTCAATATAATGTGTTGGTTCTTTTAAAAATCCAAAATCTTGAATGCATTTCGGCATCAGTTATGCCATCATCAGTCGTAATATCCAACACTAAAATTAAAAAAGTTTATTAACAAGTTTAGAAAAGTAGATCACATGTATGCCTTATTAGATGGAATAATAAAAATGTAGTTATTAAAATATTCTGTGTAGTATTAAATAATGCAGAGGTGATGTTATTGCTGTAATTATTGATATCTAGAATTTAATTAGTGTTTTTCTATTCTTAACTGTTTTGAAATTTTACTTACGTTTTAGTGGAACTGTTGAGGTGTGCTCTATGAGTAAGCAGTTTAGCTACTAGTGAGAGTATTAGAGTGTGTGGGTGAAGTCATACGTAGGCATGTTTCAAAAAGTTCATTTTGGTTAACTATGTTTTCGTTAATCAGGTTATGTTTATGTTTAAAAATTTCATACATTTCTAGCGTGTTTAGTTTATGGCTTTTGTTCTGTAGGTGTAGTATTTCTAGGGACGAATTTATTGTACTAAGAGAATGGTTGTTTGAAATTAAATGTTTAGCATAGGCGGATTTTTCTCTATTAAATTTGAAATCACTTACGTGTTCTGCAAATCTTTTCTTGAATGTGCGACCTGTTTGTCCGATATACACTAAGTTGCAATCAGTACATTTCAGTTTATAAACACCACATTGTTCAAAGGGATCATTATTATTATTATTAAGTTTATTTCGTAGTAATCTTTGGGTATTTTTATTGGCTCTGAAACTGATTTGTATGTTATCGGATTTTAATGGTTTTATTATTTTGTGTATTTTCTGGTCTGTGTAATTGAAAGTGATATATTTTTTAGAGTTAGCTTCCTGTTGTGTGTCTGGTTCTAAACGTGATACTGGGTTTTTATTTCTTAGGATTTGTTTCTTATTCTTATTTAAAATATTGAATACAGTGGATTTTTTGTAACCATTATTAATTGCTATTTGTATTATGGTTTGTAGTTCTTTATTATAATCTTTTTTATTCATGGGAATATTCAGTAATCTATGAATTAGATTTCTTATAGCAGCTAATTTTTGATTGTAAGGGTGGTTAGATTTGTTGTTAATAATATTATCTGTGAATGTTGGTTTTCTATAGATACTGAAATTTAGACATTTGTTCGTGAATTTTATGCTAATATCAAGATAGTGTAATTCTTTATTCTTGGCTGTTTCAAGGGTGAAATGCAGGTTACTATGCATGTTATTAAATTGTTGTAGAATTTGATTAACGTTTTGAGTTTTGCAACATAAAATCAGATCATCTACAAATCTTCCATAGAAAGTTACGTTATTTTGGATTATTTTATGTATGAGTGTTTCTTCAATTTCTTGTAAAAAGGTTTCGGATAAAATACTGGATAGGGGAGATCCCATAGCTAGTCCATCTGGTTGTTCATATAGTTTGCCATTAAATTCGAAATAATTTTGATTCAAAATTGTATTAAGGAAATTTGTTAATTGATCTGCATACTGTGTGCTATCTCCGTTATTAACTAAACGTTTGTGTATAATTTTGAGTGTTTCTTGGATAGGTACATTTGTATATAGATTTTTGATGTCTAAAGATATAATAGTTTCATCGTTATTAATTTTTATGTTTTTTATTTTATTTACTAGGTCAATTGAATTCTTTAGTGTGTAGGTATTTTTTAGTTCTAATTTGTGTTGTAATAGTTTTGCTAGTTTCTTGGAAAGTTTATACGAAGGAGCATTAATGAAGTTAACTATTGGTCTAAATATACTGAATATGTAATCATCCTCAATTGTGAAGTAGTGATATTACAAAAACAACTCTATCACAACCTTATAGTTCATCCATTTAATAGATTTGCTTATGATTCCATCACTAATTAAACTAAGCAATGAAATATGAAAGTAAAAGAATAAACAAAAAACAGTAAAAATCTATTATCCAATAAATATTAACCTTCTGAGGTAATATATCACAATTTTTAAAGATAAGTTATTTGAAAACTAAGTATTTTACTGTACTCATATTTTGATGAGACTGTAATTAAGTGTGGCTATTTGTGTAAGATTTTAATAAAAACTTTTATTACTTGACTGTAATTAAGTGTGACTAATTGTGTGAGATTTTAATATGAAATTTTATTACTTGACTGCAATTAAATGTGACTAATTGTGTAAGATTTTAATATTAAATTTTATTACTTGACAATACAATAGATTTGTATAACAATATTATTTATTATTAATGTAATGTATTAATGTAAATGTAACTTGTTTTTAAGACTATATTGCATAACAAAAGTTAGTTATAAATAAGCTACTAAGCTTCATATGCAATGATATAATGTAATTTTATCCTTATGACTATATTGTATATCAAAAACAGTTATGAAACAATAAATAACAGTAAAATATAAATCTATATACTTTCTACGTCTTCAGCTCCAATATCGTGTTAGGTTTCTTATTATATACTAGTGCTTAAGGCTGAAACTTAAACTATTATATTCATCATATTTATTAGCACTAGAGGAAAATGAAATTCATTAATACTCAATGGGCCAGCCAGGCCAAAATTCTTAATAGATATACCAACACTAGTAGAAAATTACACAAAACCATCGCTAATATATACTTCAACAAAACATGTAGGGAAAAAAATTTAGTTCCTAATTACATCAATATAAAAACTAATACCAAGACATGTAGTGCTATAGAATCTGTTACAACAGCACAAAGAACTTGGCTTAATAGAGAAATAAAACTATTATATGTAAAAAAGAACTTCATTAATGAACAACTATACAAACTACATCTAGAAGCTGCTCACCTCTTTAGAAATGAATGGCCAACGATTAATAACGAAATACAAATTAAACTGAAAACAGAATCTGACAAGAAATACGCCACCTTAAACAAGAAAATTGAAAAACTATTAACCAAACAGAATTACAACAAAGCCAAATTCCATAACCGAAGTACACTACACCCTAACCATAATGCAAAATTCTTTCCGAGAGTCGTCAATTTGTCATCACTGAACCTAACTCCAGAAGAAAATACAATATTAGAGTTAGGTTACAAACACAACTTGACTCCACATACCAACGAAAAAATAAAATCTATCACAATAGATACAGAAACAGCATTAGCTAAATATGACTTATCACAACAAGATAACCTAAGAAGTCAAATAGCTGATAATTTAAAAAAAGCTTACACAACTATAGATACCCATAACAATAAAAACAAAGAGTTAAAAACAATCACCAACCTGAATAAAAAAATGAAACAAAATAATATAATTAACACAAAAGCTGACAAAGGAAATTCCATCATACTTATAAATAAAGACGATTACATAACAAAAACCTTAAAGTTCTTCAATGAAAATAACATAAACGAAATTAATAAAGATCCCACTGAAAAATATTACAATCAAATTAAAAAAGCCATCAAAATAAATGATCTCATTCTCAATGACAATGAACGTAAATCTTGCTTAACCATGCATCCAAAACCACCTAACCTAAAAGCCCAAATTAAATTACATAAAGAAGGTGAACCAATTAGACCAATAGTTAACTTCATTAATGCTCCTTCGTATAAACTTTCCAAGAAACTAGCAAAACTATTACAACACAAATTAGAACTAAAAAATACCTACACACTAAAGAATTCAATTGACCTAGTAAATAAAATAAAAAACATAAAAATTAATAACGATGAAACTATTATATCTTTAGACATCAAAAATCTATATACAAATGTACCTATCCAAGAAACACTCAAAATTATACACAAACGTTTAGTTAATAACGGAGATAGCACACAGTATGCAGATCAATTAACAAATTTCCTTAATACAATTTTGAATCAAAATTATTTCGAATTTAATGGCAAACTATATGAACAACCAGATGGACTAGCTATGGGATCTCCCCTATCCAGTATTTTATCCGAAACCTTTTTACAAGAAATTGAAGAAACACTCATACATAAAATAATCCAAAATAACGTAACTTTCTATGGAAGATTTGTAGATGATCTGATTTTATGTTGCAAAACTCAAAACGTTAATCAAATTCTACAACAATTTAATAACATGCATAGTAACCTGCATTTCACCCTTGAAACAGCCAAGAATAAAGAATTACACTATCTTGATATTAGCATAAAATTCACGAACAAATGTCTAAATTTCAGTATCTATAGAAAACCAACATTCACAGATAATATTATTAACAACAAATCTAACCACCCTTACAATCAAAAATTAGCTGCTATAAGAAATCTAATTCATAGATTACTGAATATTCCCATGAATAAAAAAGATTATAATAAAGAACTACAAACCATAATACAAATAGCAATTAATAATGGTTACAAAAAATCCACTGTATTCAATATTTTAAATAAGAATAAGAAACAAATCCTAAGAAATAAAAACCCAGTATCACGTTTAGAACCAGACACACAACAGGAAGCTAACTCTAAAAAATATATCACTTTCAATTACACAGACCAGAAAATACACAAAATAATAAAACCATTAAAATCCGATAACATACAAATCAGTTTCAGAGCCAATAAAAATACCCAAAGATTACTACGAAATAAACTTAATAATAATAATAATGATCCCTTTGAACAATGTGGTGTTTATAAACTGAAATGTACTGATTGCAACTTAGTGTATATCGGACAAACAGGTCGCACATTCAAGAAAAGATTTGCAGAACACGTAAGTGATTTCAAATTTAATAGAGAAAAATCCGCCTATGCTAAACATTTAATTTCAAACAACCATTCTCTTAGTACAATAAATTCGTCCCTAGAAATACTACACCTACAGAACAAAAGCCATAAACTAAACACGCTAGAAATGTATGAAATTTTTAAACATAAACATAACCTGATTAACGAAAACATAGTTAACCAAAATGAACTTTTTGAAACATGCCTACGTATGACTTCACCCACACACTCTAATACTCTCACTAGTAGCTAAACTGCTTACTCATAGAGCACACCTCAACAGTTCCACTAAAACGTAAGTAAAATTTCAAAACAGTTAAGAATAGAAAAACACTAATTAAATTCTAGATATCAATAATTACAGCAATAACATCACCTCTGCATTATTTAATACTACACAGAATATTTTAATAACTACATTTTTATTATTCCATCTAATAAGGCATACATGTGATCTACTTTTCTAAACTTGTTAATAAACTTTTTTAATTTTAGTGTTGGATATTACGACTGATGATGGCATAACTGATGCCGAAATGCATTCAAGATTTTGGATTTTTAAAAGAACCAACACATTATATTGAGCTGAGAACGAAGTTAAAACTAGATACAAATACAACAGTTCAAGACAACTTAAACTTGTATTAATTTACACCTTCTACTTATCAATATAAAGATATTTGGACTATCTAAAATTAAAAATATACTGAATATGTAATCATCCTCAATTGTGAAGTAGTGATATTACAAAAACAACTCTATCACAACCTTATAGTTCATCCATTTAATAGATTTGCTTATGATTCCATCACTAATTAAACTAAGCAATGAAATATGAAAGTAAAAGAATAAACAAAAAACAGTAAAAATCTATTATCCAATAAATATTAACCTTCTGAGGTAATATATCACAATTTTTAAAGATAAGTTATTTGAAAACTAAGTATTTTACTGTACTCATATTTTGATGAGACTGTAATTAAGTGTGGCTATTTGTGTAAGATTTTAATAAAAACTTTTATTACTTGACTGTAATTAAGTGTGACTAATTGTGTGAGATTTTAATATGAAATTTTATTACTTGACTGCAATTAAATGTGACTAATTGTGTAAGATTTTAATATTAAATTTTATTACTTGACAATACAATAGATTTGTATAACAATATTATTTATTATTAATGTAATGTATTAATGTAAATGTAACTTGTTTTTAAGACTATATTGCATAACAAAAGTTAGTTATAAATAAGCTACTAAGCTTCATATGCAATGATATAATGTAATTTTATCCTTATGACTATATTGTATATCAAAAACAGTTATGAAACAATAAATAACAGTAAAATATAAATCTATATACTTTCTACGTCTTCAGCTCCAATATCGTGTTAGGTTTCTTATTATATACTAGTGCTTAAGGCTGAAACTTAAACTATTATATTCATCATATTTATTAGCACTAGAGGAAAATGAAATTCATTAATACTCAATGGGCCAGCCAGGCCAAAATTCTTAATAGATATACCAACACTAGTAGAAAATTACACAAAACCATCGCTAATATATACTTCAACAAAACATGTAGGGAAAAAAATTTAGTTCCTAATTACATCAATATAAAAACTAATACCAAGACATGTAGTGCTATAGAATCTGTTACAACAGCACAAAGAACTTGGCTTAATAGAGAAATAAAACTATTATATGTAAAAAAGAACTTCATTAATGAACAACTATACAAACTACATCTAGAAGCTGCTCACCTCTTTAGAAATGAATGGCCAACGATTAATAACGAAATACAAATTAAACTGAAAACAGAATCTGACAAGAAATACGCCACCTTAAACAAGAAAATTGAAAAACTATTAACCAAACAGAATTACAACAAAGCCAAATTCCATAACCGAAGTACACTACACCCTAACCATAATGCAAAATTCTTTCCGAGAGTCGTCAATTTGTCATCACTGAACCTAACTCCAGAAGAAAATACAATATTAGAGTTAGGTTACAAACACAACTTGACTCCACATACCAACGAAAAAATAAAATCTATCACAATAGATACAGAAACAGCATTAGCTAAATATGACTTATCACAACAAGATAACCTAAGAAGTCAAATAGCTGATAATTTAAAAAAAGCTTACACAACTATAGATACCCATAACAATAAAAACAAAGAGTTAAAAACAATCACCAACCTGAATAAAAAAATGAAACAAAATAATATAATTAACACAAAAGCTGACAAAGGAAATTCCATCATACTTATAAATAAAGACGATTACATAACAAAAACCTTAAAGTTCTTCAATGAAAATAACATAAACGAAATTAATAAAGATCCCACTGAAAAATATTACAATCAAATTAAAAAAGCCATCAAAATAAATGATCTCATTCTCAATGACAATGAACGTAAATCTTGCTTAACCATGCATCCAAAACCACCTAACCTAAAAGCCCAAATTAAATTACATAAAGAAGGTGAACCAATTAGACCAATAGTTAACTTCATTAATGCTCCTTCGTATAAACTTTCCAAGAAACTAGCAAAACTATTACAACACAAATTAGAACTAAAAAATACCTACACACTAAAGAATTCAATTGACCTAGTAAATAAAATAAAAAACATAAAAATTAATAACGATGAAACTATTATATCTTTAGACATCAAAAATCTATATACAAATGTACCTATCCAAGAAACACTCAAAATTATACACAAACGTTTAGTTAATAACGGAGATAGCACACAGTATGCAGATCAATTAACAAATTTCCTTAATACAATTTTGAATCAAAATTATTTCGAATTTAATGGCAAACTATATGAACAACCAGATGGACTAGCTATGGGATCTATTGCAGTTCAGATACTTCGGTAAAAAGAAATAAACAAGATAACCAAATTAAGTATAATAAATGACAGATTAATTGCCCAAATTTATTCAAACTAAAATCATAAAATCTCATAGCCCGTGTTTGGTCTTAAAATGACCGTGAAAAGACGGAACATTCATTATAAATATTATTAACTAGAAAGAAGGCAAAGGTAAAAAGTTTAACTACATCATTTTAAATAACTATTAAAATGAGATTGCAGTGAATAGACGGAGAAGCTGGGAATTTCCCTAGCAGACCTAGCGGGTGCGAGATAAGGCAATGCAGTACTCAGGTACAATGTATCGGGAATCTCCCGAGATCTTATCACAAAGGGTACTGATCCACTTAAGTAATTCTAAGAAGTCGGCTATTGTGTTTAAGCCTTGCTTCTGATGTTGCTACTGATACAACACGCTGTCCGAACCTTCTTAGAAATCCGAGACGCTAAGTTGTGGGTTTTGAGAATAAGGGAAAATCCAATTGATTTCCGTGGGAAACTAACATATTATTATTGGTCGGGAGATTTGCCAATAAGAACTGGTCTATAGTACCACGTGCCGGGATTCACGAATAATAATTAAGAAGAGTAGGGATAAATGTTTGTCCAAGAAAGTTTTCCTTAGGCCTACCGGGGCACTGTAAAATCACTCTACTTCAAGGCCCCGCGCCTATAACAGTCATATTCAACTCTACTTCAAGGCCCCGTGCCTAGAGCAGTCAACAGGACTCTACTTCAAGGCCCCGTGCCTAGAACAGTCAAAATCACTCTACGTCGAGGCCGCGTGCCTACATCAATCACTCTACTTATCTTTGAGGCCGCGTGCCCACAGAATTAATTGGACTTATAAAATTTTAGCTGTGGAATTAATCGACTTAGAAGGATTCTTACTTTCAATCGCGATTAGTCAAAATCATATACGGCAGCAATTGTATCACTAGTAACGATCTACCGAGAACTTGCAACAATACTAATTATTCACAAACAAATTTTGTAATTATTGTCAATGACTGGACTTGTATTTCCAACGTTTTGAATAAACAGAATATTCCTTCAGTGTTCAAAGAAACTGCATTATTATTCAAGCAATAATATTAAGGTGTTCTTCGCTTCCTACCCTGAAGCTAGAGGGAAGTGCTCAACGATCGACTGGCAGACCGGAGGCGGGTTCAACAAATCAGAAATATTCAGTATATGCATTATACTGTGGCGCCCAGGTAAACATCTCTCCTTCCACCGAACCGCTGTACATGGCTATTTCCCAACGTGAGGCACGAGTGAAGCTGGACATCAAGGATCACCAACTTCAGAAATCATCCCAAAACGGAAGGAAGACACCGCAGAATTTCTAGAACGTCACCCGTAAAGGCACCGCTGGAATTCAAGATCGTGGTACATCAGTTCCGGAGACCGTCGCAGAAAACATCAAAAATCACCAACAGATAAGAACTTAAATATACATAGAGTTTCAGTAAAGTAAACAATTTTATTATCAATAATTTAAGAAACAGTAAATATTAATTAAATAAATTAGTAAGCCTGACATCAAATAATATTTTTTTTAAAAGTTTGCAATTTAAGATCAAAGTAAAATTAAACTGAAACTCACTAAGTAAATTAAAGAATAAATTCAAGTAAAATAAAATCTTTTTCAAATTAAAAGAACTCAGGCATATCGAATATTTATTGTGCAAGGGTATAATTATACATGTTATGCATTATATGTTGAACTTCTTAACCAAAGGTAAGGTAGATCGTAAGAGTGTATCAGTACCCTTAGAATTTATGTATGTGGCTTAGAAACGGAAAAAAAATTACTAGGAATAAAATTAATATGGAAGGTGGAGAGGGGCACGACTTGCTTAATGGTGAGGAAATAAATAATTGTAGAATGGAAATTAACAATGAAAACAGTGTCGCGACAGGTGACGGGGTTTTGGAGCAGGGAGTTGATAATAGGCAGGAAAATATTGCAACAAATATTCAGCTGACCGAGAATGATAGTGTAACTGAACATAGGCCTAGGGAATTGAATCAAACTATAGACCCGAATTCTATTGCATATTTGATAGCTATGATGAGGGAATCTAAGGAAGCTATGATGAAGGGACTAGAAAAATCAAGTAACGATACTAGGGAAAGTATTAAGGGGTTAGAAAAATCTAGTAAGGAAACTAGGGAAAGTATCAATGAAACTAGGGAAAGTATCAATGAAACTAGGGAAAGTATAAAGGAACTAGAGAAAAATTCTAAGGAAAATATGAAGGAACTAGAGAAAAATACCGGGGAAAAGATAGAGAAACTGGGAGATAGGATAGACCAATCGGACCAAGAACATAGGCAGAATATAGATAGGCTTGAGAGGGAGCTTAATAATATAAAAGAGGTCCAATCTAACATATGCAACGAAATCAGGGGAGAACTCTGTAGGGAACTTAAAGAAAGTGAAAAAGCAATGAGGCAAGAAATTAGTGAAAGTCAAGGGGAAATTAGGTCTGAATTAGAGGCTAATATGGCATCGGTAGATAGAAAAATAGAAATGCAGGGCAAGAAATATGAAGAAAAATTATTCAATGAAAGGAAAATTTTGGAGAAGGAAATACAGAAATCGGAGTCTAGCTTGAAAAAGAATATGGAGACTCAGGTGGGAAAAGTAAAAGTAGGGTTAGGAGACAAAATCTCGGAAGTAAATGACAAGGTAGTGCATTTAGAAAATATATTAGCGGTTAAAATAGGGGAAATCTCTAAAGAAGTAAGCACGGTAGCTAAAGAGGTCGAAAATCGTAGGCCTGTAGCAAATAACTATGCTGTAAATTGTAGTGAGAGTATATGTAATGGAATAGGAAATACATATAGGCCTCCTAGTGTTGCAAATGAGTCCTGTAATACAGTACACGAGACGGTAGCCACCAGCGTGCCGGTAGTTAGCGATAATAGGATTAATATATGTAATTTAATAGGAAATGAGGTATCACTTCCCAGCTTCAATGAGAGCAACACGAGCCCTCAGAGCTTCTTGAAATCTGTTGAAGAATATTTTACTTTACGGTCTATTCCATCTCAGTACAAAATGTTGATCCTCGGTAGAGCCTTAAAAGGAAAAACAAAAGAGTGGTTTGAACTTACAGTACACCCGGAGTGCAACTATGAGGATTTTAAGCAGTTATTCTTAGCAAGATATTGGGGTGAGGCGAAGAGAGCTTTAGCTAGAAATGAGGTCTATAATGGGAGATATTCTCCTAGGGGCAACGTCTCTCTATCGGACCATTTCCTAAGAGTTATAGGCCTAATCAAGTTACTAGACCCCGGAATGCCAGAACGCGAGGCCATTCAGCTTGTGACGAGACATTTTCAGCCGGAAATATGTAACCTGCTTATAGTATCATGTCCCCAAACTTATAGCAAGGCTTTGGAGTTATTATCTAGTTTCGAAGTAGGAACTAACAGAGAAGAGCGTAGCGATAATAGGAGACAAAATGGACCGGATAATATGCAAATGAATCAAGATACGAGAGGAGGTCCAAATAATGACAGAGGTAGATGGAACCAAGGACATGCCAACAGAAATGCGGAATCGAACAGAGGACCCCCTAATAATAACTCATATAGAAATAATGGGAACCAAAACTGGAGGGGAAATAATCAAGAGAATAGGCCTCAAGACAGACAAGTAAATAATGTTCGATTTCATGGCAGGATGCAGAACGAAGTAGGAGAACGAATTCCAGAAAACCAGGGGGACATTAACATAGAAGGTGAAAGGAATCAGGCGCATAGCACGGGAAACCACAATGATATTCAGGGAGACATTCGTCACAGAAATGACGAAAGGCATGTAGCGCAAGACAGGCCTTTAAACTACTAGGAGACGCATTTGGAGGTCGAAATGACGTCACACAGACCGAGGGATTACAAGGATTAAAAAGACCTAATAATGAAAATAAAACACGAGAGAAGGGGTGCGTAGTAGGATGTGCAAATAGAGAGGGTATAACACCCACATATCCGCCATTAATCAGGGTAAAAATAGACCAATTTGAAGTCGATATGTTGGTGGACACTGGCTGTACTTTTTCTCTAATAAACGAAAAATTCTATGAAACGCTGAAAGCAGCAAGAGTGCGCGTTCAGGAATTGAAAGTACATGGCCTATACGCACAAACTGCAATTGGTGCCAAATCCCATAAAATTGAGCATCAGTGTATGTTGCCGTTGGAAATTGAGGGAAAGAAGTTAGAAGTCTACTTTTTGACAATAAAACATTTAGCACATAAATTAATTCTGGGTTGTGATTCTATGACAGATCAACTAATGAGAATAAATTTTGAAGAAAATTGGGTAGAAATGGAATTAGATGAGAAAGAAAAGTTACGTGTACCGTTTTTATCTAATGAGAATATAATTACTAAGGAGTTGGAGTGCCAAAATGAAGATGTATTATTACGCGAGCCTTTCGTGGTGGAATCAGTTGTAGTACAAGAGGGAAATAGTAGTGAGGAATATAGGCCTATGGGAAATAAACCGGCCGTATTCATATATGAAGGTGATAATGAGGCTGATTGTGACGAAAGTGTCGCAGAGTTACAGGGAATGGAATCTGATATTGTTGGAGAGGACGAAGAATATGATCATTTGTGCATTAAGGGTTCTAATAATTGTGTAGATGAAAATGAATGTGAAACGGTACACGCGAATTTTACTAACATTAGTCAGAATGGAGGAAATGAAGAGGAAAATGTTGATATCGAATTAATTCTCAGAGAGAAAGTAGAAGAAATTGATGTGCTATCAGATGGTCAAAAGTCGACTTTATATAACATGCTTTATAAGAACAAATCAGTGTTCAGTTCAACTCCAGGCCTATTTCGGGGTTACCAACACAAATTTAAATTAAAACAAGAAATTCCTGAGCGTCGCTATAAGAGTAGGCCTGTACCAATTTCAATGATGGAAGAAGCCTGTAAGCAAATAAATCCGATTTGTGGTGTAGTGAAAGCACATGGAAAACTACGCTTAACCTTTGACTCTAGTTATCTTAAATTATTCATAGAAGCAGAAAATTTTTGGGCAGAACCAATAAAGGATATAAATCCGTAAAATGTATTCAGATGATCAGTGATTTTTGTGTGACGTCATTTATCGACAATGTATTGTAAATATGAACAAATTAGAGGAAAGGGCAGAATAACCGAAAGGCATTGTACTGAGTTGGAATAATGTAGGCCTATAACCTGTAATGTATATTTTACGCGGCGAAATAGCTATTGGCATGATAGGTTATCAGTCCCACATAGGTTTAGGATTATAGGAATGTGTGTGAATGAGAGTAAAATATACGTGTGTGTATTGCATTCTTTATAATATAGTGCAAGTGTAGTGAGAACTGCTTGATCGACCTTGTCAAAGTCTCATGGTAAAAGAGTGTTTCTTTGCATTCTTTATAATATAGTGTAGGTGTAGTGAGAACTGCTTGATCGACCTTGTCAAAGTCTCAATATAAAAAAAAAAAAGTGTTTTTGTTTTTCTTTATGCATTCAATATATTTTATAAAATTTCAGTGAGAACTGCTTGAGCTTAATTTTCATGGTCTCACGAGGGTATATCGGTAAATTTATGGTGTTTACGTAAAATTTTGTTGTAATGTCTTGGTCGTGCAATAAACCAAGTAATAAGTACAAGCAACGTAACACTACAGGAAACCGCAAGATGTATGAATGCATGAATGTGATAGGTTCAGAAAACTTGTACATGTGGGACAGGATTTAAGGTGAAGTCTCGTGTCAAGATAGGAATTAAATTAGTTATGTATTTGTTTAAGATAGTTGCAACACTGGAGGAAAATAAGGTATAATATTTTGTGGAGAGATGCAGTATATTCAGCCAGTAAGTCAATCATAGGCTATGATGATTCCTGTCTTAATAGACTGGGGCATATATTGCAGTTCAGATACTTCGGTAAAAAGAAATAAACAAGATAACCAAATTAAGTATAATAAATGACAGATTAATTGCCCAAATTTATTCAAACTAAAATCATAAAATCTCATAGCCCGTGTTTGGTCTTAAAATGACCGTGAAAAGACGGAACATTCATTATAAATATTATTAACTAGAAAGAAGGCAAAGGTAAAAAGTTTAACTACATCATTTTAAATAACTATTAAAATGAGATTGCAGTGAATAGACGGAGAAGCTGGGAATTTCCCTAGCAGACCTAGCGGGTGCGAGATAAGGCAATGCAGTACTCAGGTACAATGTATCGGGAATCTCCCGAGATCTTATCACAAAGGGTACTGATCCACTTAAGTAATTCTAAGAAGTCGGCTATTGTGTTTAAGCCTTGCTTCTGATGTTGCTACTGATACAACACGCTGTCCGAACCTTCTTAGAAATCCGAGACGCTAAGTTGTGGGTTTTGAGAATAAGGGAAAATCCAATTGATTTCCGTGGGAAACTAACATATTATTATTGGTCGGGAGATTTGCCAATAAGAACTGGTCTATAGTACCACGTGCCGGGATTCACGAATAATAATTAAGAAGAGTAGGGATAAATGTTTGTCCAAGAAAGTTTTCCTTAGGCCTACCGGGGCACTGTAAAATCACTCTACTTCAAGGCCCCGCGCCTATAACAGTCATATTCAACTCTACTTCAAGGCCCCGTGCCTAGAGCAGTCAACAGGACTCTACTTCAAGGCCCCGTGCCTAGAACAGTCAAAATCACTCTACGTCGAGGCCGCGTGCCTACATCAATCACTCTACTTATCTTTGAGGCCGCGTGCCCACAGAATTAATTGGACTTATAAAATTTTAGCTGTGGAATTAATCGACTTAGAAGGATTCTTACTTTCAATCGCGATTAGTCAAAATCATATACGGCAGCAATTGTATCACTAGTAACGATCTACCGAGAACTTGCAACAATACTAATTATTCACAAACAAATTTTGTAATTATTGTCAATGACTGGACTTGTATTTCCAACGTTTTGAATAAACAGAATATTCCTTCAGTGTTCAAAGAAACTGCATTATTATTCAAGCAATAATATTAAGGTGTTCTTCGCTTCCTACCCTGAAGCTAGAGGGAAGTGCTCAACGATCGACTGGCAGACCGGAGGCGGGTTCAACAAATCAGAAATATTCAGTATATGCATTATACTGTGGCGCCCAGGTAAACATCTCTCCTTCCACCGAACCGCTGTAGATCTCCCCTATCCAGTATTTTATCCGAAACCTTTTTACAAGAAATTGAAGAAACACTCATACATAAAATAATCCAAAATAACGTAACTTTCTATGGAAGATTTGTAGATGATCTGATTTTATGTTGCAAAACTCAAAACGTTAATCAAATTCTACAACAATTTAATAACATGCATAGTAACCTGCATTTCACCCTTGAAACAGCCAAGAATAAAGAATTACACTATCTTGATATTAGCATAAAATTCACGAACAAATGTCTAAATTTCAGTATCTATAGAAAACCAACATTCACAGATAATATTATTAACAACAAATCTAACCACCCTTACAATCAAAAATTAGCTGCTATAAGAAATCTAATTCATAGATTACTGAATATTCCCATGAATAAAAAAGATTATAATAAAGAACTACAAACCATAATACAAATAGCAATTAATAATGGTTACAAAAAATCCACTGTATTCAATATTTTAAATAAGAATAAGAAACAAATCCTAAGAAATAAAAACCCAGTATCACGTTTAGAACCAGACACACAACAGGAAGCTAACTCTAAAAAATATATCACTTTCAATTACACAGACCAGAAAATACACAAAATAATAAAACCATTAAAATCCGATAACATACAAATCAGTTTCAGAGCCAATAAAAATACCCAAAGATTACTACGAAATAAACTTAATAATAATAATAATGATCCCTTTGAACAATGTGGTGTTTATAAACTGAAATGTACTGATTGCAACTTAGTGTATATCGGACAAACAGGTCGCACATTCAAGAAAAGATTTGCAGAACACGTAAGTGATTTCAAATTTAATAGAGAAAAATCCGCCTATGCTAAACATTTAATTTCAAACAACCATTCTCTTAGTACAATAAATTCGTCCCTAGAAATACTACACCTACAGAACAAAAGCCATAAACTAAACACGCTAGAAATGTATGAAATTTTTAAACATAAACATAACCTGATTAACGAAAACATAGTTAACCAAAATGAACTTTTTGAAACATGCCTACGTATGACTTCACCCACACACTCTAATACTCTCACTAGTAGCTAAACTGCTTACTCATAGAGCACACCTCAACAGTTCCACTAAAACGTAAGTAAAATTTCAAAACAGTTAAGAATAGAAAAACACTAATTAAATTCTAGATATCAATAATTACAGCAATAACATCACCTCTGCATTATTTAATACTACACAGAATATTTTAATAACTACATTTTTATTATTCCATCTAATAAGGCATACATGTGATCTACTTTTCTAAACTTGTTAATAAACTTTTTTAATTTTAGTGTTGGATATTACGACTGATGATGGCATAACTGATGCCGAAATGCATTCAAGATTTTGGATTTTTAAAAGAACCAACACATTATATTGAGCTGAGAACGAAGTTAAAACTAGATACAAATACAACAGTTCAAGACAACTTAAACTTGTATTAATTTACACCTTCTACTTATCAATATAAAGATATTTGGACTATCTAAAATTAAAAATATACTGAATATGTAATCATCCTCAATTGTGAAGTAGTGATATTACAAAAACAACTCTATCACAACCTTATAGTTCATCCATTTAATAGATTTGCTTATGATTCCATCACTAATTAAACTAAGCAATGAAATATGAAAGTAAAAGAATAAACAAAAAACAGTAAAAATCTATTATCCAATAAATATTAACCTTCTGAGGTAATATATCACAATTTTTAAAGATAAGTTATTTGAAAACTAAGTATTTTACTGTACTCATATTTTGATGAGACTGTAATTAAGTGTGGCTATTTGTGTAAGATTTTAATAAAAACTTTTATTACTTGACTGTAATTAAGTGTGACTAATTGTGTGAGATTTTAATATGAAATTTTATTACTTGACTGCAATTAAATGTGACTAATTGTGTAAGATTTTAATATTAAATTTTATTACTTGACAATACAATAGATTTGTATAACAATATTATTTATTATTAATGTAATGTATTAATGTAAATGTAACTTGTTTTTAAGACTATATTGCATAACAAAAGTTAGTTATAAATAAGCTACTAAGCTTCATATGCAATGATATAATGTAATTTTATCCTTATGACTATATTGTATATCAAAAACAGTTATGAAACAATAAATAACAGTAAAATATAAATCTATATACTTTCTACGTCTTCAGCTCCAATATCGTGTTAGGTTTCTTATTATATACTAGTGCTTAAGGCTGAAACTTAAACTATTATATTCATCATATTTATTAGCACTAGAGGAAAATGAAATTCATTAATATCTATCAGAAGCATCTCCCTCCAGTATACAAAACATTTTCCAATGTAGGCTTACCTAGGCACTGTATTGTAAAATATTGTAATGATTAAGCCACTACGAAACTTACAGAACAAGTGTAGATAGAAGTGTTCAAACATGCTTGATTTCCTTGAGCTTGCACCCATCCGACAAGCCATTCCAAATAACTTAAAAAGGAATTATTATAGTTTTTAAACTGTGGAATCATTTCTATGCATCCCTGATTTATCGAATTTGATTGAATTTATAGTGACCATGTGATTATAATGAATAGACCATGACGGATGTAGGCCTACTGGTTTGAAGCTACAATTAGCCTTCAGAATCTGAATCACAATTGAATCATCCGTCCAGTGCAATTGCTTATGGAACTTTTTCAATGGTAGAGGTCTAGCGACTGACATGAAAATTAGGCCTACAAGCATTCTTTCATCCAGTTTGCTGATGTGATCGCTAGCTGCCAATCAGAGTTAGAATTTAAGTTTTTAATTTTCAATTTATTTATTGCTTGAGAAAAGTTAGGCTGTAGGCCTACCAAGCATAATAAAGGAAAAGTAATTTAAATTATCACTCTTTCCTTATTTCTTTATCGACGAACAAGATATCGTCGTTAAGATAGCAAAACCTCGTATCTCAAAATTTGACGATTTTGAGATTTTAGCTTCATGGTATAAAATAAGGCATTCCGCACAAGATGCAAGAACCCGCATCTCAATATTGTACATAGTAGCGACACAAAGTAAAAGTATCAAAACCTCATAACTCACGATGTTTAAAATATAAGATGCTAAACCTCGTATCTCAAAATACGAGTTTATAGTACTCGCGACGTAAAAAATTTAAGATGCTAAACCTCGTATCTCAAAATACGAGTTATCGTAGTACACCTATTTGGCGCCACCTCATTTAAATCATAGGTTGGTAATACTCGTATTTCACAAACACATTTACTGCTTTGTACTTTTTCCACTTCTTACTACTGTATTTCATTATTGAGTCACTAGATAAAGTTCATTCCCGTGCTGTGTAGTATTCAGTACAGATGTGAAGAACTTGCTGGTTACTCCTCAACATAGTAAGTAATAAAATATTTGTAATTCTAAAGCAATATTATTTTGCAAAATAAAGTTAGAGTTTTTATGAATTGTTCTCTGCACGATCTCAATACGTTTATAGTAATTCTGTAATATCTGGATAGAAACTCAATACATCAATCTCAAACAAAAGAAAATAATGCATTTTCGTAGTTCATAATGAAAAACTGTGTAACAATTCAGGGCTCTATTAGAATATTTCAGGATAATAAACTGCAATCTAATACACATTATGAATCAAGAGGGAGAAGGATGCTTGAAATGGCTCTGCAACTGTCTGAAAAATCATCCTCATCAGCTGCAACTCCAGTATTGTCATCGCAGTTACCATCACCAGAGGTATCACCACCACCACAAAACACAACAAAAATAGGTAACAAGTAGTTAAGTTACAATGCTTCAATTATAAGCCAGATAGTAGGAAGCGACTTCGAAGATTCGAGCACAGATTATGAACCTACAAGTGACTCCATATCTGAAGAATCAGAAGATCCAGCACTCAGAAGGAAAAAAAAGAAAGAAAGACAGTAAGTAATACAAGCCGGAAGAATGTTACAAGCAAAATAATTGAAGGCAAAAGGGATAGTAAACAGGGAACAATTAAACTTGGTGAAGTTACAAATAAATGTAATGCTACCATATAAAATGAGAGCTCTGCCGAGAGAGATGACTTACAATTATCTACACATACTGAAGTCCCAGAAATACCGGAAACAAGCATTGCAAAAGAATCAGTTACAATGAAGAAACGTGCTCAGAAAGGAAAAGGAATACAGCAAAGAATTGTAGAATGAAGGGCGAGAAATATAAGAGCTGTGGTAGTAACAAAATGGAAATAACAAGAGAACCACGTGTAATTGGACCACGGTGTTCATCTGAACTCTGTACAGGTCGAAAAACAAAAGGAAGTGTTCTACTATATCAGAAGATGACATAGCTGAGGTATTTAAGCTTTTCTGGCCAAAGATTAATTGGGATCAAAGGAAAATTTACATTGCTACTTTGGTCATCAGGAAAGGAGTTTAAACAAAAACGGGAATATCAAGAAGAAAATTCAGTCTTCAATACAATTTAAAAGTAAAGGATGATGTACTACCTGTGTGTAAGGAAATGTTCCTTTCAACATTATGGATTGGTGAATGGTCTGTTAGAAGCTGGGTGAAAGTGACCCTAGAGGAAGATTCAAAATCAAAGAAGTATGCAAAGAAGGAAATAGCGTAATGAGAGATAATGTTGTTAAATTTCTCGACAAAATTCCGAAACTACCATCCCATAATTGCAGATCTTCTAGTTCGAAGCTTTATTTGGAGCCACACTTCTCATCTTATAGTGAGCTGTATAGGGTATTTAAAGAAGACTGCAACTCCAATAACATTGAACCTGTTGTTGGCAGATATTTATTTGTGAAGATCATTAAAGAAAGAGATATTGCCCTTTTCAAACCCAAGAAAGATGAATGTGTTCTGTGCTTTTCCCACAAGATCGGCAATATTTCAGATGTTGATTATAATGCTCCTCAGTTAAAGAAAGAGAGAGCACGACAGGAAAAATCTTTCGACAAAAAGTTAGTAGAAGAAGGAAAAATTTGTGTCTTTACTATGGATGTGCAAGCGGTGCAACTAGTGCCTGCTACTCTAGCAAGTTCTCTCTACTTGAAGCAAAAATTAGCATGCCACAATTTCACTCTTTACAATTTAGAAGATGGCCAGTAGTTTGCTATGTTTGGCACGAAGGTGAAGGAGGATTGGATGCTAATGTTTTCGGCACGTGCATTGCAGATTTCTTGGATACAGAAAGAAAAGATTGCGACAAAAGTAAGGATAAAATATTGTACAGTGATGGTTGTTGTGCTCAGAATAGAAATGCTGTGCTATCAAATGTTTTACAGAATTTTAGCATTGTGAGTGGAACAACGATTATGCAGAAATATTTTGTAAGAGGCCACACGCAAATTGAATGTGACAGTGTTCATTCTACAATAGAGAGAAGAAAGAAAAATAGGGATCTGTACTCTCCAGCTAATTATGTTCAAGTTATAAAAGAAGCTAGATGCAGTAAACAAGGACAGCACAAAGTAAAATATGTATGTCATGATTTTTTCAAGGATTTTTCTGAAATTCAATACTATAAGTCAATACGTCCAGGAAACAAAGTGGGTGAGCCATGTGTCAATGACATGTCAGCTCTAAAGTACAATCCGCATGCTGGTATTGAGTACAAGTTGAACTTTGATGATGACTGGAAATTACTTCCGAGACGACCGAATACTGTAATTGGGAGTGAGAAACGGCTTTATCCTGGACCTACTCCTATTTCCTCTCAAAAGTATAATGACCTGATGTCATTGAAGCCAGTTATTTCAAAAGACTACCATCCATTTTACGAGGGCCTACTGCACAACTAGATCAGTGAAGAAAGGATGAAAAATACGCAAGAATTACTAGGATTTCGTCATTTGCTGTAGTTCTGTATTTGATTAGTTGCAAGTTCCTCCTGTGTATTAAAAGATAACATGATTTGGGAGTATTGTTACAATATTATTTATCTCCATCCATCATAAGAAATAATTTGAACTAAGTGCAATAACTCGTAACATGAATAATACCCCCCAAAACAGTTTGTGTCAAAACCTCGTATCTCATAAAAATGTCCGTAATTTCTATGTAATTAATTATTAAGATGCGTAACACACACTGAATGTTTTGATAGCCACTAGAGATTAGTCCATAATGAGATCACTTCCACTTGTTTGAAATTGTGGAAATTAGGCAGTTTTTTCGTTTACTGAAAAATGTACATTTTTGAGATACGAGGTTTTGTTATCTTAACGACGATATATTCTCTTAAATATACTTTATTTGTATTGAATAGTTTCAGTTCAGTTAGTTGAATTACCCATGGATATAAGAATCTACACAATATGACTACAATAAGTGTAGAGTTAAAATATCCGTTTTGAATGGTATTGCAGATAACAGCTGATTTATTGTCGTTTCTAGAGATATGGTGTCAAGAGGTTTAGTTTATGGATGTTCATGTATGAAAATTATGTCTATTTCAAGTGTACCTGGGAACTGAAACCTTTAAGGTAATTTCGATTGTGATAAATTTTATAAAACCCAGACATTACCACAAAGATGAGATGACTTCTTTGGGGATTACACTCTTGAAGATTATTAGTCTATTGCTGTAGAAGCCATGCCACCGAAATATGCTATCATTGTACATCTTCATAAGATATTTTTTAAAGCCATGACCTAGAGAGTGACGTCAGGTTTTAACGCCACGTGAAACGTAATGCACATAAAACTTCCATGCAACATCTTCTTCGCGCAGTTTGGAGCGGCGTAACTGACACTCTGGAGGGATTTTACTATTCCGAGGTTTAGAGGAAGAACCATCCATATTACGTTCCTTAAGGATAATGCACTTTCATAGCTATCTCTCCTCCTTTCCGCATAAAGGAATTAAGCCAAGATGTCTCTAAAGCAAGAGTTGTCAGCATGTGGTTCGTGAAAATATCAAGCTTTTGACAGAAACATGACTTGACAGTAGTTTTTAAAGCTTATTTCCGGCTTTGAATGTTTTTTATCCCCCACAATTGTTACTCTGCGTTGACATGTGACATGCTCGTACAGTTGACGTAATTATTGTTCTCATGCTTTTAAAAGGATGTTTAGGTCTATGTCATATAACTCTTCGGGTATCTTAGAATAGTCTATATCGAAGGTAAATACATTAACTTTCAATATTTTTCCGCATTATTAGTAATGTCCTACATGCAGCAGCACTTGAAACTCAATGCAAAGTTAATTTGTACTTCACTATCCTGTACTATACTAACACGGAGAGGTTGTAATCCACCTATTTACAACCTTCTCCGTGTTAGTTGATTTGTTTAATTCTTGTTGATATTCTTTTATTATATAGAAACCAATAATTTATTCATAATAATAATAGTTCAGTAATAAAAATAATGTAATGATATTAATAATAAAAATAAAAATAATGTAATAATGCATACATACATTTTTATTGCAAGATTTTCAGCTTACGATTTAGTAAGTGACCGATGGGGTCTTGAAATGAAATACAGGCCTATGCAATTTATCTTTCTTCAATATAGAGATGATTAATTCATAAAGTCAGAGTCAAATACTAGTGCCATTTCAAACAACTCAATTCGATAAAGTAGAAATGTTGAAATATTGAACGATAATCTTGTATTTTTGTTTATTTCTTTATTTGTTTACATATTTTGTATTTTATTAAGCTATAGCATTTTTTATTTACTTTTAGCCTATTTGTTTGTTTACTTAATTATTGTTTAAATACAATGATTTTAAAAGCAATAGCTTGCTGATGTAGCTACATATACTGTAATGTAGACATTTATTACCTTTTTAAAATATCTAAATAAAGAACTGGTATTAAACAAATCCATGTACTGAGTAACATAATATCACATACAAAAAACAATTAAGATTGAGTAAGTTTCAGAGAATTTCAGAAGTATAGGCCATGTTTTCAATTTATTTAAGAAAATATCTATCCACTGTATTTCTTGAGTTAATTTCAGATAAGTATCAAGCTAATCCTATTCCCCCCAGTCTAGTACCTAATACTTAATAAAAGGTGGATCTTTCTAAAAAGTTCTAGTGTGTAATTAGTAATTAGTCTGATAGCCCTATTTATCATATTGAAATATTAGGTCTACTTAACATTAATAGTGATAATAATATTGTAACCATATATTAATAAATAGTTAAAGTTCTCGTTCTACCTCATTTATTTGTTATATGGGAATGAAGCCCTTCATTGATGAGTTTTTTAGTTTGATTATGTAACTCGTCAGTATGTTATTCTTGGTTGGGAAGGGCTTTCAGTGTATGCATGGCCGAAATTATCAAGGAAGTCCTTGCATCCATGGTTCACCAACGCTTGTCTCAAGTGGCACATAACAATTTAAAGTTTACTTTTATGGAACGAGATACCAGCATTTATTTTGGTACTAATATCCAGTGGATATCCGAAGTATTCCCAGAAGAAGTAAAATTAATTTTATCACTTATGAAATTAATGAAAGTAAGGCTGTCGCAGTAACTATACATTTGAGCATACAATTCATGACCTGTAAAACAGACTCTCAAATGTTACTGAAAAAATACTGTTGAAAGTTCATAAACTGCTAAGATTAAAGTCAGCGTAAAACGTCTTAAAACTGAACTGAGAAATATGACTGTTCCTGTTCTTTTTATATTCGACAGTTTCATCGTCAGACATACGAGTTATGCCGATAGGATCTCAGTATGTGTTTCCTTCTTTTTATCGGCGGAGACGAGACCTAAATATTGACATTTTATTACTCAAATAAGTCGTTTCTTGACAGAACGTTCTTAATATAGACAAGAATGTTTTTTGTAGTTCTTGAAATTACAGATCGTATTTTTTTTGCTTATCTTTTAGGCTCTTAGGTTATTTTAATGTTTCCTATTACTTAACTCTATATTGTGTTAGGCTATAAGTCGATCGATATTCTTACTGGCATAACTTACAGTATGAAAAGTATCCTACTCGTTTGTTATTTATTCAAACATCTTTTATGAGTTATCATAGAGCTTATTTTCCTTTATGTAAACACAGAAAGGAGTTTGTTATGTGCAAATTTCTGAACACTATATTATCCGCGGATAATTACAACGGTTTCTTCAACAATCTCATACTCACCGTTGATTTTGGAATGAATTGTACGGTACGTTTAATAGTATTATTTAATATTTTTCTGCAGCTTTTAAGAGATCGTTACATAATGCTTCTAAAATGTATAAATGAAAAACCTATAATGATAAAAGTGAAATAAATGATAATGATTGAAGTACCCGTTGAATACAGCATAAGTTAAATAATGCTGCTTCGTGAGGGGATATTTTAAAATTTCCTTAATATATTTAACGGAAAGAACATAGGCCTGTTATTAAAGTGTTTGCTGTATGTTAATCTCTCGACCTCTATTTAGCCCTCACAACTATCACAATTCCTGTCCTCTTATTGTTGTTAAAATGTTTGGTGAATGATACTGTTTAGCACGGTCAATTAAATTAAATAAAACAAATAATTACTGTGTTTTAAAACTTTCATTTTATTTCTATCTGGGACTTTCCGTCTTATTTGTCTTCATCATGACTTTTTAACGTGGAAATAATAATTTTTAAATCTTGAAATTATTAATACTTCTGAAGTATGACTTACAGTGTTCTTAACTACTAAAATAATACAATATGGTACAGTACTGCATTGTCTTTATTCTTGTTGTTTGTGTTGACATTTCATGATCTATGAGTCTTCCAAGTTTCAGACCTATCAGACTTAAAACGCTAGATATGGAGTAGAGAATCGGGTAAAAAAAGTCAGTTACTTATGTAATTAAAAAAAATGCTGTGTGTTTTAGAAATTAGAAATGAAAGTTTGGAAATATACTTTTATGTTTTCTTTATTCACATTGCACATATCTGAACTAGCACAAAAATACCCTAGAAGATTCTGGAACATTTGCGGTATTTATTATTTGTAAGAGGAGTTTGATTTTGAAAATATGCCCCAATTAAAAAAAAAAATTGCATAATTTAAAAAGATATTAATGTTTCATGAATGAAACTTTTTGGCATGTGTGCACATTCTGGAATTTGTGTCCAAAAGTGAACAATCTGGATAAAAAATAATAATAAAAGTTATTAATATGACCCTTTATACCTTTAAAGGAAAATCATAATTATTTTTAAAATTTAGCTTAAAAGGTCTGCCAGAATTAACATCGAACATATTGAATGATTGCTTCTGAACGTCGGGTTTACATTAGTAGTTTCCGTTTTCTTTGTTTTTTAATTGATCCTTATCACAACTGGAGGGTATAACGGCTTACTTTAAATAGATGTCACTAAGATATCGATAAGATCGAAAGTCGCCACCTTGTCGGTAGATCAGCAGTTATCTCTCCTTCTAGATTAGGATCATGGGCCAGGATTAAATGAAACTGGGTTTTGTAGGAGTTGATTCTGTTAAGAAACTGTAAATTCCGTTTTATGTAGGCGTATATGACCTTTTTTTTATCATGATGTAGGGAATTTATAAATAGCCCTCTCATGTATTCATATATCATTATGAATAGTTATTAAAAGAGTTTATGAATATTTTGAAATAATTGTGCATTTTTTTATGAGTATGCTGTCCTTGATAAAATCGAGGCTCGGTTTTAAGCCTTGTTAATCATTTCGAGTGTAGACGACGTTCGCAGAGGTTTGATGTTCCTTATTCAACGATATAAAATAAGGATTCGATAGGAGTTTTAAGATTAATTATGTAGAAGCTAGATTTAGCTCACTTAAAATAAATATGTATTGAAAGAAAATAGAAACGAATGAATGAATGAATTTATTCTTACACACATTAAAAACATTTTCAATATGATTCCAACGCAAGGCCTTTGTGGCCATTCGTGTTTCGGTATGCACAAGATGAAAAGAAAGAAGAAAAAAAAAGGAGAAAAAGTAATAACAACAGCGGTAGGCCTAATAGCAAAATACATCATAATATCATAATTGTATAGAAAGGTGAAGAGAAAAAGAAAAATAACATCAATAATCGTATAATACAAAATAATAAAATATAATATAACAGTAGTAACTTATACGAATATTACTCTTTTTGCCCCGTCCTACCTCCTTTGTCAGCCCTGAGCTGTCCGAGTTCAGACATATTTCCCCATCCTGTCTAAGATTTTGGCAACATTCAACAGAGTGGCGCCAGGTAAGCTCTCCTGGTATTGAAAGAATATAATGTACTGCGACAGTGATTAGCTATTGCAGTTTGAGACTGCATAGCTATTAATTTACGCCAGGATTAAGAGAGAGAAACATGCTTTGCTCTGTACTAGACCTATCTAATACTGTGGGAATGCTAGTTCTTCCTTTTTTTTTGCAGCTTTTCACTTGTCCTCATGCACTAGGCGATATATTTTGAACAAATAATCCAGTAGTATTCTTGTTTTTCATCCTCAGGAACAAGGAAGTCTAATGCAGATACTTAATACGTTTTTTAGTACACACTCTCTAAAATGGCTGTTTGTCGGACTGTTACCACGATGAAAAGTATCTCTTCTCTCAACTAGTTCCAACTATGGCACCTACGGTGTCTTTAATTGAAATGTATTATTTTTACGTGTATAGGTTAATATTATTAAGAAGGATCGTAAACCTTGTCTTTCGGACATCTTGAATTAAAGAAATAAATTGATAATAATATTTTGTGTTGAACCTAATTGGAGGGAGACTCAGTCGCACCATGTCTCCTTGTCTCCATTGTTTACACCACTACACCAACTGTCAGTTGAACAGAATGGATATGAATGGGCCTATTGTAATAATTCCTTCTTTTAACAAAGTGTAATAAGTTTTTTTGCTGAAAATATGATAAAAATTACGTGTAATTTCAATTGGATTCAAGTGTGAAAATATGAATAGCCTATTTCTTACAAAATTAACATTCTGTTTATCATTAGGCATACTGTAAACTTAAATAAATACTATACTGAAATAAATACATTTATTTTAATTAACGTAAATGATTTTTAAAAGTATTTTTAAGAAAAATAATCAAATACTTAGCAAGCGGCATATCCGCTTTCTTTACGGATGATCATTGAAAATGAGTGAAAAACTGACTTCATTAGTTGTAAAATTACTTAACTTTTACTAAAAACTAATGTATGCACCACGTACGCAAACACTTGAGCGGACTCTTCCCGTATTTCCGATTCTGCTACGCCTCTACGAAATAGTAGATTCGTCCGCTAAGTCTTGCTTTGCGTACTTGTTACATAATAGCTATTAAAGAAGAAAATATAAGGATGTAGGAATAGGACTTACAACTTCTCTACTTATCGGTCATTTCATAGACTCCGGGTCATATACGGCGTGGGACGTGTAAAAACATTCTGATCTCACTGTAACATGATTGACTTGGCTCTACAAATACACAAACTTCAATATCAAAAGGCTGGAGAAGAGCAGATGTAATACATTGTGTTATTACTTGTGTAAAACATAGTTTGATTAGATAACAGAGCCTTATCACTGATATGGTCTGGATATGCAAGCGCAGATCCGAAGCAAAGAAGCTGGTGGTGCACAATATAACCCTAGGCCTATAACGTCATAGTTATTTGTATGGAATTTCTGCTCTATATCCAGTGTGAATGCCGAACGTGATGCCGGAACAAATTCAAGCAGCACAACATATTGCGAAATTTTCCACACGGCAAACTTATTCAATGACACATGTGAATTATGTCCTATGGCCGCGATAACGTGTTCCGCTTAATGTTGCAATCCTGTACTGCAACATGCATGAGGCTCGTTTGTGCAGTATGACCATTTCTAATGTTCGCGGTCACATTTCAAAAGCACACAAAATACAAGGTATTATTATTTTGGTGGTATATTGCAAGGGAAGACAGCAATATGCTCTGTCCTGATAGAGAATGTAACACTCCTCGCAACACGCTGAATGAGCATTGGAGGTTTGGAGTTGTGTGCAAGGTAGATTAATGCAATTCTAATATGATTTCAACATATAGTTTTAAGTTAATATCTATATATAAGAAATAAAGTTAATTGTAAAGAAAGTGAATATAAATTATTACCCTTATTAAGTAGAAAATCAGACACTGTTATATTGCAATACGTTAAATGAGTCACGTTTTAGGTATATTTTTATTTAAGATGGATATACGTAAGGGCATTCAATCATAGTAGAAAGGTTCCATCTGGCGCAGTGAATTGAACTCCGGCTTACCTCAGTTGGTAGAGCCTTGGCGCGAATAGCCAAAGGTCCTGGGTTCAAGTCCCAGTGTCGGAGGAATTTTTCTCCTATAATATTCTCATATTTTTATTTATTTTTTATTTATTTTTATTAATTTTTTTATTTATTTTTTATTTCTTTCTTTATACTGAAAGTGAGTCAACAACCCGGTGGCAGTGTTGCAATTAATACCAGCCATACATATATACTTACAATTATACACTAAACATATAATTACAAATTAAATATCACACCAGCTATCTACAAATCAATACCCTATTAATATAAGTATTAATATTTCATTTAAAAAAACTCTGTCCATTCAAAACTACAGCATAAAAATATTTACAAACATAACTAAATAATATTATACATTTTTATCACATACCGTATTCAATTTATTTTTAAAAAAATATTCACAATTATGCAGAAACTAATTTCAAATTTTTATTTAGAAAATAAAAGATCAAAATAGAAATAAAATCATTAAATTTTAGAAATTTTGGTTTATAAAAAATCTACAGTACTAAACATATACCGCATTAACTCAATTTTTTGCAGAATAGTTTCAAGAGAAGTTAACAGCCTCGGTTGAAAGCACACGTAGCCTAATTAAGAGACAAATGTAGTCAGACATCATTCGTCAATTCAAATTAATATTATGGTGGTGGGTTGAATAATTAGGCCTACAAACTTTTGTAAAATCAAAAGTCCTACGCAAGACTCAAAATTTCTAATGATTAACTATGCGATATGCAAAGAATTAAATCACTATCCTAAGTTTAATAATTTTGTACTACCGTGTCGCGTTCTAGGAATGTGTTAGAAAGTTGACCGTTGTTTGTAATACCCTTTTTTGTTGCTATTTATTACTATTACTATTATTATTATTATTATTATTATTATTATTATTATTATTATAGCCTATACCTACACATCCAAGGATATAGCCAGGATTTTGTTTCTGGAAAGGCCCAGTAAGGGTCTGATATTTCTGGCAAAATTAAGCATTCAAATTTCATTTCAACTTCTTTTTTTTTTTTTTTTACAACAAAGTAGTGCTCAATAAACACGTAACAATTTTTTTTACTGTTTCAAAATTACATTTTAAACAAAAAGCACTAGAATGAAATTTGAAGGCTTAATTCTATAGCCGTTAATAAATACTCTTGGTCAATTTACCATGAGGGTAATAAAATATTTATTTGAGAATACTAAATGAGAAGTACATTACAATTTAGTGAAATGAAAAGGGGTTACATAGTTATGCATAGTTATACATTTACCGTCAGTAATACTTGATTCAAAAATGAAACAGTGTGTTCATAGTAACTAAATAAGACAACTTGTAACTTTTTTCAGAATATTTATTTTTCTAAAGTTGACTTATACAAAATAGTAAAATAATTGTATTGAGCTAAGTTTATACAATTAAAACAAGTTAATCTGACTAAGTAAACATATTTTAAAAAATAACTTGAATAATGGGCGTAGCTAATGATATATTTTAACTTCAATGCTAAAGGCCGACTAGGCTCCCGTTACGTAGCCGTAGGCCTACTGTGTACTTAAAAAAAAATAACAATCCTATTTGAAAACCTAGGTAGTTACCGTATTAAATTATATTTTCATAATTTTTTTTATTTTCATTTCTGGAGGGGCCTCTTCTAAGTCTGAATATTAAGATTCGATTCTATTACATAATTTGAAGTGTGCACTATGTGTATAGAATTTTAATGTACTGTCTTCACTTGTCATTTCAACCTACTTTCACTGATGTTCCTTAATGCAATTTTTTCTTTCTTTTTGCAGGTGAGTGAAACGATGGTGTTCGGTTGCTTGATGTTGTGTAAGTGAACTTTCATTTTTCTTCTTGAAGTTAAATTTGTTTACGGGAGCACTTTATTAGATGGAAACTTGATGTGCGTCCCTTGATATCCTACTTCCTTCCTTAGTATTCAGTTTGGTGACAAGCATTTCAGTTAAAACTATATTGTTATTCATTCCTCCGCCAGTTTTAATAGAAAACATAACTACTCAGAACTATGGTACAAAATGACAAAACTAACAAGTTAAATACGAGCGGAGTAATTACAAAATCATTCTATGCATATGATATAAAATGTTTAGGCCTATAATAACACTGATTCTTGAAGATTTTTTGCATATGGATATATCATCACAATCTTCAAAAGGTAAATTTAGCTGGAATCTTTTCCTTTCAAATAATATTCACAGTTAGTATAGATTCTTGACACAATAAAAGCACTGTCTAAAATAATATGAAATCATAAGAAGTAACTCCCAAATTTTCCACGGTCTGTCTTAAATTTACCCGAAAGTGTACTGTAGGGAAGAAGAGTTCTTTAGTTAAAGCGCCGTTTATACTCCTTTTCCAAAGGCCATTCCAACAATTGAAGATGTAGATCAATATTTTGTTTTTAATATAAGATATGAGGCACTTGGAGTAAGAAAAATTTATATCAGAAGATGCTGCTGATATAGCTAATTCATCCGCATAAATGTTTTTAATATATATATATATATATATATATATATATATATATATATATATATATATATTTTAATTAGATGATGTTAAAAGTTATTTCAGTTGCTGTTATTGCAGATGGAATCTCTGTAATAAGACGTTGGTAAAATGGCAAAAGTCTCTTCCTTACATTGAACAAAGACGAATAACAAATATCGTTGCACTAATTGCTAAACATGTGCACTTCTGGAAACATTTGCGCCAAATGGGACACTGCAAAATGTACAAACAGGATGAGGGGACAGCCAGTTTGACTGCCCACTCCTGGCAACAAAGAGATTGATCCCTTCTGTAACCAGGGAAGACCTAGGAAAAGATGCTGACATTGGAACCAAAATACTGCATCTTGTTCAGGGAACAGAATTTGGGAAACGGTGAGAGCGTCTCTACCAATGGGGTTGCACAATAAGCCTTTCAGCCTGACATGCGGGAGGTCGATAAAACTCCAATAGAACCCCCTGATCTAATCTAATCTAGATGAAAAATGTGATGGGATAATATGTTTCTCTACATAAACCTACTACAGGGCGGGCAATTATGCTTTTCCTGGTCACCCGGTTAACGAGCGGCGTACTTGACCATGGGCAAACACTACGGCGGAAAGTCCCCCACCCCAAAAAAAGTGGAAAATAACAGCAAGAAAATCTTAAATGTAAAGAAGGATTGATTTGATCCTTAACTGAAAGTGCGAAATGTTCTAACCCCTGCCCCTTCCTTTTCCTTCTACCAGCAACGCTTCTCCCAGAATCAACGCTTCTCCCAGAATCAACGGGTTTAGTTGCCTGATGTTGAACGAGAAGAGTGGAGACGATAGGGAAGGTAACTTCGCACTTTCAGTGCCTCGTTTACCAGGCCTGCATTATGATTACTATGACAAATAACTTGATACTTTTTGCTCATGAGTAAGCTAAAACTCAGTGTTAGGATCCAAACCAAGTTCTTCCGACAATCTAAACTAGGCCTATCATGTTTTCCAGCTATTTCGTTTCCTTTGAACCTCATGTCCATGAATCCTTATGCTATGCTTGATAACATAATATACTCTTGTGAAAAATACACATATATCAGAACGTATATAAAACCTAGTAGCCCCTGACTAAAATATATCAGAACGTTTCATTTCGGCTTTTTACCTTCGTTGGCTAGGAAACATGCCAAGACTATGCCCAGTTTTCAAAATTACTATTGCTATTAGAATTCATATTGAGTAATGTATATGTAACTAGCTTAAAAGGCCCAGCGTCGCCCGGGTTTTTTTAATTTTTTAATTGGAAATCAAAGAAGAACTTTCGATTTTTAAATTCTAGGTCCTTATATAGGTATTTGGTCGGCCGCGGTGGTCTAGAGGTAGCGTGCCCGCCTCTAGATCCGCAGGGCGCGGGATCAAACCCGACCGCGGTCGATGGATTTTTCAGGACGTAAAAATCCTGGGCACGGAGTCCTCCGGGAGGGACTTTAAGCTGGGGGTCCCGTGTCGTAGATTTACGGCACGTAAAAGAACTCCAAGCCTAAATTAGAGCCTCTGGACAAAATTTCTCGGCCCTTTCACGTCCAAGAAATACTTAGTTTCCAGAGGGGGGTTGCGAGGCGATGGGCTTACCACCTGTCCCTCTACCTTCTCTCGGAAAATAAGCATATCAAAATTAGTATAGGTAATGAAACCTCCATTGGAGGCCCCTTCGCCCCACCTGGGGATCATAGGGTACCAGATACCAAATACAGATATAGGTATTTAGAATTTGAAATAGGAAGAACGACTTATCACACTCAAACTATTCCCTCAGAAAACGCTTGATATAACTTTTATGGCTCATAGAGGATGTAGAATTTTGCATCCCATCGCTTGTACACAGCAAGCCCGTTAGGGGTTCAAATAAGAAGAAACAGTAATTCCGGTAACATAAAATTGTATTGTCTTTGTGGAATATTTATTTCTCACTCTCATGTTATCATAAAACCAGTTTGGGGATGAAATTAAAAAGAAATGCAATATCACTTTCATACTTCTCTCCCCAAAACATATTACCATATCTCGTATTGTTTTCTCTATGTCCAGGGTAGAGAAAGTTATGTGACTGCATTATTTTCGTGGATTTCATTCTTTAATATTTATTTATAACATGAATTATATTGATAGCTCTCCAATTTGTCAAAGTCCCGTTTTTCCAAACCCATCTGAGACCGCTGGAAACAATATGTCATGTGAACTGTGATTTGGATTTGATAATTCTGTGTAAAAAGGGACTAAGTATTCTAAAAAAACTTTGATTTTTGGCATTTAAAATCTGCAAAATCCTTTCTTACATTATGAAACGAAGGTACTGTCAAAATTCCAAGTCTTACCTATTATATTTTAGGCTCTTCGTTGATTCTCTGTCATTAAGTCAGTTAGTCAGGACAAAGGTTTTTATATATAGAGAGATTTAAAAACTAGTCACCATTTAGGGTTTAGAAAATCAGTTATTTAAAAGAACCAGTCTTTAAAAGGACTAACATTTGCCTTTTCTACTCCTTCTACTCCAATGTATAACATTATTGCTGTTTAGTGGACCTCTGAATTATTTCACTTAAGTGAAGAAGGCGGAGTGCTTATAAAATTGTAATGCAAGCTATGTTGCTTGGAACGATAAAAGGACTATTTGTTTTACAATCTATAACATCTTGTAAAATAAGCAAGGAAACTCTTTATAGCGTCGTTCATGTGTTCGAGAAGTGTCAGTGAACTCTCGTTGTAATACATATGTGATAAACAGGAATATGGATCTGTAAAACTCACAGGATAAACAGCTCATGTTACGATCTTGTAAGTGTAAAATATATCATTATGCTAAGAATGGAATGTTCGTTGGTACACGAGGAATTGAGGAAATGTAAGTGCTATAAAACTTCATTGTGTTAAGAGTTTAAATGAACAAACATTCTGCAGGAGGGAAGCTTTTGGTCCAATACCTGAAATATGTGACACGTTAAGGGAACCAGCATTCTGAATGAGAGCCTCTCTGAACAGATTTACTGCGCATTTCATCCTTTACCTCTCCTTTCCTCCCATTTCTGGTCCTTCCATACACGAAGTGCTAAGCGTGGCTTAGCCCTCAGTGTAGAACAACTCTGGTCAAATAGTAAAGACCTTAGAGAATCGGCATTAGCATCAAGCCTTCCTCCCGTAAGCAGTCAAATAAAAATAATCATCATAAACGATACCACATAACGGCTTCTAATATATTTCCTACTTGAAGCGAAGCGTGCCTGAGTGCGCGAAGCCTTTCTTCAAAAGACAGTTTCGTTCTGGCACGTTCAGTTGACACTACATTTTAAAATAAGCACATGATGGTATATAAGTCAGGTCGCGAAGGAGCCCAATTTTTTATTTTCGAAAAACGCTCCAAGATATCTAGGTCAGAGTTCATTCCATGTTAACTGTATGGAGAAATGTAGGTTTCGTTCTGAACCGAGTTAAATTCGATGGTTCATTCGATTGACACCAAATGTTAAACATAAGCACAGAACTTTATAAGCCAGGTCGTGAAGGAGCCCTAATATTTTATTTTTGAAATGGATGCCAAAAATCAAACTCAAAGTTCATCTCGTGTTAAGGCTATGAGGAGTCTACGTTTCTAGTGTATTGTAGAAACAAATAGTTGAGGCCAGGAAGGAGTCTGAAAAGAAAAAAAAAAAATAATTTTAATAGCTTTCATTACATAAATCCTACTGGGTGATCTAAAAAGGGAATTGCTCTCTTACTTGTTTTTGAAAACTATCCGGAATAAGATCAGATTGGTTGTTCAATAAAATTAAAGATTTATAACATGGTCCGCCATACTCACAAGTATGTCACTTCTTAATTTTCATGCGATTCATTGTCTCCATGTTGTCAATATAAAAATGTGTTGCCTTTCCGAGTTTTAATTTGCGTTTGTCGTTAATTTGCGTTAATAACCAATTTAAATTGAAATGTCGAGTGTTTGAAATGTAAGTTTTGAATGTCAAATTAGAACAAAAGTAGGAGTAGAGAAATTACAAATTTCTTTAGCAAAAAAAATGTTAAAAAGTTATGATATAGAATAAGATCACATTCTTGAATCTGACGACATTGCAGTCAGCTTTAAGTCACCAGTGATGACTATCTTAGTAAGTCTGTGAGTCTTGATGAAAATTGAATCGGAATCTATTGTTGAGGCAGTAAAATGGGAAGTCGTTTCTCGCTATGCAGATATGTCGTCATGCTATTCAGCATCACAAAAAAGTACGGTTTTCTGATAAAAATAAGTGGTTCATGGTTAAGCAAAATAAATTATGATGCAATTCGTGCACAACTATTACCGTTGGTGGTCTAGATGGAGATAAATCTTAAGGTTTGAAAATTTCAGCAGAATGTGTCAACTGCGAAGTTTCGGCTTGTAGAGACTATAAGGCGAAACAGTTTAAATCATTGCATAAAGTAATACGTGAGCATAGAAATAGAAATAGAAATAGCCTTTCTCACAAAGCCGCGGAAAAGGTTTTGTTTGAAGCTAAAGAGAAAGAAGTAGCAAAAGTAGTCGTTAAGTCTGTAGCTCGAAACAGATATACTATTATGAAAATTTTAGAATGGCATACAAAACTGCTAAGGAAAATAAGTCTTTGTTCTATTTTGATACAGGATTAGACCTTCAGCAATCGAGTGGATTAGTTATAGATAAAATATTCCATACTTCCGTGCCACGTTGGAATACTGTTCTCCATGAAGCGTTTTAGTTTTTTCTTATAAATTGTCTTATTAACCTTCACGTTATGTCAATGCATGTGGCACTCATTATTTTAGGATTACCTGGTTGGTATGAACTTAGAGTTTCATTTCTTATTTTCCTATGCTGTATAGATTTATCTATCCCATGACTCTAATTATTACAAATTTATCTTCCTCGTGCTCTAAAACATTCCCAAGGATCACATTAAATGAAGTAGACGGTAACTGTATCAATATCGAATCCGTTAGCTTAAGTAAAACCAGGAGCTAAGTTACTTCCCTGTGCACCATAAATGCGAGAAATGGTGGAAATAAATAAATTAAATTAAATGAATTTCGACAGCAACAGATTTTCAGGAACAATTTATAGTCGACTTTTATAATTATATTATTAAACAATATATAATATAATGTGTGTGAAATTAAAGTAAAATTACTTCACGAGTACAGACAAATTAAGAGATGGAATAAGAAAGATGATAAGTTTTAAAATGGAATGAGATTTTAGACTGAATGGCCGAAGAAATCTCGCATAAAAATGAAAACATTGTAGAACCAAGAAAATTCATAAATAGATAAGTCATTATAATAATCTTTTCTCGTATTTTTTACACATTTTTAATATATATACTTCGTACCCTCATCTGTTATTTTATTAAATAGATTATTGTTTTTATATTCCCTTGAACGAAGATCTAAGAATATTAGTATAATAATGTTTGATTTCAGTCTCTCTCGATAATCTGAATAGGTTACTGTTTAATAATGAATTAACTAGACATGTCCATGAACTGAGCATTTATTTTCCATATTTTCCCGTGGCTATTCTATTTGAATAGTTGGATATACTCATCCACTTACCCTTAACTGTCTTCTTCCTGTTCTTTGTTGCTCCACAATTCATTCTCGTACAGTTCGAAGTACATAGAGCCTTAATTTCGAACGGAAAATTAGTATAAAGAATGGACAAAATATATCTAACAAAACTACCTAAATTCTACTCTAACAAATCTAAAAAGAAAGAAAAAATGTGTAGGCCTATACATATAAATGAATGGGGAAATGTTAATATCTTTCCCCTTAAAATCGTTTAATATTTTTAACGTTTTCTTTAGCTGTCTGCATATGAAAATAACTGATCATTGGCGTTTAAAAAGGCACTTTGTGAAGAATGCTGAGATCTAAAAAGAAAGAAAAAATGTGTAGGCCTATACATATAAATGAATGGGGAAATGTTAATATCTTTCCCCTTAAAATCGTTTAATATTTTTAACGTTTTCTTTAGCTGTCTGCATATGAAAATAACTGATCATTGGCGTTTAAAAAGGCACTTTGTGAAGAATGCTGAGATCCGATTACAGCCAAAGATGTTGCCTTTTTAACGCGTTAAAATGTGTAAACATATATCTAAAAAGGCTAAAAATTCAGGTCTAATGTTAATGTTAATGTTTCCTTATTCTATGAGCTGCAAGGGACAATGTTTCATGGAATTGAGTACGGTCAAGAATTGTCTACTTATCAGGCAATTAAATTTCTGTTCACTGACTGAACGTTCTAAGAGGATGGGTGAAATGGTACGACGGTACCTAACACAGCAAGTATTTAAAAAAAAAAATGTTGTTATAACATATCATCCCTGTATTGTCGTTAAGGAAGATATCATCTACAAGCTCTGAATCCATGATCTTCATTTGGATCCTCGCTGTCCACATAGGAACATTCTATACGGCGTACGCTTCACGAAGGAAAATTGGATGGAGCTTTAACGGCACCGGCCTGTGTAAGTTACAAGTGACAACGAGGCAACGTTGCCCAGTTAAGATTAACTCTGCGTCTAACAGAATCGTTATGTTGTGAAATTTCAATTGCACGGCAAAGAAACTATACTCAAACAAAAATTTTGAAGTGTACCACGAGAAAGAAGAAATGTTTCTGAAGCCAGCTATACAAAAAACATGTTATTACGACAAGTGGTTGTTGAGTTATGAGGTTTTGAATGATAAGAAACGTTGTTTATTCACGCACCTTCCGGGAGTAGCCGCAGGAAATCTACGCTCTCTTCATTTCTTCTGGCAAGTACGGCATCAGCGCACAAAGAGTACGCAGAGATTGGCGTACACCATTTTCCTTCGTATAGCGTGAACCATATAAGTATAAAAGAATGTATAAATGTGCACGGGACGTCTGCATCTCCTTGAATTTTTTGTACTGTCCTTGAAATCATTTCTGCTTTTGGAAGATTGCTTACAAGTAGTATAATTGGAATTAAGATGTTTGCGGAAACCAATGTTTATAAGAAACTGTGTTCTCCCATGTTGTGGCCAATTACCCCTACAAAAGGAAATTACTACCGCCTTCACTGCAGGGGACTGTCGACCTCAAGAATCGATTATAGTCGAGACGTACATTAAGGTGGTTGCTTAAACGTCCCATTGACGACTGGAATAGAGTTGCTTCCGAGCCATTGTCTTAATATAAGGGGCCATTTCCGAGAGATCTTATACTACTGATAGTTGTGTGAGGGAATGGATGATTCTCCCCATTGTGCAAGTAAAGTTGAACCCACAGAGTTCGGGATTTATTCAGTCTCACTGTCTCCCTATCCTTTCCCCCCTTTCTCTCCCACTGTCATCCCACCCATGTTCCACAACCATTCCCCAGTCCTCCCTCACTCTGATTATTTACCTCTTTCAAAAGCAACTCCATTTGTATAAATAGCAAATTGTGTAGGGAGCAAAGGATGAAGTCCTTGTATTATACGATTTAATGCCCTGATAGTTAATTCTAGGGCTTGAATGATCAAGTAATGGTTAAAACTTTATAAAATTTATAAGTCGTTTAAATTGATTTGAATTTTTTCCACTAACTGATATTTTCTACGAAACGACAAACCATTGGACCAATGTCTTGAATATGTCAGTTTTAAGCGCCACTTCCTGTCTGTGTACGCCAATTTTTCGATTCCCCCTTTTCTTTGTGGAAATTGTCTTCTAGCATGAGATTGCATTGCTCAGCCCATCTGTAGCCTCCATTGTCCCTGAAGATGGCGGCAGAATCCATTGCCGGAAGCTTAGAGTGAATCAATTTGGGATAATTGTTTAAATAATAATAATAATAATCAGAAACTTACATCACTTATTTCAAACTTCTGAAACAGTACGAAATCGATCGGAACTCATGTTGGTCGGTAACCTTAGAGCTTAAAAAAAAAAAAAAAATGCTCGATAAGTTTGTGGTAAATGACAGCGTAAAAGCAGTGTAGTATAACAACTTAATAATAACTTAATAGTTAATTATACTCCAAGATTTGAAACTTCGATAAATCCTTAAACAAGTAGCGTTTTACGAACAGTAGTAAGTGTGATAGCATAGCAATAAAAAGAAGCGTAGTCTAAACTCTTCTATCAGCAGTAATTTTATGTTGAGAGGACGCAGGGTGATCTTTAACAGTTTTTCCACTCTAGTGAAATCATACTGAGATAACTATATTTCCTGTGAGAAGATATCAAAGGATATGAGCAATAATCTACGCGACGATTTTGCATTACCTTTTAATACTCGTTTGGTGTTAGAATGTAAATCCCTGAAACCTTATTTCAGAATTACAACAGTTTTATCTTGTGCATAGTTTTCTTTAAGTAGCTCAGATCTAGATAATATGGTAACAGTGGTATGGATTGCTTATTAATACTTATAGATTGTTATAGATTTTTAAAGTTTCAAATGGGGAATAATATTATTCAAATCGCTTGGACTACGTTGCATAGTTTAAACTCGATCAGTATTTCCTGTATGCCTTCATGTCTTCCCACTTACAGTGTCGATTATGAATTGGAGTGGACCGTAGTACCACAGTATGTGGTACTGAAATGTATAATAAACTGTACTATAAGTGATTTCATAAAAAAAAAAAAACATTTAATATATCCTCCCATGTAGTTAATAATAAGCGTTGACCATATAAATGTATTTGTGGGAGTTGTTTGCAGTTATTATTTCTTACCAGGTCTTCAGCTGATTGCCAGCAAGTCGGAGAAACTCAACTAAGATGTTGTAACTCATAGTTCGGGATTATGATGAAGAGGGCGATTGTGGATTTGACTTATGTCTTCAAGGTCACTTAAGAAAAAAAATGATGTTTAAATTGTTCATCCGTGTAAACGATCCAACACGTGAAAAATTCAATTCGCTCCAGCATCCCACTACTGATTTGTGACCTTTATCTAAGCTTATGCTACGTAAAATGAATCCTGCTTTTGCTACAGGTTTAAGGTGTGTTATTTTCCCATGACTTCATGAGGTTTTGTGAGAGTCTTTTCCTAAAATGCTGGCTAGCCGGTCCCCTAGAGGATAAGCAAAGGAGATGTTCCCTCTTTTCAGGATTGACTCGATAATATTATGGCAGTAGGGATAAAAAAATGTTTAAGTTTCGGCCAAGGGATCTTCAACCTGCCGGGCTCCAAATCATGTAGTAAAATGACAGTTCTTACGATTATCTCGTATATCTTAAGCTTTCACGGCCGGAATCTTTACTGAAGAAGTTCCCCACAGCTGGGAACGAAACGTTTAAAGTAAAATACTCTGCTAATATCCCAAAAAAGGTGTATTTTATTGAATTCTTACGATTGTTCAAAATATAATTTGTTTAATAGATTCTACTCTACGGAAATTTGATTTATTATGAGCTAAATTAACTAGAACTGCATTATATCAATGTAGAATCCGAACCACAGTGGATCTTCAATATGCAAAAAAAAAAAAGAAGGGTTAAACATGCAAGTCGTCCATAGAAGCATAGGCGTACCGAGGGGGGGGGTTTGGGGGTTTGAACCCCCCCCCCCATTGATTAAAAAAAGGAAAATTGTATAATTTTTTTAAGTCTGCCCATAAATTACTTAATACAAGTATAAAGCGTGGGAAGCTTAAAACTCGTTATGTTGCGTCTTAATTTTTAAAATTTTTCGGGGGAGGACACCCGGAAGCTTAAAACTCGTTATTTTGCGTCTTAATTTTTAAATTTTCCGAGGGAGGATCCCAGAAAGCTTAAAACTCGTTATTTTGCATCTTAATTTTTTTAAATTTTCCGGGGGAGGACCCACGGACCCCCCTCTCCCGCGGATGTTATAACCCCCCCCCATACGGTCGGCCTGGTTACGCCTATGCATAGAAGTAGGCCTACTCTCCCAAAATAAAGTGATTTATTCCACTGTTAAGCTTAAGCACGCCGAAAGGCTGAGGTTTACCCACATAACTATAGCCCAATTGTTGTTGTTGTTGTTAAGCTGAAGCTGCGTATACATTTGCGCTCCTCTCGCGCTCCGCTCCGTTCGCGTGGCGTTACGCGAACCATTCGTTGAAATTATTTTCACAGCGCTCCTCACGCGTTCCATAGGAAAGCGACGAACCTACTGCGAACCACCAGATGTCATCACTAGGCCTAATATTTTGTATGTAATCTTGCTAATATGTGATATATATCACAGCCCATCAACCCTGCCGTGCTAGGCAAAAAACCTTAACTCCAATTTTTGCCTAAAATGAGTTACATGCATATCCATCACGGAGCGCAACTACCAAAAACACGTCCCAATGTTAAATCAGAAATCCTTTGTGTTTGTCGAAAAAAACCGACAGGAGACGGTTCGCGGCGAATGGTTTGCGAGCTGTTCGCGAACACCTCAAAATGCCGTACCAATCTGCGCTCTGTAACTATGCGCGAACGGAGCAGAGCGCAAATGTATACGCGTGTTACTAATAATTGCGAACACAAGTTTCTTAATTGAATCACTTTTTTCTGTAAGTTAATCAGATAAATGGTGATGATAGGGCGTGTTTGAATTAATTACTCCCTCTCTGAGTGTTGACCCGATATTATTTCAGTAGTAGGTTACAGTATATACAGTTAAATGTAGAATTCGGACAGTGGGTCTTCCCCACTGGTATTCGTTAAACAAAAGGAAGATTAAATTTGAAGGCAGCAGTCACCCATCAGAGCTCTTGCCTAAAATAATGGACTTAACCCACTGATCAGCTAACGTGTAGCTTAACTAATCATAAACGGCAAACATAGATTCTTACACTTTTCCCTTTTCTTAAATGCATTCATTTCTGTTTCCGGAAGTAACCAGATAAAAGATGATGATAGGATGTGTTTGCATTAATTCTTTGGCTTAACCCGGTACTTAGCTAGACTGTCAGTACACTATTCTAGTAATGCTGGTATTGGGGATAGATCAAATACAGGTATCATGTAGATTGGTCTACCCTGAGTAAACGGATTATTTGTGTAGCCGAAGAAGGATGAGAGCATCGCTACAACTGCTTGCTTTAGCAGACAGACTGTAAACAGTCTATTTACACGGTAGCAATTTGACCGTGAATAACCAGCCGAGGCCACAGGTCTTTGCATAATATTAATAGAGCTCCTCGTACATCTCTTTCCCCAACTATCCTCAAGAGTTCACTCATGGATAAAGTGCATGCAGGTGTACAGACGTACAGTCATCACATCTCTAACTTGTTTCTAAAATCTATTTCTGGTGCTCGTTTAGAACGTTAGGCTATGGATTTCCTGGTGTCTGTTTAATGCTTAAATATGCAGTATTCGTAGAAAAATAGGATTAATTCACTGGTATCATGTTCAGAACAAAGTCTGGTTAAAATGCAGGAACTTCAGTATTCATTTACCATAAAAACTAAAATCTTTGGCGCTGCTTCCCTGAAGGAACTAAACCACCATCATTCGTCTTAGGCAGATGCAGGATTGGGGGTATGTGGTCAGTATGCCGACACCTATGGCCGGTTTTCGTGACCGGAGGAGCTATGCTATTAAGAACTAACAGCATAGCTCCTCCCTTTGAATCAGGACTTTTTGATCAGTCTACAATAACGGCCCTTGATGATGGGTTGGACTATCGCTTACGGAATGTTCAGTATTGCGTTGAGGGGAGTGAAATGGGAGGTGGTGGAATGGGTTATTGTAATGTAAACATTAGAAAGGATTTAGAAACAAATTTGCTAGAAATAGTGGAAGTCTTGTCCACGGTCCCTAATGGATGGTATGAGATTCTGTAACATTCTGTTAAACAACGATGTGAAACCAACGGATTAACTTCCCTTCCGAAGGTTGTGGTTGTTAAACCCTAACAATTCCTGCACCCTAAGCCAGGCATAGAAGCAATGAAGCTTATCACCTTCGGTCAAACCAAACTTTGGTAGCCATTTGTGATGCGTTTGTTTCTATTTGTGCTCTTATGTACACCCGTAGGGGATGTTGATGGTGTGACGGGTTTGGGCTTTTTTCTTATGTCAGTAACTGACCACTAAACCACAAGGACAGGTTAAGTTATATGTTTACTTAACGAGGGGGTGTACTGCAACTTAGGCCTCTGACCATCGCCGGTGTACCGGAATATTGTCCCGCAGTAAACCTGTAAATATACAGACATGGGCCTGTTACATTTATGCACACACAATGTCTGGGCTGGGATCGAACTCGCGACCTAGAGCATAATAAAGCCATATCCGTACTCAGTGTGCTACCCGGGCCGATCATAGGGATAGGAACATTTCTAATTTCTGTCTAAATCTAATTTTATTTCATGGAGGAAGCGGGAAAAATCTAGTTATAAAATTTAAGATATTTCCCTTATTTTGTGTCGCCTTGAATTCATCGTTGTCACAGGATGTATCACTCCGCTTAGTGAAACATATGTTAATTAAGATAGACGTATTATTGTAGCAGATGCCGGAAATTGAGTTTGTGCAATTGTTATGTAACAACATGGTCCATTGACCCATTTTCTATCTCTTCGCTGAACTGTTTGGCAGCGATTCGTATTTTTTAGAAGTGGTACTACCAATTTGGCACCACATTCATTCAAATTTATCTCAGCGTTATTGCGCCAGGCCTTTTATATTATAATTTGTAAAATTACTAATCTCATGGCATTTGATTTGAAAGCAGCCTAACATTACTCATTGGCTAGCTACATTGTAATTACCACGTAAAATTAGAGAAAAATGTAATTACGTTCGCTCATCCATATTTGAATTAAAATATTAGTGTAACTTTGTTTCCTACCATTTAATTAGTATTCATATATCTCCACTAAACGTAATGAAATTAACTTAATAATAAGGGTTTTTATGTTCAATAATATCCCCAGAGGATTTGCAGCTACCAGAAAGAGTTAATTAAATTAAAGGTATGTGCGGATGATTGAAAATTGTGCTTCAACGGGTACCACAGTGAATAACCCTTGCATATACGAGTATAGACCTCCGTACACTTAATGGATACCTTGGTTCATACTTTGGAAGTGACATTTGTAACTGGAAGCATTTCTGCGGAGGTACTCTGTGATTTGGCATTGTCTCGGAATGTAAAAGTGTGAGTCTAAACCCTTTCCCTGCCCATCTAAATTTAATAGCATTTAAACTCAAACCAGAACTAAAAGTTATTTCGTCTGTAAAGCCACAGAATATTGTTTTTATTGAACATTTCATGTGAATATTTTCTTTCTTTTCTTTCTTTTTCGTAGTTTTACCTCTCCCTTTTTAGGATTTAAGCGACCCAAGCCGCCCGGGCCTTACAGGGAATGTGAATATTTCAACAGATATAATATTCTGTGGCTTTATGAAACACATATCTACATCTTGAATGTTACTGTACATTAACAGTGGAAACCCGGTCACAAAATCCCTAAATTAGTGTGACCCAAAGTACTGCATATGAGGTAAATTGCCTTTCAGTGAGGTAGTCATAGGAGAGACATCCCATCTGGCGCTGTGAATAGAATTTTGAGTACCTCAGTTGGTTAGGCGTCTGCACGCCGAACGTGGGTTCGAATCCCGGTGTCAAGAAGATTTTTTCTTCTAAAATATTCTCATATAATGTTTAACAGAAACAATATTAAATTTTTTTCATGAAAACATAGGCCTAATATCTACAGATCATAGGAGACATTCCACAAGTGGAGAAAAATGAACAACATGTCTTGCGGTACTGTCATCCGACAGAAGATTAAACAAAAAGTGCGGATACTTATTGACTTACCCTCATAAGACTTATGACAAACTATTCCCTCAGTAAACTCTTGATATAGCTTTTCATGGCTCATAGAGGACTTAGAATTTTTCACCCCATTGCTTCTACACATCATACCTGGGAGGAGTTGAAATAAGAAGAAACAGGAATTCTGGTAACATAAAATTATACTGTCTGATGAAGGCGACTATTAATTTATTTATGTTTACTTAATTTGTAGTATATCCTGCATAATATGAGTAGACCTCCGTAGAAATTACTCGATAAGAATTGGTTTGGAGATTTAAAATGAGAATTGTGAATCGTGTTCTTTATTTTTAGAACAGCTATTCGAAATAACGTTTTAATGTAGGTGTAGGAATTAATTTCGAAGTAACTACGAATATATAATTAGGTCCATTCATAACATTGAAATATCTTGAAAGATTTTGGGGTTACGTAACGACGGGGTGCACTGGGGTAATCTGGGGCGGGATTGAGCCAGCGATCTTGGGTGAAGAAAGCCAGCGCTATACGGACTAAGCCACCCAAGCCCAAATATGCCTACGACAATATTTCTTCGTCCGTTTCCCGTTCGTGCTATCATGGTATGAACTAGAGTTTCCCGAACTCAGTGCCGGTAACGTAACTTACCGCATACTTATGGCACTGCCGCACTACTTACCGCACGGTGCATGATTATATCGATCCTTTAGCTTTGATATATAACTTACATATAAGTTACTATGTTTTTGCATACATGGGATATAATCAAATATGCTAGTTGAAGTTTACAATTTCAATCCTAACTGTCTTTACTATCTTTTTATTTCATAATATTGACTTATGGTAATTCATCGCTTCAATACTGGTTTGTATCGGCTCTTTTTTTCGATCGCCACTCAGATTTAGTTTTATAAGTTTGGCATAGCTTAACCAAGCCAACTAAAGAACAACTGATTGTAATTAATGACCTATTTTTACGTATAATAGAAAAAATTGTATGCGATGCGTGTGTGAAATGCATAACAGGACCTTGGAAATAGAAGAAAAAAACATTCTTGTTTATAACTCTTCCTCGATTCTATTAAACCATGCTTCCCACATGAGTATGGCAATATAGCAACATACCATTGATGTCGCTGTACCGTAATAATTTATAATAGGCCTACGCCTATAATACAGAGAATAAACCTACTTTTATCTCTGTTGTCCCTCCATTTTATATATATATTTGCTTGTCACTACCTCGCGTACAATGAATTTGTACGGAAAAACTAAAAGCTACAACGTTCTCTGCATGCAAAAGAAACATTATTAGAAAGGAAAAGGCAGTCATTATAATCTTATAAGCAAATTCTTCTATTGGAAAAGCTAGAGGATGCACGTTTGATGACAAAACATTAGCCGTATTATGCTGCATAATGCAGCTACCGTACATATTCATTAAACAAACACATTTAACGTACCAACGACAGTAAATGAGCCATAATGAATGGATTGAATGGAGTAAAAGGTCTTCCTGCCTTTACCACTAAATATATTATTATTGTTATTGCGATTCATTTTTTTATATGAAGGCCTACAGATGTTCTAGTGTGATTTATAAATAATTAAATTCACATGATCTGTAGGGTGTAGCCTATACATAATAAATCAAGGGGTCAGTTCAGTAGAAAGACACAGTGACCGGATTGAGTGGATGATGGAAGTGACTCTATCTAGCATGACCTGTTTCATTGCCGTCAGCAGTGTTAAGAATGTAAGATCATGATGACGTCATCCGCAATGAAAGTAAAAGTGGGTGAAGAGGACTAACAAGGTTGTTTGAAATCATGCATTTTGTTTTAAAGCTGCACTTGATGTAATCTGCAATTGGATCATCAAAAGAATCACATCAGATTGCTCATCATCATTTGCCGTTCATGTACGAATAAATATTACAAGGATGATGGTGATGATGATATGCTACAAGTAGTATTGATAGTAATATTTCTGAGTCAGGTATAGGTCTAATATTGTCCATCTGTCAAAACAAGTAAGTAAAAACATCTATCTTTCATTCTATCTACCAGACTTCTTCCTTCGGATTTTGAAATCGAAATTTAAAATACTTTTACTAACATGCATATGCGGTTCAAATGAAGTTGACATTTTTCATGACCACCATTATTATTTTTTAATTATTGCCGTCTTCTTAGTGTTCGTTCGTTAAATTAGAGATTTTTCATTTAAATACTATAAAAAGAAAGAATAATTATATTATCGAAGGGTAAATATCTCAATTGTTTATGCTATTTTTCGAGTGCCGTTATAAGGAATAGTTACTTGTTTATTTTCTTTAAAAAACTAGAATAACTGTATCAAATTTATAATACAATTTCGGTGTTAATATTAGTTTTTTTGTTAAGATGGCTGAAGTAGTTTGTTTAAAACCTAAAAAGGGCTATTCGATTAAAATAAAAGGCAAAAAAAATACCTTTTATAAATGCCTAAAATCCGAGCCCTACAATAGTTATAATTCATGTCTCTGCGCTGTAAGACTAATCATGTATGTTGTGCTAGCACTGTATCTTTTTTTTTTTTTTTTTTTTTTTTGTAGTGTATAACAAACAAATGTTAAACTTTCGACTTTCAAAATCTGTAGATTCTGTATTACGTATCATCCATACGCTATTACTGTAATTCTTTACAGTGAGATAGGAGTAACAAAGTCTGAAAGTCAGTAAAAGACTGGTTGTAGTCCAGTCACTAGTATTTGAACTTTCTGCTTTGGTGGAATCTCGTCTTCGCACATAATCTTGAATTTGAAACCTGTTCTCGGGTGTCAGAATAGATTTGTTTGTTTGTTTGTTTTTTGTTTGTTTGTTTGTTTGTTTGTTTGTTCAGACTGCCCTTTCCTAGGCTTGAGAAAGTAGAGTCTGAGTAATCGGCATGGGACAATCTGAATAGAGCAAGTTGCTCTGACATCTGAGAACCGGGTTCCATTGCGAGGACAAGGTTTCCCCAAACAAGGAGGTCAAAATATCAAATTTAAATTGTCAGTAACTGCATAATAAGCTAGAGAATATAGAATATATGGGTGCATTGATTTAGTTAAATAGCCTTTTTTTATTTTATGCCTACATATCTACCTATGTACTAGGTTGGTACATGCGCGTGATTTCTGAATATTAGTGGCACGTGTATGTGATTCGGACTGTGTAATTAATTTTACTAACGGATGCGACTAGATATGATTGCAGATAGTAATAACGAGCGGAACATTATGTCATGATAGATTCGATAATTTAGTCGGCTCATGTGCTATCCTCGTGAAAGATTAATGCATGTAATGTCTGGCACGAACCTCTACAGAAAATTCTTTATGGCTTGTAGTTTTCATTTATTGAAATGCGTGTCGGTGATTTAATTATTCTGATTGATCGATGTTTCTAATTCAAACACAAATGTTATGATCTGAAGCGTTCCAAAACAACGGCATTTACCCCAACGTACATTTTATGCTCCCTACCACAGAATGAACGTATTCGTTCATTTATATAACCATGTGGCTCTGAGGGGCATTGTGTAACGTGTGAAACGTTCGTTTGTTAGTATTTAAGGGTAGGCCTAGACTGTCCATAAAACGTAATGAGAAATATTTACCTTTTATCTGACATTAATACAGAACGTGTAATTCATTAAAAAATCATTCTTTGAAGGTGGGATATTAACAATACAAAACAAAAATATACAAATATTTAAATAATTTCATTGAAAAAATTGATAAACATAAATCATGATCTTTGGATAAGTATTCAATAAATGTTTACCTTTGAAAAAAAAAGTATTTTTGTTTTATTCTAGGTTTGGGTAAGCCATATATATATATATATCCACAGTGGCGTACCAAGGCTACTTGGCGCCCGGGGCTAATTAGATGGTAGTCGCCCCCCTAACACTAAAAGGTTCAAGGTTCAATGAGTTTAATTTAAACACAGTTTAATGTTCACAATTATTTATTTTTAATAAGTAGTATGTTACTTTAACACATTATAAAGAGAAAAATATGAATTAAATAAAACTGTAAGTATTATAAAGTTAGTTTGTTTGGAAAAAAATAAAGAGAAAAGTTTCAGTCATAACAATTTTTTTTAATGTGCCTCTCTAGCCTTGATGGATGCAAACTTATTTATAAGAGAGTTGAAGTCTATAGTAGCAGCCACATCACGTTCAATTCATAAAATTGCTAAATTACACCGTAAACTTTTCCTGTGTGCTCGATGCCCACGACCTATTTCGTATTGTCTATAGTTTAAAACAAAATATTTATTTCGTTTCTAAATAATATTACTGCAGTATTTAACAAAGTAATAAAAAAAATTATTTTTTCTTAAACAAAAAAAATCCTTTTTCAATTTTGGCGCCCCCTTCCTTACGGCGCCCGGTGCGGTCGCCCCGTTCGCACTCCCCTTGGTACGCCACTGTATACATTATGTATGTATATATATATTATATATATATACATACATAATGTTTATTTTGGATGTTACCTATGTGATTTTGGAGTAATAATTAATTACTCCCTGGTATCTAGTATATTTGAGCTTTTGTTTCTGTGTTCAACCAACATCACCTATTAATAAGACCGTATTAAATTGTAAAATTAATTGAAGGTGGCCTGCTGGGTTGCTATCTTGATTCATTTGTTTACGACTCGCAGCGATCTGAATTTTTTACTCAGGTTGACAGAAGGGGATCATGAAACGTACCTAAATGGGAAAACATTGAATGATTTGGACGAAACTCACTATGCGGGGGGCTAGGAAACTGGAATCTTAGGCCTATGTCTTTTTTCACCGGGCGGCGTACTTTAATCGTGAATTTATTTATTATGTAATTTATGTATTATGTAATATTTATTATGTAAAAACATTAATAATCCTGGTGCAAACATTAATAATCCTGGTGCAAACATTAATAATCCTGGTGCAAACATTAACAATCCTGGTGCAAACATTAATAATCCTGGTGCAAACATTAATAATCCTGGTGCAAACATTAATAATCCTGGTGCAAACATTAATAATCCTGGTGCAAACATTAATAATCCTGGTGCAAACATTAATCATGCCCCATTTTGATTACTGCGACGTACTATATACAGACTTAAATACCGACTTGGGACAACGACTGCAACGGGCTCATAATCTATGCGTTCGTTACATTTGCAACATCCGTAAATATGAACATATCACCCCCTCTTTTGAAATGCTGTCCTGGGCTAGACTAAACGAACGACGATTGACACATTCCATCACTCTACTATTCAACATCCTCAAGTCCTCTACACCAACTTATTTGTATGAACGTTTTCAACGGTTATCTTCTCATCATGATCTCGGTACTCGCTCACAAAGAAACTCTATTCTAAGTATCCCTCGTCATAAAACAACCCATTACTCTTGCTCCTTTGTTGACTCCATGTCGCGATCTTGGAATGCTTTACCTGAGAACTGTAGGAACTGTCAAACACAAATGCAATTCTTGCGTAAGCTGACCAATGATGCCATAGTTAGGGACTTGGTTTTACATTAATAACAATAAATCATCACATATCTAAATACTGAAAACGTTTCCAATTGTTCACAACTTTTCATTTTTATTTCACATTATATTTCTTAGTAATAGTTAATATTTTAGTAATAGTTTAAATCTTTTCACATCATATTTCTTAGTAATAGTTAATATTTTAGTAATAGTTTAAATCTTTTCACATCATATTTCTTAGTAATAGTTAATATTTTAGTAATAGTTTAAATCTTAGTAAGTAGCAAACTATTTTAACATATTTTTTTTTATGTATTGTATTATCTCTAGTGAACTAGTTCTAAGTCTTAAATGATAATAATATAATCATGTTCCTGTGTATTTGTAACTTTGTACTTGTATCATACTTATTTTATTGTAAGATTGTAAAGCTCAGTTGTATTAATCCTGGTTGAATGGAAGAGAAGGCGTGGCCTAATGGCCTTAATTCCACCAGGTAAAATAAAACAATTCTAATTCTAATTCTAATATGAAATTAAATTTAGGTAGTTCCTGAAATTTATCTAAAAACCATGTCAGCGTTATTAAATATAATGTTTTAATTGCCTTTATGTTAAATAAATTATTTAAATAAAACATCTAGTAGTTCAGTAAATAACCACGGGCGAAGCAGTGGGCACCTGCTATTTTCATAATATTTCAACAGCGGTGTTGAGTGGCGATATATTATAAATGTTCTTGCAATGGAAGTGCGTCAATTTTAAGAAAATAATGAATTCTGTAAGTCCTAACTTTTCTTTTCGCTTGAGCCTAAATATTTGATCTAAGAATTATTTATTTTGTAGAGACCAAAACAAAAGTGTAGGCTATTTTATATAATTTTAATGGTATTGTGAAATACAGCTTTACTTCTTTTCTTTCTCCCCTTCATACTACTTTAATCCTTTTAATTTCTTCCTCATTTATTTTATTATTCAATTTTGTCCCTTTAATTGTCGGCTAGGAGTTAAAGCACTTAATAACATGTTGGATTGATAGTTTGAAATGTGGTCCTTTTGTTATCTACTCTAAAACTGGAAATTTTAATAAACCAACATTGCTGAAGCTGCATATAAAGCTGAAGTTCTCTTTAGTCATACCTTTACACCAGGCATTAGATACTAAATGAAAAGACAAGTGGAGAAGATAACATCTGCTTCTATGAGGATGTTTCATGGTTGACGTGCTTGTCGTTTGAAAGAGGTGTTTCTGAATAGCGGCTACCATGTATACCAAAATAACTTGCCATGTGTGGATGTGGGAAGGTGTTCTAACTAGCTTCTGTACTCGCAAATGAGATCTGACACGCCATCTTTCGTATGCATATTATTAAAATTTATTTCTGCTACTTGTCTTGCAAACAATTAAGCTCGTACCACTTATGACTGTTCAAAATTCCATTTACAGACATTCTTGTAAATATTGTTTAAAGCCATTTAAGATGCAGTGAACTTGATAACATTGCATGTTCTTCTTATTTTCTTTCTTATAATCATGTAATAGCATTACGATAATGTTAACGTTAGTCCCACATAGGTCTACTTGTGAGAACAACTTTGTGTCTAGATTAAATAAAAATTTTCATGTATACTAACCCCGTACTTCTCGAAAAATATTAACATTGTTTACCTGAATGTATCCCTTATTGGTCTCACTGTAACAATTAGATTATACGAAATATTAATTTGCATTATACGGATTCATTTTGCAGTATAATTAATAGGGCAAGGCATTTAATGACCATAAAATAGTGAAAAAATGCAAAATAAAAAAATCACTTATAACCTAAAAATAGTGAAAAAATGACCCGCAATTTTTTTAAATGACCATAAATTTGCCATTATTACTTATAATTAGGTTTTTAAGTAATGAATTGCTAAAAACAGTTTAATAGATGACAGTGCGTTATGTATGAATTTACAGTATAAAACACACGTATTTTGTTGCTTAGATAGACAGGTATTTGTATAAGTCATTCTGAAATGTCAAATAGCTATTCGCTGCGTAATTGTGTACCTTATACGTAGATTTGATAAAGTAAATAAAAATTACAACCTTATCACCAAGAATAAATAAACTATGCAAAATATGTTGCAAGAACTTTCTCAAATATACGTGTTCGGATTTTTTATCGAGGTTTTTAGGTTGACGAAAAAACCCTTATGTACAATTCATAAATTAATACACAATATTACAATATTTTTCATTTAGCTTCTCAAATATAACTGTTTAAATCACTACGAGTATTGCTAACAGTGTTCAATAAATTTAGATTTCCTAGTTAAGAAAGTAAGTCATAAAAAGGGCGCACAAATTAAACAAGATTAATATAACATAATGTCGTATTACGTGTTTAGAATTTATACGTTTATCATTAGGCACTTGTAATAATTCATTTGTGTGCATCTTTTCCTATTGTTCTGTGATTGTCTTCTGACTGATATTCAGTTTAAACGATTATGATATTGGGTAGCATAGCGGCGATGAGTTATGGAAGGTAAAGAACACCTACATGCCCAGCGATTGCCTTTGCGAATGAGGAAACCACGTTATCCATAATAAATTCAAATCAAATTGCCCGGCCACCAGATTATGGATTTGAATCCATGAAGTCTTACCTCTGCCACCTCGCTCGGATTGGATTTTTAGTGTGTGCATTTATGAGACAGGTATACTGAATTTTTCAGCTATAAATTAATTGAAGTATTTTTGTTGCTAAGGGGAATAAAAGAAAGCGTCATTCATATTTTAAAGGTTTGTTTTATTGTGCAATGAAGTCATGCTTATTTCGTTTCTATCTCAATACCTATTAATTTTTTTTAATAATCTTGCATGACACAAGATGTTCACTTTAATTTTCTCTATAACTTTACCATGCTAAGTTTTATGTAAGTTATCTGCTATTGTAATGGATATGTAAAGTCCCCATAATATTTCAGTTATATTCGGTTTGACAAAACTTCAAACATGTCGTCAGTTCAGAATATAAATAAATGAAATGAACCGCAGCAGCTACACATGTACAAGGACAGACAGACAGACAGACTTCATCCCAAAACTCCTTGTTTTTCATTTTCTGGGCATTGTAAATAATGTTTTCTCGATTTCGATTTTTTGTCACGACCACAATACTTTCTACAACGTATACGCGGAAAAGTAAACAGCAAACTTGTCATAATTATTACAAATTTAGGAAGCTGTGTTCAGATTGTGTGTTAGCCTACATCTTTTCATAAATGGTCTTCAGTCACGATTATAAGAAACGTAATGTGTCACATAAATACGAAATTACTTAATTATTCTTTCTTTCTTTCTTTCAGGTATTGTAAAAACGTTTCATTCAAGTAGCCTACTCGACTTGCAGCACTGTGTTGGTGTAGACAGCAGTAAAGGTATTTATCTAGATAATGAGCTTAGTATAAAAGAATCACAACTAATGTCTTCTAAAATTATTTATTGATCGTGTAAATATTTGATCAGAGCCTTGATCAGTTTCAGTAGTCGTCAATGAATAGAATTTTGAACACGTAGGCTCCCAACGTTTGCTTCAAAATGCTTTTATCGGACCCGTCTGCTTTTCGGTTGAATTCTAAAACATTCTACATGTATTTATATAATTAAACCTGTTTTTATTTAATACAATGGTCATTTAGTTAGAAGTTCAGTTAGACGGGTAATATCCTTCTTTTATCATAGATTATCATAGATCAATTATAAGACATTTGCTTAATGTTGCTTTTTATCTGAGCTCTAAGATGTTATTTCTTAAAATATTTTTTAATCAATTTTGATTTCTATTTAAAATATTTTTATTTTTATGGTTTAGGAAAATGACTTCGCACATTTGTAAGTCGTTGGAAAGTATTGGTAAAGCAGTTACAGGACAATACAGGAAAGAAAATAACAGCGAGGGAAGAAATAGTCGAAACGGCAACAAAGTTCTATGAGAACCTATATCGTAGCACTCTCCCCAACGGCAACAAGGAATTAACACTATTCACTTCCAAACCCATAGAAGAAGTAGCAGAAATACCGACAATACTAAAGGATGAAGTCAGAGCAGCAATAAAAGAGGCAAAAACGGGCAAAGCCCCCGGTGAGGACAACATAAGCAACGAACATCTGAAAGCAGGCGGAGACATATTGGTGAATACCCTAACTAAACTGTTCAATGAAGTAATAGCGACAGAAGTGATACCACGAATAACATCATACTACTACACAAAAAAGGCAGCAAATCAGACATAAACAACTACCGCCCAATTGCATTAATGTCGAACATATACAAGATATTCTCGAAAGTACTCACTAGAAGGATGAACGGAACAATAGAAGAAAACCAACCAGTAGAACAAGCAGGGTTCAGGGCAGGATATTCAACCACCGACCACTTACAGACAATAGCCCAACTTATAGAAAAAACAGAGGAATACAGCCAGACAATATACTTAGCCTTCATAGACTTCCAAAAGGCATTCGATACAGTAGAACATGCACCATTACTAACAGCTCTGAGGAAGCAGGGAATAGAAGAAAAATACATAAGAATACTTGCCAAACTGTACCTGCAAACCACCGCTAGAATACAGATGGACAAGTTGGGAAGGGAGTTTCAGCTACAAAGAGGAGTTAGACAAGGGGATACAATTTCTCCCAAACTTTTCATCTGTATACTCGAAGAGATTTTTAGGAACATCCAAGGGGACTACGGAATCAACATTGACGGTGCGAAGATATCTAATTTACGCTTCGCAGACGATATAGTTCTCATGGCAAACACAGCAGAAGAATTGCAGGCCTTCATGACAGAAGTGAACGAGCTAAGTAACAAAGTAGGACTACAAATGAATGCAAAAAAGACCAAATTAATGACAAACGGCGAAGAGAAAGCCATCTCAATTACGCAACCCGAAACATTGGAATACGTACAAGAGATAGTTTATCTGGGACAAACAATCTCCTTCCAGAAAAGCATGCCCAAGGAAATTACAAGAAGAATATCTACAGCATGGTCAAAGTTCTGGGCGCTGAGATTCATACTGTTAGAAAAATCTTTCAATATAAACATTAAAAGACACATTATGAACACCTGCATACTACCCGCGCTGATATATGGCTCACAAACTTGGAGCACAACTAAAAAAGATAGAAAATCAATCCAAACGTGCCAAAATAGAATGGAAAGGAAAATGCTGGGCATCACATGGAGAGATAGAATAAGGAACGACGTAATACGACGAAGAACACAAATAACAGATGCAGGAAACGACAGCAGGTACCTAAAATGGGGATGGGCCGGACACATAATGAGACAAGATCCTGCTCGCTGGACTCACAGAATAACTTCATGGGAACCAAGGATAGGAAGACGGAAAGTAGGAAGACAGAGAACACGGTGGTCGGATGAACTAAGGGCAACTTTCGGCAACAGATGGACCACCACAGCTAAAGACAGAGGAAAATGGCAACTTCTAGTCAAGACAGCAATCCAAAACAACAACACAGGATGAAGACAGTAAATAGCAAGGAGCAGGAAAGCAGTGCACGACCGAAAAGCGAAGACCTAAACCCACAGTGTATAGTGCTAGAATTATATATAGGACACAAAAAAAAATGATAGACTACATATCGGACCATAAATGATAGACTATAGGCATAAGTAATAATAGGAAGATCCTTCCCGGAATGGCTAACCGGGATTGCGAACACAAGCCACCTCTCCCAGGAGAGAGGCCCGTGCCCCTCGGGGACATTATGGGCTAATACTAATACTAATACTAATACATGAATTTTGCCTTTCTGTTAGATCAGCAAAGAAAATGGCATTTACACTCGTATTTCTAATATTAGAAAACAACTTTTACAGCAGTATTGTTGAGATAACTTACTCCGTATTCTAAAGCCGGGACTGATATATATATATATATATATATATATATATATATATATATATATATAATATAACATACAAAATATAAATTGTAACCTAAGTTACCGCAGTTTCCAAAAAATATCAGTCCCGCAATATATATATATATATATATATATATATATATATATATATATTTGTTTAAAATATATAATTCATATAATACGTATATTTACAATTTATATTTATATTTAGAATGTTTTATATATAACATTCTAATTGTTAAAAAATATTCTAAATTAACATATAACAATTAGAATGTTATATATACAACATTCTAAATATAAATATAAATTGTAAATATACGTATTATATGAATTATATATTTTAAACATATTAATCATGAAAATGTAAATACAAATATGTATAAATATGTACAGTTTTAAAACATAAAAAATATCCCAGCTTTAAGATTGAGATGTCTAAACAGTAACGACTTAACTGAGTGATATAATATCTTTTACTTTGTGCCTACAACAGAAAGGTTTGTTATAACAAAGATGCTGCATTGAGAGAAGGAAGTTTTGATAGAAATAGTAAGGCGGCATTAGATCACAGCCGGGTTTATAAATGACGCTATGCACATGTGTCATTTGGATGTAGGATACAGAGTGTAATGCGTGGAAATACACCAGCCCGCATGCTGTTCTAGCTGACTTGAACTGTTCTATTCATAATATTATTATTACACTGCATATGCACGTGCATACTGTGGTTGCATATTATATTGTTCAACAATTTCTCTATGCAGAACTTAATGCTAATTTTTATAATCACCATCCTCATTTATTGAAATTCTTTGAGCTAATGAAGAGAATGCAAAAACAAAAACAAACAAGAAATGGAGGAAAAAACACACAAATAGGTTAAACCTTGCAGTACAGTAAATAATGTCTTATTAGAAAAAGAAAAGGAGATTGAAGAAAGAAAAATGAAAGGAAGTGAATTAATATTGTTGTGGGTGCATCACAGATGCGATTTCGTGAAGAAAGTGTCTTACAGAAATACAAATAAAAAAAATTGGCATTTATTTATTTCATTACTTTAAACGGTGTTTAAATATAGACTTTAATGACTAGCTTTCACAGTGTTATAATTTTACTGTCTAGAACTGTTTACAATGTTATAATTTTAAACATTGAAGAAAGAAAAAATATTTAACCACACCAACCTTTATTCAAGTTCGTGTCGAGTGGGAAGGAAAATTTTGTCTTTTTAGTAATTCGCATAACTTGTTTTTGTTCAGTTCACGTATCAAATCGTAAGAATTCACAAATCAAAAACCCCCTACAAACCACAACTTTGTAGGAACTCACCTATTCCGAAATATTACCTTATTTGAATTTATGTTGTACAGTTTTCTCGTAAGTTAGATGACCCATATAAATTGTTTTTCCCGAAACGATAGGCTAAAATTAATTGAACATAGCGCTACATTATATACTCATTCGTATTAATGGCATTACAAAATCTGTTTTATTTGTATTAAATATTTCCGTTTATTATTTTTTGTGGAACCTGTTATTACTGTTCATAAAATCACACTTTACATAAATCTAATTAGAAAAGTAACACAGTATAGCGATAGTTTGCCTTACGTGCAACCATTGGGTTCAAACTATTTGAATTTAGAAGTGGTTTGTGAATTCTAACCACAGATTTAAGAAGCAGCTGCATTTATGGTCCTCCTTCAGCGTGTAGGCTCAATGAACTCCACAAGGTTTACAGCGATTTCTCGTTGTAAAAGTAAAAGTAGATGGTCCATTGCACGTCCTTGGCCGGCTTCTTGGAATGCAGCTGTTGTACGGTATATAATTAAATTCTTTACAGGGTTACTGGCCTTTTGTTTTACATATATCCTTCCGGATCCTACATTGCATAACTTAAAAATAGAATTACTGTTAGAAAGTATTGAAATTCTTTGAAACTACACGTAGCTTTTAAAAATATAATTTAGCTTTGTATTAGACACATCGTGTGTTTCTAATATAGGCCTACCTTATCATAATTGTGTGCTATCTCTGATTATTTACACTTTATATACCATGTTTTAAGTTAGTATTTACATTCTGATGAGTAGGCCTGCATAATTATAATACTTCTTCCAATAAGTCAGTACATCTTAAGGAGGTCTTCGGTCTCATACAAGATGTGGCTTTGGTGAATGGCAAATCCAGTACAGTCACGATTTGTAGGAAATTTACAAAAAAAGAAGCATCTTTGGTCTCGTGAGAAGCGATTGCTTCGCGTGGGGCAAGCCTTGCCTTTTAAGTGGAAGCCCCGATGACATTTAAATCTACTCGATTTTGTACCTAGTGGAAGAGGACTTCTGGGTAGCCCAAGAGAAAGGTGGAGGGATGGATTCTTTGAAGATCTACGGCAAATCGGCATACCGGCAGATTTGGTCAGAGCAAGAAACATAACTCAATGGAAAAGGACACGTGATCCCTGAGGCGGATCATTTCAAATAAAATTAAAAATGTAAAGTAATCTTCTTTTAACCTGCCATGTTCTTGTATACGAGTAATATGCCTTTTCCTATACAACCCCTTCCGAAAATTCATGTTGGTGGAGTTCGGGGCAAAAAATAAATTTCTGTTTCCATCCTTCCTGTTTGTCCTAGTAGTACTGTATACTTTATATGAGTTTAGATTGGAACATCTTCTTTAAATTAACTTCATTTACTTATTGGATTTTGATATTTCCTTATAAAATTTTGACCAGTAGGAAATTTGATACGATTTCCTTCTCATACATTTCCAGTGACAGTATAAAACTTCATTTCCAGTGTTCCTGTAACAGTATGAAACATTGTCACTAAGCAGTAGGAGGAAGTGCTAACTTCATTCCTAACAGGTGATATCATCTGAAAGAAAATAATTTCTGCTAGAGTTGCATGAATATGTTTTACCTAGTTTGCTATTCTACAGCACGGAAAAGCGATAGGAATGTATTTTTTTGCCGTGAGGTGGTAAATTGGCGTGAAGTGAGCATGCACACTGCGTAAATAACGTACAGTAACCAAGGTCGTCGGTCCACTGATTTCATGCAGTGTTTGCGGATTTGTTTTGAATTCCTACTTGAAGTAAGCTAAAAGCTTTTACCGGGTATGACGTAGTTTCCCAAGGGGAGGTGCCTCGTGGGGTGTTGGACATTGCTGAAATGGAGAGACCGGTGTAGAGGGAGGGTTCGCAGTGTAACATTAGGATAAATATTTCTGCTTTTAATTCCATGGGAACAAGTATTCAGGTATGTTTTCAAAAATATTTAATTTATTTAATATACTTTTTCAAAGTATCTTTTCATTTAAGTTACGTATGAAATAAATTCCCCTTAATGCTAAAACTGTATTTGGGCCTAAGAGAGATGAAAATGGGGGCTGGAGAAAACTGCATAACGACGAACTTCATTACCTGTACTCTTCACCGGATATAGTAAGAATAATTAAATCACGGAGGATGAAATGAGCTGGGCATGTTGCGCGCATGGGGAGGAAAAGGTTATATCAAAAGTATTGACTGGGAGACCCGAAGGGAGAAGATCACTTGGAAGACCTAGACGTAGGTGCGAGAAGAATATTGGGATAGATTTAAGGGAAGTAGGATTTGCGAGGGATGGTTGGATAGAGTTAGCACAAAATAGGGTTGAATGGCGGGCTCAGGTAAGCGCGGCAATGAACCTTCAGGTTCCATAAAATAGGTAATATTCCTTTAGCTTGCTTAGGAATTAGGATTGCCATTGAGTATGTAAGTAATGCTTAAACAAGGGGTGTGTATATATATAGGCTATACACACTATATATATATATATATATATATTTTTTTTTTTTTCACAGTCAACGTTGAACAGTCGAAAGTTATAAAATGTTTTGTTGGGAATAACATCAAATTTATTACATTGACATTGTATTCAGACTATATTAGGGTCAACGTATTTGATTACTTAAAATGATAGAACACAATTCAAACGTAATGAAATCTACATGAAAAATGTTTGTGAAAGATTTAGTTACTCTAAGTAATAAGAGAACTAAGATATTTGAATTTCCAGTAGTTATGTCGTATTTCTTTAAGTATCATTAGTCATTACTAGGGCTCGGACTTTTAGGCTTTTATAAAAGGTATTTTAGCCTTTTATTTTCGTAAAATAACCCTTTTAGTCTTTTTAAGCAAACGATATTAGCCATCTTAATAAAATATAATAATGGACACTAATATCATAGCGCTTGCATGCTCATATTAATACCGAAAATTGTAAATTATGATTTTGACACGGTTATTCTCGTTTTTCACAAAATAAACAAGTAACTATTCCTTATGCAGGTACTCTTACACTTTCTCTCTTGATACTGTCATCCTAGACGACATTGAGTTGAACGAAACGCTGTTGCTATTAATTTCAACCCGACAAAAATTGTCTCTCCGCAAAATTTCTCAACTGACAAACAAAAAAGGCAAAAAAGTAGCCTAAATTAGATATTTTAGGTTTTTTATCCCGTTTAGGTACATTTAGGTTGTTATACCCCATTTAGGTATTTTTAGGTGCCACAGAATTAATGTGGGTGAATCCTATGGGCATGATTCGAAAAAGTGTGTGATCGCTTTTTGTTTTGGAAGTAAGGAAAAAAATAGGTAAAAACCTAAGAATCCGGTCCCTAGTAATGAGTAAAGACTAAAAGTAAGATTTTCCCTTCCGAATATTCTCTTTAAAAATGTACGAAAAACTGTCAAAAACAATATAAATCCCTCAAAAGCATTCACAGCTGACTTTCTGTCAAAATATATTTTTATAGGGTAATTTTTAGTGTCTATATCTTATTTTGAGTTCATTTTAACCTGTAGTGCCTATTTTCTTTACTCCAAAACCTGTTTTAGGTTTACAGAAATGTTACATGTAATATCGCGGGGTCTGTTGATACAAGAATTAGAATTGTTTTATTTTACCTGGTGGAATTAAGGCCATTAGGCCTTCTCTTCCATTCAACCAGGATTATTACAACTGAACTTTGCAATAATGCAATAGAAAGAATGATAAGAGTACAATATAGTTACAGATACACAGAAACACGATTATACTATTATCATTTAATGCTTAAGAACTAGTTCTCTAGAGATAACACGATACACAAAAACCAATATGTTAAATAGTTTACTACTTACTAAGATTTTAATTATTACTAAGATTTTAACTATTTCTAAGAAATGTAATATGCAAGAAAAATGAAAAATTGTGGATAGTTGGAAACGCTTACAGTAGTTAGGTATGTGATGATTTATTGTTATTATTAATGTGTATCACCAAGAAGTACGTGTAGAGACAGATCGAAACGACTAAACCTATAAGAAAGCTGGCCAGCTCTGCCAGCCAAGGTACCTGAATAGATTTTGTTACTCTTATAAGAATGAATCTTATCCGATAAATATCCTAAATTCTGTATCTATGGTTCAAAGGGAATACAGTACATATTATGAATAAGAATTGTCTCGAGTTTATAAGTGGAGTGTGCATAGTGTAAATGCATTGGATTGAATTCAGGCAAGCGAGGATGACGGGAGGGTTGGCGGGCGCGCTGTGACGTCTCATTTCCTCATTGTGTATGTGGTGTATGAGATAGCAGAGTGCATTGTTACTGTTCTAATCCATTCCAGCCACGTACCAGCATTATCTTGTTTCTTGTCGCGCCACACCACTCCACTGGTCCATTTCACATCACTTCAGTTTGTATTGGTGCACCACGAACCCGCCAGGTATAGCGCCACAAAATCATCTTCCTCCATCGAAGTGCACAAAAAGTATCATGTCCCATTTTCAAGGTCATACAGATGTTATATCTTTAATGGCACATATTTCAAGAGTAGTTTAATAATATTCGCCAATTAAAGTGAATTTACCTTAACTTCGAGTGCAGGCTACTAATGTCAGAGACCTATAATATAGGCCTATAGCGAAAATCTGCTATTACAATTAACACTTTTTTATTATCAAAGTTTTATGACATTGTAATAAATTTGAAAAAACAACTCAATTATTGCCTATTTATTTATTTAAATATGTATTATTTATCTATGATTTGTGTAATAACACCGCAGATGCTTACAAACTAGTGTCCAAAACGAGTCTGTAGTAAGCTACGTATAATTTTGCAGTAACATAAGAATACCAAATTAACCCTGCAGTGCTCGCACGCTGTTTTATGACGTAGAAGCTCGCGCGGCGTCTGAGAGACGCCGTTCATTTTTTTACGTTGTTTTTATTGTTTTATGTTGTTTTGAGTGTTCATTTTGTTTATTGAGGGTTGTCATAGTTTATTTAATATTATTGAATATGTTTTGCATACATTGCTTAGTTAAAAATATGTGTATTAAGTCAATTTACTGAAAATGAGCATTTAACTAATCATATTGGACACAATTCACTATTAGCACATTATGATTTTAATTAATTAACAATAAAACAATGTTATTAGGCATGTAACCATTTCTAAATAATTTTCAAATATTATTGTCCTAAGACTGTGTAGGTATAACAACTTTTACTACTAGTTACTGATCTCTTCTTATTCCATTTAGAAACTTTGTCCCGGCCTACGAAATATTTTGGCCTAACACATTCACTATAATCATTATCATCATCTGCTTCTTGTTCATGTCCGTAAACTCACTTCTAGACTCCGCAATGTCTTCTTTAGGATCACTATCGCAATCAAGTTCAACATAATCATCTTCTTCTTCTAGCAACTTTGCACTATCTTCCAATCATTTGGATCAGAAAGATTACGATATTTCTTTTCCTTTCCACTCATTGCCAAGCCTAAATATAAATAATTTCCATCAGAAAAGATTGGTATTGTAGGTTTATTATCACTAGTTTCTGCAAGAAACTTGTTTTAAACCAGTAACTTACCTTGTAACAGTAAAGCTCGCGCGGCGTCTCACAGACGCCATTCACATTTTCGCAACAATAACTTCACTCCACCATTGATAGGTGTAAACTAGAGGGTTGCCGGTTGGATATGTTATTTAAGAGTAGTTGACCGAAAGGTAGATGGCAGGTCAGCACAATGGCCTCATAGGTATTCTAGATATGGTGAAATAAATCTGGTCTGGCGTCTATCAGACGCCACGCGAGCACTGCAGGGTTAAGAATAACAGAAAGATAGAATAGTAAGAAATATAAAGAAAAAAATAGTTGTTTGGGTGGTTGAACTGAATATAATTCCTGGAGTGAAACTGATAAAATTTGAATATGAAGTTAGTTATGTTATAAGAAAAAGATTCCGCTGTATGATTTACTTTATCAATTTGGAACCCTCATGAAGCGTGAATTTACTGTAACAGTGAGTTATTGTTTAATTGCTAGGTGCACATAGAGAATTCTAATCGATTGAATACGCTTAACGTAGGCTATTGAAATTGTCATGAAAATGGAGATTCAGATCGATTTGCGTCTTAAGGCCTGTACACCTAAAAAGTGGGATCGGGATCAGATTAAGATCGTATTCAACGCCATTAAAACACTAAAACTGAACTAAACTAAACTCCGTGGCGCTACATCCCTGGAGGGACTTGGCCTACCACCCGACCGCTGCGTCATCTCTCGTAGGCAGATGGCAGGATTGGGGGCATGTGGTCAGCATGCCGACACCCACGGCCGTTATTGGTGGTTTTCTTGACCGCATTAAAACACTAGCGTTTTCAAATAGATCTCGGTGCGCTAAGCGGATGTTTCATTGGTCGTCGCGAGTTAGCGCGATAAATTTCATTTACTTGTGCGATGTAATTTAACCGTAGCAATACCAATATATTTTTTGTTAGTACTTTGACAAGGGGAGTAGAAGTTCTGGGGTCCAAAAAGAATTCATTACATTTATTCAAATGAGCTTCTATTGCTATTATAGGCTTTAATTATTGATAATTGTTTTACAAGTCTGTAAATATCACAAAGAAATCTGGCGGTATTTTATGCAGCGGTATTAGTAGACTATTTAAGATTGCACTGTTCCTTGCTAATGTCCTCATAGCGTGTTTCTGATATACAGCAACACTGTTTAAAATAAAAGAACCACTTCAAAGGTGTGGAAGAAAACGCTGTTCGATTTGAATTGATAAGTCTATGGTACATTTTATATGGACCGCCTGCGTGGTCTCCTGGTCGCGTGGTCGCTGGCTACGGTTCAGTAGGCCCGGGTTCTCTCCCCGGTACCTCCATTTTTCTGAGATAGGGAGATCTTGAACGGGGTGCACTCAGCCTCGTGATACAATCTGAGGAGTTACCTAATTGAGAAGTAGCGGCACCGGTCATGGAAGCCATCATTAACGGCAGTGGGAGACGGCATGCTGACCACTTGCCCTTCAATCCTGCATCTGCCTTTGGTTGATAACGCAGCGGTCGGATGATAGGCCATGTCCCTCCAGGGATGTAGAACCGAGGAGTTTATTTTAGTTACGTTTTGTTTGACAGTAGCTGGAGTACTCATAGCCTATGTAATCGAATTACTTGAGTCTCTTCCATTCGACTGTCTAAAATGTCAAGATAAATACGATTTGTTCTGATGTACAATAGTTTGTATTTAAGTATTCTACTGTGTACTGAATATTCATTCTCCATCTATTTTCATTCTTACGATAATACAGGATACAGCCGATCGTCCTCCTAGAAATATTTCAATATTCAGACAAGCAAGGAACTCGTGTTTTATTTGATATATTTGAGAATGTGAATCAATGTCGTTTAGGCAGGTCCTCTTGCTGAGCCGGGCCCCTTGCCAAGCTTCGGAAACAGGTAATTCAATTACATGAAGGCTGGCTGCACTCAAGAACATATTCCTTCTATGTAGAGAGCTCACAGGCTTCTGTGGTTTGTTGCCTTTGATGCCAAGTTTCGCTACTACAATCGGTTTTCCCATTCTCAGGTATTTTCAAGGCAGTATTTGTATAACCCCGAAATTGAATAAATATAAAGTGGGCCTTATCCTCTAGAGAAGGCGGTGGATTTGGTAGTCTCGTGTAATGCAGTACCACAAAACCACAACGCTATGCTCAAGAAAGGACCAGGCTTGTAGACAGGCTATACGATATTGTATTTTAATACTGCATCTCTTCCTGATGCTAACAGATAAAACTAAAGACGTGTCGCAGCAGGGGATACTTGTATACTCGTTTTATTTTCTCTGTGCATATCATCGTTATTTATGTTTCAATTTTTGATGGAAATTCTTATACGTATTAGGTGTTTCTTTTAGAATTGGTTATGCTACATTATATTGTCAGAGATTCGTTGGATGATTGCTGCCATCACTTGTAATAATTTCCATTGATTTTAGCGTAGAGAGGCCCATTGTGGATCGGATTCCGAAGTTAAGCTGTGGGTCCTGGTTATTATAGTAGTTTCTGTAGTCTTCTTTCACAAACGTAGTAATTTCTGTCCTAAGTCACCACTCCACCATCCTAATAACTAATAAGCTATGTCCAATTGGATTCCAGTTGTTCCTTGGATTCAAATTTTTGTACATATGCCGATTAGTTCAATGAACAACCATTTTTTAAGTGAGTGCCTATGCTTCTTTCCGTGGCGAAAATAGAAAAAAAATTATGGCTTCTGAGTATTTTACGCTTTTGTGAACTGCCATTTCATTCAGCTCAAAACCAGTGGTTAGTAATTCACGGTATTTCTACGAGTTACTTTAATGGTTTACTGTTAGCATATTTAAAAGTTGACTTTACACTGCGTTTTCTCTTTTAACTTAAAATTATATATTAAACATTGAGACTTAAAATTGAGGTAAACTTAGGAAACTTGGAGAATATTATATTCTCATGTAGGCTGATGTTAGAAACATTCTGTGGATTCATGAATACATACCTGCATTGTAATACAATACCTCATTGAGTGAACATAAGATTGCTTCTCCTTTTCATTGCTGCTTTGAAGAGCGCACTGTTTATACTGTAGACTTGTAATATAATTTGATACTACTATTAGGCCTATCTAATTTCCCTATTGTAAAACTGCTTTTATTCACGAACTTGGATACTTTTTCTCCTTTCGTCTTGATAATTTTTTTGACTAATCGACAGATAAGGGCGACACATAGGCCTACTCTTTTATGTATATTGAGTATGGACTGGGACCTTTAGCCTATAATAAATTGTAGAACACTAATATTTAAAAGTAATGTCAGTTCTTTAAATTACTTATTACTTACTTCTTTCTGAATCCAACTTATAGCTCTCGACATCTAATTTGCTCGTAACTCACACATTTATAGACTCTGTAAATACAGGAAGCGAACATAGCTCTGAGTTCTTTTTGACTGTACCTTTGACTGTACCTTTTCTCTGCAATTTTATTTTAATTTTCCATTTTGTTTCCAGTTTTATTTGCTTTATGATTAATTGTCTATTACCTGCATTTAGTTTATTTCCTCCCTCTTAAATGCATTTCTTACCTGTCTTTCCATTTGAATAATTAATTCTTTTCCTTTAAAGTACAGAGTGAAGTGGTCGAGCGATAACGTCCCTGCTCACATTCGAAAGGTCACAAGTTGAAATCCAAGACTGCCATTTAATTGAAATAAGCCTAGGGTTTCATTCTTTATTGAATTGAGTAATTTTCATATTTCTTGTAAGGATGTGTTAGATCTTGAAATATTTTTACGTATTTTTACTGGGTCCTGTTTACACATCAGCATTCATAAATAAAATATGAAACATAAAACTGTATTAAAAACAATGCTGGTCACAAACTTTAAAAGAATCACTTGTTTATAAAGCTGGTGGTGAGTTCTCTTTTTCTAAGATGGATCTCAGATCTGTCGTATATTTACAAAAATGCATTTCGGCACATATGAAGTGCCATCTTCAGTAATTTTTCGAGGATGTGCCAGTACGTTTTTGAGGAGTTACCGAGTCGTCACTTAGCCTATTTAATTATTATACAGAGAATTATCACGATAACTTATAAAAAAGAACTGAAAATAAATTAAATTTTTGATAAGTTTGTACGTATGACGGTAAGACGATTATCAGGGTAACTAAAAAGCTGAGGATGGCATCTCATTTGCATCGCGGATATGAATCTTTATGAATAAACGACACGCTATCTCAAAGTTTGTGGCCAACATTGTGTTTAATGTACTTGTGTATGTGTTATGTTTTATTTATAAATGCTGATATGGGAATTTGACCCCGATAAAATAAAGTTCCTAAAAGTATAAGGTTGTGTTTTTATCAAGATTTTAACACTGAGTTAAATACAGAATTAGATTTTTATGTTCATTGTTACTCTCTCTTCGACACTTTTAATGCTTGCTTCACCTATCTTGTTCTGTTTTGATTTCGAAGCATTTGTGTAATTTGGTCCTTTTGTTCAGTCAGCATTTTTGTTTTATTTGTTCCTGCTTCTTACTCCTTGCTATTAATTCTACTAATGGCAAAAAAAAAAAATCATTAATTGAAATAACTTTACTAATTTACCAACGGATAAAACTTCCATAGGACTTCATTTTCTTCAATTGTGAATCATAGTGTACTGCACATATTGCATTCGTAGTTTTCTTATCGTTGGAGAAGCCTCTTGAGGAAGAATGGATCGTTAAGCGATATAAACAGACGCATACAACACGGGGAATTTTAAGTAAGTGACGCAAGAGGAATCCGTTTTGGAATATATTCATTGGAATGTTTTCATTCCCCCTGTAACATGCAGACCTGCATTAGTGTCACAGCATCCTATACAAACCTGGGCTCTATTGTGTTTTTCTATGCGGCCTTTTGGAATCCTGCAGCAGCTCTTTTCTTATCGGCTCAAGAAATATATATTTCTTTTCTAAGATATCTGGTTGAAAGGGAGGATTTTATTCTTTCTTTTTTTTTTTATCCCCTTTGGGTACGGTTCGTTCTCCTGTGCACATCACCCCAGCCCTGTCTTTCTCTGCCCGTAACTCTTGTGGCAGTGACTGGTTGGGTCTCAATGGTGGGTGGGACACAAGGGTTGGACATAGTGGAACCCTGATACTTACTGAATTGGTTTCGTGCATATCTATACTAAGTTCAATAGAAAGGGCGAGGTCACACATCGCATAAAAGAGAAATTTGGATATATTTTTTCCTTAAGGAAGGCAGTGTTTCGTAAATCGAGCTCAACTCATAAATATCATTTATCAAAGCTCTCGAAGGAGGATCGGAGGGGGGAGAAATGATCAAGTTGCAGACCTACCTGAAACGGAACGGCTACTAATGGGTTCTTGAAATGAATCGTAAATCTGTGAATTGGGAGGAGGGTCAACTAGTTTAGTATCCGTAAATGAAGAAATGTCGCAGATGATGTCCAAACGAAAACTCGCCGTTTCAGGTGGGTTTGAACCAGAAAATGTTATTCACTAACAAACCAACTCACTACTCGATCTAGACCATTGAATATTTGAACAGAAACTGTTATTTACCAAATATTTTTTTCTAGCAAAAAAATGATTTGCAATGAGGATGGTAGGCTACACTAGATTTAACAGGGATCTAGCCTAAGTCTGTTTAATAATTAACATTTATGAACCATAGTTTTGTGAAAACATCTACCAAAACCTCCTGATGTTTCGCGAACGTCAACGCTGTGCAAGCGGTCAATATATACGAGGGCGAATCAAAAAGTAAGTTACATTTCCAAGTTATGGTCGTTTATGAAACCACCTACACATAGGCAATGCGGCTATGACAACATACAATGTACGTTCACTTTTCCACATAGTCCCTAAGAGAATGTAAACATTTCTCAACCAACGGTCAACCAACTTTTTGATTCCGGATGCGTAGAAATCACCTCCAGCCTTATGTAAAGACACAGACAGCATTTGAAAGTACAGGAATGATGGAAACCGGAAAGAAAGGGAGAAAAGAGAGGATACAAGAGATTTAAGGAGAGAACGGAAGGAGTAAGAAGGATTGAGAGAGGAACTGCTGCAGCAATTCAAGGTAGAGGTATGGCAACATCCACCATACAGCCCAGACTTAGTGCCATGCGATTATCATGTGTTCGGTAAGCTGAAAAAGAATCTCGGTGGACGACGATTCCGAAACGATGAGGAGGTGAAAGCAGCTGTCTCCAGGTGGTTACATAGCGCTGGAGGAGATTTCTACGCATCCGGAATTGAAAAGTTGGTTGACCGTTCCGAGAAATGTTTACAGTCTCTTGGGGACTATGTGGATAAGTAAACTTACACTGTATGTTGTCATAGACGTGTTGCCTATGTGTAGGTGGTTTCATAAATGACCATAACTTGGAAGTGTAACTTACTTTTTGATTCGCCCTCGTACATGGAATAATTAATTTAATATGTACAGTATTGTATTTTCAACTTCGCTCATTTCGACTGAATCTAAATACATAGAAAATTATACAGCATTAAATGAGTATGTGTAACAGCTTTCATAATATTGCTTAATTTACGTTAGAAGATGTATAGTAAACTACTGCATAATATTACCTAATATACCTATCACTCATAGCTACATTCAATTCACACTCTGTAAGGATCATGAAAGGTGTATAGAAATAATTAACAAGTGATAAAATATGAGTAAGTTGGTGTAAAATATATTTTTGTAGGCAGCTGTGTTTCGGATAATATCAACCCACGCCACACTAATAATATTATAATTACGAATTGCTAATCTCTAGTACCGTATTTATAACAAGTAGCGGACACGCCTCTAACGTCAAAAAGTTTGAGTGTCACCGCAGTAGATACATTCGATTGTTGACCCTCTAGAGATAGTCTCTTGAAGTCTCTTCTACGAGAAGATGTCGTTAATCTAGTAGTTTATATTCTTGCCATGTTGTTTCTTGTTGTGATACAAGATAACAAACATACAGCTCCAACACGTTTAATCGTATGTAAGATATCAGTCCTCCTAAAATTTATTCCTTATCGCTTCACTTCATGCTGTCATAGCTACAGGTACAAACTCAAGTCTTATACCTTGTATTAATGAATAGTGTTTCCTATTATAAGCCTGAAATCCTGAGAACAGATCTTCTATAAACAATATTATTATTTCTAACTATACCTATTGTAAGTTGATGATTTCTTACTTGTATTAGGCAAAGAAGAACATTTTTGACGTCTCTATTTCCATTATTTTGGACTACATTATTATGCAAAGCAAGAATAAAAAAAAGTGTGTTCTTCTCGACACTCATTAATAAAACTCAACACATAATTATGTAATTCTCATTATACATGTCACATTAGACTCGCATTCGGGAGGTCCCAGGTTCAAGTCCTGTGGCCGGCCAATTTGACATGGGGTTTTTTTCATGGTTTCCCCAGTCGCAAAGGCAAATGTCGAATTGGATATTTACATACCATGAATCATCCTCACCATTTCATCCTGTATCATATCCATTTAAATTAATATCAGTTGAAATTTACTCCATAAAATACTAACAACAGAAAATAATTGACAATCAATAGTTCTGTGGCCTACCCTACTGTATAGACACAGATCGCGAACTCCTGATATGGCATCGTAGCTAAATGAAATATAAATACAGCAGAAAAAATATTGCATGTTATTTGTTCACTGTTGTAGTCGTCAATTTAGCGATATAACCAACCTCTTCAGTAGCCTGTGCTAGCATACGCAGTATACAATTATTATTATTAAGTGCCAGAATAGTACTTTATGAAATTGTGTTTGGGACGGGAAAATGTCAATTTTGTGGGGGACGGGAAAATGTCTGTCCGTGTGTCTGTACGCGCGATAACTCAAATACGCTTTAGGTCTATCGGATTTTCATGAAACTTGGTATACGCATTTATAACGTCCCCGGGAAGCCTATTGATATTGGACCAAATCGGTTGACCGGTACCGGAGTAGGCCGAATTTAGTGCCTATTTTATGGTAATTTTAGAAAGAATTTATCAAATGCAAATCAGTTCTGATGGCAAAATATCATTTTACAGTGTTCATATACGGCTTTGGAAGTTGTAATCCAAGTACCTTTGACAAATGGTACTACCCACACATTCCTTCGCACATGCTTATTAAAATTCAGACATTTGTTTTTTCCGTAAGCCCTGCTTAATGAATCGATCTGGAACTTAACTCGGAAATCGAAAAAAAAATATATATAGGCCTATATATTTTCTGCATATCATAAGTGCAATTATCACTGATTAAACAAAAGCATTCTGGCACTTAGTTATATCAGTTTACCTGATTTTATTATTATTAAGTTATATTATTTTTATTATTACTATTTAAGATAATCGCAAACAATATTGTTGTCAAAATAAAGCTCAGTCTCACTGAAGTCGCATATCACAGACAACGCTTATAAATTTACTTCAAAATATTAATAGGCAGTACAGTAATTTCCTTCTTAACTTAGCCTAACTTCAATTAACCAAAGTCGGCTTAGCGGAAAAATGCTTTGAATGTCATTGCTCTGGTGTAGCTAGGCCTGTAGTTTAGCTAAGGCCAGTGCTGTAATACACCTCTTTACAGAATTTCGCTTAACCATAAAATGTCGTAACCCAGGTGGAGAGAAAAAGAAAATAGTATTTTCCGGACTAATCTTTATGAAAAGTATTTTAAAATACATACTAAATTACTTAAAAATCTAAATCAGTACTGGAATATAATGTTCTGAAAGTGTCATGGCAAATACTGTGGTAGCTGTCGTTTACAATATATTATAATTTGTACTTTCAATATTTGTATTTTCCAACAAAGCTCAATTACTGTTATACTGTAATTTAAACTATCACTATATTTTATAAAATGGTGCCATCCTGTGCTTAACGCTGAAGTGATTCATACCTAGAATCTTGCGAGAAGTCTCATCACTATCCTCAGGTAGTTCTTTACAATCATTATATTGGTTAAGATGGAGTTACTTGTATCAGATACTGTTGTACGCGTTTCATTTTCTGTAGATTATTAGATTTTATGTTATCGAAAGAATTCCATTAGTTTCACTACTTACGCTATATGTTAGCGTTTACTGTCTTTTTTAATAAGTTATTAAATTTGCACACACTGCCATTTGCATTTACAAAGGGATCATTTTGCTGATGATCTAGGGCGAAAAAATGTAAAATATGGTTACGTTCGGGCACCGCCATTATTGTGTTGTTTATGAATATTATAATATATGAATGGATATATGGTAAGAGGGGACAGATAATGCTTGACAGAAATTATTTGGACTGTGACTTGTTTGCGTTAAACATCACATTGCTAGGGATCCGGTTGTGTTTTGTCACATGCTGTTGGATTGGCACCCTATTTGGTCAATGGTGTCTGCCATATCAATACTATTATGACATTTATCGCAGTATGAATAATGATTATTAATTTGGATTCCCATTATCTGCGATCATAGTGCATGAAGCGGTGTGATAAGCTAATTATTGTTTGGTAGTATGGTCTAGCTTGCAAATCATACATTGTTTCATTCGAACCAATTGTCAATTGTCACAAAAACGAATTGGCTTAACATTGAATCATGAGTACTTTAACAGTCAATGGTAGTCTAAGGGATTTTAACAGATCTCGCAATTGTACACTCTATACCAAAATATATGTCTGTTTTATAATCGTTAACAAAAATGTCTGTTGCAAACATTCACGCTTTTGCAGTATAAAGCCTGCCTTTTTAAGGGATTTTTTAAGCGGTTATGTTTTAGACGGTACATTGTTTTTGAAGCGTGCTTGTTAGAAGGATGTAAAGTTACCGGAGAATACTTAACTATCTTCAACCAAAGCTTTAGCCTAGAAACCTGCTCACTACTTATTTTATGTATATGTTTATGTAACTATTTAATAATTCAAATATTTATTTATGGCATATACTGTAGCAATGAAAGTGGAATATCATTTGTTTACATCCATATTGATATAATTTTAGAAACAAATAATTTATATTTTTCTTGGTGACCTGTAAACTGAAGGGGGTAGCCAAGGTTTAAGCTATGAATTGAAAAATTTTAACAGTTTCCGTAATCTAATTTAAATCTGAATAGCCTATTTAAGGTAATTTTTATAACAAATAATACTCTGGCTCATTTTTAATGTTTTCTTAATCCATGAACTGTTTCAAGATTGGTTAAAAAATTTTACTCATTAGGATGAATGATTGAGTGTAAGGTAAAATTGAACCTCCGCCGGAAGGAAGTGAAGAAAAAGTGACAGGCTTTGACCCATCTTGCATCTTTTCGGTATGGAATTATTGTGAGTAAATAATTTTAAAGTATATAATTAGTTTTAATCATTGGCATTCTGTCAGATCTAAAATTCATTTTAGACCGGTTGATAGAGTAGGCTTAATTTCTTCTGGTTACTTGTGAAGGCATTCATAGTGATAGAAGGTAACCAACATCCAACAAAAGCGATTTGAACTTCATGTATCTAGCTTGATTTTATAGATCTGTTGCCACTATTAAACTTCCAACCCTCCTAGATCAGTACGGGTATCTGTTAAGTTCTGTTTATGGTAGGCCTGATGTACATGGAATATTATATCAGTTAGGCCTGTCGTTCTGAAATGTTCAATTTCGGATTTCTCTCTTTGTTTTATTTGTAACAAAACATTCATAAGAATTATATTTAACTAGTGTACGTTTTTAGGTGGTAAAAATGTGAAAAAAGGCATATGGATATTTAACTAATAAGGCATTTTCTAAACTAATTAAGGCACAAAATTAGTAACAATTTCACATAAAATAGAATAAACAGTCTATAAAATTTTTAAATAAAAGTAGTGGAGCTTTACGAAATTAGGAAAAAAGTTAATCTCTATTTTAGATCAAATATTGCTAACATTCTTGTGGCTCAAAGTCAGGTTTATGGGCACAGGTAGTAGCTAATACGTGCTTTAGTAGGTGAGTAGCATTTTTACGTTATTGCTGGTATTTTATGGAAAAGTACCTCAGTATGGAATATATACTACCCGTCGTCTCAATCATTCCGAAGCTTTATCGCCTGGAATAATTACCAATCAATTACTCGTAAAGCATTCATGATATAAAGGTGGTAGGATGCTTAATTTATAATAAAATTAAAATATTTCACTAAGTCTTTACCGCTGGAAGTTTCTCCGGGTCACAAAAAGGGGGAAAAAACTGTCGCATAGTGAAAATTGCTTCACCCTCCATGAATTTCGTGCAATTGGCGATATTTATAAAATGATATAAAAACATTTTGTCCCGCTTTTCTAGAGGGCTCTCTTTTAACAACCATTAGGGTTGTTCTGTGTAGGTTATTTCTGGTAAAATTTCACAGTCATACGACCAAGGATTAATAAAATGTTGCGTGTTTAATCATAAGGTATTTAAAGTGCGAGTGCTCCTTAGAATTGCCCCAGGATGTGCCAGGGTTGAGCGTCAGCGCCAATCAGTGAATACTGGAGAGATCCTCCACTTCCTCTGTATCAAGCGGAGAGGCAAATTGCCGAGGTTTTAAGAGCATACTAACGGGCTATGGCTGGACATATAAATCATTGAAAGGGAAGTTGCTGGATTTTGTAATTTTACAGGCAGTACTCTCAATCTTAGAGTCACGCTTGCCATTTGACCGAAGGTTTCAGAAGGAAGAGTTTTATGGAATTGGAAGGACTGTAGACCCCCTGGCTTGTCTGCCTCGGTGGTGTAGGAGAAGCGAGACCGTCCCTAGATGCGAAGGTCGCGGGATCAAACCTGGCCGCGGCCGATGGGGTTTTCAGGAAGTAAAAATTCTGGCCTCCGGGAGGGATTTTAAGTTGCGGGCCCGTGTCGTGGATTTACGCATGTAAAAGAACTCCAAGCCTATACTAGAGTCTCTGGACAAAATTCCGCTGCTCTTTCACGTCCAAATAATAACTTAGTTTCCGGAGGGAGGGTTATCAGGCGTTGGGCTGTCCCGTTGTCCTCTCTCTAAAAGTAAGCGTAACAAAATTAATCTAGGTACTGAAACCTCCAATTGGAGGCCCTGTGCCCCACCGTATGGGGTTAAGTAGACTCACTGGTTATAGAATCTTTATACAGGGCTGCGCAATTACCTCCGCTCCATTTTTGCATTATTAAATGGTGTTATAGTTATGCTAATGAGCCTTCACTCTTCGTTTCTATTTGTCTTTCGGTGTAAAATATTATGCCAGTAGTGCCTCGATCACTTAGTCTCAGATCCTCCCTCCCCCCGTTTTAATATGGCACTAGTGTAAGTTCCTTTTGGAGCATGTGAGTATATAATGAAAAGCACAGGTAAGATTATTAAATTAATTTCCTCCGTCATTATCGCCAAGGAGTTATCTACATCTGAGTCTTTTATTTAAATTTTTGAATAGGCCTACACACATTGGCGAGTATTGGAAACTGTGATAACGCTTTGAGTCCATTTCAGGTAATTTGGTTTTAGCGTGTGATGTTTTATTGTGTACTCTGAGGTGCGTAATGACATTGCTTTCAGCACGTTCTCACTGAAATTCAATTTAATACAACGGAGCTCTCTCCCAGCTTGCGTCAACACCGTCTACCCACTCCTATTGTGTAAGCACATCCACGGTTAAGATCAGAAGAGCTTGTGAGGCTCGTATGCTACTGTCCTTGAGTTGACATGTAAAGGCCGACACTTATATGTGTTTGTACGTTTGTTTTCCATTATGTTATACCACTCTACCAAGCACAGTGTAAAGATTTGTCACTTCTTAAAGTACAGCAGTCCTGAAAACTCGACTCAAAGTGGATTTGGGGTGTAAGGTTACATAAAGTGTTGAGATTTATGCAAGTCGTAATATTATATTTATTTAACCTATTTCTTCAAAGGTTACCTTATCCTTAAAAGAGTTGACTATCGTAGAGGGAGTCTTTACATCCTTAAAGAGTACCAGGTAATCTATCAGTGTTCTGCATTATTCTTAATCCTTCCATTTTATTTATTCCAGGTTATGTTGGCATTTCAAAAGTCTACTTGCAATCAATGGAGCTGAACCCATAATAGGCCAGTGCAGTGTTCTAGGCAGAACGCCAAGGAAATTAGACCGCAGAAAACTCTGCCCATTATCTAAAAGCAATCACAAATTTGCATTCGACGTAGATTCACAGATAATCCTGAAATATTTTTCATCCAATGAATCTATCAACCCGGTTGTAATCACGATTAGAAGAACAATCGAGCATTATTTGTAACAAAACGATGAGGTTCCACTAAATCTTATGACACATTTCCCGCTTTAGCATTAACTTTTTTGTTGAACTCCACAAAGCATAAGTGAACGATAATTAATTAATAAGCTCAATTGATAAAATGAAATTTTGATAAAAGTCAACTCCACAAAGCATAAGTGAATTATAATTAATAGGTTATCACTATCTACTTGCAGTAGTATAAGCATAAACTTAAAACAAATCTACAGACACCACTGGAATAGCTTGTATTTATAAAAATCTCGAATAGACATTATCCGAACAAAGCAACATTATAACACATTATGTGGACATTTCCTTCAGTGCCTCCAAAAATCGTCAAAATTTCACCATTGCAACACTAATTTTAAGAAAAGACCAGTTAACAGTGCAGTTCTTCTTTTCACCTCATGTAAAATACCAGAAAAAATATATCAGCATCGTGGGCAGCGAAATGTTCACTTGTGCAAAATGTTTCTCATCACTATGGACAAGTTTAATCACGAGATGGAACAGACTCTGACTGAATAACTGTAAACATTTATTTCCTCCTAACATATTATGTGTTAAATATGCGGCGATAAAGCCTATAGGCCTAACACTTGCAACACAGTTAATATTGCTGTACAGGCTAAATTCTTTTTCCAAAAACGATAATTTTTCTATATGTTCGGCACTGACTTAAACGAAAACGAGAAGATTGGTTCCGTTGATTTTATTTGCTAGTATTAAAAAAGCTTCAAGTTTTAGACTGTGAAATCTCGCGATCAAGTTTTCGGAGTCTTTATTATTTATTGCCCATTCACATGTTTGGCCCACGTCACATGCCCTGCTGTTTAATTGTTTTTAGGTATGTTTTTTCAGGTGGTTTGCGATATTTTAAATATAGGCCTAGTATCGCTGCTCTATCACCTGAGAACTGGATTTTCACTACAAGCCGACGCGTAAGGACCGAGTTTCTCCCATCCCATCTGAGTGAAACACAAGTGAATGTTTTATTTATGTATGCCAAATATTGTCAAACACGGGACCAATAGCTAACTAGGGCCCCACCATGAACGCCTCACGTGCTTCAATTTAGCAAGAAACTTTTGGATGTGATACATCCAATTTCTGGTTTGGAAGAAGACCGCAAAAGTGAAAATCAGAATTTTATGTCACCTTGTTGATTTTGTTTTGCGTATTAATTGAGTAATGCATTTTTTAAAAAGAAGATATAGCTGTGCTAAGAATAGATTGCTTGTGGGCATCAATACACTAAAAGCCGAAAACCGACTGTAGTAAGGTACCGGATCGGAGACACGACCCCCGCTAGACAATGACTGAACATAAAGAAAATGCATAGTTCCATCATTGCTGAAGCGAACAGCTAGTCCAACACGCATTTTCCCATTGATTTCGGACATACAAGAACGGGAAATGAATCAATAGAAAAAATGTGCCGAAAGTCTTGGGATCGGACAAGACCGACCGACCTATGGTCGGTGGCGAGCCTCCAAGATAATGTGCCATTAATATCATCATTTTAGAGAAAAGTGGTACGAATATTCCATTTACAGCGAAATAGTAGTTTCTTGTTGAAATTAGTAAGTCAGTATAACTGTTAAAAAAGATCTATTTTCTTCTTAATGTGTGTTTGGGATAATTTTTTAAATTAAACAGATTTTCAAACATAAATAATTGTGTTCTGATTTATGACGGAAGTTGCTTTGTTCCAAAATAAAAATACTTGAACACTTAACACCGCATTAACATAATTTATTATAGGCCTACAAGCTAGAAAAGCGTGGAACAAAGCTGTGTTTCCTGCAGCAAGTGCATCTTCATTCGGCCCAGGTTCTTTTCTAGCTTGTAGCACTAGCCTATAGCTATCTGTTTTGCATAGTATTCACATATTCATTTAATAATAAGCTTACATCCTTACTTTTAGAAAACCTGAATATAAAGAATGTTTATGTTCTTTTAATTGTGTATGTTTCTTTATTACATTTATCATTTCCGTTGAATTTTATATTAGCAATAATAAGTTATAACTAAAGCCCGGATTTTTATGCACTATCAAACTTAAAAACATGCATGCATTCATGCACTATCGTATCTCCAAATATGCACAATGAAGGGCGAAACATGCACTATCAAAAATCCGCACTGTACTGCAATATATTTCAATTTCTCTTAAAACAATATACAACTAGTTTTTCCAAATTCTCCTCACTTAAACTCGTGCGTTTATCAGTTTAGGACATTTTTGAATGCAGAAAAGGATCTTTCTACTTCACAAGAAGTAACAGGTGCATACTTAAGGGGAGAAATTTGACTGAGGGTGAGATCGAATTCCATGTCTTTTACATTTTTTCCACATAATACGTCTTTCACTGTTTTCAGAAGTTTAAGATCAGGATTTGAACTAAGTACCTTCTTAAGTTTTTCCCTACTTAACTGTCGCACCCATTTATCCACAACACGATTCTAAAGATAATTATTCAACGTCTTCAACAATGGCTAGTGACTGACAAATTCAAGCAGTGAACATTATGTTATAGCAGTTTTCTTTCAATGGAAGGTGGTGGGGGTAAGCGAGTCGGCATTTTCTTTTGTAGCCTGGTGTATTATATCACTGTTTATTTAGGGTAAACACAGTGATCTCAATAGAGCTCAATGGGTAAACAGTAGTTTGCACTCTCAAATTGATGCAGGTGGCAGACTCTGTTGCCAAGTCAATCAAATAACAATGGTAATACAATAAAACATGTTTACGTTTCTTTGAAAAGTCGAGATTTTAGGGAGGCACATTCATAATATGCTCAGTTGTGCATGGTAACTTGATATTATGCACTAAAAGCAGATAATGAGGGTTTATATGCATTAAAAACGTCTGAATATGCTATATTAAACCAAAAAATCCAAAACATGCATTATGCATGAATTTTGCCACAAAAAAGCCGAAATATGCAAACATGCACGGTAAAAATATGGTTATTTGGAATCCATAAGTCATGTAATGAGTAACTACAAAGTTTGAGAAGTGTAACCAAAGTATATAAAAACATGCATTTGTATGGAAATCCGGGCTCTAGTTATAACTATTAACAGATTAATTTTCTGCTTATAGCAAATTTTAAACGTGAAATATTCAGATTGAGGTATAGTATTAATAATCGTATAAGGTTAATGAGCTGTTTTATTATGTAGGCTATTGCATATTTTGTATTTAAAGTGTAATTAAGTAAAGTTAAATATACTAGGCCTACATATTTAATGATTTTATGATAATTATATATAACATAATTATTGTTATAATGAAAAACTCTTTATTGCGTAATGTAAATAAAACGAACATAAAGCAGAGGTAAATAAAGGTATTCCTCTTTAAACTGCCCGTGAAGTCTATAAACTCCAAGTACCCTGCAACAAATTATTACAGGCTTAGTTTGTTAACCGTGTTGACAATTTCAACTTGCATAATAGGAGAGGTTCACATTACGTGCGGTAATCCAGTTATCTGCAAATTGTTGGCTAAATGTCGTTTGCTATTTTTTCCTTCGAGATAAATAGAGCTTAAGAGCGGTGTAAAAGAGACTAGTGGTCTCGAATGTAGTTTCTTTTCAAGTTAACCAAAGTAAGAAAGAAAAAAATAAAATAGCACGATAAATCAGGCCCAGAGAAGCGGGATTACATCAGTGTGAAAAATCACCTTAAAGCATAGCTGATCCTGGACGTGGGTGATAGCGACCGGAACAGGGAACTCAAATAGTTGCACCCTAAGGATAAAGAAAAAGGACAGTCGAATAGAGTGGGAAATGCCCTCATCTAATACAAGATTGTCCAAATTGGTTTAGCACGTCACGCATTTGTATCCAGCCTAAGAATGCGTAAAATAATCTATGAGTTAAAATGAGATAACTTATAAACTTTTTGACACTGTGCTATAGTCAAATGCATGCTACGGATTAAAATTAATTAGAGTAGTCTTTGATTCCTTCGCAATATTTTCATAATTGAGATATTCCCGAGTTCTACCAATAGGGACTAAATTATTTATCTATTAAAATAGGCCCTATATGTTCTCAAGTTGAAATCGTTTAAATATGCGAATATGCAACTTAATTTTTAGATAACTTGAGTTTAAAAAAATTCTAACACAAGTCTCATGAAATAAAAGTTGCACATTATAGCCCTATTGTTAAAAAAAATGCAACTAACTTTGTTTTAGTCACATGGAAAATATTATTTTAGTTTTGATTATTAAATACGCTCAGTTGGATAAAACATAAACATGTTAAAATTCATTACACCTTCTTAAATGCTAAATTTCTGAGCATGATCGCAGAAATAATCCTGGTGGTTGAAAAGCGTTGACGACTGAATCCCTTATCGTTGATAACGATATTGTCGATAACGATAAGGTTGAGGATTAGGCGTAAACTGTAACAAACCTTTCTCATCCATTCCTTATGCTGGCAGCCGTGCACAGGAAAAAATCAATTACCTCTGCCTGCGCAGGCATATGCATTGCAGAATAACTCGAGGCTCCTGTATGGTTCCACAGTATCGGTACGTAATTCGTTAGATTAAATCTAGTATTTATTATTATTTCACAAATAACTTATTAACTACGGCTTTCTAAAAAATAGTGTATGATACACAAGATAAAATGATTTTGTTATGCTCGCACGATTGCTACACTCTCCCTTACGGGCTTGATTCGCAAATATACTTCTCGCAAAATAAAATTTATTTTTTACCACTTGTATAGAAAATAACGTATTTTATTATAGCGATCTCAAAGCATTAGGCTTATGCCTACTGAGGATCTGTTACCGATACTATTAAATAAGGAAGAGAAGTTGCTTTTAATTAATAAAGTGAACAAAAAGTGGGAACAAATTTTATTTACTGTTTTTATGATGTACATTACTTAGGCTAACTCATGTAAAACTACAGTTGTTATCACATTTATACTAATATCATGCTAAATAATGTTAATCTATCCAGGAAAATTATTTGGTGCCTTTTCTAGGTTAACCCCTTATTTTTTTCTGCTCCCGCACTATTTTTTAGTTGTTAGAAGTAAAAGAGTAGTGGATTATCTGAATTTGTGGTTCTTATACATTATATACCTTAATATCTGGTATAGACTTGTAGGTAGTGGCATACTAGTGCGTTACATTACTGGTGATGAATAAAGTTCATGGATTTCGATCTAGTGACTTTTTCTCAAAGGATCCCCTCTCTCTCATACTCTTTGGAAACATGGCACGACTTTGCTTCAGGTTGCCTGGAGCCACAAAAACGCTACTGTGTGCAATATGCCGCCGCTTCTGCCTTTAGCGTCGTCGAGCAAAACATACAAAACAAGCCATCTACTACATTTACGGCGCTGCAGAGGATAACAAGAACCAAGGCTGCATAATTCCTGTATTAATTTTCAACGTCGCATACCAACAGTTGCACAAGATTACAATGTGCACTAAAATAGTTTTTTTTTCTCTTTTTTGTATCTTAATTCGGATTTACTGGTAGTTGGGATTGCTCTTGTGTAGAGTACTACCGGATCGAATCTCGTTACCGAAATCCCTTTACGTACGGGCGGGGAAGTTATAAAATGGATAACAAAGATTCTACTCTTCTGTAAACCGCTGTTCTATTGTACAGTTTATACATAAAACTGTTTGCTGTGGCTTTTACACGGTCATGAAACTAATACAGACTGGGAGGGGTTATTAGCTACTCTTGTGTATATGATATTGCCGGCTCTATGCATTTCCTTTTTGAAATCAGGTTCATTCAAATATGCACAGATTTAAAAGTGTAAAGTACTACGGTTTGGCCGCTGTTTCGTAATCCTACAACTAGACTACATAAAGTTTCTGTATTGTTCTCCTTTTGCACTTACCGTTAGTATAAATGGGAAGCTAAATTATACTGTTTCAAAGAGTTGCATTTGTTGCTGTTAAATTGCCGACTTTGTTCAACTTTTGTTTATTTCGAATACTTACTTACTTACTTACTCAATGGCAATAGACAATTCCTAAGCAAGCTAAAGGAATTGTATCTATTTTATAGAACCCGAAGGTTCATTGCCGCGCTTACCTGAGCCCGCCATTCAATCCTGTTCTGTGCTAACTCCAACCATCCCTCGAAAATCCTACTTCTCTTAAATCTGTCCTTATATTGTCCTCCTACCTACGTCTAGCTCTTTATATAAAACTTATATATAAATATACGGAACATGCAAAAGGCCTAATCCTTGATTTGAAGAAGAAGAAGATATATAAAATAATGTTTATACCAAACTTTTCTTTGCGCTGTATTCTTCACTTCTTTTTAATTTACTTTTGACCTCACGGACGCTTAACCAAAATCTACTGGTTATTCCCCGAATAATTCAATCCTTCATCTTTTAGTGTGTTTTTCTGTTGCCGCTGGAATTCCCTGCTACTCATCAGAGATTAATTTAATTGTGCCACGATTTAGAAAGATATTAAGCACTAATTTTATTAGTGAGTCATTAAACTTAAGTACGAATGTGACTAGTAATGTTTCTGCGGTGCTATTAGTATAATTACTCCAAAAATTAGTTTGCATTTCTAGTTCCTTATCGCATGTATAGCGAACCAAAGATAGTCACTTCCACCGGGAATAGGGCTTCCGATAGTCCCGACAGTTTTTACTGTCTAAACTATTTCCATCTCGTAAAAAATTCAAGCAAGAGAATACACAAATGCGAATAAGGATTTCAGTATTCACTCGCGCATTTTAAAATAGATGTTGAAAATGCTGCACCCGTGTCTGAGAACGACGTGTAAATCTTATCTGGACGGAACTTCAAACTTCTAAATCTCCTTAACACTGTTTGAGAAATGTCATCTTCCTAAGCTAAACAGGACTGCACTTTTTATGACTCACTTTAATTCTCGCACAAGTAACATTAACAATTTTTTGAGTCAGAGCTAGCTCCCTTAAGACGATTTCTTCTTATTTAAAACTGTTCCATTGTTGAAACTTAGGCCCATCTTATGAAAAACAGTCGTATAAATATGAATGCGAAAATTTCAAAGACGGATAAGTAAAATTTTATTTGAATCTTCAGCGAGTGGTGTAAGTAGCGACGAGAGCTAAAAATTATAAGCATTTTTTCCTTATAATAAGCGTAGTTATACGTTTTCTTGTGGATTGGAAGAGAAAGCATTATAGCCATAACTTGGCCGATATAAGATAATTAGAAATACCGTACTGATAAATAAACGCATAACAAAACATTTGAAAAAGTCCTTACAAGAAAATACCTTAATTTACTATGGTTACTATGGTTAATACTATATTTTAAGTTACTTAAATGGTTTAATTCTTAAAGAAGATTTGTTTTATAATCTTCTTTACTGTGCTTTTTTAAAATTGACAAATAATATTTAACTACATGCTATTATTCTACGAGGGGTATTCCGAAAGTAAGCTTCGTCATTTTGTCACACGGACACTTTATTGACCCAAAAGCAATACAGCATGGCAGCATGACCTATACACCGTGCACTATTTTTCGACATAGTCGCCAGCGACATTGAGACATTTGTCGTAGCGTGCGATCAGTTTGAAGAGCCCACTGTGGTAAAACTCGGTGCCCTGCGATGCAAGGAATTGGCGCACAGCCTGCTCCACCTCAGCTTCCTGACATTACTAAAGGTTCCATACAGACCATTTTGAGTGACAAATTGATGTTCCATAAGGTTTGTGCGAGATGGGTTCGTGGAGGCCGCACTTTGCGGGGACGGAAATCGGGAGATCAATTTCAAACAGCTCTATCTCGGACAATAAAAGGTTCAGCGGCTGCAGCAATGGCTCGTTTGAAAGAGGGGAGATAGCGGTACATGGCAGTGGCGCCAAATCTCTCGTGCCATCGTAAGCGGTACACTAATACCCGCGGGCACGCCAGTCTGCTGCGACTCGCTCTTCTACGGCGCAGTGCGCCTGCGTCATGCCTCCTCCGCTGACGCCACTTCCGTCGTGGAACCAGCCAAGGGTGGGGATTCGTCTGGCGTTTGTTTGGTTCCCCTGGTGAACACGCCGCTCCTGCCATACATTGACGAAACTTACTTTCGGAATACCCCTCGTATAATTTTGCCTAACCAAACATAACAATCATCAATTAAACTTTTTTATGTATAAACGAATGCTAATTATATATGAAATTGATAAAAATACAGGTAACAGTTAGTTATTACGATGTTAAAAGTTGTCTTCTGTGGGATTTATATTGATGACCGTTGTTGTTCTCACACAAGTAGTAGGCCTGTACAATAAAAAAGTGAAGACATTAGAAACTCTGTTGACAACAATACGTTTCTTGATTTCACCTTTACGGAAAGATAATTACCAATATTTGCAGAAGTTTTCGTGTGAGCACCAGTAGTGTAGTGGCCAATTTTCCAGTGTGGGAACGCTCAAAATTCTAGTAGGCCTATGTATACTAATTTATTTAAAATTATCATGTAAAAGTTCTATAAAAAAATTTCAAACTATAAACTATGACGGTTTTAGATTACCTAATAATTATAAACACTTTTGAATAATTGCTTTTTATATAATTTTATTACATAGCATAATTTTATGCTAAGTATTTTTTAAAGCAAACATAGATTTTAGTTGCAAGTTCTCAGTACACTTTCTTTTCAATGATACTTAGGCCTACAAATTTTTATTAAAACTTTTCAAAAGATTCAAAATTACAACTTTTTAATATAGTTAATTAAATTTACCAAAACACCAATAGGGGACGCCATTCCCCCCGGTCTACCTCTACTATACCCCTGGTGAGCAATAACGTTTGGAAATATTTTTAAAAATCAGTTCTTTCTTTGTTCATACAGGGTTTTTGCTAACCACTTTGTCAAGAAATCATGATGTAGTGATCTCGTCGTCTGTGTGTCGTAAGTATTCCTTTCGCGGATGTATTCAGTGTTAATAAGAAGAACACGTGTAGGCTATAGTTTTCCATCTCTATGTATGGCTGAAAATAAACTTTTCATATGCCGGAAGAACAGTTTACTAGTAATTTATGACTTGACTTTCGAACGTGTACTATAAAATGGATTAACAGGTGCTTGTAAACTTCTTTCTGGAACTGAAAAGGAGTCGATACCAAATTAGCGTTTAGAGACAAGGTAAAGATCAAAGTATTTTGTAGGGTGTCTTCATAAAGGAAGCAGGAGATAAAAAGAGAAGTTTTATAACATTTTGAACGATCTAGTTTAGTTGACCTTCGTTCTGACCCAGTAGTGGCCCATGTTCAGTTAGATTTATAGCTGGAACATGAATCACAGCTGTACGAGGTGGAAGCGGCACTCAAATGTTTGATTGCATGTTTTACTTTTCGGAGAAGGGGGGAGAAAGGGAGTTTGTGTGGAGGAGGGTGATGCAGAGTTTGATTTCCTGTAGTTTTTATGTTTCTGCGTTAAATAAGATTACATTTTCATTTATTCTGGTTACGGTATCAGTAATAAAACCTGTTGTAAGTGCATGAATTGCTATCATCTAGAGAATATTTTAAAATATAGGCCTAGTTAGAAATTATTATTCCAGTGGTTGTTTGTCAAATTGAAGTTACCATATTATACAGCGTCTATAGACGGCCTGCGTATAGAAAGAAAGAAATGAGACGATTTAAGTAAATTAAGATGAATTCTTCTAATTAACTATGCAATACCATTAAAACATTACCATCAAGCAAATATGAACTAGCTTTAACAAAAAGTACGATTACGTTTGTCAGGAACGTTTATTAGATGTGTGCGTGAGGTATAAGAAGGGAGAGAGAGAGGGAGAGAAATTTACAATGTAACTTGAGCTGACAAAATTTTTTAATACGTCCAGTAGAAAATATATTGTAAACTATAAAATAAACTATAAATAGATTTAAAATAAACTCTATTCATCCTACTACTAACAACACCTCCATCTTTCGACTTCATTACCGTATGACATGCACTTGGTTAGAATGTCATTTCCCATGGCCTCGATTGATAGTTTTCGTGACCGGTGTCGTAAGTAGCTCCTCTTTTCTCCTTCTGTGACAGTGTGGAGCTGCTCTCCCAGAAAAAATCCAAGGGTCAAACCCGCGCCTCCAGATCAGCAATTAGCAACATAAACCAAGTTTTTTTGTATATTATTATTATTATTATTATTATTATTATTAATATTAATATACATATACATGAATACTAACTGCTTTCCTTGTAGTTTAGTAAAGGACATATTATGTAATGTAAGCAGTAGTTTACTGCTATGTATCCCCGTATTATTGTTGCCGGTTTGCTGGAATTTTTTACCGCAGGATGTATTTACTTGACTGTAAATATATAGACATGGGACTGTCGCATTGCAACATGGGCCGTGAATGAACTGCGAGCTTGGACCAGAAAGTCAGTTCCATGCCGATAAATAAGTAATTTAAATATGAAACGTTGGTATAAATCCTATCCTTTATAAAAATGTTAGTGGTTGGCCTACTTACACCTTTAACTCTAATTTCAAAATTAACCTGACGTAATGATAACGCAAGGGTAACAAAATTGACCTTACCTATTGGGGTTATAGAATGTCACTTGTGTCGCATATAGGATAGAGTAAGTCATTTTATCTGGATACGATATGGACAAGAGTGATGAAAAGGAAGAAGTTTAAGTTTTTTTAGTTTTTACCTGTGCTCGAAAGCAGCTTCCATCACTGCCACCGTTTGATATTGCTGTCGGTTCCGATGAAATGTGATGGGCATTTAATTATTTAATGATGAAGTAAAACAGGAGGTTTTTATTGCCAGCATAATGTGTTTTATTAAGAGTATTAAGAGAGTAGAACGTATTAAAAATGTGTGTCAGCTGAAGCTGGACGGTAAATTCGTCTCTCTCTCCCTCTATCTCATTCCCTCTCTCCCTCATATACACAATTAATAAACGTTCCTGATAAACGTAATCACGACTTTTAAAACACTGCCCATATTTGCTTGTTGGGAACGTTTTAATGGTTTTGCATACTAAATTAGAATAATAAATTCATTTTAATCAATTTATTTAGATTATCTCGTTTCCTTCTGTACGTAGACTACGCCTAACTTATCTGTAGTCGCGGTATGATATAGTACCAGAATATAATTTTAGGATAATACAGAAGAAACTGATATTAAACAGTAGGCCTATAACACGGGTATAATTAGTATAATTCAATGGTTTACAAAAGTTTTATTTCCGACGATACCAGCCCGCAAGAATGATTTAATTAAAGCTGATATTCTTGTTTAGAATGGAGTATAATCATCCCTCTTGTAGAACGTTAGGAAATGTCAATTTCGCCGGTTTTTCGAGAGTTTAATTAGGTACAACAAAATTTTCTATGTGTTCTCTAAATATATCAAAATGATGAAGCAAACTCTTCATTCATATTTTGGATTACTTACGTTTTGGGGCTCTATAGTTTTCGGATATTTTAAATCCTGTCTATTGCTTTCCATCTGTGTATCCATTTCATCTTTACCAGAGTAAATATCTTTGACAGGCGATCGCGTTCTGACCCGTTACTTACCTCTAATCGTTTTGTCTTTCGCATTCTTCCTCGTCGTTCTCCTGTATTTACCAATAAAATTATTAGTAGGCCATATAAGTCAATAAAGTCCTTGAATACCTAACTTTCGTCACGTGACGGTATCATTTTTCGTTCATACAGAATTTCCTTCAGCCTCATATATACTTATCGCCTGTACAAAGAGTCATGGAGTTAGTGAAACAGGTATTAATGAAAGAAATAATAAGAGGTTGCGTGTGGATATTTTCTTGCAGTCAGTGTTAAACAATCGTCAGAAAATATTAAGTTGCTCTACACAGCTGTTCAGCCCTAGCAAACGTGTAACTTCTTTATAAATTCCCCGAAGAAGTTTGTGATTCCGTAGCCGGTGTTTAAATTCGATTAAAATCCTAGGACATCAGTTAATATGAAGATCAAGGTAACAAGAAATAATACGTTTCATCTTATAGAAAATAACATTTATTTTGTATTTATTGTTTTGTGTGTTGAACTATAGCCTTAATATGTTTTGTAGCAAAATAGAGTTCGAGTAAATGGAGATTCATTAAACTGAACGTGACATTTGGTGAGGTGGGCATCGGTCTTCGGCGTATACTGTCATCTAGATTTACTGGAGAGCAGTTTTTCCCTTGAAACCATTGAAGAGAGAAAGAATACTATAGGTTGCTCTTAAGAAATATAGCTTAACTCGATATAGAAATAAAGTAGTATCTTTTCTGATCGCGTATATAGGGAAATATATTATGGTGAATGGAGATTTGCAGAGTTGGCAAGGTGGAAATAAGTTGCATACTTTTTGCACGTGGATAAATATATTCATACGATAAATGGATAAAATTAAAAGCCACTCTCGGTATTGATTGTTCATTTAATAATAATATCAATAATAATAAGAACAATAATAATAACAATAGTAATACATTTAATTATTAAGTTACCATTGATATAACTTTTTGTCCACTTATGTAGCGAAGGGGATGCATTCACTCTCCTCACGCAGCGGGCCCGTGCTTATATTCCTGGTCGGGAGAATTTACCTAGATTTTTTTTTTTTTTTCGTGGGCGCTTACCTCCTGGTATAATCCAGCCATCATTATCCCTTCCTTCAATCTCCATCCGCGCCTTGTTCAGCATGAGGATGTGTGCGACTGGTGTGTCTCATCCTAAGTATTCATATTGTCTCGTCGGAGGTGTCCTTGGCACTGGGCAGATCAGTCATACGAAAAGGCCCACCATGTCCTTGTCTGGTCAGAAAGTATGTATGTGATCCATAGAAACTCCTTCCCCTGTCCTGTAAGGCCCGGGCGGCGTGGGCCACATAAACGTCACTTCAAGGGGAAGATAAAACTCAGGTGAAGAAGAAGGTATAACCTTTTGTTCTTTACTTACCTTACCTTTATCTTCTTGATTTATAGTGGCGAAAAAAATATTTTGTCTTGATTAGTGCATTTTCTCGCATCTCCTTCTTTCATACTTCCATAAATATCTTTCAATTTTAATTATAACTTAGGATTTTCGAATTTGGGAAGTACATAGCTACAAAGACTTTGCTTGTTTTTTTCCTTTCTTTCTTTTTTTTTCTTTCTTTCTTTTTTTTTTCGAAGAAGTGGATTGTGAGTTTCAGCCACTCCCCGCTGAAATCATTGCAGTCCTGTCTAGGGAACTTTCTATCACCATGTAACACAACCCTTCCAAGTTTCTCTGAAATTTCAGCGTGCCCCAGCCTCTTTCTTTCATATTTAAGCCTATCAGGGAACTATTTTCCGTATTGGTAGAAAATTATACATTTATTTTTGTTTAGTGCTTCTGTAGTACCTCTTTACGAAAAGTGTCTGATTCTGTTATGGGTATGGGTTATGTAGACTACCTTATTAGTTTAGTTTAACATTTAACAAAGTAGCCTGTATGTAGTTTCTGTTTCGCGTCTGTATGCTGTATATTTTGAAGTTACATAGCATCTTTCACTTTAAATCTGCGTTTATATCCTCCTGTTTCTAGCGAAATGTCTATAATTCTTCAGTGAAGTAGACATGTTTTACATAATTTATCAAGGAGCACAAGAATCATTGTATTCAATTTCCTTTTACAAAGTTGAGAGGAATTTACCTTAGAATCTCATTCTTACTTGACTAAATTCATCCCACGTTCAGATTAAAAGCAGCAGTCTGAATTTCGTTGTCTTTCAAGTTACTTTCCTTGTTATTTTGTTTCGTTTTAGCCCTTCTCTTCCCAGTTCTTATTTTCGTCCCCTTCATCCAATCTCGTCCCCGCCCGATTTCCTTTGTCCAGTCATCCATCTTCCTCCGTTACCCTTCTTTTTTCAAGAATTAAGGTTCTGAACTGCAAGTTCAAGAAACCGCTTCCCGTTTTATTCAGTTACACCAGCAAGCGCACGTTTACAGTTCTGATCATAAAATTCGCCTCAATTTAATATTAAGCCGTACAAGCAGAAACCAAGGCTATCTTGGTTTGATATTACTATTGTATATTATATTTCTTAATATTATGTTGTTATTAAGTGCCAGTATGGTACTTTATGAGTTTGTGTGTGGGGAGGGAAAATGTCTGTCTGTCCGTCCGTCCGTCCGTGTGTCTGTACGCGCGATAACTCAAATACGCTTAATCGGATTTTAATGAAACTTGGTATATACATTCATAATGCTCATGGGAAGAACCCTATTGATAATGGATCGAATCAGTTGACCGGTACCGGAGTAAAACCCAATTTAGTGTCTATTTTAAAGACGCGATAACTCAAATACGCTTTATCAGATTATCATGAAACTTTGTATACGAATTTATAATGTCCCTGGAAAGAAGTCTGTTGATATTGAACCAAATCGGTTGGCCGGTACCGGAATAATACCCACTTTAGTGCCTTTTTATGGTAATATATCACAAAGGCGCGGATAACTCAAATACGCTTTATCGGATTTTCTTGAAACTTGTTATACGAATTTATGACGTTCTGGGTACAAGCCTATTGAATTAGGGCCAAATCGGTTGACCGGTACCGAAATAACGAGTATATCAATACAGTATTAATTTTGCAATTAATATTCTTTCATGGCCCACAATATATTAAAAAACGTAACAAATTGCCAATCGTATATTGATATTGTTAGCAACCTTGATTGATTTGTTTCTTCATAACGATGTCAGTGTGGGCTAAATAATTATTTAAATAATGTAAATAAACGATTTATAACAGCTAGCCGTTGAATATTGATATTATATTGTGTATTCTATGGTTATGTAGCTACCGATATTTACTTTAGGCTATATTTTAATGTGAGTATTTTTTATATTCGTTTCTGCGCAGCAATATACCTAATGTAATTCCTGACAGATTTCATATTGACTTTTTATTCATTCATAACATATAAGGCTGCTTTAAACTTGAAACAGACATATGTATCAGTGAATCGTAGGCATATTGCATAATTATTATTATTGCCAGCACATTTTGTTTTTGGAGTTTAACTCGGAGATTTATTACAAAAATAACTTTTCTGCATGGGCCTATCATGATTGCGTTAATCACGGATTAAAAAAAAAAACATACTGGCACTTGGTTATATCAGTTTACCTGATTTTATTATTATTGGATTTAACGGTCTCTGTTGCTGCAGTAACGTCAACAGGAAACATAAACGTTAGATCAGTGGAAGAATTCATAGGTCTATTGGTTATACTGTACGTAAAAAGTAATAGCCTACAATAGGCAAAGTTGGAAATTCTTACCTTATACGATCCAACCTTCCAGTAGATAATGAAGTAGAGCTATGGACTAACGACATAAGTTTAGTAGGAATCAAAATCGTTTAATTTTTCATAACAGTGTATGTTTTTGAGCCGTTGAGGCTAAAATCTAATTACAAATGGCAACATATTTTTCGCTAGATACCGACTAGCTTATGTTTTATGTCTAACACCGATACTAAATATTTCTTCATATATTCATAAATGTAAAACACATAATAATTTTTTTTTGTACAGCTTGAATTAAAAAATAGAACTTATAACACAAAACACGCTAAGTAAAAGTAGAGTATTATTGCACTAGTGTTAAAAATGTATTGTAACAAACTATGGTTTCAATTACATGGAAAATAATCTTTTGATTAATGACATTTGTAAATTATTATTAAATTGACTGAGTTTCATAAACATTGAACAAAATCAATTAGACTTCTTGCCGTTCATATATTGCCTATAATGATCCAAGATTTTAAATCAAGCCATGTGTTCAAGGTTAGAGTTAACAATTTGTAGTGTGCAATTGTTTTTCCCCATAGCCTAGATGTATGTTTAAGTTATTGATTTACCCTCAAAATTTCAAATACAAATTAATACAAATTTGTTCTATGCAAAATAAATCGAATTGGATTGGATTTAATAGAATTTAAAACTCTCTGCTCAGTAAAGTCTCGATTATCCGACCTAAATTGGATCTGGGTCCTATTTCGTAAAACTCTACAGGTGTGGCAAATACAAGTATATCAAGTATGACAAAAGTGTCAAGATGTCATTACATTTGTATATTTCATAAATATTACAAGTTCCCCTTACATTAAAGATGTAATAAATATAAATCATTAATACAGATTTTTGGCATTGAAAGAGTGAGGACTACTCTAGATTGTACTATCTTGTAAATAAACTTTAATGTTGAATTGATACCGGTATCTCTTGAGATTTGCTTCCACTGTTGATGTAGACATTTTTCATAAAATCTGAATACATTACCGAATTATATCTACAATATTGTTTTCTGTTATACGCAACTATATACTGTTATATATGTTAGTCTAGTCAATAATAATAATATAGTAATAATAATAATAATAATAATAGCCCATCCTAAAGAGGAGTGACATCTTACTTTGGTCAACAGTACAGTGGTGTCAACACAGATGTGTGACTTCAACTGTGCGAGGTTTTCCTGCAGGTAATTCACCTTGTAGTTTACAGTGGAATAGTCTAATGTGGAATATTTTGCTCTGTGAATACACAGTGAACTCTGTGTGTGGAATTTCCATGCCGACTCCATTTACGAGTGTGGTGGTGTGGGAAGGGGGAGGTCGAAGGATAGCAGTGACCTGCTGTAACGTCGTTATTGCATCCCCCGTATCGCAGAACTTTCTCCCTTCATATCAAGACCACCCCGTGCTGCCCTTCCTGTTCTGCTGCTGTCTTCTTTACAGAGAGCGTCATCTTGAGAAAACTTCCAAGTTCTGCAGGGGTGTAAAAATTCGTATAAAATTGAGAGAGAACTTGCTGATTTCTGCATTTTTAACGCCTTCGCTTCAAATTCAAGCCGCTATTCCAAGATCCAGTTTTGATACAAATTTCTATATTCCATAAAATTGGATCATGTGACCGATAACTGCAATTGCACACAATTTCATTCCATATTCCCGAAGAACAAATATGAAATCAAACAATGAGTATCATACTCTCCCCACATGACCCGCATGACATAGAGGAAAGGTTTCTTGTTCGAATAGCTGTTTTTCTGCGCTGCGATCATATTAACAACTTCCAAGAAAATATAATAAAAATTTGAATCAAGATTGTTAACAGTTGCTAAAGCAGTGGAGTCCCGCTAATCCAGCCCCCCCTCCTTGTCCAGGCAACCCGTTAGTCTGGCCGCTATTTAAAACATTGTTTAATTCTTTAATGTTTTTTTTGTACTGAACAATCAATAAATTAATTTTTATCACAACTTTGTTTTGTTTGTTAATCCTACATCAGTTCGTAGGTTAAGAACTTAGGTCTACGTATGTAGTAGCATAAAAACTAAACGTAAGTTGTAGGAAAAGTTATATTTATGAAAAAATCAATTTTTAAATTAAAACCCATATAAAACTTGTATTACAGTACAGTATGTGCCATCTAGTCTGGATTAGCGGGACACTACGGTACTACAACACGATCTCTTCCTATTATTCTAGCCGGTATGAAGTAAGAGAAACTGTGGAACAGAGAATCGATCGCCATATCGATTGTAAGAGGATCGATCTCTTTCGCGCGTGAACAGGTGACATTATATAGTCGTGCCGGCCAAAACGCTCTCCCGTACCCAGCCAAAATTATTGAATAAACATTATATTTGATATATTTTAAACAAAAAAGTACGATCAAGGGACATCTGCTTTTTAGTATTTTCTTCAAGGAAAGTTTACATCAAAGAACGGAACTTGACAGTGTAAATGTGTTCAGTTACAGTGGTTCCTCAAGTCGTTCCTGTCATCTCTTACGGATTCTGAGAAATAATAAACTGAACAAAATAGTTGATGAAATAGCAGGAACAAGGTCGTTAGGTTTTCACATAAGCCCGGAGCTTCACTTGCCATAGCGTTATAAAATCTAAATTCAGAAAATACAAGTTCAGGTTGTCATTTTATGATATCGTGGTTGATGAATCCCAGATATCTAACAGGAACAAGCAATAAGAAATGTGGATACCGGAGCGGTTACTTGTTATTTAATTTATCTATTATTTTCTTGCTATTAGGGCTCGAACTTGTAGTTTTTATTCTGTCTGACTGTAAATAAATCACATCTAACTTAGTCCTTGGACACTTGAAGTGCAAAGAACTAGCCCAGAGTTACGCCTTAAAATACTTTCTGAGACTATAGAAGAATATCAAAACAGTTCTGTTTCTGTACATTACACGATAAAGGAACCTATAGGATGTATTGATTTCCTTGCATCATGGAAAACTAACATTTTCAATCCAGAAGAATGGTATATTATTTTATTTTGAAGGCTATGATTCTTTATTTTAAAAAAAGCTATTCTGCACCCTTGTTATACCGCAGAACGTTTGATCAGATTAGACTTCTACAGCCATGGTCAAATTATATTAAATGTCAGCAACAATTTTATTTATTGAAATGTGTATGCCTTAAAGTTTATTTATGAAGTCATCTGCAGTTAATCGTTGAGCAGTACTTCGCTAGACCGCGTTAGTATTTTGCGACTTTATTTGATAAAGCAAATTGTTAATTAAATAGGCCTAATAAGCGTACGCAATTTCCTGTCAAAATTATGTTAAGCTTATGTTATTTTTCTTCCTTTAAATGGTAGTAACTTATTATTTTGTCTAAGTTTTACTAGGTTCTAGAATGCATCTAAATAGCTCCTTGATGTTTATGTAAATATGGAAATTAAGTCTTACATCACAAAAACAACTACTGAAATTGTAATTTTCGAAGTGAAAGATTCGAGAAGTTACCAGCTGCCTAATACATAAACATTAAAAAAAAAAATACCCGTTATTATCCGAGAGGTAAAATTTGGAGGTACGAAAAAGTCATCAGGTTATCGTAGATTAATCAGAGAAATCACTACATTTGAAATTGGACAAAATTATGTCTCAAAATAGTAGATAGGGTAAAGCTTCGCAGATTATTGTTCATTCATCTCCACCCGAGTCTTTTCAGTTAATTCTAGTATGAGTTTGTACGTAACCCTTTGTTATATTTTCATTTTTGATGGAAATATTTTCGAAAAAGCTATTATTTTCTTACCTAACGTAACAGAAAGTCGGAATTTTATCGATAAGTTCGTAAGCTTCGAAGTTACCTGAGAAGTATCTCGAGAGAAGCCGGACGTCGAGTCGGTCGGCGCAGTCAGTTATCGCGCTGGCTTTCTGTGCCCAAGGTTGCGGGTTCGATCCCGGGCCAAGTCGATTGCATTTTCGTATGCATAAATGTGACAGGCCCATGTCTGTAGATTTACCGGCATGTAAAATAACTCCTGCAGGACAAAATTCCGGCCCACCGATGGTCACAGTCTAAATTGCTGTATAGTCTATCCCAGTCGTTAAAAAAAAAAAACCATAAAACCAGACGTCAAACTTTACTTTTTGTTATAAAGCTAATAAGAGTAGGCCTACGCCGTTTTTGACGTTAGTTGAGGCACTGCGTCACAAATATGAATGTCGCGGCTTTGATCCTCTATGAGATCATTGGGAATTTTCACTTGATCTAACCCTTCTGGTGGTTTGGTGGCCCTGGGGCCGATCCCGCCTCCAACATATTTGAGTACCGAGAGCAGTCCTATGCTAAAGGCAGTCAGTGACTACGATTTGACAACCTTACTATCTTCATGCGCTGTAGAAATAAAATTTGGTGTTGCAACCACGTGGAATTCTAAGGTCTTCTACAGCCTGTATTTAATGAACAACTACAAAAATCATCGTAATGAATAATTAAAGATGTTAATACAAAAAACAAAAACAAATAACTATACTATCATAAGTTAGGTTTCTTTAGTCACGCCTTGTGAATTCATTTTGCCTGTAACCTGTAGCAACACAATACCGCGAAATATATGAAGGGGCTAGTTCCATAAGGGCGTAAGGCACATCTTGAATTTTGAGCTTTTAACATTTATGCCTTCTCCTCATATCTCTTAAATACTCAATGAACAATTTATTCTTGTGTCTTAAACCTCTGTTTAGACATAAGAAAAGACCTGTGCTTGTGAGTGGTAACATTGTTTAAAAACATTAAGATTTATCAAAACTATGCTCTTGTGCCTTACGCCCTTATGGAACTAGCCCCTTCATATGTATGTAGTTTTATTTTCTCCGTTAAACTCTCTGTCCTCTTATTAATACGTACGCACTTTTATAAAGGCTTCACTTGAGGTGGACAATTTAGTAATTTAATATCTCAACTTGTTCAGATTCTTTCGCCTTTATAAGCCTTACTCAAAATATATTATTTAGTATTTAATCAAAGGTCATAAAAATAGCTACACATATATAATGAATATGTTACTATTATTTTGATAACGGTAGATAATATTGACTATATAATAACCGGGTACTGTTCATCACTAATATGTTTAATACTCAATAACCTAACCATGTTATATATAATAAGAGGTTCACACTAACATATATGTACATAATGAACTTATGAAAATAAACGTATGTTAATATGTGTACATATTTACATACGTTTATTTTCACACTGTTTCCTGGAGTGACAAGCATTATGTCTTATGCGTAATAATAAACTATTTAGGCAGTATGATATGCTATTGTGGTATGGTGGCAAAGAGCATTAGAAGCCATATTTCCAAACAAACACTATATCCGAATTTGTTAACTGAATACCAAAAATACGAAAATGTTTGTCATGTGGTATCAAGTAAAAGAAATTTACAAAACTTGGAATATAAGTGAAACAATCTTAGAAGTATCGTTGCTAAATAATATACCAACCCATGTAAAATTACTTAATTTTATAGATCTTGATTGGTATTAATACATTATTCTTTACTTTCAGAAAAATATGCATTGTAACAATGCATTTTATAGACCCAGTCGTTGAGTTACGAATATGACTCATTTGGGCCAAAGAAGCTACTAAGATGTCTCAGCTTGCTGTTCTGACGTGAAAACGCTAAAAGAAAACGGTACAAGTGTGACGACAGATAGCTGTGTTTGGTTGAAATTTCATATTCTTAAATCGGATTGATTCTGTATTTATGTACGACGTCACGTTTCATCTCTATATATTTTAATACGCTTTGTTTTATTCATATCAAATATCATAAATGATATATATATATATATATTATTTCTGAGTTTCATCAAAGGGCTTGTTGACGCGTGCCTCCAAGGTCTATACATAAAAAATAAATGTAGCACTTAAGTTCTGAAATGAAGGAACATAATGGAAAGTAACGTAGCAACAAATGGGAGACGAACAAGCTTGAGATTGAACTGAAGTGGTGGACAAACTGTCCCTCACCACTTGACAAAGTTCTCGCCCTCTCACATAGTTTCGACATACTTTCATTCTTCGGTTCGATACTTAGCCAACTCCTCAAGATAACAGAGACTGAGTATTATGTCTGCTACAGTATAAGGTTTCCTACAAGAGATAAAAGCTTTTGATAATCCTTCTTCTGTAGATGGTTATGTCGTTGTGTTATAACTACAGTGCATATTTGCATATTTTTTAATTCTGGAGGAAATAAAGGATTGTAGATTTTCATATCTGTCTTTGATTAATTCAGTATTTTAAAGTTTGTATATAATAACAAAAGAAATAAAACGTTGGACTTGTCTAAAATAACAGACACTACTATTACATACTAGTAATTATGATTGAGATGCTTATTGAAACAACATACACAGGTGAAATTATTTACTAAATTTACTTTACTGTATTACAGTTTTTGAATAAACAACCATCAATATTACAAAGCTCTCCATGATTTAAATACTAATTTAATTTGCAAATTTCACGACCTATCCGTTCTATTTCGGGATGTTTAGGATGTTTAAGTGCACCTGTTTTATGTTAAAATTGTTCTACTTTCTGATTTGTTCATTTTCCGAGTTTCCCAACCACCAGTACAATAAAAAGTATACTTTTATTGTCCTTTCCGACAAAATTTGACATAATTTCATATTAATCGTTCACTTTTGAGTTGCTTTTAAAATACCATTGGAGATGGTAGGGATTTCCTTCATGTTATGATTACGGATATATGAATAAAACCCGTTAAAATACCAGAACTATATTATCCTAGTACTAAAACACTGAATTCTATTTAGGTCGTCCGAAAACCACACTAGGTATTTTTTCAAGCCATTTTTTAACCAGATCCTATCTCTATGAATAACTAATTAGTGCTCTACAGATTGGCCGTAATGTATTGTAAGTGGTGTAATTGGATAAATTGATGACTGTAAGCTATTTATCTGATAAGTGGCTTAATAATATCTTGGCGGTGCACAGATTTGGATTTCTGTCCATTCGAAGTTTCTCATATTCTTATTGCTATTGTTTAGTTATTATTTGCAATTTAGTGTATGTGTGTAGTTTCGTTAGTTTCGTAAGAGCTACTATATACCTGTACTTTAGTTGGATACTTGTAAGTAAAATTTGTTAAAACAAATAGCTGTTGTCTTTAACTCAGTTCTTCAGACAATAAATGACATTTATTTTGCACTTGTCAGGTATATCTGATAAATGTGAATAGTAGAACATTGATTCTCTTAATAAGCCGTAAATATAATCAACAGAGGAATAACAGGGAAATGTTAGCGTCTTTTTCAGTTCGCCGTACTAATGCTAAGTACGCAGACGCTTACATTATAATTATTATGGTCTTTGCTCATGAAGCAGAAATTCATGACGCGGAAGTTATGGTACTTGGAAACTTCTTGTAAGTTTAGTCGCGTACACAGTCATAAGCGAGGTACTCAGTGTTTCATGAGACCATCCACATTGTAGGGATTACGCTGCTCTTGCACGTATTATGGCTAGACTATATAATCGATAAACATCCCTTCTCTTCCTCCCCTTCGTTTATTTTTCCTCATCTTCGGTCTGTATTGCAACTTACTTGTAGCCTGTAAGTACTTTCCTGCCCATAGCTGTAAACGATTATAGATTACTATTGCTTAATGTTGTACGAGAGGATAAAATGCAACGAAGACTTTAATTTTAATAAAATGTCTGTTTATTTGCAGAAAAAACAAAACCAATGTTTTCATTTTTATACAAAATCTCTGCTTTGGAAGTGAAATTTCCCAGCGAATCAGTACTTTTGGCTGTGTCATCTTAAAAGTAAGGATTGTGTCAGGAGCCAAAAGCACAGGAACTACTAGATTCCAAAGAAAATCGCAGGACAATATGGAGGGTGATAAACTCATTTTCTCCAATGTGACCGCTCCAGTATGGAGCTTGGCGTTGTCATAGAAAATAAGTGGTAGGCCATGTCTTTTGCGCTGGAAAGCAAGTTTAACCTCACTGAAAACCTCGCGGTGTTACGCCGCATTGACGGGTCGACGATTGTGCAAAAAGTAAATGTGAAATGTTAAAACAAAAAACAAAAAAAAACAAAAAAAAAACAAAGTACCTTGCCAGCTGATAACTCAGATATCGCTTAGTTGACAACCCAGACTTCGCTTTCCCAGGGTACCCCTTCATGGCCTTCCATAAACGCCTTATGATAAGCAAAAGCACGCAGCCTTGACTCTGCTTGATTTCTGGACTGTACCGCAAGTCTCCACAAATTATTTCGACTGGTTAAACACCCTCATGAGCGAGAAACTTTAAAATAATGCATTGCGCAACGGAAGGATTCTCCTATTTCTCAGATATCCTGTGCTGTACCACTGATGCTTCTCACATAGGTTTCCGATAGCTCTCACTAATCCTGACATATGACATCCCCAATATGACATAGTAGCTTCATCACTTCGAAATTAAGCCCTCATAAAAAGAGTCTCGTTTAAATTTGATTCACTCTCGTACTTCTACATTCTTATGAGAAATGGTTCGAACTCGATAATTTTTTTTACTTACCGGTACTTATTTAGGCGTAATTTACTTTTTCTTACAAGCTTATAAAGCTCGATAACGTTATTCCATGCCCCCAATTTCAGCACTCCTGCCATATTTCTGATTTCCTTCCGACAAAATGAATCCAAGAACTGATGACAGAAAGCGATAACTATTAAACTAATTTTTAACGATCGTTGAAAGAAGATGACAGAATACCTGGTTCAGTTTATTCAATAAAATTGATCTAATAGTAGTTACTACAAGACAAGTGCATTTATTTTACAGTAAATTAATTTTAATATTTAGGGTTTAGGTATCTAGACGATGCTTTGGGATGAGACTAGGCAGTCTTGTGGGAGCCTAGTGGTCTAGTCGTTAGCCTATAAAGCTGAAACCCCTGATTCGTTTTCCACCCAGGACAAATTTTCCTCTATAGAATACAAGTATAGTTATTTTTATAAATGATCGTTTTAAGAGTAAGGAATTCTTTTTCACCCTTGCAAAACTCGCGTCCGTTATAGGGAAATTAAAAAAATAATTTGTATGCTGGTATCAGCAATAATTTGCTTTAAAAACGGATTTCACAGAATGATGAAAACACAAATTTAGAGCAGTGTCGCGATTTAAAAACTTTTTGGGGTCCCGGGGACCCAGATTGCCACCCCAGTAATTGTTTGAATGCTGTATTTGAGATCATTTAATACATTGTACTGAACTATGATTGAAATGTTGCAAATACAAAATTTGAATCTGAAAGGGTTAATACCCAAAGATCTAAAAGAGGGTTATAGTGTGTAAGCTATGCTGCAGTTTTTTATGTTTTCAGAGGGTTTAAACTAGTGGATTTTGGATCTTGTGGCAAGCATTCTAACAATTTTACCACAAAGGGGACAGACTTAAATGTAATTACCTAATTATGAACGTAGAATAAATTTATATCACCACAGATTGTACACAAGTTAGCAAATGGGCTAGTAAGAAAGTTGGCTTGAGTGTTGGCTGTGGACATATCGATCCCCATCGTGCGAGTTTGTATGTGGTTACATGATTGGGTAATCTGCGCATTCTGAGGCTTCATCCCGTGAAGTGATTTCTCGGTTAATCCTGCTTGTAAACATTGATTGTCAGCGCTCACCAGGTGAGGAGAGAGGATTATACCTTAGTAAAGTGTATCACCCACTTCACTTTACTTCTGTAACAAGTCACCAGCGTAACTTACAGTTTTTATGATAGATAATACAACGAGGGGTCCGGACTTTGATTTGAAAGTATCCGGACATCGAGTTATATTCAGTGTGACTGTTTAGCGAATACTCACATAATTAAGGGTGCAATAAATAGTTGAAACCACGAAAATGTATTAAACACATCACTAGTTTTGTAATTGTAAGCGAGATAGCCAATGATGGGACAGTCGGTAATGTCTTATATCATAAATCGGCGATAGTCGCGCTTAATACGAATTTTTTCAGCTGTTGTATTTTTTAGATCAACTCCTTGGTATAACTAATAACATCGTATTATTAAATACCAGAATAGTACTGTGTGGTGGACGGGATGTCTGTATGTCTGTCTGTCCGTTTGTCTGTCTGTCCGTTTGTCTGTTCGCGCGATAACTCAAAGTCGCTTTATCGGATTTTCATGAAACTTGGTATAACTTACGCATTTATAAGATCTATGGGAAGAACCCTATTCATTTTTGACCAAATCGGTTGACCAGTATCGGAATAACGACTAACTAACAGTCACATCTATGGCAATATAATCTGTGTTTTCCGAAGAGCCGAAGCATTTTCATTGCCTCGCGGACAGCCAATGAATAATATTGTAGCGTCTTATATTCATTACAAAATTAATATTGATATACTCGTTATTTGAGCGGCCGTGTTCCCACAAGCTTAGCCTCCGTAACTAACGGCAACTAAGACAATCAAGGCAAGTTTAGATGTATCAGTTTCTGTAAGTAGAAATAATAGCCGAAATTATTTATAAACAGTATGCTTTCATTTGCAGAAGTTCTATCCAGCTGGTACATTACACAATCCTTATTAAATGCCAGTATGGTACTTTACGAGATTGTGTGTGGGGACGAGAAAATATCTGTCCGTCTGTCCGTCCGTGTGTCAGTACGAACGGTAACTCAAATACGCTTGGTATACGCATTTATAACGTCCATGGGAAGAAGCCTATTGATATCGGACCAAGTCGGTTGACCAGTACCGGAGTAATGCCCAATTAAGTGCTTATTCTTATGATAATATATTAGAAAGGCGCGATAACTCAAATCCGCTTTATCGGATTTTTATGAAACTTGGTATAGGCCTACGCATTTACGACGTCCATGGGTACACGCCTGTTTAATTTGAACTAAATCGGTTGACCGGTACCGAAATAACGAATATTTCAATATTAATTTTGTAATGAATATAAGACGCTACAATAGTCTATTATTCCATGGCCACATTATATTAAAATAACGTAACAAATTGCCAATCGTTTGTTGATATCGTTAGTCCACCTTGATTGATACGTTTCTTCATAACGATGTCAGTGTAAATGGTAATGTAAATTAAAGATTTAAAACAACTAGCCGTTGAATAAGGATAAGTATGACTACCGATATCTAGATTATATTTTAATGATATACCTGATATACCTAATGTAATTCCTGACAGATAGATTTCAGATTGACTTTTTATTGATCCATAACCTATAAGGCTGCTTTAAACTTGAAACAAACATGTCAGCGAATCGTAGGCCTATTGCATCATTAATATTATTGCTAGCGCATTTTGTTTTTGAAGTTTAAGTCGGATATCTATTGCAAAATTAACTTCTTTTCTGCATGTGCCTATCATAATTGCAGTTATCACTGATTAAAAAAATCATACTGGCACTTTGTTGTATCAGTTTATCTGATTTTATTATTTGTCCATTTGACAGAAAACAAACACAATAATAATTTTATAAGGGGTATAACAGGCTACAATAATATTGCATGGCCTACAATTTCCTAAACATAAAGTAGCAAATTGTTGCTCTCTTATTGATACTGTTAGCCAGCCTTGATTCTTTATAACGATGTCAGTGTAAATAAATGTAACTTAAATCTTGCCGTTGAATAATTAAACGCAGCTACTGTTGATATTATATTGTGCATTACATCGAAATGTACGGCTACCGATACATTATATTTTAATGTGAGTATTTTTCAGTTTAAACATTCTTGTGAACGCAAACAGACCTTATGTAATAATTCATAATCTATACTGCTGCTTTAACATATTTTAATCCGAGTATTTTTCAGTTTAAATATTCTTGTGAACGCAAACAGACCTAATGTGATGACAGATTGAATTTAATTAATTCATAATCTATAGTGCTGCTTTAAACCTGAAACAAACATGTCAGCGAATCGTAATCCTACACTTATATAATTAATATTATTGCCGGTGCATTTTGTCAAATGTTAACATATTTTAAGATTATATCAGTGTATACGAGTATGAATTAAGGTTAAGCAACAAACTTCAGACCTTTGTTCTTCCGCAAGCCCTGCTTAAGAACTTCAGCCCAAGGAAAGGAAAGAAGAAGAAAAAAATTCTTCACATCAATGTTGCAATTATCACTGATTAAACAAAAGCATTCTGGCACTTTGTTATATCAGTTTAGCTGATTTTATTAATATTGTATTTACTAGGCCTAATTACATTTAAAAAGCTTCTTCATTTTGCTCATATACGGCTTAAATATGCCCAGTTGATTCTGATTGCAGAAGCTATGAAGGTATGATGATATTTCTGTATTCAGTCTTTGTTAGTTTACATAGAAGTCGTGAAATAAAATGAAAGTAATACAATAAAAGGACTGCCGTTGAACCGAGACTAGAATAGTGTTGTACGACTCGTATAGCCAAGAGAAAACTGGCGTAAAGCAAACAAATAGATATCGGAAATAAGGAAGAAAAACGAATGACGGCAAACGAACGAAAACAAATAGGATTTAATAATCAATGAATTGCTTTGAATCTATTTCCACCGGTCAGTTTAGATTGCTTTACTTCCTGTCTACACTTTCTTATAAGTTCTCAATTCTTACAGTTCCCCCTTCCCTAGAGAAATGATAAATCGAGCTCGGCAAACTCATATGTTCAGGGACACAGAAAACTGGGTTCTGCAGACTGTGTACAAAGTCTTATTCATGCATCTTTTCTAAGCTATCTAAAGACATAATCTCTTCATAATTTATCGGTTCTTCCCTTTCAAGTAAGATTAAGCACATAGAATATGCGTTCTCACGAACTCTCGTGTGTTAATACTATTTGAACAAGCATAAATTCGCATTCTGGGTGTAACAATATGGAAAGAAATTGTGTGCGAAGAGAAGAACTATCTAATCGTATTATTTGGGAAAAGCGAGAGCTTCTTATAAGAAGTTGTAGTTTGGTACCGCGTGTAGCAAAAGTTTCTTCAACAACTTTGCCCCCCTCCCGCGCCAAGTTAGAAATAACGGGGCAATAGAATCCTCTCCACCATCTGCTTTGGCAATTTTCGTATTCTGTTGATTATTAGAAACCATTTGGAACATGTGCTATCGTTTTACATTTCTCGTTATTGCTTTGGAGTAAGGAAAGTATGTTATTAATCTTTTTTTATAAGGGACCTCAAATAGGTTTTCTATGGAGAATTTGTGGTTGTCAGTACTATTAAAAAAGCAGGCTGTATTTCAAATACTTAGTGAAACAAATGGTAAATCGCACTTCCATTATCTTTGGTGTTGGTACGTCACACGAAGTTTGTGTGACGGGGCCTCTGAAGTACGAGCCATGGACAATTCAGATTACTACGTATTTGTAACAGTACGTTCAATAAGATAGGCCTAAGTAGGTAAGTGTTTATCACATTAATTTGCTTTTACGTAACAAATGCAACATTCGCACGGTTCAATAAGATGTTTCGTAAGCTTGTCATTCGAAATCATCCTTGTGCTGCACTGTAAAATAAAAAATTTCTATGATTTTTTTAATTTTATAGAAGGACTTTCACTCAGCAAGTTGGCTTATTATAATATGATGATGATATTTCCATACCTGGAAAGGAGCCGTGGGATGGTGAATTGACTCGTCCAAGGCTCTTTCAGACAATGGGCATATTAGGAAGATTTGTTATTTCGTCTCGATTAATGGAGATGAAGGCACAACACAATATCCAGTCTTGATCCCTATAAGGAAAATTTCCAATCCTGATAAATTCCGGCCCGGCCGGGGATTGAACTTGAGCCGACACGGTAGAAGGCAGCCGTGCTACTAATTCCCCCACGACTACTGTATAAGAAAATATTCAAGACAATTTTTAATGTCAGTGTCTAATTCTTTGTAAATCAAGTCAATATGACTTTATTGACACAGTAGGATCAACAGATTTGGCATGGAATTCCTATATAGATCTATATTATACAAAAGGAGAGTTGGAAACTTAAGGGTGGGGGAAGAGACTGAGAGAATGGTTAAAGTAACAGTGCTCTCTTTTTATTGTAATAATTCTAACTTATATATTTCTATTACGTTTAGAAGTGTTCTATGACAAGTAGGGTACCGGTAGGCTAATACTCATAAGTGTTCTTTGCCTTTCATATTCCGCTATTGCTGTTAAGCAGCATTTTGAACTAAGTAGAATAGGATTGTTGTCCATGAACACAGTTAAACGAACTCGGAGGATATAAACAATTTTGTTTATATTAGTACTTGTTAAATAAATCGCATTTACTGAAAATCCGGTGAAACCCCTTCCACTGAAGATCATTTTTTAAGGCACAATGAAATGTTTGATTTTTATTTATTTCACGTATTATTTTCATTGGAGTTAATCTTTGAGGAAAATCTCAGTCGAAACTTGCATGTTATTAATCCAGAAATATAATATATTACAGCTGTAGCGGGAGGTCACGTAAATCATGGTTTAAGTATAAATAACTTGTATGTACGTGTTATAAAAAAAATGAAATCTATAGCCATAGACGTAGTTCATGAGAACTAATATACATGTTTAACAAGAGACTCATGTTTATCTTCGAATATGTCAAACTGCAAACGAAAATAAATGGAACATTGCCTGACAGAATGAGAGATGGGTGGGCCGCTTGGCAATGTATTTACTTTATCCGCTATCTGGAAACATGGTATACATAGCATGATATAGCTACGCTTGAACACGCCGTTATCAGTTCTTTTAATTCATTATAGAAGAACCTTAGTTTTCATCGCCATAGGTTCTGTTGCAAACATATCTGTTTTGCCTTGTTTATGTGAGAATAATGTAGCTTGGTTTCTTTCGTAGTGATGTGCATTGTTAAAGTGCTTATGGAATTTAATGGAATAGAGAAAAAACAGTATTATTTTCGAACAGTTCTTTATTTTGGAATAGGTAACAAATTATTCACGTTATAAACTTATTCTATAAGTTTACCAGTCTAGTAGTTCATTTTAAGATCATTGTGGCTACCCTAATGGCTGGTAGGCTCTTCAATAAAGTGTGAATTGATATAATGTGCATTAAGAAGCTAATTGGACTAATCCCTGGTAGTTATGCACTGGGTAATTATGTTATTGCATAACTAATAGGCTACATTGCCTATGAAGTGAGTAATCCTGTTACATTTCTCGGAAGCTTACTGTACAGTGTATGGTCGTAAATGCGGGAAAATGATCAATTGTTTAACTGCTATGTGTATTTATTGTACTATTTACTAATTTTCTGGCCTTAAAGGCTACAATAGGTAAGAAAATATTCCAATATCAAAATTGTAAATCGTGATGGAACTAAAGTTATCCAATTTTATGTTCCCTCGATACAAGGAAGGCATTTATGTATGCTTGATTCTTTATGTCTACAGCTAGCTTTTCTGTATGTACATAAGTGCCAAATTTTTGAAAATACAAATCCTTTGTGAACGCAGATTTAAACTTACGGTGTATTAAGACTAATATGTTTCAGCTCTCTCAGCATGAGTTTGTGCCAACGATGGGTAGCAAGTGTGCAACGTCAGAAGTCGCTAAAAAAAATCCTGTCCACTGATAAGTTATGCATTGCTGTAGGCTAAGCATGTCCCGGATTTTTTAGGAGGGAAATGTGAACGTGATATTGTTTTTCTTTCTGATTACAACTTCGAAACGGTTGTATGGGAACATGAGATTGCGGAATAAAATATCCGTTGTGTGCACATCGGCACAGTCGCATTTTCGCGCACATCGGCATAGTATTTTTATCTTGCAATATCATCGTGCTCATCGCCACACACCCTTCGTAGGGGTTGACATAGAGACAAAGTTGGAATTACATTATCGTATTGAATGCAATGGAGTTAACAGTAACTACTTCCTTTTATTATTATAGATAGGCCTACATACTGTGTACATTAATATTATAATTGTATTGTTTAGAAATCATTCATAAAGTATCTGCCTGCGATTGAATGAGACTTTGAATTAACCTAACCTAACCTAACCTGACTTAACCTATCTACGATATCAACGGCCGGTTTCCTTAGCCTTGGAGCCGTGGTGAAGGAGGCTGTAGGTTTGAGTCTCTATGTCCACCCCTAGCCCCAACGGGTTGTGTGGCGATGAGCACGATAATATTACAAGATAAAAATACTATGCCGATGTGCACGAAAATGCGACTGTGCCGATGTGCACGACACCAAAATATCACGTAAAGACAGTAAAATTTTATGTTAGCGGAATTTCTGTTTCTTCTTATTTCACCGTCCACGAGGCTTGGTAACTTATGCCTACGTAAAAGTAACGGGTTGCAAGATAATCCTAATTCCTCTAAGAGCAATAACATCTACATCTAGCGTTTTCTGAAGGAATAGTTTCAGTGTGTTAAGTCGTTTTCTTCGCTTCAAACTAGGTACCTGTATAAGAACTTGCAAATAGAAAGTTCTCCTTAATTTCAAACTACAAAATACAAAACCCGGGCGACGCCTGACCTTTTAAGCTAATGTATAAATAAGCCACGGGTTTGTTTGAATGGCTTTCACCAGAACTGGAATTATTCCGTTTGTTATTCATTCTTCTTTGTGATTTTCTTTATTGCAGTAAGTTATAACAAGTTTGATTAATATGTGACTTAAGGCTTTCCCGGTGTTGAGATTGGTTAATGGTTACTCGGGCTTCCAACCGGGTGTGTAGCCAATTAGAGCTCTTCATCTATTTGTTCTACTTCCCGGTTTTTAGAGCGGCTCCTTGCCACGGTTAGCGTTTCGTATTTCTTTTATAATACAAATCTTTTCCCAAGGAGCTCACTTTTCCCAGAAGTTGGCAGCGAAGAAAACTGACGAAAGGTCGGAATCAATCCATCTACCCACTCGATTGGAAACCCGAAAAATTATTTGCATATCCAAGTTTGATTAAATTTGGACAGTTTATTGAAGACATGACAGCATGTATTGTTGAAAAAAAATTCATTTTTGGTTAAGGAAATAATATCCTTTGCACTTTATATTTAGCCTATTTCTATCCGTCCAAAGTATTGTTCAAAACATAACTTATTCAATACTTAGCGATTACTTATTCATAATTTGTTACTAATATGTTTTATAACCGGCCTCATCTTTCTGCAGTAATTTACGAAATGATGATGGGTATTATACACTCTTATGAACACGAAAATAGAAATAAATACCGGTACATACAGCTTATAGAAGAAGAAATGTTACAGATAAAGCGTTTCTTTCAACTTTGTTTATACATGCTTTAACGTCAAGAACATATCACATGTTAGGTTCAGTGGGCCGTGTAACTATTGATTACACTTGTTTTCTTTTGTTGATGTGTTACACCATCTGGTAATTTTAACTAATAATACATTTTTATGATTATGATATAGCGGAAATTTAATACCATATCAGTAGTTTGTCTTGACGTCTGGGGAAATCACGAAAAACCCAAGTCTAATTGGCCTGCATAGCAGTGGAAACCGGAAAAAATAGCGGTGCTTAAGGCGTATTTTAAGTTTTTTTTGGTGCATTCTCTGTGTATATCACAATACGCAATAGGCTATGAAACAGCAGTTATTTTTTATACTGTTCTCGTGGTCTATGTTTCAAAACTTTAATAAATTATTAACATTCGTATTAAAAACAATGCTTTCTTTGGCAGAGTGTAGCATTAATCTGACTCCATTTATCATCAAATATGCTTTTGTATAATACCTGTGTACTCATAGATTTTGACCCCCATGGTTATAAACCTTTAACGGTAGTAAATGGACTCCTCCCATATCAATTATTCATTTATCATGGAAATCATTAGATTTATGCGATCGAGGAGGCCTTGATCGCCAGGTCTCAGCTGTGCTGGAATGATCACAGGTGTGTTTGGTGTCAGCCTTCACTTGTCTATGCAGATTTTGGACGGTTCGTTGCCCTCCGGACGTCTCGTGACCCTGTGGTTCATACAAGGCCATATCACGTAATATTATTATGAAACAATGTTCAGTGACCTTTCCTTACACATTACAATCGTATTCGGTTATGAACTTCTTACCCTGGTCAGTGCGTTACTGATTAAGGAAAAACGAAAATTTCTTTATTCCTGTGTGAGCTGGTGGAATAAAGGTTAGGGGACTTTTTCATCCTAATTTTCAGCATTATCATTGTTTTTCTCTAATCAAATTGGATGACAGTCAAGATAATGTTATAACTCATTTTAGTTTCAAACATCGTCTAAACTTTCCAGATCCCCTCAAATATAAAAATCGGTTTAGTATCATAGTTGGATTTTGATTCTTTTTGAAAGAAAAATAGGCCTAAACACGAAAGAATATATGAAAACATAATTATTTTATTTTTATTTCATAGAACCTTCTGCTCTAGAAACTGTAGTAGGGGATGCGTTCACTCCTCTCACGCAGCGGGCCCGGGTTCAAATCCTGGTCGGGACAAGTTACTTAGGTGGTTTTTTTTTCTCACCTGTGAGACAAATGGGTAACTTTAGGCCCTTGTGGTTCCCGGATATCATCTGGCCGTCATTATCATCTTCATCCCATCCTCGCCTTCAGTGAGTGTGTGTGAATGGTGTCTCTCGTCCTATGTGTTCGTGTTGTCTCGGAGGTGGGTCCGGTATTGGGCTGATCACTCATCCGGGGAGGTCCTCCATGTCCTCGTCTGGTCAAAAGAAGTATGTATGTGATCCAAAGGTAATCCCTCTCCCCACAGGTCGCGGCCTTGTAAGGCCCGGGCGTCTTGGGTCGCTTAAATGTCCCTAAATGGGAGAGGTGAAACTCAGGTAAAGAAGAAGAAGACAAATTTGTATATGGACCATATGTATTGATTTGTATGAGAATAAGTATTATTCTTACGTAAAAGTATTTTACAACAGTGGTTAATGAAGAAATTCTACCTGTTGTTGATGCCTAAGGTGAGCCTTTAAACCTCAAGTGTCCAAAGAATTCAAAATATCTCTGTGCACTGTTATTTATTTTATACACATTATCGCTCTTACGTTCAGAGGGCCACGAAATCGTTACCATATAACCTAAATAATTGCAATTGATGATCCCATGCTCTGGTGTCGGTCTTGAAATCGTTACCTTATCTCTCTATTTTGAAATATGTATTATTAAATATTTATCTATTGTTAATTTAGTGCAATCTTAGAAACAAGAATGTATGATATACATCCCTAAACTCTGCCACCGTATTAAAAAATATATATAGTATATATATATATATAACTTATATACTTTTACCGTTTTGTAAATAACACTTTTTAGAGCATAAACGCCTACAAACAGTATTGGCATGAAAACAATATGTACAGTGTTGTCCTTGTCACAGCGGGCAATCAAAGTGTCATTTGACAAAATTTGTTTAATGAGGCTCCTTTTACAAGATGTATACATAACTGTTAATAAAAGAATATAATTTATAACTAATACAAGTTTAAGAAGAATTGAACGTTCTAACTTCTTAATAGTTAAGCAGTAAAATAATTCAGGCGAGACAACGATGGGTCGACAAGTGGTTGAGCACGCATTCGCAGCGCAGTCGGTACCGATTTCGTCGGCGCGGCACTTGGTTATAAGCAGGGACCGGATTTTGATGACATGTCATGGACATTGCCCACTAATGCAGGTATTCTGATCCTGATTCATGATTCCTAGATTACAAAACTGACAAATTTTAGGGTCTATTTTGTCATTTTTTTCATATTTTTCATTTTTAGGTCATTTTTAGAATTCAAAGTCATTATTTGGTCATTTTTTCACCATTTTATGGTCTTTTATTCCCACATTTCATATTTTTAAGTCTTTTTTAAATTTTAAATCTTTTTTTTTCATTTTGAGTTGTTTCTTATATTATAAGTGGAGTTTTTGTGCATTTACTTACATTTGATATCTTAATAATCATAATTAAATAGATCTTGTTATAATTTTAATTTGAATATTGAAAGACGGTGTTTGCTGTTTGCATTTAACCGGATGTGCCAATTAACTAATTATAAGCCTATACAATGGGGTCAAAAACATTAATGTAGAATAGACACATATCTGATGAATAAACTAATATTTTCACATAAACTTTTGGGTCATTTTTATTAATTTTTGGGTCATTTTTCTGTATTTTTCCAGTCATTTTTAGCTCTTTTTAAAGTATTTTAGGTCATAAAAATCCGGACCCTGGTTATAAGGAAATGCGTTTCCCTAACTGTGAATATAACTTTAGGCGTACTGTAGTTGTGCAGTAGGCCTACATTTTATTCGCTTATAAAAATTAGAAGAGGTTTTTATTGCCTCTTGAAGTTACAAAACTTGACTGTTTTATTGTTAATATATAAATGCTAATTTTGCAACAATTTTCCACTCTCCCCGGTATTTCAGTGAAGAAAGCTGCGTCTTAGTCACCCCCTCTCTCTCAATTGACATATATATATACAAACTATAAACTAAATAAGTAGAAATGAGAGTAGCGCAAGACACGCCATGTCCTGTTAATATTTCTGGTGAAATACAATGAGGAGGGATATTGGAAGTGGAGGTGAAGAGCTAGCGAGTATATTATTGTAACAGTGTTGAAGCCCGACCAGACAGCTGCTAACAGGTTAAAAGCACTCTTGCTCGCGTGACCTTTGGTATAATTGTTGGAAAGCTCTTTACAAGATGAAGATATAAAAACAAGTCTGTAGACAGATAAACATAACATGATGGGGGAGTAATAAAAATACTTAACACATTTTACAAGTCGAATTCCCACAAGTAGAGTAACAGAATTATATTGGTGTGGTGGACATCTTTGTTCCAAAATCTATTATCTCATCAAGGTAAATGTTAAAATTTGAAATAGAAGCGTTTTCTTAGTATTGTTGTAATATAATGAAACTACATTTCTCTTGGCTGAAAAGACGTACGGTATACAGTTGATAAATGTATTACGTTAAATTGATAGGCCTACACATTTACCATTGGCAGCTTATCGATCATTCAGACCACAGGATGCCAGCTAAAAAACGTGTAGACCTACAAGAAGAAAATTACGATAAGATAAACTGGGTTGTTTACTGGTGACACAACGTAGTCCCCTTTTGGTGTTATTATCCCGTGCTTTTGGAATTCGTTGCCTCGTCATATCAGAGGCTGTCGAAATAATTTATAAATAAATTGAATATTCACTTTATTAGTCATAAATTAGTTTGAAATATTATTAGTTAGATTTAATTTTATATTAGGTTTTAAATTTGTAATTAAATCACTGTAACATTTATGGTTTGTAACATGTTTAGTTTAAATTTCTAGATATTTATAACATTTTATGAAGTGCCGGTAAAGTCACTTAAGTCAAAAGTGTACTTAAAAAAAGTAAACATTTTACACTCGAGAGTGGAAGTACCCGGTAATCCTCAAAACGTTTGTAGCATGATCCATTTGGATAGAATCGTTGAAAGAAGCTGAACATTTCATGAAACGGATTCATTAAAAGGCCTTAAAATTAAATTTAAAAATTTAAAAATTCTTGCACGTAAATGGTTTATAAACACGTCAAAAAACATTCATGCAAAATTAGAAGAAAACCGAACCACATGTTTGGTCGTAACTGCGTAACAGACAAATTTACAAATGTACGAAATGCAGGTCGCTCGGTAAAAAAATATTATGAAGACTATATGCATAATCTTTCATAACACAAGACTGCTGCTATTAAATCGCACTATATTTTAGGCAATGATTGAGTAGTGCTCTGGAAAAGAAGGAAGCTAAATGCAGACATCAGAATTAGCTGAAGGTGGTGAACGTGCCAATAGCTGTAACTCCACATTACTTACATTTCTATATAGCACATTATCGGAACTGACGTGTTATAGGTATTCCTGTCAGAACAGCTCGCAACACCAAAACTGTTTCAGACTACCATTAGTGACGGGATCAAAAACTTTCTGTTGCCACCAAAGTGAAGCTACTACCTTCTACAGTATCTATCAATAACCATTAATCAATATCCAAGACTTGCTGCTCTCCATCTGCCCCTCATCTCTCTGTGTGTGTCTCTCTCTCTCTCTCTCCCTCCTCAGTTATCTCTTCTTCTTTCCTTCCGTCTTGTGCACTAATATCATGACTTTGAAGCACCTACACAGAATGTCTTAAGTGCTCTTCTGACAGCACATCATATCCTATTATTACATAAAAAATTGCAGAAATAATTTTAGATAAGAGCTATGTAAGACTAAAGTCAAATGTATGTCATTTAAAGTTTATTTTATGTTGCCTAATGACATTAGCACGTCATACACTATTATTATTTTAAAATCGTAGAATTCATTTTAGTTAAGATCTGTATAAATTGATGTCAATTCAAGTTTGTTTTATGTTGCCTAATCTCATTACCTTCTATCTATCAGCTTGTATTTCCTTATTGTATTCTTCATTGATACATTTTTCTACATTTTATAAAGCTATCTCTCTCAAATTCTTTTTTTTTTTCCTTTAATACATTTGTGTAGGATTGCTTATTTTTTTAGAATTCTTTCTTATCTAAATGGTTCCATCTTTTTTTAAGCTTACTTTTTTCTAATTTTTAGTAAGACTTCTAACTTAGGTTTGCGATTGATAAATGATTTATTGATAATTAAACTGTAATTCTGGGTTTTAAAGGCTGTCTTAAATATCAATAGGCCTACAATTTACTTTCAGTGCAAAGCTTTATGGCAAGTGTAACAAAAGGTGTTTTGAAAGTTGTATTCTGACGCAAAACGGAAAGAGTAGGAGATAACTGGGAAGTATTATGAAAATCAGATTTCTTAAATATTTTTACTCTGATTAATATTATGGATAGGTTCATGAAAAGTTGTTCGATCGGTCATAACAATCTGATTTCAAATGTTGGAGGTAAATTTATATGAAAGAAAACTCAGAAAAGTAAAATCAAGAAATTAAAAAAATATGATTATTCCGTATCTAAGGTATTCATAAACATGTGTGCATGGAATCGTTGGCATGTTGTTTCTCGAACAATGTTTTGTCGTCACTAGACCAAGTTATTTGAAATATGTACAGTAATTATGATAATTTAACCTTCGGTCCTTTTGTCAAAACTTCAGCTTGTTTTAAGCTATTCGTGGTATTTTAGATACTGGGTTTTATGTAGGCTTAGACCTTTAAAACCCTGTTCATCGTCAGATTGGAATCGTTTAGACGTGGCTAACAACTTCAAAGGCTGATCATGTTGCATAGTAGAGTGTACACAGTACAGCCATTCATTTCTAGTTAGGAAGCTTTTTTATATCACTGATGATGGGAATGAAGCACAGAGTATTCAGATTAAAGTGTTAGCTTGCCATCACGTATCAAACTCAATCGATGTACTCCATGCAATACAGACGGGATTCACTGACAGCGTCATCCATTTTTACGCTTTGCGTATCTACTGCATGTGTACACAAGCGACCTAACTTCCAACTGGGTCATGGGAGATCTCGCGTTTTTTAACAAATCCCTGTTTCCTCGAAAATATTGAATTATATTGTATGCTCATTGATTAATGAATTTCGTATTTCCAATATTCGAGAGGATTTAGGCCTATCTCGATGATGTACCGTATGTATAAGTACGCATTGATACATTTAAAGCCTATATTTTTGTTCCGATAAGTGAGTTTTGTCATTTTTTAATTTAATTGAATTGCAAATTACGTTATAATTTATACGAGGGTTGGAAGTTTAATAGTGGCAACACATCAATAACACAGGAAGTTCAAATCGCGTTTGTTGGATGTTGGTTGGATATCCAGCATACTTCAGGGCAAATAGGAGCCTTCTATCGCTACGAATGCCTTCACAGTAACCAAAAACCTGCATAGCGAGTTTCGTCCAAATCCGTTAACCCATTATAAGTACCACGATCCCGAACTGGGGCATCTATCAGTTCAACAATGGACACCTTTGCATTCATTATAGTTCAGTTCAGTGTGCACGACACAAATATCTCACATATTTTCTGCAGTTTAGATGCTAGGCAGAAATAAACTGAGAATTTGAGGTGAGATAACTTTTAGAATTATTGCAGGTTTTCAAATTCGTTAATATATAATATCCCCCAAAATATACAGATGAGAATAGCGTAATATGAATTCTTGGAGGTTAAACTTGCTATTCGCAGCTTCAATTTCACTCCGTAAAAATTTCCTAGCGTAAAACCTTTATTTTATCACTGATCCCCAATTGGGGATCATGGCTGATGCCAAGTACAAAAATGACAATGACACTAGCTCATAGTGCAATATCATCGTATGAACCACTGTCCAGTGATGCAGAGATGAAAAAAGAGCGTTGTGCATATGATACAGGTATGATGTCAAAAAATGAAGTATTTGCAACTGTCAGGAAAGACCACAATATTGTCAAAACTTCCTGAAACCGCGAATTAGTACTGCCTTTGCAAAAACTAAGGAGGAGGTCAAAAAAGTAAAAAATGAAAACGAAAGTTGTATAGCCATTCTGTATAGACCGCTACAACAAATTCATGGGCGGTGCTGACAAATTAGACTGGAATGTTAACAAATAAAAGATCAAATATTTTGGGGGGAGAAATTGTATTTTCCCAAGATAGTATATTTTACAGTGAAACATATAGGCTATTGAGAATTCAATGTTCATTATGTATTTTTAATTATAATATGAGAAAATATTTAAGTTACATGTTCATTATTTGGTGTAAGGAATCGTTATGGAAAATAAAAGTACTATAAGATGGATAATAAATTATATCTAGTACTCTTGACGTTTCTCCTAGGAAGTTCAAAATGTGTATTTTACGTATGTACCTTTTAAAATTTACATTTTGTTGTCAAATATTGGAAAATAGGCCTATCAATATATAACTTCTCTGTACAAAAATACCAAAAACTGATTATAAAATTCCATGTATTGGCAAATACTGCACTTTTCTACTCTCTACATGACACGATCCCCAAATGGGACTTTTTATAAATAGGACATACAGTTCAACTAAATTGCATTATTTTACTTGTGGTTTGTTATATTGTATTTCTTAGCCTCAATTAACATATATTTGCAAAAAATATGAATTTTAAAAAATCTGGCACTCAATGAATTAATGTTTTCCCATTTACACCTGCATTCTGTCCACCTACGTAAAAAAAAATCAGATCTCTCTTTATCGTATTGTATAAACAAATGGAATTGAAGCAATCGACAGATTGATATGTTATGTTGCAAAAAATCGATTTCAGCGATGCTCTTTCTTTTCTAGTTGCTATGGCAGCAGAGCGAGGCCATCTATAGTCAATATTTAAATAAAAATCAGGTAAACTGATGTAAAAAAGTGCCAGTATGTTTTTGTTTAATCAGTTATGACTGCAATTATGATATGCAGAATATGTTTTTTTTTAAATTAATTTCCAAGTTAAGCTCCACATTTATTCATTAAGCAGGGCTTACGGAATAAGAAAGGTCTACCATCTCGGCCACCTGGGTCATTTTAACGGTCTAGTTGGATAAGCGCATGTAAAACAATAGTGTTTTTTGTCATAGCTACCTGTATTTTAATTTCCAAGGCCTTATAAGATCACAGTAAAACAATAGGCTATGTTGTCAAGATAACTGATTTTCATTTGTTTTATAAATTCTTTCGAATACGTATATTGCCATAAAATAGGCACTAAATTGAGCATTACTCCGAAACAGATCAACCGATTTTATCCATTATGAATAGACGTCTTCCCACGGACATTGTAAATGTGTATACCAAGTTTCATAAAAATCCGGTAAAGCGTATTTGAGTTACCGCGTCTTTAAAATATACACTAAATTGGGTTTTACTCCGGTACCGGTTAACAGATTAGGTTCAAATTCAATAGGGCACTTCTCATGGACGGCATAAATGGGTATACCAAGTTTCATGGAAATCCGTTACAGCGTATTTGAGTGATGGCGCCTTTCTCATAGAAAGGCGCCATAATCTATTAAAATAGGCACTAAATTGGGCATTACTCCGGTACCGGTGAACCGATTTGGTTCAATATCAATAGGGTTCTTCCCATCGACATTATGAATGTTTATACCAAGTTTCATGAAAGTCCGAAAAAGCGTACTTGAGTTATGGTGCGTACAGATGCACGGACAGACAGACAGACAGACGGACAGAATTTTTTCGTCCCCCACACAATCTCATAAAGTACCATACTGGCACTTATGTTATCCAAAACTTGTACTTCGTTAGCGCAAGAAATCACGTTTTTTTTCCTTCAAGTTTTTCGTTCATAACTCGCGAACGAAAGCGAAGCTTAAAAATCCGGCTTCGAGTTGCACTCGTACCTCCTTCAGTCCATCTATGTTAAAAAGTTCTGATCTCTGTGGTAGACACACAGATAAACAGACAGGAAAAAATATAGACAGGCTTCGCCCATGATTATTTACTCAAGCGCTATATGTTTTATTTAAGAGAAACGTAGTTAGAACTTTACATTACATCGTTTTTACATAATTTTATTTTTAATGAGATTGTTAGAGGCAGTGAAATAATAATGAAACGGTAAAACGAGTTTTATGCTACCCTATGGGCATACAGGTTCGAAATTATTAAAAAGAACCACAGATTCATTATCATTACCCTCCGAAAACTAAAAATCCGACTTCGAGGTGCATTTCACGATTAGAATGCGCCGCCCGGTAAAGGAACGACCTCATATTAGAATTCCCTAGCCTCAAAAACCTCGACCAAATCATTTAATGTTTTCCCATTTAAGCCTATATTCATTATTCTCCTTCCGTCCACCTACGTAAAAAGATTAGAAATAAATGAAAATGGATCAAGCTGAGCGGGCTTACAAAATCGAAGCGATCAACAAATTCTTGTGTTAAGTTAAAAATACGGTATATATAGTTAATCTGAGGCTTTCACGGCCGGAATCTTGGAGTTGAAGCATCTTCCGGGCTGTGGGCCGTGGTCCAAAGGCAAAATTAAAAGTCTCGCCAGACGTTTCGCTCCCGCTGTGGGGAACTTCTTCAGTGGCTGCGTCAGCGTCAGCGTCAAGATAGCAGCCACTGAAGAAGTTCCCCACAGCGGGAGTGAAACGTTTGGCGAGACTTTTAATTTTGCCTTTGGACCACGGCCCACAGCCTGGAAGATGCTTCAACTCCAATACGGTATATAGTTCGGCGAAGCTGTTCTTTCCCGGCTATTATGGGAGCAGAGTAAGGCCACCTGCAATTATTTTTACAATTGAAACATTTTAGCGAAAACTGGTGATTCGATAGGGGAAAATTCATGTTTTCTGCAATTTTTTCGCTTATAACTCGCGAACAAAATCGGAAATTAAAAATCCGGCTTCGTGGTGCATTTGGATACCCTTCAGTCCATCTATGTTAATAATTTCAGTTCTCTGCGTTCCCTAGATTTATCTGGGCACCGCAAAAAGACACACAAACACGTCTTCTTATTCAATACCTTTTCTTTGGCAATAAGTTTTAGAGTAGGCTAGGGGTTACTTTTCATGAGGTTGGAGTGATACGAGGTTGGGGGAGGATATTTTTCATGAAACTAGGGAAGGTGCTCATATATTTATTCTACTTTTTATAATAATACTTCTATGCTCCTCTCTGTTTAGTCACTTCGTTGTTTCAAGTTTAATGTTACTAATAGTATTTAAATGAACATAGCTGAATTATAGGCAAGGATGAGAAGATAAATTTTACATCTTCATTTTCGTCAAAACTAAAAGCAACTTGAGATAGCTGTACAGACTAAAGATAACCTCTAAATATTTATACAGTTAGGTCTACAGATCCTTCAGGCACATAATCACGTTCATTATATTCGAACATTCAAAGAAAAGGAAAGTAATGTTACTTTGTCATTAATATAAGTGTTGATAGTAATGTCACGGAAATGACATCCTGACGCACCTTGCAGCCATAAAGAGATCGAATACAATATACATGATAGGCCTAGAGGTTGAGCAACAGCTGACGTCACTCTAAATGATGACATGGCGGCTTCTTTATAAGACAACATCTCCTGTGGCACAGCTTTTCACTTTCTTGTATCGGTGACTACAGTGATTACCTAACAGAAGTGGGGCACATGTGGAAATTATCAGATATCTTGGTGAACGTTTCCTTCAGGTGAATGCAGAATTACAATGATAAAGCTTACGATATGAACATTCTTATTGACAACTTTCATAATAATATCAAAATATCTTGAAAATAAAAAACTTGAAGTGTTGAGTAGGTAAGCTTCCGCGGCCGGTGTCACAATTAGCCTAACATGAACTTTTAATAATAATAATAATAATAATAATAATAATAATAATAATTTTTTATTAAGGAGTCTTCCACAATACAATGGTTTTCCTTCATCCCATAACAATCTTTTGCCTCCATAAGTCCCTGTCCATAGCATCTTCTTCGCTTAATCCTTTTCTCGCCATACTCGTTTCACCCCATAATAATAATAATAATAATTATTATTATTATTATATTAATAATAAAGGACAAACGGTGTCAAAATTTTATTTTACGGGTTGAACGTGTGAGTGATTTTCTTATCTCTTTGTCCTAAGGGTACGTATACATCTGCGCTCCTCTTGCGTGCCGCTCGTTGAAATTATTTTCACAGCGCTCCTCTTGCGTTCCATAGGAAAGCGACGAACATATTGCGAACCACTAGCTTTCATCATTAGGCCTAATATTTTGTGTGTTGTCTTGCTTAGAAACCTAGTTTTGAAAAAAGTCCTCAATTGCAAAACTTGTCTACGGCTTAAATATCGAAAGAAAACCCATTTTTAAACAAGAGTTGAAAAGTGTGTAAACAGTGTTATTATTCATATTTTATAACTTACCTTTTCCTGTACCTTTGCTGGCGTTAACTTTAATTTTCTCTCGCCGGTTACAAGAAAGCATAGATAACATCTTCTTCTTGCACTCTTCTGAGGACGTATTTATTTCCATTCCTATTTCCCTCCATGCATCCTCCTTTAATTTTTTTTTGTAGTTATCCTTATGTTTTGGGTTCCACAGTAGAGGTTTTGATTTGTAAATATGTATCATCTGCAGATCTTCTCCTCGTACCACTCCATGATTATATCACATACAAGCTAGCTCATTCAATCTTGACTAATTGCACGTCAGCAAAATAGCACATGTTACAATAAACAAACAGTCGAATTTCCTGTACTCTGTTTGGAGACGACAATTCACTGCTATATAATTCATGCAACACGGGTGCATGCAATTGTTTTAACGAATGCTATTTATTTAATAACGTGATAATGCCTCCTATACTGTCAAAACTAAAAGGGGAAACTCTACAGAGTCAAAGTAGCGAGATTATTGCTAATGTTTATGAGTAGGCCTGCATGAAGGAAGAAGCCAAACATAAAGATCGATTTTCTCCAGCGTATTTTAAAGAAATTCAGAAAGTGCAAAGTAACGTACACAACATCTGACTCACCTCCTGCTTCTGTATACCTATCATTCCGCAAAAGGTGAGTAAGTGACTCGCATCAACCTCTCATATAATTTTTTCATTTGCCAATTGTACAGTAAAACTTGAGGAGCGGAGCGCTGTGAAAATAATTTCAGCGAGATGCACGCGTGCAGCACGCAACTACCAAAAACACGTCCCAATATGAAATCAGAAATCCTTTGTGTTCGTCGAAAAAACCGACAGGAGACGGATCGTGGCGAGCAGCACGCGAGCGGTTCGCGTGCACCTCAAAATGCCGTACACATCTGCGTGCCGTGCGGCACGCGTGCCGCACGGCGCGCAAGAGGAGCGCAGATGTATACTTACCCTAAGAATTTGAAATTTTGCTCATTTAAATAAACTGTAAACTGAAACTAAAGTTTTATTTTCATTTCAATATATCAGTTTGTTTTTTTTAGATATGAATTAATTAAATTGATTTTTACATCAAAATTGAAATATTTCTCCTCCATCAGGTACGAGTATTAAAATGTGCCCCTAAATTTTTCATGTGTTGTTCTTTGATGCCTGATTTGCAAATTTATTGATGGATTATTGAAATTGTTTATACTTTTTGTTAAAAAATATTTTATCTAGAAATATGAAAAATGTTAAAAACTGACGTGTGTACTAGATATTAGAAAAGAACTAAAGCCTGCGCAGAAAATCTTATTAGTAATTCTATTACACACATCCTAAAGTTTATTGTGAAAACATTTCTTAGCCGAGTCTCTATTTTTGTGTAAGGAAATACATTTTGAATGTGACCAAGAAACATGCTAAAGGAAACTGAGAAAACAGGCGATTAAAGTTTACATTAACTTTGGTAGTTCAAAGCGTCTTGTTACTTGGTGCATTATTTTTAAAACGGCGTCAACAGCACCTGTTTAATGTTCCCAAACGTCCTTATTCGTTATACGTACAGTGATATAAAGTAGACTGTAGTTAATGCAGATACAAGTAGCTTTCTGATCATCCCAATTTATGTGTGTATAATATGTTCTTCTGTGGTTCCAATGGACTATTTATTTACGTTCGTAAGAGAACGCTGTTCGCTAGGATTTGTGTGCATGCGTTATCAATTTTTTTTATGATAAAGAAATGGAAATATATATTCGTGTTTCCATACATTATTATTTATCGGTTGCCAATTTAATATTACACAATACAGACCGTCAAGGGGAATTCTAGTAACACGAATCAAATTATGATGGATCGAACGCTTCTCTTTATCCTGTTACATTGATCTGTACCCATATAATTATTGCAGAGATATTTCTTTCTATGGTTGAATTAAGCCACCATACTATATTTAATTTTCAAACGTATAGATTTTTTTTGCAGTAATAATGCAATGTACTTCGCTTTTTAGTTATTTCGCTATTTCATAAAGCAGAAATAACTTTATACAATGAATTAATTTGAGTCTAGTAACGGCACTTTTCTTTAGATGCCACTTTAGTCAGGTAGATTGTGCAAAAAATAATTATTTACGATGAAAGGGTAAAAGAAAGATTTTATTTTGGGAGATGTGTTTGCTACACTAAGCCTGTAAGGGCGATTGTAGAAATTCCACGAGCAAAATAAAATTATGTATGTGTATCATATCTTTTTTTTTTTAGACAGACATTAATATTTGTGAATCAATATAACCGTTAGATTAGTTTTAATGAATTACGCACCGTAGAGCCATAGTGAAGCGCGCAGAGAGCTGTTATTGATTTTCTGGTGCACGACTGCCAACATAGCCTAATGAATCAAGTCGACAACTCTTTTCAACCACCAAGTACAAGGATTTGTGCGACTACCGTGAAAATTTTAACATTTAAAGAAGCATGAGTTTTAGTATTTTCAAATTTTATCAAACTGTGTATATAATAAACATATACAAAAAAATCTTAACTAAAAGGAAAAGGAGTATCTTCTGCATGACTGAAACTATAATTTATAACAATAGGTAGCATAAAAATGTTATAGCACTATTACGATAATGTGCAACATTTCTTTGTGTGTCTTGTGTTAAAGTTCTAGTTTTAATTCAACCTTTCTAAAAAAAAGCACATTTAGTACAGAAATAAAATTTATCCGTGGCCTATACAATTTGTGCCTCAGGTTATCCTTAGATTGCTAGTGTAACAAGTTCGAGATATGATACATGCTGATCAGATTTAATGGAATCCAATGTCATGAATTACAATACTGCACTGCATGAGTTGTTCCACGCATCTGGCTTTGCATACATACACAGTCTCGATTGTCATGTTTATAGGCTTTGTATGTGATCATGCTACATGCTACTCGCCTGTCTAATGCGATCAATCTCTCTTACTTACCTTACTGGCAGGACGTTAATCTGCGCAACCCCTTCTACTTGATAGACCGCCAAATCTGTTACAAATCGTAAGCACTGTAATATGATACCTTACGAGCAGTGGTTAAAATATCGCTGTCTGATGTGTATTTTTCTCATCCTTGGAAAAGTAAAGATTAATATTCGTAACCATGAACCACACATATCCTCTAGTTTTTTATACTGTACAAACTAGTTGTCACACTAATATTGCTTATTATACTAATTAATTAGTCCACCGCTGTTGCGTAGGGGATGCGGGCCCGGGTTCGAATCCTGCTCGGGACAAGTTACCTAGGTGGGATTTTTTCTGGGGTTTTTCCTCACCTGTTCGACAAATGTCGGGTAACTTTAGCCCCTTGTGGTCCCCAGATATAATCTGGCCGTCATTATAATCTTCATTCCATCCTCGCCTTGTTTGGAGTGAGTATGTGTGTGTTAATGATGTGTCTCGTCCTATGTGTTCGTGTCTCGGAGGTGGTCCCGGCATTGGGCTGATCACTCATCCGGGGAGGCCCTCCATGTCCTTGTCTGGTCAGAAAGGTATATATGTGATCCATAAATAATCCCTCTCCCGACAGGTCACGACCCTGTAAGGCCCGGGCGGCTTAGGTAGCTTAAATCCTAAAAGGGAGAGGTAAAACTAAGACAAAGAAAGAAAGAAGATACTAATTAATTATATATTCTATTAACAATATATTAATTTTATTGTTTAAGTGTAATTACTTTTTTGTCCAAACTCAATACTTTTATAATATTTTCCCCTAATTTTTCCGTTCCTTTCTTCGTAAGTATGCTGAATAGCCTAAGTCTATCTTTACATGTTATGGAAAATTATGGAGATTTTCCTAAGGACAGTTGAAGTGGGAAGGGATGCATAAATCTATTCGAGTTCGAATTCATCATATTTTGTACTGTAGTATCGAAATTCCTGCCATTTTCGTTGACATTTACTTATGGTTTCAAATTTGCTTACGATCTCAACTGGTCATATGTTATTAAACCTATAGAAGCCGCCCACAAGCTGAGTGGTTAGACCGCCTTCCACCGCTGCGACAGGATCGAATCTTGGTGGATCTATGTGGAATTTGTGGTGGACAAAAATAGGGTTGGGAAGGTTTCCTCGGGGTGCTCCAGTTTCCTCTGCCTTATATCATTCCACCGCTGCTCCCTTCATCATAATATGTCCATTTGGTTGCAATAGAGGAATATAAACCTTCAGAAACGGATACGGATGAACTAACCAGACAGGAATTTCCGCCCATGGCTGAAGGCAGAAATATCGTAATTCAGCTTATGTTATGTAGGCCTATGTATTTCCTGTTTACAATAAGAATTAATATTATTTAATATTATTACAGGAACTCGGCAGTTTCTTAAAGAAGTAAAAGTCATATGAGTATAAATAATAAAAATAGTTTTACTTGTTTTAATTGGGTCACATTTATTCTAAGTTTAATTGAATTATTTTACAGTCTACATCAGATAATATTATTTTTCCGCCCAGTTTCAATCTGTTTGTGTAATGGATTTCTTATTGCTGAAAGACATTTTATTTTGATGTTGCCGACGTTTGACCTGCGGTGCCTAAAGGGAGCAGGTAGTGTAATAGGATTACGTAAGGAATGAGTAATTTCTGTGTCTGTTGGTGTTCACTTCGTAGCTGTAACAGGCTGGAGGTAGATTTACTGATGCATAATTTACGTTCTTGTTTTGAGGGTATTGCTTCGTTTGTGGTCTGGTTTAGAGTTTCACGCTATGCAAAGATTAATGGTTCTCATGATTATGAAGACGATAATGACGCTGAAATTATATTAACATGTTCACGTAGGGCCATTTGTATAAAACTCACTGACTGATAACTACCTCCTTATTTGTATAAAAGTAACTGTAGATTATGTAACTCACAGGTAAAAATAAATCAGGTAAATTTGCCAGTTTTTCCGTACTTATGGGGCAGCTAGAAACAGCAAATTTTGCACGCTTATGGCTTTTGCCATATAAGTGTGTAAAAAATTCTATTATGTTAGGACATGGTCGACTGCCATTGCACCCAATTTCATCCTATATTTTCCATACAATTGTTTTGCATGCAACGGAATAGAAATATTTCTATTTTTCCAACCAAATATATAAAATCAACCAATGAGCGTCATTCTATCACCGCGTGACCTGGATGACTTACAAATATGGCTTCTTCCTCCGTTCAGCTGATTCACTTCTTACTCAACCAGCGAACATAACCAGAAAGATAAAATCATGTAATATTAAAGTCAAGAAGATTGACGGATGCTAAGATTTTGAATTTACAACAATATTAACAATAACAATTATTTAAACCCGCATAAACGCTGAGGTGCTCTGGAAGTTATGATAAAGATCCCGTAAAAAATGTTACTTATGTCAAGTGCGTATATATCGACCGCCATGGTCGATTGTAGTAGCTATCGATTTTAGTTTCCGGACAGCTGGCAATGGTGTATTGGACCAAAACGCACTCTTGTGTTCATTGCCAGAAATATAGAAATGATACTTGATACTAATTTTTCAACCAACAAATTGGATCGTGGGACATCTGCTTAAGGAATAACCTATGGGGATACGACAAAAAGTCATAGGACCAAACTTATAGATCCCTCAAAACCCCTTCACGGTTTGTGCAATCGGTTTTTTGATACTACTTACCATTAGCTACTATAAGCCTCCAAGACCTTAAAGTTGCATCCGCCATTTTGAATGTATTTTGGGGGTAAAAGTTAAAAATTGAATCTTTTGGAATATTTCCGCCGGTTACAAGCTGCAAGCTATAAACTATGAGTATGCCCGATTTCAAGTTTCTGGCTAGTCTCGAAGTGGACAAATAATAACTTATGTCAATGAGCGTGTGAGCCACGCGGCTTTGTAGTATAGTGATGATTTGCTATTTTAAAACCCTTAAGTGGGCGTTACTCCGGTACCGATCAACCTATTTGGTCTAAAATCAAAACCATTCTGGCACTTAATAAGATAATAACTGAAGAAAAGTTTCACGGTGAACATTAAACGTATGTCTATCGTCAGAGAAAAAATCCTGGTCCAATACCCTGTTACTTATAGGTTGAAATAGCTTGAAGCCTGTAGTTCCGCTCATGATAGAATGTGTAAAGCTCAAAGATTCACGAGCGAGACGAATTTTCCTTTAAAGATTGTAATTAAAGTATCTACGGTGAGCTGGACATTAATAACATGGAACAGTTCCTTCAACAAAATACATTCGTCCATTCCAAAGTAGTCCAGCTCCTTTTTTTCTTTCTTCTTCTTCGGGCCAGATTTTTCCATAGACATAATTATTATAAAGAGTCCCAGCTCAGCCCGAACATTTTAGGACAGCAAGTGGTTTTTAATCATATATTATTGGACTGGTGTTTTATTAGGCCCATTGTATTATTGACAGTTCTAACATGGTAATTTTTGTTAGATGTATATACCATTGCATACATACATGATGATAACATTGTTTGAACTATTTTCTTCAGAACAATTATTTAAATTCAACATTACAGGGTGCAAATATTTTCAGAGTTATAAGTGTTCATTTCTACAAATTTACACTGAAATTAAGATGTTCAATTTACAGTAGTATACATTTATCATTTTTCATATTTCTGGTACATTCTTTCTGAAGACTGAAGAATAACTTAACGTAGAGATATTTGAAGTAATTTTGTACTTAGCCATATAATATAGGCCTAAAGTAACACTTTTTACTTTTTGATTAAAAAATAATTTTAAATTTTAAATAATATTTTTACTTCCTCTGCCCGTACCATAGGTACTATAGGTAGAGGAAGTATTGTTTTCGACCCCAAAATTCGAAGTTGAGTTTTTAGCATATATACACGTTTCAAGGCCCCCTGAATCCAAAAATACTATTTTTGGAAACATGTCTGTGTGTCTGTCTGTCTGTGTGTGGAAGTTTGTGAACAGGCTAGCTCCGAAACTGAGAATCGTATGAAAACAAAATTTCGTATTTGGGTCAGGTACCTTCTGAAGATGTGATTCGAAGATTGGCGACAAATTTCCCTTATTTTTAAGGGGACTTTACATGAAGAAATTTTCGTTTTTCGCACTTTTCTCGAAAACGGCTCTAACGATTTTCTTTAAATTTTGCGCATGGATTGCTTGAACCAAGAGCTAAAACTTTTATTTGAAACATTTTTTCGAAAAAATTCTCTGAAGGGTAGTTATAAGCAACTCACTGTGAATACGTGCTTTTTGAAATACGGCTTCTTGTAAATCGTACGAAAACAAAATTTTGTATTTGGGTTAGGTACCTTCTGAGGCTGTGAAGATTGGCGACAACCTTCTCTTATATTTAAGGGGACTTTACATGAAGAAAATTTTGTTTTTTGCTATTTTCTCATAAACGGCTCTAACAATTTCCTTTAAATTTTGTACATGGATTGCTTATACCATTTCAAAAACATTCTCTGAAGGGTGGTTGTAACCTACCAACTTGCCTGGCGAACAACTCAATACGCGGACATTTAAGGCATTTTATTCTATATAAGCACGTGAAGTGAGAAAAATGTACTGTTGGCCCTGCTTACAGTAAAGAAATATCTGAGGGGAATATTTGATAAATTTCGGAAATTATTCTTAACAGCGGAAAGTTCAATAAACGTTTGCAGTCACTTGTTTTTTTCCCATAGCCTGCGTTTTTAGCACTGCCTTCTAAACTGTATTACTAATTCTCGAGACGGCGGTGGTTTTTAGTCGCAACATTCAAAGAAGGGGCTATAAGATATTTATAGCATAATTAGCGTAAATGCTGCAAACTTTTATTTGGGCAGAAGAAGTTATGTGACTTTCACATCAGATTTTTACGTTTGTAACAACATGAAAAATGTATATTTTCTCAAAGTACAGACGAGGCCAGAGAAAAAAATAGTTTAGGACTGCATGTGGCTCGTGGGCTCTCAGTACCATACTGGTCAAAAGCATTTGAAGGTACTTACTACTTCAGTGTGTATTCCCCTACGGCGATTCGAGAGATTGCGAGCGGTCCAGGCTCGTGGAAAGAATAATAATTAAAAGAACAAGAACCACATTAGACTCAACAGGAGAAGGGAACCTTTGCAATCCCTGGGAAGACGGGAAGACCTGCCCAGCAGAGGATAAACCTCTTTGGGAACAATTCAGAAGAAAGAGAAACACAAAAATCCTGGTATATACGTCCTGGTATAGAAGCCTAGACACCAGCATTTAATCAAACAGATTAATTTTATTATTTATTTTATTTACTTCAGTGTGTATGTAGTGCTTGGAATAAGGTGATAAGAGGGTTAAGTCAATAGATAAGCGTTCACTTCACAGCTTAAATATATTTTGTGTTACACAATTTTGTTTTCACGTAGAATTGAGCATTGAGATACTAGGAATACTCTTACTTTCCTTGCCACATCGCCTTGATACACATTTATGATGATAGTAAATCGTTCTGGAAGTTAGGTGTATGTAAAAATGTCATTAATGTCTCTACGCGTTGTGTAATTTCCCCGTCTCTGGCGCTGTAAACATTCTGGAAGATGATAATAATGTTTATTATGCGGCAGGGGAGTTAAATGCTTCTAAAATTAAAACATGGTTACAGCTTCGCAATTGACCTCCTGTAGTGCTGTGCGCCTTATCATAATGCAGCCCGCTGAGCATGAAACAATGTTCTGCACACAAACCTATAATGTAATTTGAAGTCGAGGTGATATTACTTTCAGATACAATAACTTCGTTTCAGAGCGAAAAGGCGACTTTCTCATATCAACATTTACAGGAATAGGAAATAATTTCGTGTGGCATTATTATATGAAATTACTCTAAAAGCTTAATAGAAACTTCAGAAAGATTCAATGCTGGTAAGAGGGTGGCCCTTCTATTATTTGTCTTTGACTGCAGCCTAGATATTTTTCCGTTGGAGGCCACTTTACAGACTGAATGGCCCCTAAGAAAACCTGCTCACATTTGGACCTTAAATTATACGAAGATATTTCGATTTTAGACTTTGCTATCACGTTAGCGTTTAGAGCACTGGGGACTTTTAAGCGACCCACACCGCCCGGGCCTTACAGGGCTGTGACCTGTCGAGAGAGGAATTATCTATGGATCACAGACAAGGACTTGGAGGGCCTCCCCGGATGAGTGATCAGTCCAATGCCGGGGCCACCTCCGAGACAACACGAACACATAGGACGAGACAGACCATTCACACACACACTTACTCCGAACAAGGCGAGGATGGGATGAAGATGATAATGACGGCCAGATCACAAGGGGGATCACAAGGGCCTAAACCTAAAGTTACCCGACATTTGTCTCACAGGTGAGGAAAAACACCACCTAGGTAACTTGTCCCGACCAGGATTTGAACCCAGGCCCGCTGCGTGAGAGGAGCGAACGCTGGGACAAAATTGGTTTTATTTCTATGTTTCGGAGTAGTCTACGTTTCACCCGAATTCTCAAACAATCCAGCGTTATATTTATAGAACAATAATAATGGTGATTATAATAATAATGTAACAACAATAAAGCAACAATATTAACAATAATAACTTACATGTAAAGTGATCCCTACACTGAGGTCTTGAGACCATAAGCTTAATGGAGGTTGGATTGTTAGATAATCCCTGCATGGATAAGGTAAAGTCGTCGTCCTTACACTCCATCCGCCTTTACCCCCGTATAGCTCCTGCTTCTCAGTTTTGTTAGGGGCTGAGTAGATCCCAGGGTCATACTTTCACTAGGTGGCCAATTAAAGCAATTATAAATATCTCCTCTAGGATAGAACCCGTGACTTCCTCGTTTCTAGTGTAATACGCCAACCAGTGCGCTAAGGCAAATCGCTGTGAACTGTTTATTGCGACGCTTTGGAGGTTCTTAACGTTCCTAGAGTTGGATGCTCCATTATTATTATTATTATTATTATTATTATTATTATTATTGATTTTTCCGCCTATATTTTCATCCCAAGATTGCTGCTCCTTCACTCATTTCTGATGGCGGATATATTTTCCTGTCCCTCCTCAATTTGCTTTCCAAGATGTGTAAAACCATTCCTGCGGTCTAGCATCTTCTTACTAGTTTCCCCTTTAAAATATTTCACTGTACTCTACTGTTTCCTATTCAAACTACTTAATTTACCTATTTTACTCGGCTTCGTTGTATTTTTTTCCAACTAAGGAGAACGTCGATTTCAGTGGTCTTTATTTTATTCTTCTCCCAGATTTCTTCATCTTCTCTCTGTGGATTCGCTTGCATTCCTCTGTCCCAAGTTTTCTTAGATCTAACCGTTATTGGTTCGTCTACAAATTTATGATCGTCGAAGCCTTTGTGATGGTTTCCTGAAGGTGAGTTTCAGTATCAGGGAGCCAATCGTTTTAAACTATAATTGAGAGCCCAAGGTTGAGAATTCTTTTGGCCAGTCTAACGTTGTTCATTGTGAAAATATGGCCATGCTCAAGATGTCTGAAATGTTATTAGAATGAGGGTATAATTATCAAGTTTTAGTTCTCATCCAAATCCCCTGTGTGAACTGGGCCAAATTTTTTAATGGGTCTCGCATATTATTATTATTATTATTATTATTATTATTATTATTATTATTATTATTATTATTATTATTGATTTTTTGTAATTAATATCTTCAGGTTTCATTAAATTGGTCACGACAACAATTAATATTGTGCTAATGTGTTCATGCTGTTTGATTGACATAGGCATTGATTAAATATTCTCATATCTTAAATGGCAAATATTTCAAGTCCGTCATGGTGTAAAGTACAACACTGGCCCTGTCATGCACAACGTAAAGACATTTTAGAATGCACACTACCCGATATGGAAGGAATACGGTCTATCTTCCGAGATCTCAAGTGACATTTTACGAGTCTTTACTCCAGGAAAAATAAAATAGTGCAAGGAGTATTGAGGGATGAGGGAAAAGGGGTACGGCGAGCGTTAAAAGTGGGCTATTCGGTAGCATCCCGTTTGATAGCGACGGCACCTTCCTCCGTTATATGAGACAGTCTTTATATTACCCGTGAGTCCCTAGGGACAATACTCCGGCCATTGTAAGGCTCCGCGGCTTCAAATAGTAAAAACACTCCCGTACTTTCGGTTCCATTTGCCATTTTATGGACGCCGCGCGCGGTTTTTCCCCCTCCCTCTCTCATTTTTTTTTTTTTTTTTAAAGCTGCTCTTGGTGGTGTGTTGGTGGAAGATGTTTGAGGTTTCGTGAAAGGACTGTGGTCACATTTCAGGGCCGTAATTGCGTCATCCCATTGCAGCTGGCGCTCGAATCGAAGCGGTCGATCCGCGAACACTGTCTCCAGGGTCAGTCACCCCTCTGTAACCAGTGCTGGATTTTGTATATCCAGTGGCGTAGAACATTGTTTACATTTGGATATGACATGTGACTTGGCCAATAAAAGCGTAAAATAATATGAAACCATTTAAGTAATCGTTAATGCATTTCCCAGTTTAAGATAGATTCTTCAGTGCTAGTTTAGGGGCTGATGTCCTGACATTTCTGCATTGCACAGTACATATTGGTAATTAGTATTTTTGTTCTTTTACACCATAATTCATTTGCAGTAGGTGAATCTTTCTCCCCGTTAACATCATTTAGGTTATAGGCAAGGGTGTATTTAAGGAGGGGTCCTGGGGGCCCGGACTCTTCCAAATTATAAGATTTTTAAAGTATTAGTTAGAAAAGAATCAATGTTTTGTGTCACTCCAAGGGAGGATGTCAGTAATTTGTAACCAATTAGTTTAGGACACCCTCAAAAAGTAATTTCAAAATGCCTGCTTAGTTATAGGGTAAACAGTCTTGGCTTATTTGTAAAGTATGATTTTTTTTTAGCCATAGGATAATTTTCCTTAATTATTTATTTTATTTATCGATTTTTCTTACTTTTCCTTTTCTTCCTTATTACACTCAAACACCCTCGATGCTCGAGGCGGGACTCGAACCCACAGCCTACTTCACCGCGGCAGATAGAAAAACCCATGTCAAATTGGCCGGCCACAGTTTTGAACCTGGGACCTCCCGAATGCGAGTCCAAGACGTTACCATCTCGGTCACCTCGCTCGGTAATGTTTGCAACTTCATTTGCGTTGACTGTTTTCCTGCCCGGGGGGGGGGGGGGAGGGAAAAAACCACACTTTTTAAAGAGAATAACACTTGCACCATCTGGAAATAGAGAAGTATCCTTGTTTGTTGTACTAGAGTAGCTCAATAAACTCAATACAGTGTTGAAAATGACCCTGTCATGTATGAGCCTTTGCCACTGTTAATATAATAAATACATTAGTATGCGTAATCACCAGATATTAGGCTATAGGACTACGTATTAGTGCCGGTTATAGTCTATAATATTATATATTATATAAAATAATAATAAATCATTCATTTTATCCAGATCCGTGAAACTAACAGTTAAGTATCCGACATGCGCATACCTATCCAAGTGTAAGTTACACATTCCAAAGTGAAAAATCAAGTAGACATTGACAAACATATTTTATTTGATTGAAAATTTATTCTTCTTGATTTTAAGTGATATTGTGTATTTTTGTTTTATTTACACCGATAAAAATAAAAAAAATACAGTATGATGAGATTAAATGTTAAAAAACTTTGTTTAATGTGACGTTGTTTAACTTGATGAATTTAGGGTACTTTGTTCCACTATTTAAGTGGTAAATCTAGTGCTCTGAAATTTAAACATTGTATTAGCATGTGCGTTGTATCTGCTAATAAGTGAATGTATAAATAATTTTTAATATTTCTTGTTGCAATATTATTCCGAGACCTTAAAAAAGATGCCTATAAATGCCTATAAATATTTATGCAAGGAAAACTTCTGTGCCCTATTCCACGGGCAATCTTTAGGATTCTTGAAGATTTAGTCTGCCAGTTTTTTTTCCCCCCATTAATTAATTAAGCACATGAAGGGGAGAACATTTCCGCGTTACACATCGACCTTTCATTACCCAGCAATGCTGCTGGTTGTAATTTCGTTAGAAGCTGAGGACGCTCCAGGGCCACAACATGGATTTCGTCAGTTGAAAAATCCAAATGACCTCATCGAGTATTGAATCCGCGACCATCTATATTAAGAAGAAATGGAGCCAATTTATTCATCCAGTCAATATTATTCAAAGCAATAAACGGTATTTAAAGAGAATTGAATTTTTTGGGGGGGGGGATTAAATATTGACAGTATCCTTTCTTGGGAATCTCAAATTAACAAAAGTAAGAAGAAAATTCTCCCAGTAGCCGGTACAATAAACATATTACGTCTTTCAGGAATGTCCAGTAAACTTCTTAAAATGGTATATTTTTCTTTAATCCTTAGTCATGTTACATATATGAACATCTTATGGGGGAATTGGAGGAAAAACCGATTTCATGAGCGAGATGTAATTCAAAATAGAGCTATTAAAATTATGTTCAGCATTCTCCTTAGAACCCGTACTAGTGACATATTCAACATTTCTGGAATCAAGCCACTTTCTGTCTCTACAAATGCAGCTCTAGTCAGTCATTTACATTTTATCAAATATAAACTTATTAAATCCAACACCACCTTAATTACCCCCGAAGATGTTCATCTCCATAACGCAATACAAGTCACTCATCTCTTTGTAACTCATAGCGATTCCACTATTTATGGCCTATATTACCTCATGCTACAATATTGTATAACATGTTACCTGAAAATGTGTCCAGTTCTCTTAGAAATTTTAAATCGCAAGCTTTATTATCATATTTTTAGATGTTTACTTTAGTCAGTAGGATAGATATAATATATTTCTGTGAAGTCGTACAAAAAAAACTGTACATTTCAAAATTGATTAGTATATTACAAGTGTTTTTTTTTCTGATGGTGTTTTTGTTACTAGTGAATTTTTGTTATAGCCTTGAGATATAATGGTAATATGTATTATTTATTTTTCCTTTGAACCAATGTATGTACGACACCCCTCACATGAACTTTGGTCTTTGGGGTTGTATATGGATTATATATATATATATTATCAAATAGTAAAAAAAATCAGATTTACTAAAAAATATAGAATTAGTAGTTAACACATGTGAGCCATCGATTTATTCTTGTATAAGTTAGTTTTAGCAAATCGGATTTAAAATACGTAATCATCACGAATGTGCACTTAAGAAAAGTGCAGAAACCTTAGTAGCCTAAGCTTATGTTTTTTTTTTTTTTTGTTTTTTATTTATTTTTTTAACTTCTCATATTTATATTGAGTAAAAACGAGCCTCAGGAGCTTCCAAATTTGCAGTTAACATTTAACTAAAAAATTGTACTTAGCATGTGTGTACTAAGCAGAATTATATTTCGTACGCTGTACATGTAGTAAATAAATGGTCATTAGATAATTGCATCAAATTCCAGCTTTTACAGTTAGCGTACCATTTTAGTAAAGGTAATTCTTTCAAAATACCAAGGAAACGGTTATTTAGATTTAGCGAAATAGAAATAGTGGGGAAGCAGGTCTGTTGTTTAAATAAAGAGAAGATGGCTCATAAAGGATGTCAGATTTTGGCGAATTTATCTTTGATGGTAGTTCGAATCATCAAGTAGAGTGGTTCGGCCATTACTACAAACCCACTACCTGGTCCCACACTCACTAATTAGATTTCGCTAATGGGGGTCACTAGGGATTTAATTGTTTAATTTACGTGTTGTGCAGCACAGTATCCAACTTGGCGGTCTCGGAGATTACTAAGAGTAGCTTTCTAATTTGTTAAAAATTGCAGCTTGCGAACGAACTCACACGCGGAATTATAAATACAGTAAAATGCTCCGCAAAATGTTCTAGTTTATCTAACTGAAGATTGATAGTTAGTGGCATCTAATTTGTAGTTTTTGCCGATGTAATTATTTCTATGTGAAGTGTGAGAAAAACACATGTAACTCTTCTATGCATGAAGTGGGTGGGTTACTGTGAATTATCAGGTATACATATAATCATGGTGCTAATTTAAACAAATAGGCAGAGTGATTTATGCCTCTAGTTGTATTCTTTCCATTACTCTATTGTACAACATTATTTTGCAAGCAGTGGTCCATGAAAATAATATATTAATGGGTATAGGTAGCAGAAAATGTTAACTTTCACTTATATATAATATTGTATTTAATTTTATCCGTTCGTTTGGTTATTCATTTTGTCATCGAAGTTGAGTCTGTAGTTCTGAAGAAGATTAGATTATGATTCATTGTTATTTTGATTGCGTTATTTTTCTTATACCTTTACTTTTCTTTTTATTTCATTTCTGTTCCTACATCTTATTTTATATGTATGTTTGTTTATAAACATTTTAACTTCACGTGGCCCTTTCGCTTTGTTAGGATCTTTGGGTCAGTCCTGTAGACTATGTTGTGAACCTAGGGTATTAATTAATGTATATATGTTTTTCTGTTTTCTATAATTCTGGTGTTATGCCTTCGTCCAGTTCAAGCGGTATTTTAATTTTATAATGCAACTGTAAGGATGGGTCATGGTAATATTAAATAGCCACTATGGCATTTGAACCGAAATCTTCCGAATGTGAGTCCGCGTCGCTACCGACCCAGCCACTTCACCTGTTTTTGTCTTCTTCCCTAATATTTTGTGGTTTTATCTTTCTTCCTTTCAGTACTTTCATATTTCCATTTCATTTATTTTTGTTTCTCATTATTGTTTCGATATTCATTTAACAAGATAGGCCTAGCCTACGTCATTCGGACATATTTCCGTTTAACGTGTAAATGTGTTCGTAAACCAAGGGCGGTTACACTCCAATTAGGTGATCGCCTATGTGACTATGGAAAACCTCCCGAAAAATCTTCATTCATGTTTGAACCCGCGACCTTCCAAATCTATGTCCGCAGCTTACAGTCTCGGCTAGACCACTTGAATAATTAATTACTCCAAACGTTCTCCCCAACTTCTTTGTAAACCTATTTTAATACAGATACCGAAAGTCTACATAAATATACCTCAAATGTAATTTATATAAACGCTAAGCACTAACGACTTCTTCACGGAAAATAGAACTTCAGTTACCGTGTGCATGTGGTTTTACTTTCACAATAAATGCGTTCACAAAAAAAAAATCTTTCTCTCAGATCAGCGTGATAGAATTTATTCAAATGACGTATAAGGCTTGTGTTCTTTGTAAGTTTGGAAGCCGGTATAGTAGGCTATTTATGCGAGAATACTGTTAACTTAATTTGCAGAAGCGGAGTTGCTTTCTACATTGTTAAATTTTATTATATGAGCCCCCCCCAGTAGAACATTAATTACCCTTTTATTCGAGATCTTTATATTTTTCTTTAAGAGAGTACTGCCGTAGACAGATCCAAATGATTTATTCATTAAAGCAGAAGAGACAACTTGGAAACTTGTGTGACTGTTGTAATCCATGAAAAAGTTTAGAAGTAGAGTTCATAAATAAATTGGTAAAGTGATATGTGGTGCTTGTTCAGAGATTAGTCCATTAAAGTTCTCGCTTTCAGAAAACTTGAAATGTTGACTACAGAAACTTCCTTTTATAGAGTGAAAGGATCTATGAACGATGGCGAGCTTTTACAACAGCCCACTGTTATGTGCTAAAATAAAAAAGCAGCCCTCGCCTCTTCGTAGAAGATAATCGAGTGCCATATTTTGAAATATTACCTAAAAGCCGTTGCACTTGGTAGTTGACCAGCTAGAAACCAGTAGTTGAGATTCAAGAGGATAACCAAACCGGCTTGTGCCTTGCAGCACGTCTTTGATTCACGCTTGCTATAACAGTAGACCACACTGGAGTTAATACTTAGCGGTGAATGAATTATCATTATTGGTCTATAAATTACAGTGTAGCTTAATAACCAGTTGTGGATCTTGTGCGTTACAATGTGACCAAATTTGCAAGTGTTTGTGCCTTACAAAATATTAAGATATATTTAACGTATCAAACGTGTGTTACAGTATTATGTAAATTGGAACCTTTACTCGTGCGAAATTATAGGTCGGTTTCATTTAGCGATCTATTTTGCTTTAAGCAAATCTAAGGAATATAGTTATTAAAAGAAATTAAAAACGTGAACGAAAGCAACATGTTTAGTTTTAAAGGAAAATGTCAAAACTCTTCTTTAGGCAGACTTTGAGGAACAGAGTTGATAAGGCAGTGCTCTGTACTTGTTACGCTTCACGCATTATATAAATATGAATAAATATATGTGTATAAATTATTTTTTTAGTCCTAGAAACTTACTAATAGGTCTAACAAAAGTTGACTAGAAAAAATGGTCATTCGTCCAGTAATCCACTGATGCATATACATTTCTTCAAATGATAATTATAAAATCGTCAGATTACGTTGATTTAGTCAAATATCATTAGAAGAATACAATAATGCAGTATGTCAGAAAGGAGGTAGTTGGAAAAGAAGTCTTAAGGAATCTGTATTACTGGGAAATCAGAGTACTGTTACTCAGCAGTGTTTTTGTACTGAGTAACTTGAACGGCAGCTGACAGTTGATCGTCTTCGAAGTCTCTAATCTGGTGTACCAAGCACGAACGGAAGTGGACCATGACGACAGTCGTATCTTGATTTGTTATATCTATCTATATAAGTTATTAGGAGTACATGGAATAAACGAATAAGGACTTAGAATCAAATAAACTGTTTTCTGTGTCTCATAAAACTGCCAAAATAATTTAGCAAATACAGAATAGAAAAGCTATGCTTATATTTCTTATTAAATATTAAACTTTTTATACATCTAAGGTGTAGAACTATTCGTATTGGCATTAGCCTACGAACACTAGAAAATGTATGCTTGCAATGTTCATCAGTTTGCATTACATAACTTTCTTAATACTAAAATCGCTTCATTTTATGCTTTAAGGAAATTCATAGATGAAACTTGACGACAAAAAAATTAATTTAAATATGAGTTTTATTATTATATTATTTATTTATTAATGGCTTTTGTATACATTAGTATGAGTTAGCTCGCAGAAGTATACTAATCCTATTATAGGAAGATATTGTTCCCTAATAAAAAAAAAGTGCACCGAGGAGAATATTTTAGATAGTATTTTAATAAAATTCTAATATGATGCACAGAAATAAGTAATAACGGAAGTTATATATTTTTCCATTTTTTATGTCTGCTTTATAAGTTATATAATTGTAATTACAAATTGCTTTGTTTACTTTAAATAGATATATAAATGTAGGCTACAAAAAATTATGCCTTGAAAATCATACCTCATTATTAATGTTATTGCTCGAAGGCACTCTCTTTGAAACAAAAGTAATAAATCCATTTCGAAAATTGTTTCGAAGCATTTTACTGTATTTTAGTCAAAATTTAAGTGTAAATAATTTATTTGCACATTCGTACCCTTTGTTGTTCTGTACTAAAAGTTATGAGCAGTTGCAAGTGAAACAAGAAGTGATAATTTTAAAATGAAAGTTAATGCATATTCATTCTTTTCTTTCTTTGTTTCAGGTATGTTCCATATTAACTGGATGTATGATAGTCGGACATGTGGGTAAGTGGAAAATGTCGTACATAGATACATTTTAATGAAGCAAAAGAGATTTGAAATACCTGCGTGCTTACCGCCTGGTCTTCCGATAACGTGATTGTTGTGACATTATACTGCTGAAACCCGAACTTTACTGAAATACCAAGTACCATATAATATTATTATACCCAATATGTTGAGGATTCTTCGTTATTAAAGATTTTATAAACTGATAGGCTACTTAATGCATGAATAATTATTCTAGTTCAGTAATTTTATCGGATTTAAGATAAGGTAACATACCTGTAGTATCACCTTTATTCTGGTAGGCCTGTATTATTAAGGTTTCCTTTAAAATCGGCTAATATTAACAGCAGATGTTATTATCTACTATTTTCTATAGGCCTACTATATTAAAAACTCCGGTCCGTATCGTAAGCGGGAGAAGCTAATTTAGTTGCTTGGTAACCTATTGCTAGAAAGGTGACGGCAAAAGGATCACCTCATTTACTCCTCAGAAAGAACATGTCACTTGCCGAATTGTATCTTATGAGTATTCGACACATCTGGGTTTCATGACAGAATTTACAGCAGCTTCAAAATCAAATGACTCTTTTAAAGACTGTGACTAACATTGTTTCAAAGTATTTATGTAGGGCCTATGAGTTGTACTGTATTTTATTTATGAATGCTGAGGTGTGAACTGAACCCAGTGGTATAAAGTGGTGTTTCTATTAAAATTTTAACATCTGCTACACCTTTAGGCCTACTGGGAAAAATGAAATTCATTAACAGGATTAATGTTTTGAACTGGATGGAAAAGACGGCACATCAAACTCAGAATGATCAGTACTATAAGTTACAATCATCCCTTCTGACTCGCAAGTGGAATCTAGTTCATATTGCAGTCGTGAGTAGAACGAGACTTAGTTCGAATTTAACTCGGATCACTTCTTTTTTGTCAAGTCTCGACAAGGTACCATTCTACCGGAAGAAGAGATGGAAATATGATTCTATTTATTTCTTAAAATATACTTTATATTTTAAACAATTTAATGATTTTTCAACTATATAAATTTTATTTCTAAAATTTACAAATATCCCTACTTGTGCATATCTTCTCCTAACATAAGTAGATTTTTTTTTTGCTATGTACGACGTGTATATACAGTTTCGGGGAACTTTTTTTCTCAACATTAGGATTATGTCTTTCTGTCTTCAATTCCCGGAAATAATCCCTAGTTGGATGCATGTGGAATTGAGATGGGTGATCCCAGGTAAAATAAGTGGTGATTGGCATTCCTGTAGGATGACAGGGCAAAAGGAGCCTCCCAAATAAGTTATTTTGCTTATAGGCATATTAAAACAGATCGTATTGATTAAATTTTACTTTAAATAGTTAAATTTCGCCTCAACGATGGTGAAATAAGCGAGTGGGTAAATATTTCAAGTTGTCTGAGCGATGAGCTAGTAATTATTCCAATAAACATATCTGAAAATAAAGTTTTGTTTTACTGCTGTAGAGATTACTGTTTTACGTTTATTAACTTTCGTAGACATTCAAAGGGATTAAAATAACACACTTTAAATGGTACGTATTTTTCATGAAATGTAAGTGCTAAGGTTTCGTTTAAAGGGTAGAATAAAAGTTACTAAGAGAGTATGCATTTTTCTCTTTTTAGTCATTAAATTCTTATTAAGCGTGTGATTTTTAGTGCGAGGTTTGAAACAACAAAAGTACTCTGCTTTACCGTAATGAACTCTGCTTTGCATTTTCTGTAGTATGTTTCAATTTTTGTCTGCTTTATTATTCTGTGTTTATATTACCGTACTTTTAAAAGACCGTACACGCGTAGAAAGGCTTCCATCAAAGCACATAAAGTAAATAGCCTTAATTTTTAACTTTATAGTTGATGTTACTTTCTATTTTTTAAACGAGCACATCATAAAAAGCTCTTCATGAACACCCTATATTCAAGGGATGGAAAATTTCTCTCTGAATGCATTAATTTCGTAGGAACATTTTGAAATCCCGGGGAGTCCGATTACGAAGCGGAAAGTAACTTTATAATTTACAGTGACCGTAAAGCAGGGCGGGGCTGTTGTACGTCTCTCTGTGTGTATGTGTGTGGAAACAGTATGATAATGACAAGTTGCAAATTAGTTTATGAGAAAAACACCCATCCTCATCCACATGTACTGACTGCACTCTGCAAGTCTTTCTCTTAGTGTAAACATGTGTAATTTCAATCACAATAATGCAAGTTCACACAGCGAACAACTTTCTAAGTCACGACCTATCACGCACACTTTACAAGGCCTGCTATAATAAATATGGAATCCGGATGCTTTATCTTCATACTCCTATGATTCCGTGAAATTGAATAGGCTTACAGTAATTAACCTGATTGAAATGCTAGTCCCAGCGTGAGTTTTAAGCAGTTTTATTATTTTGTAGATGTTAAAGTAAAATTAGTAACGGAATACTTAAATGTCATCTTTGTTTAGATCTTGTTCTGCTTCATTCTCTGATTTGTACATGTAAAATTGTAAGTGCAAAGGATCTCATAACTTTTTAAAAATTCCCCTACAACAACAAAAAACCGTTTTACTGATCTTGATTCATTCAGTTTCTTATTTAAGTCAAGTAAGGACTTAGTTGAGTGACTGCTCACTGAAATTAACTCGGATATAACTTGGCATAATTTGGTTAACTTTAAACTGTCGGTCACCCTGTTGGTCACCATAGTCTTCCAAACCTCCCTACCTCAGGAGTCCAAGGATATATCTGAGACCGAACCCAGGTATTGTGGATCCTTCGTCAGAAGTATTAACCAATAGCCCATTTAGATGCTTTTGAATATCATAGCCGATCTCTTTTAATAGATATAGAAAAAGTTTTTCCTTTCTCACTTAGATCATATGTCTTCAGTAGTCTACAAATGGATGAGAATAGTTGGGATTATGTATACATATTATTTATATTTATGTTGTTTATCTTCATGTAGGTTCGGTTACAAAACCATCCCGGTTGCATTTCTGTTTTATAGCAAATACCTTTTATTTACAGAAGTGTATGAAAAATTACAACTAAATGGAGAATGCACTCAAATGAACTACTAGGAAAAGATTATATACATACAAATACAGTAGTTCTAACTTAAATTAGTAATTAAATAAATAAAATAAATATAAAAAGTATGTCATTTAGAGATTCTAGTAATAAGTTGTGATTAAGCAACTCTAACTATTCGAAATGTAAAAATTAACATTTACTAATTAATGTTAAGAATGTAAATCTAGTAGGACTCGTGGTATGTAAACTTTTGAACAGGTCTAAAGATGAACATATATGCTGCTGTTATTAATTAATTATTTAACAAATTAAATGAACTTTGTATTCTGTCATAAGCTCATGGATGACAACGGAATAGGTGGAAGGATGAAATCAGCTAGCCTCGGAATAGGTATAATGGCCTAAACTTTCTTTTTGGAAGAAGACCAGTCAATTATTAACAGTAACAATCAATAAAGTAAATTCATATATCCATTAATTCCTGTTAAGATTAATGTAGTCGCTTGGATCGCTTAAGTCCTAAAAGGGAGAGGTAAAACTAAGATAAAGAAAGAAAGAAAGAAAGAAAGAAAGGAAGGCAGAATGAATGAATGAAAGATTAATGTAATTGTATTCTATTCTTTTGTCAGCTAATTTATTTTTGAAGTGTGAAAATATTACTTCAATAGATTTAATGGTTTGAGCAATAAATAAATAATGTTAGTTCATTATATGTTAGAATTTTTGCTTTATAATCCGATGACTGTTTTATATTTCTTCTACTGTACTCTTTTTATATCTCAGCCACCCCGAAATAATTTTATAACTTCACTCTTATGTATCGAATGAAGAAACTGGTACATTCATTGCTTCAAGTTGAAGGTTCATACAGGAAGGAAGTAATTCAATTATGTTAAATCAGAATGGTTTTCACATATATGGCGAAATGTATTAGTAAGTATTCTACAGTTTCGAAGGAAAAAATCGGCTTACCAATAATTGTATACGGCAAGTGTATAAAGAAAACAATCGAGTGGAGATTTGCATCATGAACTGCCCTCCAGATATAATATTTCAACTCACTGTAGGATAACACCTGTATAAGAGTGCTTATGTGCAATTACTTTTGCAAGTCTTTATGAAGTCATTTCTGCAATCTAACTAACCTAGTCGACCTTATAATGAATAGGTACGTGTTTCTAATGTTGGTAAATAATAGTACTGTTATTATATACAAACCAGTTATTTAGCTGTCATGCCAATAACTTAAGAGAGGACGATTCCATCGTTTCTTAAGACATTACGATATGAACCATCCTGCTTTCAGCGTGCTATACACACCTCATAGTCCTTGAGCTCAAATAAGTTATTTATTAACATTATTCCGTATCATTAAAGTATACTCGTATCACATATTTTAGTGCATAAAATGTATGAACACATCGCAATCTGTCTATTATCTGAAAGTTCAAAATACATTTCAAACAGACCTACATTGCAAACCTTACTGAGCACATTTTTGTCTTGCGAAAAAATGCGCTTACTAGCCTGGCCAATAACAGAAATAGCATTAATCAGTTCTCTCTAATTTTAGACCGTGTAAACATCATTTTCATGGTTGTAGATTTTATGCCCAGTTCGGGTAAAACCTTAATACCTGTTGGAATCATAACTTAAATGTACAACAGAACGCGCAAAATGGTGTTACTTTGACACCAAAAATTTTCCAACCTTGATTTCAGCATTCATTAGTTAAAGAAATCCGCGGCTGGAGTCATAGAATTCTTGGCTGTCCATAAATTCCAGCTTTGAAGAAAGCAGAAGCATATCTGTCGAAACGTCGGCATCCGGACACATGACGAGGCGATACCCTATTAGGCCTATCCGAGAATTTTATCAATTTATGGCAGTAGATACTTTAATTATTTATATCTATATATGCATATCATGATCTATTTTGATGGTTTATTTAAATATTTTAAATTAGCGCTTTCTGAATTTTAATATTCCGAATGATCTTGAAGCAGGGCTAATATTATACAATAATATAATTACAATAAATATAATTCATATTAGAACTCTTCAAAATACTGTAAAACCTTAAAGTTTACTATTAAGGAGGGAGATTGAAGAAATTTATATTTTCCACTTTTTCAAACATGGAGACGTGAAATTTATTACATTGTTGGTATTTGTATTGAGTTAAATTATTTTAATTGTATTTGATGTAATAGATTTTGAGTGGCCTTATTTTTTTATTTAAATTTGCATATTAAAAAAAAATCTCTCCTACCAAGTTCGTGCAATATGTTTTGTCAAAGTCTAAACTGTTTTACTTTTCTTATATTTGAAGGGGCTAGTTCCATAAGGGCGTAAGGCACAAGAGCATAGTTTTGAGAAATCTTAATGTTTTTAAACAATGTTACCACTCACAAGCACAGGTCTTTTCTTATGACTGAGCAGAGGTTTAAGGCACAAGTATAAATTGTTCAATGAGTATTTAAGAGATAGCCTATGAGGAGAAGGCATAAATGTTAAAAGCTCAAAATTCAAGATGTGCCTTATGCCCTTATATTCTGCGGTTTAACTTATGGCAAACAGATAAGCTATTTAAAAAATGGAAGGAATTTTTATTTAATATGATTACATTTTATAGATCGGACATAAATAATGCATAAATTAATATTTTAAAACTTCTTAATTTATTTTTAACTATCATATTTGTTTTCCAGCCTATATTAAAAACCTCTATTAGTAGGATCGCCAAAATCATAATAAAGGCATTTTCTGTTAGCTTACAACTTAAAAAGTGGTCAGTGGAAGAGTAAATTCTCTGGCTTTCATCCGAGTGAGAGAATTTCATCTAAGCGTTCGGCACTCATCCGTTCCCATCATCGAGGACTTACCGACTTCCTCAGCATTTTCTGGTTGTCGTTTTTTTATTTAGCAGAAATAGCGAATTTTTAATGCAAGATAAATATTTCATCCATCATTAATGTCATATCCGATAGATTGGAGAATTATTATAAGGGCTTATATTATACCGGTGTGTGGAGCCCATAAACATTTAGGCCTAATAGCATTGTTTAAACAAAAAATGGTGTATGAATAACCTAATAATATTTATTGTCTCGTTGCTCAAGACCTGCCTTAAAGATTTTGCGTTACCCTATATTATATAGCACACAAGCGTAACTAAAATTACTGGTAGACCTATGTTCTTCTTATTATAGACTCTTAATATTTTGCATAATATAGGTAGCCTACGTAGTTGATTTGGAATTTTAAGTACTTCATTACATTTCAAAATAAGTCCCGAACATGTTATGGAAGGTATATTATTCCAAAAATGAGGAAATGTGATGCAACATTATATTTTTCAAACCGCCTTTCTAAATCACCTTGATATACGAAATTGTTTTGTACTATGCATTCTTGGTAGTAATTTAGAGTAACCGTTCATATTAAAGCGCCGTTCTAGATATTCAGTATAGTTTATATACTGTTCTATTTATAGTCCTCTAATGTTAGCGTACATGCATGCCCCAAGCCTATATAAATTCCTGGAATACGTGAGCTTGAAATATAGCAACCGATTTCCATATAGTTATGATGACCAAGGACATTTACCTCACCTTGTATGTCCTCGTTTATCGGAAATGGTTGGGATATTTCAAACGTTCCATATTGCATGAAATTCGTAGAGGTATCGAATGAATCGAATATTTTCATACCATTAGGTTATATGTTGCTCAGATTTTATGGAACGTTACTGCACTAACTACAAACACAATGAGAGTAAAACATGGAAATCACGGCTTGCAAAACAACTGAAAAGATAATCAATGTATAGCCTACACTAAGTCAGAATATTTTATGATGTTGATGTATGCCGCTGTTCGCATTTAAGTTTAATGGGGGTTTCAAAGTAGTGAAATCTTTCCATATAGTTTTTTTTATTAAACTATATTATTAATCACAATAGAATAAATGTTTCCATATATTAATACGGTGTCTTGACAGCAATAAGTCATTCGTTATAGCCTGTTCGAAAGTCACACATGCTGAAATCCAATCTGACATTCGCCTCCAGCAAAATATGGATTTGAATCAGCAATCTATTAGGCTATATCGAAATGTATATCTCACATAATTAAAATCATTAAACTTCCTGTCCAACGTAAGTGTTCGCTGTTTTATTCTGAGCACTGAAACGTCTAAGAGTCCGAGAATATTAGGAAAAAAAAATCCCTATTGTAAGATTGGAACCCGTGATCTTCGGCTTTCCGTCCGATTCTCCAACTAACTTACTTAATTTACAACGCCAGGTTTGACTTATTTCCTAAGAATACCCTTAATATTGTCGGCCTCATTAAATACATTTAGCCTACGCCATATATTGTATTGCGAGACACACTAATTTTGTGACCAGTTTCCACTCCCATTGTATAGGACCAATGAAGTTGTAGATATGTATATTCTGTGGATTCATGAATACATATTATCTACATCTTAAATTGTATTGTACACTAACAGTATAAACCCTGACACGTAATCACAAATTAGTGTACATCACAATTATCTATAGGGTGTGAGTAAATATCTTTCAAGGTTCCATCTGGCGCCCCGAGTAGAACTCTATGTTGTCATATAAAGGCGAAGGTCATGGGTTCAGTTCCCGGTGTCGGAAAAATTCTGTAGGTATTCATAAATACATCTCCACTCTAAAAATCCGTCTGTGTATGTCTTTTTACAAACGCATAACTTCGGTGCATTTGGGAGTGTGGGTTGTGTAGTATCTGACATTATGTCACTTAACTATAAACAGCAATTGATTAATCAAGGCGATATATACATAACACAGGATTTATGGTACGTAACATAAGATATGGAATAGTTTGTTTTATATACGTAGCTTAATTTTGAACATTACAAATATCATATTATACATTATAATATTTACTTTGGCAAGTAAGGTTTAGGCCTAAGTCCTATTGTAGTGCATAATTAGGCGTTCATAAAAATCAGAAAAAATATACACATGCTACACGCATGTACTGTTTACCTATTCATCGTTTTGCACTCATTACTATACATGTTATTAATAAAATTATTTTATTATTCATCCAGTCTTTTCGAAAACCCTTTCTGCAATCGATACTAATTTAAGTAACCTTGTGCTTGACTCTTAAATGCTTTTTGAAGTGGAACTACAGTTACATAAACACTCATATCACATGAAAGCTGTTTTGATGTGGGCCATTTTGTTACTTTTATGAAGATTTTATTCCGTGATTTGTGTGCTCCGTGACCATAAGGTAACCCTCGTCTTGACACGCCACTTAATGAAGAATTCTCATGTAGCAGACGGTGGTTGCATGAGACCACTCCACTCGCCGATTGCCTTGAACCCTCAGGTACGACTCTGGCAGGGAACGCAGTTTTTGCATGCTCCTGCCATTTGCCATTGTTCGAGAAGTAAATTGACCCGACAGTTGCAACTTTACAGTAAACCTCTACACAAGTTAAAAGAAAGTACTGTACTTGTGAAAAATAACCAGAAGGCTTTCTAAGGAGATTCTTGTTTGACGATTTAATTATTGCTCTGACGTAGAACTTGGACTTGATTGTAACATTTCTTCAGTCACTCTTTATGCGTAGAAAGATTTTAGTTACTTTCGTGCAATTTTCAAATGTTACCTAGAATTCATGAAATCTGATAACTTATTGAAGAATAAGTTCTAGTAATATAACATTTCGAAAGCTAGCCTTTTACGAATAAGCTTGATTTAGGTTAAACCCGTAAAATAGAAGAACTACTGTGATGGTAGTTAAATATATTTATTTATTTTTATTTACTCTTAATTTAACCTAGCGAGCCAGGGGGAAAACGTGAATATTATACTTAATATTCATGTTATACTACTTAATTGTAATTTCGTTATTTCACTTGATTTTATTTTAATGATGAGGATAATAAGCGGTTCAACATATTCCCTCGCTTCTACATTGTATCTTTTTTATTTGTTATTAGCATAAACCGGTATTTAAACACTATTTCCTATCAGTTAGTGTTCTTCGTTAAACAGCAATGAAATCAATGTAGCCACCTTGAAGTGAACTGGGCATTATTTCCTTTATTATATGAAATTGTACTTAAAAAAAATGTAGTTCTTTATTTAGAACCTGGTGTTTACTCTGAGGGTATTTCGCAGATATTTGATCTCACCGTACATCATATTTCATGTTAGGCCTATAAGCACGTTATTACTACACAGTGACTGGGTTAGTGTTCTAGGGAAATAGGCAAAATAATCATTTTAGGTTTTAAAATAACTCATAAATTTTGTATAAACTTGATTGTTCGTGGGGATGCAATCACTTTTCTTAGAACTATGTTGCAGGTGGCATATTTTTATGTTGTAGTTTACAGTGGAGCAGGATGTGTATGGCTGTTTGGTTGTCTTCTGAGCATGAGCACTTCGTTGATGCTGTTCTTGTAAGAATTTTCCATGGTTTGTAAGGAAATGTGTTGGTATAAATGATAGATTTAGGACTATTCCTTGTGTGATAGGCTACGTACGTTCGGGAAAATTATTATGTGGGAGGCTATGCGTGAATATATTTACTGCGCTTTCCAGATGTTTATGTAATTGGGGGTTTCGTTCGCAGAATGCGAGTGGTCGTCTGCCGTACTCTATTTGGGACTTTAAGTCTTTTTTTGTGGAAAAATCTACCCTTCCCATAATGACATTGTGTCCTCGAATCCAGTGCAAAATGACACTGTTCTCTATATAAGTTAAAGGTCTGTCCTGATCTGGTTAACGATGGGATTGGTTGATTTATGTGGGAAGCTTCATGTGTGTTTGATTTTCTAGACGTGAGTCCTTTGTTTATCGACTTGAGTACAATAACCATAACAAGCTGCACGCATAACATCACAGTTTTTCTGAATTCTGGACATAAAACACGTGTGAAATAATTGAAAGAAAAATTAATTGGTGTTCTATGGGATAAATACTCGTTTTCAGAAAGTAATTTCTATGACAGTTTTAACCGGCATAGGACTGAATAAAACAGAGAAAAGCAAAATCACGTGGGATACGGTATGTCCTGAAGTAGCCTAGCTTCAGTAGCCTTATAATCTTCAGTAGGCTATTTAACTGAACAGCTGTCACCACATTAAGCCATATTCACAAATCACAACCACAGATATTTCCTCCACTGAGAGCACAGTATTATGCCAGCCAGTAAATACCATCTGTCTCTAGTCGTGCATTTTTCTGGGCACCTGTAGGTAGATGTCTACATACCCCTGTGTTTCAAAAATTTCCTTCAGATAATTATCATGAATTGTGAAATACAATTCTTAGTATCAACACTTCATATACTTCTATATAATCGTGAGTTATTTTGTGATCGGAAACAGAGTTCAGTTACTAGCTCTTATTATTGTCGGATTCTTACATCTCTACCTTTACACCTCTGTATCACATTTGCGAAAATTAAGAGATTCTCACAATTATTCATCAGTTCCGTGTGATCTATTATAAAATAAACAAGTTTAAATTGCTAAAATTAGGTTCATAATATAGCCAATTTATTACGTATTAGTTAATTATACTAATTCCACTTCGGAATGCGGCCGGAAGCCGTTTGCGCAACACTTGAATAGCCTTGAAAGCGGCACAAAATTGCCGATGGCATATTCTTTTAAGATACCTGTTCATGTAACAGTTGCAAGCAACTTATTCTACAGTTATCAACGTTTTCATCATACCTTCTGTATAAAATTTCTCACGAATATGTTGCCATAAGGATATTGCTCTTCGTGTCCTACTTGGCTTAGTGAAGACAAAACATTGTACAATCCATCCTTAAGGCGGTGCTAGATTCTCTCTTAGCAGGTGTTTTCTAGTTGCTTCTAAGGCCGTGCACACATATCTTCGTGACGACTCATTCCTATATTTTAAAATTCATTATCTGTATTGTTCGGTTATGTTTCATCGGCATTACCTTATGGGTTTATTAACTTGTAAGAAAGATTCTCTTGAGAACTATGTAACGAGAGCTGTTTTATTTTGCGATTAGCATCTGCCTCTTCCACTTTGACTTCTTGCAACAATTTTAAGCCGCATGTTCCAAATGAGTTAGTACTACTTTAAGTGGTTCAAGCCCTTAGGGCTTAGGTTATTATTCATATGGGTTTATATTATTTGATCACATTACTTCTAAATAATTATACCAGAGATATAACAAATAATGTACAATGTAGCCAATACTTGTTCGTATTTAATACCTATGTTTATCATGCTTTTTAAAAATCAATATTACTACCATTAAATTAAAACAAATCGAGTCATTCAAGATTAACGGATTCTTACATCTGTAGCTACTACAAAAGCTAGTTTATAAATTAGCTAGTTTACAAAATTCACTGGAGTGTCGTCCTTAGACGTGGTGGTTGGCGTTGAATCCCTTGAATTACCTACAGGTGACACTAGTCCGGAAGTCTATTCGGCGGGCAAGTTTCACCAGTTTTGCAAAGACTCTTTGCACTGTTGCGCTTACAGTATGCAATTAAGCATATTCCTGACATACAGCAATACAGTTAAAGAGCATATAAGCTAAATATAATATGTAATTACATTCAAAATTCCATGCGCTTCATCCCATGGTGGAATAAGGCCTGCAGCTGCATCATCTGTCTGAACTTTTAACGGCATTATTGTAGACATGTTGCTACCGTGGGGAGAGTTGGTAGCTTAGTTCCATCCACCCTGGCGGCCCGGCAGAGTTGGAAATTTTGCAGTAGAACATTTTCTTCCTGGGTTTAGGACGGGGTGTTTTGTTGTCCCTTCATTCCCTCCCGCGAGAGGCATGTACTGTGTAGTATTTTCCAAAACATGAAGGCGTCGTCTCACTCCACCGCCAGAGCACCGGGATGACACTGAGGAAAGGTTTTACAATCTCCCTTCCTAATGAGAGTCGCTTATTGTTCGATAATCCCAGAGTCAGTGTATTTTTTTCTGATGTGGCACAAACAGACATTTGCACATACACACATTGGGTGCAACTAGTCAACACGGTACACGACACAGAGCTGAACAATCCTGAGAAAAGAGAGAATCCTGATAGTATTTCTTCAAGCCCTGTAATGGGGGTCGCATTTTGTTCACTAATCCCTACAGTTAAGTGGCAGGTGGGAAATGTTATCTAAATAGTTCTGTGAACTGTGGCTTTCAAGTTTTGCAAAATACTCAGTGGCGTAGGAAGGGGGGTGCGGGGGGTGCGGGCCGCCCCGGGTGCCATCACCTGGGGGGTGACAAAATAACAATGTGTTTTTGTAAGTGAAAAATCGGTCAAGGGAGTTTAAAGAAAATAATATTATTTAAAACAATTAAATAAGTTTAACAACTTTCTACAAGTCAACATGCCTGTTAAAACGTCTTTTAGTTTTAAATGCAGTCAACGCGGCTGAACTGGCCGCTGTGTTGTACGAACAATAATATTATGGTTAAGGGGAGGGGTGTTTATTTCTTCTGATGCTTGTCTCTGCAGTTTTATTAATTTAAACGAGACTTCAACAATCGGTGATATTTTATATCACTCAAGCCGCAACCAATTCTACCCCCTGCGGCAGTCATGACTTTGATGAAAATAAACTTCGAATGTGAGATGACTCCGAAGTCTCCGGCAATCTAGATTTTGAACTGGTATGTGCGCATATTTAAGAATAGATTATTAATAAACTTAATACAGTTCCGTAAAATAGTTACATTACTTGTTTATGAAATTTATTAGGATCAGCCTATAAAAAAAATCTGATGTATAATTCACATAACTTCCTCTGCTCAAATAAAAGTTAACCTCCCCTTAAAAACAAGAGAAAGTCGTCGCCGATCTTCGTGTCACATCCCCAAAAGGTACCTAACCCAAATACAAAATTTTGTTTTCGTACGATTTTCCGTTGCAAGAGGCAGTATTGCAAAGAGCGCGTATTCAGAGTGGGTGGCTTATAACTACCCTTCAGGGAATTATTTCGAAACAATGTTTCAAATAAAAGTTTTAGCTCTTAATATAAGCTACCCACGTGCAAAATTTAAAGAAAATCGTTAGAGCCGTTTTCGAGAAAACTTTCTTTATGTAAAAATAAGGAAAACTTGTCTCCAATCTTCGGTTCACATCTTGAAAGGTACCTGACATGAATACAAAATTCAAGATTTCGCTTCGAATACAAAATATAAAAAAATCACTCCAAAAATAAAACTGTTCACAATTTCGGGAGTGTATTTTGGCCTAGATGTTCGCTTTATTAATGGTAACACCAACAATTCGTGAATGTGTCGCTGACGAAAACAGTGTATATATGTCTGTCGATAAGGTAGGCTACTTTAGAATAATAATAATAATAATAATAATAATAATAATAATAATAATAATAATAATAATAATAATAGTAATAATAATAATAACAATAATAATAATAGCATTTACTGTCGTTTAACAGTACAATGTACAATGTACAGCATAATGTGCTTGATATGTAAGTCTTTTCTTAATCCTAAAAGAATTGGCCGAATTAGGTTAACCATGTCTTATGCACCATTGGTAGCACTGGTTACAATATGGTAACTAGGATCGCTTTATGGATGGTTGATTCATAGTATGCCATGATTTCGGAGCTTAGTTTTGTTATTATATAACAAAGTAATTATTACTAATTTTTAGGGCTGAAAATCGATTAAAATTTCTAATCGAGTTAACGCTTGACTTTAATCGATTAATCGACAAACAGGTCGGTATTTTAACAAAATCAAAGTGGACATTTAATAAGTTATTGTTTTACACGTTTAATAACTACTACACTACAGATAATCAGAAGAAATCCTGAATTAATGAATACCATTATTAGTTAACTAGTGAAAAAATACAGAGTGCTTCAAAAAATGTATACACACTTTGAACTGTCATAGAAAATTTATTTCCCGTTCTACAAGGTTAAATTTCTGGGAGAAAGTAATGTTATATTTCTTCAAAAGGGGCAGCAGAATAGTTTCAACAAACATCCAACAATCGTGCCAATAATCATCCTACAATGAAAAGTACCCAACAATGCTTGCTGATTCCATATTCCCTGCCATTCGTGCATTATACGGTTTTATTACCAGCAAGGTGGCACCCCGCCGCACTATCCTAGGGACGTACAAACATACCTGGGTAGAGATTTGCCATGGCAGTGGATAGGACGCAGGGGGCAAATCGAGTTTTCTGCACTCTCTCTTCAGACCTTACTCCGCTGGATTTCTTCTTATGGGGGACAGTAAAAGATGAGGTGTACAAATGTAAACCACGTAACCAAGACACTTTGGAATGAGATTCAAGCTGTGTGCGCAGAAATCTCTTTGGACACTTTGGTACGATGTACGGAATCAGTGGTAACTCGTACTCAGAAATGTATTGATGCTGAATGCTACCATTTTGAACATTTTAATCAGAAAGTCATTTATTTTTCAAATTGGACTTAAAGGTTTCCGTTTCCAGAAATGTATCCTTGTAGAACGGAAAATAGATTTTCTATGACACTTCAAATTGTGTATACATTTTTTGAAGCACTCTGTATATACAAAACTTACATTTTCGGTTAATTTTTCAGCCAAGACTTGATACACACGAGTTTGTTAACTAAACTATCCTTAAGGTTTCTGAATAACGGGAATTGTTTGGACTCAACAGGCTGAATGACACATGATGTGCCAAGGCCGGAGAAGCGAAAGAAAGGAGTTTGGTCATTTGACCCATTTCTCGAAAAACGCTTTTCAGAATTCGACTAAACCGATTAATCGGAAAATGTAATTGATCGACGATTAAATGTTTAATCGATTAATCGAGCCGATTAATCGATTAATCGGTACAGCCCTACTAATTTTGTATACATCAGATAAATTCGTTGCAATTGCATCTATCGATAAACTCTTAAACTCTCGTGCGATTACCTTTGACTATCCAAAAAATAACAATTGGAACTGTTCCATCTTTTCATAATTTAAATGGGGGGGGGGGTGAGAAGAAATTTTCCGCACCGGGTACCACCTAAGCTTGCTACGCCACTGATAAATACTATATCACCCTTGTCTGAAAGTACCTTGTTCGTGGTCGTCGTGGATAGTTTCAATACATCCGTAAATCAGTGTTCACTTGAAACGTCTGCATCCTTTAACCTTATAATATTGTTTAAATGTACGGAACATAGAGGCAGAAGGAGAGTAGAGATAATCCAACAATAGAAATTCATAACTATAAAATTGATATGCGAATCATGCTTGGATATTCCTTTGTCGGTTCCAGTGTTTCCAAGTAAAGGTTATTACATGAAGTCTGCCGCATTTGGCAGAAGGTACAATTCCTAATAAGGAGATTGAAACTTAGATACTACAGACTTTCTCTAATAGCATACATGTGTTACTTCTTATAATAAATTCTGGATTCAAATCTAAAAAAAAGTGTACTTCTGAGCCTACGTATTCTGTCTTTCATAGAACATAAACTATTAAAGTATCATTTAATTAAGATGCTTGTTTTAGCAATTAACTTTATAACTGTCTAATTTTCATAATATATTGATGTTTTCAGACATGCACATGCATTGATAACATGTTATTTCTGGTATTTCTGTAGGGAAATTTAACAGAAATTCAGGGAAAGCTGGAAGAAGAAAGTAATCTTTGTAGAATAGACATTACGTTAAAAAAATTAAACAATATATCGACGTGACATTCGTTCATTTACTTTAGTCATAGTCATTGTGTATTCTATTTTATTTATTTATTTTCACTTTCTTTCTTGTAATTTGAATATGCGCATACGTTCCATGCGGACCGGTGCAAATGTTTGCATTGGTTTTGTAAATGGCAATGATAATAATAACACTTATCCACTTACTTATTTTAGTCGTAGGCTAACTATTTTTCATTACTAGTTTGTTATGTACTTAATATTGTGGAATTTTTCCATCGTTTCTAGCTTCAGAATATGTATTTTGTAAGAAAGTCGCATGGTGATAACACCGACTTGTTTCATTATGTTTTTATTTACTTAACTTTTTTCAAATTTTTTAGTTATTAAATTGTACAGAGCCCACTGGGTTGTATTAGCCTACTTGCTAAAATCAAAAAATAAAAACAAATGGGTAATTGAAACCATCAGCTCAACAACCTTCATTTTGTGCCTATGTCTTTTGATGCTTTTTTTTAAATTTTCAGGGCATTTTGCTATCCAGATGTAGATGTATTGATAACTAAAAATGAAAACGGCGTTGTCTTCTAGTCCTTTCGTGGTGATAAAACAAAAACTTTCAAAAGTTTTATGAAAACAGTAACACTGATACATCTCCCAGCTTCTTTTTCTTGGGTGTATCTGTTTGCAAAAAGTGTCTGCATTTTTATCTTGTCGTAGCCTACAGTTTCGTCAATTTGTTTGCGTATTTTTCAGAGTCTTAATTTACTATTATTGCATGTAACGCTTAAAATGCTGACTTCTTTATCCGTTGATTTCTTTAAACTAAATCATCGCTTAACCCACGAAATACGTTAGCAACCAGGGGTCATTATTATTGTTGTTTTATTTAATAATATCATAATTATTATTATTATTGTTATTATTAATATTATGATTATCATCTTCGTAACTAGGCCTACCAGCGGCCATTATCATAGAAATGCGTTTCATATTTTTCACTTATCTCGATTATAAAAGTTTTACGTTTCACGATAAAGTAGACCTTGTTAAAATGCTCACCAATAGAAGTAAAGTGTACAGGCTTAAAATAAAACACATCATAATTATGCAAGTACAATATGGAAAAGTGTATAGAAAATACGTATATGAGAATGACTTTACTGAGATTATATGATTTAAATGTACTTCTGGGATCATTTATTTTCCATCGTTTTGAACTTTCAGTTTTTATTCAAATAGTAACCAACTCAACGATGTGTGATATAGGCCTTCATGAAAAAGTAATAAATTGCCATCGAGATATTACAGTTTAAGTTTAAAAAAAATACTTTTTTATATTCTTGTAAAGATTGAATTAGAATATAGAGTAGGAATCAATCACAGTATCATGTGCAAAGCTTACATAATTTTATCACTATTTACACTATGTGAAATATTTACATTTTAGACATATTCTTGAAACTAATCTGATACACGAAATATGTCTACAATTACAGTATTACAATCTTCTATGAAATAACGTGCGGAATGTGTAATTTAATGTACTTGATGCAGCTAACTTATATTGGTCACCTAATTGATTAGACAAAGCGCGAATTCGTGGTTATGAAAAATACGACCTTTTTTAATAGCAGTTGCGTCGGGTCTGCAACGAGTGAGTATTTGCTTGTTTCTATTAGAAGTCTAATCGCAAAATTCCCCACGTATTTCGTATGTTAGCGAGCGTGAACCTTGTTTGCTTGTGCAAACATCAACTTCTCCCTTTATTAAATTATGTGATTTATAGCGTCCATCAGCTATATCCATTATGTACTCAGAATCTTCAACCACTTAACATAATAAACATTTATACTAAAGTAAATTTATTTAAATTGTTGTAATTAACTTTGGAAATATTAGTTTTGAGAGCAAAAAGGACATATGCAATATATTATAATTCCATTATGCAGACCAACTGTATACATTTGTCTTTACACTATTCCCTAATACAAAGCTGAAAATTAATGATTTGTGTAAAAGTATTGAAATATCCGGTAGGTATAGTTGGGGTCTGGACTTTTGCGTCCCAAAACCACTAAACTAGGACTTTTGCGTCCATAGATCCTCAGATCCAATGACCCGTTTGCGTCCCGGATCTCTCTAGAGCAAAGACCAAATTGCGTCCCAATACAGGTAAAATTAATAACTGGTACCATGCAGTTCGTTTAGCACCCAGGGTTCACCGCGAGGAGGCGAACTGCTACACAGCTGAAAATTTTTAATCCTTGCATTACTACCAATATTAAATAAAATTGAAGCGGAGAATGAAGTTACTATTTGTTTTTTGGCTACCTGTTTACTTTCTTATGGTTGGTAGGAATTTAAATGATACTGTTCGCACATATTCCAGTCTGCTGAGTGCTTCAGTTCTACATTCAACCATTTTTTCTACCAGGAAGGCCTCTTTTTCATTTTTCTTGGCATTGACAACGGTTATTTAAGACGGGACGCACGAGGGCTGTTTACGTCAAATTGCATCGGACGCACGAGGGTTGTTTTGATGAAGCGACCACTCGCTTTGGGACGCAAAAGGGTACGACCCGTATAGTCTAAGGAAATTATATCAGACAAAAATTCTATTGTTGACGGATGAAAGTTCGTACCCTTTTACTTTCCCGCATCTACATAGTATAGAGAAGGTATTGTGATCATGACAAAAAAATAGAAACAGAGATAAGACGGGGGAACCTTGTTTCACGATGCTTACAAACCGAAAAAAAGTGTATTGGTGAATGACGTCTGTCTGTCTGCCTGTCTGCCTGTCCGTATGTCTGTGAGCAAGCGTAGCTGGTAAACAGTTCATTGCATTTACTTTTATTTTTTTTAAATTAAGGACTTTTTGGAATTTCATCGAACCGGAAAGAATTTGGTTACTATAGCTGAAATATTAAGGGGGCTTTTCATGAAAACTTTTTTCGTAACCTCAGAAAATCTCAGCTGCATAATATAAAATACAAGTAGAACTAAATTTATATAATATTGTTAACATATACTATAGGACTACTACTGTAGAAATTGAACGCTATATACATAAATGTAGTAAATTTTCTGGAATTTCGAGGCACAAAATGCTCATAGCCACAATATCATAATTGTTAAATAATTTAGTCGGACAATTTTGTGTGTGTGTTTTATCTATTTGATTATACTGTTTTATACAAGAATGTAACTTCATATGCCTAAATAATTTATTTATAATAATACATCTTCCTGACGTTACAGCAAACTGTACAAAAATATCTTCAGAATACAACTACAATATTAATATTTTTAAATTTTACAGATTAAACGCATTAGGAAGTTTTCAAATTCTCATATTGTAAATTTTGTAAAAATAACCTACAACAACTATTAAATTGTACATAAAATTAAAACAAAATAAAAATGCGTTAGGTGTAACTTAAATTATGGTATTATGAAATCGGGAAGTATTCAATTTATGATTTTTGTGTGTACTAATAATTACCTTCTCTAATGAAGAAGATCTGCAAATAAATTAACGTTAACTTTTTGCAGGAAAACAGAAGACTGTACACGTGGATTTCTAGAGACAAGTTAAATTGATTATATTTCCGTTAGCTACTTTAATGGCAATAGTGATTTATATGGTATCAACAATTGCTTGGACTTTCTCTGGAATTGCCACAATTGCAGAAGTCGACGAGATAAATGCATGGAAGGAACGGCTTTCCAAATCTCTCTCTCCAGCATATCAGGACGTGATCAATTGGTTTGCGATTACCAGGCCTTAGATTCAGCGGTCGATGTAGCATATAGTTCTAACTTTGTGAGACTGGAAGATTGCAAGTACTTCGTCCATTGGTAAAGGAAGATAGAAAGGGTTAAGAGAAATGCACTGTCTTTTATTGCGAACTATTTCAAAAAAATTTAAAGTATTATATCTGTTTTAATTGAAATTATTATATATGCTGCAAGAACTATAATGTAACAACCTTATCATAATTTAAAGTGAAAATCCTTTGTGGCCAATTTTAGTAATCGTTATCAATACAGACAATACTATTGAGGAACAATGAAATAATAGTAATTAAAAGTAGGAAATATTTGCCATTACGGTCTTATTAATTTAAGAATTTAAGAAAATGAAAAGACCAATAAGAAAACGTAGATGCAAATAGGGAAAATGCAGATAGTCTATAGTACACAGGAACTGAAGGAATATCTTTGAGTTTAGTGTTTCACCAGCTCATTTTCGCAATTTACTTTTAGATTGACTGTGCAAGACGTGAATTAATAGCATTACCAATTAAAGTCGTTCATTTAGGCCAAGTGTTTAATTGTAATGATAGTTCGAAATTCCTTGCTTATGATAATTCTACTTTTTTTCCTTTTCTATTTTTTTTTTCTATTTTCTACTTCTGCTTCTTTTATTATTCCTTCTTTCTTTCCTTCCTTTCTTTCAAGGATTAGTATGTCTGGTTCCGATCTCATTTCCATCATTTTACAGACCACCTTACATCGCTCTTCTCTTTTGCATTATATTGTAAGTCATTTTTTGGAATCCTGATTGCCGTCTTTGCAAAAGTTGTTCTATTGCTTATTTTTGTTTATTTTCGCATGTTTCTTAATATCTCGTCAATAATGCAACATATAGTTAAGAAGCTGTTTGTAATTAAAATCTTCTCTAAATGTGTAACCCCGCATGAGTGTCATATCATTACTCCTTTAGCGTTACAAAATACATAGAACAACGAGAAGATAGTGTGTGGGTTTACGCCTGTATGATAGATGCGTGAAGCTCTAACCGAACTAATTATATAGGTCTCAAACAATACCATGGGAAAAGAGAGACCCCTATCATTATACTATTTAGCTTCCGCCGCTCATCAAATAAAAAACATGCAGTTAGTAGTAGTGGATCACCAAATAAAATATAAACTGCATTATTATTACTGGAATCCCTTAATTATAATAATCATTGCCGTGGCTGCAAGGGATTGGCTGATACTAGGAATTACAACTTCTAGCGGGATTATATTTCATCTTCGTTTCTAACGATGTTACTGTATAAGTTTAATTTAGCGAGGAATATAAACAGGATTATAATATGTCTCTTGGAATTACTTATTTATAATATGTCTTTTTTTTTCCATTGTGTTCGCGATGGGACATACGGTAGTTGGCAACTGTTCCCTTCTGGCTCATTAATCAATCTATATTACCATAGAAGTGCAAAGTTAAATATTCTAATTTTTTTATGTCTACTTACTTGTGCTAGAGGTATATTATAAACATGACGGATGTGTACCCGAGTCATTGATACAATTTTATATTATATACTTAAATATATCCATTTCTTTTTCTTTATAATATCTGTCACTTCCTCTAACCGTCCATCCATCTCGCTTTTTCACTCACTCTCATTATACTCTCGTATAATATCATTAGTCCCTATAATATAAAGCCACATGGCTGACTCACTAACTCACTCACTGACATTAATGTTGGCCCACTTCCAGATGAGCTAGAAGCTTGGAATTTGGTACACGTATAGTTTTGGGGCTGTAAACCACAGAAAATTTCCAAAAAGTTATTATTTTTTTAATTTTTAGCCATAAAATCCCTCGAAAAAGGGCTCGGTTTCCATGGCGTCGGTATTATCAAACAGTGTTCACATGGGGCTCTGAAAGGTAATACAGCAAACTAAATACACGCACTCTATCTCCCATAGATCTTTTAAAAAAACCTTTCCCTTGAACCTCAATGAGCGAAGCGAGTTTTATATACACAATGAGAAGGAAACCCAAGTCCGTTGCTGATGGTATTTGAATCGATTTACCTATCACCCGTAAAACTAACCATCGAACAACTGAAAATAGCATGAGAAGCATGTCGCAATTCCACAAAGCTTAGGCCTACCCTAGGTGAGTGAATAACCAGTTAACTGACAGAGTGAAAGAGAGAAGATTTTTCTCAGTAAATGGTTTATTTGTCTCGATAGTCTATCCACAATTGCGTAGAATGATTTAGAAATATCGGCCTAATCATTCCTAAAAGAAAGGGCTTAAAAATATAAATGACGAAAGTGCAAAGAAAGTAGGCCTACAGTTTGAATGATAAAAATTCCATCTTAACATTTGGTAGTATATTGTGAAAGTATTTAAAGTTTAAGTTCAGGTTCTGTGTCTATACCAGTACGCCATGCAACTATTGATGTGCAACTGTTCTCTATTGTACATGTGTTTCTAGCGTTTGTTGATTTCAACTTAAATTTAATTTTAATGAATACGATACAGGATGTAATAGTGGCGATGAGTCATGGTAAGTAAATATCCAATTTGACTTTATGAAAGGGGGAACCATGAAAGAACTTAAGTCAAATTGGCTGGCCACGAGATTTGAACCCGAAATCTCACGAATTCAAGATAATTTCAGTTTTGTTGATGTTTATTTACGCCGTCCTTAATCTTCGAATTAGAAACAACAGAAGTTGAAGTTACTAGAACTTAAGTAGGCCTGTAAGTTGAATACACTGCCTTTAATGTAAGCGTAGATCCATTATTATATTATAATATATTATATAAAAAAATTTCAAGGTAAACAAGGAAGGAAAGTTTAGTGCAATTTGAAGCCTAATTGAACCCACTGCACTAATTGCGGAAAATCGAACAAATAAAAATAAATAAGGTAGGGCCTACCAATTATTTAGGGGAATGCAATAAGAGAACATGATTACCTGTCGTATGTGTTAAATTTCATTAGTTATTGCTTGAAAATATTATCTTGGAATTATTGATTTTTGGAGGCCCAAACTTTTTTTTCACCTTTCCTGTAGATCTATGTTGGGAAATTTTAATCCAATTCTTATTGAGAGTATATTTCTGTAGCTGACGTTTAAAATATCCACTCATTTAGGTCTATGCACAGCTGTGCAAATACCGCTGTAAAGATAAAAGGGAGTTTTAAATTCACTATAAATAGCATGCCAGATAAACAGCTCCTGTTTCGAATGGTTGGTTCTTGTGTCTACATTCAATTGCAAAGTGCACCATTTGCGTTCAAGAGTTATTATTTTTTTTCCAGGGGAAACTGCACTGCGAATTGAACTTTACGTTTGTAACATTATAAATCTACCGTCATGAACATGGATTCCCATTTTAAGAAAAACTGTAGCCTACATTAACTAACCAAATCATCTTTCCGTCCATATAGTATAAGCCATTGTATAATATTTCGAGAAATCTGTGGTTATTTGTGGTTAAACTAATAGTAGGTTTCGTGGAATAATATTCCTCTTTGATTTTATGTAACTATAAGTTAATGACTTTATTTTCATAAGCCAAGAGATGGTATTGAACCACAAATAAACCATATGTATTTGTTTGTTTCTCGGGGGACTTAGTATGTAAGGATTTCGGCAGTCATTTAGCGCTAGTAGAAATATGGTAACATTCAACTTAAAAAATTGTAAGGATATTCTTATATGGGTGATTCTTCAAATACGGGAAAATTTGTGTTCCGGAGTGATATTTCCCTTAAAATTCAACTTAAAAAAAAAAAAATTAAAATAAAAGTTTGTTTCTACTACTTTCATACTACAACTATCACTTTGAAATGTCACTAACTTTAAATTCTGATACTCCAAAATCAAATTTCATTCAATGAAATGTCATCCACCGGTTTTGTATATTCTAATGCATTTTTCCACAAAACAAAATGTTATTTCCTTTTCAACTTTTTTCCTGCCAATGAGTATGAATGTGTGAAGAATATTAACCCCTAAAAAATAAAATGAAATAAAATTGTCACCCCACCTAATGAACATAAAGAATGTCCCAAGGGTTTTTGGTCATCCACATGGCTGAAAAGAATGACATTTTTTCTGCAGAAATGAGAAATTTGTATATCTGGCAACAGTGTTAGAAAGCCAAACAGGGCAGCTTGTGGTTGAATTGTAAGGTTGAATTTTGCTTCCTTACAAACAGTTTGGGATTATCAAAGGACTTTGCATCATTTTCAAGGAAAGCGTTTTTATTCCTCGTCATTAACATGTGACTTCTAGAAAGTTGGCAGGAAGTGAATATTAATTAATTTTGACTATGCACTATGATAAACCTACCTATTCAAAGTACCTGATTAAAGTTCAGCCTACAGAGGTTTAGGAATGGCTTGCTGAGCCCACTTAAACTCCTTTTTTGTCATCCACATGCCTGATTTTTGTGTCATCCACATCCTCATAAAGGGGTATGTGGATGACTCTCAAGTCATGTAGATGATAAATGTAGGGTACCGGTACTATTGTGTTTGCGGTGTCTGTGACCTGTACTTAAAATCTTAAAACTGATTAAATGAATTTCTGCTTGATTCCCCCCCCCCAAACCATAATAAACACAGTCTAGTTAAAATTACATTAATTCTGGAGTATGAACACAAATCTGCAAATTTGGTGCAAAATCAACTGAAGTACACTGAGAAAAATATGAAATCACATACAGAAAAGCAGATTGTTGCCAAAGTTAGCCATTAATATGGCCTTCTGCCATCCAAATGTACACGGATGTCATTCACATGGCTTTAAAAAAATTAAAAAATAAAAATAAATAAAAATGTAAACATTTAAGCTCTGCTGGTGTCTTATTATAATCAAGTAACCCCTGAAGTATTTTAGTAATTTTTTTGAGATTTTAAAAACAAAGTAAAAAATTTGGATTTTACACACCAAATTTTCCCGTATTTGAAGAATGACCCATATACGTTTTGTGGCACCGTTTGCCAACATGTATGTTTGTATGCATCATGTATGCAAAGAAGGTATGCAACATGTACTATATTATAATTTATTATACATAATAAATACTCATCTTCTGAAAAACGTTTGTAACATTTATGTCTGCTCCAATCTATTATGTAAACGTTAATTCTTCTGTGTCAGCAACCAATCGTTTCCAGGTGTATTTCCTTACTAGTGCTTAACCCTACCTATTGCATTGGAGCACTAGCGGAATCATATTCATCAATGACTAAATTTAATGTTTTGGTGTGTTTGGGATGATCTGAATCTTTTTATCTGATCAAGTTCGCTGAATATGTCTTTCCTTCAAACAACACGCGCTTTTGTTACGTCGAAAATCTTAAGCTATTAGGAATACTATAATCACAACATTTTCACCCGTGCTTAACCAAATATTTTTGTACAAACATAAATCCTTCGGATTTTTTAAACCATGATTAGCGTCTGTTTCAACTGTGACAATAATAGTCAAGAAAATGTTCCTACATATGTTTAAATACAGTTTTAAGCGTATTTAAAACTTGTAAATAAAAGTTTGGTTAACTTTAATGAAATATACCATAATATTTTGCTTTATCGGGTGGCGTTAAAATCTTCATTTTTGTAAAGTGTGCAATTTTCAGTAATAAATTATTATTTATTTATTTTTAATGTAGCCTATTCAGTGAAGTATTATTTGCAAGTTATGTGTCAACACCCATCTTCTGGGACGAATAATACCATTTTGGAGGAATCGGAATTCAGAGCATCATATTTTATCCAGCAAGTTCCAGGGGGTCGGTTGGGGGCTGCATAGCGACGCGAGTGTTGTGTTTGCTGGAGAAGTGCATTGCACTCATATGAGAGGCTTGAGGCCTGGAAGCGATCCAACAGCACACAAATATGTGGAGGCTTTGAAATACGTAACTTGGCAGGCGGTTACCAGGTAACTGGCCCTTCAAGGACGGCCATCAAGCCGGTTTGTGATGTCACCACAAGCTTCTCACAGCCTCAGTTTCTTTATTTTGGAGGGAAAATAAAAACTGAAATAAAATAAAACCTTTCTCGATTGCATGCTTTTTTAAATATGAAAATATCAGCACTATGCGGGCAGTCTTGATAGAAACTGGCTGATGAACCCTTGTGTTATGATTCTATTACATCGCAGCATTATTAAAATAGCACATTATTCAAGAAGCCTATAATGGCAATTATTAAGATTGGAGTTTATTTATGAAACGAGCAATGCAAGTTTAATCATTTTCATACAAGTATTTTAATTACAACAATAGGCAAGTTGCATACGACTGTTTTTGTTCGACCATGATTAGTTTAAATATTAAAATTTTGATATTTTAGATTCATTCAAACAAACGGCCACGCTTTAGCGCTGTGAGGTGATTGTAGTTCTTGTTTTCTGCGACAGATAGCAGCTCTAAAATCCAATTACTTAAAAAATATATAATAAAATCCAATGTTTATTTTTATTTTATATACTAAAGGAAAGTTATGTATAAATTCCAAATTATAAATTTTAAATTGTGGAAAATAGTTTTAATGATGGTATGAACTGAAAGCTGAACCGATAGCTTATTTGGAATGTTACATTAATTTTCGTGAGAAAACCTAGGTACCTATGATAACTTAATATAACGAAGAATACCCTGTAGGCCTATATTCAAATAGAAATCATGTGTACTGTAAATATTTTAGATATGTACGAGTACATCGTTTCGAGTTAGTTTATTTCAATAATATAAATTATGATTATTATCGTCGGAATTATTAATTAGCACCTTTAGTCTTATTAATTTGCCCGTGCTTTTTTTTCATATTCAAATTTCTCCTAAAGATCCTAACTCTAGTCATAATACTTTTATCCCGAGAAAACATCCTTATTGAGCTTGAATGTTTTTTGTTACTTAACTCATTATTGTGTCCGATAACCTGCATATTTACATTATTGATGACAGGGTGAAAGACTTAATTTTATTCAGTAGTGTAGTGTTATGCCATTCTTGCAGCAGTTTTAACTATAACAAGATGGCTGCAAATGATAATTATCCTTGTACGAAATGTGTTGTCGACGTCTTGACTTGAGCTTACCGCACGTGCGGTGTTTGCCACCCTCACAATGTTATCTGGTCTTCTGACCCAGCTCACTGGACGCAGGGTCGTGATAGCTTTGAATATCTGATCCTTCTCCAATCTCTTGTGGAATTGTGAAAGTTATCCCCGCGTTCAGTCTTTGTCATCATATTACAAAGACATGCATGTCTTTAACAAGTATTTCCCTTCAATGGCCTTGTCCTCTTACACTTTGCATTTCCTTTACATCGAATGCATATTATCTTTGTTCCGTCTTTGAAGATCAGATTCTGTTCTCATAATATCACATCAATATTCTTTTTTACATTTTTTCTCGATTTGAGCCTTATGTTGTTGGTGGGAAGGAGAGCGTTTGAAATATGCAATCTCAACCCTCTACTCTAAGATAGCGCCAAGCGTAACGTCGGTCTGTGGGGCCGGGTTCATTTTAAAATTAAATTTCTCTGTTTCTTAAAGATATCAATGAAATTTGCTTTGTTGTTAAAATAATGTTGTTAAAATAATTTAATACATTTTATTGCTAAAGATCTATACTGTTATGAAAGAACAATAAAAATGGCAAAAATAGGCTATGTGTAGGCTACTAGTCTAATTCTTATATATGGTATTTAAACAATGATTACCTTGTAGGAATTAGCATCAATATACCTAAATATTTATTTCTATGCACAATTTTTTTTATTTTTACTTCAATTTGTATATAGCATAGAGGTTCATAACATCATATAAACTAGCCTAATTCCAGCATGACAATTTTCAATACAGTAAGGCACTTTTTCTTACAAAAGAGAGCACAAAAATACTATTTTCTTGTTATGCGCAGTTATTACATATTTAACAGGACCATTCCAAACATACATATTGTATACATAACTTATACATGGTATATAACTTAGAGGTTCATAACGTCATATAGCCTAATCTAGCCTCATTCAGCCATTGTGTAATCCGAGCATCGCAGTCGGGTTCAGTGTGTCTGAGTCACGAAAAGGACGTGAAGTACTTGCCATTGCTACGAAATGAATTAAATGTAATTACTTTTCTATTATTAAAAATAAAAGCACCCACCGTCATATTAATACCAACATATTAAGTACGACGTAATACAATATACCGATCCGAGGGACCACCAGAAGAGGCATGCAAAAATGTAGACTTACAATTAACGCTAGATAACAATGACTTATTACGACAAATGAAACTTCTTCACTGATCCGGGTATACCTAAAGACCCGCGTAGCACATAGCTAAAAGCACATGCAATCAATATTATCAGTTTTGCCAACATAGGCCTATGAAAGAAATAAAACCGATACTGTTCAGAGAAACCGATGTTACGGATAGAGGGTTAAAATATTTTTTTCGAAAAATAATTAAATTACCATTCAAATAAATTAATGGAAGGTGTAGCATCGCGACGCGCTTTTGATTTGATTTGTTTGATACTATTTTAAGTGAATGGTCTTCTTTTGCCAAAGTCACACATTTCATTGATATTAAACTATGCTGATCACTCGGGGGCGGATTTCTATGACCTAAAAAATAGGATATATGCATGCATTTATGACTTAAAAAAACATTACAATATGACCATAAAATTTAAATATGACTTTACCAATTACACATTATGTATATTTTTTTAAGTTTCATTACAATTCATTTGATTAAAATATAATGTTAATTATTTAAAATATCTGTAAATTCTCAAAAAGTATCAGTATAAAGCAAAATTTACAAAATATGATACGAAACTTCAAAATTTCTTTAATATGCACACAAATGTGGCGAAAATATGACCTAAACATTCATATTCATACTAAATATGCTACAATAGTTGAAAATTCCCTAAATATGCAGTTATATGCACAATAAAAGCCGTTCCATTTTCACCAGGATGCTTGGAATCGGGTTTAAATTAGTCGGAACGAACATCTTCATTTCTTGAAGTACGTCTATCTGAAACTCAGTTTTGGAAACACAGTATCCTTTCTGAAGTGTATTTGATATAGAAAAAATTACCCACATATGTCTTTCTTTAACTACTTGTAAATTAATTGAACACTTGGATATTTTTTCGTAATTTGTATGAGTGCAAATTCTTTTCAACAATGATGTTTCTACGAAACATCTATAATACAATTTATAAGAGAATCTCAACTATTTTTATCTTGGAAAGTTTGTATTTATAATTTTTTGTGCCGGTCTGTGCTTTCATACCAAAGTAAGGTAAGCAAGATTCCCCGGCTACATTCCTTAGTAGCGAAGACTGGTATTTGTTCTGGTTGTGAAATTGAATCGGACAAAGTAAGCATTCAGACGTAGTCTTAGACAATAAATAACGATTATAACGTCGCTTTTTATTAACTTCCTAGCGAAAGAATTCAGTTTATTATTTAACAAAGTTCATTGCGTACCGTATATGTTTAATTTAAGGTAACGTATTCATGGCATGATTGGATATAATATTAAATAGCAAAAGTTATGGCTTAACTAATATAAAAAAAATCGGATAAGTGACATAGTGAGGCTTGACTAATTTCAGAATTAATTAAATGGATGTTTTATTAAGTGTGCCTTACAAGAAGTTGTTTTAAGGAAGGAGATTTTAGGATGAATAAATATGTATCGAAATTTGCCAATTTTTTTATTAGGTAAACTGGTGTAACACAATTTCCTCTGCCTACTTGTATGGATGGTGTATTGAGGATATGCAATGAACACTAAAATTCAGCTATTGTTATGGATATAAAGTATATAATAAATTAGGCCTAACTGTCATAAATTTAACAAGGCCTAACCTGTAGCAAAAAGCAATTTACATGTTCATTTCTGTAAATCAAATAATTTTAATTTTAATTCAATTAGGCTAAAAGTAATATATTTGTTTCGTTCTTCGTTATTGTATTAAGGTACCTGTATACTGGCATACACTTGATGACAGAATGCACCAAGTATTCAAGAGATCGACCAGCTGTATTACGCACAGGTCCACTGCCAATGGTTCTGAAGCTTGTCTTCAACACAGTTGAAGTCGCAGAATTCCCCAAGAGCATCTTCCGCACACTTGAATAAAACTTATTAAATATGTATTTACAATCTAAATATTCCATGATAAACCTTTAGGTAAAGCACGGATTGTATATAATTCGTTTAAATAATAATAAAAAAGGTACCTATATTACGTTTATGATATTTCCGATAAATATATCGTTAAGTATCTAAACAAAAAAAAAAAGACTTTCTGAAACTCGATATTTCCCTTGAAAAATAGTATTTCGTTTAAAACAAGAAACATTTCGCACTAGCAATAAATTTCGGGAACACACAAAATATTGTGTTTTTAGCGGTTTTAAAGCGACAATATTTTGGATGACTTTATCAACATCAGGTAAACTAATCTAACAAAGTGCTAGAATGCTTTAGTTTATTCGGTGATAATTACACTTATGATGTGCAGAAAATACGTTATTTTTTAATCGATTTCCTAGTTAAGCTCCACATTGATACATTAAGCAGGGCGTACGGAAGAAACAAAGATCTAGTTTGATAAGTATATGTGAAGGAATATGTGAGTAGTATTATTTGTCAAAGCTACCTGTATTGCAACTTCCAAAGCCGTATGTGAACACTGTGAAACAATATGTTGCAATGAGAAATGATTTGCATTTGATAAATTCTTTCTAATATATTACCAGGCATTAAATTGGGCATTACTAAGGTACCGGTCAACCGATTTTGTATCAATAGGCTTCTTCCCATGGACGTTATAAATACGTATACAAAGTTTCATGAAACTCCGATAAAGCGTATTTGAGTTATCGCTCATACAGACGCACGGGTAGACAGATAGACAGACATTTTCCTGTCTCTCACACGATCTCATAAAGTACCATTCTGGCACTTCATAACCACAATTCGTGAATCCTTCACGAAAACTGCGTACGCCTATCACTATCTACCAGGATTCAAACTTATGAGAAAACTGCCCGTTGCTATTCAGATTATCATCATGAGTTTTATTGTCCAGATAAATCCATTGACTCGTAGACAAGTCGGTGCACAGAATTGTAGCAGATGGGCATGTTCGTAATAGTTTATCGCGATTTTACAAAATGGAAAAGTGAATGGCTGCATTTAGATTTTGTACGTGAAAAATTAATTTAGGAATTTTCCTGATGCACAACAGTACCGATTATGAAAGAATTTTATCATATTTTGAAGTTATTACTTTTCCTTTTGGTGCATCAAAGGGCCTATGTATAAACAGTATAGGCTAATAGAAATATGCTTATGTGTATACTCGTGTTTATGTGTTTACATTTTCTAATACAAAACGCCTGCCTATCAATCCGTTTGTATGCTTATAACTTACCCAGTGCTTTTAACTCAATCCAATTTACATGCAGTTTCCTATTTATTTTGTAGATACATTGTTTAGTCTGATCTGGGCCCGTTAGGCTATTACATTCACTAGATCAATTTACTTAAAACCTGTCTGAATGAAACAAACCTGGAATGAAAAACAAAACTTCCACATTAAAGTGAGAAGTGATTTTGTAAAACAATTAATGGGTGTCTATCAATCAATGATGAATTGCTTGTTATTGAATAACCGAAAGTTTATTATTAGTTATTTTATTTTTCCAGGAAAAGAGGTCTACGTCCCATAGTCCCATGAATTTTGTGCTGAATTAAAGTAATTGATATTTCGGTGTCAAAATTATATTTGCTCCCATCTAAAGACCCAGATCCTTTTCATAATATATTTAAGCAAAATGGACTAAAAGCTCTCCTATGCTGTTTCAAAACTGGATTTAAGGGTAAAATATTGGAACATGACTTTCTTTTAATGCCACGTTTCTCCTTGAAATCTAAAGAAATATTATCCATGGAAATTGCTTTAATTTTTCTTCATGAAGTTCCTTGTCAATGTTTCTCGATTCTTTTAACTAGTAATATCAAACCAGTGCCATAGAGGAAACTCGTGATATTCTCATTTTATTTTACGTTAAAATAAAATCACCTGCAGCAGTCTGAAATCCGTAACATGTAATATGGTCATTACGCTGCTTCGAAGAGAAGCATTGTGGTCTTCTTTCCTACAATCTTTCGTTTTCCTTTTACTTCTACCGCTTTTCACTACCTTGCTTCATGATTACAATTCTATACATCTCGTTTATTTTCATCTTCTCTTTCCCTGGTTTTTAGAATAAGCTTTCATTTTCTGCTGTTAGGGAGAAAGACGTTTTGTGTAATTTCAAAGTTTATTATTTTTTTTGAGAGTCTTAATTTACTTTAAAGCCTGTAGCACATATACGTTTAGCACTTTTATCCTCCCCTTGATGACATTTTCTCATTTTTCCTCTGAAATTAATTGGTTTCTGTGTTTTTTATTATGTCCATTGTTTTCGTTGAAGTAGGGGCTCTTGCTTTGCTTTGGTTGAAATATGTGTAGAGAAATAGAAGCATTCGCACTTCAGCGGTGAGAAATAAATTAGCCGTACATTCTTCCTTCACCTTAAAGATATAGCATTCTTTTCTTTCCTGTTCGATTTCTAATTTATTAACGTACATGTTATCGATGAAATATATCTGTTAGTGTGTAGGTACTTCCTTGCATACATTTTAAACTTTAATTATTTAGGACTATTGTATTTTAAATTTACAATGTGATTAAAAGATTTTATTCTCTATTAAGCTCCACTATGCCAGCCTCGTGATGTAGAAGCAACGCTCTCAGCTTCGAGTCGCGGAATCAAATTCGTTCGAGATCGATAGATTTTCAAGACAAAAAAAAAAATCCTGAGTTTTTCGAAATATAGACTAAATAGAAAGATCAAACTTCGTAACTCTTCGGTACTTCAAAGAACTTCAAACCTAAATTGGAGTACTAGACCAAATTCCCCGGCTCTTTCACCTGTGTTTCTTGCTAGATGGCAGTGGAGGCGATGGGCTTGCCACTCATAACTCTGTCCTTTATCGGAAAATTAATTTAACTAAATTCACTTCGGTAAATGAAACCTCCACCTAACCGGTACTCTGAATCGCAAGGAATCGATTCGAATTACTTTTTTTTTTTTTTTTTTTTTTTTTTTTTTTTTTTTTTTTTTTTTTTTTTTATTTTGTGACCTAGTTAAAAAATCACTAGTTAAATCTACTTCTAGGCTCTCTTACTTTATAAAGTTAATATTTACAAATTTACAAATTTATTTATTTATTTTATTTAAAATTAGATAAATACAAACAATATACAAAGTCCTGAAACCCCGAAAGAGCAGGAGGTCGTGCTCGGGGGCGGTTCCATGCTTATATTTACATAATTTAAATATAATCTTAACCTAAAATTAGGCTACCTTAAAAGTAAATAGACAAAATATCGTGAAGAGAGAAAAGCTGAAAGTAAAGGCATGAAACTGGATGTAATGTGATTTTAGAATTATACAGACGAGGACCGAAACTAGAGCTATGTGATAGACCGGCAGAAGTGAAATATTTGGGGAGGTCACGTCATCAGAATGAATCAAGAAAGATGGGCGTATGCAACAACTGTTTGGGACCAGAGGAAGGGTAAAAGAAGCAGAGGCAGACCTCGACGCAGAAGGGAGGACGAATTCAGGGAGGAGTTAGGAATGAGATGGACAAGACAGGCCAAAGAAAGAGTGTACTGGAAACAAGTGATAAAACATTTAAATCATTAGGAAAACAGTGATCTAGGAAAGGAAGAAGAGTTCAGGGAAGAGGCAGAAACGAGATGTTCAGGATAGGTCACAGAAAAAGTGAACTGAAAACAAATGATAGAGCATTTAATTCATTAGGAAATCAGTGTCCTAGGAAAGTGTTGTTAATATATAGGTCTTAACCCACCAGGAGGCAAAAACCCAACTCTCCAAGGAAATAGCTCACCTTGGGAGAGTAAAACAGAGCCAGCCCTACCATGGTAGGAGGCCCTTGCCCTATAAGGGATTGTGACGGGCTCATTTATTTATTTATTTTTTATTTAATGTCTAGTTTTATTTCGTCTAGTGCTGTGTTCATGTGGAACAGCCAGGAATTTTGTCTTATTTTTATGGTAGAATTTTAATAAGAAGCATCTATTGCTATGCATCTATTGATTTGGTCAATGCTAAATACCTTAAAATCTGAATAGATTAGATCAGTTGGGTAGTCCAGCCGTTTTTTAAAACATATTTTGATTATGCGTTTTTGTAATAAAATTAATGGAGTAAGAACAGTTTTATTAATGCTTCCCCATCCAATAATGCTATACTTAGTAATGGTTTCGACTAGGGCTAAATAAACTACTCTTAGAGTGTTAATGACCATACAGTTACGGAGATTTACAAATTAATATATTGTTTTTAGAATTTTATTGCATATATATGAAATATGTTTATACCATTTCAAGTACTGATCAATAACAATCCCCAAATATTTCACTTCTTTAGATTTTTTTAAGAAAAGGACATTTACAAACAGGAAGATCTCCACATTCCGAGTTATGGATTTTAAATTTAAAATTTTCAAGTGATTTCAATTGTTTTATCAGAAGCTGTTAAGGAGAAAGGCATTACATTAGTTTTAGTTACATTATTAAGAGAAAGTTAATTAAAATCCAACTTTTTTTTATCAGATTACCCGCATTAGCATTTTTGTAGGCATCTTCCCACGTTATTCCACAACTACATACTATATATATAGTATATATAGTTTATGTAGTGTGATTTTTTCTGTGTGAGGTACTTTCGCATAAGTTATCAAACTAAAATTACTTTAAGTTAATATATAAAATGTATAAATACATAAGATGCGATGTATGTAAAATATATCTGTTGATTTGTTTGTGAGATATCTTCGAATTAATTATCAAACTAAAATTGCTATAGATTAATATAAAATATGCGAGATCCTTTTGGTATTATTTGATTTTATCTTGAGAAACTCTCTTTCCCCTGTTTCAAATTACTTATTCTGATTATTCTACCTGAACATTAATGTACCCATCTCCATATCAAGCGTATACTTTAAGAAAATTTACCAATGGAATTAAAACAAGTTAAGGACACCTTAAAACTCTATTTTGCTTTCTAAAGGTTTTCTTTTTTCTTTTTAATTTGATCTACATTTAAAATATTTATGAAATGATATTAATTTAAGTATTTTTACGCTCGTCATCAATGAGGTACTTGAATACATTGAGAGTTTAAGTCTGATCAAGATTGCGTGATCTGGAGTTTCGACACACATCCAAGCTTTACCTAGAAAAATCTTACAGAGAACTTATGAGTGCGGTGTTTTCTAATTTGAAACTCTCACGCGAGATCTGGGTACATTACTGTGGCATAGAATCCCTTACTGGCCAGCACGGACAGTGAAAAGTAGGAAGTGTGCGCCATTAGTTAAAGAAGTGCAACGAGGGTAAGAAGAGAAATGGAAAAAAGTATACATCTTTGCTTTGAATTATGCTAAAGATTTTTATTTTGTAAGCATATTTTTATAATTTATATAACTGATATGTTTATTAATAACATTTAAAAGCTTTGATGTCATAATATAATGTAATTTCACTTGATTTTGGACATCAGCACCGTATTCAAATTAAATTAAGAGTTAATATTATAAAACCCTGTATAAGTTTTTCTCTCTCACTTAATGTTCATACCAAAATCACATGCTTTCCTGTTCGGCATAATAGCGTAGTGACTTTATCAGTATTCAATCAATTTCAAAACGTCAAATACAGCAAGTATGTACTGTTGAGACCAATAAAATCGTCATTTAACTTTATGTAGGCTAAGTATTCACAAAGTCTGAAGTTATTCTAAACGAATGCAACACGTCCTTTGGAAGATCAGAAATCTGGAAATAGTACAGAGGAGAAATGTTTCGCATGCCTCCATCTTATTAAACATTATCCACATAATTAATATTTTTCGTCACCTTTGTCGTGAAATTTTTCTATAAGTAATTTTATAATATGCAAATTGTGCAGGATAAAACAATTGTTGTTTATTTACTTATTTCGTATTTTCCCTGTTTTAGTCTCGCTACATGCTAATTGGATTAATATATCGCAGATTAATGTAAGATTATGTAAGGTACATCTGGCAAAAGCTCTATTGCCATGGGTAAATCTAAGGTAAAAATTATACCACATATGTTGCAGGTTTAACTTAGTAAGTATACTGTATTATAGTCTAAGTAACAAAGTAAAGCCTAAGCAAGTAAGTATACTATTAGTCTATTCGTCTGTTCTAAGTCATATGGGCTAAATAGTTATTCCTCGATAACAGTAATCGGATAGGCAAAGAAAGCAAGGTTTGAATATTGAGCATTGTTCAGCTGAAAGTATCTAGAGTTTTACTATTGTGAAGTGGAAGTATTCATTTGAAAAAAAAAAAAAAGAAAGCGATTTTATGTCTAAGACAAAAGCTAAGTTTACTAATTGATCCTAGAGAAAGACTTAAATTAATTCAGGATTTTATCATTCAAAATAAAATTACTTGGATCTAAATATTCCAGAACAACTTGTGCCGAAGCACAGATTATTTTTAACTTCCTATAAACCAAGGAAAATTAAGGAATGTGGACGCAGGTCAGAGAGGTACTTAAGTAAATAGTGAGCAGACTCTGAAAATACTTCACTGGTAACTGGGCCCAGATCCTAATCAAATTCAAATAATTAATATTTCAAATTAATAATAATTCAAGATAAATTCAATTTTGTAGATACAATTTATTCTGAATCAGGCAACAATTATTTAAAGCAAAATTTTAAAAAAATGAAGAAATAGCATCTAGAACATCTTACTTATTCGGCGGTTTCTCGCCACACTCAAAATGACCCTTGGGCTTTTAATTTAATATACAATAACCCCAAACATTCACATATGTACAATTTATTTACAAAGCTTAGCACAACAGGCGCGAAATGCCTGTTCAGAAAATTCACAAATTACAAAAAATTATTTATTAACAGATTAAAATTTTATTTACATGTACTTGCAAGTACTCCACAGGGTCTGACCATAGTTTATTTATCTAGTTATATCCATTACTACAGGGATCAAACTCGAAATTCTCTAAAGTCGGTTAGGCTAGTTTTATTTTAAATTCGGAACTGAATTAGTGCCACCTTGCGTGTTTTAGTTTTACAGTGCCAATGATAATCCACGGAGCCTACCGGTCATTATCTAGTTGGGGCTAAGCCTACACAGCATATGGCAATGTAATGAGAGAAAACCATTTAATTTTGTAAGGTTCATCTTTATTTCCCGACTGAACTGTAGAACAAAACTACCACCCCATGAATTTAATTTAGAAAACTTATGGGAGGCAAATTTCCAAAGCCAAAAAACTAGAAAAACGCAATACAAAATTCCCCTTACATAAAACCCCGAAATTACAAACTGAAACTAACAAATTTTGATGGCCGAAAATTCACAGGTGAGCATCAGTTAATTACAAACAAATCCATTCAAAGGAAAACTCACCTGAGAAATTTGTCTCCATGACAGGCCTCCACACAACACAAAAGAAAAAACAACTAGACACTTCGAACTCCAGCAATAGACTGAGCTCCACAAATAGTACACGCATAGCGCACCAACCGGCTTCCCCTCCCACTCATTAGCATAAGCCCTCTTTACGTAAGTGAACACAACGCCACATACAGGGATTCAGGCGAATTAATATCCGTATCAAAAGAGAAACGTTACAGAGCAGGAAAATACAAGCTTAACCAGTAAAATTATTACATTTAACTGCAGTTTCAATACGAGAAAAATGGAGGTAAGAGTGAAACATATGCAAATTTGATATGACCGTAAATATTACGGCTCATATACTCCTCCCTTTGCTCCAAAAAATAAAGTCTGAGACTTTATTTTCTTAGAATTTACCAAAATGTACTGCAAACATCTGAAAGTTCCTGTGAGGAACAAATACACCAAAAATCATTTTTAAAATATTTGACACCGTGCAACTAAAAGAGTACCATTTCTTGGCCTAGAACCACAGTCTCTTCTTAAACTCAATCTCTTCACTTCTTGAGTGTCTCTTGGTTACATATGGAGTTTCTCCCCCAGCGCTAAGGGGAGAAATGTGAGAACCATGGAACACCAGAAGACCAGAACCAGACGACAGGATGAAGTGCAGGGCCTGGGTTCCATGATCCATGGGAAGCAGGATCTGACTACCATACATGTGCCCACCACGGAGTCTGGAGAATCTCGGCTGTCAGAAGGTCAGGCTAAGTGTGATGACCAACAGGAGCGAGCGAGCGTCTGTTCATCTCGGCTTCAGCATCTCAAGCGTTTGGCTCATGACGCAATTTTGCAGAACCAAATAACCACATGGAGCTCGTGTCACACCTGAACAGAATGAAAGAATTATAGTTTCTTTTGCACAGGCCACAGCATCTCAGCACATGTTCAGAAACATAATAGATGAAATATAAGGGATTGACTAGGAAGAAATAACGACAGGAATAGTGAAGCAAATTGGACACTTAAGGAAAGAAGATGGAGAAAATTCCGGAACGACAGGAGAATCACCAGAAGGTAAGAAAGGAGGGAACAAACAGCAGAAAAATGGCCAGCTTGACTGATGCATGCCACCCCACACTCTGGGTTTTTGATTGGCTAATCTTGTCTCACTGTCTTTTCAGTCGTGAAAGCTTCACTAAAATAATCAGTAGCTTGCTTAGCCATTTTCTAGCAGTGTGGCCAGCAAAAACAGTGGCTGAACCTTTACTTGCTCTATGACTAGTCCCACATAAAGCATGTTTTACTCCAATATGGCTAACAGTATGCCTCTCCATGAACTGTATTCTCGCATCACTGAGAACTGATCCTTCCAGGCTTCTCCATCAGCAGTTGCATGGACCCCAGCCCAGAATCCACACCATAGACTCTGTGTCCACTAACGGCCTTCCTCTTCATTATCTAGAAACCGGGTTGCCGGAATCCAGAAAAGGGGACTAGGCACAAGAAAAGATCTCCAGAAGCACGATGACCAACATTAACAGCCACCAACAAGTGGACCCAAATTACGCCCTCTTATATCACCTCAAAGGTTGTACCAGCTCAACCGGAAGCTTAATTGAATTTCTGAAACACAAATAATACACACACAGTATCTGGCATTCTATATACACAAAAAATAAGGTCAGACCCTATATAAATTATTTTATTAATGAGAAATTTATAAACAAGATTTAATTTTGTTTTAGTCATACTGCAGAGGAGCTCGAAGAATGAAAAATTGACAATGGCTTTCTCTCACACACCTTCCTTCTCCTTTACAAAATTAACCCTAAAATCCCTAGTACTCGTTTTACAAATGTTCGCCTAAGGTGCAGTTTAAGACAGATTCACCACTTTACAGCAGATGTATTTTCAGAGTTGACACCAGGGAAGGATCTCAAGAAAATGGAAACTAAACTAAAGGCCAGGGACTCTGTACAGAGTACTACCTGCCAACAAAACAAATCACAAGGTTCGGCTCAGTGAGTCCTAGGATTTATCAACAAGCCGACCCCTGCGAAATATCTAAAACGCGACCTTCTGCCAGAAATTAACAGAGGGGCTTCAGGACGTCTGACGTAATTCGACCCCTCCTCCCTGACAGAAGTAAGAGAGAACCAAACCCCAGATTCTCTTCAACTCATGCTTAGGCATGAAGAACAATACACTAACTTTAAATAACCTTATGCTACTCAAAGCGCTTATCTACTCTAAAACAAAACCTATTACATATACAAAATGTGTTCCCTAAAGGTTTGTCCTCCGTAGGGAGCAAAATATTTAATTCCTTCCTCAATAGCAATGTTTTTTTTTGTCTAGGGCCCTAGAAATGATATCTTAAACAAGATACCTAGCAGATCTATCTGCACCTACAATTATAGTGAACATTAAATTTACTGCCGACTGCACCTTTCAGCTGGGGCAGTCCTTTTACATATTTTCTGAGAACGATTTTCTTTCCCCTTGAACCCTATAATAGAATTTATTCACCAAGCCAAATCTAGCCCGAGGCGGAAAATAGAAATCTAATAGAATGTCATGAAACTGGCACAAATTCATATTGTCCCTCACAGCCTTTCCTGCTAGTTCTTTTAAACTCCCTTTTAATCTGGCAAAGCATAGGGCCAAAACCTGGGTCTGACTGAGAGCAAAGATTTCCACCTGAGTTCTAAGCTCTATGAGGAATAGCAAAAACTTTACAACTGCGTTCAAAGAATGGTCACTAAATTGCTCTAACTCATCTAGTAATTTGCCGAGAGGATGTGGTAATTTACTAAAATCTTGAATTGGATTAAATTCAGAAACACCTACAACTTGTGCTGGAGACTTTCAGAATTAAGGCTAGCTAACCGCCCACTACCAACAAATGGATTTGGGGAACCCGTATCAATAGCAGGAGGGACCACGGACTGGCTGGTGTACAAACCACTAATTAAATTTTCCCCTGATTGCGGTTTAATTTTTTCTTTTTCCTGACAAATCTCTTGACGGAGTAACAGTAAAGATTCGGAAAAATCAGCGGACATCTCTAACTGTAATAAGTCAGTTATCCTATTCAGAATGTGGTCCAGCTTAGCTTGAAGTCGTTTCACTTGCTTTGGTGAAAAACCCCCTTCCTCTCCTAGCTCACGGCACTGGTCAAAAACTTCTTCAGTTTTTGCGATAAGCGCTGGAATTTCAGTCTGAGGCTTAACATTCTTTAAATTAACCGGATCTACAGGCAAAGCTATATTATCTTTCAATAATTTAGACAGATTAGAAACTGGGTCATCTGGATCCATTTTCACTCCCCGAACCAACAGTTCGTAAACCAAATCTGCTTTCAAAAGAAATTCAATTGGGACGTAAGTTCTATTACTCATTGCTAAATCTAAGACTGCGCAGCGAAAAGAGAAAATCTACTCCGGAAGGCTATTAGTATAGAATAAATTCAACTCTAAATTAGTTTGACTATTACAAAAATTTCAAAGACTATCAAGATAGTATAAATCCAACACGAAGTTTAACTATCACAACAGATTTCAAAGACTATAAAGATAGTACAAATCCAGCACGATTTTTACTCTTAATTAACTGTCATCACTTGGCAATTTAAATTTATCTCATATGCTCCAAACGCTGGTTAGGATAGAATAAATTCACCCGACAATTTATTTTCGAACTCCTTGTCATCAAATCTTGCAAAAGCTATTCAGACAAAGAATCCAACTCTGACTTTTTCTATTACCAAAGATTGAAAACTGTTTAAGCTATAATAAATCTAACAGGGAATTTATTTTCAAATCACTGACATCAAAGTTTTCAAAACTTGTTAAGATAGAATAAATCTAACAGGGAATTTATGTTTAAATCACTTTCCTCAAAATTTTCAACAGCTGATAAGACAAAATAAATCCAATCCAGAATTTATCTTTATATCACTGCCAGGTAATTTTTTTCAGAGAGTATTAAAACACAATAAATTCAAGTTAAAGTTTAAATTTATCTCACTGTTAGCAAATGTTTCAAAAACTACTAAGATTGAATAAATGCAACCTGAAATCTTTATTTAACTCAATGTCAGGAAGAAAAAAAAATCCCAGTTATGATGAAATAAATCCAACACTATGTTTACTGTAATCGAATACGTCAAAATCTATTAGCATAGAAAAGATTCACTGGCCAAGTTATTTTAACTAACTGTCATGTAAAATTTCAATTAAACAAGCCCACATCAGACTGAATTAAATAAATGAAAAATAATACTGAACTCCCCAAAATGTCAAACTTCAGTCAAAGCAAGTATAACCCAAGAAAATCATAAGTTTAAGATAAAGTTACTCAGACTCATTAAGGCACTTTCAACTAATTAAGCTGAACTTCATCAAAAATATTTGAAAAGCAGAACTACGAATTTTATATCATACAAAGATGTTGATCTACCCTGCACTCAGGAACTAGACCTAATAGCAAATCATGGAAATGTAAGTTACTATATAATGAGCAAAGAATATTTTAAATAATGCTTAGAATAGCACAAATGCAATTTTTAAGCCGCAAAAAGTAATTAATAAGAAATGCAGAGCCGGTAAATTTACAAGAACCTAGCTACTAACCTAACTACGCTCTGCTACCACGTACTTTGTGCCGAAGCACAGATTATTTTTAACTTCCTATAAACCAAGGAAAATTAAGGAATGTGGACGCAGGTCAGAGAGGTACTTAAGTAAATAGTGAGCCTACTCTGAAAATACTTCACTGGTAACTGGGCCCAGATCCTAATCAAATTCAAATAATTAATATTTCAAATTAATAATAATTCAAGATAAATTCAATTTTGTAGATACAATTTATTCTGAATCAGGCAACAATTATTTCAAGCAAAATTTAAAACATTCTGAAGAAATAGCATCTAGAACATCTTACTTATTCGGCGGTTTCTCGCCACACTCAAAATGACCCTTGGGCTTTTAATTTAATATACAATAACCCCAAACATTCACATATGTACAATTTATTTACAAAGCTTAGCACAACAGGCGCGAAATGCCTGTTCAGAAAATTCACAAATTACAAAAAATTATTTATTAACAGATTAAAATTTTATTTACATGTACTTGCAAGTACTCCACAGGGTCTGACCATAGTTTATTTATCTAGTTATATCCATTACTACAGGGATCAAACTCGAAATTCTCTAAAGTCGGTTAGGCTAGTTTTATTTTAAATTCGGAACTGAATTAGTGCCACCTTGCGTGTTTTAGTTTTACAGTGCCAATGATAATCCACGGAGCCTACCGGTCATTATCTAGTTGGGGCTAAGCCTACACAGCATATGGCAATGTAATGAGAGAAAACCATTTAATTTTGTAAGGTTCATCTTTATTTCCCGACTGAACTGTAGAACAAAACTACCACCCCTTGAATTTAATTTAGAAAACTTATGGGAGGCAAATTTCCAAAGCCAAAAAACTAGAAAAACGCAATACAAAATTCCCCTTATATAAAACCCCGAAATTACAAACTGAAACTAACAAATTTTGATGGCCGAAAATTCACAGGTGAGCATCAGTTAATTACAAACAAATCCATTCAAAGGAAAACTCACCTGAGAAATTTGTCTCCATGACAGGCCTCCACACAACACAAAAGAAAAAACCACTAGACACTTCGAACTCCAGCAATAGACTGAGCTCCACAAATAGTACACGCATAGCGCACCAACCGGCTTCCCCTCCCACTCATTAGCATAAGCCCTCTTTACGTAAGTGAACACAACGCCACATACAGGGATTCAGGCGAATTAATATCAGTATCAAAAGAGAAACGTTACAGAGCAGGAAAATACAAGCTTAACCAGTAAAATTATTACATTTAACTGCAGTTTCAATACGAGAAAAATGGAGGTAAGAGTGAAACATATGCAAATTTGATATGACCGTAAATATTACGGCTCAAACTGCTCTTTAGCTCTAATGTGTGAGTAGGTGGGACGTCTGGTTTCTGTTTATTAAAAGGAGAAATAAAATAATTTAAAACACTTTTAATTATGGATCTTGTATCTTCTGCATAATGTTAAAGCCAGTATTTGAGGAAGCACTTTATTATAGTAAAGGGATTTCCAGACTCGATTTCGCTTATTGGCTAAATCTAAAATCTTCTTTTAATTGTCGTATGTTGAAAGATTGCATTCCAATATTTTAGGCTCTAATATTAGATATCCTATCCGCACATTAGAAGCTGTTTCTTTCTCTTTAGCCTTCCCTTTCGTAGAACTTATTAGCCACTCTTCCTAAAGTCAGGGATAATCTATGTTTCTCATACAGGGTGTGGCATGAGGTCACCGCGGCTGAGTGCCTTCTTCTTAGTCAGCTTAAATATGCAATATCTATCTATATATAATATCAAAAGGAAGTGTTTTTCTTTCTGTCTGTCTGTGCGTGATGCCCAGCGAAATCTACTGAATGCAGAGATCTGAATTTTAAACGTAGGTGAACTCTAGAGTGGGCGAATGCTCCTCGAAGCCGGGTTTTTTATTTTTGCTTTCATTCGCGAGTTATGAGTGGAAAACTGGCAAAGAAGAAAAGAAACGTGATTTTTAGGTAGATTTCGAAGAAAAATCTACCTATTGCAATGGATACCATGTCATGATTTTCGAAAAATTATTTCATATCTTTACGTTTCATGCTCCCCTAAGTACGAAACCACCGCCCGTTAAAAAAAAAAAGTGATATTTATATATATATATATATCTTTACACGCTAGCGGCCGTAATTTTGAAGATATTTCAACCAAATTTTAATATGTTATTTCTAGGCCCAATAGTTCGGACAAGTTCGTTAATGAGCAAAATTGGCCCAAGGGGATGGTCGGGGGAAGGGGTTGAAATTTTAAAACATTTTTATCTCGGCCCCTATGAAGTATAGAGGGAAACTTTGTTTGAATAAATTAGAGTACTCCCTATGGAGTTCACAGTGACACCAACGATTCGGGGGTTTTGGGGGTACGAGTGGGGGTGGGGGTGGTGGGGATGGAAATTCGAAATTTTTGAAACCACGTCTTGTGGGGTATCATTGAAAAGCTCTTGATGAGTACTCTACAAATCAATAACTAGTTTCTCGATAGCTCTCATTTAAGGCGAGAATTGAATGTTTGAAAAAGTGCTCTTTCCTCTTTTTTGCAATTATTATTGCAGGTTTGTCATGCCAAGGCTAAAGAAGAAGAGTGCTACGCAGCGACAGTAAATTAAACCAAAATCACTTTGAAATCTACCTCAGCCTGTAGGCTTGCCTAAAGGGATTTTTTAGTTATCCAAGCATCAGTTTTTAGTAATACACTTCATTTGTCAAATCAATTATTGCAGGTGGCTTTGCCTACTTTTGACATACCTTGGAAATAAAAGCATCGCGATCGCTTGCATTTTTTAAGCCCATGCTGGTCGATTCATTTCTTTATAATGTCAAGGCACGCAGACATTAGAAATTTTCAACCTACACGGAAGAGGGTAATGAATATAGGCCTGAATGGGCAAACATTGTTCGATTTGGACGGAACTCACTATGCAGGGGTTTTCTGGGCTAGGGGACTCGAATTTGAGGTTGTTTTACCCAGGCGGCGCTTTCTAGTCGTGGTATTCACTCCAAAGCCGGATTTTTAGCTATTTCATTAACTATTAATCGTTTAGTCGAGGCCTATGAATGTTTCGCGTGCAAGTGTTCATAAATATAATGTTTTAATTATTTTTCTCTTAATTTGTATTCTTCCAATTAATTATCGTGGGCGAAGCCGCGGGGATCTGCTAGTCTATAATAATAGGAGGAAGTGTTTGTCTGCCTGTGCGCGATGCCCAGCGAAATCTACTGCACGTAGAGATCTGATATTTTATACATAGTTGGACTGAAGGGTGGCCGAATGTACGTCGAAGCCGGATTTTTAATTTTCGCTTTGAGTTAATGAAATACTGGCAGAAAACTTGAATTTTTGCGCTATCGAAGCGTTAGTATTCGATATTACATTTCAATAGTCAAATAAATTGCAGGTGGCTTTCCTTCCCCCCCCCCCCTTTCGTAACTTGTAAATAAAAGCATAGCTATTTTTTCAATATATCGCATGCAAATTATCGATAGCTTCGATTCTGTGAGCTCACCCTGGTCGATTCCTTTGTTTATAATGCCAGGGCTCGCAGACATCTGAACATTTCAACATAGACAAAAGAGGTATAATGAATGAAGCGTAAATGGGCATACATTGATCGATTTGGACGGAACTCACTATGCAGGAGTTTTCTGGGCTAGGGAATTCGAATCTGAGGTCGTTTTTCCCAAGCGGCGCTTTTTAATCGTGGAATGCACTCCAAAGCCGGATATTTAGCTGTTTCATTATAACCGTTTATTTTGTGAATGATTCGTGTGTAAGTGCCAATAAACATTTTTTTTAAATTATTTTTTTTCTCTTAATTTTTAATCTTGGAATTAATTATCGTGTGAGAAGCCGCTGGTACCTGCTAGTAGGATATAATTTGAAAGAAAAATCCTATTGTACCTAATAGTATAAATATTCTCGTTATATTAAACCTTATAAGTTGACCAAGAAATATGCTAAGGCCATTAGATATTTTCACTTGCATAAACTAGCCTAACAAAAATAATTTAAGGCAAAAATGTTCTAAAATTAATTATTTTATTTTATAAAATGATAGGTAATAACTTAGAGGTTCTTAATGCAACGTAATGTTGCAATATATTCCCAAATTATGTCATATGAATTGTATTACTAATACAGTAATGAATAAGATAATGAAGATGACCAAATTACTATTATTGTTGCTGATATGATGATGGGAAGATGATGGCTGTCTTCACAAAGCATGTCATGCTATCTTTGGCAGACTATGAGTCTACAAGTATTTCCATAAACGACTTGGGTAAGAATCAACTTTCACAAGAATTCTTATTCAATGATAATGTGTATGCCATTATAAGTGCAGATATATTATTCACTCTATCATTCCTACTGTCACCGGGGGCAGAACCCCAACATGGTTTACTTTTCTTCTTATCTGTTTAGCTTTAAAGAATGCTGTCTTTATATGGCGTGAATTGGTTCACAACAGCGTATGAGTGGGATAGGAGCATTACTTTAGCAATCTGATCCTACGCTTCTGCACTAGACGTGGGATAGCTGTTCTTTCATTAATTCTCGTTCTTCCTCGACCTAGATCGTTTAAGTTATCATGTTATGTTGGATTTTTTACTCCTTTCTTTTTAATAAATGTCTCGTAATATGATATTCTAAATGTATCAGTGCCATTCTAAATGTTCTACACTGTATATTAAAGTGTCATTCCCTCATTTCTTAATCAACGTAAGTAACGTAGCCTAAATATTTAACTTCTTATGGTTTTAATAATTTAGCGTTATTATTTTCACACATCAGCATAGATACTAGGCCTATAGCGCATTAATGCATTGCTCTTTGTAGTACGCCCATGCTTAATTTAAAACGCCTGTAAACAGACGCTTTATATAGTTATATTTCTTCTATTGACGATTATGTATTATATTATATATATATTCTTTAGTAACTTAATTTAAGTGTGAAATTATCTTTGTTTCTCACCATATAATTTAGGGACATATAAAACGTTTTATGACTAATTTCTTGGTAATATATCATCACTATACTTCGGAATTTTAGGTCGCTTAAAGTGCTGTTTTAGGTACCTAAAATAGGCACTAAAAATTGGAAAATAAGTTCTAAAAATCGTAAAATAGTCTCTTATAAAATCATAAGGTGCCAATTTTCTGAAATATCTCAATTGCAATGCAGAATATTATATTTATTGAAGTCACCATTAATCAATAATCATGATAAAACACAGATATAGGCCTGTGGTACACAGAATTATATAGACCTATTACTAGGACCTGTATTACTACCATAACAGTGAAAACCTAATCCCTGCGCCCAGAAGCTACGCTTATCATACTAGCATATTCAACCCCTTGTATCCCTCAGTGATTTAGAGAACAACTTTTTTTTTTTTTTACTAGATGGGGGAGTCGGGAGAAAAACACTACATTTTCTTGGGAGTTCCAAGGAATTTTTCTACTGAAGACGAAACATTCCTTACTATTTAACCACGTCAAAAATGTGTCAAGTAGGCCTACTGCACATTCCGAGCTAAAAGTTTAGTACGAACTGAAAATAAATGCTAGAATTTATAACAAAAAGTTACTTATTTTGAACTTTAGAGGAAAAACAGACAAAAAAGGCAATATTAGGCTCTAACGTAAAAATAGGCTGTTTTAGGTCCTATAAAGGTATCAGTTTTAGGCATAGTCACTTATGAAACATGCATATACAAGTTTTCGTCCATATATCACTTAAGGATTAAAATAGGTTTTTAAAACCTAAAATCCGAAGTCTAATCATCACATAGACCTATGATATATTGCCGTACAATGAGAAACTAAGAAAAAAGGAAACCGATTTTGTTTCTGTATGTGATTACGTTACTTGCACTGATCGATTCTATTATTGGCTTTTGCTTTGTATAATAACAGTATTTTTGCTGGCGGTTTAATGTGCAGAGAAATATAACAATTTTATTTAATTCTGTTAATGTTCATAGCAATCCCTAATGATTATAAACTGGGATGAAGTTACACAATCGTTTCACAGGCTTTAACATATTACAATTATTTATTCATGATAGGCGACTATGATGATCATTTCGGTACAAATTTGACATCTTTAGGTTTAAATTTTATGAAACGTAGAACCTTAATACTGCAAGATGTTTAAAAAAAATTGTTATATGCATTAGCCAGGTTTAGCTTATAGATGTATATAGTCACTTTATCATGAATTCTACTTCTATCAGCTACGATTTTAAGTTCCAGTGCCTTTAATTTAGGTGTTTTCGATTTATACTATTGAGTTCTTTATGCTTATAATTAAACTTCGGATTTTAGGTAAAATCCTATTTTAATCCTTAAGTGATATATGGACGAAAACTTGTATATGCATGTTTCATAAGTGATTATGCCTAAAACTGACACTTTTATAGGACCTAAGCCTATTTTTACGTTAGAGACTAATATTGCCTTTTTGCTTGATTTCCCTCTAAAGTTCAAAAAAGTTATTTTTTGTTATAAATTCTAGCATTTATTTTCAGTTCATACTAATTTTTTAGCTAGGAATGTGGAGTACATGACACACATTTGTGACGTGGTTAAATAGTAAGGAATGTTTAATCTTCAGAAGAAAAATTCCTTGCAATTCCCACGAAAATGTAGTGTTTTTCTTCCGACTCCCACATCCAATTAAAAAAAAGCAAACAAACAAACAAACAAACAAAACTTAGTTCTCTGAATCACTGAGGGATACAATGAGTTGACTATGCTAGCGTGCTTAGCTTCTGGGCGCAGGGATTAGGTTTTCACTGTTTTGGTAGTAATACAGGCCCTAGTAATAGGTCTATATAATTCTGTGTAACATAGGCCTATACCTGTGTTTTATCATGATTACTGATTAATGATACTTCAATAAATATAATATTCTGCATTGCAATTGAGATATTTCAGAAAATTAGCAACTTCACGATTTTATAAGAGACTATTTTACGAGTTTTAGAATCTATTTTCCAATTTTTAGAGCCTATTTTAGGTACCTAAAACAGCATTTTTAGCTACCTAAAAGTCCGAAGTCTTCTTATAATATCTCAATTAGTGTTCCATGTCTACGAATTGTAAGTTTAGAGGTTTATTGTTGTAGCATACGCAGACATTAATGTTGTAATGGTGAAAAATCTTTTAATTCATAAACTGCATAGCGTATTATAATACAGTAGACACATTGTTATAACTTATCTGTAAGTATGAGGAACAGTTGCTAACAAAATTGAAATATATTTTGTAACAATTTAGGACCTGAAGATGTCACTTTAGAGCTGAAATGTTCGTAAAATAGTTTTGTGATACCTTTATTCTCAAGTCATTTGCATATGCCTTTCGGTTACATGGAACCATCATCAGGGCACCTTGTTTTGCAGAGCCACATTTAAGAAGAATAAAACCCTTTCACTTTTGCCGCCATTGTTAGTTAAAATCACTAAAATTTAAAATGATCTTAAAATATCAGTAAAATTTGCGTCTCAATTTAGTGACTCTAACGGTACAACCCAACATGATTTTAAACTTTGTAGTTTCTATCAGAAATGAACAGCCCATTCCCATTATTTTGCTTTTGCACTATACTGTAGTGACTAAGCCATAGGCCTAGAGTTAACTATTTTCGGATTCTTTTTGTGCTTGTGAATTTAAAGACCTGCTGAACTAATGGTACCGGTGCATAATTGAATATATGCTTCTATTAATTTTATAAATATTTTAGTATATAAAAACATTGACGTAATAACATGAAGAGTATTTATTATTATGCATTTTACCCAGATTTATCAAATTATCAATAACACGAAACATGTTCGTATAATAACAATAATTTTTAGCACAGAGCACAGCGCCTTACCTATCAAACATAACGAAAGCATATTTGTCTACTGATAACGAAAACAAAATTTACATAGGGAATGTACTATAAAAAGAAGCTGTCTTGAAGAGGACTTGCGACATACTATGTTATTTCTCGTTGATGCGAGTCGACAGTTTTACGCCCTACTTTGCCGCTGAAAGGTAAAGCAGCTGTAAACCACGGGGAGATTTGCTGTGACGAGTTGTCGTGTGGGAGCTCAGAACTTTGGTATAAATTCTTATCGGAAGGTATAAGCTGTAAAGGTATTTACTAGTGAAAGTCGATGACAAGGGTCAAGCCCCTCCTACTTTCCAAAGTCGTGTCTTCTAACGTCAGTGTAAGAGGAGTTTACTAGGAGAGTCTTTTTAGGAAACAACTTCACCTATCCTGTGTTATTTGAGCGGAAAACTCTTCAATTTCCTCTTAAAAGAAACAGTCTTCGCATCTTTCTCGATAAGTAATGTGTTGCTATATGTTTGAGGAGTTAGCAAGTTTCAATCCTTCTAGTTTGCTGGTATAGAGGTGGCCTGGAAAGCTAGTATTAGTAGCGGAAAACACTAAATCAACAACTTTGAGTTGACAAGCAAAATATGACATATAAATCTATTGCCTTTTTTAGGGTTGTTTTATTCAACCTATGATAAAACCCAAGCACGTATTTAGAAATGGGGGGTCCTAAACTGATCAACCATAAATTACTGACATCTTCCCTTCTTAAATGACACTAAACATTCACTTTTTCTAAATAATGCTTAAATCTCACATTTTGGGGGATCCTGATCCCCAGAACCCGTCTTAAATACGTCCTAAACCCACTTTGGAACAATTATTACAAATTTATTATCTGCAGTAAATAGGCCTAAAATTTAAAGTCTACATTGAATATTCTTACAGCAGCCCTACATAGTTATACAATAACAAGAAACCTAATAATAATAGTGTATTAATACTTAATTATTTTAGGGTTGAAATGAAATGTTCACATTTTTCCCCATATTTTTGTTGTATTTTGTATTGAGAAATATTATGCGCCTTGTTGTATTCTCGTAGGCTATGTTGACTGTGTTTCAGCATTTTCAGACACTTCTAAGTCTCCTAATTACGTGATCTTTAAAAAGTCTGAACTCATTAATTGTTCAAAGATCTTTATATTATAAACAAGAAATAAATAATTAAAATAAATTGAACGCTTCAAAAGATTATCTCTAAGAAAAAATAAATTACAATATTGAAATCTGTTTACTTTTTCAAAAGAAGGTATTAGCTATAACTTGTAGCGCTGTACACATCTAAGGAGGAATTTTACTATTTAGCTCCGGGAATACTTCTAAAACCCTCCGAGTCATCCTGCTATCGACGGGAGGCCTTTGCCTTTATGGCATTAATGAGGCTTATTTCTTTCTTATTCTATACTTTTAAAGCCATTTTCGCATCTTCACTGCATATCTGTATATTGAAAACTAAATGAATTCCACAAATTTTACGTCAGGAATCTGAAGCTTTTACTGAAAGTACTATACGATATGACTAACAAAATGAACATATTTTATTTGTTAAAGCAATACTTTTTAAACAGGAAAGTGGTGACCATGATTTTTTCTTCTAAATTTGAGATATGCCTTTACTGATGCGTGATGTTTTTCCAGATATGTCATTGGTATCACTGGAATAATTGTGCGAGAGCTTTCATTTTGAATTATGCTTATTTTTCGTATTAATTTCTGAATAACCAAAGATAAACTGTCAGGAATGCAACTTCTCTGTCTTGTCTATTAAACCATGAGTAAGTAGAAGGTCAAAGTTTTGGAATCTCCCCATCATAAGTGATCTTAAGATTAGTGCCTTAAAACTTCCGTCTGCAAGGGGTAGGTAAAAGGCTACTTCAGTATTCCTACTTAAAATGTATAAATTGCATTCCTAATTGCATAACGCCACCATTACCTTATCGTACATGCTATCAATATAAAAGTCTATAGGCTATAACAGAAATAGACTTCATTGCGTCTTCACTGAATGGCATGAGGAATCATAATTGAGTAATAAATAAACCACATTCTTCATACACCCACTTAATTTTTAGATTCTCTACCCGTACAATAAAAGCTATAGTATAGCTGTAGTATAGAAAGAGCCTTATTGTACCCGAGCCTGAAATTCTGTGGTAACTTTTCATAGACTTTATTTTTTATTTTTGAGTCTTCTGTGTGTCCGAAAATTAATTTGTATTCAAAACATTATTTCTATGTATGTCTAAATCTGAACAGCCAAATCAAGAACTAAAAATAACTTTTAAAAACCCACAACTTCCAGAATAGTGAATTAAAACATGTTAAAATTTTCTTACTAAGTTTTACTGCATTTTAAAGGGGGAAATATTAATTTTTCAGGTTTTACTAGGAAACAGCTTTGTCCTTTTTTCCTTAGGGTTTAAAGTAGAAAAAAACTAATCGGATATCCGCATAACTGTTTCTGACATTTTCCCTCAGTCTTGCTGATAATAATAATTATATACAGCAGAGTTTCTCAACCTTTTTAAACCCGAGGACCTCTAAAATGTCTAAAAATATTTACGGACCCCTAATTTTACATCCCATTTTTAAAAGAAGGCCTAATATTTGGGGTATTAATTATAGGTCAATATAACGAAATATGGGGGTACGCCGCAGCGTAGTGGTTGAGGCGCTGAGCTACAAACCGGAAGGTCGCGGGTTCGATTCCCGATGAGGTCGTTGAGATTTTTCAATTTGCCTAATCCTTCTGGTGGCACTATGGCCCTGGGGTCGACTCAGCCTCTAACAGAAATGAGTACCGGGAGCAATCCTGGGGGTAAAGGCGGCCGGTGCGTAAGGCTGACAACCTTACCACCTTCATGTGCCGAATGTCCAAAATCTGGGAGCTTCACCCTCCTGGAACCCTCTGGAACCCTCTGGGCCTCCATGGCCTGTATAGGGATTACTTTACTTTATAACGAAATATGTGACATTTTTTTACTTCTTTACTTTCCACTTGCTTTATGATATTTTTAAAATTACGTCTGCGGACCATCTGCACCATCTTCGTGAACCACCAGTGGTTCGCAGACCATAGGTTGAGAAACGCTGATATACAGTATTATGGTAATATATATTGTTTTGGCCACTTTCATAAAATAGTTTTTGCTTTAGTTTCACATCTCCGGATTAGGCCTATATCAATCAGAACACTTGTATCACATTTTAATGCAGTAAATTTGGATGTGTTAGAAGTTCCTGCAGCTTTTATGAGCATTGTATGATATAGTATTCATATGCATTGTTATGGTATTAAACACAGCCTCTTTGCACTCAATTGGAAGCACATGAATGTTTAAAAGAGGAATTTTGTATTCTATCACTATTCTGTTATAAAAGGGGAGAGAGAACATGAACGTTCTACATTGTTTCAATTATGAGAGGTGCTGCATAATGATAGGCCTACGTACAATTCAATTAAGTACTGTAGTGCTGTATATTGTGTATATTAATGGTAGTATTATAGCACAGCATTTAAGGGATCAAACCCTGTCATTTCAAAACTATTTGGTTATTCCATTTTAAATATCTGGTTTTAACATGATAGACTATTAATGGTAGCTGATAACTAGTTGAATTTTGTTTTGAGTGCGAAGACTTGAGAGAAGTTGCTGCATACAACCCGTACCTACATCATGAACATAATTAAAATTGATAAAGGGTCATGAAATACTGTTTATAACGTATTGATTTTTAGATTTAAATGGTTAGGCCTATCAGCTCTTAAAATTGTAAGCCTAACAATGAGCATCACCTTTCTTGTGCCAAATTTTGGATGTCGATTTAAGCATCTCATTCGTAAAAGTCTCTAAGTTTACAGGCCAGATTCACCATCAATTGCTCTGTAATTCTATATAATAAATGAAAACTTAATATTAAAAAAAACTGAAGTTCCATCATACAACAATAAAATATAAGCTTTAAACAAACTAGGTACAGCTGTCTGGCTGTCTGGCTGTTAATGTGAAATATCATGAGAAGTATGAACTTTTTTCCTATTTAAGTTTAAGTTAATTTTTACAATTTCTTCAGCTTAATAAAACATATTTTCATTTCACTATGAAACTCTGTAGTGCCTTGCTGAAAATAAGTCTAATAACAATTGTTAAAGACTTCAATGCAGAATCGATGTAACAGATCACCCTGATGCACTACATTAATTACTAGCAACTATTTGATATAACCAACCACACTTGCCGCACATAGCTGTTTGGTTTAATCAAACTAGCCTAACTTTTGTTAGTAGAACCACAAACATCACGGTTTGGACAGTCATCGAAGGAAAATATGCGGCTACAATACTGAACAATTATGTAAATTGATTTTGATACTGCAGGAGGAAACATTAAATAAATCAGCTAATGTCCTGTTACGATAGCGAAAGCAGATTGAATTGCAAAACAATATTTCGCCACAATAACTGAAAAACAATTACAGCGTGCTGAATTATAAAAGTAATGTGCTTTTCTGTAATTTGACGAATTTCCTTTGGCATCTGTTCAATATTTGGCAGGAACCCTATAGCACATTCATTGGGTGTATTAGCATTATTGATTAAGTCTTATTTTCAAAATCTTTATCATGCCAATTTTCTTGCCTACTAGTATTTTTCATAAGCTGCTTGTAGTCTTTTATGCCAAGATACCGTTCTAAAGGCTTCAAATTTCAATCCTTTAAAACTTGCATTGTTGAGGGACAGGTCCATCCAAGAAGGAGAGCAGGAACGGGGAGTAAAATAGAAATTTCCCTACTTTAAGGCTGTGGAATTCCTTCACGATCCGTAAAACTACAGTGCTAGACCAACAGGAACCAACTGATTTATTTCCTTTCTGAAGGCAGGCATGCTGCCGAATTCTCAAGACGTCAAATGTAATTTTCCGTCTAATGGGATGAATGCTAGCCATTCGACCACTAAGATATTTATTATGATTATGATATTTTAATTTCAGTACTCTTGGAATTCACAGCAGTCTGTCAGTAGTTTGAAATTCATTTTGCATAAATATTCTTTATTCTTTATGATATAACGCTTATGGCATATTATTTATGTGCCGCGGTGGTCTAGAGGTAGCGTGCTTGCCTTTAGATCCGAAGGTCGCGGGATCAAACCCGGCTTCGGTCTTTTCAAAACTTAAACATCCTGGGCACGAAGTCCTCCGGGAGGGACTATAAGCTGGGGGGCCCGTATCGTAGATTTACGGCACGTAAAAGAACTCCAAGCCTAAATTAGAGTCTCTGGACAAAATTTCTCGGTCCTTTCACGTCCAAGCAATACCTTAGTTTCCGGAGGGGGGTTGAGAGGCGATGGGCTTACCACCTATCCCTCTGTCCTCGCTCGGAAAATAAGGTAACAAAATTCACATAGGTAAAAGAAACCTCTACTTAGAGGTCTTTCGCCCCAACATAGGGGATATAGGATACCAGATACAGACTCGAATAAGAGTTGGAATAAGAGGTATCCATGAATAGAATTTTTCAACTTAAAATATTTTGGAAAATCTCATTCAATATGTCTAAAGTGTCATTTTTTCTTTTTCAGGTACGTTGAATTTGCTGAGTAATTTTAGTTTCGAAGAAAATTCCGTGTAGAAGAAGTATGTCGTAAGTATGTGTGCTACACTATTTACTTAGAACCGTGATAAAATAATATTTGAAAGTTACTTTGTCTTTTGTAAAGAATATTACAAAAACATTTTTAAACACCCAGCAATAAAGAGAAGACTGATCGATGTTTTGCAAGTCTGGGTGTCACTAGTATCCTATATAGTCAGTGATTCAATTCACGGAAATTCTAAAACAAAACTTAACCTACCGTATTATAATTGGAGATAATTATTTTGAATATATAGTTTTGATCCTTCTCTATTTATTCTTTCTTTCTTGAATTTCGGCCATATTGTAGTTGTCTACCTTAATGTGAACTTTGTTAAACTTTTTAAAAACTTTTTAACGTTAACTACAGTTCAAATCACATGTACGGTACTATTCGACAAAACAGTGCACAAACATCTTCCTACTGCAGCATTGGCAGTATGGGAGTCAGTTGCTGAAGACTGCTTATGCAGTAGAAAGTGCCTCAACAAAGTAATTAGCGTTACCATAAAATGTGGTAATGAGCATCAGTTAAAAAAGTTAAAAAGGGTTTAACCAAGTCCAATTTTTAATTCTTTATTTCTTGCTGCATTTCTTATTGGCCTTCTTCCTTTTCTTCCTCTTGAATATCTTCAATGTACCATTCGGAAGAAACAAAAAATGCCATTTAACAGATTCAAATGGTTGAGTATATACGTTCTTTGAATACATTCAATTTTTTGCAGCTTCCTTCTGTTCAGTTCAATGTTCGCTTTGGTATATTTTGAGCTTGCAAATAGCAGCTGTCTTACTACAGTACAAGTAGTGCTCATAAGGATAGGAAATTTGAGAATGCAAGGTTAAACATATCAGTGGGGGTGTTGAATTTAGAACATTATTTTTTCTTCCTAAAGTTATGTAGCACATGCGAAATTAATACGTTAAGTGTATACAAACAGTTGTCTACTTCATTTAGCCCCCACGTTGACCAACGCTTGCCAGTTTTTCCTACCCCAGTTTTTTAATTGAGAACATTTCGTTTATTTCAATCTCTATATGAGCTGGAATAATTATTGCAAGCCTGGCCTACTTAATGCTATAGACGGTGATTTATATATTATAAATTAGCAGGCAAATTACTAAGCACTCCAATAAACAGATTAAAACTTCACCGATAGGTTAATACGCCACTTATTTTATTAGCGTGTTTATTGCTCCTAGAATTCAACATAATTATCTCGTCATAAATCCTAATTAGTTCATTTATATTAAAATACCATTATCTGTTTTAAGTTGGCCTCAACTGATTTATTTTATTTTCCAAGGGTTGTACCTATTCCCCTGATAACTTAAAGAGCTTACGTAATACATGGTACGGGGTATTAAATCCCTTCTACAGAGATTATATCGATAGTCTGGGGGATGACCCTTTATATTATTATTTTTTTTAGAAACCTGTTCTTCGGCTTAAAATTCTTTCTTAGAGTTCTCTCACTGGAAGGGCAGGTAGATATGGTAATGTGAACAAATTAAATTATTAATATTACTACCTCTATAATCCTTTTAAATTATAAAATAGCATTCCATTGTGGTTTTAATTAAATCCATTCCTCTGATTTTGAGCCTTTGAGTCCTTCTGTCTGTCTGTCGATATACCTGCCACAGTCTGATTCATTCCGGAACGACTGGAGGTACCAAGACTGTTTTAGGCTATGAATCATTTATATAACTCTAAATAAAAGACATATACAGGGGATACGCTAAATTGAAAATATTGTATTTGATTTATTGAAAACGATACGTGACAAAGTTTGTCTGCAGTATATTCCGAAAAATCTGTATTCTTTGCACAGTTTAGATGTGTTGATTATTTATTGACATAGGCTGTTAACCATACTTTATTCGGTTTATTTTTAATAACAAAATCTTTGTGTTGTTATTTGCTCTTTAAAATGCAAAAACAGTTATTCGCTTTCAACAACAAAACTGGGAATTATACATATAGCTGATGACTGCATGTCGTGTTATTCGTTTTTAAACACACCAAAAAAGGCTCAATTTGAGGCTGTAATGTTCTTTAGAAGATATGGAATTCATATAAAAACTCAGTTTTTTCCTAGTAAATATAATGCACGATGTGAGAAGTCGTGAAGAAGTGGACACTTATATAACCTAAAATGGTGCATTTTATTCGCTATGCTATGAAGTAATGATTTACAAAGCAACAGATTTTCAGATCATTATCATTTTCATAATTAACATTAGGTATTTGTTGTTATAAGCCAACAATAAAATGTGCGGATTAATTATACACAATTGAGTAAATTAAGAAATAGAGTTGAACTATTTTCTACTCTGCCAATTCATTATACAATAGTACACCAGTGGTGTCTTCTGTAATAAAAAAACTAATCTAAAAATGCTATGATAAACTAAATGTCGATCTCTGTAATCTACCTGCCACTAACCCAGGGTTACGACAGAAAGTATTTACTTGGGCTTTGGGATACAGTCCACGAGATGCGTAACAACACAGAATGTATCTAGCGTCCAGAGATGTGTAGTACATCCATACTACCCAATTATGAGCTAGTTTAAAACAAGTGTTCTAATTGATTTTCACTACACCTCTCCTTAGTCGAATTTAATATGGCAACTGAGTCGCTGTCCATATCCTTACCAATTGCTAGAAACGTTTAGCCCTACATTACCGAAACTTCCTTCAGCCTTGCACGATTGGTGCATCAGCATAAGACTATCACTTGAAAACCAATGAATAAAAAGGCGGAGTGCTGCTGGCCAGTGGTAGGGAAGTTGAAGAAGACGATGAAGAAGAAGAAGAAGAAGAAGAAAAGATTAAGAACAAGAAATAACCAAATTTGATTACTGCAATGAACGGAGCTTCCAAATTTATATTGTCATTGAGTAAATTGACATGAAACTTAGCAGTATGTGAAGTCCCAGAAAATATTTCTGAGGACAGAGAGTTGAATGCGCATAACTTCAAACCTCTCTACCTCATAAAAAATCATTTTCATTCCTGGAATTAAACCCAAGCTATGTATCTGTAGTCAGTAAAATGTCTAACATGGCATTCAATTAAACATTTTCCTCAAATCATGCTTGATGTCTTCATTTATTAGCATTAGTAGAGTAGTAGAGCAATAACGATCTCTCCTCTAAAATATTCTTCACAGAGCTCTTAACTCAGTCCCCTGGAACATTTTTATTAGGACTGTGCCAAACATACTATGATCTAGCTAGTTTATGTCAGAAATCGTTATTTTCCCAATATCAGTATAGTAAACCCATGGACCAACGGTATGTTAATCCAACACTTCTCCCATTTTAGGATCCCCATTGAGTAGATAAATAAAATGCTCATGTTTCGGATCGATAGGTCGCTGATTCTCGACAGTATGCGAGCGAGGGAATTTGCCAGATGCACTGCACAGATACAATATTGGTTCAGTTCCATTTAGTGAGGAGGGGATCTAAATATTATGTTCCCTCATATTTCTTAGATCAGTGGTCCAGAAAATATTAGAGTAATGAACAAAAGCATGACTGATATCTACTGTCATAGTGATTGTTTGTCATATAAGGGATCGTAGCCAGATGACAATGAACCTTACACCTTCCGCCAGACTCAACAGTACCTCTAATTGAATTTTATTTTATTTTTGATGCCATTTTGGTAGAAAAACATAATATATTTCCATTAAATAGCAACCAGGTAAACAGAAACCTCCACTTGGAGGCCCTTCGCCCCAACATGGGAGCATAGGATTCGAGAGAGAGAAATAGCAACTGGATCTTGTAGATCTTGACAATCTAATAGCATTAGACTATGCAACATTTAATAAGCTATAACTTCGGAACATGACGAAACTGTATTCTGTAAAATATTTTACTGCATATGTCGGCAAGTAGTGGTATGGTATGGTATGGTATGGTATGGTAAGGTGCATCTCTATTCTTATATAGGCCTAAATGTTAATAAATATATTATCGGGAGAGCTGAAAGCAGGAAAGTAGTGAAAATACAGCACTATACGGGCTGAGATTACTTTCTGTTACTACGTACGCTTTTATTACCAAAATCGTATTTTGCTCACACACATGTTACGGTATTTTGCGTAAGTAGACGTTTCTTTTGCAATAGGATTGTTCAAAAATACTCCTTTCACCTTCCATTTCCCGTTCTCTCTGGTACAGCCCAGTTTTAGTCGAAATTTAGCTCTAGCACGGCATGTTTAATGTACTGCTTTTAAATGGTAAAGGCAGTTTTCTGCATTTCCTTGAAACTTAACACAAAATTAACAGGTTAAACATAGAATGTAATGTCCAACAGAGACAACAATGTGTGGTTCATGAATACTTATATATCCATATAGAAATATTGTCAGAAGCGTTTCTCCAATCACTGATTTCCATTATCATAACTAATGCTAAGTGTAATTTTGAAAATACCGATAAATTCACGAGTGTTTTTAAAAACCTAAAAAGTGTTTTTAAAAACCTAAAAATCCGGTCCCTATTCATGAGATATAACCAATGTAGCTGATTTCTACGAACAGAACACGATTGCAAGAATTGTTTGCTGAAATATTGAAGATAGAATGCTGATTCCTAAACAGATGTAAGCTTAATTCACTTTTTTTCCAGAATAAATCTTAACAGAACCACTTAATTATATTATTGTTAATAGTTACTAGCGATGCATGTAGGTGAGTTCCGTTTCTCCTTAGATCATGTGCACGTAAATATAATATCTATTTCATTCATGCTTTCGAGATGATGTTTATAAAAGGTAGTAACGAAATTTTGATAAAGATTGAGTGAAACAGGTATAAATTATTTCAGAATCATTCTTATGATTGTGTTACTGGCCCAAGTGGACTGAATGCCATATAGCTTATTTATGCCTCATACAGTCAACTGTTCGATAGGGCCGCGAGTCACACCTTCCTTCGAAATTTATAATCAATAAAAACATGCCAATTGCATGAAGTTCCAGGGTCTATAATGAACTATAAAATAAATATATCAATGTGTAAGCGTATTCAATTTGTTTTTCTAAGATATTAGGCCTATTTTGCCTTATTATCTAGGCTTGATGGCCAACTTCTGGGGTTAACATCATAGAACATTCGAAGGCCGCAGTTTCGTTCAGCGCTTACTGCATAACTTAACGCAAAAGACTCCAGATAATAAAATTGTGTATTGAATAAATTATTATAAATTACGTTGTATTGACAATAACAATAATTTGTTGGTGTTGATGTGAATACTGTGGAAGGTCATAAGAATGTCAGAACTTCAAAGCCATTTTGACAGGAAAGGACGTCACGGAGGTGGGCATTACTCAGTCGATTTAAGTGCCTCTGTGGAGGAAAATGTGTGTTTGCAGATGTAAGGGCTTCCAAACATAGAAACAATCCTCTTACACTGTCACTCAACTTTGGAAATTTTAAACTTAATTTAATGTAACAATGGGCTGAAAAACATTACCTAATGAGCCGCTTGCCACCAGTTATAGTCAGCAACGTTTTAACGTTATGGTGAATTAATAATTTTACACTCCACGATATAGTGGCAATGACATTGACTGAGTTAAAAAATTCGTAAAAGCAGTCTATTAATATTTCCTCGGCTCGTCGTCTTGTGTCATGATATGTGGGTCTTTCAATCATCATGTATCATGCCTTCGGTCTGTCCACCATTACTACTTGTTATCATATTCAAAGATTAAAGGAATAGAAAGTTTCTGTACTTCTTCATTCAAAATTTATTTCTTCAGCTTCCACTCTTTCTCCTTACTCAATAAGGCTTCTATTTGCTATCGCTCTCGCGCCTTCGAATTGCCCGTTATTGTTCTATCATTCCCCTTACAACATAACCTTATCCTTCTATTGTCTAGTTTTGCCTGCGCACATTTTTCTCGTTTCCTTGATATAAAAAAATAAGGGTGCCTGCAGGAATGTTTTTTCTTCTTTTTGCCTTGTTTTCTTACCCTTATTGTGCGAGAAAAGGGTGCATGGTTGGCTGGATGCGTTGTTGCTGATTGACAGAGTAGCAGAGTGAATCAGTCGGCACAAGTTGGCGTTCCCGGTTGGAGGCGGGGTTTGATTGGAAACCTGAATGGTGAAGGGTACGCGTGTCGGCGTCTCTTCTCGTAGAATTGAGTAAAGATGAGGGTGCTTCGTCTCTTGGAAAATATAGGGAAGGTCAAACTACCCCAAACTAGTTTTTGAAAGTAATACATTAATTTTGTGTTCAAATTAGTTAGTCATTACTTAGTTTTTACGTTAATATACTCCTTGCATTCAGAACAACGTAGAAGGACGTATTTCAAAATTTATTGAACTGTTAAGCTTGATTTACCGCAGGGTTCGGTTCTAGGTCCTGTATTGTTTGTAGACATATTGTACGAAAATAATATCCTCCGTATTAAAAGCATACATGTTACACTTTCAAAAAAATATTGTTTGACCCTACTTTATTACGCTTATTGCATGTGACGTAACTGTATAATAATTATGTAATTACATTAATGGTCCGCCGGCGTGGTCTTGTGGTTAGCGTCGCTGACTACAGATCCGTCGGCTCGGGTTCGATTGCCGGTCCCTCCTCGGATTTTTCTGAGGTAGGGAGGTCTGGTAGGGGTGCACTCAGCCTCGTGATTCCAAATTGAGGAGCTACTTGATAGAGAAGTAGCGGCTCCGGTCCAGAAAACCACCATTAACGGCCGTGGGTGTCGGCATGCTGACCACATGCCCCCAATCCTGCCATCTGCCTACGGGAGATGATGCAGCGGTCGGGTGGTAGGCCAAGTCCCTCCAGGGATGTAGCGCCACGGAGTTTAGTTTAGTTTAATTACATTAAAGTGCTGCCATTCATTAAAATGCTGTTATTCCCAACTTCGCATATTGTACGCAGAACAATCCGGAAGCATCATTTTCCTAATAAAATAATTTTTGTTCTTCACGTTATTATCCGTTTATTATTTTGTAGTGCACAAACAAGCTATCATTCTATTCTAATGTATAGTGTCACAAAACAGCACGGCGTGTACAAAAACTCAGAAACAAAACCTTTTCCTGCACTCCATCTGTTGAACTACTAGAAACGCTCATGTTTAAACAGTGGAGAAACAAGCTACGTAAACAGAGCGCGCAGCAGTCCCTGGGCTTTCGCAGATATTACTGCAAAAACTTAAATAAGAATTTTAACTATGGTAGAACGAAACCAGTTGTATGCATCTTGCCTATAGGCCTAATGACAAGATGTTCGTTTCATAAACTTACTCTCGTCCTTTTTCATTCCAATAAATAACAAGAAAGTACTGGTGTACTATTATTTTCAACGGCTGATAAATAGTTACATCCCAAAACTTAGTTGGTTCTATGTAATATTGTGCATAGTTTTCTATATAATGTAGACCTACCTACTATTTTATTTTCATCTCTCTCCCCCTTTATCTATGTCTCTCTCTCTCTCTCTCTATATATATATATATATATAATATATGTATGTATAGATGTATATGTATAGATGTATATATATATATATATATATATATATATATATATATATATATGTATATATATGTATAGGGGTGAAGTAATGTAATTTGGTGATATAGGTTATTTGGTGATAATTCTTCTAAGTCGTGCCATCAGATAAGATACATATTTTATGGCATGGCTCGCGGTGCACATGTTACCTCATTCATTCGCATACCTCTCTGTTAATTGAAACTTACAAAATCACTAAATATCTTGTTCCTGTAAAAAATATTAGTAAACATTAGAAAATTATTGCAGTAAGTTGGCACTTCTTTGCACGTGAGTTTTCATTTCGTTGTACAACAGCAAATATTCGTCAGATATCATTGTTACCACTTACCATCTGTTCTTTATAATCAATATTATTTTTTAAATTGTGATTCGGCTTAATAACATTTTCCCTTTTTAGTACATACCTTATAGGGTTCCAGTTAATTTTTAGCGTTTTTCTTAATTTTCTTAATTCTTCGTATAGTAGTCTCATTCCTTCCCCATTTAAAATTAAATAATTTATATATTATGAGTTATAGAAGTATTCCCCCTTCCCCATTTAAAATTAAATAATTTATATATTATGAGTTATAGAAGTATTCCCCCTTCCCCATTTAAAATTAAATAATTTATATATTATGAGTTATAGAAGTTATAGAAGTATTTAAAATTTAAGAAAAAAAATAAAAAAGCAAAACGGGTGTTTTGGTAGCACGGTATTGCCCCGTCCTAAACCAATGCCTTCACCGTTTCAAGATACCTCATCAGATAAGATACATATTTTATGGCATGGCTCGCGGTGCACATGTTACCTCATTCATTCGCATACCTCTCTGTTAATTGAAACTTACAAAATCACTAATTATCTATGTCTCTCTCTCTCTCTCTCTCTCTCTCTCTCTCTCTATATATATATATATATAATATATGTATGTATAGATGTATATGTATAGATGTATATATATATATATATATATATATATATATATATATATATATGTATAGGGGTGAAGTAATGTAATTTGGTGATATAGGTTATTTGGTGATAATTCTTCTAAGTCGTGCCATCAGATAAGATACATATTTTATGGCATGGCTCGCGGTGCACATGTTACCTCATTCATTCGCATACCTCTCTGTTAATTGAAACTTACAAAATCACTAAATATCTTGTTCCTGTAAAAAATATTAGTAAACATTAGAAAATTATTGCAGTAAGTTGGCACTTCTTTGCACGTGAGTTTTCATTTCGTTGTACAACAGCAAATATTCGTCAGATATCATTGTTACCACTTACCATCTGTTCTTTATAATCAATATTATTTTTTAAATTGTGATTCGGCTTAATAACATTTTCCCTTTTTAGTACATACCTTATAGGGTTCCAGTTAATTTTTAGCGTTTTTCTTAATTTTCTTAATTCTTCGTATAGTAGTCTCATTCCTTCCCCATTTAAAATTAAATAATTTATATATTATGAGTTATAGAAGTATTCCCCCTTCCCCATTTAAAATTAAATAATGTATATATTATGAGTTATAGAAGTATTCCCCCTTCCCCATTTAAAATTAAATAATTTATATATTATGAGTTATAGAAGTTATAGAAGTTATAGAAGTTTTTAAAATTTAAGAAAAAAATAAAAAAGCAAAACGTGTTTTGGTAGCACGGTATTGCCCCGTCCTAAACCAATGCCTTCACCGTTTCAAGGTACCGTCCCAACTTGACTGTCACTTATCCTGGTGCGGTGAGAGCGAGTTCTGGCTTTTTGCTGAATACCCATGTCTCATCCCTTCAGGAGTTCAGTGACAGCCCCCACAGGCAATACACGTGCTACACACTAACCTGGCCAGTGTAAGTGTGAGCCACCCGTGAGAGGGACCAGACCAGACCAAATAAGCTAACTGAGATCAAAGCATTGCGGGCGAAGCCCGCAATGCGATGATCTCGACTCCGAGTCCATACCTGCATACGAAATGCATTGCTGGAAATGAAAACGGGTTCCTATCCTATAACTTATATTTGCTTACGCTAACTGTGTTTCGCATAGGACTTTAACCTATGCAGGGCAACTGTCTTTTATTTTGGGGTTCGGGCCGTGTCCCTTTTTTAACTTAAAGTTCCGGTATTCACCTTACGACCAGGGAAAACCACGGAAAACCCTGGTCGGAACTAGCAAAGGGGATTTGGTCATGGTCCTCCATTCTGTAATGCCTGGTTGGGGTTGAACCAACCAGTTGGGATACGTTTCGGCTGATGGCTTCTACGTATTTGGAAGGGGCATTGTCAGGCTGAAGGCCTCAAAAAGTTTGACGATTTTACTCGTCCCTTGGGAAGCGCAAGCGCTTTCCAAGTTGCCATTCTAAAGAGATCTCAGCATCGAGAAGCTTTGAGTCGGAACTCTGTGCAATACTTCTGATGTCGTTGGCAGTTGGAGAAACCTTTAGGTCCTCCAGAGTCTGCCTGTTATAGACGTAGTTATACGCCTATATCAGGCGAGGACAGTGCTGTGAACTCCATCGGCGTTCCAGTGAGCGAGCCTCATGAAGGGCCATGCGTTCCTTGCTTAGTTTGCATTGCCATATCCAGCCAGGAAAAGGGCTATGACTTTGAGAACTGCCTTGGGACGGGCATTCCCAGTGGGAAGGAATGGAGCTTGTTTTAGCAGACACTTGGTCACCTCAAAACAATCTTCCAAAGGAAGGTCATCGATAAGTTGCTTTAACTTTTCGGAATAACTGTCCGGTGTGGTTGGTTCGGGTCCCGGAGCAGTTGGATTGCTACCAGACGACATCTGCGATGCGCCTGAGTCGCTAGGGACTTGGGGTGGTAAAGTGGGTGGCTGGTTATGGACAACACGCCCCCGCTCGGTAACATGGCTCCAACCGGGTCCAAGCTTCTCCTGCTCAGAGGAGAGACTGGGTGCAATGCCATTCTTCACAGCAGAAACGGAGCGTGAGCTCCCAGAACCTCTGGGTCCCGCCTTAGTGCGCTTCGCCGCTGCCCCTTTAACTTGCTTCCACTTACTGCAACCCTTATAGTTGGCAGTGTGGGAGGAGTTGCAGTTACAGCACCTCAGTGCGTCCTTGGGCGTACTACAACCCCCTGAGGGGTGGTCTCCGCCACAAGCGACACACCTTGGAGTGTAACCACAATTACGCTTTGTGTGACCAAAGCGTTGGCAGTTGCGGCATTGTAGAGGGCCGCTCGGAGCGTGGTAAGATTCCACAGAGATGTGCAGACCACACAAAGTGGTGAGAGCTCTCACCTTCGCTGCCGAGGGTCCACGCGACACTGACACAATAAAGTGCGGCGTTAAAGGCCTATCCTTCGCAGGATCGGCGTCGCGCCGCTGCGACCGAAGTTGCAGTACAGAGAGTACGGGAACTCCAAGTGCAATGAGCTCCTCGCGTACAACTTCTGTTGGCATTCGACGCCCTAGGTTCTTCAGGAGCAGTCTGACAGACCGCTCCTCCGGCTGAGAGTAGGTATGGAACCTGACTCCCTTCTCCGGATCGATGGCGCGGAGAGCGGAGATGGTGGCCCGGAAACAATCGGCAGTATCCGGAACTAGCAAAAGAGCATCGCCCCGCATAGCTGCCGTGCCGTTACCACCAGTCTTTTCTCGCAACCATCTCAAAAAATTCCTAGTGTTTGTCACACCAGTGACATACACAGGGACCTTGTTGCGGAGCTTCCCTGCGGGAATGGCAGCAACATCCGCTTGGGCGTGTAGTGTGGTGCCAATAGGCGTGCCTAAGTGACTGTCAGACTCGCTGTGCGAGCGCCCTAGTGCAGAGTCCATCGACTCTGCGGTAACTGGTGAACCAGTGACCTTGGCTTTGACAGTGTTAGGCCCACATGCCGTGTTAGGAGCAGTAGGCTGGGCTTGTAAGGCCGCAGCATACAGTGCTCTTTCCTGGGTTAGACCCAGTTGGCTTCCACTGGAAGTGGATTGTTCGCCCGCGGAGAGAGAGACTACGGGGGCCTCTAGGCCTTGAGCGGCTTTTTCAGCCACAGTCAGGGACGCATTCCCGGCTAAGGACAGTGGCCCAAGAGCCGGGCGCCGAGTGGCTGGTTCCAACGAACCAGCAGAGGTAGGTGAAACTGCCTCAGTGGCCTTGCGTTTGGCTGTGGCCTTCGCAAAATCCCCGGACGAGCCAGGTTGCTGCCCGGCTGGCGCAGTGCCAGCGGGTCGTTCGCTCGGCCTGTTTGCCGGTCTGGCGGTTGCCTTACCGGACTTCTTCGACGCTGTAGCTCGTTTCTTCTTCTCCTTCTTCTGCTGCTTCTGGTAGAGGACGCTCATCTCCTTCTCCAGCTTCTCACGCAGAGTCGGGGGTAACCTGGAGTAGTTCTCCTCGAGGAAGTTCTTGTCGAGGAATTCCATGGAGTCATCCATGGCTGCCACATGTAGAGGAGACCTAGAAAAAATAGAGAAAGGTTGGGTGGAATGGGAAAGGTAGAACAAGCAAGCTCTTTCCGAAGTGCCCTGAAAAGGGCCGTTCGTAGTGTTCTAAAAAGAACAGCTACGAGAGGTGGGTTGGATAGGAAGGGAAAGGTAGAACAAGCTAGCTCTTCCTGAAGTGCCCTGAAAAGGGCCGTTCGTAGTGTTCTAAAAAGAACAGCTACGAAAGGAGGGTTAAGGAAGGAGAGTAAAGGATGCTCTTTCGGAAAGCCCTTAGAAGGGCGGAAGTTAAGTTCTAAAAAGAACTTTAAGTTCAGGCAGTATGCGCTGAACAAATGGAGATCGAAGATCGATCACCAACAGTAGTCAGTAATAGAGGCTTCCCTCTCAGCCAACTGAAGAGATCAGTAGTCCGGTGAACTCAGATGCTCTCTGCTCTGCTGCCTGCTGCCTGCTTCTGCTGCTTGTCTCGCTCTGCTTCTCTCTGTCTGCTTGCTTCTATCAAAAAATCATGTCAAATCGGCCTGCTCCGGGATTTGATCCGGGGACCTCCAGAATACGAGTCCAAGGCGTTACCATTTAGTCAACTCAGTCAGTTTTTTTGCTGAATACCCATGTCTCATCCCTTCAGGAGTTCAGTGACAGCCCCCACAGGCAATACACGTGCTACACACTAACCTGGCCAGTGTAAGTGTGAGCCACCCGTGAGAGGGACTGGACATTTGGGGTATATATAGTATGTATTCTTCGCGCTATAGCATTAGCGAGTAATAACGTTTGAATCATTCTGGGAAATTTCAGTACAGCATCTGTGTTTCATTAATTAGTTATTTCATACATGCATATAATTCTGCAGCAATTAACGTAAAATAATAAAATCTAATTGCAATTTAAAATATTCCCTTATATGACGTCATAATTGCGAAAACTGACTGTCACCAAATTACCTACCTATTGTCACCAAATAACCTAGCACTATCGTCAAATTACCTTCCCTTGCAGTGTTGTCTTCAAATATTTGTAAATCATAGTGGGTGTGTACGAATTTAGTAATACAGCGATAAACATTGCCTAAGAATGATTTCATACTATGAGTACAGCCTGAAAAAATAATTCTGTATTTTCGCCTAACAAATTCTTTTTAAGTAAATTTATCACCAAAATACCTTACTTTACGCCTATGCTGGTGCCTTTTCCGGCCCTGTGGTGTTTGCTTGTTACATATTTTATTTCATTTGATGCAATTTTTTGATTAATAATACTTAAAATCCTTGGAGATCTTGAACCGTTTCTTCAGCAGACCTGTTTCCAATGAACGTTGAGAATCCATTGATGTTTCAAGAATTTTCAGCACTTTCGTATATAAGCATAGAACATAATATCAGAATACAAGCGTTCATGATTATTCCCAACCCTTTGTTCCCCATTATTTCAACATTAGAATGAGTTTAATCATTCCACTTCCTCTGACCCATGCTCATCGGCGAATGCAAGCGGACATGATGCAAACATATCTAATATACTATGCCTACTTTGCAATTTGTTCAGAAAATTCAAACAAAGTCATGAGAGCTGTTTTCGAGAAAATCGACAAAAATGACATTTTCTTCTTTTAATGTGGTAGAAAAATGAAAATAAAGTCGCCACAATTCGTGTCACATCCCCCAATAAAATCTCATGAAATTCACTCACATAACTTGCTTTACCCTAAGCATAGCCAATATACCTTTCTTATTACACGTTCTGATATAGAAAGAGGCCTTATTACAAGGAGTTTTCAAAAAAGGACGCGAGAAACGAAATTTTCTTCCTGTAAAGTGGCATTAAACTTAAGAAGTCGTCGCCAGTCTTCATGTTACATCCTCAAAACGTACGAAAACGTTCTGATATGGTTTTTCGTTCTCGAGTTATGCAACTCACACACACATACACAGACATGTTTCTAAAAATAGTTTTTTTTTAAATTCAGGGAACTTCAAAACGTGTATTATGTTGAAAACGCAAGACCGAATTTCAGGGTTGAACCTAATGCTTCCTATGCATATAGTACCTGTGGTACGGATAGAGGAAGTAATGAACGTATTTTGCAGATTGATCCAATAACCTATGGAAAAAATGGGATCGTCTCGAGAATGATGACGTTCCGTTTACATAGCTATGTATTGTTTTATGAGAAGTCTACATTTTTCCTGAGAATGTCATGTTATATGCCGTTCGCGATAAATGGTTTCGAGAGTTGGGAATACAAACTTGACTGGAACACTTGCATATTGCGTTAGCACTATCCTCGCGTTGCTAAGCAACTAAACCCTATCGATTCTGGAATCGTGAAAGATTTCCTCTGTAGGCGGAAAGGGTGTTCCCTTGTTTTTTATCTTTCGTTTTTAAACTCTATTAACTAGAATCCCAATATACTATATTGTGTTATTAAATCTACTGAAAATACAAATCGAACTCTCTTTGAAGTGGGATCAACAAAGCGCGAAGTCTGGCTTTGTTGTGAACTAGCTCAACGAAAGAGGTGATAAAATCGGTTCCCTATACTAGATCTATTCCAAGATACGCTAAGAGTTTTATTAATGACTGATAACTGTAGTTTGTATGTGTGTTTCGATTGAAGCTTCAGCCATCCAGCAATTTAAGGAAAATATTAAATTTATTACATTTATATTATTGGACTGTAGATCCTGCTCGACTATAGTGCGGATAATACTAGCCTATTCTAATCTTTTTGTATCAACTATAACTCCTTAAGTATTAATTATTTTAATTTGTTCTGAGAATGTAATCTATTTAAGTTATCTTTGTATTCGTTTATAGATAAAATGTTGTGTTAAATTTGCACATGCTATTTTAAGTAGCTATTTTAAGTAAATGCGTAACTAGCAACCGATTAAGTAGGCTAATTTATATTTACGAAATATTGGATTAATAAAATTTAGTATAACGTTGGTGAGTAAATATGATAAGTAACTTATTGATGTTATTCAAGAATAAGTTAATAATTACATGGCTTGAGCCTTTATGCATGAATAATAGTTTCTCAAGCTTTCAAAAAAGTGAGGGGGATAATTGCATCCGTGTTTTCGGCAGCTGCGCTGTGAGAAATCTTCCGGAATAAGCGAGCTAGTTCAGGAATAGGTAGGAATATATGTTCTCTTAAATTAAAAAAACTATTCCTGAACTGTTTTTTCTAAAGCATGGCAAGGATTTAAAACAAAACCTGAGGTAAATTTTATAAAGCACATGGTCTGGTGACTCACTATTTCAGATATAAACTCTGCAAGAAGAACGTAACAGATCCTTGGTAGTCAATATAACACACTGTTAAAACCTGTGACCTTGATAGTACATTTCTTCATGTAGCAGATGCTTCACTTAATCTGTTCGTCTTGTGTGACAGCAAGAAAAACAGATACTTGTGGGCAAAGAAAGAGAAAGAAAAAAGAGTAGCTGGAAACAGAAAGACAATGCAGATGTACTGAACGTATCATTTCATGGGAATATTTGGCATTAAATTGTCAGTGCACTGCTCACTTCAATATTTAGGCTGTTGTCTATTCACTAGAAACAGAGAAACCATTCGTTACACTCATTAAATCAATATTGAACCGATACTATATTTATAATAAATTATGAACACTTTAAGTAATACAATCCTGAGCTGAATGGCTAAGGGCTCACTCAAGAAGTTAGGATCTCTCAAAGATCATTGTTAAGGGGACTTAAAAGTTCGAAGTTAGTCCATGTAAAATGTATGCTTCCTTGTCAGATATAAATCAGAGGGGACAGCATATTCAGTGTCTACTTAGGATAGGTGAGTTAAATACTGAAAATCTTCTTCTTAATTTTGGTTTTCTCTTACTTGAATCTTCGGCGGGAGATGGAAGTAGGCCTAACTAAAATCTGCCCTGGCGTTAGGCCACCCGATTCTCGTTGAAGGCCGCGCGCCATGCACGGTAGAAGTCCAGTGGCTTCACACTGAATAAGTAGATTACATTGAACTGATTTTATTTTATACTAGAATCGGCATAAGGTGAAATCAGTAGAAAGTATAAAACAAAACTATCTGAAATTCTTTGGTCGGGTCCCATAAATGTAAAATCCGAGTTTCTGTATTAATACAGTGTGTCCAACAGTCCTTTTTTTAAAGTTAAAGGACCGTCCTTTAAAGTGGTGACTATTAAAAAAGTTCTTTAATTGTCCTTTTTTTAGTGATGTCCTTTTTCAGCGAGTTGAGAACAGATTTAAGCTGAAAACATGCAGAGTTTTGTATTCGTATGTTACTGTATAATGTACAATCAATTATAAGTGTAGAAAATAAACTTATAAAAATAAAAAGTAAAGAATTAAAACTGTGAGAGGAACGAAATGGCTATGAGGGGTGAAGAGGAGGCCATTTTGAAAAAAAGAATATAATAGATAATAAGTTACAAACTTAAATTTAAGCTGAACTTTTCCTCCAAAGAACTCTGCAGGCTTTCAGATGGTTCAGACTCTTATTCAAGGTCCGTTTTCAGTTGCTACAGATAAAAGCAGTGATAAAAACAAACTCCAAACTGTACCATAGCCTATTGTTATTAACGGTAAATTAGTATAATGTGTTGTATTTAGCTTCGCCCCCCCCCCTTTTCACTCGGTGTGTCTGTCCTTTATTTTAAAACTTTTCAGTTGGACACACTGTAAATGTTATTCATGTATATATATAAAGTTTTAGTTTCCAGCCAGAAACATTGTGGGACTTTTACATTGTGGTATTCATCGATTGTAAAGCGAGATATTGCGAATGAAACTCAATAAAAATCATATTTGTTACAGCTTTTAATTTGCTGCTTTATTTACACAACTGGATTCTCAGAATGGTTAAAACTTATTTTGTGGACCATAAATTATTCAGTGTGATTACACTATAATTTATGGAAATCAAACTGTAATCTACTTACTGCAATAAATGTAAAGGTGAACTATGAAGTGATAACCAAAACCGGATTATTGCACATTAATCTCACTTATTCCATTGCAGTTTATGTTTCATTTATTCAGTCATGCATATTTTATTGAAAATAATTCAGGTTTATCAGGGCTTTATACATAAATGCTAGCATTATTGTGAATTATTTTGTTTTCTCTATACGATTTAACATCAAAGCAAATTTTCCTTTTGGGAAGGATTTGATTATATTCCCGCTTAAATCTAACAGCCTTTCATCGTCGGCCTACTTCTCGTATGGTACTGTTAAACCAAAGTAGGGGATATAATCAAGAATATTTCTGAAAGAATATTCTTAAACCATAATAGTACTACAGAAATATTTTATGGCATATATATAACACATAGGAATTATTAGATTGATTGGTTTATTCATTCATCCTTCTCAAATACATAAATTACGTAAGATAGCAATTAAAGTCCTTTATTTCTGAATGTTTATTTTAGTTTTTGAATTAGGAGGGATATGGCCTCATATTCTTGTAATCTACGTAGGAAATTCCTAGTAGCCTAATGGTTTATGGATCAGAGTAGAAAGATCTTAATCTAGGAAGTACCTTTTCTACCACACGTTAATATTCTCTATACAGTGCTTTTAATTTAATTCAATAACCACTTTCCCGTATCTTATCATAATGAAGGCTCCCACACAAAATATATTTTTAAATTCGATTTGTCTGATTACCATATTCAATATTTAAATTCTAATAGATTAATCATTGGTATTACTTATTAAATAGTATTTTATTCTCATATATTATAATTATGGCAACAGTGTGAAGGAATAGGCCTAATAATATTCGCAAACCAAAGACTGCATTACTTAGACTTTAACCCGAATCACTTGAACTAGATACAAATTATTTTGCGTTGTCGAAAGCAAGAATTGTAGGCGTAAATGCTAAAGCTTCTCATAAGTTGGAACCATTTTAGGGAGAGAAATTTTGAGGATTGTCGAATTTACTTTTGTTGCCGTGGCTCGTCCATTACAAACAACTTGTTCTTAAAAAGTTTTTCTTTCTTTTTTATTTCTTCTCTTGAAAGTAGTGAGCTCTTGGAAATTTTTGTGTGAAAGTTAGGCAGATGTTTGTGTGCTCATGAAGGAAAACTCTTCGTAGAGTGGTTCTCTTTTGTGCAAGTTGAGTGATGATAGGAACGCGGCTGATGAAGCCCTACAATAAAAGGAAGGAGAATCCCATTGTTTTTCAATGGATATATTGTTCCTTTCTTTTTTATTCAGTGTTACAAGCATTGGAAAACATCTCGACTTAAGAATTCAAACACAATAAAAAGCTATTATGAATTTAGTGGAACTACCAAAGGGAGTTGTATAACAAAACCAAATCTATTAAGGCACGGGTGAAATTGTGATGGGAATTTCAAAAAAATACGATTTTATTTTACTGTTATTTATGATGCTCATACATTTAACTTTCATATTCTGGTTCGATTTTTTAAATTTTACTTCAAACTTTGAAAAAAATATAAAACCTATTTTTCCTTTTGTGACTGGGTTACAGTTTATGTATTATGTGTTTTATTGATTACGCGGAATGGGAACAGCGCATTGCCGAATACCTTTTCCGGGTAGCGACAACCTCTGTCACGTAACTTTATATAAAAACATGCATATTATGCTAAGACTTTTCTTCCTCCGACAATGCTTTATGTCGAGATTTTAAGCTTCACGTAGGCCTAATAATGATTGGATTAATGCCCACGAAAACTCCCAACTTTATTGAAACCAAGGAAGGAAAATTTATTCCTTGATTTATTATTATTATTATTATTATTATTATTATTATTATTGTTATTGTTATGTTGTTGTTATTGGTGATGTGGAGAAATTAGAACTGCACGGTTAATACTTATCAAGTAAAGCACGACTAAAATTTAGGGATTTTTTTTATTGTTGACACGATGTAATAACGGGCAAAATATGGTATTTGCATTGAACGTAAATTGGCCGGTAATTTGGGGATGTGAACAAAGGGATTCTATTTTTCATCCCTGAAACCCATGTACATATTAAGCTGCATTTGAATCAACGAACCTTAACTCAATAACGACGAGGAGTTGTCATTGGGTGTTTAAATTACGGCAAAACGTGAACTGTTCATCCTAATGTGTCGTGAGAAGTAGTCCTTATCACTATAATAGTCGTCACGGTGGCTCATGCTTAGCGCGGGGGCCTGGCATGCAAACGGTGCCTAGTTCAAATCCCGAGCGGGCGTGTCATTCGTGGTGGACGAAGCCTTGACTTTGGGGGTTTTTCTCGGGGATCCTCCCGTTTCCCTCTCTTATTCCACCAACACTCTCCACTTCACATTCAAACCCCCCCTCATTATCATCCCGTCTCCTTTCCCAGCAGCGTCCGCTGCGGGCCTCTCCCGTCCTGCCCCGTGGCTTGTGGTCATGTGATTGATGGTGGTGTGCTGGACACCTGGGGGTCTCTGGTGTGCCGCGACCCTACGGGCTATCTTCGTGAGGGACCGGGGGCATGGCGCATGTCTGAGGGACCCTGGGGGTGTGCTGCACGTGGTATGGCTTCTGGTTCTAGCTGGATGTTGGGGATTTCCGTGGGAGCTCGCGGTGGAATCTGCTTCAGGGGCCTTTGGGCATGCCAATCATCCCATTACCAGGGGTTGGCAGAAAGAGCTCGCATATGTGGCCTACGTGCTTAGGGTCATTCCCAACCCGCCTCTCCTCCCTACGTGGGGTTCTACACAATACAATACCATATCACTATAATAGGCATGTATTATTCTTTTTGCAAAAGGCGCAACCAAATCTCACAAAGTAGTTGAGTATTAAATTTGCTTTCATAATTTGAGGTACCTATTTCATGTTATTTTATTATCTCTGTACCTAAAATCGTCACATGGATACCGACGTAATTTATAGGCGGTGCTTACTGTACAAAGTGGTTCTATCTCCGATCAGGTCACCGAGATTTTCCCATTGGCTTAATCCTTCTGGTGGCGCTATGCCTCTACAGTTCATTCATCCAATGTCTAATTGAAGCGTTTAGTTTTATAAGGGTCTAAGTGCCAAAATCATGATTTTTCAGCTGATAATTTTGAATGGATCTATGTACCCAGCTCAATGCATTTCAAAAGGGTTCAAAGTCCAGGGAAAGCCATGTTAGTAACAATAAATTCCAAGATATAGCGACGGGTCGGTTTGTGTGCACGTCGGCACAGTCGCATTTTCGTGCACATCGGCGTAGTATTTTTATCCTTGCAACATCATCGTGCTCATCGCCACACACCCTTCGTAGGGGTGGACATAGAAACAAAGTTGGAACTACATTATCGTACTGAATGCAACGTAGTTCACAGTAACTGCTAGATAGACAGAAAGAGAAGCAGTTCCTTTTATTATTATAGATACATACTGTGTACATTAATATTATAATTGTATTGTTTAGAAATCATTCATAAAGTATCTGCCTGCGATTGAATGAGACTTTGAATTAACCTACCCTAACCTAACATAACCAAACCTAATTTAACCTAACCTAACCTAACCTGACTTAACCTATTTACGATATCAACCGCTGGTTTCCTTAGCCGCGGTAGCTAAGGGGTGCTGCCTTGGAGCCGTGGTGAAGGAGGCTGTAGGTTTGAGTCTTTATGTCCACCCCTACCCCCAACGGGGTGTGTGGCGATGAGCACGATGATATTACAAGGTAAAAAATACTACGCCGATGTGAACGAAAATGCGACTGTGCCGATGTGCACGACACCGATGGGTCTATCTCCGGCACATCTTTCTAAGGGTCTATGGCTTGTTTTCTACACAATCATGATTTTGGCACTTAGACCCTTATAAAACTAAACGCTTCAATGATGCGGGGGAGTCAATATTTTGTAACGGTCTGTATAACAGGGAACGGTTCAATAGTCTTTGTTTTTAAAGAATTCGCAATGATAACGTACAGAGAATGGTATCTAAAAGAGCACTCATATTCTGAGACAACCTATATTAGTGACTGATTTTTATAAAATCAATGAATACCCTCATAATAACAATATATTTGATGGTCATTTAATTTTCACTTCTCTCCCCGACAATCGACCATCCACTGAGAAGCAATTTTCTTTGTTTAGTCACTTTTTACACTGTTAGAATTACTGTTAAAATTATATTTAAAATATAATAGTACTACATTAATAAATTTAATTTCTAGTGTTCAAATGAAATCTCACAGCGTTGTTAAATTCTTGTTTAGCCGATTATTAAGCCTTCTGTGTAAGTTTAATGTAGACGTTTCCAACAACATTATTTCCAGTGGAATATTTCCTCCCGCATGACACATTTCCTGTTCTTTTGATGTGGTGTAAACTTACTGAGATACGTTAAATAATAATTTCATTTTCTTTAGAGCAGCGAATCGAAGTGATTCATAATAATGAAAGTAGAAGAAAAACCAAAATTAGTGGAAAAATTTAATGTGAAACAGCTAAAGTTAATTACATTTTAAATCAAAAGAAAACATTCTAACCTAAAGACTTCTAAGGTTGCTAAATCTTTTATTGGTAACACCAATTTGTCAATTTCCTCAGTTTATAAGGAAAGAAATATTTCTGAATACTTAGTGAACTCTCTCTCTTGTGCAGTGTGTAGAATAGAGAATTGGGTTATACTTTGGAATGCAAAGATAAATTGAAGTTTGTCTTTTGCTAAACCTCCTACTCCTAACCGGAAAATTCAAAGTGATTCAGTAAAGTGTGTTCCGAGTTCTCTTACATTGGAATTGTCCCGACCTTAGTTCTCGAGATGATGAAAAACCTCTGCCGGGATAGCAGACTCGTTTGCAAGTCAATTGCTCGACCGCTAACTTAACTTTCTAAATTTGAACGAACTTAGTCCATTTGAATGCAGACATTGGGCATCCATACTGAATTTCTGGGTTATCTTATACCAATTCAATTTAAACTGAGTTGTGTAGATGAGGTCCCTCTTCACTTGAACAAGAGAGACGTACACAAATAAAACTGTTGTCTTCCTTCTCTGTGTTTAAAATCCTTCGGAAATTCTTGTAATCATTGTAATAATTGAATCGGTCATTTAAGAAAGGGCTTAATGACAGAAAAGATAATTTTTCAGGAGAAAGAAAAAACTGTTTATTTACAGAAACATTGACAGTTAGTAAATTCTTGCATATGCAATGTCTTATTATAGGTGTTTTTAAGATCTCTACATGTGAAATGGAAATACAATGTGCTTAAATGATGCATTATAGTAATTGAAAGTAATGGAATTGAGCCCTTTCAAAAGTATATCTCACACACTTTACATTGAAATTGTGCAAAAACACAGTTATAACATAAAATCAACTATTATGATTGATTTATGTAGCATTAAAATATGATGTATGAAAAACTTAATATCTTGAATACTAAATACAGTCCTACATCAATGAAAACATTCAGTAAGTGTAAAATCTACATATCTACATAGAAATGCTTATGTTCTTCTGGTATACGTTATAACACATTAGTTTTGACAAATCTTGCTTGGTGTAAATGGGAACATTATTTTCATAAGCACACTTTTCAGGAAGTTTCACAATTGATATTGTAGATATTTCACATCTGAGGTGTGGCTGATATATATCCCTAATGTATGTTGAAGCACAAATTTGTACTGGGTTCATTGAATCATACTGACATTCATTAAAAAACTTAGGTTTCAGTCTTTTTGCAATAATTTTGTCACTATGTTGAGACTTGTAGAAAGTCATCAGCCAATACCAATAAAACTGTAAATTTTCCTTGTTTTCCTGAGATGACAATGACTTGTACATATTCCCTGATAGGAAGAATTCTATCTAGCTTATACATCTATTGATTAAACCAAAATCAAGGAACAATGACCATAAGTCTTACATTTACTGCTAGGTATCAGAAAGGTTCAGTATTGAAAGGACTCCATTCCTGGAGTTGAGGCATTTCTAAACTGAATGGTTTATTCAAGCTGCTGTAGAACTAACTTTAGTAGGTGGAATTGAGTCTTTCTTTAACAGAATCATGCATCTACCCCTGGTGAATCCATTTACCTCATAACATTCATTTTGGAAAAAAGTGCCATTGAGCCCTTTCTTAAATGACCGATTCAATTATTCAAGTACATAATGATATTTAGTGTGTAACCATATAAGTAAATCAGCTGAATTTTTCTTTAAATCTCGCACTCTTTTCTATTAGGCTTTCTATTTTATAGGCCTATCATACAAAAAATAAGTGTCTTTTCGTTCTCATAAACAATAAGACTAATAATAAATTTAGTAATAATATTTTTTTATAATTATTATTTCTGCATCTTTAAGTCGGTCATAGGGTCTTTATTCAAGGTTTCTGATTACATACAAAGGCAAAAGCATTCTAATAGACAGGGATATTTTAAGTCAAGGTTCAGAAACAGGATCATTCGGCGCATCGAAATATCAACTTTGCGACCGTGAAAAACCCCTGAAAAGAAACAGTAAGATTGGCCGACCCCGCGGTTTGAACCCTTTAGGCTCATAATGCGAGTCCGTGACACTGCCGACCCGCCCACCTCGATCGATTTTTCGTACTTGGAAACGGTAAATGAGATACTATTCTTGAAAATCTTTGAGTTCGATGTTTTAACGAATTAGGCAATTTCCAGATTATCTCCTTCCGAATGAGTTGATTTCGTAATGATAACCATTTCAGGCTAGTCTGTTCACTAAATAATGTATAAATTAATATGCATTTAGCAAATTAAGTTTTTTGTGCAATTGGCAAGGCCTCGATTAGCAAGTGTTGGATACTGTTCCCAAAAGTGCATTTACTTGCCGAAATAGTTATGCAGTTAGTTATAAATCTTGTAAATAATGTTTTATTATTTCCATAATCTCATCTCAAGTTATCCATAAAAATGTTATAGGCTATTTTATATTAATAAATATGTTATACAGAACTATGATGAGAATATTTATCTTTAGATATATTGATTTTGTCTGATGTTTATGCATAACTGAATATTAGTAATTTGTTTGAATGTTTACTGAAGCCGGCAGTTAAAATATTCATCAAGATATCTGACAGAACATACTATAATACTGAAAAGATTTAATTTCCTTCCAGTTATAATATTCTATAACCGTACAAAATGGAATTTATGTTCTTTTTATCAAAGCTGCTTGAATTTCCACTAACCATGTAGCTGAACGGCTATTTAGTTTACTAATGCGGTTAGATTTTTGTTATTCTTTTATAGTAGGTCCCAATGTATGAAATTTTATTGTTAGAGAAAAATAAATAGTATAATATTACTTGTGAAGTTAAATTGTTTACCCTCTGAGCAAGCACACATATTATATATATTAAACATAGATCTCGATGGTTGAAATGGCAATTGCAATTCGTGTAGGCCTAGCCTTCAGCGGTATCGAGCCACGGTTGTGCGAAATTCAATACCATGCACATTGTATTTCTATGGATACATTTTGTGTGATCAGAACTTGTATGTTTGTTAAATTGTTCTCTATTATGCCTCAGTTGATTGTATGCGTTTCAAATAATTATGTGAAAACGTAATGACATAAACACATGGAGCAAACATAGGTCTACTGTTAAGTCTTGTAGTCTTGAAAAAAGACTACATAATTTTTAGAGAGCCCATATGAAATATATTTATTTTATGTAACAGAATATTCGAGCTGTATTATTAAACACATAAATTAGAAAGTTTTAAGTTTTATTACAAATATAATTTTCACAATTTTTTTACAATGGAGGAGGTTATTAAAGGACCTTGAAATAATAACCTACTTAGCCTCCGAGCTCGAATTTATGACTAGTCCATCTTTAAGCCAATGTATACGAAATGCTTTGCCTAATGTTGTCGCCATAAACTTATGAAATGCCATTCATTAACATGATTTCTTTCCTTCATTCTTATTCAAACCCAACTTTTTTCGCACATTTTTCTTTTTAATAGCTTCTATTGGACCTCACTCTCTGTCTCTGTTGCTGTCACTTTACTCTTTTTCTCTTTCAATTTTTATGTCTCTCTTTGTATCAATCTTCTGCAGACATACTTTCCTTGCATCTTCCACCCTTCGTTATAGCAATATTGTCCTCTTCCTTGGTTGCATCAATATTGTCCTCTTCCCTGCCTTTCGTTCTTTTTATTTATCTTCCATCTCACTCCTTATCATTATGTGTATCTACCTCATTTTCCCAGTTCTCCTGTAGGCCTATAAGGTTATATAACGTTGTGTTACTCTGAGGGGGACAAACGAATACATACTTCTTTTTACTCTCCTTTCCGGTGTTTCTCTCTCCTTAGTCTTCTTTCGTTTCTCTCTTCCGCACACCTCTTAAGCTCTGTTCTACAATACTTTGAAATATACAGTATCAAATACAATGTAACAGTTACAGAGTTAACAGCATTAATAATAATGATGTACGGTGCTGCATTGATCTATACTAGGAGTGAGAATTAAGCATGCAGAGGGAATTATGCCCAAAATATAATTTACAATTGTGATCAATATGGCAGCGATGCAAAGTGCGTATGGTCCGCAATCTCCCTCTCCGCTTCGTGCAACTACATTTACTATTTTTACTTCGGAACCCACGGGATTTCAGCCTCAACTGATCTAGGCAAATCACATTAGAGCGGGAAAAGCCTGGACGATTACCAATTAAATTTACATGGAGTTGTGTGCAAACATACAGCACCTGCAGTGGTGTGAATATAGCAACTAAATCAACCGATGCTATAGCCAGCCTGCGCCAGCCAGACTCTTCTACATTTTAAATTAATACTGATTTAAATGAAAACTCACAATATGGCCTCATAACACGGGAACAGGCAGTAATGCAGTTCATGGCGCACTAACTTAATGACTGTTGTTCATAGCATCACATTTAAATTCCGCTTTCCCCTTCCTGTTGTTAGGTTTTTGTATAATTGGAATTATTATTTTGTGAGGGGTTGGAGTATGGAATACATAAAATTCGATACACACTGAAAACTGTAAAAAAACGCTCAGTTTCAGCAACTCATCCGCAACTTCAATATTCGTCTACAATACGTAGATAAACCCACCTCTTTACTTTTCTAAATTTCGTTCGCTATTTTCTAATATATTATTAACTTTTGTTAAAAAGCTATAAGCTGTTTTAAGCTATAAAGAGCGTTACTCTTTACATTACATCTTTTAGACCTATATCTAGTAGGTTGACCGAAGAGGTACAGGCCTAATCTCACATTCATAGAATCGCAGGTTAAATCCCGAACGCGGTCAATTTGTGTAAGATTTCAGACTGTCCACGCCAATCCTCTCCACAGATATTTTGCTTCCCAAATTGCTTTCTAATGAGAAAATGGCTGACCCTTTCAGATTTGCGGATAATTTGAGTAAAACTTTATTTCGCTGGAAGATGTGATATGTAAAACAGATGGACTTAAGCCCGCAAGTCTTATCATAATGGACATGCCTCAAAGGAGCTCTTCCAATCTCACTCTGCCACACCACTCCAAAGATATTATGGTTCCCATAATGTATTCTGAAGAGAAAGTGGCCGACCCACTCAGACTCAGATTTGTTCCTCGTAAGAATGCATTATGTGAAGCAAATTATCTGTGGAGTGGAGTGCCGTGGCATGAACCATAAAATTAATAGACACTTCCATTATGTTTCCGACATGTTTTCTAAATCCCCACTCATTGACCTGAAACACCTATGTCAACATCCGGATTACCATCTGAGGAGAAAGCATTCAAAATTATGAACGTAAAGTAATGTCTCATTTAATCTAATCTTGGTAAATATTAAAGAAAGATACTTTAGCTGTTTTAAGAGTTCTAAATATATTTCATTCTAAATATACAAGTTCATATTGATGAAGTAAGTGTGCCAGATATAAATACCAAATAAGAAAGTAGAAAAAGAGGTTCGGGAAAAATGTATTTTGAAAGTTGTTGATTGTAATTAAAATTATAATTACCCCCTTTATAAGCTCTTTAACGTATTTAAAGTAAATAATATATAGTATCTGAGTAAAATTAATTAAAACCGCGTTGTAATATTTTGCATTGGAATAGTACATTATGCATTTATTGAGATACCGGTACTATAACATATCTATCTTGAAGCAAACGGAGTTTCAAAATGTTCATACGAGTATCCTTACTATCACTAAAGGCAAGTAGCATACGACTGTTTTTGTTCGACCATAACTAATTGTTCAGGTTTTGGTTTTTTAGAATACATTGTAATTGATGAAGCAAACAACTCTCGTTCAATAGCTGTTGGCAGTTCTTGTTTTATCCTATAGATGTCAGGCTATAGGGCATGCAGACCATAGGGCGTCTCTTGACGCTTTAAAATCAAACAACGCCTCTTAAAAACGCAAAAAATTAACTCAATTTAGTATAATATTAAAATTAACACGAACAGATTGATTGATTTTACTTTAAATACAGGTTGTTTAATTATGCAGTTTCTTTTGCTGCTCTCAAGGTTTCAAGATCGTTCCGTGTTCGATAATAATGTCAGGACTAATATTGTATTTTATAAATTTTATTTTTCGTTAATTAACAGCATTTTACAAAATCATTAAGGACTTTAAGCACATCTCTTTTTTTAACAATAAAGCATTTATATATTTTAAAAGACGCATTGGTTAATCACAGTCAAGTATAGTACAGGCAGATTATTTCCCTTGGCTTAAATATTTTTCATATGACTTTATTTTTTTTATATTTGCCTCGTTTTATTAAGTGCCAGTATGGTATTTTATGAGATTGTGTGGTGGACGAAAAAATGTCTGCCCGTCTGTCTGTCTGTCTGTCCGTCCGTCTGTCCGTGTGTCTGTACGCACCATAACTCAAATACGCTTTTTCGGATTTTCATGAAACTTGGGAAACACATTTATAATGTCCATGGGAAGAACCCTATTGATATTGAATCAAATCGGTTCAGCGGTACCGGAGTAATGCCCAATTTAGTGCCTATTTTAATATATTATATTAGAAAGGCGCCATAGCTCAAATACGCTGTATCGGATTTCCATGAAACTTGGTATACGCATTTATGACGCACATGAAAAGTACCCTGTTGAATTTGAACCTAATCTGTTGACCGGTACCGGAGAAATACCGGAGAAAAACCTAATTTAGTGTCTATTTTAAAGGCGCAGTAACTCAAATACCTTTATCGGATTTTTATGAAACTTCGTATAATTTATAATGTCCATGGAAAGACAAATCGGTTGGCCGGTACCGGAATAATGCCCAATTTAGTGCCTTTTATGTTAATATATACGAAGTCGCGATAACTCAGATATGCTTTATTGGATTTTCCTGAAACTTTGCATACCCATTTATAATGTACATGGGAAGACGTTTACTGATATTGGACCAAATCGGTAGACCGGTACCGGAGTAAAACCCAATTTAGTGTCTATTTTAAAGACGCGGTAACTCAAATACGCTTTACCGAATTTTTATGATACTTGGTATACACATTTATAATGTCCATGGGAAGACGTTTATTGATAAGTTATTGGATAAAATCGGTTGACCTGTTTCGGAGTAATGCTCAATTTAGTGCCTTTTTTTTTGTAAATTTACGTATTTGAAAGAATTTATGAAATGCACATCAGTTATCATGACAACATAGCCTATTGTTTTACTGTGATCTTATAAGGCTTTGGCAATTAAAATACAGTTAGCTATGACAAGTAACACTATTGCTTTACATGCGCTTATCTAAGTAGACCGTTAAACTGACCCAGGTGGCCGAGATAATAACGTCTTGGCCTGAAATTCTGGAGTCCAATGGTTCAAATCCCGAAACCGGCCAATTTGAATTTTTTTTTTTTTTGTATTCTGCATATCATAACTGATTAAACAAAAACATACTGGCACTTTGTTACAAAAGTTTACCTGATTTTATTCTTTATCTTTCTGGCATGTTGGAGCATTATGTACGTCAGTGTAAATAGCTTGTATTTTTTTTAGTAGGCCTACGCAGATTATCGATGTTAGCTTAGAAGCTAATATTGTCACTTTTTTAATTTCATTATTTTCTCAGGTCATTTACTTACATATTATGTGTATGTGTATTTAATCATGCATGTATGCATATTTAGTGCTATTGTTTTAATTTAAAATCGTTTTCTTAAAATTGAAAAAAAACGTCGCAAATATAACTCTTTCCTTTTTACGCATAATGAAAACTGTAAATCACCCTCTGGAGGTGGATAGTGAAAATAAAATCACTTACTAACCGACAATTAAATATTGCAAAAATAAATACAACCTGATAGACAATGATCATGGTAGGTGCTAGGGAAGCCCTCAGTAACTATATTGCCAAGTTCTATAAACGATTTAGCCTTGATAAGCCGTTTAAAATTTACATTGGTTTAGAAATACTGTATGCTTCACATAATTCTTAGGGTATGTAATTTTCTGTGTACTTATGCATGCGTGTGTTTAAGGTCTTGCAATAAATCACTTTTATTTTTAAATATGTTATAGGGCTGTTTCTAATCCGCATTGGCAAGTTTTGTTGGGATGCTATAGAAATATTGTTAAAATAATAACAATAATAATAATAGTAATAATAATATTAAAAGTTAAGATTTTAGGAAGTTATTTTAATTCGTTAGGTCTACATTCTACTTTCTTCATCAATACTTCAACTCCAAATTCTATGTTCTGTGCCATTTTAATAGTCATTTCCCTAGATGTTTTTACTTTGTATGGCTATGCATTTATTCCATCTAAGTGTATAAAGTGGGACTGCATTGAAAGAAACATAATGGGCTGTAGCATAACAAGCAGAAGAAGAGTGGTCTGGCAAGATATTTAAGGAATGGTTTGGATGTTTAAGTGAATTGACCTTCCCTGTATCTGTACAACACGTCGTGTGATTCAAACGATCAAGCGATTGCTCTTTCTTTAATGCACTTTCTGTGTTACAAATTGCAGGCAGACGATGTCGGTGTCGGCGTAGTGGACGTGGGTGCATGTAACATTGTCTGCAGTTGATTATTCTCTCTCTCTACACACTTATTTTTATTAGTCTTCCAATAACAAAACTATCCCTAAGTGTTCCTTGACAGATTTACAAAGTCCTTTGTGACTATTTCGCTGTTTCTTTTATTGAACTGCATTGAAATTGTCGGTAGTTCATCAGCAGAGCTGGAATTTATTAAGGCTATACGAACAAGTGGCTTTATATTTAGGTAGGCTACATACATGTGGACTAAATATGAACATGCGTAAAAGTTCCAAAATTATGTAACGACGATACCGTTATCGTGAAATTTCGTAGATTTCTTAATATTAACAGCCACAAAGATATAATATGCAATGTGTTATACAGCTTTATACAATAATTCTTACAAGAAATGTGCCAAAGAAATGCTCATGAATGTTTTTTAATTTCCTTTGAACTATTCCAAAATTATTAAATATTTGCAACATTTGTGCATAATTGGACCACATTCTGCAGAAAGGAACCAATTCACATGATTTTTAAACACGGAATTAAGCATTTAAAGTTAAAGTTAAAGCCCCCTGGATCTTTTCAGTGTGTTTTTGTTTGCTCCATAGATGGCATACAAATGGAAAAGGAGGGTTGGTTAGTTTACACAACAAAGGTATATAGTTCAGTAGCCTACCAATAATTTAGCATCTACGCTTACCCTGATTTTTTTTAATTTGAGGATTGGTTCCTTTCTGCATAATGTGGTCCAATTGTAACAGGTCCATGCCTGAGTGGGCCTACGGGGACACAACTCCAGCACTGGCGACAGTCACAGGCGTATATAGCAGAAACAACCCATCGTTTAATAACCATGAAACCAACCGTCTATAATACATTAAATTATGTCTAATTTTAGTCCTCCTGGAGTCAAATTTAAAATCCTACTAACATGACTCTTTTATTTCTTTATTCTGCTGCAGGCGTTTTAGATAATTCTCTATCAAGTATTCTTATTCAGGTGTAATATTTAATGTTCGATGCTCAAAGGCTAATACTGCCGAGCATTGGTCCCAGCTTTGGGTTATTTTTTGCTCCTTTATCGAGTGCTTATTTTCTGTACCTATTACACGTGAACCCCAAAGCGTTTTACAAGTATTCAAGTATGACTTCATGTGGAATATTAACAACCGCAATTTCAGCTTTTGACGAACGTGCCTCTTGTGTCTGGAATATCCTGCTTCAGGGATTGACAACTTCATATGTGGTGCAACTGTGTGTACATAGTACTTAGAGGAAAAGCAATCCGGATTTTTAAAATGCAAGTTATGAAGTACTCAAAGCTATAGAGTAGATCGGATAAAATGTAATGTTATGAACAGAAGAAGACCTTCTTTTTATTAAAACAAGGCAATTATCTTATATAATATTATTTCTGTTAACTCGAAATTCGTATATATAGGCCTAAGGTGCGATCCTTGCGGAGTAGTAAGTGATGTTGATATCGTTACACATATTGTTAATGTGCGAATTTCTTCCTATTTTCAAACCCTCTAACCTGATATTTTTACCATTAACAGTGTACCTGATCAACTTTCCCTCGTGATGAACAAGAATTTGTTAAATATACCATAAGTCTATATTATGCCGATTTTCATTCTGTATCCGTTGAAGCATCGTAGGGGACTACCGTGGAACAGAGTAGAGAAAGGTTGTGATCTTTTAGTGTTAATTTAAACATTGTAGTTTCAAGCTGTTTAAACTTAAGTGAATGAACATTCTATACCGAAAGGCAAAGTGAATCCTTCCAGTTTTATTTGCTATCTTTCATGTATATTATTCCATTCTGTCGTATCTTTATTGAACTTAATTTGAAAATAATGTGTAGATATTTTTGTGCTTTTGTCATTTTAAATAAACATGTATAGCGTAAAATTCAATGAAGAGATGTGTACTGATTAGGCAATATAATATTTTATAAATATTATACAATTTCCTACAATTCAAGTTATATTAAATCTTTCGGCATCCCGAAGTCACTTCTGTGATAACTACTTTAAGCTGTTTTTTTTTTCCCCTTAATCAGGGAAGTGTTTGAGTATTCGGCTGATTGTAAAAATCTTCTGCGTGAAATGTTCATAAAGCCTACTTTGCGTTTTCTACCCCCACCTCAATCAACAGAAGTTACATGGAGGACAGTTTGATACTGCATTCATCATGCACTGATGCGGAGGATGTTATTATTGAGATGAGTGTGTTTGAGCATGCACTTCTCCACATTACCTATCACTCAGTACCTGAAGCCTATGTTTCAACACCTCGAGTGCTTTGCGACACCTTACCATAAAATCTGATTAGTGACGCATAGAACACAGTTAATTGTTTTGTTTATTGCAACATGGTACTCAGGCAATACATGCAAGACTGGAAATACCAGACATTTAATCTCTCTTTCCCCACAAACACCACTGAAACCGAACGGATATCCGTAGAATGTGTCTGAAACCTCAGCATCCAATAAATGCATATTTGGAGGACTAGCAGACTGTTGAATCTTACTGAAATATCTGAACATTCTTCGTTAAATTTAAGGGTAAGGAAGACAAATTAAACATTTCACATATTTTGATGTAATGTAAAATAATAGGCCTTACTAACATAATCAACTTTCCTATTTTTCATTTTTTATTTTCGTTGCCTGTACCATCACTAAAGATAAAGGAACCAGTGTGTTCGATTCTGAAATTCGATGTAGAGTTTTCAGCATTAATTCAGATTTTGAGGCCCCCCTAAGTTCAAAAATACCATATTTGGATGTATCCGAGAACACTATAGCTAAGAGAGATTACAGTATATACCAAAACGAAATTTCACATTTGACTTAAGTAGCTTTTGAGGATTTCAAAAGAGGAGTGGTGACGACTTTACCTCAGTCTTATAGCCACTGAACACAAAAAGTTACTTTTTTAATTGGCTCGAACAATTCTTTGTTTTAAATTATAGGGCCTATTAACTAATTTCATAAGTTATATAAAGACCTAACTTTTATTTGAAATTTTTTTCTTCAAATGTCTGAAGGGTAGTTATAAACTTTTCCAGAAACTGAGGATTTCAATTTCTGTCTCGCGAACATTACGGCTTTGCATGAAGCTGATACAACTCATTGCGCATATCACGCAATCCTGCCACTTACTTTTTAGGGAATGGCAAGCGAGAGAATCGCATTGCCTATACTTAGGCAGCACCGGCCGCAGCCTTACGCACCGGCCGCCTTTACCCCAGGATTGCTCCTGGTACTCATTTCTGTTAGAGTCGACCCCAGGGCCACAGTGCCACCAGAAGGATTAGGCCAATTGAAAAAATCCAACGACCTCATCGGGGATCGAACCCGCGACCATCCGGTTGGTAGCGCAGGGCCTCAGCCACTACGCCACGGTGTACCCCAATTTACACATAAGATATTTATTAATGCGAATATACGAGTAAGTATAGGGTAGTTACTTTTTTGGCATTGATCAATTAAATATGAGGGTTATACATAAAGTAACTTCCGTTTATTTAAAAAAGGTGAATGAAGTTAGAGAATTTAGTTTACATTACTTTGAAGCTACACACTCTACTTTATTTTTCCACTTATTATATTACCTAGGTAGGCCTATATTTTCCCCTAAAATGAGCCTAGACTCCATCTGATAGTGTAATTCAAGGGTGGCCAACTTCTTTAATTAACTTATGAGGGCCAATATATAAACGTGTATTGACGTCATGGGCCTCATATTTTTTTTGATTAAGTAAAATGGTTATTAAAAATATAATTTATTAAAATTCAGATCACATTAATGAGAGCACTTTTTTCGTGCAGTAAAATTATTATTCGTTAAAATGCAGTACCGGTACGTTACACTTGAATTAGTGCACTATGGATGCCCGTGGTGGCTCATGCTTAGCGCGTGGGCCTGGCATGCTAGCGGTCCCGAGTTCAAATCTCGGGGCTGGCGGGCGTGTCATTTGTGGTGGACAAAGCCGTGACCTTTGGGGGTTTTTCTCGGGGATCCTCCCGTTTCCCCCTTCATTCATTCCACCAACACTCTCCACTTCAACTTCCTTTCCCCCCTCATTATCATCCCGTTCCCCTTTACTGGTTTTCGGGCCAGCTCCTGCTGCAGACTCTGCTGCGGGCCTCCCCCGTCCTGCCCCGCTGCTTGTGGTCAAGAGTTGCTGGTGGTGTACCGTGCCTTTGGGGCTCTCAGAGGGACCCTGGGTTAGCGGCGCTTGTCTGGTTGTGCCGCGCCTAGGGGGCTCTTGTACGAGGGACCCTGGGTACGGTGCACGTGGAGTGGTACCAGGTTCTTGTTGGATGTAGGGGAGCTCCGTGGGGGCTTGTGGTGGAGTCTGTTGACTGGGGGGCCTTAGGGCATGCACATCATTCGTTTCCTAGGGGGTGGGCAATGGGCCCGCCTATGTGGCCTCCGTCCGCGAGTCCGTTAGGGCTCAGCCCCTGCACTATACCTATATACCTATGGATGCCCGTGGGAAGAAACAAGTTCACCAAAGTCAAATTCCAAAGATGATGTTGATGTATTTAACCATTCCTGAAGATTGCCTTAATCCCGCTAATTTGTAAAATCTTATCAAGGCCTGTTTTGCAAAAAAATGGGATGATCTGTTTAAGGTAGTTTAGATTTTGTATTTTATATTTATCTTTACCCATATAATGGAATATAGAAACATCAGGATATAAGCAGCCAAAATTGTCCATAATATAGAATTATTAATAAAAGTAGAAAAATTGTAATTTTATTAATTGGCTTGGCTATCTATGGTGTAAATGATTTAAGAAACACAATAACAATGCGTTTAATACACCATAAGATGACATGTACACATGTCGACGTTTTATTCTATAGCTTTAATTTATAAACTTAAATTTATTAAAAAATCAATCTTTATAGATGAAATATATTCTCTTAATTATTTTTTTTCGTTTAGAAAAGATGTAAAAGAACGTGTCAACAAAATCCAAACATTAAGAATTTCTTTATTTATACAAAATATACAGACACGACTTATTAAAATATAAAGCTATTGAAACATAAAAGAGTGTGAAACCGATAAAAAAAAAGCCTTAGCACTACCATATCGGGGCATTACGTAAAAAGGCATTACATGCAATAATATAGCAGAAGTCTATAATTCTGTAATCTCTAATTACGCTAAATTTAATGTAATATACAGGTTCAAATTGATGCGGTCGAATAAAATTTATTCGGAAAATGAAATAGAAAGCCTTAACAGTACTTATTGATTTGATTATAACTTAATATATACTCTTACGCTAGTTCTACTGTTGGGATAGTTGAAAAGCACATAACGTAACTTTATGTACATATGTTTAATTACTCGTATCCCTTTTCATGTTTGCATGCTGAAGGGAAGCAGATAATAAACGATATGTAAGAGCGATCCTAGCAAGCCATCCTCATCTGTCGTTTTATTTAAGCCTTTCAGAACTGAATTTATTAACTGCTGGTACGGTAGTCATAAAGTGAAATCATCAGTGAGCTCTAAGTTTAAAATAGATGAAGAAAATTTAATTTAAGCAACTGGTTTCCATTAACTATAACATGTGGATAACAAAATATTTACATTTTAACGTAAATAAATCTGTACCGCTAATCTTATATTGTACCTCTGTCAGTTGCAGGGAAAAGTTTAAGTAGCTTAAATTTTGGGAGATTACTCCATGTGTTTTTCTAGATAATTAATGTCCACAGCTTTGCTTTTTTACTTTTAATTTTTTTACGCAGCAAGTCTTCAGTTTGTATTGTGTGAAAAGTATAATGATCTTTGATTAAATGAAAATGGACAACTGGCATTGCATACTCTATTGTTATTTGAAATCATTTTTGCTTTGTTTCATAATGAGCAGATAAATTACTCTGTATATCAGTGGAAAAATGCTTTGTTTCCCCTTTATTTATCATCTTAACGCGATTTATCTCCTTAAATTAGAGAAGTGAAAACCAAGGAATATAAAAACATCCCGAAAATTTCGTGATTATTATCTGAGATTCATAAAAGGAAAGTTATTTAACGGGAACAGCTCACAAGAAGATGTATGTAAGAAGGACTGTTCTCACATTAAATTCATTTCAAATTGAGAATCCCATTTCGAATAGTTTTACCAAGATTGGTATACTCCTTCAAAACTAATAACATGCCACGCGTTAAATTGGAATTTCATTGATTTTGAGTTGGAACGGGAAGGCGAAGTAGGAGATGAAACCTATTATAAAATACCCTTCACTTTAAATTTTCAAGTTTTGACAGTTCTATTTTTATCTGTCATTCTACAAATTAATGAGAAATCTAACGTATACCCCTTCCTCAAACAAGATTTTTTTTTCAAACAAAACTTCTGTTAAATCCAGCCTTCTGCTACATTCTTCTTTTAAAAATCATCTTTCAAAATAGTCCGAATGAGAACATATAAAATCAAAGATCTAGCCGAGAAATGTAGTAAAGAAGTTTCATTTCCCTGGCAATGAGTTGACAGAAATGGCAAAGAGGGATGCTGATTCCAGTTCTAGCTATCTACCCGTCCTTAGCTTTTCCCCTTTCCAGACTACAATGGGGTCGAGTGTTTTTGCAACGTTGTCCGTATTCATCTTTTCACGAACAATTGAAGCCTGAAGGGCTTATTTCATCTCAGAAATAAATACCTGAAGAGGTTTTGTTATTAATTTACACTTTATTAATTTGAAAATCTACAATTACAGGTGTTCGCGATTTTTATTCATAACAAAAATATGATTATTCTGCAACATTTCTATAGAAATCTCAATCCTCGGTAATTATAGCATAATCTAATTTTGCATTATGATTTTGTAGGGGGGGGGTTAAAGAAGTTCTGCTATTTCAGTTGTCTTCAACCTTTTTAAACTAAAGAGCCATTTTCTTGTTGGTAAAAAACTAGGGATCCGCATTGATTTATTGATTATCAATAACATGATACTCAAGTAATACAAATATATCAATTATATTACAATATCTGGAGGGATTACTTAACATTATACGTGTGTCTTTTATAATTTGTCTTCCACTTTACAATGTTAATGAATAACAGAAATCACAGTAACATTCTTGAATTTAATGTGAGACTGACACCGTTTCTTTATCACTAAATTGTCAATATTGGCATTGTAGTCAAAATTAATGTTTGTTTCCGGGCCGCCAAAAATTAAACCCCGGGCCGTGGGTTGAAGACCTCTGTTTTATATCATGACAGAATTCTAAAGACAATTTCCGAAATGTTCGAAATCAGTTATGAGTTTTGAAGGGAAGAAGACTATTTGCGATATGTATGAGCGAGCCTAGCAACCTTATCTCCCATCTGTATTCATAAGTTGGTCATCCTATAGGCCTACCCATGATTTATGCATGTCGTGGATTTCGTAACGCCTCCCCACCCAAAAAAAAAACTTTCATTCTGTAACTAATTTGGAAATGTGATCAATTAGTCGTTTTGAAAATTCTGGTATAATTGATATGTTAATGTAATGATAAATATATTTCGAACTCTTGATTAAACACTACGTGGCGCTGCATCCGTGAATGAACTAGCTTAACTAATTAAAAAGTTCAGCGTATAGTATAGACTGTTAAGGCATCAGAGTATAAGTAAAAAATTGTGAAAATAAGATAAGTAAACTTCATTGTGTGAAGAAATTAAGTCTTTCTAAAACGGAAGTAAAAACAGAGTCTAGTCTGAAAACCAACTGAGGAATGATGTAAGTTCAAGCAGTACAAGTGATAAGGTTTCGATGCTGTTCAGCAAAAAGAGTATAACTGAAGTTACATTGTTTTCATCATATTTTATTTTTATTTTTATTCATTCATTTTATTCATTTATTAGAGAGAGAGGGAGAGAGAGATATATATATTCTAATGCCTTAACAGTTTACAATATGTATTAGAGATAAGGTGTATTTCGAACTCTGATCTGAACTGACGAAGTGTCCCGGCATGAACTCTCCAACCTGCCTTTAAAATAGCCTTCATTTCCAGCACTGGTCTAATGCACCACCAGAGGTGTTCAAAATGCCCCGGTGCCCTAAGTATTATAGTCAAACGACTCACAAGCATAAAAATGTCTGGTAAAATTTATTGAGAATAATGTGACTTTAAGTTTGATTTTGGAAAGGTGCTAAACGCATGTGTATATCATATTAGGTCTTTAGACCTACTTAACAAACATCCAGAACATATGTATCACTAAATGTTTATATTTTCTACAGGTAGCTAAGATTAAGAATATTTCAATTAAGTCATATCTTAATTATAAGTTCTAGTTATACCTATATAATTAGGGTTTATCAAAAGGCCTACAGTTTGTTCACCAGCCTCTAACAAAAATTAGTTTGAGTAGAAACTAGAGGTGTACGTATTCTGATTTTAGCTTGCCTGCCCCTTTGAAATTCTGCAACCAGTCACAGCTTTTAACTTGCTTGACTTGAAAGCAAGCCAGATTACAACGATGATAAGAAATACTGTCGCTATGAGTCATAAGCTCTTCATAACTTGGTGGGTTGCTCAGGACCTAAGGAAACTGCAAGGCCTGGCGGAAAGAATATGAAACTGGGTATAGCAGTGCACTGGTAAGTCATGCAGTTACGTAGTTGAGGAACTTCAGATGTATTTAGAGAATTTTACCCTGAAGGAAGCCGAGGAGAAACTAAAATGTGGACAGTTTTAATTAATTATCAATGAACAAAAGTACTAGTCCGGCATGGGAAAAATTTTCAAACATTTTCTAGAAAACATCATAAAATCATTAATAACAATAACAAAAATCCCTTTAGGCAAGCCTACAAGCTGAGGTAGATTTCGAAGTGCTTTTGTTTTAATTTACTGTCGCTGCGTAGCACTCTTCTTCTTTAGCCTTAGCATGACAAACCCGCAATAATAACTGCAAAAAAGAGGAAAGAGAACTTTTTAAAACATTCAAATCTCGCCTTATATGAGAACTATCAAGAAACTAGTTATTGATTTGTAGAGTACTCATCAAGAGCTTTTCAACGATACCCCACAAGACGTAGTTTCGAAAATTTCGAATTTCCATCCCCATACCCCCACCCCCACTCGTACTCCCAAAACCCCCGAATCGTTGGTGTCACTGTGAACTCCATAAGGAGTACTCTAATTTATTCAATCAAAGTTTCCCTCTATACTTCATAGGGGCCGAGATATAAATGTTTTAAAATTTCAACCCCCTCGCCCGACCACCCCCTTAGGCCAATTTTGCTCATTAACGAACTTGTCTGAACTATTGGGCCTAGAAATAACATAATAAAATTTGATTCAAATATCTTGAAAATTACGGCCGCTAGCGTGTAAAGATATATATGCATATATATAAATATATATATATATATACATATACATATAAAGTAAAGTAAAGTAAAGTAAAGTGTTCCCTATTACAGGCCATGGAGGCCCAGAGGGTTCCAGGAGGTTGAGGCTCCCAGATTTTTAGACATCGGCGCATGAAGGTGGTAAGGTTGTCAGCCTTACGCACCGGCCGCCTTTACCCCCAGGATTGCTCCTGGTACTCATTTCTGTTGGGGGCTGAGTCGACCCCAGGGCCATAGTGCCACCAGAAGGATTAGGCCATTTGAAAAACTCCAACGACCTCATCGGGGATCGAACCCGCGACCTTCCGATTTGTAGAGCAGCGCCTCAACCACTACGCTACGGCACATATACATATACTGTATATAAATATAAATATCACAATTTTTTTAACAGGCGGTGGTTTCGTACTTAGGGAGGCATGAAACGTAACGATATGAACGAATTTTTTGAAAGTCATTAGGTAGATTTTTCTTTGAAATCTACCTAATAATAAAAATAATAATTGTGTTAAGACGCTAAAACGATTTTTAATACTTTATCCACCTTTTATTTATCTGCATGGTGAATTTCTTTTACCAGCATGTAGAAAAGCAAGAAAGTATTACCTACACTCAGCAACTACAGTTGTTTATCTGATAGGAATGTCGCAAGCTTATTCTGACTTGCCTAGGCGGGGTTTGACCTGACCCATCGGGCTTAAAGAAACCTGCCTGCTTCCTAGCTATGACGCTGGCAACTTGCTTGCCTGGCGTTCAAGCGGGTTTGGGCAAGCTAAAATCGAGATTTGTACACCTCTGGTAGAAACTTGTGGTAAAGCTAGAAATCTTACATCTTTCATGTGCCGATTGTCTAAAAATACCTCAAACCTCCGGGAACCCTAAAGACGTTCACAATCAATAGAGAATACCGTGCTTTACTCTTTGCAGTTCGTTCACTCCTCAGTAAAGAAAGAAAAAAATCACTTAGTCTTTGATGTCTTTAGGAGAATGAAAGATAAGAATGACATTTGTTTTTTTTTTATTTTATTTATTTATTTATTTATTTTATTTCCGTTGAGTATAAACAAATTGGAACTCTTTGAGTTCGCTCTAAATTTCTGCATTTACAGGAGACATGAAGCTGTGTGGTAGGAATTAACTATGTTAAATTAACTTTGATTAGAGCAACTGACTAATGAGTATATTATGCATGTAACATACGCTTGAATCTAGTGAAATGAGCAGACGTAAGACACGGCATTGGTATGCCAAGATATGATAGTGTTCCATGGTAATCCTACATTATAAATGTTTGGTAGTGTGTCGAGTTTCGAAGCCAAACCCCACCTGCTGTTGCTTCTGCTGTGATGCGATTGTGTAATTCCATTTAGCCGACCACTTTGCTTCCCAAATCGCATTACCAGACGGTCTATTCACAAACCATTAGAGACTGGTACGTTGAAGATCAGACCGTCCTACCATGAGGACAGGGGTGGATAATGACCCGAATCTCATCAAAGATTTAAAATGTCCAGAGCATAGGAAATACAGAACGAGAGTGACATTGTTTTGTAGATTACCTTCGCGATCACGATGCCGATATTGGTGATTCAATAATAATAATAGTAGTAATAATATTAACAATAATAAAAATATGATCCATGGTCTGCTTTCTTTTTGGTTTCACACCGCTAACAATCCAGGCATCACGCCATAGTGATTTAGAATCAAAGGAAAAAACATATCATACAACCACATTTGTGATGGAAGATATTACATGGTTCATATTTCACCCGTCCGTCACTCGTGATTCTCATTGGCCCATCTCAGTGGATGGTGACAACATTTATGTTTTTCGGTATGTGTGAGTTCGCATCTCATTGTGTGAGGTGCGAGTAACATAGAATGACATCAAAAAACTCATGTTGCATTGCAGAGGGCTTCTTCAGACAAAGTACAGGAATTTGTCTGTCTATGTTAAACTCAGCTTTATTAGAGAAAAAAGTGTCTGGAGTGAAGTACACACCAAACCATTACCTTTAATGGTCGTCCTCTATGAAAAACATTTACGTCACACACAGTAAAGTGAGGCACCCTAAATTAGTGATTTTGTGACAGGGTTTCCATCGTTATTGTACTTTAACACTTAAGATGTAGATGAGTAGGCCTATTCATGAAACCACAGAATAACGTTGGATGTAATAATAGAAGAGAAATAATTTTTCTGGGGTCGTGAATCGAACTCGACTAGCTCAGTTAGGAAAGCTGAAAGTCAAGGGTTCGAATTCTGGTGTAGGAGGAATTTTTTTCCTAAACATATTCTCTGGAATATATATATATATTTTTTTATTTTGGGCCGAAAAAAATGAGAATCCAAGTCTTGGGTTGAATTCCCTGGGTAGACTAGTAAATACTGGTCTTGTGGTGACTCACTTCGTTCGTAAATATTCCTGGTACGCCCTTTGCTCCATAAGGCCAAAAAAGTTGTTAAAATGGGAAGTGCATATCCAGCAAATTATGTCCTTATAAAAAAAATCAGAGATAGCTAAGAACTGGGTACGCAGAATGGAATACTAAGCGCAGAGAGTTCACTCATAGGTGCGAATCCATAGTAGGCAAGCGCAAGTTAATTAAAGATTACAAAGAAAGTTTGGAGGTCAATTTAAAAACACTCTATATGTTTTATTTTTAGTTTTATTTTGTTTCTTAAACCTTAATATTACCGTAGCGTACTTGGCATATGATAATGGAGCTGAAAGTTTGTTTAACTCTTGAATAAAGTAACATATTAAAGATCTGTTTATAATTTTACTACATTATATTTTCAATAAAACTCACCCGAATGATCCGGGACAGTTCAGAATCGGAAATAAATACATTAAACAACAATATAAATTATTTTAAATAAAATACAATAACATACATTCATTTACGGTAATAATAGGTCATTTTAAAAATAAGAAAAGAAAATATGAAAAGTAAACATTAAATTTAATTATTTTCTTAAATTTGTAATTATTTAGGTTCATTAATTCAAGGTTAATTTCAATAATAGAATTGAATAATTTGAGACTAAAACTGGAACTGTGTTTTAGTTCTGTAGATATGAAACTTTTGGTTCAATTAAAGGATTTGTTTTGGTTTCGTGTTGTATGGTATATGGATGTGATCTGAATTTTGAATTTCTAATAATGAAGCACAATAAAATATATTTATAAATTTGACACCCTATATACATCAAATTTAGAAAATATTAATATACACGGATAATCAAGCGGTTTAGATAGACAAATCTGAATAATACGTTAATAATACGCGTACGTTTAACAAAATGTAGCGTTTTGTTTACCATATCATCGAAATTTATTTAACGTTAAAAATTATTTTAAATAAAGAATTGCCATTAGTATTGTCTTCAAAACCATTGTCCAATTCAAACTGCATCTCTATGAAAATCCACATGCTTAGCACGTCATCCTATATTCAATTGATGTTTTCAGATAGTAACGAAGTTAGTCATAAAGTGGAGGCAGAGAACATGTGGAGGATAGAGAGGGAGAGGAAGGGTGGGAGAGAATGTCTGTCCATATGAAATATGAAAAATTGCTTTGTTGTAAATGAATCGAGAACTCGAAGGTTTTATATTTTCATCCCGCCTTTGGACAATGTTTCGCATGCATTCCTTATTCGTTATTCATGTGCTGTATGCCTATATACGATATAGAAATGACGGTAGAACGAAATGAACAAATGTGGAATGTTTATTATAGATAGTATCACCTTTAAATTCTGTTAAGAAAGTGTTGGAAAACTGGCAGATATTTAAAATGTTGGAACAATGTGTGAAGTTTGCTTGGAAAATTTCATTCTACTCCATGTAATACACCTTATTTTTCACCTTTTGCAATCTTGTTATATGATTTTGGTATAATCACAGAGCTCGCTCCCCCTCCCCCTATTGAAGGAAATTGCAGCACCCCTGAGTTAGCCTCAGGCGCCTCTTGTAAGAGTATTCAGCTCTACGAGAAAGCTTTCTGAAATGAGATTGTACAGGTTTATGCTCAGCACTTCCATCCAATTACTACAGCCAGTACAGATCAGAACATGCGCGCTCCTCGCTATTCGATTACGTGTGGACGGTTTAAAAAGCAAATAGCAATCCTTTCATGCTCCCAAACCAGATTTTCAAATTTTCTCTTCTCCTCCCTTATCAGACACCATATAATCTCCTTCACACGTGTTATCGAGAAACCCTGTTTTTCGTAGTTTCCTTATTAAGTTGGACCATGCTTTAAATTTACGTTTTTATTGAAAACAATACAAAATACAAATTTCTATTGTATAATTTTTATAATACCCTCCACCCAATCCCTCGATATGCTGAATTTATAAAACTTACTTGCTAATTGATCAACTTAATTTAGCCTCGCAAATATCTAAAAATTACAATTCATTTTGAATATAGTAAAAACATACATTGAACAAATGTGACAAGATTATAAAATGTAAAAACTTTAAAATGTAAAGTTACAATATAATGTTATAATGGGCACATACAAAAAAAAATATATATATATAATAGGCTATATATATATATATATATATAAAAATTAGGCCTAAGGATGTGAAGATGGCAGAAATTCCAATGTGGCTAAGAAGTCTGTTGTTGTTAGGCTCACAGAAGCTCTGATAACACTACTGTAATGAACTTATTGAAGGCTGATTCCTCAGTGTTGGTCTTCAAAAAGTAATTTCTCATACTAACAAGTAAGATTAACTTTGTATTGTTTCATACACGACTTGCGGCAAATATAATTGCTGGTCATTTACTGTACTTGTAACCTTATTAGGAAATACATTATCTAATCTTTATTAAGATTACCGGTATAACAGAATACAATCACATTATGAACTCTCAAATCAGCCGTTCCTATCATCCAGTTCTAGGAAAGTTAATGACAAATCTTGCAGATCACATATTCCAGTTAATTGATTATAGCCCAGGGGCTGTTGGACTTTCATCATAATTACAGGATTAATCAAAATATTTCACCATTTTCATCAATAATTTTTTATTTTGCATTGTATGTTATTGTTCGTAAGAATTGATTAATATACTTCACACAATTTAACACAAATTGCATACAAAAAAGTGTTTATTGAACGATAGTTTTATTTCCTTTAATTAAGTATTTTTTACTCCTACTAATTATCTGGAAATTCATTTTAGCATTATAATGCCATCTTCACCCCTTACTAACATAATTATGGTATCACACCGGGAACATCCTGTCATGCTCTCCATGTCAATTTCTTATCTGTTTCTTATGATCCATTTTACAAAGTAAAATCTTACTGTACTTTTTTATAATTCAAAACAATGATTGAAACTCAATAATCATACTATACTCTTACTACACTTTGAATATTAAAATTTGGTAACCACGAGCGAATAAATCAGATTATAAAACTCAGTTAAATTATTTTTAGACACAGAATTCACTATTCAACTGATGGAATGGCACTGTTTAAGTAAAAATATACAATAGTAAAAAAGTACAATGGTGAAAATACTGTACTTTGTCTCCTTTGTTTCATGTGTCGCTTTCATATTTCTTGTGGCCATAGCATTCGTTATTTTTTCATACATAGCATAATAATTTATCTTATTTGCATCTCATACAAAATGTGGATGTGTAGGGGAAAAAAAAGGAGAGTGAACGTGTATGCTGAATAGAATTGACGAATAAATCTGGGAATTCGCAGCTTTGCACATATGTTCTGTAATAAATGCAACATCGTGTGCTTGGTTGCTGGGAAACGAATTCTTCGTGTAGCGAACTGGCATGGATAAAAATCCGTTAATAAACTTTTTCCCTCTCTATCTCTCTTCTGAATTTACTGTACGAAACGGAATCTGATGCACAGCTATTATTACGAACGATAAAGAGGAGGTAGAATTATCGGGTAGCTTCCTCTATTTATATGATCGCCGTAGCATGAAATTGTTCGTTTCTTGGATGACTGATGACTCTATTACTGCTAACAAGTGGTAGCCAGCCACCCACTTTGCAGCGCAACACCTACAACACTTGATGTCTTGGAGAAATCAGTGTTTTGTAGGTGTTTGCATTTACACTTAGTTCATCGTTGGAATTTTTACAGCTTTTTACGTTTATAGCTTCTTGTGTATCATGCACGCAAAATAAGGCTTTAGAGGACGAAATAAGTATTTCTGGAGTACAGTAAAGCTTTTGCGTACTAATAAGTAATTTAAAATGTGTAAATATAAAAGGCATAGTCAGTCATTTGTTGACATATTCTCTCATCTGTATGAATCCTCCGCTACTAACCATAACAATACAAGATGGCGGGAAAGATAACGTTTCATATTCGAGCGACAATGCATACGAACTATTAATTAATTAAGGAACCGCGCACAATGTGCATTATCTTAACCTAAGACTTAACCTACTGACAAACACCCGGGAAAGGGATTTTCCACTACTCAAAAATCCCCGACCCGGCCGGGAATCGAACCCGGGCCCCCGGAGTGGAAGGCAGGCGCGCTACCGACTCACCCACGGCGACGGACTGTATTATGAAGAGCTTGAGATAATATGATGGCTATTTAGCTCTTGAATCAGTGACCAATTCAATGGAAGAATTTGTGGAATTTCAGCCAATCGCAAATTTCTATTGTCATAAATTATCGATTTATTTTTATCACTTCAATTTATCACACCTACGTTCACTTGTTTTTTTAATAAATTCACAAACACTGAACACAGAAACATCTTCATACCTTAGCATCTTTAATTTACACAGTTTACACAATTAATAACATTGAAAACAGCGTCTGGGTGTATAATGTAAGCTGCATATGAGCAGAAAGAGATACGAAACTAATATATAACTTAACTATTTACAGTGAAGCATTTTAAATTTCCTATAATAATGTAATATTAATGACACTATATTTATAGCCTTGATGGTCATCTAAAAAATACAAAGCTGAAAGCTGACGTGATGAAAAGTCGCACCAAGCGCGGCTATCGACGATGGCGCGACGATCGGTATATTATTGTGTATCGATTGTTTTAGCATAGGTCATCTCGTTTCAATAACCCAAATAGTGTAATTTTATTTATTTTTGTAGTACTTTTTTATTATTCATTATATGTTTAATTCTCTGAGTATTCGCTGTATAATCACAATGTATATAACTCGAGGTTCGCTCGTGAATTGATCGATAATATTTATCGATAACGAAGACTTGAAACTATGTTGGCTTATATTTGTGTTATAATTATGAACTGTAATGAGAAAAGAAAAAACTGGTAAAGTTTATGGTTAACATAACGGAACGATATTGGCTTAGGCCTATATTTGTAGTTTTATGATAAATCATTTTGTTAGAATCTTGTTAAAGATGGTGTAGCTGGTCACTGTCGTATGGATTTTACTTAATACGCCGCTAAAGGTTTCAATTACGACTTTAGCAACTCTTTCACGGTCGGATCATCTTTAAGAAAAAATATGTCATAGCATATTCTACTCATTCATATTCATATTCATATACATATTCAGCTATTCATATAGCTACTCTCTATATCCTTCTATAGAAGGGAGCTTAAACCGTGGATCCCTAGTTTGAAATTTCAGGTTCATTAAGGAAGTTCAAGGCTAAAATGAAGCCGCGATGAGAGATACCTGACATCATTATTAATAACCTCTGTAGATACTTTGTTTTGCATACACCCCATACTCTCTACCAATGAAAACATAGGCCTAATCCTTACAGAATAAGATTTGAAAATGTACTACATTGTTCTCACAGGGATACAATTTTATGAGATGTTTTCAATACAAAAGATGTATTGCTTACAATACAGTGTAAGGTTACTGCAAAATATAATTATATAAATTTTTCACGTTTACTTCAGTATCACCTTAATTCGTTACCAGGTATTCACGTAGGGACACTTCACACAATCCTTGGTTGATACAAAATAACTATAATTAGAGTCATGCAGGTACATATCGGCCGCGGTAAGTGTAGATTGTAGAGGGAGCGTGCTCGCCTCTAAAATCTGACCGTTCTAAGAAAGAAACTTGAAGTAAACAAAAGCCAGTGTGCTTGTCTCACTCTAGCACATTACTCGTATGACCTAAGAGTGAGATAGACCTACTGGTTTTTGTTTTCTTCAGGTTTCCTTCTCGTTTGGGGTTTAAATCCGTAGGTCGTAGGATCAAACCCGACCAAGATCGATTGATTTTTCAGGACGTAGGCCTACAGAGTCCTCCGGGAGGGACTTTAAGCTGGTGGGGGAGGTGTCGTAAATTTACGGCACGTAAAAAAAAAAAAAAAAACAAAAAAAAAAAAAAAAAAAAAAAAAAAAAACCAGCAAAGCTAAATTAAAGCCTTTGGACAAAATTTCCCGGCCTTTTCACGTCCTTTGTTTCCTGAGGTGGTTTGTGAGGCAGTGAGCTTACCACTTGTCCCTCTGTCCTCTTATGGAAAAAAAGCGTAACAAAATTAGTCTTCGTACTGAAACCTCCAATTGGAGCCCTATGCCCCACCGTACTGGTTATAGGAAATCGGATGGATATGCAGGTAGATGCATGCCTTTCCTTAATACTGTATATTGATGCTTCTTTTCAGATGTAGGCCTATAGTTTGTAAGAGAATTCCAGTCTTGAATTGTTTTTCTTTTCTTTTCCAAATTAATATAGTACATTATTTGAGCTTCCTGACTTACATGGATCCGCTTGTAATATGGATCGTCTTTATTTCAATAATTATTTTTATACCTGTATAATGAAGAGGAAAGTTTTTCCTTACCCAGAAGTCCTTGCAACTTTATTTTTTGTCCCTTGCAACTTTCTTTTTGTCGTATGTGCTTGTCGTTCTTTAGTAGTTTATTTAGTGTTCACGTATTTTCCCTAACATGTAGAGCTATAGCCGTGGTTGAGTTATTAAATAGGCCTATATAAAAGCACCTAGTGGTAATTGTAATTTAGATGCATCAGTAAACTTACTAAAACTGATAAAGAAATGCGTTAGGATATTTGTTAGGAGACATCTTTAGTATATGCCTGTACTTATGTCTGAAGACATGGGTTCTGTTCCTAAGTCTTCTTCTATACACTATAACAAAAATAAAAGTTATTTAATCGGAAAATAAACTAGACCTAATTGAAATAATTACAGTTATTTGTGGTCTGTAAGAATGGTAGCAGCCTTTTTAATGCCGGAATTTAACTCAATTAATGGAAATGTCAATTGACCTAAGGGAGAGAGTTATGAAATGTTACGCTCTAATAACCGTGAACAGTTTACTTACAGTACGTGTTTTGTTCGCTATTAGTTTATAATTTGATTTATTTTCATTTCAGGTGAGTTTTCAGTGAAGTTGGCAGCTGTAATATTCAGAACGTGAGTATTACAATGATATAGTTACAGAGGAGAGTGATCATTTCGATGTCACTTCTATCTTCCTCAGCATAAAAATGTTTGGCAATTTAATTGCATTTCCTTTGTTATATTACCGGGTTATTATGTTTTATGTGAACTAGAATAAGAGAAAAGTGTGTAGGCTACTTAGTTGAGAGATGAGCTAAATTCGAAAGATAACTTATGAGATAAACGGCATTGAATAAGTTAGAGTAAGTTGTTTTGAGACCTGATAACCAAGTATTCCGTGCAAGATTATGTGTGAGAACAAGATTTCACCAATTCCGAAGATCCAAATACCAATGAACGGATTGTAGCTATAATTTACAAGTGGAAATCTCAGCAATGTCTGTAGAATTGATGTAAACGGTATCTCTTTCAGTATTTCGCTGATAAATCTCTCTTTCAAAATCTGTATTTTTAAAATTATTTCTGTTGTGCTATGTTATTATCTAACATAAAAATATTAATCTATGTAATATGTAGGCCTAAATGTGGGTGAGCTTTCTGGAGGTAAATAAGACACCCGATATTTTAGCCGTTCTACAATGGTGGCGGCAATATAATCAGATTTCCGCTCCTTCTGCTTCCTCCCCAACTGGTAGGTTAATCCAGAAAACTTCAGTATACATTTTGACAAAGACTGATGGCTAAGTTGGCCCTAGCCTTTTGTGGACATAACAGGAGGAGAAAATATTCAAATAATAGTAATAATAATTACACAAATAATACAAAAAACAATAATTACACCAATAATAATAATAAGAATTCCGAGTTACATTGGACCTTGCTTTTTGCTATCATTTAATGAAGTCTTCAGTCGAAAACGTGCAAATGATGGCATATATATTCTTTACAGCATTTTTTAGGTTAATAAATAGCATAAAAATAACTCAAAGTATTTTACAAAGACTCTTTGCTTACTGTAGGCCTACCTTATAGCTCTCAAAGCTCTATTAGCACATGTAATTAAAATACGGTTATGATTGTATATTCATTGTAATCAAAAGAATAGGCCAATCTCCATCATTACATCATCGTTAATAATAATAATAATAATAATAATAATAATAATAATAATAATAATCGTAACGCAATAAAGTAAATGATAAATAGAAAATCTTGCCAGTAAGAGTGAAAATATTTCCATTAATATTAAACTCGCCGGCATTGATTTATCTTCTTTATCGACGGTATATTCGCGCTATCTAGAATAGTCTATCTCACAATGAGCAAAAATCATTCATCGCTAGCGATAAACAGACCGTATAGACCGATGCTGCTGCACAGTGGAGGTAGGGAAACAAGATATGGGATGATATATTCAAAATATCTCTGTCTCTCTAAATAAAGTTCAAATTAGGTTATTCAAAATTATGCAAATTTTAAAATGTGTTTTAGTAACTTTGTGCCAAGGTAAACTTGAATATAGTGGAATGAAGAAATTAAATTCCTACCATGATGCCGGCTAGTGGGTTACAACTGTGGTACAGACTGCTAGGCATTATAGAACTTATTTACTTCATTTAATTGAAACGTTAATTACCAGTAGGTGCCCGCGGATTCACCCACGATAATTAATTGAAAAATTAAAAACTAAGAGTATAATAATTATTAAAGCATTATATTTATTAACACTTGCACGCGAATCATTCATAAACTAAGCCATTAGTAATGAATGAAACAGCTAAAATTCCGGCTTCAAAGTACATTCCACGATTAGAAAGCGCCCCCTGGGAAAACGATCTCAGATTCGATTATGCAGTTCCAAAGGAACATGTGAACACATAATACGTATTGTTTCTCAACTGTTTGTTGACAGATGAATATGATGTGAATTTCATTTGATAAATTCAGTGTAATTTTCAGAAATTATATAATTTTTCAAGGGAAGGAATGGTTTGTTTGGATTTTTATTGTCCGCGATACTTCCTTGGTTAAACTATCAATATTTTACTGCTGGTGCCCGCGGTTTCGCCCACCATTATTAATTGACTCCAGGATTTTTAAGAAATTTGCACTGGCAGCTTATTAAAAATGTTTGTGGTTCAGAGCTATGAAAATTGTAAGTAGAAATAAAATTAGAATATTTGTTCATTGTGTTCTTTTCACTTAGGCCTTATATAATAAAGAAACAGCTTTCCTAATTTTGTACTTTTCGTGAAAGTTTAGACTGAGAGAGACGAACATCGCCGAGTATGCCCGATGTTTCACGAAGCGGGAGAGCGAGTGAGCACGCTATTTAGGGCCGTTGAATTGTATAAGAGTAGATAACAGGGTTGTACGTTTTTGTAATATTGACTATTTTGCAGAACAAATTAAGGAGAACAATAATCTGTTAGGGCTAATTAAGTATTTTTCTTAAATACAGTTACATTTTTTTTATTAATTCTGAGATAAAGATAAATCGAAGGTATATATACTTGTACGTGCAAAATACCAACATTACAGATATACAAGTAATATACAAGCATTTAAAAAATATAATTATAATAGGTTACTTTCTAACTTCAATACTATGTTATGTTATGTGAACCTACAACACACAAGGTCCATATCATTATATAGGCCTAATACAACCCACTCATCGTATAAATTCCATTTTGTGTTCACTTATTAACAAAAGGAGATAATAAATCCACAGTTTAATTAATAGGATTGCATAATTAAAGGATGAATAATTTTCACGTTTTTATCTATTTAAGAGGAAGGATGATAAACCGTTTTGCCGAAATGCATATCTTTGTGCAAAATTAACAAGGCAAACTAAAATTGGCTATATTACAACAAATTTTAAACATTTCTGACATAAAAGTAACTTAGCTTGTAGACCTTTGTTGTGAATTGGTTTCAAAATTTATTTTATCTTTATTATGAAACCAAACTAAGAATATAAAAGTAAACAATTCTGCATCACTGTCTATGTTATTTTAATCGTGTAAAAAACTAGATACATAAGTTATCTAGTAGAGGATATAGTATAAGGTGGTCAGTTTCTTAAAGAATGGTTTTCGCTACCTTAACAATTATCTGTGGCTTAACATGCTGATTTCTTAAAAATGAGTTTATGAATAATGAATATAGTTATACTACATGCCTCACTGTCATCGGCAGAGCGAATGGTAACTGTCCCCAGTTGAGGGGTTACCTGCCCGACAAGACGAATATTGCTTATTCGACCCCAATGCATTTTTATTCCCGTTATGTAATAAAAACCGTATTTTCTTTTTGGGCTTTAAGTGTATCCATTATATTGCACCAAAAACTGTTATTGATTGATAATTAAAAGATTATAAATGAAAACAACCACAAACACAATTAGTAATTCGGACAATTCAACCCATTTAAATTAGCAGATCGTGGCGTAGGAGTTAGGCGCGACTTTCGCGTACCGTGCGATATCCTATTTTCGCTTTCTTCACAACATTATAAATGTATATAATCTATAAAACATGTATCACCATATCTATGCGAGACACTGGGTAGTCTAAATATGAAACATTGCCTTGGGAATTAACGAATAAATAACTAAAATCACCGGAAAGCAATTTTAAAAAGTCTTATGAGCGAAATATATATAAAACTGAGTTCGTTACCACAGCTGTAAAACACACAGTTAACCTTTCAGAAACTCATGGCAGATAAGTTTACTAGAGCTTATATCTATCGTGATGATTTGTGCGGTACGCCTATGTGGGATGCAAGTATGATTCATTGTGAAGATCTGTTGTCATGGTAACAATTTTAAACAACACTTTAATCCATCCTGTAACATAATTCATCTCTGTCTATTTATACTGATCCTAGAACCCGTGATCAAATTTTTGAAAGATTGTAATGATGAAGACTCTACATAAATTAATTCTAGACATTTTATATTCTGAAGCGAATTATTATTTAAAAGAAGATATTGAAAGGCCAGGGTCAAATTAATTTAAAAAATAACCTTTTAAACTTGTAATGAAATCGATATTATCGAAAAGCAATATCGATATCACGATATTATGGCACTGAATTATCGATGTAAAAATATCGGCTTTGATGATGTTGTATTCGGCACGGAGACCGGTCCTGCCCTGGGACCGAGACGTGGTGGGGGGTTATCCACGGCCCGATCGACGGACAGTAGGCCGGATGATACCGCATAGGGTGACCAGGTCCTTTCGCGGGATGGGAATGAGGACACAACACCCATTCCTGACCTAGGAGGGAAACTTTACATCTCTGTAAAATATCCGACCCGGCCGGGAATCGAACCCGGGCCGCCCAGGTGGCTGATAGTCAAGTTACCAACTCACCCACGGATATCGGATATAGTAAACAAAATATCGATATTCGAACAATATCAATAGACAATCTATATCCCGTCCATAGCTCAAATGGGATAAAATTTTGTTAAGTTACACTTTAGGGTATGCAGGATTTTTTACTATAATTTATTTTTTTAATCAAAGTGCCCAAGCCAATTAAGTTAGTCATCCCTTCTGCGCATTGTAATTAAAAGTGCATCTATTTTCGGGTACAGCTGAGAAGCCCATGTAAAGTCAGTAAGGAGTTTTGAAACATAAGTAATATAATTATGAATGTAATTATATATTGTTCTTCACATATTGATAAAGCTGTTTGCTTCAGCTACTAGGTAAAGAAACTATAAAAATAAAATAGCTGACATTTTCTAAATTAATCTCAGATATAGCTGTTCGTGAGAATGGCGGTACAAAGATAAACATTTCCTGTTGTGGCAGTAAATATAAGAAATTGGAGGGTGACAACTCCTTGCGTTTACACCAGGATGTTGCGTAGCTCTGAGCAGGAAATATGAAATTGAATTTTGTGTACAGAAAACCTCAAATAAAAGGAAAGAGGTGGCATATAACTCTATGAACGATATGACACATCATTCTCAAAGCATCCGGATGTGTGTCATTCCGCAGATTAAGCAAGTCAAACCCCCGGATATAAGTGAAAACGAAGGAAAACGGAATCTGTGTTATCTCGCAAATGACGTTTCATTGATAAGCGTGCTGATAGGGTTTTCTGAAAGAATTAGAGGCACGGCACCGCATCTCAGAAAATGACGACATAACAAATACTGTCGTTAAGAAACACGAAAGAACTTTTTTTTTTACTTTCTTTTTTCTTACTTCAGATAACGGGGATGATGAAGTAGGAGGTGTTTGATGTCTGTTAACCTCTTATTTTAACTTCAATTAATTAATACAAAATTTAAAATAAGTTAGGCCTATATACTTAATATTTTTATTGACATGCTTTCTTGCATCAGAAGCCCGCATAATTTTTGCAAGTCTTGGAACAATTTATTATTATTACTATTATTATTATTTATTACAAATTACAAATTAGAAAATACAAATAAATACAAAATTATTACAAATACAAATATAAATAATATAAACACAATTATTACAATTACAAAAGAGCATTATTTACCCCGCATGAGCATAGCTCGTGTTCGGGGTCAGTCCAGAAATTAGGCATGCCCTAATAACAAAATTGAATCTCATTTCATTTAAACTGATTTCAATCATTTCAATATTTTGTCTGTTGCAAAGTTGCTTGCAAGACTCGCCCAAAAAACAACCGACTTCTTTTTAACATTGTTCAAAGTGTATGTTGTGATGCTGTTATTCGCTGTACAACGTTGTAAGGAAAGACATTATTTGTGAAAATGTTTTATTTTTACACAGGAAAATGCTTTAAAGTCCCATATATCTACATTATTTAATTTCTTCTCCAGTTCTTCGAAAATGGCTAAGACTTTCATTTGGACTTAAGTATTTACTAGGGCCATGTATTCCTACAAATTTTCCTGAGACATCAAGAATGGACCAACGCGAAAGTCTTATTTATTACTATTCATATTACTTCATAAATTCAGAACTATTGTGCGTAAAATATACAACTATTATATTACTCTCAATACTGTTCTTTCAACTATTATTTCTATTAAATTGTTATTAATTAGGGATGGGTCGATACCAGGTTTTCTCGATACTCGATACCGATACATGATTTTTTCCTCGATACTCGATACCTTCAACATTTCCAGTTTCAATAAATAGGTACCGGTACATTAAAAGTTAAAATTTGAGAGAACTGTGTAATACCAACTAAATTAATTAAGTCTGCGTATTTAATAAGACAAAATTTAATATCAACAGTAGCCTATAATTATTTTTAAACTTTACATTAAAACTAAAATTAGTTTTTTAAACAGTCCACTTACAAGTTTTTGTTAAAAAATACTAGCATTCTCACTTAATTGCAGAATTGCGGAATTACAAAAGTATCGAAAAAGTATCGAGCGAGTTTTCTGAAGTATCGTTCGATGCCGATACCATGCAAGTATCGAGAGTATCGAGGTATCGAAAGTATCGAGGACCCATCCCTATTATTAATACTTTGTTTACTATTATTAATCAGTTATTGCTCCTAGCGTTAACTTAATAAAACATAGAGTAATAATATAATACGCAGGTCACGTAATTTATATTAATGGCAAATGTACTGCCTCCCTCACTTTCTACATATTTAAGATATCCGTCTTATTTGAATTGAAGTAACCAATAAATATTTTTATTTAACTTATTATAATATTTTATTAGGTTGAATTGCTCTGAATCGATGTTTAAAGAACCAAAATACAGGTTTATGATAATGTAATAGATTCTAAAATATAGGCCTAAATGATGATGCAATAAAAGAAACATGGAATTAAAGCTTTTTCTGTTTGATAGATGAGTAATTGAGTTACTCACCATCATTATGCACCAACTTAAGAACCACGGTTATTCTGCAACACCGTTTAATCAATTGACCACTATACTATATTGCTTCCTTGTTCGAAGAAAACCCTCGTCTAAGTTGTGAAATCAATCAGTGCAACACTGTTCTATTAGTAAGTAAGTTTGGTAGGACTTTTTGTCTATTTTCTTTTCAAAATAATAAAGCAGAAAAATCTTTAAGATAAGTAGGTCACTCCGGAGGCTTGTCGTAGTAAACTAAAGTTAACCACTATTTTGCCGCGCTTTGTGCATCCGGCTCAAGCTGTGCGAAGTCAGAACAGCGTGAACGGCCATCACCTGTGTGAACAGGTTGTATTCGGAGGAACTTGGGAAGTCACCGTGGGAGAAGGAAGACTTCATTAAGGAGGGCTCTAAGCAGGAAACATACAGCAAGATGGTTCAGTAGATACACTGCACAAATTACGTCATGTTCCTTCTTTGTGTTTAACATGCCTTTGCTCATCATTAATCGGCCCTAGTAACTGTAAAAATTCTCATCAAAACTTTGTTCTTTAAACTGTTACAAAATAAGAGTTTAGAAGCAGCAAGTATTTGTTTAAAAGTTTTTAAAGGAAGAAGATTTGTTAACATAAGATAAAAGCTTCTCCTTTCAAACATGGATGGTTTGATGAAATTGGTAGACGATTAATAGATTAGGCTGAACACAGCCTTTACCGTGTGTTTACGTTACATATTACCATCGCCGTGTTTCAACTTCAGAACCATACCTTTTAATTTCTTCATCTTACTGATGTATGATATTTTCTATTAGTTCTACGCTTAAAATTCAATCATAGTTTTAAAATAACGTGAACGTCTAATAAAATCAACAACAGCTTGTCATTTTTTTTGTCAAATAAAATTGATTCTCTCTACTTTAAATTCGGTGCAGTGTTTTATTAAAATAATACTACTCCTACCAACAAGACCGACCGACGGGCCCGACTTCTAGACTTCGTACATTTTCGTTGGTGGCGTGACCTAGTGGTGGCATTCGCGAACCGGCCAGCAGCATATAGGCCTACAAGTAACAATTGTTATGTTGTATCTCCTTCTCATGAGTTTAGTTTTTTGTAATATTTGCAGTTTCCTGGGCCAATATTACTCAACGCCTTCTTCTGCCCTCTCTTCTAGCAATAGATAATAATGAGACTGAGAAACACGTGGCCACTGGCCGGCTTGTGGGATGGAGGGATAGCTAAGCGGGGAAAAGAGGGTGTTGAGCTATCCTCCCTTCTGCTTGTGCTTCTGCGCATCTTGTTTCTTAACTTGTCTCGCTATAATAAAGCCAGTTACTCTTCAAGAAAACCAATTGAAAATAATTAATTCGATTCGTCCTCTAATCCATCCGTCTTGAACCATATTACGTACAGAACTTGAGTTCATTGTGCTGTTGAAGAAAAGCGTCGTTCCCTGGTATCTGATCTGTTTTATATCTATTATCACTTGCAACATATAATTCCCTCTTTCAAAGTAATTTTATTTATAATCGATCCACTTCTCATACGCAGTGGCGGACGCAGAGGGGGGGATTGGGGGGATAGATCCCCCCCCCCCCGAAATTTGAAAAAAGGCTTTATATGCAGTCTAAGTGGCCCGTTTTATAAACTAGTAAGTTAATTAATTTTTTTTAGTATTCCTTCTGTACCTATTCAAATCCCCCCCCCCCCCGAAAAAAAATTCTACGTCCGCCACTGCTCATACGTGACACATTTAAAACAAGTTCATGAAAACTATCCTGTGTGTTTCAAGATAAATATCACCTTGCGTGAATTGTATTAAGACCGCCTACATGGTCTAGTGGTTAGCGTTGCTAACCACGCATCCACAGGCCTGGGTTCTATGCGCCGTACCTCCACGGATTTTTCTGAAGTCGGGAGATCTGGAACTGGGTGCACTCAGCCTCATGACACAATCTGCCTATGGTAGATGACGCAGCGGTTGAATGGCAGGCCTAGTCCCTCAGAAGAATGTAGCACCATGGAGTTTAGTTTTTTGTTGTATTAAGGATACTTGGGAGAAAATAAGTTAAAGTAAAATAAAGTGCCCCAGGGTTCCTAGAGATTGTGAATCGCTGATTTAGACAGTTTGCACATGAAGATGGTAAGATTTATCAACCTTACCACGTATACTTCCAGGAATGTTCCTAGATCGTTCTTTATCCCCACATTAGACGCTAAGTCGACCCCAGGCTAATTGAAAATTCCAATGACCTCTTCGAAGATCAAACTTGCCGCCTTTTGTTTGTAGCGAGGTGTGTGAAGAAACTATTCCAAGGCGTGCTATAATAGAAGTCGTTTCACTTCTTTTTTCAAATTGCTTTCTAGAAAGCATGTAGTAATAGGCCTAAATATTTTCATTGTTTGTATGAAACTATCCCATTCATACAGCGCGTATTTTATATTGACCAATAACGTTTAGCAATGCCTAGGATTTCTTCCAGTACGATCATTTGTCTTATAATATGCTTCCAGGGGACACAAGGGTACTTTTTAAAGTGATGTCACATAGTTGCCGATGAAGAGGATAATAACACATTATTTTATATACTTTAACTTGTTTAGATATAAAAATTAAAAATGTTAATTGATTAAAAAACAGTTTATTTCTGGTTTTAGCTTATCTTAATTAAGTTAAGTACTTCTATGAAGCAAATATTAGTAGCATTGGTTAATGTCTTAGTATCTTAGATATCCAGTTTTTCATATTTCAAAACGTAGATTAATGACGAAAAATGGGCCTATAGGTATTGTGGATAAAAAAATTCGGGATTAACCGTTTCCTTGTTGATACTCTCTACACAACATGAATTCTTTAAGTTTTTAGAAAATGGTTTAGATTAAGAGTTTTTAGAAATATTTTACTACGTACTGCATATCCACTCCACGCCAATACGGAATTTCTACAAGTGGCGCTGAGCCGGTTATAAAACTATTCAATTATGTTTTTGTTCAATTAAATATAGGCCTATGTGTTTAGCTGAAATGATTGGAACTGAAGCAGCACTCGAAATCATCCATCCGTCCGTCCATGTCTCCATCACGCTATATAGGCTAACTCTCAACTGAAGTCGTTGGAGTTGAAGTGCGCTGATATATCCCTTTCATAGTTTTATAGGTTTCCAATGAATCTGACGGTTGGGAATCGTAGATTCACCAGCAAGCATCCTCCTATAGATGCATGTGTGCAAATGAAAGATATTTGACGCGGCTCTTGGTTCAGTTAGATAATCAATCCTGCATGTCAACATGGATAGCTTCCACAGTCGGATGTAACCAATCGATGAAAATGTATAGTTACGTCCATTATACTCTATTATTTTTTTGGTGAGAACACAAAAACCATTGATTAAAGCGCATTGCTAGTGTTACCGTAATTGATTTTGAAGATTTATGAAATACGTTTTAAGCTGTCATTCACTTGGTGCTAGGGTACTCTCACCGACTGGTGTAACAGTGGATAAGATTTTTTAATTTAAAAACTAAACATCTGATTTAACAGTGTTAATTTACTAATTTATTTTGTGGTAAATTGATTTAAGTTGGGGATAAAGATGTACCGGTATGATCTTGGCTCTGTCTGTAAATAATAATAATAATAATAATAATAATAATAATAATGTTTATTAGCCAATGGCCATACAGGTGAGGCATCGTCAACATACGAAATAACAGTTCTTATAAGACAAAGTCAGCAGTAAGGAATTCGTGTACAGAGTAAAATGGTCTCCTTATCAGACATGCATATACATAATTTTTAAAACTATTTGTGGGTAAACAACGGACGCTTAAAGAAATTTTGTTGAATAAATTAATTTCACTATAAAAAAAGTGTTATAAGAGCTATTTAAACGACACTTTGGTAAATTTAAATCTGTCCTGTGTCGTGCATTATAATTATGCACTTCTATATAAGCAAAACTCTTCTGATTCGTCTTGACATATAATAATTAAGGAATCGCGCACAATGTGCATTATCTTAACCTAAGACTTAACCTACCCTACCCAGTCCTGAACCCGGGAATCGAACCCGGGCCGCCGAAGTGGAAGGCAGGCGCGCTACCGACTCACCCACGGCGACGGACGTCGTCTTGACATATAAGATACAATAAAATACATATAAATTTAAAACTGTTATAATATTCATTTCATTAAAAAGAGATCTACAGCTTTCTCTCTGACTTTCGTCAGACAGGGCCTTTTTTTGGAAAAGTAAAATCGAATTTGTTTCCCTGGAATGACCCCAGAGATACATTTCATAAACAATATGGCTTTGTAAAAGAGCAAAATACACAGACCTTAAAACCTCGCCGCGATTAATCGGCAAACTGTGTCAAAGACGCAGAGAAGGGAAAGTGAATAGGCTACTTACACAATATAACAGCTTATGAGGGAACGACTTTTTTCATTCCTTTTGTAAAGTTTTCGTATTGTTCGTTACTCAGGCTCGTCTTGTGTGGTGAACAATACACATTTGCGTGAGACTGAAACAACTGAATACAAACTCCCTGCAATACGGCCTTTTACTCTACACCAGAGTGTGAAGTGAGAAAGTTATATTTCCCATGCTTAGAATAGAGAAAATTGTGTGAGTGTAGCACATAAGAATTTTTTTAGTAGATTTCTGCGTTAAAGTAAGGTAAAATAAATTTTCATAAGGCCATTAAGGATATAATATAAATATCAAAATAATTAGGCAAAGTTTGGTAGTTCGAAATTTGTGGGTTCCCAAAACAAAAGAAGTATTTCAAGGGAGCCATGCCACTTAAGGAGTAACTTACAAGTACTGAGAAATAGGTGAAATTCATTTTTTCCCTCGGGAATGAATTGCTCTACAACCTTGTAATTTGACATGCTGTTTATTGACTACTTTTACAATTGCATACTATTTTCAGAATTAACCAAACTATTACAGTTACGGGTACTTATCGTTACAAAATGCCAGGCTTTTTTCGTGCATTGAATTGCTGTTTCCTTGATAATATCCATAAATAGAAATATTTGTGACTGATTACTTTTTCTATCAACTTGTTTACATCATATAAACAATTGTACCTACAATCTTTAATAGTTTATTTAAAAATATATTTGGAAACGTACTTTTCGTGGATTTTTTAAAAATGCCTATACCGTGTAGGCTATATTCCATAGATTTTAGATGATTTTGTTCATATGATATTAACAAGTACCGGTAACACTTTAATTAGTTTTGAAAATATAATGTAACTGTAGATGTAGTCAATAAAGAACATGTCAGGTTACAAGGTTACAGAACAATGCATTGTGAAAAGAAAATTAATTTCCCTTTCTTGTCAGTACCTAAACCAGTATGTCTCCCCATAAAGCATGGGGATCAGCTGGTCTATAAGAATCAAACACTGTATGCAAAACCCCATTTTAAAAGAGTATTTTTGCAAGAAGGCTACTGATTGTAAATGAAAGTAATAATGTTTTATTAGCAGACGTGTATGCCGGCGCAGTGTTGTAATACTGTATTTATATAACGATAAGACAAGAATGAAGTAACGCTTCACAGGAAGGACATGGAAGACAAGTGAATGTCGTTAATGGATGTGAACCGTACGGATATGCATGGCGTCACCTCAGGCTGTTTGCCTGCCTGGCTGCGAATTCGCATATTGAAGCTCTTCTTATTTCTGCACCTGCTTCATACAGCGTCTTCAGTGACGCACTCACACGTTCATTCTGAAATACATAGTCAAGCGTGTTGCATATAATTATTGTTGGACAGGAATCGTTGTATATCTATAGGCCTATGCTTTGGTTGAACGAATAGGTTCACTATTTCTATATTTGTTGGGGAAAAAATAGTTTCAAAAAACTGTTTGTTGATTTATACAAAATATTGACAGTTTGTCACTGTGGACTAAGTAAACCAAACAGTACATTTTTTTGAAAAGCAGAGAAATTAACACAGGCCTATTAAATTGCCAATAGACAATAGACTTATAGGGTATCTTATATAGTTAAAAATAACTCCTTTACAAGATGTGATTTTAATGTATATTGTACAAATGAGATCTTCAAATGTCGATTGAACCATCTATTATTACTACCAGCGACACAATTGCTGATTTAAGAAGGTCAGGTTCTTTCCAGAATTTCATGTGAAATGAATGCACAGTTCCTCGAGCATCCACGGTGAGTCCAATTACTTCTGTGGAGTGTAGATGGTATTTTTGTTTGTAAACTGTAATCAATTTTTGTTCAACATTAACCTCTTCAGGTTGCCCATATGGTGTTCAAAATGAATTGGTGGGATCGATTATTAAGTCTTCTTGTAATTAGATTGAAGATGTTTCCTGGAACTGAGGAAACTTGAGACCCTATGCTTAGGCCTATTGCTAATTGAGTATTGTTCACTGATTGACCGGTCTAAAGTGAACTACAGTATTTTTCAAATGAGAAGCCAATTCCTTCACCGCCAATCACGTGTACGGGCTAATGAGGTGCCGCTATCAGTAAGGGTCTTCCCTCCGTCTCGCCGTCTCTGATTGGACCGCGTATCTAAGCAGGAGAAGGAAGAAACGGCTGGTTCGCTGGAGTACAAACTTTTCACGTAATTATGAGAATTTGACGAATGTCACTTTTTTATTTTACGTCTGGGAGTTAATTATTCCGTACTATAATAGATTTTGCATCTCTAGGGAATCCATTTTTTCCAGTCCGTTCAATACGTTCTGTTATGGTAACTGCTCTTATACCAAAACGAATACTTCAGTATAAGTTAATGTAAAAAAAATGTACTTCTTTTACTACACGTGCAGCACAATAAGTTGTTTTTCGTAAAGAATTTGTTTTCCATGGCTTTACTAATGTTTTAATGATGACATCTTGTCCATGTTGCGTACGGAGGACCTTCAAATGGAGGTTTCATTCGCAAATATTAATTTAGTTACGCTTATTTTTTTAAAGAGCTCAAAGGGACCTTGACGACCAGATAGAGGAAACTACTTGTACGTGATTGAGCTGAGAAATTTGGTCCAGAGTCTCTAGTTAGACTTCGAGTTCTTCAACCGTCGTACGTCTACGATACTGTGCAATATTAAAATGAAGTTCTTAAAAATGATAGGAAGTAAATGAGTTTTGCATGAGACAATTTCCTTCGAGGATTTACTTCCAGGAGAAGCCGAATTAATTGTAATTCGGCAATCTGCCTTTATAACTCGTTGAGAAATAAAACAGTCCGCCTCTGGCTGTGCAGCAGGTGGTTGATGAAAGCACCTGACTGTGTGGAAGTCGTGTCATTTGACCCTCAAAACATTGTATAAGTGGGTGGAAGAAAATGGAGACAATGCTAGAGGAACAGCCTTATGAAATTCATTTCTTGAAATAGCTTTCTTCAGATATTTTGAATGCATTTTACAACTTAGGGTAATCGTGTTCTTTATTCTGGTGTTGGTTTTGAAACAAGTTTTACAGTCTTGCAGTAGTGGATAATAATGATAAAGAGATTATGAATCGTAACAGCACACAACTGAAACGATCCTTTCCGTATTGGAATATCGATCGACTGAACAATTTCCTATGCTTTTCTAAATCACGTTTTATTTTTGTTGGAGCCTTACAGGGTGAGATTGTTGATGAGTTGGGCGCCAATCAGTGAAATATTAATTCACCGATAGATTTATAATTTATCAGTCTCGCACGGTGCTGCTCAGCGGAGTAGGGGATTAAAGGAAAATCGGGTTCCGATGTAATTTATAAGAGCCAGAGACTCAATGAGGGGAAATCGGACAATTTTTGTTTTAACAATATCTTTATCGTTCGTGCTATTAACACTGTGGCATTGCTCGCCACGCAAAATGTTTATCGAATGGGTAAAATATACTGATCATATAGATGCGTGGAAACGTGAAGTTTAATAATAATAAACTTCCTAATAATATATTAGGGTGTATTACCTTAGACCCGGTTACATAAAGCTTCAGATATCTATTAGACAGCTATCTGTTCTGTAGATTTCATCTGCTGGAAAAACCCCCTCCCGTTTCCGAAAGCGAATACGCTCCTTAGATAGCCATCTGTCAGATAAATGAGTTTAGCACTTCGTCAATAGATGGAGGCACGTTAAACTGGAATGTCAAATTGGCCGTGATTGAGTAGAGAGCCAATGGGAACGCTTCTCGCTATTGTATTCAAATAGCTGAATTTTCTGTCTGCTTTTTTTCTATGGCAAAATGAACGTAAAAGTGAGAGATACTAAGGCAATTTCGAATTCGAGATTTGTGCATTCGACAAAATGTCACTTATCACAAAATGAAAACGTAATGCATAAACGTAACACATTATTTAGGCCTATAGCTGATTTATCACTGAGAAAGCAATACTTCGATTTGTTCTCAATTCTAAATGATGGCCTATTTAACGCAGAGAAAGGCATGCTTCCAATTGTTCTTATTCCAAATGATGGCCTATTTAACAATAAGGTCATTTTTCTTGACACCCTGATCCTTTTCCGAAACTCAGTATCGTCCTAAGCCTATATTTCGGATTACTTATTTCAGGGAATATTTTGTACTGTATTTAAAAAATGCAATATTTTCTTCTTGAAAGTGTTAGAACACAACATGAAATTAATATACAATTTTTCGAAGGGATTACTATATTTCTTTCAGGGAATATTTGCTTCTATATAGACTGAAGCTGAAATATTCCATCCTTTTGATTTATTATAAATAAAATAGTTAATTCATATTTATTCGAATCATTCAAATTATTATTATTATTATTTCGGTATCAAAATTCTCGTTTAGATTATTATTATTATTTCCTAATTCCAAATTTGAAATCTTAACTGTAAAAGAAACGTATATTTCGAAAATACAACGTACTAAATTCATAGTTTTGGCCCGCGAATTGTTTTAACCAATAGAACTGTTTTACGTAATGAAAAATACAGCCAATGAGAGAGAAGCATCCCTTAGCCGCGAACTTAGCGTGGTCAGGAGCTCACTTCCACCATATTCGCCGAGGAGAGCAGACCTCCGTACGTTGCTCTTGTGGAAAGTCGCGGGAAATATTACCTAGCTTAATGGCGATTCTCACCAAAGCCACTTATTAAACACGAACGTATGTCATATAAGATAGCGTGTGAGTTTCATTTACTTTGTGAGAAATAAGAAGACAGAAATACACGTAAGTACTTGATAAATGCAATTGAAGTGGTGAATTTACAAAAACAGCTACACAGAACACAGTTAATTTGAATAAATACCGATATAAAACGTTTATAGTGAAGTTATCATTTATAAGGACATAACTAGCTATAAACCAATCCCTCAGATGATTCGTGTGATACCCTGAGCTACAAAAGCCGTGGAAAAGATATAGGTGCAGAACTGACGGAGCCCAACGGAGCATCGAAGTAAGTACATTTCCACAACGAATCCAGCTCCCAACTAAACACCCATCTCAACTTGTCTCCCCAATCCAGGCACCAATATCAATTTGGTGCACCAACGTGTGGCTTTTTAAGAACAATCTAACTGTGTAAAGACTCTGTGAACAAATATTCTAATCGGGACATTAGCAAGCAGATTGTGATACACAAAATTAAGTGAGAATCGTTAGCTAGGTACGGTTACGCGCAACAATCACCACGCCATCACGAGGTCAGCCCAGGTGTTCGACATCGTGCAGTAGGCAGCAGCTGTGACCATCCAACATCAACCGCCAACAATCAGCTTCCAGAATGAAAGTAATTGTAAGAAGCCTGTGAAGCCTGCGAAGCCTACAGATAAAGTAAGGTGTTATTTTTATGACTATAAATGAAACTCAGAGGCCGCGAAATAATGTCGCCACAGAAGGAAAGTTCAGATGTGTTAGAAAATGGACAGGACTTGCTAACTAGTACCGAGATGGAAGGTATTGTAGACAACATAAGTGCTGATAGTAGTTTACAGTTAGTAGATGAGATTGTAACTGATATGGAAGTTCAGGTCGAAACAGATGTTTCCGTTTCAAATGTAAACGTGACTAGGCGCGAAGATAGTGAATCTTCAGATGACCAGTTAGAGAACTCAATTAAAAGTTTTATGCAGCAAATGTTCAACAAGCTTAGTAGTAAAATTGAGGATGTTAAGACAGATATTAACGATGTCAAGACTGATATCAATGATGTTAAGACTGACATCAATGATGTAAAAAGTGACGTTAGCAAAGTTAGTACTGATGTAAATAATGTAAAAGCGGATGTAAATGAAAACATTAGTTTGAAGTTAGTACAAATGGATGAAAACTTGACAAAATTGAAAGATGATCTAAAACAAGAAGTGATAAAGGAAGTACAGGAAAGATTAGGTGATTTCAAAGAGCAGGTTAATAATGACGTCACCGTAGCTCTAGAGAATATTCAAACTATTGTAAATAATGATATATCAGAAGTAAAAGAGGTTATTTCAAATGTTAGCACTAACTTGCAAACAATGCAAACAGATGTTTCTAACACTAGTGAGGAAATGAAAGTTATTGTAGCTAATGTGTCGGAACTAGACAATAGTGTGTCACTTATGAAAATGCAGATGAATGCTTTCGACGAAACATTGTTAGGTTTTGCTAAGATAAATGATGAGGCTAGAAATGACTTAGAGAAGAAGAATCAGCTGTTAAAAGTCAAACAGAAAGACATTGAAATACAGATTGTAGAAGCGCAAGAAGAGTTGACAGTGTTGAGTAGGAGAGTTCATAAAGATGAAGAGTTACTGACAAATAGAATTTGTGTATTGGAAAATAGATTAAATGTTCCTGTAACTTCACCTGTAATTAATGATGTGAATGTACCTCAACTGGGAAACAATATGAGTAGGAATGTTGTCGAAGAAACTTACTCACAGTTACCATGTAGATCTCCTAGATGTCAGGAAAGGATAAACAGTCATAATGGTTCCCAGGTGCAGGATATTAATGTACCTTTGTCTACAGGAATTAGTCAGTTAGGCACAAATTTTCCTAGCTACCTGATGAACGAAATTAAGTTACCTGTTTTTGATGAGAATAATAATACTAATCCACAAAATTTCTTAACTGAACTTCACGATTATTTTAGGTTGAGAGCTATTCCGCCTAACATGTACATGATCATAGTAAGAAAGGCATTGCAAGGTAGATCTTTGAATTGGTTCAATTTGACTACAAATGAGACTACGACGTTTGAAGAATTCAAAAGAAATTTTATCAGTAGATATTGGAGTTTATCCAAGAGAAACAACATTAGGATGCAGTTAGCTAATGGTGTGTATGAGCCAGAGTCAGGTCAGACGATGATTGACTATTTTTTGGAAATGGCCGAATTAGGACGACAAGTAGATCCTCCACTAAATGAATTTGAGTTACTGGAGACTGTTGTAAATCACTTCCCAGAAAATGTGAGACTAAATCTGATAGTAGCAAAACCCAGAACTTTTTCTGATATGTTAGAATTGCTTGCTGCTTTTGAGCAAAGGAATATTTTCAGAAGTAGGCAGAGCTATAGGAATTCAAATGATAGAATGTACCCTCCCACTAACAGGTTTACAAATTCTGGGGTAGGGGCAGAAGGCAATGCAAATAATTGTGACAGAAGTTATGATGCTAGGAATACCTACAGAGGCCCTATGCCTAATCAAAACAGAAATAATCCTAGATATTTCCAGAATAGATCAGAGAATAGGCCATATAACAGAAACAATAATGGAAGAAATCAGATAAACCATGTCACTTTCAATAGGCAAAACGTTGGAAATGGTAATCATCCAAATTCTTGGCGAAAAATGCCATGGATGAAGAATCAAGGCTATCGTAGGAGGTACCAGAACCGTACTTATAATAATAATAATAGAGGTAATAACAATAGCAATGATAGTCAAGTTAGGCCAGGACAAGTAATTAACAATGGTAAATGGCGAGTCAAAAGTGTTGAGACTCAGCAAAACAGGCTAAATCCTAGAGCCAGGCCATTCAATAGTAATACACGTAGTGAAGATGTACCTGATGACGTTGTAGAAATCCATGATCAGGAAGATAGTGGTAATGCACAACAGTTAAACTAACAAGCCAATATCTCGAGGGTTCGGATGGTGTTGGCGCAAGTTTAGTCAATTCAGGCAAACGTATAGAACCCATAAATAGCATTCAGACACAAAGAAGCTTTTCAGATAATAGGCCTAGTGAAGAAAAGAATAATGCAAGTAGAAGTGAGGTTATTATGGATCCTCCCAGAATAAAAGTAGTGATAGGAAATTATGAGACAACTGCGTTAATAGATACAGGTTGTTCAAATAGTGTAATAAGCGAATGCTTATACAATAAGCTTATCCAAAACAAAGTGAAGTTAATTTCTATTCCTATTTGCGGATTATCTTGCACAGTAGCGATCAAAAGAGCAAAACAATCGGTAAAATTTCAATGCATGTTGGATGTCAAAATTGGTAATTCAAAATTTGAAATATTTTTCTTAGTAGTCCCGAAATTAGTTACAGATATTATTATTGGAGTTGATGTTTTTACGGAATACAGCAGTATCATAAGTTTTGAGGATAACAACTTAATATTGAATTTACAAGGAAACAAGATGAGCATTCCCTTCGACAATGAGCTGAGTATAAGAGATGCGTCTAGTGAGTTAGGTGACAACGATATTCCGTATGAGACGTTTATTGTAGAAAATATTCAGATAAATGATATGATGATTCATAAAGTAGGCCCTTGCTGCGATGATATAAATAATGAAGTAGAAGTATGTAGATGTATGACATTGAATTGTGATGACTGCGCTGATAGGTATGAAAATAGTGTTGACGGAGATGTCAACATAGGGCAAGTAGAGATAGGTTATGTCTGTACGAGGAATGTAAAAGAAGCCGACCCTAGCGCGAACTCTATGACAATGAATATTTTGAAGGAGAAAGTTGATATGGCTCACAACTTAAATGAAGATCAACGTGATAGGTTGTTATCGATATTAATAAAGAATAAAGAAGTATTTTCCGAAAACGTGGGACTTTGTAACATCTACGAGCATAAATTTGACATCGAACCAGTTGATGAATTCACTTATAAGAGTAGGCCAATCCCGATTGCATTGAAGAAGGAAGCTGACGCGACGATTCAGAAAATGTTAGACTCAGGAGTAATCGAAAGTTCGACCTCAAAATACATCAACCCTTTGTGTTGGACGTTCAAAAAGGATAAATCTCTTCGCCTTACCGTTGATGCGAGGCATATGAATAATTATATCGCTACAGATAACTACCGTCCAGAAAGTATTGAACAATTGCTCAGTAGGTTAGAAAAAGGAAAATGTTTTTCGAGCATAGATTTGACTCATTCGTTTTGGCAAATTTCACTACGTAAAGAGGATAGGAAGTATACAGCTTTCAATCATAATGGACGTACGTACGAATTTACTAGATGCCCATTTGGTTACAAGACAAGTGGAAGTGCCTTACTACGAGCACTTAGTGTGATTTTTCCAGAAACCGAAACTAAAGGAATCATTTCCTATTTAGATGATTTTCTTCTTAGTAACGATGATTTTGAAACCCATTTAGCAAACATTGACTATGTTTTAACAAAATTTCGTGAACATGGCATGACAGTCAAACCGTCTAAAACATGTTTCTTTCAGAAAGAAGTAGAATTTGTAGGTTATGTAGTAACTTCCGAAGGTATCAAACCTAATCCAAACCGTATTGCTTCAATTCAAAACATTCCAGTACCACGCACTGTTAAGCAGTTACGTCGTCTTTTAGGCATATGGCAGTTCCAAAGCAGATTTCTAATTAACTACGCTAAAGAAGTAGCACCCCTTAGAGAACTGTTAAAAAAGGGAATTCGTTGGAAATGGACAGACGAACATGATCGTGCTTTTAATAAAGTTAAAGAGTTGTTTTCAAAAGCTATCTTGTTAGAGAGACCAAACGATGATAGGCCGTACATAATTCACACAGACTCTTCATGTAAAGCTATAGGTTGTATTCTTAGTCAGATTGATGAATCCGGTGAAACCCATGTAATAGCTACAGCTTCGAGAAGTTTAAGTAGTACAGAACAAAGAGCTTGCATTTCGGAATTAGAAGTAAGTGCCATATACTATGCACTGACAAAATTCAGACATTATGTATTCAATAAGCAAGTTACAGTATATACTGATCACATTTCCCTAGCTTTCATGCAAAAATGTAGATTAACAAATTCTAAGATTTCGAGATATATACATGAAATCATGTCATATGACATTGTGATTAAACACATTCCCGGAAGAGATAATATCTTTGCAGATCTATTAAGCCGTTTAGACCAGCACTCAAACATCCCAGATACTATTGCTTCACCAAAACAAGAAGTGTGTATTTTAACTTTGCCATGTGTAGGATCCAAAGGATTAATAAAAGGGTTCAAAGACATAAAGAAATTGCAATCTGAAGATGAGACTATTGCTGAATTGCTAACTTGTGCTAAAACTATCCAAGAACTTTCTGAGATTGATGCGTCATCAGAAAATCAATTAGTGATCAATTCATCAGACATAAATGGTACTGATATGGATGCTGATAACAGTAGTATAGATAATGTAAATAGTAGTGTAGGAGATATACAAGATTGTAGTTTCAAACCAGGTAGTACTGTAGGATTGTTTGATGGAGTTTTATATAAGTTATGTGGTTCAGATGAGTTAAAATGGAAAATCTATGTTCCAAGATGTCTAGAACAAGATTTAATTAAATGTTACCACCAAGCTTTATGTCATTCAGGTTCAGAAAGAGTATTGATAAATTTAAGTAAAGATTTCTATTTCAAACATATGGCGAGGAAAATCAGGCAAATTCTTAAAGTTTGTACCACTTGCCAAGCAGCTAAACCGTTGAACGTAAAATATGACACAGAACCAAAGAATATCATTAGAGAAACTAAAAATAGTTTAGTAGCATTAGATTTCCATGGTGAATTACCTCAAGGCAGATTCGGTTGTAGATATATCTTCGTAATGTATGATTGTTTTACCAAGTTTGTAAAAATTTATCCGGTGCGAAGAGCAACTTCTAAAGCATGTGTGAGCAAAATTATCAATGACTATATCCCGAAATTTGGAAATATTGAAGCCGTACTTTGTGACAACGCCACATCATTCACTAGTAGTCATTTTCAAAATTCGCTAAGAGCAAAGAACATCAAAATTTTCCATAGTTCAAGTTACTTTCCTCAAGCAAATTTCGCGGAAAGAATCATGAGAGATATTACTTTATATTTGAGGATATTGTGTCATAAATCACACACAAATTGGGTTAGCCAGTGTAATGTTATAGAAAGAGTAATCAACCATTCAGTAAATGCAACTACATTAGCTTCTCCATATACTTTAATGACAGGTAAAGATGCAGACCCAGTTATTGCGAATCTTCCCCAAGCTAAATTCTATAAGGGCAAGAAGATGTCGAATGAGGAATTATGTAAGAGAGCTCTGGATAGAATAAGGAGTAGGGCAGAAAAGAGAAAGGCAAAAGTAAAGAGGTATAAAGCAAAATGGAATCCAGAAGTAGGCACAAAAGTATTGTTGAGAAATAAGAGTTTATCCAGTGCACTACATAGAAGGTATAGACGTATGAATATGGTTTATAGAGGACCATTCGTAATTACTAAGAATTTCAGTAACCATACATATGAGCTAAGTACTTTAAATAGCAAAATAATAGGACGTTATCACAAATCTTTACTGAAACCATATTATGAGGAACACCAAGTCTGATGGATTGAACATTAATGTTGATGTAAATAAAATGTTTATTATTTAAGAGGGTTATGTTTGTACATAAATTGTTTATTATTCAAGGGTAATGTTGTGATGTAATGCAACATAGTGTAATACTGTATATATTTATTTGTTTGTCAAAAGTGTGTTGTATTTGTATGATGTATGCACACATATTATAACAGTGATTCAAAGGAAAGAGAATTCGTGTAAAGGAATAAGATAGTGATATTTTACAGACGATGAGTGCCTCGATGTAAATAAATTTTCAAATATGGACGATGAGAAAATCTCGACATATATATATTTTCAAAATGTCTAAGAATTCTCGATATATAACTAACAAGAAGTGTTGTCATATACAAAACATGTTTGTTTTTCAAGAAATAATTTTCAGAGTTAAAAATGTTTAAATAGTATTTTTCATTTATTGTTCGAATGTTTGTCATTTTTTTAAAAAAAATATTATGTTAAAGGAATGTCAGGATAATACAAACCTGATTTGATTTGATTTGTGTATATCCAAATAATTTTGGTGATATTCATTTAATTCAAGTTGTAATGTTTAACACATACACCTATGTTACACTAACATTTATCATCATTCACCATTTCAATGATTAATTTTGAATTTTTACCAAACCAAGCGTAATTTAAATTTAATAAGAATAAATATTCTGGGGTATGATGTGTTAATTTAATTATTTACCTTTTCGGACATAATTAAATTAACAAAGGGGCATTTTGAAGCTGAAATATTCCATCCTTTTGATTTATTATAAATAAAATAGTTAATTCATATTTATTCGAATCATTCAAATTATTATTATTATTATTTCGGTATCAAAATTCTCGTTTAGATTATTATTATTATTTCCTAATTCCAAATTTGAAATCTTAACTGTAAAAGAAACGTATATTTCGAAAATACAACGTACTAAATTCATAGTTTTGGCCCGCGAATTGTTTTAACCAATAGAACTGTTTTACGTAATGAAAAATACAGCCAATGAGAGAGAAGCATCCCTTAGCCGCGAACTTAGCGTGGTCAGGAGCTCACTTCCACCATATTCGCCGAGGAGAGCAGACCTCCGTACGTTGCTCTTGTGGAAAGTCGCGGGAAATATTACCTAGCTTAATGGCGATTCTCACCAAAGCCACTTATTAAACACGAACGTATGTCATAAAAGATAGCGTGTGAGTTTCATTTACTTTGTGAGAAATAAGAAGACAGAAATACACGTAAGTACTTGATAAATGCAATTGAAGTGGTGAATTTACAAAAACAGCTACACAGAACACAGTTAATTTGAATAAATACCGATATAAAACGTTTATAGTGAAGTTATCATTTATAAGGACATAACTAGCTATAAACCAATCCCTCAGATGATTCGTGTGATACCCTGAGCTACAAAAGCCGTGGAAAAGATATAGGTGCAGAACTGACGGAGCCCAACGGAGCATCGAAGTAAGTACATTTCCACAACGAATCCAGCTCCCAACTAAACACCCATCTCAACTTGTCTCCCCAATCCAGGCACCAATATCAAGACCTAGGCCTTATACGGTCTCACTACGAAGATGACGAGCAAAGGACCATGATATGAATTAATATTTGCGCTGTAAAAGAGGCAGTATGTTTTCATAAAAGTGTTACAACATAAATTGAAATTGATACCATTAAAGGATAACCAAGTTCATCTAACCGATAAAACAATTTTTCTCGTGTTATGTATTATTTTACACACAACTTCATAACAGGTGCCAACAACATCATTACTTTTTATTAATACCAAAGCACGCTAGTAACATAATGTAGGATAAAATGCTTAAAACGTTACCTCGCATAAATGTATCGCACATCCGCCATGTTGAATGTTTATCTAACGTTTCGTGAGATCTAGTGATCTGTCTACCGATAATTTGTCGAGTGTTTCATCGAATGGATAACCATCATCTGACGTTTCAGAAACGCTTATCCATGAATTAATGCAATGTAATAGATATCTAACGTTTCAGAAACCCGGCCTTTTATTGAACTTTATAGTAGTTAATGTGCTATCAAATACCAGCTTTAAACACCCAAATAAAAATTAAATCAGTCTAATCATATCTAAAGGAATTTGATATTAAAGAGAACGAAAACACATTTTGTCACCACGTACCAATCTTTAGGATATCATTACGATAGAAATGGAAACAATTGCTGTTATCCGCACAAAGCTCTTAGTCCACTTTGAAATTACATTGTTAAATTGATAGTGTAAGTATCGTTGATTGGGGTTGAAACACTGTAATTTTTAGTTTGAAGCCACACGTATAGCTATCTGAAAAACACTCATCACACGATGGAACAACGCAATGGTCATGTTCAAATTGAATTAAAATGCCCCGCAAAACAAGGGCAACATGTGTACTGATTACTAATAACGAAACCGCGCTCAATACCTGGCATCTGGTGTAACGAGCTAATTACTGTTAGCTTACGTGGGCTTTGTAACTGACACTACTACACTAGTGTTATAGTGACTCTCACTACTTTTATGCTTGTAAAATAATTGTGTTGATATAGTCGATAAGCTCTTTTCCGTAGATCGCCAGTCAGTTCGCAATTGAGAGATTTGGAGATATTGGAAAGTTTAATCGAGTTGAATTTCTAAGAGTTATCGAAAATGTACATTATTTTGTTATTTTAAGTGAATCAACACAGATATATTTTTATTTCTCAGTCCGGTGTATGGTACTTATATTTTCCTTCTGATGGCTTCAATGATGCATTGGAACTGTTGAGAGTCTCCAGGTGACGTTTACCAATAACCATATCGTTGGCATAGTAGCCTACACCATTTCGTCAATACTGCCAGGATTGGTTAGATTAGGGACAAATTATTCGTAATTAAAATTACTTTCTTTTTTCCATTTTAATTTTTTCAATTTTCAAATGCTCTGTGTTGATAGTAAAAACCACTTAAACTTTAGGTATAGATGGAATGTTATTGCTTAATGTATGTTTCTTACTGATTGTCTTGTATTAACTTAATTTTGTATTCTGACAAGCATTATTGATACGTTGTTAATACGAGTTAATAGTTAATAATACGAGAATACGGAGCAAATTCAAAAACAAATAGGAAATAATACAAGAACCCTCGCATAGCATTGCGCAGTTATATGACGTGTTTAAGCAGTTTCATGGAGTTTGAATGTGAAAATAGAGACTCAGGCACCATATAAAAGAAAATTTACTGCTCACTGGATATGAAAATTTACTGCTTTAATTCAGAGAGCAGAATATAAAAAATAAATTTAAACCCATATAAAGTTCGTTTTATCCTGACTTCAGTGACTAAATATCTTGTGTCGTATGTGTGTATTGTGGTACCTATGGCTTTAAATTGTAGTTATATTAGGTTTGAAAAAGAAGCCTTCCGATTAATACATAGTCGACTTCATGAAGGAAATATGGATCGTATAGTGATAACGTAACTTGATTTGAGAGAATGGAGGGGATCGTCCTCAGGCAAGATCGAACCCCTACCAGTGGGATACAAAGCCGACATGGTACTGCGGCGGACGGCTTAACTAATGAGGTAATCTAATTATTATTGCACAACTGTCCGGAGGGGTTCTACTGGATACACTTGCTAGTTGTTAGCTTGCCTCTGACCAAAACCATTAAAAACAGAATCTTTGTTTTTAGACATCATTTAAATGCAAGATACCCTATAAAATGTTCCTCTTTCATGTTATAACTTAACGAGTGCATTGCATCGATGACATACACGTATCGAGCCTTATCAACAGCCTTTTTCCTTGGGGCATGTTAGAGCTCCTGTGAAAGGAACCACAGTATGAAACGTCGTTAGTTGAGAATGATGGCAATTTTCTTGCACATTTTCTCCTTTTTAGGGTATTTATCCCTTATTTTTCCACCTTGCCCATAAATCCCACTTTTTTGTATTTTATTGGACCTTTTTAATAATTTTGTGGAGCGCATTTAATCATTTTTAGCCTGTGGCTTTTGAGTTTGATTGCTTTTTATTTTATAAATTTCTTGGTTTCGTTCCAATATCTAAGACCTTTTAAGTAACTTTCAACGAACTTTTCAATCTAAGACTTTTTAAGTAACTTTCAACGAATTTTTCATCAGCTTGCAAGTTGCAATGCACATGGGAATAGGGAACTTGTCTGCTTTCAGTAAACGCGGGACTAAAGACACACCTGCCACAATTAAAGTAACTATTAAATATTTCATATTTGTTTTTAATTTCACTGGAATTATTCAGTGACCTGTTCGTGAATGTAAGTTTGTTAGATAACGAGTCTAGTAGCACCTTTTTGTTCTCTATTTTGCTTTATTTTTAGCACTTCGTGGACTTGCACCTAAAAATCCTAACCCTCCTTATCAATGTAAGTTGATGAATGCACTTTCACAGTAAATTACTAAGGGCACAGTAAATTGTAAATGTCCATGTTATCTTTATTACGTGTGAAAGACCTGGTCTTACATTACCAAGCTTTGTTATTTTCTCTGTTTTCTGTATTTATTAACGATATTTCACTAGTATTTTTTCTTTTCTTTTGTGATCTGACAGGTATGATTAAAAGAACAGTTGTTTCTTTATTCCTTGGTGTTGGTAAAACTTCAAAGATTGTCACTACGGTAGAACATTCTTTGAACTCCGTTGACTCCACACTTTTATGTGGCAGGCAAAGCATAATATGAGAAGCCAAGAATCCTATCACTTCAGTCCCCTTGATCTCACATCACATGTTGCTAAAAAAAACTAATATCTGCTTCATCAGCTTCGTCGTTTAATCGGAACTACTTTTGTGGTGTTGCTCCGTGCTTCAGATTCCTTGTACTACATTCTATGTGTACTAGGAATTTTTGCTAGCTAAAAAATCATGTTGGTGCGATTCTTTTGTAAATGCGTTGCCATTGTGGGACGCAGTGCGTCTACTCAGCCACAGTACACACAAAGCTATGACACGAATGAAATTGCAATATATATATATTTTGTTGGCATAGCATATTTTATTTATTTCGCCCGATTTGGTTAATTCAGTCGCCTTGGGATTTTCTACATAATTTATTTAATAGCGAAATAGTCCTAATCGAAACATATTTATTGACATTGACATAATTACATGAATTATATAATTTTATTTTTTTATTATATTGTTAGATGTAGTAAATAAGTAGTTTAAACGACTAAAACGAATGATGTGCTGCCATTAGGGCGTTCAGAATCGAATTGAAACGATTAAAATGAGCTTAAACCTTACCCGTAAATGAAAATAATTCACAAACAAAACGATCAATAATATTAAAAAGCTTGGAGGTGCATTCCACTATTAGTACACGCCGCCCGGGAAAAAAATATTTCAGATTCGAGTTCCTTGGCCCAAAAAACTTCCACACAATGAGTTTAGGCCAAATCGATCAATATTTTTCCATTTAGTACTACAAAGTTATAAAGAAGACCTGAATTAAGCAAAACAAAATTGAAGCGATCAGCAATTTGGTGCGTAATGTTGGTATGGCAGCAGAGCAAGAACATCTGTAATAATCGAAGCTAATCAAAATGCCAGGGGCTTCGAACATCGCAAAATGTGATGTAGATTGTCATTGTCAATATAATACAGACCTTGTATAGTCAGACAATTGAAAACTTATATATTTGTTGTAGCAGTTCGGAAATCCATACTCGCATTGGATGCTTTCATCTGAGACTGATGTTATTTTAAATGATAATTACCTAGTAGACTTTTCAATAATCTCATTTTTCTTTCATCATGAATACGGTATGAAGGCCTCAATTGAATCGTAGGAAAGAGAAGTAGAAAGTGACCAAAAAGTGTCTGCAGATTAAATTAAAGTAAATAATTTCACTTTTGTAAAATACTTCACTTCTAGATCGCATTCAGATTATGCGGCCATAATTCAGCCCCACATTTTCCTACATGTAGAGCAGTGACCGGCATGATCCGTGCTCCGTGACGTCATACTACAGAGCAGCAACGCTCTTTGCTCGGCAATATCTCCGTACTGAGCAAAGCGCAGCGTGGAGAAATGGTTCTCCTGGCCAGTGGCGGTACGACGTCTATGCACTGACAGAGTGCGCTCCGTTTTCGTTGATAGTATGGTAATAGCACAATTACAATACATTTGTACGAAAACAAAAGAGTACAACTGTGATAAATCAATGTAACAGAACAGTTTTGTTTGTAATGAAATTTAATATAGGCCCTACTTACAATAATCTGAAATGCATAATACATCCAGGTGCGGAAGCCTCCGCATACTTAAATGAGGCTCCGAAACTGCTATAAACTACAAATACATAAAACATGAGAATACTTTAAGCAGTACTGCAAAACTTTGTCTACTCGGAAACTGAAAAATGTTAAAGTATACAAAATATACAGAATACACAAAATATACAAACTACACAAAATATACAAATTAAACTATACACCTTTGTGAGAAAAGTAGCCTATAGGCCTATTCAGACTTGTGATACACACCCTTACTTTGTGTCACTATCGTGCCCAAGCTGAAGGCATTGTCGATATTTTTTCCCCTCTTTTCTCGTCCACTGATTTTGCAATATTTGGCGTCATAGTCTGGCTAACACACAAACGAAAAACATTTTTTAAGTTCTGATCAGATAGGTGATTTCTATGTTGTGGTTTGTAGACCTTCATACACGAAAAGAACTGTTCACATACATAGGCCTACGTCGATCCAAATATACTCAACATTCTATTATTGATCCCATTCTAGTTTGATCCTAGTCAAAACAAAGGGGAGGAGAACTCACAGAGAGTTCGCAGAAAATTCGCATCATGTGACAAAACGTGATTGGTTAATGTCATTAGCATGCGCCATTACCAGAGCGTGGCTAACGAGTGTTCGTAAGTTCATGCAATAATAATATCAATATTTACACTACACGTGAAATAACAAACTCTCACTGGCATCGTCATCATTATAGTATATCAATTAGCAAACAAAACATAAAGGATTCATTGTTCACGACGACCCTGCGGATGAGTTGTACTGAGAATAAACAAACTAGCATTAAACATGGTGAACACGTGCGTTCTCACGTGCGGGCTATGACAGCCACGCCTCTTTGTTTTGAACAGGATCGTTCTTAAATGGAATCTTGCCTGGGGAAATCTTCTATAAAATATAGATAAATCCTTTTTGTTTTGAAATCGGTCTTGCATTTTAATATCACTTTGCAAATCAATGACTTCTAGTTGCAATGACGTTGAAACACTGTCAATATCCACAGAAAATGGTGTCCCAAATATGCAAATATCGGATTGGAGGTTTGCAAAATCTTGAAATCGGCAATCAAATTCCTGATCCAGTTCTTCTAATATTTGCACATAATTATTTAGGTCTGCAATTCGATGACATACTGTAGACAACTTTGGAAAATGTGACGTGTCTCCGAGAGTGAGGTGACGTTTTCATAAGTCTACTTTTACTTTGAATGCACTAAATTTACCATACAATTCTACTGCTGCAGTGCACGCCACTGCGCCGATGCGTATTAACAGCAATACAACTCAACTGCTCTCTCGCCGAAGCTCTTGCGAGATGACTGGCTCTTACGTCACAACTGCAGCATCTGCCGGACACTGATGTAGAGGAATGCATTCCGATCAATAGAAAGAAAATTAATCACTTAAAAAAATCACTATGAAGTTAAACGAATGCATCTGTAATATTAATACATTAAGACAGAGCAGTAACACAGTGTTTTAAGTTGTCTATGCATTTGGAACACCTGGACTAAAAATCAGTAATAAGTTGTAACACTTCTAGAAAGTGAGTTATATGTTAAATTGAAGAATTAAAAATTAAGTAATTGATTTCCTTAAATTCTAAATTTAACCTTCTAGAAAGGTTGCATTTGTCAATTTTAAGGAACTCTTTTACTATTATAGGCATTGAAGTTCAATTGCTTATGTTTGGAAAACAACACAGGTCGAAATTAAAAAATTAGTCTTATAACAAAACTCATAAGTCGTAGATTCTTATAATACGAAGTAGAAATTACCTTAAGGTATATTTTCTAAAGCCATATGAGTTATCTTCATTTACTTTTTGGTTTATTTAATTTATTTATTTGGTTTCTGAAAAATATACCCTTCTGGACTTGTATCGTTTCTCTATGAAGCGATTAATTTTAGTTTCATAAAGGATAAGTATTATTCGAATATCGAAAAGCTTCACCGATTCATACCGTTGTATTCAACCGTCATTTTTCTTTCAGTTATAGAAATTAAATTTTAAAAATCTCCAAAATTTGAATCTTGAGTTTCTGTCATGACACCAAATATAGATGTCCGGCGTTATTATTTCTACAAACGATCTAATGCATAATAAAAGAATAAATGGTTGAAATGCCTCGGATAATCTTTCCTTTTCCTTATCACATATTATTGATGTTTGATATTAAAACTCAACAGAGTTAATCTATTACCGAACATTCTCATCGAAATACTTCTTTTTTATAAATGGCGTGTTGAGCCTTACCAGAGTTGACATGGAAACTGTTCAATATACATTATGTGTATCGCTAGTTTGGTGGAGAGAAAAGTACCTTAGAAATCATTAACTCCGAGTCTTAGTAAGTTCTCAGCAACCTTCTTGATCACTAACATGTTTATTGGTAAAGAGGGTCCTAATAGAGAAGTAATAAGGTAACTAAAAATGGAAATTTTTGGTATAACAATTATTATTTAAACAATGTTGATTTAATTTTCAAAACTTCTTTGTAATTCTACGCCAATCAGCTAATTGGGAGGTTATTTAAAACAGAAGTGGGTCAAAAAATAAACTCATAAACTGCATTTCTTTTGCCATTTCTCGAAAAGCAAATTGTTTTAATTTGTCAGTTTAAGGGGGAAATAATTCAGACACAACGATTGAACATTGCTGAATGTAATTTACAGAGCATCTTTGAATTGTTGTGGTGAACAATTCTTACATTAAATTACTGTACGAAATATCAGTTTTTTAGTATTTTTTAATGTAAAACCGAACAGGTAGTGGTTACAAATTAAAAAGCTAGTAGAATAGCTATATGATCATTTTTTCTTATATTTGTTAGGCACTTCATATGATTTTACTGAAAACCAAATATAAATCTAGGGAAGGGACATTGAACGTATTTCATTTTTCAACTGCACCTTTCTATGCCTGTCTTAGTGTAGGTAGCGATCGGGTTTTCCTGAAAATTAAATTAGTGTGTTAGTCCTGACTTGTATGCTATTTGAACATGATTATGCATTGAAATCCCTGTTACCTACGCAAAAAAGGTAAGAACGTAGGATTTCCTTAGCGGAATCAGAAAGAAAGTACGCATCTGGTGTAAAGCTCAAGCCTAGTGAAAGAGCGATAGGTGAAATTGTTGCAGTTTTGAAGGCAGTGCATTCGTGCGCGTATATTTACGATCGGATATTGTAGACAGTGCGTATAGGTAGACTTAGAAACCATCGCGACGCCTCTTCAGCATGAAATGACCCTATAAATCGCAAACGAGGTCGGTAGAGGCAGTAAAATGGGACGGTTACAGTGTCTCCATAGGGTCATAATTTTGTACATGCAGATAGAAAATTAGTGTTGGCTTTATGAACTGCAAGGTGAAGTAGTATAAACTTTATATTGCCTATCGTATTCTGCAAGTGTCGCCGACAACCAATTTTTTGTAAGATTCGACATACTTCCTATAACTTGTGTCGAGACACTTGTCACGGATCTGAAAACGATCGTATTGTAGTAGTAAAGCAGTACAAAATAGGATTTTTGAAAGTGTTAAGTATTTAAAAGCAGAATCACCATCATCGTCAGCTTCCTGTTCTTAGTCTTCTTCACTCTTGTTCTTCTGTATGTAATGCCACTTCTCATGGGCTTTACAAAACATGATCATTAGCCGAAGTATCACTCTGTGACTCCTATAAATATGAAGGACATGGGGAACTTGTTTGATGGAGAAGTGCATGACCATATAAGGTTTCAAAATCATTCTAAGTATCTGACAAGAGGCCGTTCATAAGTTAATTCTGATCAGGCATTCGTGTATGCCAGTGAAAAAAACCACACAAAGACCAACTGGGCACATTTTAAAATTTATGTCCCCAAAATGAACATCCAATTATTCCAAATGACTAATAGATTCTATTAACTGAAGCTTTTTCGATTATGAATTAAACGAACACAGGTAATAATTAATACTAGGCTCTTTTCATTGTGGGCATATTATTAATCGACAGTAAATTAGTAAACATAAGACCTGTCAATTATTGTATAGGCCTTAAGCTATTATAGATATGGCAGACTTTGTAGTACAATATATAATAATCCATCTTGCAGTGATTGCTGTCTTTATAATCGTAATAGAACATAAGTTAGTTCTTCCCGATAAAGTCATACCCATTACGTTCTTACCCTTAGGGTTCCTTGAAGTTAATGCTCTCGCATTCTTAACAATCGCTAAATTATGAAGGGTTTCTGCTTGAGGTACTTAGTTTTTATTTATATTTTGAGACTTGTCCTATCACGCTGCCATAGTGTCACAATAAGGATGCAGTTAAGCAGAGTTGCTTATGACTTCAACGGGGATTAAACCGGCAATCTTTCGCAATGTGACGCAATATCTCATCGAATTATTGTGCGAAAGTTATCCCAATTCTTCCTTAACCAAACCGCTTTCTTATATATGAAATATATGCAAAATTAGCGTAATACCAAGTTACGAGACATCAAGTTTAAATTAAATATAGTGAGTGGATTAAATTGAACATGCAAAATATATAGTACGTTTATATTAAAAGCTGAATATGTTCCTGTGCAGTAACACTTGAACACATCGGAGACTCACGAAGTGGCTGAGGAATTCTTCAACTCTGCAATTATGTATTATTATTATTATTATTATTATTATTACTACTACTACTACTACTACAACATCTGCTACTACTACTACTGCTGCTGCTGCTTCTTCTACTGCTTCTGCTGCTGCATAGAATTGACTGCCGAAGAACTTACAGTAACTTATTCCTGCCCCGCCATTGTACTGTTATTACTTATTACATGACAGGAGTTGGCTGAATTATGATTATCTGAATTTTTTTTTTCATAAGGAATAAAATCGAAACATACAAAGCATCAAAACAGAATCTCTGTAAGTGCTGCATGAAATTAGTTGAAAATCGTAGATCAACAAACTTTAACTCTCCCTTGTACCGTATCACATCCGTGTTATTTTATTATTTCGCCTCCGTTTTTTAGGTTTCTGGTCATGCGATTGTGGTTTCCTGTACGTTACATAGAGCGCTCACAATTCTGCTGTATTATTGATATTTTGAAACGTGACTGCGAGAGGAAAAGAAATTTCCTGCCAGAAGATTGGAAGCAGCAAAAGTCAGTTCAGGCTACTGTAATACAATTTCGGGGGAACGTAGTTGCACGTAGTTACGAGCTGACCAGGGTTCGATGTAATTGACTTGCCAGATCATGAAAAGCATGCGTTCACAAGAACCCACATAAACTTCTTCGATTGCTCTCGTTCTTTCTTTTCTGTTTTTTTTTTTTTTACTCTGTTTTATTTTCGGTTCACTTAATTTCTACACGAAATCAATTCTTCTTGTACAGAAATGTTCATTGGTCATTAATAGTAAAGAAGTCACACAACCGTAGTAAAATAAAATATGTACTCCTAGGACACGCACGTTTTTGCACTTAATATGATAATACCCTGCGCTTGTTAAGAAGAATTGTAAGAGTTTCCAGTAGGTTTCAGTAAAAGACAAAGGCGGAGACCGAAACAGAGGAAATGTTCCTATCTAATATATTAGAACTTTTGTTTCCGTGTAATCCAACGCCACCTATTAACATGACCGTATTCAATTATGAAATTAATTGAAGGTGTCCTTGCTGATTCATTTGTTTACGACGTGTAGAGATCCGATTTTTTACATAGGTGTACAAAAGATCAGTAGTGTATGCCTAAATGCGAAAACATTGAATGATAAGGACGAAACTCGCTAGGCATGGGTTTTTTTGTCTAGGGAACTCGAATCTGAGGTAGTTTATCCCCGGACGTCACACTTACGATCGTGAAATGCACCTCGAAGCCGAGGTTTTAATTTTTAATTATAGCTTATCATTCACAGCAGAACCATTGGTTGCTTAACCAACCCTTAACAGAAGTAGAAATAGCTATAGGCAAACTAAAAACATACAAGTCTCCAAGCGTTGACCAAATTACAGCAGAATTAATTAAGGCAAATGGGGATAGATTAAACTCAAAGATCCATAAACTCATACTTATGATTTGGAGAAGGGAAGCATTGCCAACGGAATGGAAAGAATCTTATTATACCGATCCATAAAAAGGGATATAGGGCCGAATGTAATAACTGTCGATAAATTTCTCTCCTATCATATTCTCTCCTATCAACATCATATAAAATTCTATCTAATATACAGCTGTCAAGATTAAGCCCATATGCAGACGAAATCATTGGAGATCACCAATGTGGATTTAGGCAAAATAGATCAACCATTGATCATATATTTTGTGTTCGCCAAAACTTGGAGAAAAAGTGGGAATATAAATCTCTTCACCAACTATACATAGATTTTAAAAAAGCATATGATTCAGTTAGTTAACACAAATTGTACAATATCCTCTTTGAGTTCGGGATACCAAAGAAGTTGGTTAGGTTGATCAAAATATATCTAATTGAAACCTATAGCAGAGTCAGGTTAGGGAAATTTATATCAGGTAGGTTTGCCACTAGAAGCGGCTTGAACCAAGGAGATAGACTATCGCCTTTACGTTTTTAATTTCTCTTTGGAATTCGCCATTAGAAAAATTCAGGAAAACAATGTAGGCCTAGAAATAAATGGTCTTCACCCGATTTTAGCTTATGCAGATGATGTTTGTTGTTGGACGATGACATAAACACAATCGAGGGAAATGCAGGAACTTTTTAAATGGCTGCAGGAATGTGGGATTGGAAATTAACACAGAAAAAACTAAGTACATGGTCATGAAACTTCAAAATAATGCTCTACAAAATATTAGAATAGCCGGTAAATCGTTCGAAGAAGTCGAAAAATTGAAATAACTAGGAGCAGTAATTACAGATACTAATAATATTAAGACAGAAGCTAAGTGTATACTCGAATCAGGAAATTCTTGTTTTTATGCAGTTCAGAAATTTTTATATGCTCGTCTTCAGACCAGAAATCTAAAAATAAAGGTTTATAAGACTATTATCCTGCCGGTTGTATTATATGGATGTGAGACATGGTCGCTTACTCTTCGGGAAGAACATAATCTGAGTGTGTTCGAAAACAGGGTGCTTAGAAAAATATTTTGGCCTAAGAAAGATGAAAATGGGGACTGGAGAAAACTGCATAACAACGGGCATCATAACCTGTGCTCTTCATTGGATATAGTAAGGGCAATCACGAAGTATGAAATGGGTTGGACATGTTGCGCGCATGGATTTATTAAGAATTTCAAAACTTGTCATTAGAATTATTTTTCCTATATTAGAATCACAAATCTTATTTTTTTAATATATTATTCCAATATGTGTATTACATATCCTTCTTTGCGACTGATTTCGTACCGTGCTGTTCAGTGATCCCGAATATCACAGTAAAACGATATTTCTTTTTCGAAAGAGTAGAGTTTTTCAGCCCGAAAACTCCGGGAAAATCTTGAGCCGATGGTCCCAGTCTGAGATTTCTGACTGGATAGAGAACCTGAAATGTGCTTTAGAACTTCTGAGAAGTTTATCTTGTTTCTCATCACACAACGAATTAAATTAATCATAGAATTGCTCAAATAGAAACGCATTATTTCTCCGCCATCCGTTTTGATACCTAGTCTATAAAATAAAAATAAAAGTACAGTGCCCTTTATTACAAGCCTTGAAGGCTGCGAGTTGTTGCTGAAAGTTGAAGCGGCAGGCTCTTAGGCAGTCGGCTGAAGAAGGTGACAAAGTTTTATCCCTAACTCTCTAACCCCAGGATTGCTCCTAAATCATTTTCGTTACAGACTGGGTTATCCTAGAGCCAAGTGCCCCCAAAAAGGATTAGGCGAAATGAGAATCCCAATTATCTTATTGAGGATTGAACTCGCGACCTTCCAGTTTGCAATCGGTGCCTCAATCAGCTATTCCCACCGGACTCCAGGTAATTATATAACTGTACCTTACCTCTTCTACCTTGGTATATCAGATCCTAAATGACATTCAATGTACAGTGATATTTTTTGATTTGATGTTGTTCAGGTAGATGCTCAGTAGTCTGGACGATCCTTTGATCAAAATATTGTAATTTGAAGGGGCGATAGCTTATTTGGGCGTAGGTATTGAAATAAGTCACATCGCGCTGATAAGGTATAAATTTCATGACAGACGGGTGGGGAATTATAGCTTGTTTCTAAATTCACCTACACCTCTGCATGGCATTCCCTTCACTCGCGTTTTACCAGTGGTAGGTCTAAAAAACTTGATTGCACGATATGTAGGTGTAATTATATTGGGCTTATATGCTTGGTATTGCTAGCATTATTTGAATGGGAATATTCAATAAATATTATAATTAAAGGCAATTATTATATTAACATAGGATATAATTATGTACGTGATTACTGATCACTGTACAATCATTGACCTCTCCCTCATTAATTCTCTACACAGGCTTTAATAAACGTATAGCTCATACTGATTAATAGAGTCAATGGGGAAGCCGGCGTGTTTTAAAAACCCAGCCGAACGCACAATTCCCTCGTTCAAGAAGTTTAGTTCCCTACAGTTTAGTTTAGAGTTTTAAAAACTCTATGCGAACTGTTTTTAACCAAAAGTACAGAAACATTATTATTATTACTATAAATTATATTAGCAAGGGAGTGATCCTCCGTTTGGTTCAGATGGAAAATTGCATAAAGGTTCAGTTTTGTCAGGATCGGAATTCATTTCTCTTTCATGTACGTGTTACTTATTCTGTGTAGGTAACAGTTTTAAGCAGAAAGACGGCCGGTAATGTGGACGGTATTACTCTTGAGGCTCACAGTTTTATTTGATTCTGTTTTATTTGCGAATACATGAAATTACGTTCACGTAGTGTTTGGTATTATGATAAATATTCTGAAAAGCCTGAGTAAAAATACGTTTAAAGCAATCAGTACGTGCAGAAGTATTAGTTAATGTTTTACCAAATATCGCCTGTTTGAAGCCTAAAGTTAGTCAAAATCTTGTCCGTTACATAAACCTCTATCTTGTAATACAGTTAGCCTATGCATGGTCTCATAACATGGTTTGCTGATATGTCAAGTCACTCAGAAATTGGTAATTTCCTACCATTTATCTGAATACTGGGGCTTGACAACGTAAAATGGATGAGCATAATATAATGTTTCTGTGTTTGAGTGTACGTAAGTAAAATAGTACATTTCTCTCCTCTTCCCTCTCTTTCTTTCTACATGTATGTTCATGCGTGTAGCCTATATACAGAGAGAGCGAGAGATATAAAGATAAAGAGAAACATGTACTATATGACTGATTCCCTCTCTCTTTTTTTGGCTATTGCTAACATCACTCTCTTGCTCTAATAGTGTAAAAAGCAATTAATTATAATAAAATTAAAATACGAAGTAGTCTAAAAGAAAAATTAATAAAATCAGGTAAACTGATGTAACAAAGTGCCAGTATGTTTTTGTTTAATCATTTATGATTGCAATTATGATATGCAGAATATGTTTTTTTTTTTAAATTGCTTTCCAAGTTAAGCTCCAGATTTACGGAAGAACAAAGGTCTAGTTTTTTTTAATCAGATTAAAATCTTCCAGCATCAGCTGAACTGTACAGATTTGTGATATCTTGACAATCGCACACTCACATAAAAAAAAAATAATAAAAAAATAAAAGTCAAATTGGCCGGTTTCGGGATATGAACCATGGAACTCCAGAATGTGAAATCGGCCACCTGGGTTAGTTTAACGATCTGGTTGGATAAGCGCATGTAAAGCAATAGTGTTATTTGTCATAGCTAAGTTTTAATTTCCAAAGCCTTATAAAGTTACAGTAAAACAATAGGCTTTGTTGTCATGATAACTGATTTGCATTTCAATAAAATAGGCACTAAATTGAGCGTTACTCCGAAACAGGTCAACCGATTTCATCCAATATCAATAGACGTCTTCCCATGGACATTATAAATGTGTATATCAAGTTTCATAAAAATCCGGTAAAGCGTATTTGAGTTACCGCGTCTTTAAAATAGACACTAAATTGGGTTTTACTCCGGTACCGGTCTACCGATTTAATCCAATATCAGTAGACGTCTTCCCATGTACATTATAAATGGGTATACAAAGTGTCAGGAAAATCCAATAAAGCATATTTGAGTTATCGCGACTTATATATTATAAAACGCACTAAATTGGGCATTATTCCGGTACTGGCCAATACAGTAAAACAATTGGCCATTATTCCGGTCGAATATCAATAGACGTCTTTCCATGGACATTATAAATGCGTATACGAAGTTTCATAAAAACCCGATAAAGCGTATTTGAGTTATTGCGCCTTTAAAATAGACACTAAATTGGGTTTTACTCCGGTACAGGTCAACAGATTAGGTTCAAATTTAATAGGGTACTTTTCATGGACGTCATTAATGCGTGGACCAAGTTTAATGGAAATCCGATACAGCGTATTTGAGTTATGGCGCCTTTGTAATATAATCTATTAAAATAGGCACTAAATTGGGAATTACTCCGGTACCGGTGAACCGATTTGGTTCAATATCAATAGGGTTGTTTCCATTGACATTATAAATGTGTTTTCCAAATTTCATGAAAATCCGAAAAAGCGTGTTTGAGTTATGGTGCGTACAGGCACACGGAGAGACTGACAGACAGACGGACATACATTTTTTTCGTCCCCCACACAATCTTATAAAGTACCATACTGGCACTTAATAAATCAGGATTGTGTAGACACCTGTTTTAATGTGTACCGCACATGTGAAATTCGATGGAGACATAGAAACTGGAATTTGAGAATGCTGTAGAATGTTGATTCAAATCAATTTAAGGCTAGTCTGGACTTTCGACGTTATATAGGCTACCAGTAAGTGAATTGTTGTTGAGACAGACATCTACTTTAAAGGAGGAGTCATTAAAACATGGATACAAATCAATTTACGCAGCAAAGCTGACTCCAGAAGCTGATGGTAATCACGAGTCCACTGGTAATTATAGTATTAGTCAGATATCCCTGAGGCATAAGCTGTGTTTGTTCTCCAACTTGAACAACCACTTACATTATCATGGCAACCCATTTTTGTTTAATATCACAGGTTTGTTTCTATTATTGTTTAACAGATTTATAACATGCCCGAGGATTGTTGAATTGCAACAAGAATTCGTAACACGTTTAACAATTAATAAAATAATAACTGAGTTTGTCCCTTATAATAATAATAATAATAAAAATAATAATAATGATCACAATAATAAATGTAGGCCTACTATTGTACTAATGTACGAGCTTTGGAGGCCCATAGACTGCAGGATCGCCTAGAATGAAAATCCTGTTAACTGAAAAACTGTCATCCATTTTTTACCTGAGGTCTATATGAATTGTTGCTTTGAATTATATGTGGTAATAATCATTCGGGTGTTATTTTATTAATTTTAGCCTACTGAAATTCGATCAAGTAGTTGAAATATGAACTTTTCTGTTATAGTAACTTTTCGGATACAATATTCACAGAAGAAAAAGCAAGCAGAGGCTCCCATGTAGGCTTATAGCCCCATACATTAGTGGAGTTCTATTCTCAGATTTAGCTAGAATTACGAATTATCAGCATATTTTTCCTCGTTTTCCAACTTATAGAATGTACCATTGCTGCAATTTTGCACATATAAAAACATTTGTAATCCTACTGTAGAAGAGATAAGTAAACGATCTACAAATCCTTTTTCTTGTATAAGTGAAATAGCTCAAACTTTTTTTCCCTGTACTTTAAACTATACAGTTATAACTGTTTAAAGTGACAATATAGAAATTTGTTCTTAGTTGTAAGGTATTTACTTTGGCACGGCAATAACGACAGAATGATGGGTTTGAAATCCAGGATTTTGATATTATAACTCAGAAAATAAAAGTCTATTGAGAAGAGATCTACCTTTTACACCTTTATTTCTACTGAAAATCAACTTTATCTATCTGTGAATAGGCTAAATAAGTATTTGTGAAATACAAATTGCTACGCCTGTTATTTCTTTTCTAGTAACGAGTCGTTTTCACTTTACTAAGATGGTTTTAAATATTTTGTAGTTATTCTTAAAATATCCATATTCTTATGTGATGTGAAAGTTCCCTTATGGTAAATGTATAAAATTTAAAAGTTTTTAATGGTTCTTATTAGCATATGTTTACAAGAAATAGTTCTATAACATACAATAAAATCTAGAACACATAAACTTTCCCCCACAATTTTTTTAAAATTCATAGTAAATGGTTTCTTATTTTTCAAGTTATAATGTATTTTATGATATACAATATTGATGCATTGTTCTTGACTTAGTAGATTTTTACAGATAATTTCACTATATCATGCAAAATTTCAATACGATATATTCTTAAATACCTTTCGAATTCCATTAAAAATTGTTTTCTAAAAGACCCGCCAGAAAACTTGCAAAGACCTTACCAAAGAAGATTTTTATTTTATTTTGAAGGTCAAGCTTAGTGACATCCACTTACGTTTCAACTATTGTACATGACCTGTTGTATTTATCCACCAAATTAAAGAGAAGCGTATAAAAACATTTCAGAATTTAAAAATAAGTAGTTTCCCCTAAGTGTTAATCTCCCCTCTCTAACTTCGGACTTTATGTAAAAATTGGAAGGGTATAGATGTTGTGAAAGAAGTAAGCTTAAAAATTGACATTGAAAGACCCCCCAAAAAAGTCTTAATAAACTTTGTCGTACTTCCGTAATTTCATCAAAATTATTAATACCGTACCATATCAGCAACTTTTATGTTCATGGCTGTTAAATGATTCGGGCAATTTGGATTTTTAAAATATTTTTTTACTTTAACCAATATTGTTTTCAATTGATTGATGATGCTTCTGTTCATTTTAGCTGACCAAATAGGATTTTAAATAAAGTGTTATTCATGATCGACATATCGTGAGTTCCTTTGTTAGCAGGTGTAACACCTGAAGTAATTTAGATTTTTTTACATTTTTCAAACCTTATTCGGAATAAAACAGGAAATTTTGTTAACAAAATGGATGATTGTACACTTTAAACTACTACAGACTGGAAGTGTTTATTACTATTCAATAACTATAATGTTGCTTAAAATCTCTGACAAAAAGGAGAGTAGAGTTCACCACTGTGTATAGCGTCTGATGTTATTTGTAAACAAAACTATTGGAACATTTTCCAAGAACTCAAGGCTTAATTTTAATATCAATAGAAAGCATCTTTCCTGAACAGGTTGTTTAGCTGTGTGACGGATAAACCGTGCGTCATAAGCAGGGCCCGGATTCTAATGACATGTCATCTTATTCTTGATGCTGCATAGACATTGCCAACTTGTAGATAAATCCTAATCATGGCCTCTAGATTATAGAAATACATTTTTATTAGGTCATTTTTTGCAATTTTATATTTTTTTAGGGCATTTATTTCAATGTTAGGTCAATATTTTGTCATTTTCGTGTCATTTTCTTCCTTATTTAGTAATTTTCATGTATTTACATTGAGTGTATTAACTTTTTCTCGTCGCTAGTGGTGCTGTCTTTGAAGTGTTTATTTAATGCAAGAAGGAAAAATTTGGCGTTAAGTGTTGTCATGTCTCAGTCGGGAATGAGAATCAAAGAAACGCAAAAATTTTGTATTATATTACTATTGTTATTTGATTGACTTCGCACCAGATTCTGCCACCTGCTTGGGATTGAGAGTGCGAACTACTGTTTACCCTCAATAAACAATAATATAATCCGGCAGACCACAAAAGGAAATTGTGAATTTTGACTCGCCAGTGCCTCAGTGCCAGTATAAATTTCCGTGAAAAAAGAACATTCACAACATTACAGTTATTTACAGTTTTTACAATTATGTATAAACTAGTCTATAACTTGGTGTGTACAATAACATTTTTTTTATAAATAAAATATCAGTGTTTAGGTCATTTTTTAATAATTATTAAGTCATTTTCTTTAATTATTAAGTCATTTTCTTTAAAATTCAGGGTCATTTTATAGGTAATTTTTCAAACAATTTTAGGTCATCAGAATCCGGGCCCTGGTCTTAAGCTTTGTACCTAATTCCTCAACTCGGTTTTTTAATTTTAGTATACAAGGTCTCATTTGTTGAACAGTTAAAATCTAGTACCACAATCGACTAGGAAACAATTCAGTACACTAGGCCTATATTGGGTACAACAAAACAGCATAGCCAACTTGATATTGAGGGATCGAGATGATAATGCGCTGTAATTGATGCAAACTTGGAGCTTATGACTGAGGAATCCTGAGCACTTGTAACGTCACACGGTAGATGATACGGACATGCTGCAACTCTGCTCTGGGGGCTAGATCACCAGATTCAAATTGTTTCTGCATCACGAAATTGGTCACAATGGTATAAATGTACAAATTAGCAGCGAAACGGGCAAGCTCGCTGCCATTTATAATTGGAAATACATTTCTACAACATTGTACGTACGTAATACAACAGAGTGGACATGAGATTAACGTGTAGCTGTGGGTATAATCCTTTATTACTGGTAGCCTATACAACTTCTTTCGCAGATTTTTGTTTTGTTTGTTTGTATTTATGCTGGCGTGTGCAATTTTTTGTGCCTTTTTAAACTTTGAGCTCCGGCGTAACAGTCGGATAAATTCTGTTACTACAAATCTGGGGTAGGGGGTTGGTTGGGGAAAAGGGGAGGGCTTATGTCTAAATTGAGGAGTGATGCCAGGTTATACAAGAACACAAATCGGGTAGCGTAATCCTTTAATGTGTCGCTCCCTGTAGTTGTAATCATTTTTGTCCATTAGGTTAGTCAGTCAGCTCTGGTTGAATCATTTTCATGTCAGCGCTGCTAGCAATATGTTGATGCAACGGGTTCAGTAAGCTGGTGGGATAAAACACCAAGCGTTATAACGCTACGGGAAAAATTTAAGTCCCGTGTGTGTGCAAAAAACGTCCAACGTCTCAATGTGCAATGCAATAAAATATCACTTCTGCTGAACATAATTTTTTTCTTATCCTTTAGAAAAATAATTATAACATATTTATTAACTCTTTCGTCGTTTTTACATAAATTGCATGAATTATAAAATTTTACTCTAATTATATTGTTTTTCCGCCACCTGTTAACAAGGCAGTGTTCAATTGCCATAGCAACTGGGGAAGAAATAGCATTGAATGACTTGGACGAAACTCACTATGCGGGTTTTTTTTTGGGGGGAGGGGGGGCTAGGGAACTTGAATCTGAGGTCGTTCCCTCCGGGCATTGCACTTGAATCGTGAAATGTACATCGAAACCGGGAATTTAGTTTCTTAATTATCAATTGTTTTAATTGTTTATGGATGATTTTGATAAGGTTCATGAGTTTTTGGCACGTTTAATTATTTTTACGAAGTAAATGACGTAGAGGTTAGATGGTAGGCCCTTCGCCTCCATCGGATGTAGCAGCACACAGTAGAGTTTAGTTATCGTTTCATAAATGTACAAGAACTTTTCAGTTATTCAGAATTTATTCTATTTTCTTAATTCGAGAATATTTTTAACACTGAAGTTAATTTCTTGTATAGACCTATATATGTATAGAAGCACAACAACCTAGTCTAGCCTGTACTCTCTAGTTTCGAAAAGTGTGGCCAACTGTCCCTATGTTCTATGGCCATCTCCCCCCTGACACCTCGAGTGAGACCGCCAACGTGCCATTTGTTGAAATGTTGGGACTTGTTACCCTAAATTATTTGTTTCTTCACAAAATATTATGTTATGAGAACGTGTACATATAAGGACTTGATTTAACTTTTTGCACACGAATTATCTTGAAAATCCCTGAAGTTTTAAATCGTTTACAAAGTGTGGCTATCTTTTCTGGGTTTACCCTACTTACGAAGTTTGCTTTTTATATATTAGACTAGCAATTCGTACTAGCTAAAATTTAGCTAGATTCTTAACGTTGGTATGATTATTTTTTCTTAACGACTTTCCAATGTTGAAAGTAGTGCATCTATTCAGACACAAAACAATAACAAGAATGATAATGAGTTTTGTTGGCATAAATTATTTTATTTAAATTGGGTCTTTCAGTGTCAATTTTTAAGCTTACTTCTTTTACAACGACATCTATACCCTTCCAACTTTTACCTAAAACCCAAAGTTAGAGATATTGTAACACATTAATCACTTTCTGTACCCTACCATAGGTACTATATCTAGGTAGATAAAATATTATGTTCGACCCTGAACTATTCACTGTTAGCTACCCACTAGTTGGGTCTCCTGTTTTATATCCTGCTCCTGAGCCTCATAAGCGTAATATGCCCTAATAAAAGGTTCTAATACGTTTTAATTTTAATAGTCTTGGATTTGTTGAACTGTGCATTTTGTTACATAAAAAGAATTGAAACAAATTTCAAACATATTTAAAAAATGCAGGTCTGTATGTATAACTTTGTGTGACGCGAACAGGAAGTTTGTAATGAATGGCCTACACAAGATCTTCAATTACGAAACCTATAGTAACTTTCCCCTGCAGTATTTTCTCACTTGGGTGCGGATGGAACAATTTTCAGTTCTCTGTACATGAGAAGTCAATATAATTAGTTTCTTTATTTTAGTCCGCATTTGCAAAGTTAAAAGTTTCGTTGTGTTTGTGCTATGTCGCAGTTGCTAATTAGAGCGCATGCGCAGACGTTCCCCTGGAGACGCTCCCTGGGGCGGCTAACATTGTTTTGCTCTCAGACGTCATGGCCCGTTGAAAGTGCAAGTAAGTTATAATGACGTCCATTCACTTTTACTGTACACACACAATTATTGCGTCTCTGTACACAAAATTGACCTCTCACAGTTTCCGTTCATTTCCAGAATGCATCAGCTCGAAGGTCTCCGTAGGAAGTTAAACATTTATTATTATGGTAGTGGATGTCGCAGAATGGCTATAAAGGCATTGTTTATATTCCGTGGGTCGTGTTGAAACAATAACAGTTCATGGTTAAGAAAATATTCACTTATATTGAGCACTACAGGAAATGATAATAGTTTGTATGGATTAATCTCTTAGTGCTTTAAGCAAAAACATTTATAATCTTAAGCGTCATTACTTGTAATTTTTTAGTTATGATACATCTTATATTTATTATATAATATATATATATATAATATATATATATATATTGATTGAATGAATGATTGATTGACTGAATGATTGATTGAATGATTGGTTGATCTTCCTATACCTCTCGATCCTTTGGTGCATATTTTTTCTTGCATTTTCCTCTGGGTTATTTATGTTTATATAATGTGAAAAACTTTTCAATATAATCTTAAGTAATTGAAGGAAAATGTATAGTAAAAGAGAGTATAGGGCGGAACCATACTCTATAATTAATGAATATCCTATCACATTTTAGGTGATAAAATTAAAGTTATGAACCTAAATAAAGATATAGTTTGTTACAATGATGGGATTCGTCGGAAATTATTTTAAAACGATTTATAACTTTACAGGTGTATAATATAAAGCTGTATAGTTTTGTTAGTGGAAACATTAGGCTTATTATTTTATCTTTAACGAAATCTTAATTGCGTTATCATTTTAAATAAAGATAATCATATTTTCTTTATATAATATATATATATATATATATATATATATATATAATTTATAACTCATATAACTAACATACGATACAAGACGAACCCAAAGAAATCCTGTAGGTGAACCTAAATTTTTCACATATGCAGGTTTAAAATCAGCTCTATTTTAGGTCCTAGATTTCCATTGTTAATAATAACCCTGAATTAATTATTCTGAACAGTTTATCGGACCGATCGATTTCTAGACGCACTAAATAAAATTAAATAAACAACAATTGAACTTGGTGCGAGGATAATTTCCCTTCTTATTATGAAAAGTATATTACTTTCATAGTGTAAGCTTTCTCTGTAGGTTTCAAACACGACAGTTAATCATTTGGTCTTGAAGATGGATTAAAATATTAAACAATTGAAAAAGAAGCGAACGTTAGAGATCGATATTGCTAAGTTTATGTTAAGATGTTTTCCCGTCTTATTGAGAAAACTTTGCAATACTTTTTAATTTTGATAATTTTCCAAAAATTAGAAATAATAGTTATTATTAACAGTGTTGACATAAGATAACGAGTTTTGCACTTCACTTTCATAGAGCTAGTTCCCTAAATGTTGGACCAATCGTGATTTATTAGTGTCAGATTTGGTTAGGAGAAGAAGTGGTAGGCATAACCAGCGATCGTTGGAGTTATGAGGACAGAGAGGCGGGTAATGTGGTGCAACTGATTAGGATTAGGGCATTGCACTACAAACTGGAAATCGATGTGGTGGTTGGGAATTTCAATTCATATGTTTTTTTCTGGAGAATTGGGGTGACGTCTCTACCTATATGAGTACTAAGAGCTGTCCTGATGGTAAAAGCGGTTGGTATGTAGGCTTACAATTTTGGTATCTTCATGTTCCCAATATCTAAAAGTCTGGGAGCCTCAACTTCCAATTACACCAAGATCTTCCATGGCATGTTTAGGGAACTCTTGCTTTCACCTTGGATATGAGGATGAACAGAAAAGGAGAATTATAATTCTCTCACATTGGCTGTGTGTAGGCTAAGCTGGAAAGTTAGACTGAAAAATTCAATGCCACATAATAATTATCATTCCACTGTGACCTACTAGTGGTTTACTGTAAAGCCCAGGCCTTAGATTACTTGAGTTTGTAAGTCGCCACTGGGTTTTTATCTCAAAATAGAAAACGCCTGGTAATATACAGCGATATGTGAATCAGTTGGAGAATTTAATATTGCACCGGCACGTCGCCGTGGTAGCTCAAGTGGCAGAGCAGCGGTACGGAGAGCCGAAGATTTGTGGTTCAAATGCTTTGGCGTTTAATTTTTCAGTCTGACTCTACCTTCTCATGAGCAGAATAATTAAGAAAATACTTTCTCTCACCCTGTTTTTGCAGTCTTCTACCAATGAGTAATGAACACACTTTTCTTACACAAAGTACATTTCTAGAGAAATTTACAGCCTACAATTTAATGCATTTAATTAACCATTGGGCATGAAACTGGGAAATGGTCAACAAGATGTTTGCCTAATTTTGAATAACGGTTGTCACTGTTAACGGTTGTTTCTGATATGTAGAAATCAACATTGCTAAAGTTCCATTACGTCATAGTTTTGTGATGTATGATTTTTTACTTTCTTTCGTGATTCAGGTTTATTAAAATAGAATCTACGAAGTATCAAAATATAATATGTTACCCAAAAAATGAAAATACATATTTAGATAAGATTTAGATTAGATTAGTTTGTCATTAGGCCTGTTGCGTGCTCATATTCAATAGTGCATAATACTTTTCGTTTATATAAATTTGAAAATGGTAACATATATTTTGTATCTGACACGATCTGGAATTTTTTTATGGCCATTTTCAGTATCAGTGCAACATTTTCCTTTGGAATAAGGAATTTTGACACCTAGGATATGGAATTCTTCTTTAATATTTTAAGGTAGGCCTATATAAAATTGTAAATGATGAGTCCTTACCATGTCTTTTGAACTAAACTTGAGAGGATATTAAGGTGATTTCAACATCAGCGGAACGCTTTCCTTTGGGATCACCTATTTTTACGTTTTAAGTTTGTACTTTTTTTCTGGTTGGCCAGAAGTAATTATCAGACAGTAGCCATAATAAATTAATTACATGAATTGAAGTCGTTTGACAAAATTAATAGGGTACACTTAACCTCTATTTCTTGATCCTTTCTCTACTTTCGCCCTATCAAGCTGATTTATTACATTTTTATTATGTTGTAAGTTATTACTGGACGGAAAATACGTAGATAGAACATTAATTGATTGGCAGTATTAATAGGAAGCGTTTACTTGAAGGTTTATTAACACAAATAATTGAATGAAGATTAATGTATATTTAAACTTGTAATTTTTCTGTGTGGAAAGATGCCTTTGAAATATTCGTTAGGTGATGAAATAATATGACATTGTCTGATGGATGGCATAGGGTATAGTCCTGTTTGCTTATCTGGACTTGGCGGCGGCCACGTTAAACAAAGAGAGTGACTAATGGCGAAGATGAAGATTGGTGATTAATGAGTACTTTACCCTTAACACTTGAAAGTCACGTTCTGGTGGTCTGTCAAATGCCCCGCCTGAAGTGCAGTTACTCCATATCACAATGTCTCTGATTTGTTGCATATAAACACACTTCTACACGACAATGTATAGCCATAGAAATGAAAACTCAACTTGTCTATAGTTCCACATCACGCCAAAGGGAGGGAGAATTTCCTTTTGTACACGAAGCCAACAAAAATATTATTTTAAGAACCTGCTTATGAAAACTACTCTATTTTACTCCATAGCTTGGATTTAATGGATAATGATTTTAAAAAGTGAGGTTTTAAATGTTCTATTACATAATTATTATATATGGGGTTGATTTTATTCCTAATAAGTTACAGTCTTTCAAAATATTAAGTATGTTTACATGCAGGATTCAGATCGATCTGAGTCGTCATGTAAACGCGGACTCAAACCGGAATGAATTTTCGATCCGATCCTCTGCAAATGGAGGAACGGAGCGGATTCAAGCCGAGTTCATGTAAACGCTAGCGACTCATGGCGTTCATTTGTTCCATCTGCTGATCGTCAATTTACTCAAAAATATTTACTAACACTATAATATTAATATTGTTGTGTTGCTCTTTTATGCCATAATTTGTTTATGGTGACTAAAAATTATTAATAGAACACACCCTTTTTAATATTGTTAATCACGGAATAAACACGGCAATTGTTTACACAGGTTAGCCTTCAAATAGCCATGCATAACTAAGATAGCCAAAAGTACAACAAATCTCAATACACTCCTAGATCTTTCCATGTAAACAGGGAACGTATTGAGTTTGGATCGGATTCAGATAGATTTCAATCCCACATGTAAACGTGGTAATAGATGAATCTGTCCTTTATAGGAATTAAAGCCATCTTTCATAGTACGTTATTGATAGCTTCACTCGCTGCGCCAGTTCGATTTTACCAATTAATTACTTCGTAGAATGGTATTTTTGGCAGAAGACTTTCACTGATATAGAAAAATGTTTGTCTTGAAAGAGGCCAAAATGTTAAAAACTCTGTTTTGGGCGATGATTGGTGTGATCGCCCGTTTTTTTAAATTTATGCTAGGCCCTCCACTGTTTTTGTGAACGCATTTTTAGCTGAGGCTGTTTTTGTTAATGCACTCAATTCGACTAAAAAATCTCCTTAAAGATGTTACATCAACGCTAATCACAGATAAAAGAAATATACATATAATACATTAGAAATATAGTAATAAATAAATATAATAATAAAAATGAAGCAAATTTTACAATAATTGCAATATAAAGTGTTCAAATTAGGTAAATACGTACGGTGCATAGACTAAGTGAAACTTTAAGTTGAGACATTCCTTTACCGTGACCTTAGAAGTAGGTGCAATATGCCTGGTAGTCTTGAAGTTACAGCCATAAAGTAGAAGTACAATTTCTTTATGGCTGAGAACAGAGATGAGCACAATTGTGAGAAAGTAGTCGTACCTATAAACATAATAAACAAGGTGCGTCAAGTTGCTTCCGCCATATTGTTCCCGCGCTAAACAGTATGCTGTACCACTACGTCATTCCATTGAGTGAGTATTTTTGTAGCCTTAGGCAACGGCAAACCTGTATCGTTTGTCGGACGACTATTAACCTCTTAAGCACTCGACACTGCAGGTGAATGTACCTCAATATAGGCTGCACGTGTTACTAGTAATGTGTGTATGAATCGACCGTTGTTTGAAATAGTTCTGTGAGTTAAATTATATTTTTTATCGTAGTAGTCTATAGAAGAGAAAATTAATCTATTTCCCCATAAGCTTGATCTTGAATTCGGACCATTCTCATAAGTTTTTTTTTTTTTCAAATAAATGTTATTGATTTCACTATAAGCAGTTATTGCAGAGTATTTAAACAATAATTTTAAAATAAATAGAGGGGTCTGTAATCTTGAAAACTATTTTTTCTCAAGTAAAGTGGTACTAGTATTTGTTAGAGAAAAACATCTTTCTAAACGATTTCTCTACATACCCGGAAGGTAACTAATCCCAATGGAAACATTTGTTACTTTGTATTTTTGGGTAATCTTTTTGAAAAACACAAATACGCTTAATTTTCTTTTAAAAAATGTAAAAACGAACACATTTTTATATAGTGTCCAATTAATTTATGCCCCTTCCGCTTCATCTCGTTCGAAATTTCGGATTTTTAAAGCGAACCGGATGCCTCTCAAACTTGTACAATATATGTAAATGTATTCGGCAAGTGTCGTTTTTTCAACTGATTAATAATAAATATCACAACTAGCTCACTTTTTTCTGTTTGATAAGATAAAGTATCGTCTGTATTATGTTTTAGAATATAATACAGCACATCAGAGGATAAAATTATACTATAATATAATATGCAAAAATATTATTAAATACTATTTACAAATCTATTATTTACCGGTATTATAAACATTACAATTGTGTAAAGTTAGATTAAAATAGCAAAATATAATATTAACTTATATTACATTATTGATAATATTTATAATTTTATCCCTTTTGAGGGAACATTTGTTACATAAATCTATATTTTAAAATATTATAATGTGATTGTGTTATGTGATACAGAACACGTAATACATCATACGTTTTAACAAATAAAACAGAAAAAAAACTGAGGTAGTGGTGGTTTATTTATATTTATTGTAGAATATAGGCCATAGAAACATGGTTTGCCCATTCTAACGCGAGTCTGTTGAACTGGTAAATGCAGTGTCTGCCCAGTTTTGCTTTTAAATCTGTTCTCCGTTCCTGGTGCATGTCAGCCCTCGTGCTAGCCAGGAAGGTTGATCAATGTTATTGTATGATTTTTAATATTTTAATATGTAATATTAATTGAAAATGAATATATCTAATTTGAGTATTAATTCGAGCAGTAAATAAGCCTAGGGACCTGCGAGATCTTTGGTTAGGATATACTGTATCTTGAATTGAATGGTCTCGACCTCGTAAGAACATTTGAGGAACTACTTGACGAAAAATTGGTGGTTTCATAATGGTAACGGCCCTGTGAGTTGGCATGTTGTTCACGTATCTCCAATTTTGCCATCTGCCAATGAAATAGAAAGAATAAGATAGATGAAACAGCTATCTGATGGTAGGGTCTCTCCCACCATGGGATATAGCGCCATGAGATTTACATTGTTTTAGTGAAAAATTCAAGGACAGATAGGACAAATTGTTGAGTAGGTCTATAGGGCATGGATGTTTTGATAACTATTCCATTCTGCCTTGGTAACTGGTGATATTCCATTTCAGTAATTTTTTTCTTCTAGTAAGAAGTGCATTTAGGTATTTGCAAAGAAATTGTTTACTTACTAGTCATTAAACATGGGAGGCCTACAATATAAGAAAACAATAGTTAACTATGTCACAGACTCCACTTTGGGATAGTTAGGAATAATATTATAATAGGCTATCGGGGTAAATTCTTTGCATGTTTTTGAAGTCATTCAGGATTACTGCTCTTTTTTTCCCCTTAGGCTAAATTTATTCTGAAGATTTACAATATGTTCAAATAAGAGCATTCAGTAAAAGGTATAAATGATATGAAAGCTGTAAAACAATATTTTAAGGTAAGTCACTAAATCGGAGTGCCGTCTCTAAAACCTTATTGTCCAATAGGTTGATGGCTAGGGAATTTTGATGATTGCTTAGGCGTTGCTGATATCGGATGCTATACAAGGTGATTTCTTCTTTATGGGAGGAATGTCCAAGTCATGGTGTAGTGTAGCATTGGAAATATACCACGGTGCGTTGGCAAATCGGCGAAGAGATTTGGATTCAAATCTTCTTAGGATGTAGATACTGGAATTGCTGGTAGTACCCCAAATCTGAAGTCTATATGTCCATACTGGCCTTATTATGCTCTTGTGAAGTATAATTTTATTATATACAGAAATAGCTGAGATTGCTTAATTAACTACTACTGCAATTGTTGAAACTTTAGTTTGGCTTCAAGGTTTGACACGAAACATTAGGCAAATCAAAATACTCTGCTTTAAAGAGAAATCAAGATTATAAAGTCGTTTGATACCAGAGTTAATCTGACTGCCCTTTTAAATGCAATTACTGAAGTATCTTTAATTCATTGGGAAAACGTACTTCTTTATTCTATCATTACAGAACTATTTTGTATTTTAGTTCATTTTCGTCTGTCTGTAAACATTATATTGGAAAATACATGTGTGAGGTAGTTAAAATTTGTAACACAGATTATTATTATTATTATTATTATTAATATTTCTCCTAACAAGAGCTAGACAATCTAAGATGAACACCGACCGATATCTAAGTTAAGATCCCAACTTCATAAATACAGATTACGGTGGATTTATGGGGAGCACCACGATTCTGATAAACATATTTGCAGATTAATGCTAATTGCAATAAATGACGATCAAAAAGTTTTCAAAATAAACCGTTTTAAAGATACGTGAGGAAGAAACATGGTCAGAAAAATAAAAGACTTGGCTCATTGAATAACTTTTTTTTAAAATTCTGCCTTTGGCCTAAATATTTTAAATTTTTACTGTGCACAATTTCTTCTTCTTTTACTTGGACTTAAATAAGCAATCTTTCTTTCTTTCTTTCTTTCTTTCCCGTAGTTTCACCTCTCCCTTTTAGGATTTAAGCGACCCAAGCCGCCCGGGCAAATAAGCAATCCTAGTGAAAAAATTATACTCAACTATATAGGCTACCTTTGTAAACAAACTTAGAATTTTACTACAGTCAAATAACAAGAAATAAATATTTGAAACACATTCTGGTTTAAACAGGATAACTAAAGCGCATTCCTCTTTCTCGTGTAAAAATAATTACTATAATAACTACTATGGTCCGCCGCTGTGGGTGAGTCGGTAGCACGCCTGCCTTCCACTCCGGCGGCCCGGGTTCGATTCCCGGCCGGGTCGGGGATTTTTCAGTAGTGAAAGATCCCCTCCCCTCCCCTCCCCGGGTTCAGGACTGGGTGTTTGTCAGTAGGTTAAGTCTTAGGTTAAGATAATGCACATTGTGCGCTATTCCTTACTTAAAAAATAATAACTACTATGGTAGTTACTTGAAACAAAGCCTTAATAGGCCCTATTTACCATAGTTGAATTAAGATTACTATAGTAATAATTTTTTTACTCTAGTTGATAACTTATAGCCTATGAAGCATGGTTTAGTAAACTACATTGGCAAAAACAAAAAAATCATTAGTTCCTATTATAATAATATTCTGTGAAACACTTTCTAGGTATAATATTATTGCCAAAACATTTATTGATTATTAAGTCCAGTGATATTTAGGTGATATTGAAAATATGTTATCTTCGTTGCAATACAAATTAAAAGAGTTAAACTCTATTGTGAGGGAAAGTTATTTAGGTTCAGAGTAATCATGTTAGAAGCAAAGCATGCATAAAAGTATAATTTATTTAAATCATAACCTTTATTTACTTCATCAAATGTTTAACGCTGATAGCATGTCATATCAGCGCTGCATTTATTTTTATGCACGTTTTAACCGTTTTAATGTTCAACCAACCAGGATAATATAATGGATGAAACAGGCCGACTCTTTCTGTTTGTTCATGAGCTATGTGATACAGTAGATTTAAATCAGTTTAGTTGTAGCAATAGCGGAGGTTATGAAATTACTTTTCCCCTATATGATCGATACAAGCTTACCCACCCAAGCAGTAGTAAAACTCAATTGAACTACAGTTACCGATGAAGTGGTAGATGCTTGTACATATTGACGTGTACTCCTATTGTCTATAAACACGGGAAAGTAAGTATTGCGTGCTTAGCTTCTGTAATAGATGGAGTACTGCACCGAATTAACTTTAAGTAGAGAATGTGAAGATCGCGCGTTATATGTCAGCTCATTAATTGTTATGACCGCCGTGAAAGTCGGCATGCTGTCCACATTCCCCCCAGTCCTGTCATCTGCCTATGGTAGATGATGCAGCGGTCGGATGGTAGTACTAGTCCCATAAGATGTAGTGCCATGGAGTTCAGTTTTAATTGTTTTAAACACAACGTTCATAAAACGAGTTGCAGTACTGCTAAAAATGCAAAGGGCTATACAGGAAATATCTGAGCCAGGGAGGAAACTCGACTGTGGCTGTGCTTACTGTTTCATTACCAGATCTCGGATGTTTAGGCAAATGCCTATTTTTCTCTTGGTTAAAACACTAACAGTTTCAACCATTGTTTACATGCAGGGTGTATGGTTCAAAGGAGCATGCTTTATTGTGCCTAAAATGCCTGTGGGAATGTTACTGCCTGTTTCTGTACCATTCCGCCTATTTTTACCATTCCGCCATTCCTCAAAATTTTAAATCAGTTTATTATGTTTACTATAATTTCCTTGATAATAAATTACGAGTAGTTTTTCTAAAATAGTGAGGTTTAAACTATACCTATTATATTATTACTTAAAACTATACCAACTATACTAAAAGTGTCTGTTTGAAAGATTTTCCTGTATTTAATTCTTATTTAAATTATTTTCTAAAATTAGTACTACTTAGTACGAATTCAATTGTAGGGATAAAATTGTATTAACCAAAGGGAAGTTCCAATTCGCTCGGTTGGTGTAGTTTTGAGTAATAATATTTATAGTTTAAACCCTACTATTTTAGAAAGAAATACTCGTAATGTATTATCATGGAAATTATAGTAAACAAAATAAATTGATTTAAAATTTTGAACAGTCTCTGTTTTTAAAAAGAAGACAACTATTTCAATTTCAATCATAGGCGTACCGAGGGGGGGGTTTGGGGGTTTGAACCCCCCCCCCATTGATTAAAAAAAGGAAAATTGTATAATTTTTTTAAGTCTGCCCATAAATTACTTAATACAAGTATAAAGCGTGGGAAGCTTAAAACTCGTTATTTTGCGTCTTAATTTTTAAAATTTTCCGGGGGGGGGGGGCCGGAAGCTTAAAACTCGTTATTTTGCATCTTAATTTTTAAAATATTCCGGGGGGACGACCCTCGGAAGCTTAAAACTCGTTATTTTGCATCTTAATTTTTAAAATTTTCCGGGGGGAGGACCCCCGGACCCCCCTCTCCCTGGGGTGTATTCCATACCTCCCAGACCCCGCGGATGTTATAACCCCACCCCATATGGTCGGCCTGGTTACGCCTATGATTTCAATGTAATACGTAAATTTGTGAATATCTTTGTTTTGAAAATGACTAATCCATTTTTCGGTTCCTAAGTGCCAGATTTGTTTGCATAAATACTTTTTTTCAAGGCCTATATTTGACGAGTAAAATCGACATCTAGTGCAAGTATATTTGAGGTTTGTTCATACAAATTACAGTTCAGTCGTGTTTAAACCTTGTTCAGTAGGCTGTTTTTGAAACTTTTAATTTATTTATTACTTATCATTTCAAATGCTTTGAATTGGGTTTAATGCTAATGGCACTTCAAATGTGTTATTATTTATTTCTTTACACGCACCATAGGTAATAGTTTCATTAGAAGTATATATATATATATATATATACATCGGGTCCGCTAATGAAAAAAAAGCAGTTCTAACAAACAAAAAATCATAATTTGTCTGCTGGCATGTGCCGTTGTACAGCAAAGCTCGAAAATGAATAAGAAGATTATCTTATTTTGCCTTTTTTATATATTTTTATAATAACCCTATGTAGATTACATTTTATACACTAAATGGTTGAATGAGCTTATTCTACGATGGAACATAAAGCAATTATTATAATAATAAAGTTGAGCCAGATGAGGCATTAAATGTGTGGAAAATAAAGCAATGAGATCGCAAGAATATGCTTAGGGTAGAGAAAGGTACGTAATTATATCAAATATCCAAGATATCGGTCTATTAGGTCTACGTATGATAAATAATTTGTTATCTCTCATTATTATCTATTTCACTTACTTGTTCAATTTACTACATAATGAGTGGAAAACATGTATTTCAGAAAGCTAATTTTTGTTGATTTTGTTCACAGGTGAGTGTCCAGGTCCTTAGTCGCTTAAGCTTACAGAAATCAGAGTGAGTATAAAATATACTAACTTATAAATTAAAGCATATTAGATTTCAGTGTTTAGCAGCAAAGGAAATGCCATAAAAGTGATTATAAGAAACAGTCAGTGTAATGTACTTCTAGAATTCGATTTCCAGTTTAGTCATTTGGGACATTTTGATTTAAGACTTTTCTCAGTTATATATAGGTTTGTTCAGCATTGTGCAATTAAGAGTGTGAAGTTACAGTATATACATTTTTGATTGCTTTCTATTATAGGAACATGTAGTCATATGTTAACTACCGAAATGTATTCCTAATACTTCATCTGCATCCCGAAACCAAAGTCTACAGTTTATTTTTTAAAGTTATTGTTAATAGGCCTATTATTTAAAATAATTAGGTGTCGTTATCTGATTAATTTATCTGCTAATAGTTCGTATTATTGGTTATTCACACATTTTATTTCATATATAAAAGTTTAAAATTTGTTGTATTTGCCAAATAGATTAATCTGAAAAGTTTAAATAAAATGAACATTTTAAGGTATACGAATCAGCAGAAATGTTCTAAAGTATCAAATATTCGTGGATTCTTACAAAAATATTCTTATGGACTACGAAATTAACAGTTAAACCCAGCTTGTGATAATATGAACTGAGAAGTTGGACAGTAATTATTGTAATTTATAATTAATTTCGATGTTGTTAACCACGTACTTGCCTCTGGATCAGAAGGTCACTTGTTCAAACTTGGTTTCCAAGAGAGTTGTTGAGGCGATGGGTTTACCACCTGTCACTATCGGAAAGTAAACATAAGTAAAACAGTCTTGCAGTAACCTCCATTCGGGTGCCTCGTCCACCGTGTTTTATCCATCCATAATTAAATAAACGTATCTTATTGTCTATCTGCTGGGGTGCTATCGCAGAGTGATGGTGTAGGACCCTAGATTTGTCCGGAAGAACGCGGGCAGACAGAGAACCCGCTGGGAAAACGAACTAAGAAATGCCTTCAGCAGCAGATGGACTTCAGTGGCTAAAGACATAATAATTTTGAACCAACCAGTAAACACTGCTATGAGGAAAATAAGTTGAGTTGATCTTCCCCGGACTGACTAACCGGGACTGCAGGACCAGCTACTGCCTGTTCATTTAGACGTGAACACTTGCATGCGCCGCAGAGATAGGGCGGGACGGAAGGGGAGTGTGTTGCCGGTATGTATCACGTGAGACTGATACCACTGCGCATTGTGTTTACAGTGTTCACGTCTAAATGCACAGGCAGTACCTTTCAAACGAAATCTGCTCTTGACCAATAGTGATGTAGCCTACACACGATAATTATAATCTTACTGTCTAAAGCTTAGTCAGCCTTTATTGAAACCGTAAGACTTACAACATGAAAATAAGTAAAACTAATATTTAATTTCTTCATGGCAAATGTTATTATTCTGTAATAAATTATTGTGTTTTAAACATACTAATTACCGATATATCATTGCTGAATGTATGTAATTCGTTGTATTATGTAAGAACTCAGAGAAAATGTTGTTCTTTATGGTCTTCGCAGGGCAATATTTTTCCTATAACGATTATACCGTATATTTCATTGTAAAGAATGCATATCGTGAAACAGCTGGTAAACAGCACTTGAATTGTTGAACAATACTATGAAGAGTTACAACACCTGAGACTAAACAACCTCATTCATTGTGCACATATAAATGAAAGCGCCTGCCTACGAAGCCTGGATAGATATTTACTATTGTAATAGAAATAACTTTCACTAAATTTATAAATCGTAAGCACGATGAATCAACTTGCCTTTTGACTGGTTTGACCTCTCAAAGAAAGTTTATCTGCTGGGTTGTGTTGGTTTGACCATACGGTGGAAATCACGAAAAGCAGAGAATGTAGTACAATAGCTTTGCTGTAGACCGAAAGTCTGGGATCGTGTGTAGCAAGAGTGAATGAAAATCCCAAGTGTTTGTGGGTGAGCTCAGCGTTATTTCTCGTGACAAAAGAAGGTTGGAAACCGTAGCTTTAGGTCACGCTTCGTTCAGCGATTTTGCTTGCCGTGGTTTAGAAAAAAAAAATGTTGGTTACCGGTATATTGATTAGGATAAAACAGAGTGCAAGGTTACCTACTGTGTGTAAATTGAATTGTTTGAACTAGGCCTAATGGAAAGGTTGATGTTAAACTGAATTGGTTCCTATCAATAACTAGGATATTAATTGTAATATTTTCAACTTAATGTGATAATGATAGAAAAGTTATCGACACAAATTTAATATCTTCATATCAGTAAGCAGCGTAATATCTACACAAAAAAGGATTTTTGCTGATATCATGTATGTTTTAGTGAAATACATCTTTAACTTGAGACTACGTGAGGTTAGACTTCCTCATACGTACCCTATATTTACGCCAAAAATAATATAGCACTCTACTAGGCTGGTTTGTTCATTTAAGTAAAGTGATTAATTCCTGATGAATTTCGCATTAGTTGCTGTCAATCAAACAGTAAACAGTATTACGATAGTAATGATTTTTAATTAGTAAACTTTATAAATGTTTACATAATTTGATTTTTGGAAAATTTCCGAGTATCGTTATTTGTTATACTTATCTTTAATGCTGTGTCTTCGAATTCCTCCTTCCGTTAAAAATGATGATCTCTGTAAATAAACGTGTGTCGTTAGGGTATCGTTTCCGTAAATCCAGGGGCGGATCCAAGATTTTTTTTCGGGAGGGGCTACAAGTCTAACATTATTATCACTGGGGCCCGGAAAATTATGAAAATCATATTTTTAATAATGCAATCTATTACATGCTAGTATTGAAATGTACAAGAAATCAAAGAAATAACAGGAAATTAATGGTTTAATTTTGCATATTTTGTTAATTTTGCAATAGTGCATCATTTGATCGATATTAAAATATGTGTGCATATTTAACGAATTTGTGCCATTTCTAAGGGCATGTTATGTCAGATTTTAAATATTGTGCATATCTCTGTTAATTCAAACTAAGTGAATCTTTTGAGAACCAACTATACAGTTTGTTGATAGTACATAACATTTTTTTTTTTTGGGGGGGGGGGATCCGATTGCATAATATTAAAGCAACGTTTCATTCATTAGTTTTCAATTTATTAAAATTTATTGCAATAAAGTTGTTTTATCTTTAATTTTTATTATGTAATTTATACAATTTATACTGGTTTTAAAAGAAATTCATTATTTAATTCAGCCAACAACAGAATGACAAGTATTAAAATTACTTAAATGATAAAGCTTACCTCCTTTATCCGGAGCATATTTTACAAATTTTGTATAGCCTATATTTATGCAAAGCATAACGGCATTTCCATTTCACGATTCGTCTTACTCATATCATGAGTCAGGATGTGCAATTAAACTGTCTGTATCTGCCAATTTAAAATGTCCTTATGTGCAACGTATTAGCATGACTTAACTTTTCGCCCCTGCGTATAGCCCTTATGTTTTAATTCTAAATAAGATTAAATGTTTTTGAATCCTGGATCGTTACGCGTGCGTACAACAAAACAGTTACATCTCATTGTCTGCAGTTCAGAAACGTACACATTTCACATTGCGAGTGTACTGCATTTTGCCGCAATGCTTTCAGAAACAAGAAAGGTCAAGATATTGCAGGAATGTCATCCAGCAACCGTTTTCCTGGTGAGATCCCCACTTCTCTCCTCTCCACGCCGCCAGTGTTATATCTTTCATGTGATGATGATGGTTATATCCAGGAAGAGCTCACATGCCAGAGCCTGCACTGTCTGGCTAACAAACATTCGCATCAATCACTGTCTACATTTTGCTCATAAAAGCTAAATCCAGTTATCTATTTCCTAAGACAAAACAGCGAAATAATGCACATTTATCATTTCATTGCATACAATAGCACACGATAGTTGACAAAGCGTGCAGGTAATGCATATAAGCATTTTCAGTAGACCTATACATTATGCATCTCTTACTTCCCTTAATTTTGGTTGGTGCCCATCGACAAAACATACTAGAAAGATAAACAATTACAATTTTACGTAACAATTTTTACTCTACTCTTGAACCCGCGTGCTACGAACTGTTCACATTACATAAAAATCGGCTTTAAATACGGGAAGGGCCCGTAGGCTAAGTGCAAAATTTCATCAAGATCGGAAGAAAAGGTGAAGTCATCCTCAAACGGACCAAGGAAGCCCTTATAATTCCGGGAGGTTGAGGATCCCAGATTTTGAGACATATGGCACGTGTAAGGTTGTCAGCCTTAACGCACAGGCCGTCTTCACCACAGGATTGTTCCGGGTGCTTCCTTCTGTTATAGGCTGAGATGATCCAGGGCATTGGTATCATCATAGGATTAGGCTAATTGAAAAATCATAATATCGATGCATGAAATGTAAACTGTGCTTTTACTCGTGTTTTGAAGGCTTGTGCAAAATCATCGCGAGTGGGATAAAACTATAGATTTGTATAAAAGACAAACAAATATACAACTCTACTATGTATACAGGTATATATATATTTTTTTTTTCAAGTATGTACATTCTTTTTTCGTTACTGTTATATTATTATTATTATTATTATTATTATTATTATTATTATTATTATTATTATTATTATTATTATTATTATTGAGAGTAAATTGTTTGCATATAAGAGCCATTGTAAAGTCTGAAAATAATTTTAAAAATACAAATGAAATATCTTACATTATGCGTAATACTTTTTTGAAGGTTCAGGTGGATGAACATTAAAATTCCATGGAAGGACAAACGATAGCTATGTCACCGTGGTAAAGAATTTTAAAACCCGAAAAGGAGCCCATTGACAGTGCTTTTTGTCTAATGCTAATGATAGGATAAAAATGTTCGTCAGGTGTACAGAGGTTGTCATGAAACTTGGAAATGGATTATTCCATTGTTCTTTAATGGTATCCTGGACATAGTACAAATTTGCTGTCACATTGATTGATGTACTAAATGCACCTTATATGCGCTTAGAACCCTGCTGTGTACAAAATTGTGAGAATATTGTTTAATTTGGTGAAGAAGTTACGATAAACACAGATAAGATTTTACGAGAGTAAAATAATAATAGTATATTTCTTTAAAAAAGAAATAATATAATAAAATAACAAATAAAAAGAGAAATTTATAGAAATATAATATACTCGTAGCGTACATATCCCAATGGATTCAGAATATCAAATACCATAATAATCCTAGTAATATAATACTTCTATTTTGTTATATAAAATATTGTAGCTCCAAATCGCTCTAATAAATTAACTAATAGTGCTTTAAGTTAACTTCAATAAGTATTTCGTGGCGTATTCAGTTGAGCATTACGCCACAATTCGGAATGCTGCGGGTTTCATTCCAGGTGATACTACTAAATTTTTCAGTTAGTCTAATCCTTTTGGGGCTGATCTCAGCCTCTGGCCTAAATAAGGGAAAAAATAGGAACACTTTGGAACTAATACCCAACCATATCCTTCTGCCTAGGGTTACCAGATGGTTATGGAAGGAAAAGAGCGCATGAGGAAAGAGGACAAGAGGTTATGGATGGAAAGACAGGCCAAAACAAGATACCGTACTTTAAAATAATTGAACGGCTCTTTTTTTGTGGCCTACATTTATCTGACAATCTTAGTTTAATGCAACTGAGCCTGTATGTACATTCTTGTCCACACTGCTGGCTTGAGATGCGTATTTATGTGATGATTTGATTTCAATAAGCTTTTATAGGCTTTCAAATAATCACAAAATTGAGAACATGCTAATTCTTCAAATTGAACTTCACAGACACAAAGTGCTCCACGGTTAGCAACAGAGACCTATGTCCCAGCTTTGCAAACTGAACAGAATGGCGCTTTTTGAAGGATTTTTTACCTCACCTCCGACCCGCAGTAAACGTGCGTTTTATTTTCGCCATTATAAAGTACAGTAAAGTAAAAAGTAAAGTGTTCCCTGTACAGACCATGGAGGCCCTAAGGGTTCCAGGAGGACGAGGATCCCAAATTTTAGACATTTGGAAGGTGAAGGTGGTAAGGTTGTCAGCCTTACGCACCGGCGACCTTTATCCCCAGGATTCCTCCTGTACGATGGTGTATCATAAATAACCGGACTAATTTTATAATTAACACATAATGGCTTAATTTCATTCAAATTGACTTGCAAACTTTCGAAGTATTCTCCATCTGATGAAATACAACTATTCCAACGATTTACCCATTGTTCGAAACACTCACTGAACCCCTTTTTTGGCAGTCTGTTCAGTATACCCATAACAACGTTGTTCAACTCCTTATCACTTTGAAAATGGCGACCACTAAGCTCCTTTTTCACTTTGGGGAAGAGGTGAATATTGCAAGGTGTGAGATCCGAAGAATACAGTGGCTGAGGCATGATCTCAATGCCCAATTGTTCGATGACATCTTGAGTTGCACGCGCTCGATGAACCGGCGCATTGTCTTGGTGCAAGATCCATCCTGCCCAGGCAAGATCTGGTTCCTAAAGACAATTTTTTTACACCAGCAACCTTCGCAATTGTTATGCGACGACCTTCTTGCACAATTGCGTCAATTGTGTTGATGTTAACTTCCGTTTTTGCTGTTATGGGTCTTCCAGGGCGCGGAGAATCTTGAAGGTCTTCATAACCATCTTTGAAACGTTTGTCCCATTCAAAGACTTGTGTTCTGCCTAAAGCATGGTCTTTATATGCTTGCTGCACCATTTCTAAGGTTTCTGTAGGAGTTTTGTCTAGAAGAACACAACACTTTATCGATGCGCATTGCTGCATTTTCAGTTCCGTGTTGGGTACAGTAAACATCATCTGCGATATCCGGGTCTAACTCCTAAGTGAATAGTTCTGCATGACTGGGATTCACAATACTGATAGAAGAAGGATTCACCTTTCCGTGGATAGCAGCCCTTTAGCTCCAGGGCGGTTTATTTAAATACAATTAAATCAGTCCGGTTATTTATTGATACACCCTCGTACTCATTTCTGTTAGAGGCTGTGTCGAGGCCAGGGCCATAGTGCCACAAGGATTAGGCCATTTAAAAAATCTCAACGACCTCATCCGGAATCGAACCCGCGTTTGTAGCGCAGTCCTCCACCATTACACCACAGCGTACCCCTTCACTACTATAAACTGAATGTACAATAAGACTCACAGCATAATACGGTACTTAATATTCCGTTCTGGTCATTGTTACTAACAGCAGAATCTAAATTAGAAATTTCTTCCCAAGAGATTAATACCTGTTATATTAAAGGTGAAATGCGCACAAGTGTGCAAAGAGATTTTATGATTTCAGAAATTAGATTGTGATACAATGATCAGAAACATATTTTGATAAAACCTAGACTCAAAAGCTTCCTTTTTTTCAGATTTTTAAAAATATAATTGCTTATACAAAAATATGGACATATTGCAGGTTTTGAAAAATAAATACGGGCACTAGGACAATTTTAAAATATACGGACATGCCCTGCTAAATCGAACATCTGGTAATCCTACGTCTGCCTATTGTCTGAAAATTCGGAAACGTATTCTAAAAATCAGCATATGAAACACTTCGCTCTGCTTTCTGAATAGAATGCAATATGTACAAAAATTCATAATTTGGTTTCCTTTATTTTAAAACTGTGTGTTCTTTGGAGGTGAATCGCTTAACTTTAAAACTCATTAGTTTGCTAGCATTTAAGTTAGTTTCACTATGGTCTACAGATTTAAGAGGCGTAACTCGCTATTTACACACATAAGATCAATTTACGATAGATGTTTACACATCTCTATGGGATAATAAGTTAATGTGGCAAATACATCTTCTGAACCACTTGAGTTAAAAGCCTTTGGCAGTGTAAACGTATGTTATGAATAGCTAATTAGGCTATCGTTAGTTCAAGAGATGCTTTACGTTGAAGCGTAATGAATTTGCTTAATATTCAATTCCACAAACTATATGAGTTGTTTTTTTAAGATAGCTGTCTGTATTATGTAGAATTCAAAGAAAGACTGCCTATTACTATCCTTTCCATGGTGCGACTTCGGAAATTTTCTGGAAATCAATGTTTTCCTGCCGTTTTGTCATGCAGAACAGCTTTCGCTGCATTTCTCTCGTTTTTTCGTTCCTCACACCATAATACATTCACATAAAATACATTTTTATATAAATTACCAATTCTAAACTCTAGTTACAGGCATCAGGCTCAAGTGCAATTAATTTTGATAACAGGACGAATGTAGTGTAACGGGAGTACGTATCGTGCTAGATCAGCTCGATGTTTCAATTTATGACTGGAAATTTTCAACACGATGTTTAATGTTTCTGCTAATGATCTAGGACCACAGGCCAAAATTAAGTGAGTGAAAATTCAACTAATTCGTGCTCGCTCAAATGACCATGGTTTAATATCAACTGGCTGATAAACTGAACGTTCGATATGATTTTCAGTTGCCAAAGCTACTGATGTTTCTGCTTCGTTTTCATGTCACAACCCGCTCCATATGCCCTCTGTTTGTGGAATATGAATACTAAAGCACTGAAACAACTGCAGTGTATGGACTTCATAGGTGTAGACAGCTTCAGAATATTTTATCTAGTAAGCAGTTCGTTTCCAATAGTTGATCATATGAGCAAGAAAGAAGAAACTGCAATAAACAAAATTCTTACTTTCTGTCTACATAGAGCTTCATCAGGATGTGGTAGCACTATGTTATTTTATTTCTTAAATCTAACCTTTAAACTCACATAAATAACGCTTTTTGTTTTATTCAAAGTTTATAAAATAATTTTAAGAAGAAGCTGTAGCAGCCAGAAGCCAGTATGTACTATTTCGTTCATAATATCCTTCCTCCAAAAGAATATAGTCCTTATTTTTAATACCTACTATCAGGTAGCCCCAAGACAGCGTCGTCAATTAAGATAGTACCCAACGTTACGAGATGCAGTTTCAAAGGAAAAAAGGAAATGGTATACTTGTTGGTGCATGTACCATGACAGGTTCCACAAACGGATGAGCATTTAATACCAGCTTTTCGGCATCCATATCTTCCACCACACCGAGTTGCACAGTGACAAAATATGATGTTTAAATATTCTCAGAAGCCACATAGACAAGTAAACATTTATTTAAAGTAATAGGTAGGCCTACTATTCTTACAATATCTCCATATATCTAATTCCCTACCATTTTTCAAAATACCGGTATTTTTTTTAAACGAAACATAAAACGGCTAAGCTTTACAACAAGAATAATCATGATGATGATAATAATAATAATAATAATAATAATAATAATAATAATAGTAACGATAATGAGTTCTATGTGTGACGTTAACCATTAGTAAGTATATTTTTCTAAGAACTAGTTTACTTGCTTGGCATCATGCTAATTTAATTATCATCTCCTTTCATTTTTGTTTAAAAATATAATATATAGGTGTATGTAAAACAGAATTTCCAGAACTATGTCATACTTCATTTCCTTCTATTTTCTGAACTATTAAATCCACAAAAATATCATTCATATCAATTTTATAAGAACTTTTATGTAGTTAATTTTGTGCATAAACTTTTTTTGCTAGAACCCATAGCTTTAGTGTGTTTAGGGAAAACTGCGAGAAATTACATTCAAAGGTTCCCCCCACCCCCCGCTCCCCCCTATCTATGGGGACTTTTACTATGTTATTTAGGACACTTTCCCCCACATCTCTGCCAAATTTTAAAACTACAGGATTTTTTTCCCCCTATTTTTCCTTTCTTGCCTAAAATATAATGTATTTTCCATTACAAGTCCTGTGCTTGTACCGTGATCGGATTTTTAATAAATTCAACTTTAATGGTTTTGTGATATTTCTCCACGTGCTTCATGATGTAAATACACAATATACAGTTTATATACAGAGATATTACCCCTAAATACAGAGAAAGTGCGATGTACGGTTTTCTTTCGAAATCTCGAAATTTGACCGAAACTTAAAATTGTTATAACTTTTGAACATTTGAAGAAATAATAACAAATGACTACTCATTTTAAAGCGAATTTATGTCCCTACAACCTCTTTCATGAGAACATTGCTGTATACCTAAGGGCTGAAGCGCTAGAAGGCAAAGTGTGTCGAAAAGCGCGAGGCGAAAGAGCTTTCTTCGAAAATTTGTTATTTTCGTTGGCGGATATCTCGAAAACTATTGGAAATAGAAAAACATGTGTACGATCAAACTTGCAGGAAATTTTATCAGCTTTAATTTTGTATATAGCAATGTTTCCTCTATGATGCACCATTGTTTAGATATAAGCGAAAAACCTAAAACTGGGACCTACTGCGGGCCCCCCTGCCCCCCGCTCACCCCCCATCTTTGGGGACTTTTAGTATGTTGTTCGGGACACTCCCTCCGACATATCTGCAAAATTTCAAAACTACACGATTTTTTTTTCTATTTTTCGTTCGTTGCCTGGACTAATATGCAAGTGGTGATGTGTAAGATCATAACTAAGGCTAGACACGTTTCAATTTAATATGATGGTTTGAAGAATGCTCCCTTATAATTTATTTTACTTTTTTCCAAGTTTAAGAAACACTTCTAAACTTCTTTTAGGCCGTTATTTCTCTGTTTCACTACAGATTTCATTTCTAAACATTATCCATTGAACTCTTTTGAAACCTTAAACGAAAAGCGACGTAGGCTAATTCATGAGGTACTTAATTCAAGCTATATTTGCAGAGAGTGAAAATACCTTCAACACTAAATTCCTCTTTAAAATTTTTATTCGGGTTTATTACTTTGTGTAAATTATAAACAAGCTCTTGAGAGTGATCTCTGACCCAAGTGAAGTAGTAGTGACACGTAGAACAAAAGCTCGTTAGGAGCATGTTGCTATTTTACTCACGTACCACATGTTTTTGGGTAGGCTTGGCATATTAACACGCCATACAAATATTGCGTTGCCTTTCAAGTGGTTGTAACTTGCAATGGATGCTATCGATGTTCCACGATGTGAAGACTGGAAACAAACCCAACTCTGCATGCCAGTCCATTCACCTTTACTGTGTGTGTGTGCTGCAATGCCGATGCTGTAATCTTCACTTCTATGAAATCCTACGGATTCCTCGAATACTAACACTAACATGTCCTCAATCCACACATGTTTGAACGCTAAACTTTTGTCATCTCTCGGGCAATTTGATAATCAGGTAAGCACCGACATAGTATTTATTGATGATACAAGTGGTAAAAGAGAGTATTTTGCGAGTAGGTATGTTTGCAAAACGAGATGTAAGGTGTAGTAATCCTAAGATAAAAATAAAATGTTACCATGTGTATCATACTTATTTTTTAGACAGCCGTTAATATTTATAAAATAATTAAAAAAAAACTCCGTGGCGCTGCATCCCTGAAGGGACAAGGCCTACCACCCGACCGCTGCGTCATCTACCATAGGCAGATGGCAGGATTGGGGGCATGTGGTCAGCATGCCGACTCCCACGGCCAATAATGGTGGTTTCCAAGACCGGAGCCGCTACTTCTGTATCAAGTAGCTCCTCAAATTGAATCACGAGGCTGAGTGCACCCTGTGCAGACCTCACTACTTCAGAAAAATCAGAGAAGGTACCGGGGATCGAACCCGGTTCTGCAGCCAGCGACACTAACCACAAGACCACGCCGGCGGTCTTGTAAAATAATAGATATTAGATTTATTCTAACGAATTACCGTGAAGCCATATTAGCGGCTATCTAGTGCCGCATGCACAAAAGCACATGCACAGATTGAGATTATTGACTTTCTGATGCACAGCTGCCGACATAAAGAAAGGAGTCGACAGCGCTTTCAACCATCATATTAAACGATTTTGGCGACCATCGTGAGAAATTTAACACTTAAAAGGGGTAATGAATTGTAACATTTTTCAGTTTTTATCAAACACAGTCTATTTAGTAATCATATGCATTCATAATATCATAATATTCTTAACAAAAGGAGTAATTTCCTTCTTAATGAAACCAAAGTTGGTTACAATAGACTTTTTTTAGCACTAGTGCGGTAATGTATAACTTTACTTCGTATGCCTTGTGTTAGAAGTTCCATTTTTCATTTATTCTGCCACTGTAACCCGAATTCAGGATAACTCAATTGGTAATGCAACAGGGATGCAGCTACACGGAGTTTACTTCTTAGTTCATAATCATTATTCAATCAATAATAAGTAATAATAGTAATAATAATAATAATAACAATAATTGTGCATATATTACAATTGTTTACTGGGAATATTGTTTCTATCCCCATTGAAAGTCCCGGGTTCGAGTCCCGGTGCCAGCGGAATTTTTATTCTAATTATTGTCATGTAAATTCAACAGTAATATGTTATCTTCGTACTATCTGTTACGTTCAATACACAGTAGGAACCCAGTCTCAAAATTAATATAAATTAGTAAGCCTCATAATATGTATTACGACCATTACGGGCGGCGCTTTCTATGGAGACCTAGTGTAGGCCTATACTCTGTTCGCATTCTAATTGGGAGTGAATTTTTTAGTTTTCTTAACTGTATCTTAGAATTTTTTAGCTTTCTTAACTGTACCTTATATCTCGTTGCATCTCTCCTCTTACCCACGATATCTTTTACATGTTTTTTTAATCTGTTTATTTGTCCCTTGGTTTCTCGTATATTATATTTTTTCTCCTCAAGATAACAAATATAAATTTTTCTGTTTGTACCAAGATAATTTCTTTACGATCTTGTAGCATTTTTCGTTCGTTCCCTTGGTTCAGTTTCTTGTCTCAACCTGCCCTTCGTACTTTTTAGGCCTTTCGTTTTACCTTATTGTGCATTGTATTTTCATGTGCCTCGGAATCTGCCTATTTGTATGAGTATAATCTTTTGTGCCTTTTGTCAGTCTATCTCAATGTACAGTCAGCGTAATGGATAGCTGGAAATTGTCAACGAGTGCAACTGTTTACGTTTTCCAGCTTACAGAGATGGGTGGGGTAACCGATCATGTACTTGTAGGGGGATGATAAAGCGCCTGACCGGTTTCGTTTTGTTGACAATTTCCAGCTATCCAGCTGACTGTACTGTTTTAAGTATCTCCGTGTCAGTATCTTTCTCACTATATCTCATACGGGCCTTTGCGTCGATCTGTCCCACTGTTCTCTTGTACAGTTGAGTGCACGGAATATTTCCGATATAATACGCAGTGGTTGTGTTCGTAAAGGAATTCTAAACCGGCTCCGTCGTGCCCACTCCCACCCCTGCTCCTCCCTTTTTTCGCGATGGTGGATACAGCTAAGAGCCTCTAAATTCTTTAATAATTATAGTAGAAACGCGCACAAATGTCTCTTTGAGAGAACATAATCATTTTAGAATTAATCTTAACCTTGTTCGATAATGGAAATAACTTTCGGTTTGCTGGCCATGTCCTTTGTTCACTTCATTGGCTTTATTGGTAATATAGAAAACACTATTTACGAGGCAATTTCATCCAACCCCCCACGCAATCTTATTCCCACTCCTGAACCTGTGTTCGCAGGTTAATGTTTGAGTGCCAGACATAAGGCATCAAACCAATAAATATTCGGGCTCATCCAGAAGCTGGTTTAGAAATTCGTTGTGATCCCACCCGTTTCACCACTCCCCTAGGCTGAGCGTTTTTAATAGACTTTAATGCATGTAGTTGGACTTGAAGACAAACCGATAAGCTGGGTTCACCCAGAACTGGTGTGGAACACAAATTATGAGATTCAATGCCAACTTTAAATACAGAAAAACACTAGAAGAAACCAGAAGCATCGGAAAATTTCTGTTCACTCGAATGTACACCTTTGCATCTGTTACTTTGTCTCATTGAATCTCTTATGCAGATTTGCGTAACTTTATAAAGTGCATCCCACTTTTCGTTTAAACAGAAGAAAGTTTGACTTGTTTGCGAATCAAGCTTTGTAAAAGATAAAGGAGATGCTTACCTCAGATCGTGAAATATGTCTTTTTAGATGATTATAATCCCACCATATCGTATAATATAATTTATAAGCAATGTAACTTACGTACGACCAGAATCTGTTGATGTAATCGAACGTGTATGCATACAAAACGAGGTGATACATATTAAACGCTCTACACTTCACACTGTAGCCTATCTTCTAACTAATTTCGGCGATTCTTCGAACCGGTTCCTCATGAGAAACAGTGATGAAGTATTTACCTAGAGCACTTAACCTATTAACTAGTAAAAATCTAGTCTTTAGGTCAGGTTTAGGAATTTAGTCCATAAAAGGTAATGCAATTTTGGGTGATGTAATAAAATATAATTATGTAGACATTAATGAATTTGAAATATATTAACGGTACCTAAAATTCAAACTCTATAATTTGTCTTGAGTAGTTGTTATGTATGCCTGAAGTCACAGTGTGACATATTAAACGTAGGCCTACTATCACGCCAAAATAAAATACGAATAGGGTGTTCAACTATTCTTTTTCCAAACGTAGGCTAGATGATAACTATGTTTGTAATGCTCGTCATAATTGTTGTTTGCACACTATTTAAAATGTATTTAATGGATTCATTGGACAAAGAAGCGCATATTATTACATAGTCCTTAAGAAAAATAGGTAGAAGGTGCTTTACGCTTTTTTGTTTGTTTGTTTGTTTGTTTTCGAAAACTTTATATAATTGCGAAAACGTGCCATCTCAAAATCTAAGTAGTAAAATCAATTTATTATTTAAATTATTTTTGTTCAATTTTAAAAATTATTATTGACATCAAGACATCTTACATCTATATATCTCTATTTCCAGTTATTGTATTCAATAATTTCTTGAGTTTATTCCAATATATTTTACCTCTAGCATAAAAAATCAGAGGTAAAATTCTTTGCTAATTTGTATTAATTTATACAGTGATATATATGTGAATATAAATTGAATTATGATTTATTTCATTATTAGTAAGAGATAAGTTCGAGTAATCTGTGATTACTAAAGTTAATTGACCGTTCAGTTTTACATACCTGTACCTATTGAAGACTTGTCGATGGCTTAGTGCACATGTGGTAAGTTCAATTCCTTGGTTTTTAGTAAATGCATTTCATTGCCTAGTTATCACGAATGTGCACCCAGGAAAAGTACTTTCCACATTTTGCCCCTGCAGAAAGTATATTAAGTTTCTGTTTTTTCACTTGTCGCATTTGTATAAAGTAAACATAGGCCTCAAGATCTTCCACATTTGCATTCAACACATTTATCCCCACAATTGTACATAACACATGCGTGCACTAAGCCACCTATGTATTTTTTTTTTTAAGTTCTAACATAACCACGTTCCTTATAATTTTGGTATATCGGTGTCATTACAGTCAATAGTAGGAGTAGGTATTGTTAAATAATCGTGGATTCTGCAATTGAACCATTCCGCCGCGATATACCGTGCCGTAGATAACACTTGGGAAGAGCTGTGCTCATTGTCGTACAAGCACAGTAAACAAGCTGCTCGTACTTGCGATATCAGAAGGAAACAATAGACACTGCGGATGTTTCTGTACATTGTCCCTACTGCCAAAAACATGTTGCTGGAGGGCGAAATGGCCTGGTTTAAAACACATGAAACGTAATCTGCGTGTTTCATTTCAGTTTCTTTATTCCTGCTTCGCCTAGAGACTCATCATTGCTGAAGCCTAGAAGAGAAAAAAAGTATATTCCGAGATACTTTTCATTATTTCACATGAAAATGCTTCAAATAAAAAGACTGACACTAAAAAATGTAAATTGCGTTTTTACTCCCGTCTTTCTCCCTTGCAAGTAACTATCTTTCTGCTTTGAATGTACACACAACGTGGGGAATCCCTCCTCTTTTTCCTCAACCATGACAGAAAGTGAGGGTAGGATGGGAAATGGCGAGGGGTGGAAAAAAAACTAATAAAGCTGTTGTGCATTATTATATCGCGGGCGGCATACATAATGTACTGCTTCACAGCATCATATTCCACGATCATATATATCCATCGCTCCGTGATTATATTCTGTCAGTTTCGCCGTTATAAGTATATAACACTTTCGATCGGTCCCAAGAATAGGATAAAAATATTGATGTGAGACTCTCTCTTGACTTTATATAGCTATGTAACTTGCAGTTTTCTGGTACCACATTCTGACATGGACACACCTGCATTGCATATTGTTTATAACTACCCCTCAGATATGTGCTAAGAGAAAAATATTTAGTGTTTGACACTCAAAGTAATTAATTTACAGAATATAAAGAAAAGCTTTATTGGCAATTTAGATAAAGCCGCGAAACTTTTTTTCAAGTATAAATTTACGTATGTTCCTACAAACTAATAGGCCCTAATGGAAATTGAAATATTCAGTTATAGCTAAACTTGGAAATAAAAGCATACAAAATAATAATGTTGCACACAACCGAATGAGCAATGTTTGTTCTAGGGGACAGTCCAGAGAACTGATACAAATAAGATTTAAATAGCCTATATCAAAGGAAAAATAGGTATGCTACATATCAATTTAATGTCATGAATAAAGATATAGCAAGGCTAAGAAGAAATTGGGCAGAATACAAGCAATTAGTTTTTATTTATTTAAGAAAATTGATAATACCGTTTTCGATAAATTCATTAAAACGTTTTTCATTACGGTAAAAGGTAAGGGGAAGAGAATGTCGTTGAAATCACATCCCCGAAAATAACTTAATTCAATATAAGTTAGAATTTTCATAACTTCCTACGTTGTTCACAGACAAACACAGACAGAAAATTATATTCCTTTGCTCAAGGATTCTCAAAACATGTATTTGTAATGAAAATCCATAGCATTTTACAGTCGAATACAACACTATCAGTTGTACTTGTGGGAAAGTAAAAAAGCGAGGCGCTTGAAGCTCCGTAGTTGTATTGTAGCTCGCTGTATCTGTGTATGTGCGAAGTGAGAAATTTCAATCAATAAACTGTGGAAGGATATGCCTCCACAACTACAGTTAAGATGTCGCAACTTTGTCAACTCCTGGTGGAATAACAATCACAGTTCTGCGTGCTTCAAGAATTTCTGCTACTGCTAAAGTTTCCCTGATGAGCAAATTATTCCCGACGACTGATGGTACTCATTTTTCTTTTCATGTAAATAGCTCTTTCGTTATTACTTTCGCAGGAGGAAATGCCTTTAAATTCAAGGAGATTCAAAGTCGTTCATAAAAGCGCTTTCTTCACCTTTTATAAGCCGACGTCTATAAAGTAAGAACACGAAGGTTTCCCTTTCCAAGGAGGTATGTAGCCTGGTATGTTATTAATCGCGATGATGTCAGCATACTGCTTCTCGGTTTAAAAAAAATGATGAAATATTAATACAACAAGAATAATCATAATCACAACAATAGTGAAATCAATTAATTTTTAGTAGAATAATAAAAATATCAATATCAATATGATATCCTATTGCCTTATAATGGCAGAATCAATGATACAATATAGAAAATTGTAAAAGTGCTTTTTATTTCATGTCCGAAGGAATTGCCAAGGGATAGGTGTACAATTTGTGTTATAGATATAGAAAGGGTACAATACATCGTGTGTTTCAAAAAGCTTGTAGTTATCGAGAGTTTTACAATTTTGTTTGCTATACTTTTAAGTAGGGCCTACTTGTAGTTTGAAATTTGTATTCAGTCTTCACAGAAGTACGCATGTAGTCATCTAAGTTAAATATTTTGTTATAAGTTAATATAAAAAAAATACATTTCAACTCTAACCTTAAAGTACATTTGGGTAGGGTTTCATAAATTGTACATTCAGTAAATAAATATACAAGTATATACATGACATACATAATAGTGGTCTGCTAATGGTAAAAATAAGCTTTCCGCTATCTCACAAAGGGACCATTTATCGTCCTGTGATGAGGGTCTGGTGAAAGGTTTGCCACATAATCACCTGCTTGTTATTATGGCTTTTAATGTGTGTGTCTTATATAGAGAAAATGAGCCAATAAACATAAGATGGATTGAAAACCTGGAATTGTTTTAAAATACTACTTTATGTTAGGCTGACAGGAAAACACTCTAAAACGAGTCATAAATATGTCGGATTGCATAATGTCTTTAATAATGATGGATGGAATTTTAAATTCTTTCCCGACAAATAATTTAAGAATAGTGCCTCTGGCTCCTTTTATAAGCCCAAACATTCTAACGCTATATTGTTTTTGCAAACTTGTATTAATAATACATAATAAATAAATAATAATAAAAAATTATAGTCATCAGCGGGCTGATAAGGAACACATTTTTCACAATGTACATTTGCGGTTGATCAGCATGTACGTAAAGAGAGAGCAGTGGGCCTATAATATAGATCTAAATATATTCGTATGTGATATTCGATATTAAACAGCAAACATTGAGCCCATAAAGGTTTTCAATCAGAAATGGTTGATTTTTCTTTGCATTTGAATTAGAAAAAAATAAAAGTTGAGACCATGTTCCGTATAATGTAGGTAAATACACCTTAGTTTAGAATTAAATTGTTAATAGAAAATTAATTTATATGACAGCATTTTGAAATCAAGTGAAAATTTTCCTTATTACAAGTTACAGTAATTTTTAATGTTTAATCAACCACAGCTTATCCTGGAATTGGTTTTTTTTCACATGGAATATTTTTTAAATAAAAAGGTCGATGATTTTATATCCCCGAGAAAAGAGTAACGAAGCTGCTAAAGATCTCTTTTAATAGAACGGATTTTTTTTTCACTATATAGTACATCACCATTTTCTGAATGAAGCTTAGTTGATATTTTCGTCACAGATGAGACAATGAACACAGATGAAGATAGTAAATTCAGATTTGTTATGATAAATTAAGAACAATGACTGAGTAATAAATCTTGTGTACATGATAAATATGATAAAAAGAGCATGATAAAATACTAAACTAACCACACACTTAAATAAATAATAAAAAATAAATAATAAATGGGAGTAGTTTTACTTGTATGCAACACTATTAGATAAATAATTATTTATTAATGTGCCTTTAGATGTATTTCTCTATGTGGTAAAAACATTTAATCAACTTGTGGTCTTATGTTATATTGTATTAGAAATGTAGATCTTGAAATAAAAAGTCAAATTGGAAGGCACGTAGACTGTAGATGACACTATCGCATGGAGTGCAGTTAGAGATCATACTCACAGCGACATCTAGCAGGGTTGGTTTTAATTAGTGCAATGATTATTCCACCTTGAACTTAACTAACAAGCGATCGGCATCTAAGCCTATTTGTCGGTGATAATTGGATTAGGGAACCTATGTCTTATTGACACTTCCTCATGTTTAGTTCAGGTCTGGTCTGACCTATTGACCTTTGAGTTGGATATAACTCTAGTTTCTAAATAGAATTTGCTGGGCCCTATAATTTGCTTGGCATTAACGTTCCAAATCTCCTTATCGTCTACTGCGAGTTATGCTGAGATGCAACATAGCGCGCGAGCAGAACTAAGTAGCGCTACAATTCACATGGAAAGGAGAGCAAATGTTACAACAAATCTCGATCAATACATTTATTACTAATATAGATATATTCATTGACTGGGCAAATAGAAAACACAGTTTAAAAAATGGATGAACTAAAAAAAGAAATAAAGAAAATAAAAGGACGAACAAAAGAGGTAAGGAAGAAAAAGAATCAAGTACTGTAATAAACTGTAACTGTTCCATTTACAGACATGCAATTACCTATCTTACTGATCAGTGTTTTTTTTTTTTTTTTTTTTTTTTTTTTTTTTTTTATAATTTCAATTGTCAAGCGACAGAGGAGATTTAACATGTTCATATAAGATAATTATTTTAAATATCTTCATTTAGTTTTTTAATCCACACAGTATAATACAGTATAATACAGTATAATATTGTATATTTGTTCTCTTTTCACTTAACCTGACTTCGAAGATTTAACATTTTTTATTTATAACTTACGGATGGTATCGCATTATTAGAAAGTTGAATTAGATATTTCATTGTATCATATTATGTCTACTTAACAGCAGGAAATTGTATGTCTAAGCTTAGAAATACGATCAAATAGGGAGATAGAATTATTTTATTACTAGTGTATCTTATTGCATAGAATTATTTTATTACTGGTGTATTTTATTGCATAATACTTTAACATAATACTGAGGCAAGAAGGTTATGAAAAACATGTATTTTCTGTATATTTCATAGTCCTATTTTCGGAGAAAGTAGTAACGATATGGCGTTTCCAATAATTTAGATTTATAAAGAGTAATGCCGTTATTAAAATTAACAGATTTTCATTTACTGAACATGACATTTTACAGTAAAAGGAATTTCACAGTTGATCTATAAGCATTGCAATTGTAAAAGTTTATTTTGCTGTATTAGGTAAACATGGTCTGCGACCCAGCACAATAGATCATGGTGGCAAATTAATTACAATGTTTTATCCATTCACATTGATATTGGCTCTTGAGCGTATCACCTTTTTAGGACAGATTAATTAGAAAACTTGCTCTTACCGGTAGAATATTTTTGTATAGGTTAGGCTATATTTTATTTCAAACATGGAATACAGGAAACTTTTGCAGATTGAAAAATGTACCTGGGGCTAGATAAAGAAGTAGACGGAAAGATGAATAAATATTCATTGCATATTTATGACTAAAGAAATACTGTACATTAAAGATCAGCATAAAAGAAACTTGAAAGGAGTAAGGAATAACGGAAGAGACGAATATTTTGTTGCCTTGTCGTACGATTGCGTTGAAAAGTGTGTTGTTAATTAATTACAAAGCTAGGACGAATACACCTTTCAAAGAGACCTTACGGAGAATTTATGAAAAGAAAAGTAAAAGAATACATTATTAATTGGCTTGTAAATAAACATGGACAGAGGAAAGTACGGAAACGAAGGAAGACAAAATATTAAACAAAAAACAGGCAAAAAAATAAATATTAAAAAGAGAAAGATGTTTATTTGTTTGTTTTCAGGGCTATACATTTATCAGTAGGTTTCTGTGATTTCAGTCGATATTGCTACAAAGGCCTTACACAGCTAATTTTTTACAGTGTTTAATTTCTGTCCATGAAGTATTTAAGAGAATTGTTTTATACGAAGTTTGTAACGAATTACTTAACGCAGTTCATTTAACTCGAATTTCGCGATTCCAACTGAAAATTGGTTCCATTATAGACCTTGTTATGTTGAAGCGAAAGACATGTCAATGTGTGAAGGGTATCTAATAAACTTGACGTATTTAAGGAGGTTAGCACAGCTTACAATACAAATGATTGGTTTTAAAAAATGATGATTTTTAAAAATAATCGTAAACATATGCAACACCTACAGCTCACAATCTTCAAAAGACTTGTTTTGAAACATATATAGCATCTTCTAAAGAGTGGATTTTCAACATAATCTTAAATATATGCAGCAGCGAGGTACAGCTTACCGTCTTTATTGGATTGATTTTTCAAAATAATCCTAAACATATGCAGTAACTCATTTTATGTAAAATTTAATTGCATTGCATATTTTTAAAGTTATAAATTTAAATACAAGACTTAGACTTGCCAAAAGCAGCTGTTAACCATCTGTGATATTGAGTAGTTTATATTTAACGGTATTAATATAATGTATAAACATGGTGAGAACTATATATCTTTTCTCTAAAAAATTATTTAGGGGTTAAATAAGTTACAAATCCTTGACGTAAATTTGAACATACTTTTAAAATATCTGTTTTATATTCTGTCAAACTTCAAAATTGACGGTGACTCGTTATGTTTACCATTAAGCATGTATAAATATTTCGGCCCAAAAATTATTTAGGGGTTAAATACGTTGCAGATCCTTTACTTAAGTTTAAACATAAGTTAGGCCTACATGAAAATTTTATCTATTATAGGCTATCAAACTGCAATCGTGACGATGGCCCTTTTTGTTTTTAAGGCCTCAAAATGAATATATATATATAGTATGTATGAAAACATTAAATTTGAATTGATGGAAACGCTCAATTTTGACGTAGGAAGTAGCTGCCATTTTAAATAAAATTTATAAAAGTAATTAAGTGCATATTAAAAATGTGTATATAGTCTTACTATATTTTAGAAGACCGGATTTTAGTGTAATTTTATACTGCATTTCCTATGAACTATACATTACGAAAAATAGAGTATGGTCAATTTTTCAATACCTTAATCTGTACTTACTCCCTTAAAATAATTGAATTTAACAAATAGATATGTTATGAATAGTTAAATACAGGTAAAATGACTTCGAGAAAACTACTAACGAGGATAAAATCTGAATTTCCTGGTAACTTTTTTGAAACCTCATATTTTGTTGAGTCTATGCGGCATTAAGATGATCTTATAAATTTTTGAAGGAGAAATACAAGACATAAAAGTAAATTAAAGATAAAATATTTTGTAAATACTTATTATGCTTATCTGGTGAATGTTAATGCGTCTTGACATTCACATTAAAAATACAAAGGGATAAGTTGTAGACGTAGTACTTCCAGAGTTATTTGAGTCTGTGAAACGCCGCATATATCTCCCTTAGACTGTGGAAATGAATGCATAATACACAGAAGTGGAAGATAAGTTTTCACCTGGAACTGACAGCGGCAAGAGAGATAAAGTAGTACATTAATTATTTTGTGGTTTCATTTTGCTTTCGCTCGTTCGCGTGTGGAGAATGACTCCATTTCGTGTTTATAAATTATCGCTTCATTGCTCTAGAGATGTTACTTAATCGGAACTGAATATACACGCTACCTGTTTGTCATTGCTTACCCTACTGCGATCTCCGGTGTTTTGTTATCATCGAGGATTGGCCAGTATTACTACATAATTATATGATTTATTTAATGTTTGTCCTGAGCTATTATACTGTACAATAATATTAAAGTATATTATTGTGTCCCAAATTCCAGTTATTAAGTGTGAGAATGGTACTCTCAACCATAGCCTACTAATAATACAGACATATTAATACAACCGTACTCAATGCTACTCTAAAGTCCGTTAAACAAAACAGGATGTGTCACGGTACCCTAGTATTTCTTGATATCAAGAAAGCATTTGAAAACATCTGTGCAAAACCTGAATTCATTAGGCGTTCCTAGTATATTATCGAATATGATTATGAACGTCCAAGAAAATAACACTACAACATTCGAGACCAGAGGAGGAAAAAAACCAAGCCAATCAAGATCAAACGGAGTGTGCTGCAAGGTTCCCTTATATCCCCAACACTTTACAATCTGGCAACGGATTTTATTCTGGAAGTACTATGTAAAAAATCTTTATCGGACGGTAACATTGTTGGCTCCACATTGTGAAAATTTAACAGCCATGAGTTTTGCTGACGATATTGTTATCATTGGAAAAGATTCAGTATCAGCAACTGAATTAACTAAAATAGGTTGTACAACGGTTTAAGTAGTTTGGTCTCTCAGTTAATACTTCCAAATCCATTTGTTTAACTATCAAAGAAGAAAAAATTTCAGCTGATAGTGTAGTCATTTATGCAGACAGTATCAAAGTATCTCAAAATCCTAATGAAAAAATAATATATTACTTGGGTATAAATATTAACACTGAAATTATTTATGAGATCTTAAATGCTTTGCTTAAGAAGGCTAATACATTCGTAAATTCCCCCTTCTACAAGGTGACCAAAGATTTGTTATATTGAACTGCACAATATCCCCTACATTTTTTATCCGTTTTAAATTATTCCACGGAATAAAATTCCTCAAACATTTTTAACAGACGCAGAAAAAATCCTGAAAAGCATCTTCAAGAACTTACTGCAGGTCTCAACAGACGTTCCAGATCACATGCTATACACAGAAAGGAAATATAGAGGACAGGGTCTATTTTGTGCACCCTGGGAAGCATGATTTCAACATATGAACATCTGTAGACTTCTGAAACTTGAAAGAGATCCCCCTACATCGACTCTGTCAAGGACTTCGAAACTGAGACGGTCAGCTGTTGACAAGACTTGAAACAACTAACCGATAACATCAGGAATCCTGTGAGTCTTCTTCCTGATGTCAGGAAAGTACGACGTTATTAAGGGAACTAGAATTTCAACTCTCGAGTGAATTATCACATTAAGAAAGAGGGGTCAACTTATTCAATTAATACACGCCCGCCAATAAATGGATCCGAGACCATCGTGGTCCTTCATGCTCTGAATGGAGAGATTCCATCAGAATGACAGTGTGCGTTCCTTGCCGGGGAGGTCCCAGAACAATAGCCTACCCTCTGCCGCCGATATGGCAGAGAGCACGAAACCTTTACACATTCTGCGCAACTCCAGTCATCATAAGATTCAGAACTTGATTGCAGAAAGCATGAGAACTCAAGGCTTCAAAATCTAAAGTTCATGGTCTGGCTACCAATAGCAGTACTGGACGCATTGACATGGTTGCGTTTAAGCCCTCCACTAAAAGAGGCATTATAGTTGAACCTACTGTCCGATTTGAGTCACATAGCGGACAGCCTGAAGAGGTTGATGTTGAGAAAACCATTTATGAGCCTACCATTCTGCATTACAAAAATGTATATGGCCTTAACGAGACCTCGGTCATTGGCCTAATGGTAGGGGGTAGAGGCACCAGACTCCAACAAATTACATCAGGTTCGGATTTCTTATGTATTGGACAGAGACCTTCTATACACTATTGCAGTCGCTGATATTAAAGGATCAGTTTTAAAGAATTTTAGAGAATAATTTATTTAGTACCGCTACCTAATATTATATTGTATTCATATAATGTTACCATATTTTTATATCATAGAAAATATTGATATCATTTAATTCTAACTATTTATACTTGGTCATTAGGTAGCCCTCGACTGGGTGAAGTTGTAAACTAAATAGATAATTTGGTGAACGGGAAAAAATGTATGTCCGTCCGTCCGTGTGACTATGCGCGTGGTAACTCAAATAGGCTTTATCAGATTTTCATGAAACTTGGTATACACACTTACGAAGTCCATAGGAAGAACCTTATTGGTTTTGTACGAAATCGGTTAACCGTAAAATAAAAGGATATTTTTGACGTGAGGAATTTGTAATAAATTCGATCTGTTAATATTCTAATTACCCCACTTATTCCTTCACGTAGGCCATTGGAGATGAAACTTAAAAAAACCGTTGTCTAAAACTCAATACTTCTTAAATATGGCTTATTAACTCCATCTGGCGCTTTGTTGCATCATTTATCTTATTTTATGGCTTTATTTAATATAGTAATTATTGTGGTGATTAGTATGACAGAGAGAGGAACCTGCTTTTCGTAATAGGTTGAACTGTTCGCTATGAACGAGATCCAAGCAGCCGCAAGAGGTTGTTTGCGAAAAGCCAATATATGAACCCAGGGTTCAATACTTTAAAATAAGTACATCATAAAGGATGAGGTATCTGTCATCAGACAAATGATTAATAACCGTAGCACTATAACCAAGCTTTTCATAAACTTTTGTAAATCGCTTTCCCTAAATAAATAGTAGTTTTGCAGGACTCCAGCCAAATCAAGCTAAAATTTTCCATATTCATTCTTTTGGTTATTATCCATTTAATTTTGTGTTTATATGCAATTTCCTGTCTTCATTTAATAAATGTAAAACTTACTTCCTTCTTTGGTTTAATATTTTCATGCCCCATTTAATGAGGTTATTGTTTCATTTTGTTTAATGAATTGATTTATTTATTTGGACTTCGTTTTTATTTCTGTCCACTGTTTTTAATGCACATTTCATTTATGTTATGTATTTTTCTTTGTTTACTTTCTCTTAGTATTCTTTATGGCAATCTGTAGTAACATAAATGAAGTAAATGCAAAGAAAAGTGGTCCATATATGAACCGCGGAGGTCCTTAGGGTTCCAGGACGTTGAGGCTTCCAGATATTTAGACTTTCAGCACACCAGGATTGTAAGGTTTTCATCCTTATGCATGGACCGTCTTTACTCCAGTATAGCTCCTGGTACCCATTTCTGTTAAAGGCTAGGTCGACCTTAAGCCATAGAGTCATAGTGCCACCAGAAGGATTTGGGATTGAAAAATCCCAACGATCTCATCGGGATCGAACTCGAGACATTCCGGTTTGTAACACAATGCTTCAACAAACTACGCCATAGCTTTAAATATAGCCATCATCCAGTTAAATGTCTCGTGAAACCTATTTTTTTAATGCCTTAACCTTTTCACTGCTACCGACGTATGATTGCAAAACCTCAAAAATTGTATAAAACCGGAGATATAAGATTAATGGTGTAATGCTTCATGTAAATTGTGAGCATTTTATCCACATGTTACGTTTTCCAATCAGACAAACCGTTTAATTCACTAAAATTTTCCTAGTTGATTTCAAACCTACAGCCAACTCATGATTTCACTTAATTATTACTTATAAAAGTATATAAATTCAGCTGTGAAACTGTTGAAGATTAGTTTTTTAAGAGTACTCAGCCATTTGTGTCATTGTTAATGTTCTATATAGGCTTATATATATTATATGTATAAATAGTTTATAAGTAGACTAAGTTTTTCCCAGTTGTGTATTATGCTAATTAAGCAGTTCGAATTTAAGGAGAGAACAATTTTCTTTATAACTTTATTAATAATAAAGGATAAGAATATATATATATATATATAGTGGAAGCCGTTCCTTGGCATTTGGCATCGTATTGGATTCCAGGCCATAAGAATGCCATTAAAACAACTTGATTTGTTGTGAAATAAAATCTTGACGTGAACGTATGTTACGAAACGTATCTCGCTGTGAAGATGCTGCACCTGACCAAACAGTCCAAGTACACTTCTCTAATTGAACATTTCGTTGCCGTGTGAATTTATCCCAGACGCACAAGCCTTTCAGTGTTCATCGTTCATTCTCAGGCATCATCAAAGCTATAAATATATGCATTCTATTACTTTACTTTCTTACATAGGCTATACGTAGTATGGAGAAAGTAAGGTGATCGAGAAATCGAAAAATCGATTGAAAAAACTTGTTTCGCGATGCCTAAAAACATAAAAGTATATTTTCGAACCGATATCTTTCTGTCTGTCCGTTAGTTTGCCTATTTGTGTATGCATGCCTGAGTAAATGGCACGTTCTATGTAGATAAATTCAGAGTTTCTGAATTTCGTATGAAGAGAGAAAATTCCCGAATTGCTTGTCAAGATTATCTAGGGGCTGTCAAAGTTGCTTGCCAAGAAAGAACCGTGTCCAAAGACATGCAAAATTTTGCTTAATGTTTTTCGGACTATTCTACACTATAACCCACTACATTAATTTTAACATATGTTTACGAAAGTATCTTGCAACACGCCACCTTTCCTTAGTATTAGCCAGGGGTTTTGAAAATAAAGTTTAAAACCATCGATGACTAATAGTTCCCTACTTTTTATCACTCGTCGTAATAGCTACAGTTGGTTCCATGATCTATGGCCCCTCGGTTGATTCTTATTTTCTTAAGCTGTTGAAAACCCACTAATTCATACGTAACTAACAGTAATTGTCACGATAAATATGTTTATTTGCTTAGATTATTTAATTGATAGCAGAAATAATGTAAAACTATTAATAAAATAAATAATAAAATAAATAAATAAATAAATAAAATAAATAAGGTATAAAATGTCTTTGATAGGCGTAGTTGAAGTTACGTCAACTATGTGTACACTGCCTGAAATAAATCGCACTATTTTGAATTTAATTTTATACAGTATTGCCTAATTACACTCAGTGGAGGAGCTTTCCATGGTTATTGCTGAATTATGTATTACTTACTGGTAGATAGTATCATTCACTTTGTTCTCTTGCACTATTGAAGATGTAGGCCCAGTTGACTTGTTCATCAACTTTCAGTGCATGCTTCGTAGCCTAGTTTTTACTCGACTAGTAAAGAGGTTTCCAAGGGCACGGTAGCATGCAATTCAAGTGTGCGCTTAGATGTCCCCGCATGCAATTAGATTATTACTTTTTATACCTGCACTAATCGCGCATCCAATTCGAGCTCTCCCTTAATTTTTGGAATATGAACTTTGACTTCTTTTGCATCCCCTACAATTTGATTGTCATTTAACTCACTAAAATATTGAGAGTTTTTTTCATTCAGAACGAGTGAATGGACCTGGAAATGACTAGCACTTAGGCTACTAGGAAGGAGAATATTATATCCTATTGAATTTCAATGTAATAGGCTAAGTCGGTAATTAATCATAAGTTCAAGCGGTCAAACTACAGTTTTCTACTATCATTACTGTTACAAATATTTCTGAAATAGATATGATTTATGAAAAATCATCTGTTACGCCATGATTACCTTTTCTGGCGGCTGGGAATGTTGTTTTCCAATGTAAGGAACGAAACAAAAGATAATAATGTATAGCCTCACTATAAATGATAGGTTATTCCATTTTATCTTCCCTTCATGCACTTTAATCCACTTTAACCTTAGGAAGTGACTTGGCCTACCAAAGTTTCACGAAGTATGAAGTGTAAATCAGTTTTGATTTTTCTACATAAAAGCGAAACTACAAACTATGTTTTGCAAGGAAGATACTGTAGATTACACTATCGTATTAAGGAGCGAATCCGAGCTAATTCGAGCGACTTGTCTTGAACTCAAGCACTTGAAATTCAATAACCCGTCAGCCATTGCCGTTACTAAGTGAGACTGCATCAGGTAGACTGCTGAAACCAAGTTAGTGACGTTCACAATGGCATCTACTTCAAGTGATGCAGCATTGTTGCTGTCGTATCAGACAACATTTTGGATTCAATCTTTAGAGTTGTCGCAGTTTCTGGAGGAGGGAAAGGAAGAGACGAGGAGGTGGCGAAGAGAAGGAACACGAACTTAGTTCCATAACTCGATTACTGGTGGTATTGAAACCTTGAATAGACGCTTGGATGAGACGTATTTCATTTACAGTGGTGTTGAGAACTGGAGTTTTCTAGGGGAGCTATAATAATATGAGATATTAGGAGCAGAGGGTGGAGATTATCAAGTTTTCCTTGTCGACATCACAAACTTTGATGTTCCCAATATGGTTTCTAACATAACATTCTGCCATCTTTTATATTTTTTGTTGCTATAAAAGTTTTCCTTGTATATTGATGTTTTTCCTCTTCTATTTTCAAGTAATTTCCATCATTGGTTATTCATTACTTGAAAGAAGACATTGAGAATAAGGTTGGAAGTATCATGTTTGTTTCTTAACACCTTTCTGTTCATATCAAGAAATCGAGCTATATACTCAGATAAATCGGTTGGTAGCCACGTGTATTTATTAGAGGTAGAAATAGACTCTTTCTATTAACCTACAACACAGATTACTTTCTGTAGAACTTTTGTTTTTCCATTCTTTCTTAAGCAAATCGTTTGAATTTATGATAGGATCAATTTTCATTCTACGAATTTGTCTGCCAGTCTCGTTTTGGAAAAAGTAAGCAAAAACTTTTTTATATGTAGTACCGGTACCGGTACTTAGCATTGATAATATTTTGTCTAATGCCCCTAAAATTTTCGAGGCTGGAAATATTAATTTATATTGTGGACTATAGGGGAAGAGAGCGAGAGAGAGTTGAGGAAGTGATAGAGTACGGAAGCGAGAGAGGGAAATGTTATTTAATCTGTACTGCTGCAGGTTTATAGCCGTTTGTGATTTATGAGTAAATATATGTAACAACTAACTCATCATGATTTCATTCGAAGTAATCGATTTTGCCCTAATCGTCGACAAATATCGGGTGATTTACTTGGTTCTGGTTCATCGAATTCACATACAGAGAGAGAGAGAGAGAAAGAAAGGGAGAGGGAGAGAGAGAGAGAGAAAGAGATAGAGAGGGAGAGAGGGAAAGAGAGAGAGAGGGGGAGAGAGAGATAACCGGAAGGATAGCTGTCCTTAGTGAAGGATTACCACAAACGTACAGCCTACCAGTCTGTTCATAAGAACAACGACATATCAATAGGAAAAGGTAGAATAGTTATGATGATAATGATGATGATGGGTCTTGCCCCTGTGACAGAGCCTTGGAGGAGAAAGGCTCACGACCCGACCGGGGGACACTAGGCCGGATGATACCGCGTAGGATGGCCAGGTCCTTTCGCGGGATGGGGATGAGGGCACAACAACCAGTCCTGACCCAGGATGGCCAGATTACATCTCTGTAAAATCCCGACCTGGCCGGAAATAGAACCCGGGCCGCCCAGGAGGCTGGCAGTCACGCTACCAACTCACCACGGCTGCGGACCAAACGATATATACGATGGAGAGAGAGAGAGAATGAGTGAGAGAGAGAGATAGAGGTGGAGGGAGAGAGGGAGGGAGTGGGAAGCAATGAGAAAGAGTTGGATTGATGAGTGAGTGTGTGAGAGAGTGAGTGTATATGTGAAAGAGAGAGGGAAAGAGAAAGAGATCCCTTAGATTAAGCAAGGCAATTTAAAATGAAACACTAGTGGAATGCAATAGGCCTGTACGTATAATCGAAATTGCACTATGTAAATATTTGCATGATATTGTATTTTCATTCTTGTAGCAACAGTTAAATTATTTATCAAGAAATATTACCTTAGTTGAACACGATACTTGGCTAGGCATTGGAGAATATTATCATGTAAATGATCGTTGTAAAACTTGATTTTGAATACTCAAGTGACAGCAGAATGGATAGTTGTTCTTTGCAGTTCTGTGGTCGTACTTAGCCTATTAAGGAAGCGATTGCCGATAATTCGTCATACATATTAATAAGTTAAAACATAAGGACCACACAAATCAAACTGTCAGGCAATTTAGTATACGCCACAGTGGTTTCTGCAGGCTATGCAAAATTTATGTGTAATATACACAATATAAAATAATTACTTTACTTCTGGACTAATAAAGTCGCGGTGTGTGAGTTATGGTCTTGTATTAATTACATTTATACATATAAATATCGTGTCTACCCAATAAAGCATATCCGGTCAATGGACTACATTTATGTGTAACGTAATAATAATTTTAATCGAGCGATCGTACTAGTTATCTCTCCATGTGTACAGTTATGTCTTGTTATACAACGATTTACCGTAGTCATTATCATACACGGAACGCTAAATGTTAATCTCGCCGTTAATGCAGCTAAATTTCTAATGTCTGTATTGGATACAATTTCTTAAACACGTTGTACAGTGTAGTTTATCGAATACAAAGTTGCTTTGAAATGAGTTTTTGTTATTCTTCTGATAAGGTATGTCTTAAATATTCTTGATTTGTACTGGAAGCTCGGAATAAAATTCCAAGGGTAATGTTTCATATCCGCCAATTCTTCCACTTTATCATACATTTCTTCATTTACCTTACTGAGATTTGTTCCTCTGAAGTGTTGGCGTATATAATTTTTTGTTCAATTTAGTTTTCTACACACTTGAATAATGTAAACAAGTGCCTATCTCCAACAGTCTGAAAATCTTCAAGTATAAACAATTAAGGGATCACTTAATAATCTCGGACATTTTTTCGTAAAATTCCTATAATATAAAACCACATGGCTGACTCATTCCTTCACTCACTCACTCACTGACATTAACATTTGCCCACATCCAGATGAGCTGGAAATTTTAAATTTGGCACACTTAGACCTATAGCCGTTAGCCTATAACGTACGGAAAAATCCAAAAAGTTCATTCTTTTTAAATTTTACCCCTAAAAGACCATTAAAAGGGCAGATGCTCAGTTCCCGTGACAATATGCTTTGCAGTGTTCACCTAGGGCTTTGTAAGTTGCTAGCGACAGAATAATTTCCGTAAACCGAGTGAAGTGTCCGAGATGGTATCGTCTTGGACTCGCATTCGGGAGGTCGCAGGTTCAAATCCCGTAGCCGGCTAATTTGAAATGGTTTGTTTTTCATTGTTTCCCCAGTTGTGGTGGCAAATGCCGAATTGGATATATACATACCATGAATCATCTTGGCTATTTCATCCTTTAATATAAGTTGAAATTTGCTCCATAAAATACATCATTAATGTTTATCCACTTCCAGATGAGCTAGGAACCTGAGATTTGGCAGACTTATAGCTTTTAGTTTGTAAACGGCGGCAAAATTCCTAAAAGTTAAAATTTTATTATTTACCAAAAAATCCTAAAGACTTCCCGCATTTTGTTAGGTTTATTATGACTAAACGGTAATAAGCTTTAAGACATCAACTCATTTACGACGTAAAAAAAAAAGGATCGCTATTGTTACTGGCTTCATGAGTATTATTTTAGAACGCTTAAAATAATATATATATATTTTTTAAATTAAGAATGATGCAAATATTAATATAACGCTGAAATATTGCTGTTTTATGTCATGAAAATAGTATCTGCAATAAAATATGATAGTTAAATGCTTCAATAATTATAATTTGTGCACGCTAAGATATCGTTGAGGGACGTTTATGTATTGCTTCGACCAATTGGCTTCGACTTAGATACATATTATTTCCTGCATAAACTACGCGGTAATCGAAGGGACGATAAACAGTTAGAGAAACAAGGGAGCGCTCAATTTCGATGCCAAAAGGTGTACTTAAATTTTATATAAATTATATTGTTAAAAATTGAAAGTAAATCAAAATATTTGATATGAAATCATGAGTTTTTATGTTGTGCTCCTATTAGAAATGAATACCAGCATTTAATCAGAAAATGTGATGTACGCGTGTAGGCCTAATTAACTCCCCCATAGGTGGGAGTAATGCAGCAAACATGAACCGAATTCTCGGAATTCGTTTTTACAACTACCATATTATATTGGAGGTTAATGGCAGAAGAGCTCAGAGAGAGATTGGGGGAGAAACGATCGAATTAAAGTTGGAAAATTTAATGAAAATCTAACAATGCGTTTCTTTTTTAATTATTGGGATTATGAATAATACGCAGCAGTGCGTTTTTAATTCTGTGCTAGTTAACCTGTGCGATAATTGAGTATTGGTAACCGATAATTGAATTGTATCTCGAGCCATGGTCAGTGTTTCTTGCACGACACTTATCATCGTTAGGAACACATTACCCACCGTGCTTGTTTTAGACAATTATGGCCGGTGGTTTGAATTGAGTTTGGATACTGTGTCAGACAATCATTACAATTCGAGTCGACCCAATCAGGATATTGTCCACGTAATTACTGCGATTATAGCGAGAGCTCTTTACATAGCCGTTGCCGACTTTGTACAACGCATATCAACTCATCTTGCATTCACTGGATCGCATGCAGCCAATAAGCCCTTCTCATGTCCCTTCAACCCATTGTTTTTTACTATTGAATCAACCCGGGTTTTGTTGATGAGATGAAATGTGCAGAAATAGTAGCGGTGTTATGATGATGCACCTAATTCCAAGCTTAGACTTTTTAACAAAATATTCACCGGAAAATAGGGCAGGATTTGGAGAGTAAATGACAATTTTCCGCACGTCATGCAATACCTTTTGTATGTGCTGGCCTGTGGCTTTTGGATTAGTGAAAGTTAATTAATTAATTTCTCCTAAGATAAACACGTATATTTTAAAAATGTGTACACTTTCTGACAGAATTGATTTAGAATAAGAAATTTTCGAATTACATTAGTTATACCTCAACTTATATATATATTTTGGATTTACCCAGGTCTCTCTTTTCAGCGTTCATTTCAGTTATCCGTCAACGGCCACACTGTTCACTATATCTACCAGCCGTTTTTTTTCTTCCGCTGTTTACTTCGGCTTTTTCTAGATTAGTGGTGTCGCAAGCAATGCTTTAATTTTCACATTTGAATACACGTTTGTGAGAACACTGCTTTCGTAATGGAGATCAGAACTTCCATATCCTGTGATGAGTTAATAAATGAAGGAATTTTTACCAGTAGATTCCTTTTTCGTAGGTAAAGAACTTAGGCCTAATGATTTTTTCTGAAAATCGACTGATAGTCTAGAAACCGGAAGTGACGGTTTAAAAAAGGAACTCATTATAAAAGGAACATTAGGTATGCCTCGAGATTAGTAGATTAAAGAAATATTATTTCATGTTAATGAGCCAAATGAAAACGCTGAAATTAGTGAAATAGTGAATATAATTAAAGAATTCTGTAATGTACAGTGTTTTTCAGATGACAAGCGGTTTGTTCTTCTCCTTGCTTAGATACGCGGTCCAATCAGAGACGGCGAGACGGAGGGAAGACCCTTCCTGATAGCGGCACTTCATTAGCTCGTACACGTGATTGGCGGTGAAGGAAAACGCTTCTCATTTGAAAAATACTGTAATTCCTGAATACTTTTGGATGGAATGCTTGCTGTTTGACTCACTGAACGTGTATGGGAATTAAAATAATTGAATTTAGAAGAGACAACATTGAAAATAATTATATTGTGATGTGTTAGTTTCAGATAGTGACACCCACTTACATGTAGAAGCTGTACCAGCTTAACTGGAGGTTGGCTATATTAATTATGAATAAAAAGAAAGTGGGCTTTCATCGGTTGAATGTATATTATGGAGGTTCAGACTGAATTTCTGTTGTGTAATATTAATGTATACCTTGCACTACGTATAAGCTATGAACAGGCACTAAATTTACATGCTAATGGTTCCTGTAGTGGAAGCTAATAGGTTTCATTTATTATCCATGAATGTGCCATTGGAACTGTTAACTTGTACAGCGATGTCCACGCATTCTATACTCGTAAATTTATCTTAACTTTTATTTTTCTTTGCATCCGGGCAAACAGCGATAGCGCGCGCCATGTTACAACGAGTAAAGAAACTGCATGGAAGTTGTATTAACATATTAGGCCTATAGCAATTTCGTCATGTTCACTGATTCTTTAGACCACTGATTCTGTAGACGGAGTTTGTAAATTCCGGCACTAGCAATGTGTAAACTCCGATATCATAACATTTTCCTTCCCACTTGGCCAGGACTGGCTATGCGAAATGCATAGGTGTTGTTAAAAATGTTTGGCCACTTTCGTTCTTCATTACTAGTCAAAAATTAAAATCATGCGAAATGCATAGGCATAGTTAAAAATGTATGGCCACTTTTACTCTTCATTACTTGCCAAAAATTAAAATTACATTTCAGAAAAATGCTTACTTTGTAGTTTTGTTTAAATAAGCTACTCTTTTAACGAAAACAAATCTAGAAACATTCTTCCTGGTGGGAATTTACTGTTGGCTGCTTCTGATCTTATGTAGGCTTGCACTTGAAACCGTAATGTGGTGCTCATTCGTATCTAGGAAACAAATGCAGACCACTCAAAGTCTGACTCTCACTTATATAGTAGTAAACACTGTAATAAGTTAATAACATTACGTGCGGGAGTTTACGTCTGAACTGTATTCTACCTCTCAAATCCGCGTGCCGGATTTACATAGGCACAATATTCACGCGTTTCAGATAAAGGATCAACCGTGGCATAGTTTACTGTCACCCATGTCAATTACATAAGAGTCCCAATTCATGTGATCACAATGTTACATATGCTATTATTACCATATGACAATAAGAGTAAATCACGAGTGAATTTTGAAAATGCACGATCATTACAAAAAGCAGCCATATTTTGAAATTAAAAACTAATACTATTACTATGTGAGAATAGCCTATCATAGGAGAAAAATTTCTCTGACACTGGGATTTGCACCCAGGACTTTTGGCTATCCATGCTACTGCTTTACCAACTGAGATAAGCCGGAATAACTTCACAGCGCCAGATGGAACCTTTCTCCTATGACTGATTGCCCTTAATGGTCTATCTCAATGACAGACAAGTTCTGTGGTTCATGAATGCATGTACAGTATATCCATATATTAGTATGTGTTTGTTTTTTTAATACATATTCCATGGTTTTAATGCCTAAAGTGCCACTGGCACATATTTTAACACAATTTTGTACTTTAATTCTAAAATGTTACTAATATTTGCAAGAATTAATTCTAAAAATCAACGACTTAAAACTATTTTATGTAGAGATTTTTCGAACTTCTCAATTTATGTATCCAGTGATGGCAACTATGATACGTATACAATAATAAGGTTAATTGAATGATATATCATAATTTCTATTATGCTATGAAAAACTACTATTATTTGCTTAGTAGTATACAAAGTAGTCATTATTGTAGAAATAAAGATTCCATACATATAATATATTATGTAAATTATGGGTGAATGTGCTGTGATTTTTTTTTTACTGCTTGATCTACTTTTGTTGCAAATAATAATTGGAGAGTCTGTTTTACTATTTAACTGATTAATTTTGACTTAATATACTATCACATTTTTTAATCCTAAACATAATTAATTATTTTGTACTAAAAAATCCAGGCCTATTCGTAACCTTCTACTGATTGTTAGAAAGAATATTGATTTAAGAATTTTGTGGACATTCGGCAATATTTTCCTCTATTTCCCGCAATTAAGTTTCTATGCAGTATTTTAAACAGCAATTTTAAATTGGATTTGATGTGTAGATCTTGTTATGGTGTGAATATATTTTTAGATTAATTAAGTCGTATTGCTGTGGAATCATTGTTCTGAATTTTATGGGCATATTGCTAGCTTTTACCGATGTTTCAGTTTTGTAAATTTTGGTACCACAATGGGAGCGTTATGATATAATCCGTTTAAAATCATTATGTAATGACATTTTTAATGCATGTTGCTGTGATTGGACTTGAAAGGAACAGATAATAAAATTAACAAAACGTGTTGGTGGATATTTTAAAAGCCATGAACTACGTAATGATGCAGTGTTAGAGTTTCAGTTCGTTTAGTCATAAACAGTTTTATGTTGTCATGCATTTAACACTTTGGCTTTGTGAATCTGTAATTTATTCCACTGATTTAATGAGTACTGACTATAGTTACCAGAATTTTATTTTATCTCTGCTGAAGGTGTTACAATATGGTTTTATGCTTCTACTAATTTTCTTCGTTAAATATCCAAACTTACTGAATAATTAACGATATGACTGCCGATAGTTGAAAAAGGGATATGAAATCATCAGTGGACCTGCATTTTTAAAACTAAAATTAGTTAATTTTATGCTCCAGTCGTTTACTAATATAAAATGTATAACCGTGAATTATATCGATCGATTCTACTTGTTCCGTTTCACTTCAACATGGCACAAACTGGAATAGATTTGACTATTGCTGTTTAATTGCTTCCTAATTTATTGGAGTGACCTGTTGTACAGCTGGTTGAGGCACTGCTACAAATCAGAAGGTATCGTATTTGATCCTGATGAGGTCATTCAGGTTTTTCAATTGGCTTAACCTTTCCATGGTGATAACTCAGCCTCTTAACATGAGCAAGCTAGTGTGTAAGGCAGTCAACCTTACCACCATCATGAGTCGAATACCTAAAAATCTGGGAGTCTCAGCATCCTTGAATCCTAAAGTTGGGTCTCTACTGTTTGAACAAAGCAAGAATATAGGCAGACTGTATATATACCAAGTACAATGAGTGGTTTGCAGTTTTTACATTTAGGATTTTTAACTCCATAAAGCTGAAGTATCTTGCGAACACTTCTGCGTCTATTAGTTACCACAACCGAAGTGGGAGGTATGATTTGGCTGCGGAATGGGCCAAAACACATACCTTCAGTCAAGATAATACATGTTTTGTTTATATATATACACACACACACAGGGTGTTTCAAAAATACTTTTACAAACTTCGGGCATGGATTCCTTACACCAAAAGAAGGAAAACAATTCATTTGAATATATGTCCCATAATCCTTGTTTTCTCGTTATTCATTTATTAATGAAAGTTTGCGTTCAACGACCCTCGAGGTCCGACCTCGCAACTTCATTTCTTTATGCACTCATTCATAGAAGGCTTTGACCCATTGTATCTTATGTACTGTACAATAGATGTCTTCAACGCTATAATTGTGTACATGTCGTGAGTTAACTGCACGTGTTTCGTTCAACCATGGCAGGATATTCATTTCGTGAACAGGCACACATGATTTTTATGTATGGTCACGCGAATGGTAAAGGACGGGAGGCTTCAGGGTTGTATCAGATGGCATTTCCAGACCGAAGGCAACCGAGTCATCCAACCTTTGTTGCTGTTTATCGTCGCGTTGCTGAGACAAAACCGTTGCACCACAGACTATCGATCGAGGAAGGCCAAGAGTTGTTCTTACGCCGGACCACGAAGAACAAATTTTACAGCGTGTCGAAGACGATCCAAGTATCAGTACAAGGCAATTGGCGGTGGCATTTGGTACTTGTACATCTCACAATACAGAATGGAGGGTACTTCCAGAGCAGCTCCTGTATCCGTATCCTATTCAACGTGTGCAGGGTCTTTCGCCTGCCGGATCATCCACCACAGGAGAATTTTTGCCGATGGTTTCTAGCACAAACAGCCAATCCATTGTTTGTCTCGTCAGTTTGTTTACAGACAAAGTAACGTTTGGGAGAGATGGAATTACAAATTCCCACAACGAACACGTATGGGCAGATCATAATCCTCGTGCTGTAGTTCAGGCTAGACATCAGCAATAGTTTAGATTAATGTGTGGGCTGGAATTGTGGGTGACTGTCTGGTAGGTCCATACGTTCTACCAGCATGTCTTACAGGTGCTGTCTAGAGGGAATTTATCCAGAACACTCTTCCAGAATTACTTCACGGAAATGTGCCCCTGCAAATAAGACAAATCATGTGGTTTATGCATGTTGGGGCTCCAGCACATTTTAGTTTCATTGTTCGAGATGTACTGATTGGTATCCACCATGACAGATGGATAGGCTTAGGAGGACCAGTTCCATGGCCTGCACGTTCTTCCGACCTCATTTCTTTGGAGGCTTTGTAATTCCATCTCTGGGGGCACCTTAAACTATTGGTTTATGGAGCAGACATCCCGGATGAATAAACTTTTCATCGACACGTCATGGAAGCCTGAAAAACCATTCGACACCATCCCGGAGTATTTGAAAGGGTGCGACAGTCCATGATTCGACGAGTGCATGCATGTCTAGAAGCAAGAGGACATTTCGAGCAGTTTTGTGTGTTGACGTGTTATGAGTGTACCAATCTGTTGAACAGTTCCTAACGGGAAAACAAGGATTATGGGACGTATGTTCATATGAACTTCTTTCCTTCCTTTAGCGTATAATCTGAAAACAGCAATAGAAACTAGGTTTAGTATAACTTAAGTATGGTAGGGCTATAACAGCAATCCCAGTGTACAGTTATTGCCACAGCTAAACACCACTAGAACTCTAGAGCAGAACCTATGGAAAGTTAGTTTCAGCTGGGTGAAAAGCCACATAGGGATTATTGGCAACGAATTAGCCGATAAATTGGCGAAAGAAGCTGCTGAGGACCAAGAAGGAGAGTTCATCTATAACAAAGTGCCGAAATCTACAATAGTAACAGGAATAAGCGAAATAGGCTTACAGAAATGGCAGGAGAGATGGCAGAGTACGACGAAAGGTGCGATCACTAAATCCTTCATCCCAACGATAAAAGAAAGGCAAAAAATGAAGTTACCCACATCTTCGGCCTTAACTGCGATGATTTCAGGTCATGGGAAAACAAAATTCTACCTAAATAGATTTAAAATCATAGATGATTCCACTTGTTCATGCAACAGAGGGCCTCAAACAGTGAACCATCTAATTTATGAATGCCCGGACAAAAGACGTGAGAGATCAATACTAATGAAGGAAATAAAGGATCGTGGAGGAAGATGGCCAGCCACTAATAGCCAACTGATGAACAACCACCTTAGAGCATTTTACAAATTTGCATCTACCATTGAATTGTAAATTGTAAATAGATTATTTAAGAAAATCAGAATCGATAGATGTTTAGATGTTTAAATAGTAACCTCTAAACCAAATGCATAGTATTTTAAGTACAGTAACTTCTGACACTAATTGTTGTATAGTATTAAAGTATCAGTAACTTGTGTAATTGTATAATGGTTTAAGTATCAGTAAATTGTGCCAGTATTCGCAGCCTATAGTATCAAGTATCAGAAACATGCAGCATTAAGTGTATAGTATTTAAAGCATCAGTGACTTGTGTCTGCCAATGTAGAAAATTTAAAATATGAGTAACGTGTGCCAGTAATTGTACAGTATTAAGTATCTGTAGCATGTGTCATTAATTGTATAGAACTTAAAGTAACTTGTGTCAGTACTTATACAATAGTTAAAGTATCAAGTACAGTAACTAGTGTCATTAATTTTATAGTATTTAAGCATCTGTAACTCGTATCAGTATTGAATAGTATTTAAGTTATCAGTAACTTGTGCCACAACGGTATAGTACTAAAGTATCAGTAACAAGCAATGTATACATTAAAATAGAAATCATAATAATTGTAAATAAAGCATGTAATATTACTCCGTAATGGAGCATGCTAACAATAAATAAAATAATAAAAAAAAAAGCTAATGTTATATCTTTTCTGACTCTGTCTGTCTCTCTTTTTCTCTCTGTCTCTTTCTTTCTCTCTCTGTACACATATATATGTGTGTGTATATATAACATCTCGAAGTAAGGCGATGATACCATGAGATATTCTGTTACGTCATGTAATACCTACTCAATGCTGGCTATGAATTTAGTTCAGTGGGCTTTGGTTTTTCATGTAATTTTTAAAGCCTCATAGTTTTAATTATTCTAAGTATGTCTTGATAATTGTTGCTTTTAACCTCAATACCAAAACTATTTCATTTTATTTCTAAATACTTGCACATTTTAATATTTCTTTGTTTATTTTTTATTTTCTCTTGCAATTACATATTTAGTATAGTGTTTTTTCATGTATTGATTGATTATCTTAATATTAGGATCAAGTTATTGTCTTGGGTTGGAGAGATTTTAATTATTTCAACCTTCTGTTGTTTTTTAATAACATTCTACTCTTTCTTCTTAAAAAATGGACAACAAAATGTATGTTCTTTTCTCCTATTCAAGAGCAATGGGCTCTTTCAACCTACAAGCTTCCTAGCATCACAAAACAATGCTAAATTCGGGCGAAAAGCCTTTTATCTTCAACTTTATTGTGGATTAAGTGATTCAACTAACTTCAAGATCGCATTCAACGCAATTTAAGGATCTTAAGGATTCCTTTCGAAGTTTAATAGTGCTTCACCAATTCTCTGGACATTGGTAATTTCAAAGGGAAATCATTCAATCCGTGAGTAATATCATAAACCACATACAAAAGGTACGTTCCAAGGACCATGGATTAGTTTGACTTCGATGAGACTGGCAATCCTAAGGAATGTATGTAACGGCAATTTATAACTAAATATAGACATTTTATCGTTTAGAAGGCAAGGTGTGAATCATTTATTTTAAACCATTGCTTTGAACTTCTTGTGTTGTGAATACAATTTTTTTTCCTAGCTGTTGAAGTGACATTTCAGCAAGTTCATATTTATTTCTGGTCCTCCGATTGAATACAGTCTGCCAATACATTTAAATGTGTATCTGGATAGAGCAATAACTTCAAGATTCACGAAGAACATTTTCATCTCAAATCGCATGTTTATGGTAACCAAGCAGCATTATCACTCTATGTGCATATAAACAAACTGTTATACTTTCTTTGTGGTTCGAAAAGCAATAGAATTTGTGTTTCGAACTGCAAATCATTCAATCTAATCTATCCTCGACATGTTATCGCCGGGAATCGCACCCTAAATTATTCCAAGGTCCGCTATTCGCACCAGAGGCCGGGTCGCCTGGCGGTAACAATTCTATGTTACAGGAAAGTGTGGCATCTCTAGGCATTATGGACACATAACTTGTTAGCATTGTGATGTACAGTTATACGAATAGAGGCGAAGGTAATTTTGTTGTGAGTCAACTGTCGTGCAGAATGGATTGACAAGATGAGAACTGCAACAGAGGGAGGGAGTCACTATCCGAGGGAGAATCCTGAGAATACCACAAGGAGCTGGTGGAGGCTTCGGGGAATAATACTCATCCGTACCAAACCTTAAGGGATCGAGGGATCATGGAAGTGGTATATGTGCTTTCATGTTTCCAACTACCGTAATACATTATAGTGGCACGATGCAGTCGCGTATGGATGTTTGCGGGTGTCTGTTTCCTTCACTATCCTACATAATAATACTCATCATCTGCATTATACATACGCTCCATATCCTATCCTTTCATTTGTATATTTAAATTGTTTTAAATGGTCCCACATTTCAAAAAAATAGTTGTCAAGACATGCCCCATCTCAGATGAGATAGAGCAGAGAGAGGGGATGGGAATAAGGAGGAAAATAGCAAGAGAGAGAGATTAATTTTTACTGCTAAACTTTTTTTTTTCTTCTTCAATTTTGTAATATCATCGATATGCATTGCCCATTTGTTTCGGACAGGAATGAATAACAAATTAGTTTATAGGAGAATTTATAGCTCGTGGACACAGTAGTAATATTGTTTAATATAATGTTTATATACACCTATTAATATCTCTCCCAAAATTAATAGGATTGTATAATTGCTTATTAATTATTTATTAATTATTTATTAATTACATAAATAGAATGTGTTATCACACTAGCACGAATCTTGCCCATGAAGATATCGAGAGTTTAACCATTTTTATCTCTAACTCCTTCCTGTTCTTTCTTTCCTATCGTTCTAAAACAGTTTTGTCCCGTTTTTGACTAGATCTTCCTACTGATCTACTACTGCAGTGCATCCCCTTTTACTTTGAAGATGCTAGTTCTCGTTCATGCTACATGATCTACGTGATTTTAGAACAGAAATAATATGTATTATCGTCCTCCGTGACACTGAAGTAGCATGCCTACTTTTAGCCCCGAGGTTCGCGAGCTCAAACTCTGACGAGGTTGACGGATTTTTCAGAAAATTAAAATCCTAGGCACGAAACCATCTTGGAAGAGCTATAAACCATGGGTCTCATGTCGTATATTCTTAGTGGACGTTAAAGAACTTGAAGTAAAAATTAAAGCTTGTGGACTAAGTTTTCAATCTATTTCAAGTCCTACTAATACCTTAGTTTTCTCCTAGATGGCTGTCATCTGATCAATCAACCATTTGTCATTTGCTCTTTGCTCTTTACTGGAAAATAAGCGTAACTAAATTTTTTTCAGTAACGAAACTTTCTTTTAAGGCCATAATATGTTCTGCGCTGGAATGATGAGAATATATTTTATCCACACTATGAATTGAATATCATCCTTATGATGTTCCATCACTGTCACGTGAGTTCTTGCACTTGGTTTTTAGGTAATTTATTCTCTCGGTATTCTGAACGAGAACATTCTATGTTTTTATTTTGCTGAAGTGTTAAATAGTCCTAACGTAATAATGGTGGTTTGAGTCATCTATGTATTATAATGACCTTAATTTCAGGACCACTACTAGTGGTTCAAAAGAAAGAAGACTGATTGCGACAATAGCGGGCATTCCTGATTAACATAGGCTACCATTGACGTTCGATGCATTTTATTTTCTCTACTGAAGGTACAATAGGTAGAGAAAATATTGTTCGACCCTGAATTCGACGTAGAGTTTCCAAATTGACGTTCCCTAAATTCAAATATGCTATTTTCGGAAACGTGTCCACGCCTACGCCTGTGGACAGCATAACTCAGAAACGAAAATATTACACAAACGAAATTTTATATTTGGGTTAATATCAGTCGGAAATCTGACACAAAGCGTTACAACGTCTTTATTTTAATTTTTACTACTCCCTTGCATGAGGGAAACTCCATTTCTGCTGTTTTCTCCAATAGACTTTAACGATTTTGGTTATAATTTTTTCTACACGCTTTGCATTTACTAAGAGCCAAACCTTTTATTAAAAATTGTTTTCCCAATAAATCCTCTTCTGGGTACTTACAAGCAACTCCACCCACAAACTCAGTTTTTAAGTCTTGCGAATATTCCTAATTTTATTGAGGCTTTGACAACCGAATGCGAACGACCGTTCAGCCGTTTCCTCTACTCTGGAATATAGAGCGGACGAAGTCATGTAAGCGTTTTTCTCTAGTTCGTATGATAGAAAAATAGTGCTTTTTCAGAGGAAGTAAAAACTGTATTGTACGTAAATTCACATTTATTTACTTCCCTCTAGTGCAGTTAGGCCTTCGCTTCCACTAACCAGAGGTGGGTATATAAAAACATAGTTTAATCAATCATAATTTGAGTGGATAAAATGCAGCATACGACATAACATATAGTTATGCATAGTTGAGTGGTAATTAAGTAATAAAGATAAATAAAATTATATTGAAGTATAATAACTGAATACAGTATTGACAGATATTTAATAGTAGTAAGCATAAAGAGTGAAAGAAAAGTTCGAAGATTAACTAAAATAACTAAAGAACTGGGCCTAGAAAGAAGTATGGTGGAAGAGGTAGATAAATACCAAAAGAATTGGCATGAACATGTCAATAGAATGCCGTCTGACAGACTACCGAAGCAAGCTATTTTATACAACCCAAAGGGAAGACGGGATATAGGACGGCCGAGGACCAGATGGAAAGACCAATTTTAAAAAAAGGATTACCTTTGGCGCGGAACGGGATAACCCCCAAACCTTGAGAGGAAGAAGAAGAAAGAAGAAGAACAATATTTTTAAATTGCATAGTATATAATATGAATTAGTGGTGTGCTCAGCTAACTTGACCTCGTACTTTCAGAGTATTCTTCAACCTTTTATACCCTCAGGTAAGGAATTCCTTCCCGATAGTGAAGGACGAGGAATAAGGTATAGTATTGTGAGTGGGGAATAGATAGAGTAGAATTTTCATGAGATCTTGTTTTTACGAAGTAGGAGAATTCGTGTGATTCAAGAGGCATTCATTTAGCGTAAAAGTGATCTTACCACTTCATTTTGCCGCACAATGAGAGAGCGGTCCAGAGGAACGCGATGCTGAAGGACTTTATGACGTAGTATGGTGCACCATATGTCGGAAGCCTTCATTCAGCGGGATGAAAATCTGCCGCTATGTGAGTGAGAGGGCAGGAATGACGAGGAGAAGGGCTGTTAGACAATGTCGAGTCGACCGTGTCGCAACCGCATAATTAGCAGTCCTTGTCGAATTACTACATAACCTGGTCATCAAGAGGTCAAACAGCTGCGGGCTTAATTGTAGTGGTAGTCTCTCCACTTTAATTATTCGAAGCATTAAAGGAACGTTTTTGAGCGCCCCTCCCCTCTTCAGATGCCTGTGTTCTACTTGAGTTACGTTATATGCAATCCACCACAATCTTGTCTTCAGGATTTTTTTTTCCGACAGGCTACCTCTCTTAACTTCAGAGGGTAAAGTGAAATTTTAAAAATCCATAATTTTTGTAGGCTACATTTACTTCTCATATTCACTTTTCAGATAGATATCTCTAAAAGTTTAATTGTGAATTTAATTATTTTTTTTTGTTAAGAAACAAATCATATTTGCCCTAACCAACATTAAAAATTTAATATTTTTTTGTTAAGTTTTTTGTACGAAGCTCCAGTTGATACCATTGTCAAAAGTTTGCGTAGGCTAATATTTTAATCTAGACCTATCCAGAATCAAAAATTCACTACATGACTTGTATAAAATAATTAATAGACCTATTTTATAAATACGTGAAGTCATATTATCCTTATAATGCCAAATTTTGAAGAATGTAATAAAAATTTAAACACAAAAAGTCATCCCTTTGGTTAATTAGTTAAAGATAGGAAAATTGAGAAAATTTAACATAATAGAAAAACGGCCGTTTCAAGTTTAACTTGCGTGCCCATCTTTTGACGTTTTTGCTAGCACATATCTTTTCATATCTTTTAGGGAATTCGCCGTGGCGCGGTTAATTGATTAGGCCTACTGTGCTAGTCCTGCTGTGCTACAAACCCGGGACGGGTTTGATTCCCGATGAGATCTTCGGGATTTTTCGAGAGACCTAATCCTTCTGGTGGCATTATAGCCCTGGGGTTGACTCAGCCCCTAACAGAAATCAATACAGGGCAATAATGGGGGTAAAGACTGCCGGTGCATAAGGTTGACAACCTGCCCATGTTCTTGTTCCGAGAGTCTACAAATTAGGAAGCCTCATGCTTCTGGAACCCTCTGGGCTCCTGTGACCTAACAGGGGCCACAATACATTTTTTTATTTAGTACTGCTTGATAGAGTAGTAGCGGCTCCGGTAAGGGCCGTGGGTGTTGGCATGCTGACGACATGCCCCCCCATCCTGCCATCTCCCTACGGTAGATGAGGCAGTGGTTGGGTGGTAGGCCTAGTCCCTTCCGGAATGTAGCGCCATGGAGCTTAGTTATATGTCTTGCATGGAATCTCTTCACATTTTTAAGTACACCTACAGACCAGAAAATGTGAGAACACATATCCTAACTTATAACAATTCATTAAAATCATTAAAAAAATAAATAATAATAATAGTCCTGTTTGAGTAATATATAAATTTTAAAGTGCCGGTAGAAGTTTATAAGTTCATAAGTGTCTGGATTTAAAAATTGAAAGCTACGACACATTAAAAAATATTTTTCCTTGAAATTTTCCGTGGTGTTCGCAAGGTGATATGCCTTCTTAACCTCAAAATCACAGCAAAATATTATTAATTATTATTTCTGCACGCAGACCAAACTATGTAATTTTCCATAAGTCTTTTTATGAAAATGTGAAATATAACTTGTCCTTAGTTGTTATTACTTCCGCTGACTGTACCGTAGGTAGCCTACTATAGGTAGAGTACTATAGGTATTTTTTTTTGGGGGGGGGGGGACTTTATTTAACAACATGCTCCATTACAATGTATAACACTACATGTTCTGGTTTACATCGGTGTTTAAAGTGTTTACACTATTTCCAGATATGTGCTTTGGTTCTTCTCTGGTTCTGTTCTAATTTAAACAATTGTACTTATTATTAGTCAAGTCAATCGTATTCATAAATTTACAGAAGTCTTTTGAAAATCTTTTCATTAAGTCTCTTTTATCTGGTGGCCAAACTCCTCCTCCAGTGATTATGCTTCGACGTAATGTTTGTCTTCCTATGTCGTGTTTTGAGCACTCAAGTAGAATATGATCGACAGTTTGGTCTCCTCCGTCACAGGGGCAAGTTGCATCTGGTGTTATTTGGAATCTGTGGAAATAGGCTCTTTTTCTTCCGTGTCCTGTTAGCATGGTCGTGAGATTCGATGTGATTGGGATTTTCATCGATAATCTCTCTACGATATTTGGAAAGTATAGGTATTGTAACGACCCCCAAATTCGAAGTTGAGTTTTTAGCATAAGTACCCGTTTTCAGGGTCCCTGAATCCAAAAATACTATTTTCGGAAACATGTCTGTGTGTGTGTATGTCTGTGTGGATGTCAGTGACCAGTCTGGCTCCAGAACGGAAAATCGTGTGAAAACAAAATTTTCTATTTGGGTCAGGTGCCTTCTGAAAATGTGACACGAAGATTGGTGACAAATTTATCTTATTTTTAAGGGGACTTTACCGTAAGACATTTTCGTTTTTCGCGATTTTCTCGAAAACAGCTCTAACGATTTTCTTTAAGATTTGCCAATGGGTTGGTTATACTAAAAGCTAAAACTTTTATTTGAAACATTTTTTCGAAAAACATTCTCTGAAGGGTAGTTATAAGTCACTCTGAATACGCGCTCTTTGTAATACGGCCTCTTATAACGGGAAATCGTATGAAAAAGAAATTGTATATGGGTTGTGTACCTTTTGGGGATGTGATACCAAGATTGGCGACGATTTTCTTTTATTCTTAAGGGGACTTTACATGAGGAAATTTCGTTTATCGCGATTTTCTCGAAAACAGCTCTTACGATTTTGTTTAAATTTTACCCATAGGGTGCTTATACTAAGAGCTAAAACTTTTATTTGAAACATTTTTCCGAAAAGATTATCTGAAGCCACGCACTCTGAATACGTGTTCTTTGCAATGTGGCCTCTTTGTTCTACATCAGAATGCGAAGTGAGAAAAATGTATTGGCCACGCTTAAAGTAAAGAAAGTTACGACAGTATGTTAATCACATTTTATTTGAGTTATGTATCCTTCGGGGATGTGATATGTTGTGGTAACGACATTCTCTTCATTTTTACAACCAATTTACATGAAGAGAATGTCATAAATAATAATTATAATATACTAACATGCTAACATTTATTTGGCAGAGGAAGTTATGTGATTTTCACATACGATTTTTTTTATATTCGAATGTTGAGCTTAAATATCAACAAGCTACTTCTATGCACCGAAATTTCATTATGGTTTCCTGTTACTCTAAAAATAGACTTTATTGCACATTAATCTGCTATCTATGTCCTGTCGTTTTAAACTACTGTACTCCCTTTAAGCCTGTTTTAAAGTGCAAATTGAGGGTTATTTCTGAGCGCTCTTACGTATTTAAATTGACTGTGTGAAGTCATTTGAATACCTGGAATCGATAGGTGACGCTTCATCAGTCCAGTCAGCACAATCATCTGAAAAATGTGGGATGCTGTGTACTCTCTAGCGCCTGCCCGCCTGTCTGTCAGACATGCACTGTTATCAGTGGTGCTTAAAGTGGTCCATTGCCTCAAGCCTACCGCAATCCTATTCTGCATTAACTTTACAAGTTAAATATTGAAACACTTCATTCAAACAAATAGAACCCCCGCACTCAACTTTGTTCTCACTCTCTCACTCTCTTCGTTCTTTCCATTCCAATCACATCAACATTCCGTGGCACTAAACATTTTCGTAATAGGTGATATCAAAGGAATTTTAATACCAGAAAAATAAACACTTTGAAGCGTTAATAGAAATTATTCATGGACTTTAATAGTAGGCCTATGGTTATTTCAGGAAAGGATACCAGTTCTTAGACAAGAATTTAGCCGCGGCGGTGTAAAAGATTGCATGATTGCCTCTAGATCCGAAAGTCGTGGGATTAAACCCGGCCGCAGTCTATGGTTTTTTCAGGATTTCTGACCACGAAATCCTCTGGAGCTGGGGAACCCGTGTCGTAGGTTTAATGCACGTAAAAGAACTCCAAGCCTAAATTAGAGCCTCTGGACAAAGTTCCTCTGCCCTTTCACCCCTAATAATTAGTTTCCGGAAAGGGGGATTGTGAGGCGAGGGGATCTCGGAAAATAAGCGTAACAAAATTAATCTAGGTACAAAAACCTCCAATTAGAGGCTCTGTGCCCAACAGTACGAGTTACAGGATTATGTCAGTTAGAGTAAGTCTTAGGTAACAGTGTTTAAAGTAATTATCATCTGTATATCTCATTCCTACTCTTTCTGCGTTAGGGTACACAGTTGTATACTGGTATTAATTAGAGGCGAGATCCACATGCGCGTGAGGGGAAGTGACGCATGCATGTGGGAGGAAGCATGGGGAAGAGCAAGGATGTTGAACTGCACTAGTGAGAGGAGAAACGATTGTAAGAAGAGGTCTCTTGTTTCTTAACTACGTTATACGTTCTTACCGCACTGAAAGCAACAACACAACTGACCCATACACCCCTCCATGAATTACGAATATTTACTGAACTCGTCTGTATCGACTGCGCATCCATGCTTGAAATGTCGCCTCTGATTAATATCACTGTAAATATTAAATACATAGACTGTGTGTATCCCCAATAAAGTCGGTGGGATTTTTCAATTTGGTCTAATCTTTCTGTTGGCACTATGGTCCTACGATCGATTCAGTCTCGAATAGAAATGAGTTCCAGAATCAATCCCTGTGATAAATGCGGTCAGTGCGTATAACTGATAAACGTTACCCCCTTCGTGTGCTGAATGCCTATAAAATATCTGGGAGCCTCAACCTCTTGGAACCATTAGAGTCTTCACGCGACCACTTTACTTCTGTGTGTGTGTGTGTGTGTGTGAGAGAGAGAGAGAGAGAGAGAGAGAGAGAGAGAGAGAGAGAGAGAGAGAGAGTGTGTAAGCTCCAGAATTTCCTATTCATTTAGAAAGGGTCTTTAAAATTAATGGACATGAGGTAGTCTATTTTCATATGCGAGGAACATTTTTATTTTTGGTTTGCATATAAAATGTCATATAATATCTGATATTATTTATTTAATTATATGCAAGGCAACATTTTTTATTTTGGTTTGCAAGTGTGTATCTGTGTGTGAGTTTCTTTTTTCCTTTCATTTTGATTTATTTTCTTTTTTTCTTTTTCTTTCTTCAGAATTAAATTCCCATCGCTTATGTGATGTAATCGTATATTCTCAGGGAGAGTATTGAGTAAAATGTATTAATATAACCGTTTTTCTGTTTCAGGTAAGAGTTGGCGCCTTAGACTCGTTTTCAGTGCTTAATTGTGGTCGTTTATTATGAGTAAGTAGATGAAATGATATGTTTTAAATACTAATACTAATACTAGATTTCTGAATTTTTTTCATTTTCATAATTATTTCCATTTATTTGCTTATTATTATTTCTTTTGAGATAGTACTAGCATTCGATGTTGGAGGATTATCTTCTATTCATCTAGGTAATGGCTGCTAAGAAAATAGGCCTTCGGAGCACTTGCCTTTACTATGTTTATTCCTATATATCTATTATTTTTCTCTCGAGTCTCTTTAAAATATTATTGAATGGGTATGCATTATAAGTTTAAATTTAACATGGTCCGTAAATTAATTTCTCTCGTTCTTTTTAATAGAAATTATAAATTCTTATCGTTTAATTTTCTATGTAGTGAATAGCCGTAGGAAAATATTTTGACACAAATAATTAATAATAATAACAATATTAATAACAATAATGATATTAATAACAATGAACTGTGATTGTTGATAGATCATGGATCTCTAGAGAGGATGTCTGTAATTAATATTACAATTTCAGATCCAAAAATTAAGAAAATGTTTAACATTGTTCAGTCTGTTGAGTTCAAGTCTTATTCCTGTTATAATGAAAAATGAAATGAAAATGAATGAAGTGCTTTTATTGTTAACAAGGAAAACTATCTTTTTACATTATTCGTTGCATGATGAAATGCTGCTTCTTTGTGTACCACATTGACAGAATGTATTGTTCGGCACAAGAACTGAGTTGCTACTATAACTTCTGGAAAAAATGAATCGTAAGCCATTCACCAAAACTTAAATAGCAGTTAGTCATATCTCTAACTGTTGAGGAGGAAGATAATTTTATTCTGAGACATTCCTTCTGTGTTAGTGAAGACAGTAAGTATGCTATTTTTAGAACGCCACTGCAATGGGTTGCAATTTATTTTGTGAAAGTTAATTAGGTGTCAAGGCGCATGTATGTATAGAGGCTGGAATGTCTGGAAGGCAAGGTAAACTATAGTAAGGGTTGGGTATAAAGAACAGTATGATCTTCTTCTGAATCTGGTTTTCTTATTGCCGGGGGAGGCAGCTGCGTGAAATTGCACCAATTTTTTTTCTACGACTGCATCCTCTTTTGAGCTTGAGAGATAGAGTAAATCCTGGAGTTGCGGTTGTGCTTCACCTTCCCTCGGGAACCGGCGTCAGTGATGTCACACAATATAACAATGCATTCCCAGCTGTTACGTTTTTACATTTCACGTTACACTCCTGCTAATAGTTGAGCAATATGGTTATAAAAAAACTAAATATCCTCGTTAACGTTGTACAGAAATAATATAGCTCTTCTCGAGCCAAAAGTATTATCACCCAAGTTTTCAGTTACGCGCCTCCTAGGGATTGTGAGAGAAACTACATAACACGGTTATTAAAGAAGTAAACTAGAAGCAAAATGAGGGATTAGCTATGGGTTTTCCCCTATCCGGAATTCTTGTCGATATCTATTTAATTAATTTATAAAATAGAATTATAAATCCATATATAGGCTAAAAACCACTGATGGCGATTTAACATATATTAGATACCTTGATGATACTGGTTGTATTAAACTAAACAATTATAACCCCAGAAGAATTTCTTGATATGATTAATAATATTGATGAACATATTGAATTCAAAATATGTTCTCTAAATTTCCTAGACTTAACAATTTTCAGAGAAGATAAGCATTTTGAACAACATTTATAGGAAACCTACAACTACAGCCACAACAATAAATAGTACATCTAACCATCCACAAGTTAACAGGCCTCAAGCCTGTCAATCCCACTTTCCAGTGACAATGAAAAATAAATTAAAATATCAGAGCAAATTGCTTGAAAAAATGACTATAAATCTAAAATAGTGCACATTGTTTATTATTTATTACAAACAAGTCAATTAAGAAAACGGTAACAGTACAAGAACAAACAGAATAAACCGTAATAAATAATCTACATTCATATACATTAAAAATAACGTACATAAAATCACCAACTTATTCAAAAGATTAGGCATACGAATTGCTTTCAGGACAGGCAAAAAATTTATCCACCCTTATATTCAATAGCCGTAAAATCAATAGAGAAGGTAGATATAAAGTCTGAGGTATATAAATTATCTTGTATAGCTCAGATATGAATTGTAAAAGTAAGTGTGTAAGTGCTTATTACATTAACTTTTTACATAATCAAATTCAAACATTCGTACGGATCCGCATGTAAGAGTAGTTATGTTGGCTAAACTGGGAAGAAATTCCATGAAAGATTAAGATAACGTGTAAAAGCAATAACTTATGGAAAACATTCAGCTTACGCTGAGCACAAGGCAGACACACAACACGGTTTTGAAACCATAAATAAAGAAATGCATATTTTACAAATAATAAACAAAAGTCGAGCTCTGAATACACTTGAGAATTTAGAAATTTTTCTGGACCACCTTCATAACAAAGAGGGACATTTGAACGAAAAAATTGTCAATAGAGATAATGTTCTAAATTTGTTCATACGTTGGCTAACATTCTGTAGCATTAAAATATTTGTGTGTCTAATCTGTGCTTCAGTTCAGAGCTAGCCAACACAGCTGCACACAATGTAAGTAACATAGGCCTACGTTATAATAATATGACCTTGCGTAGACAGACCTTTTTATCTATCATCTTTCTAACTTCTCTTTCTAGGTTGGTTTGATGTGGGCATGATTTTAACTTTTTAAATTTCATCACTGAGGATTACCAAGTGGTTCGAAATATATTTGATGTTTAATGTTTTAAGATGTTTATATTGACAAGGCGGAGTTACCGCATTTTAGATGCATAACGATGTTTCCAAGAGAGAAAATAATCCATGTAAAATTTCCCGCTTCGTAAATAATTATTAAACCTTAATTGCTTTAATTTTAATTCAATAATTCAGAGTTAAATTTAGTATAATTCATATACTAATTTCTGGTATCCTTAAAAAAATCTCCTTGGTAATGCAGTTCTAATAAATGTGTAATAGAAACTTACAATTTAAAATCTTTAAGTTAGATTCTTGTAATAAAATCTTCTCAAGTGAATGAAAGAAGAATGTTGAGAATTTCTGGCAGGTCTTAATGAAACCTGTGAAATGTGTGAAGGAGTGAGTTGTGGTTGCCAAGAAGAAAGTGTTATGTCAGCGTGACGTAGAATAGGTCAACAGGATCCAACTTGAGGCAGATCGTGGCTAAACTCCTGACGTACACCTGTCTGCTTCCCGCCTGTTACAATTAGAAGTGTCATGACATTAGCCAATGCCGGCCCCAGCAACAGAATTGTACACTTTTATAGTAGTATAAGATAGTATACTGGCAAATAGTATAGTATATTATAATTTTCATCAATGATTACGTTCGATTGGGGATTAAATGTTAAAACAGATTAAGTTCATAGCTCTAAATGGATATGTAGCTGCGGTTCATCGTAGTCTTAAACTGTTTTAGTTGAAAGTAATTATTAATATATATTCAGTCAGTATTTAAATATCCAAGGGATTCATCATTTATTTATTAACTTGTACATGCAGGATGAAAGGGATATAACTGCTCTCATTAAAAGGTGAAGTAGTTCACATCCGAATACATATAAAACCTCTTTTGCGTTTTGTGATTATATTTATATTTTTTGAGATGACTAGGTTTTAAGGAGCAGTTCTCCTTAACTGCGGTAGCTAAGGCATGATGCCATGGAGCCGTGGTGAAAAGGCTGTGGGTTCGAGTACCTTCTCGGACATAGGTGTTTATATGTGGTAAAGAAAACAAAGTAAACGAACAGTGAAACAAGGTAAACAATTAAGGAAAAATTGGTCTAAGGCCGGCTAAATTTATTAAATAATTGAAGAAAAAAAGTTCCGTAGAATTGCAACAGCGCACTGACAAATGGTTTGTATCAGCGTAGCAATGCAAGAAACGTAGACACTTTCTCCCTGACGTTGCTTTATGTCGCGGATTTTATGGCTGCATAACAATCTTTATATTTAATTTGCACGAACGCTGCCAACTTCATTGTAAACCCACTATGGGAAAATTTATTCCTTATTCTTTCCTCTGCTAGAATTTCTAACGAAGGAATTAGCTATTAAAATCTGAGTATTTATATTACTTCTGCCATTAAATAGAGTTTGAATAACAAGCCTACCATTAGACAGATAGATGGTCACTGGTTGCAACCTAACGGAGGTGTGATTTTTGTTTCGGACCTAAAAACAACAGCACGCCATATCTCACCTTAAAGAGGATCCCTTAACAAAATTACAAATGTCTTTCGATTTCTACGTAATAGAATTGACGTAATAAAACTACACAAACTGGAACTAAGATAAAGTGTTTTCTGTCGTATACATTCATATTATATATATTAAACCTGTACTACATGTATGTATTTGTATGAGAATATGTAATCTCTTTCTTCAAAAGATAATTAAGATTCGGAAAAGAATTCAATACAGAAAAATTTGCAATTCAGAAAATAGTCAAATAATATATTACAAACAAACGTAAAAAAAAATAATAAAGTTTCAAAAATCATTATTTGTTCAGTAAAATTGCCGGGATGGATTTAAAAGTACTTATTTATTTGAATCGTGCAAAATATTTTGAGTATTAAGTTTAGTCTAATGGTTCTGCCTAGTAGGCCTGTAAACCAGTTGAGTCATTTTAGATTTCATATCCTGAATTTCTGAAAAATATTCCTTGTGTGTATGTAAGAAGAACCATGAGTATCAAAAATCAAACCTTGTTCCTCCCAAGTATAATAATTTATTGTGAAACTCACTTATGTCAGGAATGTATGGGAGAAGCAGAGCTCACTCTTCTTCTTCAGCGGAATTCGATTGATTGATGTTTGTTTTCATGTTAATATTGACAGTATAATGATGATTTAGATGGCAGATGTAATTTATTAAGATATTTGTATTTCTTCTCACCTGTACGACAGTTCCTTCTAATAGAGGAAATTTCTTATTGGTTAAAAAGACATTGTTACTAATTAGCCTACTGAATTACGTATTTCATAGATCCCATTCGATTGGTCAATTTAAGTTCTTTGAGATATCTGCCTTTAGTAACATGCAAATCTGCGTACAAATACTTCCAATTTCCTCATACAGAAAGCCATCTCATGCCTCATCCGCCAGAATAAAGACAGGATCTACTTGATTCTTCGACATCGCGTACTTTCAACACTAGGCATTTAGATTCATCACTTTCATTTATTCATTTTGACCAATTTTTCTATCATTTCCACAGTTAACATAGGCCTACTCAATTTTTCAGCATATAGGATATGAGGCCAAATGAAGACTTGGGTGCAAGAAGCAGAACGCTGATGCTAGAAGACACAAATGAACTAAAATGCATGTTTCTTTTTTACCGATTGTATTAAGTTGTAATTTCAATTTTAGATTAATTGGTATTTACCTTTCGAAGTTCATCCTAGTGACCATCACCTACCATTCATTCTGACATATACATGTAAAGTCACTAGTTTGTAAAATTTGTATTTTGTATAAATAATTTCTAATTCTTACTTTAGTAATTCACTTTACAATAACCTTTCAGATAAATTTAGTAGGTTTCCCGTATTATGAAAATATTAAAGTATTGTATAGCAAACAGAATCTCCCACCCCTTTCTAAAACGGACACGTAAATTGTTAGATGCTATTATAATAGGATTATTAGTGTAATATGTTCCTCAGTGGCAAAGCATGGAGCCTTAAGCTTGGGAAACAAACGTGAATTATGCGAAGCTATCATCGCAGCAATGGATTACTTCCTGTGTAAGGACTGACATGATTAATCACTTACCGCACGTTCAGGTACCACAGATAGGTGTCAGCCTTGTCCTTAAGCACAGAATCTCAACTTGTTTGTTCCTAGGGAGGAAGCACAGTTCTAAAATATGTAAGTCATGTTCTATTGCTACTGAAGCCTTTGTTTACCATAATTTTTGTTGTTCAACAGTATCTGAAATTGAATTTAGAATAAGATAGATATGCAATTTATGTAGTTTTTACAAACGGACTGTTTAAACATAGAGGGAAAGAGAAGACCTGATGGATTTTTCTCTACCAGATTAAATAAATAAATTAAATTAAATTAAATTAAAAATTAAACATACTGTTGTAATATCTGTAGATTTATAAATTTCAATTTAATTGCTTTCACATGATTTAATGTCCAAGGCATTGCTCGACGTTCTGTCTTCTTGAGAGCCATCTTGTTCACCGATTTCTAAACCTTTACTAATTTAATGTATTATGGTTTTTCTAGTTTTATCTTCTTTTCTTGTTTATAATATCAAGTAATAGCAATGTGAGAATTTTTATTGAAGTAGTGTTACGGTAGTAAATAGAACTTAATAGAAACGATAGTAATCTGCAGAATATTTTAGAAAATAATGCGAGAATAATATTAGAAGACTAATTTAATTTTACCTTCAGATATATGGACACGAAAAGCTAAGTATAATCTTTTCTTAAATATCTCGTGCATTTTTAACGTAAAAAATATATTATGGCATTACTTTTCAACCGGAGAACTATACAGGTTTGCGAGATTAAAGAGGCACTGTTCTTCAAGGGTCCGTGATTTAAACTCTATCCACATTGAGCAGTCGGCAGTCGATAGTTGGTAGCTGGTAGTCGGTAGTCGAACTAAAATATGTGGTAATGGACGCCATTCACAAACTGCAGTTGCAGTCGGCAGTCGGGAAATTCATCTTCGACTTCCGACTGCACGACTGAAAGTTACATATTACGAGATTGAAAATTATTTACTGGTGCAAATAAATAGATTAGCTTACTACGAAAAAGCAAGATTTGTTTTTTTATATATATATATATAGGCTAATTAGCATTATAAATTATTTCCTCCACATTTTTTGTACTGTTAAATGTTTCCCTAACCTCAATGCCGACTGCACATTGTGGGCAGCTCGAGTGCTGCTCCCTTGCAGCCGATTGCAACTGTCGACTTTCCACTATAGTATGAGACACGGCTTAACTGCTCTGGAACGTGGGGAAAGTAGTGTATTCCAGAGCGGTTAAGCTGAGTCCCATATTGTACCAACTACCAAATGCCGACTACCAACTGTTGATTTATGTGATATGATAATAAGCTCCTACCTTAGTTTTGAATATACGATAATGTAGGTCCTGTGCGTTGTAATAATAACCACTAATAATAATTTGTAATAATAAGAGGAAATATATTGTGCAAAACGCTCCTATTTTCACTACGATAGGTGGTGCCTGAGGTGATATCCTTTCTTTACTCATGTATAGTTACTATGAGTATTGTGTTTAACAGCTTTTCTATTTGAATGTTATACTTATATAATTGTAATGGACACCGGCTCATAATGGATAGCGCAATTCACTCAAGTCGATTGCATTCGATCCCCTTCACCGTTGATGGTCATTCTTTCTGGTGTGTGTTCTAGAATAGGCTTTCTTTGTAGAAACCGAAGAATCCGTGCATCTAGTGGGAGAAATCCATAAGATAGCCAATTGAATTGTTGAGTTCGCATTCATTATTTACACATATGATTAATATATTAAATGACAGGAAACGTCTTTTTTATTTCAGTGCAAAATGCTTACATATTTCGGCCTACTAATACTAAAACAGAAACAACCCATAGTATATAAAAAAGGACGGAATAAGAGGAACATATCTTAATGTACACAAAATATAGCAAGCCTACAAGAATTAATTAATGGAGGAACATTTAAAAAAGAAAAGGAAAAATAATTAAACAAAAAATAACAAGGAGCGTATTTCAATTACCATTTAGTAAATGTACAAAGTTAATCAGCCAGTGCGTATAACACATTAATTTTTTTTTAATGAATGTGTGTAGTTTTGCAAATTTTTAGAACCATATATTTTTTAATACCAAGGATTTTTACAGGTACTTTTAAACCAATTGTTATATTATATAAAAAGAGTGCCCGAGACTATATACACATTTTTGTGCAGTTCATTGTATGCGATGGAGTCCATTTTAACATGGATAATTATTATGGGAATAAATATTTGCTTTTGGGATGATAAAAGTGCATGTAATTTATAAGGTTTATAACGTGCAATAATCTATTTCGATATTAACTTATTTATATAAAAAAACAATGCATGCTTTCGCCATGAAACTCGTCAACTCGAGTTGGATTTATCAAGACTATTCCATGAATAAAATGTAACGGATTATATAAATAATAATTACTTTCCGTGCTTCAAACAAAACTAACAGTTGTGCGATCACGGCATACTGTGAATCAACCATCCATGAATCGGTTCGAGCTACCTTGGTGTAATCAGTGCTACCAATGGTGCATATAAGACATTCAGGTAAGCTAACAGCAGGACAGAATAAAAGCATATAAACTGGCTTGCACCGAATCGAATTTGTGTTCTTAATAAATGTACATTTATATTATTTCAATTTCCAAAAAGTTATGTTGTACAAAATAATCTGTTTTCGTGCCGCTTAGTGGTAGCATCTGACTATTAATCACTGCACACTGATACTTGCGTCTCCAGTAACGAGCAGACGATTTTATCACGATAAAACACCCTCCTCGCGATTCCTACAAGAATATTGCAAGATAAACGGGAATAGTCAAATTAAAATTGATATATCTTACATATGTTGAAATTGGGTAAACCTAGCTTTACTCGGGTAATGTGCGCAGTTGTCCAGAAGCACTGGATAAAGTTGGAATAAAATATACAGTATATTTCTAGCTTGACCCGGGTTATCCTAGGTTTACCCAATCTCTATTGTGTAAAGATGCATTTTAAAAAAACAACGCTTTAAATGGGCTTTATTAAGCCTACTATTAGTGGAATTATAATCACTTCAAAGGCTATTTAGCAGGGCTATTTGTTTGAACAGGATGCGATTGAATGGCACTTGGAATTAACCTAACCTAACCTAACCTAACTTAGTCTTACGAAACTAACCTAACCTAACTTAGTCTTACCTAACTCACCTAACCATATTGCGCATGTCCAGACCCCTAAGAAAATATGAACCCAGGTTTATCCAGAGGCAAGAGCCCGAAGTGAAGGAAATTTTGCTTATAATTCTTACATTACCAAAACTGATCGGGTAAAGCACACATTATCCGGGTGTTTATCCGGTTTTCTAGACCTACCCGTAACATGTATATAGATTGTATGTGCATATAAATAAATATGTATATATACATATATATATTCATGTATATCTAATTCATACATAGGCTGAGGTATAATTTTACAATTTTGCGTTATGTTTATTTACAGGGGAACCGCATGTCAGTTAGCGAATCGTATATTGTGCAGGAATACCATCTTGAGTGACTGCTGTGCAATAACAATAACATAAAAATATAAATTTAACACTTTACTAACCCCTGGGCCCTTTCCCCCGTACAGCAATCTGAAATCCGAAGCTAAACCCATGACGAGCTGCTATAGTTTATAGTATACACATTTCGAATCAAATGGATGGCGGATCAGAACGAATCCAATCTGCAGCATGATAGCTTCTATATCATTCCTAATACATAAATATAAAGTATATACCACTTGGTGCTCTCTACTTTATCCAGGTAATCCAAACATCTTCTGAGTTTGAAAACCATGAATAGGAAGCGAAGGCAATCACTTGCCCGTCTGTGGTGCTTTTCTAAGATTATGGATGCAGTATCTTTATAAGAATTGGGAAGGAAACAGTACCGCCTACTGCTTTTTAAGGAAGAAGCGTTCAAACTAGAGAATCCATTTTAGTCTTACAAATACTGTTCTTCTTTAAAGCACTCAAAGTTTCGTATTTTGATCAAATACAACTCAAGCGTTTTTGTAATATAAAGTAAGGCAATGAAAATTCCACTTTGTAACATAACACACATAAGTACTCCGTTTTAAGACATTGGAAAGCCTTATAAAGACTTCATAGAATGTAGGACTCTCGTATTTTTAAACAGTCTTTGAATGAAGGGAGAAGGTTGTCAGCCATCTTTATCGTCATGATTGCACCTGCTACTCCATTGTGGTAGGTAATAAGTAGAGGGCGGATTTTTGCATACTAGCATGTATTATTTCCTAAGTATGTAGGTCTACGCAAGTAACGGAAATATGCGCTTCATGCCATTGGGAAGCGATTGGGAAAGTTTTATTGTGCATGCAGGCCTAAGTGCTTATTTAAGGGTGAGTGAATATTTCCCTAATATGTGCATAAGGTTGCATGTTTTTTTACTTTTTGCGATGTTAAAAAATAAAAGTCTATAAATTTAGTTAACTTTCTTTTGCAACGTCTTCTGTTTAGAAGACTAACGTGAAAATTTTATTGCCATGTTGCTCTGGAAGATCCGTAATCACTTATCGTAAATCATAAGCACCGAACAAAATGGTATGCGAAATAAAGTTTGGGAATTTGTTTAAAATGTTTCAACTTGAAATATATTCTTGTTTATTGTAATTTGTGAAGTCTGAGGTTGTGAGCAGAGCAAATCTTACAATACCGAAAGAAAAATACAGCAAATCATTTTTGCTTGAACAATGTATCAGTTGAAATCCTACTTAACCACAACAACCAAATAAAAAAATAAATAAAAAAAATCAATACCTCATGTAATGAAAGTTTTTAAATCAAAATTAATAATCAATAAGCCGCCACTTGCATGCCAGTGCGTGGTCTTGCAATGACTAAGGGATCGAGTTCGATTCTTAGCGAGGGTAAAGCCGTATTCGTGGTAACAAAATCGGAGTATTTAGGATTTTTTGGGTTCTCCCGTTTTCCAAATTTGAATTTCACAAACATTCTTCACCCTCCTACCCTATTATACCTAATTTATTTTCATTTATTGTTCTTATTTAATTTTTAAAAATGCCCGTGAAAATAAATGTGACCATCAGGGATGTGTGTGTATCCCATACTAAATTTCCTTATGAGTTCCCCCCAAATAAGTGTAAAAAATAGCTTGCTTTGTGAAATTTGCTTGGCATTGATATACAGAGATGATGAATTTTGATAGGTGGTAAGCATAACTAACTAATTAATTATTTTATAGAGAATAAAGCATTAACGGTAAGTATATTTATGTGGCAAAATTGCATTGTGAAATTCATTTTTACAGAAATAAAATCAATTTTTGTGTGTATATTTTCCACCTTTTTGGGGGCATATATTTTGTTACTGCATAAGTACATTCATATATTCAAGCTTTTTAGTGCATATGGATCCGCTCTCTGGTAATGAGCCTATAGGATTTTCTTAATATGTTTGAGCTTATGTTTTATTTTTTCTTGTTCTTTTCTTCTGTTTTGTTAAATCGTGTATGGTCCTTGCGAACCTTGCGAATGTTTAATACACACTGCAATGTAAACAGTAGTTAATATTGTACGAAAATACTCTGAAATAGGTACATAACATACATGGCGAGCTTATCCAAAATACATAATGTCCATAAAAGATTTAGGCAAATAAACAAATGGCAGTTATTTCATAGCGGATCGAACCCGCGACCTTCTGGTTGGTAGTATACTCCGTATATCCCATGTAGTAGATGAGAAACATTTCTGTAACTCAAATATAAAAGAAAGTCATTGAAGTTCTAATTTGTCTTTTACATAATCATTATATTCCTTGCATTATTATTATTATTACTATTATTATTAGTATTATTATTATTATTATTATTATTTTTTTTTTTTTTTTTTTTTTTTTTTAATTTTTAGATTCACAGCGTTGAGGCTGGATGTAATATTCTGCTCCAGGTTGCCTCCAGCCCCCTCAGGAGCAGATTCTTCACGGGTCTGGTCCTTATAACACCTTCTTCAGAATGTGAGCAGTTCCGAGCAGGGCTGTCTCTTGAATTTTGGAACCTGTGCTTCTCCCATTGTCTGTGATAGATTGTTTTCAAGGTTTTTTGGTATCGTACCTAGTGCTCCAAGTAGGGGTCAGCTGTTCACATACGATCTGCTGCTTAACACTAGATTTTTTTTGGGGGGTGGGGAAATTTATGTCCAAAGTGAGGCAGCTTAGGATGGAACTGGCCGAGGGAGTGGGACCGATGGGGTAGACGGCTGTATATAGAATAATATGTAAAATATATTTGGTTGGTGTGTTTAAGGGTATTGCTGGTGTATGTGCTATTTTTGGAGGGGAATGTGTGTGTGTGTGTGTGATGTTTTGTCTGTATAGTTACTAGTTTTAAACTGTTTGTCTGTGTGTTTTTAGTTTTACTTTTAGGGTACATTTTTGTTTGTGCACAGTTAAAGCACGAACAGCCTAAGGGCTCATGCAACGAATAATGTAAAAAGATCGTTTTCCTTGTTAACAATAAAAGCACTTCATTCATTCATTCAACTATTATAGGTATGACTTCAGTTTTCACGTTCCAAGTTCGAATTATTTCTTATTATTATTATTATTGTTATTATTATTATTATTATTATTATTATTATTATTATTATTATTATTATTATTATTAAAAGGATAACGCTCAGTGGCAAGAACAGCCAGATATTTCAGATCGCCTGTTAATATACTGAAGAAGGAAAAGTACTTAGTTCTGACAAGAAATTTAATAAATATAGATTTCAATATTAACTCATAATGTTATTAGATGTTTACAAGAAAGCATGTTACATGTTACAGTAAGCATGGCAGTAGGCTCACGCCTTGTGTCAAATAGTCTAGCCGTGACAACCCCTATGGCAGCAGTTGTTCAAATTCCCTGTTTCATTATTATTATAAATGATTAATTAATTCCTTGTGAACTATTTCCGATCAGTACTCACTTTAGGCTAATGATAAAAAGTTTGATATTTGATTAACGCTTTAAATATTTATTTAATATGTTAAACCGACAATTTCTCAACCAGACTAAAACTCTGGGTAGAAAGAGAGTCTGCTGAAAAATTTAGAGAAATCACTCATAGGACAGAAAACTAATCACTTTGCACTTAATTTTTTTTCGGGGGGAGGATATCCCGGACCCCCCTGTTTCTGGGGATATTCTATACCCCCACATTCCCAGTAATTGCAAACTTTTTTTCCCTTCAATCAGCTTTGGATCCGCCTTTGGGTAGTGTTAACGTAGGACATTTTGGAAGAATTATATATTTTCTCCATTAAAAAAATCCCAGTATTAAATCGATAAGTGAAGCTATTTGGCTTAGCATTAGCTTTCGATCACGTATATAAGACTTAACACAAAATGATGGTGGGGGAAGAGACCGTTCAATCTGTATGCACATAACAAAAGGATGAAGACAATCAAAAGTCGCTTTCGCTTCGCCACCATTGGGTGAATCCCTCCATTATTCCAATAGAAGTCCTTCCTTCCTGCGAGGTTGCCAGCCCACTCTCCAAATGCGCACCATTGATTTTGCAATTCCCATTCCAAGATATCGGATTTTCCTTTTCTCAACACCAGCATCGTCTATCCATCAATTCGTTCATCCATAACTAGACGCGACTGCCCATCTAGCATATCACAGTTAACATCACCTTTCTAGATATCAATTCCCTGTACCTTCTTAAACAATAAATATAGAGTTATAACTTTAAGACTTCCTGCGTGGTTATGGTGAATGCTGTTAACCACGGATATGAAAGCACAGAGAATTAATTTCCAATACGGTATCTCTTACGATTTTTCAAAGTGTGGGGCAAGGTGTACTCAGCATAATTAAATTATGAAGTCATTTTTACTGAATTGAAAGTGTATCATCTGCAGTCAAGAACACCGTCATTAATAGTTGTGGGAGTTGGCGTGCCTCAAAATGATAGTCTGTCAATGATGACGACTAAGCTATCAGGTTTGTTCCATCTTGAGATGGAGCGTCTCGAAGTAAATAAATAAGTACGAAGTAAATAAGTAAGCAGTCTAGTAAGTATGTAAGTTATGAATGAGTAAGCAGGGAAGCAAGATGGAAATAAAGGTGTTGATGAAAATTTTAAATAGCTTTTAACCATTAAAGTGATAATGTATTTTAGTACGAGTAGTTTGTACGAAATTAGTGATAAAATTACGGAAATAAATCGAAATAAAAATTTAGATTTCTTATTATAAAAGTGCTGAATTGATAGTAAGGTTGTATTCATCACTGGGCCTAATTATATAGCAATTACACTTGGACTCACGGACTCCGAAAGGGGGATTTGATAGAACCAACTAGATGGAATTCATTTCAATGAAGCAAATGAAAATATTATTATTTTTATATTTTAATAATATATTTATATGATTAAAATTAATACAATTATTAATTTTAATATTAATAATAATATTATTATAAACTTTAAACTCTGCTGCACCTGCATGTTGCCATTGTAGCTCATTGGTAGAACAGCCTCACGGAGATCCGAAGATCCTCGTTCAAATCCAGGTTATGAACTGAATTTTTCAGTCTGACTATACCTTTCCATCTTAGCCTACCCAAAGCCAGTGTGAAAAAAAATATCATTCCATTTTAATATATTGCTGTTAATTTTTAACTGACTTGTGACCTTTGGAAAAGATTTCTAAAATTTTTGTACCTTTCTTGTGTGATTTTTGCTTTTCTCATTGTACGGGCAAGCTGAAAGCAAACGGACTGTACACAAGATTCATAGGACGTAGCACTTCTTGAGATAGAGACTTAAACTATAAATAGATAAGCCAAAACTTGCCCAATACATTTTAGATAGATTTCTCTGGTATGTAACAATTTATTGTCACAAACAACAATACATAAATCATGCTCAGTTTATAAATTCTGGATTCCTTGGACGTATATAATATTATTATTCATAAACACTGATGAAATTGTAGATATCACAATGTTTAATACAAATTCCTTAGTTAAAGGTCATAAATATCTTTGAGATGGCTTAATCAGTTCGATCAAAACCACACGTATATTAGTTCAATGATGAACTTACGTCCAAATTGTTCTTCAAATAAATTAAGTAGTAAATGACGTACCTTTGAATTAATTAAGTACCACCTTTTGATAGTTGTTAAAGATGTTAGCTTGAGATCTTGCGACGCCAACACCCAAAGGAAGAAGACTCGATGAATCACACAATGGGTGATAATAGTATTTAGATCGTTAGTAGTCTTCAGAATCAATAAGGCATATGAAACCTTAATGTGAATCGAAGAGCTGATTGCTTCAGCTATTGAAAGTGAACCACCAGATCTATCTGATAGGTAAAGATAGGCATTGATAAGCCAAGAAGAAAACTCATGTCTTTATGAGTAATAGTTGAATTGATTATGAAGAAGAATAGGCATTTAAAGCCTAGAAGAACTAATGTCTTAATGAGACACAGTTGACTTGAATTGATAAAGAAAAAGAATGAAGCTAAAGTAAAGCCTTATTGGCTATCAAAACAATATGATAAATTATCCAGTCTCTGATTGGATGCAAGACACAAAAAGAATATAATTTTGATATTACAATACCCATAAATAACAAATATTTGAAATTCATTTGTTCAATTATAAATAAAAAACAAGATAGCAAGCAAGGCCTGCTAAAAACGAATTACAGAAGCATGACCTACTACGAACAAAAACATAACGGAACATATTGCCCGCAAATTATGACACTTGTGGCATAATTTTAAAAACAAATTACATGTGGAGTTATGTTTTAAAAATAAATTAAAGAAGATAGGAAAAAGAATAAAAAATAAAACAAACATGAGAACAAATAATTAAATGAATTGAAAAGTATATGAACAAATGCAGAGAATGACTAAGCTATTTGTCATCTTCTGAGAATGGCATTGGTGCCAAATTGACAATTGGTTGCACATAAAGATTCGTGGCAGTACGAACCTTTGCAACTTGAACCAGACTGACCCCGCCAGGGTGAATTTGTCATGGTGTTTGAAGTCCTTAACGCTGGGTGGTAAGTTTTGATGTAGTCGGAATTCTCGTTGGAAACCTGACCAACGGATTCCATATGTCCCAATTTCAAGTGTTTGGACATAGAATTCCTGTAAGCCTTAGCTAATACAGGATTAGAAAGAGAACGTCTCTTAAGAGACGTCAATCTTGAACTCGCTTGGCGAGATGCATTAGAAACCCTTTGCAGGTTTGAATTTACTAAGGCTGAATAATGCATATCTAAGGTATTAGATTGGCAGGATAAATCATTAGGAAGTCCATTGCTAAGATCCTTAGATTTATGAAGTGTAAGTTTGTTGGACCTACGAACAGACAACCTAGGAGAAGAAGGTTGGGGCAGCTTGCCCGCAAAGTACCAACCCAGTTGAGAGTTATGAATGATGGGTAGGTTAGGAGCAGAAATGTTACCCACACAATCGATTTGCGAGAAAACCTCAACACCCAACACCAAATCTACAGAGTTAGGTGTGTTGAAGTCTGGATTGGCCAGTTGAAGGTTAGGCGGAATATTCCAGTTAGCGACATTAATTGGAAACCTTGGAAGCTTCGATTCTGAAATCTCCGGAACAACAATGGCAGCAGTATTACAAGACCATCGAGTTGTTCGGGACCTGATTTCTATAGAAGCAAGCTTATGTGTGCTTACTTTAGACGACAATATTCCAGTCAGCCTTGCTTGCTGCTGACAAGGAGATAGTTTTAAATGTTTAAATAGCCTTTCACTGATTAAATTACAATCAGAGCCGCTATCTAAGAGGGCAGTGGCCTCTACGGGTTGACCATACTTGTTTATCACAAACACATTTGCAGTAGGAAGTAAGCAGCTTTGATGATTATGAGAGGCTGACATAATCCCTGCAGTATTAGATATTTGTGACTCGTTCTGAGCACTATAATCGTGAAGAAGAGTACTATGTTTCTCTCCGCACACTCTGCAAGAGAACGAGCTGCAAGCCTTGGTATGACCTCTTGAAGAGTAACATACACGACATAAATGGTTAGTCCTAACAAAATTGCTACGGCTTGCAAGACTCATTGCCTTGAAAACATCACATTGGTAGACTTGATGCGAATCTTTTTTGCAACAAATACATTTGTTGACAAACTGAGCTGATTTGCTCTTAGCCGATATAGGTTGCGAATTCTGTGAAGTTGAAGGCTGATTTTTTAGAGCTGAATCCGTCATTTGCAAGACCCGGACTCTAGTCTCCAGGAACTTAAGTAGTTCCTTAAGTTCAGGCAATCTGTCTGACTTCAGCGATGATTCCCAATCTCTAATAATATGAACCGGGAGTTTGTCTAAGATCATTTTAGAAATAATTAAATCGGATAAATCGACATTAGTATTTAAGGAGAGCAATGCATGCACCGTGCTTATGAAATGATCTATAAATCTTTGCAGAGAGTCTGCAGAATTCTTTTCAAGAGAAGGTGGTGAAAATAATTTGTCAATGTGACTATTAGCAATCAGACGATTGTTGTCAAATCTTTCTGACAACGTTTCCCAGGCTACATCAAATGTAGCTGAGGATACAGGAATATTCTGTATTACAGTCATGACTTCTGGCGATAAGCATGATTTGAGATATTGGAACTTGTCCATGTTAGAAATATGCTTATGTTGAATGACAAGGGAATAGAATGTATCCCTGAACTCAATCCACAAGGCAGGATCGCCTGTGAATTGAGGAAGACGGATCTCGGGAAGTTTGGGCAGTGAAGGGGTCAATTCTCTAGATGACTGCTGGACTACAGAAGCTGAGACCTGATCAGGGTCATAGAACTGTTTATTTTTAGCAATATCACCATTTAGTAGACTATTGCTTCATGAAAAGTCGCTTCAACTTCTCGTCTTTGAAGCTTAATGACTTCCGTCACTTCCTTAAGACTGAGTTGAGCATATGTACTCTTATATTCACTAAATATGGTTTCAAATGCATTACGCATACTGAGAGCCTTGAAATATGAAGCTTCGTCTCGTATAACTAACGTTTGAATAGCTTCAACGAAATCAATGAACTGAATTCTTGCAAAATCAATGGAATCTAGTTTAGCTATAGATTCAGCTTGAGCAGCTTCTTGTCTAGCCCTAGCTTCTGATTCTGCTAATTCTAGTCTAGTCCTAGCTTCTGCTTCTTGTTTAAGTTTAGTCTCATAAGCTGTAACTAAAGAGTTTACACGAGAAATGGCTGCAAAAACAGCCTTTTCCACTTCTTCTCTATAACCTGCTTCAGCTTCTGAATACTCAACTTGTTCAATCAGAGACTGAACATCTTCATATTTGATCAGGACTTCATTAAACTTAGCCTTACGGGCTATAATTTCATTATAAGATTCATCGTCGAGATCTGTGAATGATAGAAAAGTATTGACGTGGCGAGTGATCTGAGCCTTTATAGGAGTTCTCTTGGCTTTAAGAGCATTAATGTTTAAATCCTGATTAGCCATCTCTTTAGATTTACAGCTCAGATTACAATGAATATCAATAATTGCCCGCTCTTAGGGCCAAAATGACAATAAATACAATGCCCGATTACGGGTTAAGACAAATCAGTACATAAACGTCCAATGCAATGGACGCTGAAACAATACAATGTCAGGTGTGATATGTGTACTAGTGTAAGTGTTGCTGTCTGTGTAGGTTTTACATGCATGTAAACTTATAACACTAGTTTAAACAATAGATCCTCCAGCCTTCGCCTCAAACATGCAGAAGACATGGAGGTAGTAACAATGTCAATTATTGTTTGGTTATTGTTATGATGAGAACAATTCTGGTATATATTACAGTTCAATTCACCAGATAACAGTCCAGATATGATTCAATATCCGGCAATAGGAGGACCAGTAAAATGGTCCGGTAATGATTCAAATATCCGGCAATAGGAGGACCAGTAAAATGTACGGGCAAGCTGAAAGCAAACGGACTGTACACAAGATTCATAGGACGTAGCACTTCTTGAGATAGAGACTTAAACTATAAATAGATAAGCCAAAACTTGCCCAGTACATTTTAGATAGATTTCTCTGGTATGTAACAATTTATTGTCACAAACAACAATACATAAATCATGCTCAGTTTATAAATTCTGGATTCCTTGGACGTATATAATATTATTATTCATAAACACTGATGAAATTGTAGATATCACAATGTTTAATACAAATTCCTTAGTTAAAGGTCATAAATATCTTTGAGATGGCTTAATCAGTTCGATCAAAACCACACGTATATTAGTTCAATGATGAACTTACGTCCAAATTGTTCTTCAAATAAATTAAGTAGTAAATGACGTACCTTTGAATTAATTAAGTACCACCTTTTGATAGTTGTTAAAGATGTTAGCTTGAGATCTTGCGACGCCAACACCCAAAGGAAGAAGACTTGATGAATCACACAATGGGTGATAATAGTATTTAGATCGTTAGTAGTCTTCAGAATCAATAAGGCATATGAAACCTTAATGTGAATCGAAGAGCTGATTGCTTCAGCTATTGAAAGTGAACCACCAGATCTATCTGATAGGTAAAGATAGGCATTGATAAGCCAAGAAGAAAACTCATGTCTTTATGAGTAATAGTTGAATTGATTATGAAGAAGAATAGGCATTTAAAGCCTAGAAGAACTAATGTCTTAATGAGACACAGTTGACTTGAATTGATAAAGAAAAAGAATGAAGCTAAAGTAAAGCCTTATTGGCTATCAAAACAATATGATAAATTATCCAGTCTCTGATTGGATGCAAGACACAAAAAGAATATAATTTTGATATTACAATACCCATAAATAACAAATATTTGAAATTCATTTGTTCAATTATAAATAAAAAACAAGATAGCAAGCAAGGCCTGCTAAAAACGAATTACAGAAGCATGACCTACTACGAACAAAAACATAACGGAACACTCATTTTGGTTTTGTCTCATCCAGTGTAATTATAGTTAAATAAATAACGTTGAAAATAAAATTATGACACTATTGTTTTATACAGTACTATATTAAAGGGCCCGGCGAAGCTCGGGTTTTGTATTTTGACATTAGAAATTAACGTATTCCGATTTCCGATTTTCAAACTCTAGGTCCTTAAATAGGTATGTAGTTTTTGAAATGAGGAAAAACGACTTATCACACTCAAACTATTTCCTCGGAAAATGCTTGATATATCTTTTTATGCCTCATAGAGGATGTAGAATTTTGCACCCCATTGCTTCTACACACCATGCCTGGTAGGAGTTCAAATAAGAAGAAATAGAATTTCTGGTAACATAAAATTGTATTGTCTTAAGGGAATATTTTATTTCTCACTCTCTTGTTACCATACAACTGTTTCGGGGCTGAAATAAAAAATAAATTCAATACCACTTTCATACTTTCCTCCCCAAAACCTGGGACATATATACTGCGCGCATAGGACTAAAAATGTTCCATCCTATTTTGTCTCCTTTTACATGCTTTGGGCCTATGATAGACATCTATATTTCTCAACTAGAAATACAAAGCCTACAGCTATGAATGGATAGAATTTTTTAACGACTTCTGATATGGCATAACTTACTCGTTGAAAACACTCTCAAACTGGTGGCAGCAGGATTAAGCTGTCCCCGCAATACGACCTTTTGTTTTACATCAAAATGTGAAGTTAGAAAATGGTAATCCCTATGTCCAGGGCACAGAAAGTTACGTGACTGCATCACATTGTGCATTATTTTCGTGGATTTCATTCTTCAATATTTGTTAACACCAATGAATTCTATCAATAGCAAGTCCCGTATCATTTATTTCCAAAGCTACCTGTAAAACAACAATACACTTTTTGCATGAGAGCTGTACATGGAATTTGATTTGGATTTGGTAATTCTGTATAAAAAGGTATTAAGTATCCTCAAAAACATTTGATTTTTGGCATTTAAAATAAAACAATTTAAAAATCTTTACATTATGAAACGAAGGTACTATCAAAATTCCAAGTCCCTACCTATTATAGTTTAGGCTCTACGTTGATTCTCTTCAGTCAATCGATCATTCATTCAATAAGTCAGCCGAGGACAAAGCCTCTTATATACTCGTATATATATTGATTGAAAAGAGATGGTTATGCATAGCCTAATTTGAAACAAAGAAGAGTAAAATAAAAGGTTGTGCGTTCTACGAACTCCCTCTCTCCAACCAGAGTTTGAAGTTCTATATTACTCCAAATTTGCAATCCGACAAAGGTATATAAATTGAGTCCCCGCGCATTTGTTACCGCACACCATACTCAGAAATGTCTCCTGGCGGAACATTGCTACCCATCCGAACTGGACAAGATATGACACCTCAAATTTATACCGTTACTATAAATTATGGAGCAAATGGGCTTTGCCTAGGTAACCATTGCCTACTATACAGTAGTGGGCATAAAAGAGGAAGGAGCCACGTGCCAAAAGTAGCCTAGGTTGAAAATATGATCAATTCTATTGCGATTCCCATGAGGGTTAATCCATCTTTATGGTATTCAATGGTAAAGGCGATATTCATTCCACTACACAATTTTTTAATTAACACCATTAACTTTTCTTGAACTCCATTTTTATGAGAACAGATGATATTAACTCTATCTAATGTGCTTTTTAATCCAGTTTTTGCAATAGATGTAATGGCATATTTCATTCGACTACACAATTTTCTTCTTAAACAACTTTAACTTTTTTATTTAATTGACACTTTTATGGCCGCAGCTTATACTTCTTGATTCAGTTATCACCAGGGCCCGGATTCTAATAACATGTCATCTTTTTATTGATGTTGCATAGACATTGCCAACTTGTGGATAAATCCTAATCATGGCCTCTAGATTATAGAAATACATTTTCATTAGGTCATTTTTTGTCATTTTATGCAATTTTATATTTTTAGGGCATTTATTTCAATTTTAGGTCATTATTTAGTCATTTTCGTGTCATTTGCTTCCTTATTTAGTCATTTTCATGTATTTGCATTCAGTGTATTAACTTTTTTTACGACGCTAGCGGTGCTGTATTTGAAGTATTGTTTGTTTAATGCAGGAAGGAAAAATTCGGCGTTAAAGTGTTTACGTGTCTCAGTCGGAAGTGAGAATCAAAGAAACGCCAAAATTTTGTTATTATATTTCTACTGATATTAGATTGACTTGGCACCAGAGTCTGCCACCTGCTTGGATTTGAGAGTGCAAACTACTGTTTACCCTCAATAAACAAAAATATAATCCAGCAGACCACAAAAGGATGCGCCGAAATTTGACTCACTAGTGCCTCAGTGCCAGTATAAATTTCCGTGAGAAAATAACATTCACAACATTACAGTTATTTACAGATTTTACAATTATGTTTTTACAATTATGTACAAACTAGTCTATAACTTTTTGTGTGCAATAATAATTTTTTACTAGTAAAATATCAGTTTTTAGGTCATTTTTTATAATTATTAGGTCATTTTCTTTAACACTTAGGGTCATTTTATAGGTCATTTTTCAAACAATTTTAAGTCATCAGAATCCGGGCCCTGGTTATCACGACTTCATGAGAGGCTGAGTGCATCTCGTTCTAGATCTCCTTAACGTTTTCCCTGCTAACGTCACTTTGCAATGAGGTTTTTTCTAATTTTTAACACGCCAATCGACTGGAACTAATTAAATTCATATCCCTGCATAATTCTTTAAGAAATCTCAGCCAAACAAACAAATTCGTAATAGGCCTATGCCAGTGATTCGATTATTAGTCACACTGCTGGTCCAAAGAATGAGGACAATAAGTAATACCATCATAATTAGGTACCAGTATCTGTCCATTACTCGTAGTTCGGAGTGTTATATGCCATATACTGGTAAGTCATATATTAGCCTATGTCATGTAAAATCGAAATGTTGAAATTGGAACTGACAACTTCTTTCAGAATACTATGTAGCTGAAAGAAATCGAGTTTCTTCGTTCACCTCCGAAGAAGTAACACGGGGGGGGAAGCACCATCAGTTTGAGGATCCCTTTTATAACGGTACCGGTACTGCGGAAATTATTATTTTCTTGTTGGACCCTGGTGTAATACGCTTATTACATGTGTCGTAGCAGTATCATAATGATATCCATTAAAGCACAGAATTTCATTATAACACTGTTGAGGTATCGATTAATATCGAACACGGAACATTCTTGAAGCCTTGAGGGCGGCAGATCAAACTACATAATAAACAAGCTGTATTTAAAATAAAATCAATTCTCTTTGCGTTAATTTTAATATTTTACCAAACTGAGCTCGTTTCATGTTTTAAAGACAGCTGGTTTGAGTATAAAGCTCCAAGATAAGCTTCGATAATCCAGCACGCCATCACCTGGCATCTGTCGCAAAAGACGAGAACTTACTAATAGCTGATCGTCCAGGTCAGCCGACTCATTTGTTTGATGAATCTAAAAACTCAAAACTTAAAAATTTAATTATGGTCGAACAAAAGCAGTAGTATTCTACTTGTGTAGGCTTATAATGGTCATTAAGGTACTCGTATGAAAATTGTGAAACGGGCAAAGCGAGTTCAGGTATTCATAGGTAACGTGTTGTTTTAACAGTAATTTCTAATTGAACTCTTGGCCTGTCACCTCATCTTTTTCTCGCATTCTTGTTAGAACCTAACAGTTCTACTTAGTAATTCACTATGGGTCAAACTATTATTGCTTTTTTTATTCTTTAAAATTAGTTCTACAGTTTTTAAGTTATTTCGCACACTTTCTTTTCCTGTCTGGTCCTTCTTCCCTCCATCTATTTAGCCTATTATCTGTCTGCACCAACACATCGCAGCCACCTATGCAATCACAAATCAAAGAATACAACACACACAAAATACACCATTGTTCACAAACACATATTGTGTGGAAAATTAGTGAGACCAGAAAACTGGTACGTATAGTGTATTTGAATTGTTAAAACAAGTACGTAAAAATTATTTTCTTCTGAAGTTCTATAATATTTTCCACGATCAGGATGAGAAAACTGAATTCGTGTGGTAAAATTTCATTTAAAATTAATACGTACGCTTTCTGTTACTTTGTGGATGAGTATATTCAATTATTTCCGTACACTGCTGAGTATTTTTATACGCAAAACATAATACTATATTCTTCTATTTCCAGTGCATTGCTGAATATTTTTCTACGCATAACATACTATATTCCTCCAGTACCATCCAAATTTACGTAGAAAGAACGGCAACTCCTCCGCCACATGTGATTAGCAGGATTGCATACATGTAAAATGGCAGGAGTTACAACAAAGTGCCTAGGTATTTACAGGTAATTCCTACTGTAACATTTTAATCCTAACACCTGCGACGGATGTTATTTGTTGTACTGCAAGCTTGTAATTTTAATACCAAATTACGAGAACTTTTTTAAACAGAAAAATGTCAAGCAAAAATGTATCTCGTGTAGATTTTAATAGTATACGGTATTTTCCCCCTCTCTGATATGTTCTTATGGGATTTTGTATTTGATTTTACAAAATTAATCCAGAGATAAACAGAGGTAATGCACGGTGTAAATATGTCCCACTGTGCTACATCTGCATTCACGGTGATTGCTGTGACAGTCCAATCCGATTATCTCACAATAATAATAATCATAAAAAAAGAAAATATGAAACTGCGACAGAGATATGACATCTAAATATGCATCCTCATTCTCCGTTCCCTTCAGAATTTCTGCTTCTATCTAGCTGTAACCACCAAATCCATTTCTCACTCTCTCTCCCTCCTCCTCCTTCTCCACTTTGTTTCATGTGTTTGACTACCTCTATTCCGGTATTTAGATCTATGCCAGTATGCATCCTCAGTTAATTTAGTTAGCGTCTATCATGCTGCGAGAGAGTTAAGAGAGGGTGACCAATTTGTGCTACTAAAATTTAACGTAGTGGATAGAATTAATGCTTTCAGTGGTTCAGAGTTCGACATGTCTTTTTTTTCTCATTACCAAGCTGTCTGTTAATCAATAGGATGACCGATCTAAATCCTCTTGTTTATTTAGTGACATATGAATCGACTTTAATGGAGTTCTAGTTTAGAATTGTGTGGTCAGAGTACATTAATTGGATAAGATTTTCTTTTTATTTGCTTGCATAACTAGTTTAAACTACTTAATACTTCAGTAAGGAATAATTAATTTAATTTCAGTAGGCCTATTTATGTGTGATAAACATTAACAGGAAAATTCGAAATTATTTAGAGATACAAGTACAGAAAATCTTACAATTTACTTATAAGGCCTATAATGAAGTTTCTGTTACTGAGAAAATAAATTCTATTCCTAAAATATTTTTCAAATAATTTGGTTTAAATGTAACTTGTTGCTCTTAGTTTCAGCAGTAGGACTATTTTTATGCAAAGTTCTATTTTTGGAATGTACTACTCCAAACTCTAAGGTTTCTTCTGGAATTATAATTTTAAATTATATTGCGTTATTTAAAAATTATAGATGTAGTATACATAGCGGATTCGGATTCTTAGCAGAATCAGACATTTCAGTTTAAGGAAATGAAGGTAATTTTTTTAAATCTTAACAGTGTTACCGGTATAAATAGCCAGTAACAGAATTTGCATATTTTCTGCTGTTCTAAAACGTAAATTCGGTGTACAAAGTATTCGGGGTATAAGAGAAAACATGTTTTACATATTAAATTAAATAGCTTATATTTAACACCTGTTACGTTTTGTCACTTCTCTGTCCCTAGTAGGCTAGCTTATTCATGAATGAATCACATATTTTAAGAACACTGGCGCTATGTTTGATCTGCAGTACATTGCTGCTCTTGTTATTGCATAACTTCCCCAGAGCATTTTAGGGTTAAACATACACAGGCCTACTATAAAGAGAGCAATTCAAATATAGGCTACATTCTTCTGTGATCTATTCTTTTTAAGCCGGAAATGTGCCAAATGGATCGCTTTCATTTAATTTGGTTTATTAGGTCTCCCCTCATTAGGGAACTCCCCTTCTATATTAAAGGAAATAATTTTATGGTTTATAGCAGGACTATCGCGGCACCCCAAAAGAAATATATAATGCTTAGCGGGCCATACTTGATTACAACTGCTTCGCTTAGGTATTTGTATATTCTAATTCACGGGTGCGCAACTGGTTCACATTGTGCCACTGTGCGGTGGGGTAATGTCTCCCACTACATTAGCCCTTGACGACAGAATAAAACAGTTTCGACGTGACACTGAACATGAAGAGCAGGTTTCATACATCACAGCATGGGTGGGGTACTAAAACGTTTCCCCTCAGTTGCTCATGTATGGTCTAATGAGTAGGCTGTACTATTTTATATGCTGTGCCCGATTAGGCAATACATTAAATATTGTAGAACTTATTAAATTTTTATTGTATGTTATAAGCATTGACTTGATTTGAATTGCATAAATCATAATTACAAAAGAGGTATATGTAAATGAACATTTTGATACTCTAATGTGAAAAGTGGCACTTCTTGTCTCTTACCTGTGGTTCCATTGTAGATAAAACAAACGAAACTACCACTCAGATTGCATAATTGTATGTGGTCATGACGTCTCAGAATTGATAACATTGAGACCTGAAGAGAGGATGCAAGAAAATATTTCACTTGTTTTATTAGTCTATTGTAAAGCTTATCATATTTTATTTTCTTAATAAAAACAATGTGTGTCTTTTGGTCAATATGGTATTATACATAATTGTGTATTTAATTCACGGCCAGTCTGAGAGATCGCTTATGAACAGTGGGACGCCAATTCAATAGCCTAATAGCCTAAATATAGAATACCGAGGTATTAATATGCATTAGTTTTATTACTCCCAAACAAAATCGTACCCTAATCTTATTTTCTCTCTGAAAAAGAAGAATTCGATATTTAAATACACATTACACTTTTTCCAATATATAATTTCATTAATTTTATTCTGTCAATACGCTATATCAGGTCATTCTGTGCAAGAAAATAGTGAGTGCATCAAAGGGAAAGAGGTCGATTCGATAAACGTGTTGTGAACGTTGCTATTTTATCGCCTCATTAGTAATTTCTTAGTAAGAGAGGTTTGGAATCAGGAAAGTACGCTGTTATGTTAACTGCCATTATGAATGCCAATGGTAGTAGCTTTCGTTACAGAACTTAGAAGTCTGGAATTCTTAGTCAGGTAGACAACTTTTTACACTCCATATTAGTGTGTCGTTCTGCAGAGTCGAATGAAAACTGTAAGTTCTAGGAATTGCAAAAATAGCTTAATCTCCTTCACGATGGATGGCACAGACCACTGAATTTATAAAACTACAGACCGCAATACATGGCTTTTACTTAGTCTCCTTTTGGAACAGGGATGACTTATAAATTTCGTATCGGATTGGAGTCAGGCTACATCTATATTTTCTAGGTAAGTATTGCAGTAGATTAATTTTATACCATGTTGTATTAGTTTATTTTCATATACTTGTAATCTATCATTTGATTACAAGATTTTCGACTGTGAGAATCAATTTGTTCTTCCTCTTGTTTTTCGGGCGGCTTATTCCTGTACGACGTTGGCAGGCACATGACGGTTGCTGTCATAGTATGGTACATAAAATGTGTCAATAACATGCCTATCTGTAGATCAGAATTACCTGGGTAAAAATCCTGGACACGAGGACATCCGGGAGAGACAGTAAGTCATGGGTTCCATGTTGTAGGGAAATGTAGAGTTACGAATTAAAAATTTTGTTAATTATTATTACCATTTTTATGTATCATGCTTTTAGACAATAAGTTTAATCTAATTTATGTCAATTTATATAAATGGTTCCTCAAAATGCGTAAAGAGTTAACAACAGTACTCCCTCGAGATATAAATCGTTGGGCAGCGAAAAAGTTTGCACAATACTCAATAATTATTTCGTTAATTTTACCCCTACCGGGCAGTACGTTTTCCAGGAAATATTTGTTTATGAAATACTCAATTGTCGGTTTAGGTCTACCCTGATGTAGGTTGAACTTCTTCGTTTTCATCACAGGCTGTACAATGTATTATGAATTCTGAGATCGGAGTTTGTCTACTAGGCATGGCACTGCATCTTGTTATATTTGTCGCAGTTCTGTAGTTTACTATATGTGAGTATGAGTATTTTGACCTCACTGTTTTGCCGGCAGTTTTATGTTTAGGATTGACTGAAGTCAGGGCATGACTTTTCAATTCTGAAGGCAATGGCCAATCCAATAATAATTTTAGTCGATATTGTTACAAACGTAGCATACCAGTTTACTGGGAATTATGAAGAGCTACCCCCGCCTTACTTATTCAGTAGGCTACATATAAATAATTAAGCTTATATTGTTTTTAAATATGCAAAATTAAATAAATAAATATATAAATAAATATAGCCTTACTTAACGATGCTCCACCCATTTATTAAATGCTAATTACTCGTTTGTATCTTTTGAATGGCACCTACTAATTTGAAGAAAAAAAATGGTTAAAAGTAACTAAATATTTTGGAATTATTAGAACTCACTGTAAGCTTTAACGGCTTAAAAAATAAATAAAGAAACGCCATAGGCTATAGGCTAAACGAACTTGATTGTTTGTTACTAGAGGAGCTAGAGGTGTACGACATACTCCATGTTTCTGTTTTCAAACCATAACAGACTTAAAGTAAAGACTGAGTGCACGAAATTAAACTCTATACCTTCCAGGAAACATTAAGCGATCATTTTCTTTTTAAAATTTTGTGAGTCTACTTATTTCTTATGCTATTCTACAGCAAACTAAAATTTTTGGTACCTGTCTGCATTTTCCTTTATGAAAGATGAATTTTACTTTATATTCTAGCAGTCATTTTTATATAAAACCTTGTTATGAGAAGGATTGAACAACTTATGTGTGAAACTGGTATGGAAATTTGAATCTGATCATAAAAGAAACATATTCGACGTGATGATAATAGAACAAACGCGTGAAAAGAAAGGCGCTGCTTGCATCTATTAGTTCGGTTCTATAAACTTCCATTCTAGTTCACCGTTGTACGACAAATCCTTTCATCCTAGGATAAAATGAAATGTTAGCTATTTTCTACTAGAATATTTTTGTGATTCAAATAACATGAATAACACCGTATCGCATACATACCTTCATCACAACTTGCTGCATTACGACAAAAGACTGCAGCTCTGTTATTGGAAACTTGCTTATTATGTTTTTAATATTAAAACTGGCCGTAAATAGAGAGTATTTCACCGCAATGGAGAGTCTGTATGTGACAAGTTTTGAAGGAAAAATCAATCTAATGAATTTTGTGACGTGACAAAAGCACGCCGTCGGGTACTTGATTGCCTGCCGTTCCGATCAGTCTCATCCCACCAGTGGTCGATAATTTTTAACCCCGATTCCTTGTTCCCTGTCCACCCTCAATAAAGTCCCCTATAAGTAATAATTTCACTTTCAGTTTTAATGTTACCTGATGTGCACTATACCTTCCTTTCCCTAAAACAACATACTCGTCGGATAGAGTAGGTCTGTATTAAATTCCAATCGGACTAACTTTTTTGAGTTGGTTTTTGTGTGGTACATGAAATAAGTATAAGCCTTTTTGGTTTTAAGTTAATTGAAATATATTATTATGGTTAAAGAGTAGGCTACTGCTGCGAAAAAATTGTGGAAATAGGTAATTTTAATTTTTTTGCGTGTTTTCTTTGATCATTGACCCTAGTAATACAAATATTACTCTCATCTTTTGTTCAGAGGACCTTAACATGACTTTTTTAAATAGCCAGTTGCACTTTTTCAATCATTCTAACTGAATTTTAAATGAAATTCTCTCCCTTTTATTTGTCAGAATTCTTCAAAGTTCAAAATGCTCATGCTTCAACCGATGTATGAACTTGAAACTCTCAGTATAGTAAACGTAACAGTAACAGTAATAGCAGTAAAAGTAACAGTAAAATAAATCACCTTAAAATAACCGTAAACTAAACTAAAGTGAACTAATCTGTAACTCCGCACCTCCTCTTTATATTGGAAGAGGAATGTGGTTAGCATGCCGACGCTCCCGGTAGCTATCTGTTGTTCTCTTGACCAGCGTATCTATATATATATATTTTTTTTACCAAATATTATATTCAGTTATGTTCACGAGGCTGAATGCACCCCATTGTAGACCCCACTTCATCATACAATTACGAAAAGATACCGTAGATCGGGTGTAAACATCCACAGTCAGCAACGCTAAATACGTGCAGAAAGCCCAACTTTATAAAGTGTTAATATTTGAAATATATTATGAAAGTTTATACATAGAATTAAAGAGAAAAATAGAGAGAAAAATAGAGAGAAAAATATTGTTCTGAGTAATGCCTTGACTAATACCTTGTAGAAATAATCAAATATATTATTTAGATATCCATAAGAAGTGTAAAACAGTTACCTGAAGTATTTAAAATTTTGAAGCAAGGGTAACATGCTATAGATTTATGAAAATAATATGATTTTAAACCATTAAAACTATTGCATAGGCTAATTGGCGTAGAATCACATGAAAAATGCAACTATTGTAAATTTAACTAATTCTTCCACTTAATATGTGACCCATGGCTTAAAATCAAACTAACCAAACTGTTACTGAACATCCAATATCATTAGCACACACTGTAATACACTATACTGCAGTAGTATTTATACTTTATTCCTAAGTATTACAAGATAATCTGTTAGTGATACATTATGAATGAATTTCCTCATATTCAAATAGATCTTATTACGGTTGGGCCCAGGAAGAAATCTCAAGTGTAGATTTTTCCCGGCGACATGTGAGCTATTCATCAATCAAGGTTAAGTGATTTTTAATCCAACTTTAATAAAGTAATTGTTTCCATGATTCATTTAACGTCCAATGAGTTTACATGCTCGAAGTTCATAATCATAAAAGCTATCAGAACAGTAATAAGTTCTGATCAGTCAAACGGTTTAGGAATCAGGGCTATTTCTTTAAACACTCTATCTTTTCGTTCTGGTAAGGAGTTCTTGTATTACAAATTTCACTGCTTTCTTTGGTTTAGCTATACCAAATTTGATTCGTATTGAGTCACTTGAATAGAAGCTAATTTTATAATACCAGTGAGATAAATTCACGGGAGGAGGATGTTCAGATTCACAGGTGTCATTTATATAAGATCATGGAGAGTGTGTATGAAAATTGTGGTCCCAACCGATGTTGCATTGTATAAAAGACTCGTGATGCTTTAGGTGCTTTTTATGGACATTTTAAGTTGAAGGTATCACATAAGTTAAACAGTTAACTTACAAACGAAATGAGGATTGAAAAGGATTCCTTGTTGCAGAGAAATATAAAATATTGCACGCATTTCATAATTGATCAGTCAACCCTGGTAGCCACTCAAAGGTCCAAATAATACAAGATAAATAAAATAGATGCTGGTTTTATTGCCTCCTTTGACTGACTGCTCTGTATTTAACGTGGAATGTGATGTTCCAATATTATACTTACGTGTCTAGAATATAAATGATTATACTTCTCTACCGTGCAGCACTGCCTTACTATATTTTTTGAAGTATATCAGATGTAATAACTTGGTTTTGTTCTAGAATAGCATTTCCATCCTTATGTGTCTGATATTTTAAAGGTTCATCAGGTATCGTACATAGTGATCATCATTGTTTAATTTTTTTGTTTTTAACAAGTTAACTTACAGTTGAAGAAACCAAAGCAATAAGTTGAAGAAGATAATATTCTTTTCTGATAGGTTAATTCTGAGCACTAAAACTTCTCTGATTAACGGTGATGTAGGAATTTTAAGAACATGTATTAGGCCTAGATGTTATAAATGATGTTTTATTCTCATACTTACCACACCGTATAATACGTCGTTCAGTGTTTTTTGTTGGAAAATAAGCTATTTACGTAGAAAAATAATCATAATGTTTTAGCGTAAGGTAAAAAGGATAATGGTTAAACGATGTTTAGGCTACGAAAAAACATAGTATTGTAACTGCATTTCGTAAACAACTTTATACCCTCTTGCATAAATATTGCCTTAAATAAAATGTACAATCTTCCTTTACATTACATAAACCCATTTACATTATATCATACATTACCTTTCGTATTTAGTAAAAAAAGTATTAGAATTCAGGGTAATTGAATTATAAAAATAGTTTATGGCGTTAATAAAATAGCTTTAACCAATAATGTATTTAAGAAGAAATTGACAACATGGCTTCTCGATAATCCTACGCATGAAGTTAACGAGTTTGTAATATTGATTTGTCTGGTATGTAATATTTGTTATTTTATATATTGTTTGTGATTTTTGTTTTATATATATTGACGTAACCTCTTGTTATTCTACTTAATAACTTAGTAATAAAAAAAATAATAATAAAACTATAATAATATTAAAAGCATACTTATAGTTAAAAATATAAAATCACTGGTCCTTCTGCTCACTTGCTGGGGCTGCATTTCGGCATTAGCTATGGCATCTTCGGCTTTAAAAATGTGGTTTACATAGTTGCATTTAACAATCGTTGAGAATGAATATCATCCTTAACGGTTGTTAAGCGCAGCTATGAGAATGAGTATCAGTCTCAACGGTTGTTAAGTGCAACTGTATAAACAAAATTTTTAAGTGCTGAAGACTGAATAGCTTATGCCGGAATACATCACCAGAAAGTGAACGGAATGTCCAGCGATTTTATGCTTTTAACTACCAGTGTGGTTTTATGTTATTAATGGCATAAACTAATTTTAGTTTTAATTATTGTTTGTATACTAATAAATAGTCGTTTAAACAGTTGTTATAATAATATTACAGGAAATGTAACAGGAAAACTGCATATATTATTTGGGCAATATTAATACTAGAAGTTATAAGGTTGTGTATGAAAAACAATAAGTATATTATAAACCCTCTACTGTAATGAAGTTCATTAACAAACATATTGTTGTTCTTAGAACAGCCCGATGAAAATATTACAATATATAACACGAAAAGAATAATAAATATTAGATAAATTTAGTAATAATACTACCGCCTGTGGTGTAAGAAGACTTTGAGGCCTTAAGGCCTCAATACTGACTGAATATCTAAAGAATTAAAATAAATAATTAAATAAAAGAAAAAATATAGTGACTCAAAAGTTTTCAAATGTTATTTGATATTGCTTCGTAAGATTCACACCAATAAGACAATAGACTATTATAGGCTGTGAATTTTAATTTAAAATACTACTATCGGCCTATTGTAATTCGTTTTTATCACCCTGAAAATCTGTTGCTCCTGCATGAGGGAATACGAATAATAATGTAGTTTTATTTTTTGCAATACGTACTGTGTAAGTTAATATTTACTAACACACGTTTGTTACTGTAGATTAAACTTACAATTCAATTTTTATTTGCTATAACAGGATTGTAATATTCACTTAAAGTGCAAGCATTATGTAAGTATGCATTTCAAATTCAGTGTTACCGAAACGATTACTTATTGATTAATCACCACTTTCTAAATCCATTGTAAGTTAGATCATATGTTTCCTTCGATTTTGTGGTTAAAAACGATGAACAGACTCTACTCGCAGATCCTTCTATCACTCATTTCCATGAAAATAAATTATTTACAAACATAAAACACTAAAGGATTCAATCCCGATACATAAACTTATAACCTAAATTTAATGAATTTTTCACAAAATGCAGACATACTATTTTAATTATTTTTCACTTCTTTACAGTTTTTCAAGCATTTAAAAAAGTAATGTAGGGCGTAATAACTACAAAACAATCTTCAGTTTTTTATAGCTTGAACTGTTTGGGTAGAATCGTTGAAAGAAACGGAACAGTAGATGAGACAAAACCATTAAAGTGGCCACCATCTTGAAATCGAAAAATAAAATCCTTACACATATGCAGTTTTTATTGAGTTTAAGGAAAATTAATGCTACATTTAATAAAAATGAACAGCGCGTTTGGTTGAAAGTACGTAACTCAAATTTACAGACAAACAGACGAAAACCGGAACGTTCGAGTTAAATCGGGACCTCGCTTCGCTCGGTTAAAAAGCGAATTAAGATTTGTTTGAATTCTCATGGAAACGTGGTAACTCACTTTTCCATTTAATTCTAATGACTGACTAATAAACTATTGAATCTCTGTTAATACATTTTTAGCAAATAATTAATTTGTTTTAAAACTATGACACATCTTGAGGGTCAAGGATTTCCCAAGACTAAAGTTGGAGACACTAAATGTTGGAGACTAGAGTGATGTATGGGTATGTTGGGGAATAACCATCAGTTTAGTTGTAGACTACATAGGCCTAGCTAAAGAGAACGATATTTTGTGTCTTAGTGTATTTGTGAAATCCTTTGGATAGATACTTATTCAGACCATGCATACATCTTTTGCAGTATGCTGTAACATTCAACTGTATGGGTGCTGTTGACAATGCCTGGGGAAATATCAGAGTTGATTATATACGGAGCATTATCGTGTGTAGGAGTGGAAGTCCATGAGGCCATAATCTGCAGCTCGCACCTGGTTAGTCTCCGAGACAGAGAGAGCCTATATAACCCACCCTGTTGTTATTGTGCACTCATGTTCACTAATCCCGTTTTAAACAACGCAAACTGAAGGAAAACTTTGTTTGCCAGATATTCTCTCTCTCATTCAAATCAAAACACATTTGGGGATCAAGTCGAAACGGGAAAAACAGATTTGTACTTCAATATACAAATATTCGAGGGATATTTATGATCCTTTTAAATTTGCTTTCCTTTAGGCAGAATGAAAGCTTTGAACTTTGCTCTTTGGAGGATCGGTTCGTAAAATAAACACCGCTCAGCTATTAGATAAAACTAACTTAAGTAAAGATATCATTGGCTATATTTTTTATATTATATCTCAGATTCCTGTCTAATCTTTTTAATGCTTTTCACATACCTCGGGTAGAGCTAAAATATAATGTAGACTGCATTTTAATCCGGTAAAGCTTACTTTACTGAAATAACATTGGGTAATGCTAGAAGGTTGGTTTGTTTTACAGTTTTACCGAGCAAAATGTGGTGTGTCCAGTACCGTTTGATTGCATTTATCATTTTATTCATAAAACTACTGATGTAGAATGAAGACACCTTTAAACAATCTTAAAATAACCTTACCTAACATAAAGGAACTTCACTGTACCTCATTACTCATTAGTCATTCATTATAGCCTATTGCTCAGTTCTCAAATAAAAATTATTATAGTATTTTCCCAACACAAAATTACTGAATCTATTAAAAAACAGCACGGCCTTGTACCTCCAGCCATTTTATCAACTAAGCTTCTCATAATATATGCTTCCCAAGAGATACGTGAACCACTGTCCCTTTAGAAATGAATATTAACTGCATCATATGAGCGCACTTGGGTTGTTCATGCTTTACCCGTGTAAAACCCTTAGTGAAGCTGATCTATCCAATGACGGCCTTACCCGTAATATGTGTAGAACACTGTCCCAACCAATGAGCAACGCTTAAAGTAGTTTTTCCTAACAATACAGTTGATAGTCAATTTTCCATAACCATATACTTAAGGACTATATGCTCAGTAGACTTGAAATAGACTTATATGATAAGACTAAATCTAAAAAAGTAGGTCTACTTCCTGACGATAGTCTTCAGTGGTAACTGGTAGATTGGAACGATGGATAAGGTTAGTTTATAGTGTTCTTAACCAAAATATATTACATCTTTATCAAATGCCGCGTCAGCTGTACTGAATATATCTTGCCCCAGACATCCCTGCCTTAGAAAAATGTTCTTTTGTCTTCGAGATTCAACCAAAAACTCAAGGTCCTTGGCAAGTATTGCTAACCATTCAGTTACTTGAAAAGAGATCCAAAAGATGTGTAATTAGAATTAATAGAAATGACTAGCAATCGATCAATATCTTAGTTTATGTACATTTTATATATATAATGTATACATATAAATCCTCTCATCATTTATTAAAGAGCTCGTCCGAAAAAATACGAAATAGAGGTTCTGAAGTAACAGAAAAATAATATATTTCGGTATAAATTTAATTACTGCTTGACTTACATCTTAGATTTGAGAATGTTATTGTTCCGGATTACCAGGGCCCGGATTCTGATGACTTAAAATTGTTTGAAAAATGACCTATAAAATGACCCTAAGTGTTAAAGAAAATGACCTAATAATTATAAAAAATGACCTAAAAACTGATATTTTACTAGTAAAAAATTATTATTGCACACAAAAAGTTATAGACTAGTTTGTACATAATTGTAAAAACATAATTGTAAAATCTGTAAATAACTGTAATGTTGTGAATGTTATTTTCTCACGGAAATTTATACTGGCACTGAGGCACTAGTGAGTCAAATTTCGGCGCATCCTTTTGTGGTCTGCTGGATTATATTTTTGTTTATTGAGGGTAAACAGTAGTTTGCACTCTCAAATCCAAGCAGGTGGCAGACTCTGGTGCCAAGTCAATCTAATATCAGTAGAAATATAATAACAAAATTTTGGCGTTTCTTTGATTCTCACTTCCGACTGAGACACGTAAACACTTTAACGCCGAATTTTTCCTTCCTGCATTAAACAAACAATACTTCAAATACAGCACCGCTAGCGACGTAAAAAAAGTTAATACACTGAATGCAAATACATGAAAATGACTAAATAAGGAAGCAAATGACACGAAAATGACTAAATAATGACCTAAAATTGAAATAAATGCCCTAAAAATATAAAATTGCATAAAATGACAAAAAATGACCTAATGAAAATGTATTTCTATAATCTAGAGGCCATGATTAGGATTTATCCACAAGTTGGCAATGTCTATGCAACATCAATAAAAAGATGACATGTTATTAGAATCCGGGCCCTGCTGATTACCGATTGGCGGGATACGCCGAGGTGTAATTGGTTGAGGCACTGCGCTAGAAACCGGAAGGACCTGGATTCTTTGCCTGATGAGGTCGTTGGGATTTTTCAATTGACCTATTCCTTTTGGTGGCACTATGGCCATGTAGTCGATTCAGACTCTAACTAGTACCAGGAACAATCCTGGGAGTAAAGGCGGCCAGTGCGTAAAGCTGAAAACCAAACCATCTTCACTGCCTGCATATCTAAAACCTTGAAACATCAACCTCCTGGAACCCAAGGTATTTAATTTAAGGGATTGTTCTTTAATTAGGTTCCTTTTCCATCGTCTCCATAACGCCGTTGTCTGTGTATTTCGGAGGTGCAATTGCACAGAGATAACTTATCGAAGACGCCCGTCTATTCTGTTCTCTCTAAATGTGTGCAATTCAGAGTGCTCCCTCTCACCCCTAAAACCATTGGTCATTATAAGTCCTACATTAGAAGGCGTTCTACCAAGCATGTAATGTCAGTTTGGATTGGTACAGAAATTCTCTTCCCTTTGCCATGCATGCCTAAATCATTTCTTGCCAGGCAGCTAAGGTGTATTTTAAGCCTTATTGAATTGTAGTCATGAGCAGGAAATTGTCTTCGGAGTGGAGTTTTATAGTAAACGAAAACAAACAGTTTACTGTATAGGAGTGTTCTTATACAGCATAAATGGGAAAATGCAATAAACAAATAGATTTACTGGAAAATACTGTGATAGGAAATGTCGAGAAGAAACAGGATAGGCCCTAGCAAGACAAACACAATATGTAACATCTGTCATACGGTACTCAGAAATGTATAGTAGCCTCCCATTTATGTGTATAATTTTTTTCCCTTATTCGAGAATAAATATTTATTTGTTGTTTAACTGTATTTTTATAGTTTTTCCCCTAAAGTATGTATACAAAAATAAATATTTGAATGTAAAATAATATTAATGGTATTTTCTTCAGATCTGAAGATATATCAAATAAAAATAAAAATATGTCTATTGCACATGTATTTTTGTATTAGAAACATAGATTTTATATTTTAAATCTTATAACAGTCCACTTTTTTGACGCTGTTGTAAAGTATAAAACCCATACTATTGTATTAGTTTCGTGGCTATCCCCTTCAATGCGTTTCCCTTGTTTACATATGATCCGCAAATCTAGTTCACCGCAACTTTATTGATTATGAGGGATGTTTTTCAATTTCCGTGTAATGGGATTTCTGAAAATATGGAATTCACATTTTATTACGTAACCCATCGAAGAACAATTTTACCGTACCTTAAAAAGCTTTATGTAATTCAAGTTTTTATTTCAGTTAAAGTTTGTTTGTGGAAGGGGGTTTATGTGGTAGCATAGTTGATTGGATCGATGGAAGAGAGCGCGCTGGAAGAGGGGTGGAATACACGATAGGGGAGTTACAGAGTTGGGGGTGGTTGCCGGTAGGGTTGAGTCTGCGTAGTGCGTTGTGAAGTATAAATCGACCCGTCTGTGTTGAGTGCAGCTGTACCGGTCGAGTCTAGACTCACGACTGGCTGATGTCTGTAGTAGGTAGTACTACGAGATACAGTCATTGAGGGATAGCGTACTGTGCAGAGGTCAGTCTCCATGAATAGACATAGAATCTAGGATCTAGCGAGCCCGAGCTCTCCTACAACTGTGAGATTGACCACTCACCTGGAGCGATAATATTTAGAAGCTATTTCGCTTCACTAAGCATTATGTAATTCAGGTAGGGTCATTCCATATTAAATCAACAAATGGGCGTTGCCGCACCATTTTTGATTTTGATGAAATTTGGTAGGTGATGTGTACCAGTCTTGTGAACCCCCAAACAAATCTTGTTATACCTCTAAAAAATTTTACTCCTGAGATATAGGCATTTGTTTGGAGCACGAACAAGCACCAACGAAGTCAAATGTGAAAATTTGCTAGAAAAATTACAAAAAATCAGAAATTTGTATAACTGAGGAAAATTCTCATTTGTAAATAAATGTTTTGTATTTTATGTAAATTTAAATTAAATTTTGTGGTAATTATCCTATCTGCTTAGCCTATTTTCAGTAGCGGTCAAATGCTGTTTTCTTGATATTTCAAAGGCTTGTAGCTCCTCTGTCCCTTCGAGTCACAGAATGATTTTGTTTTTATTTTAAAGTACACTATAAGGGCTTCTCATCCTGGCATTTTCAGATTTTTATCACCTGTCTCACATTACCTTTTGGGACCGAGAAAAAGCACGATTTACACTTTTTTCGAAGTTTAAGCAACTTTTTCAGGGTGAAGGACCACCAGTAACAGCTCAGTTTTTTCCCTACACATACTCCTCATACATATGTGTAACAGGAAAAAAAATTGGCTTGTTACTCCAAGTCCTTCGTTGTTTTTTTAATGCCTAAAATTACGCAAAACGACAGTTCACGAACGAAGATTAGAGCCCTAAAAACGTCTGTTTAGACTTAACTTAAATCTAATTTAGTATTCACAAATGAAAGTCCATTCTTTACGCTTTCCAATGAGCCCTATCTGATCATCCTACTGATTCAAATAGAAATTCTACGGCTTTCAGAAAACAGGTCTGAAATTACATTTTTTGCTTGTTCGTGCTCCAAACAAATGCCTATATCTCAGGAGTAAAATTTTTTAGAGGTATAACAAGATTTGTTTTGGGGTTCAGAAGACTGGTACACATCACCTACCAAATTTTATCAAAATAAAAAATGGTGTGGCAAAAAAATTTCTTAAAATTTGTTGATTTAATATGGAATGACCCGGTATCTATTATCTAGCGTAGAAACTCTAAGTAACAGATCTAAAATATCGCTTAGCCTAACCAATGTGAGCAAGCACGTACTTAATTTTAAAATTGATAATTTTTTCCTTCTGAATAATAAATATATACCGGTATCTCCAATTATTATTATATCCATATTATTGTCATAAACAGCCCTATTTTTATGATGTAGCTTCTTTGATCTAAAACAGTCGATTATATATAAATAAAGCTGCATTTTAGCAAAAATAGTTTTGAGTTTAATGTATAATTCTTTGTATGGTGAAGCATTTTAATTATCATGTATATCAATAACACGATATTATTAGTAGCTTAGTAGCAAGGAATTTAGTCTAAAAATGAAACGGCTGATGAATCGAACGCTGCCCGACGAGACGATCAATACGTCGCCTATCTGCTAGAACCACGAATGTGCAAAAATTTAGATTTTGAGTTAAGTGCATTGCTGGCATCTACTGACATTTGTCGTTGTTCTGCAAGAACCGCGAATGGTGTATCTTCTTTCCTTGGCGATTAATAGCTAGCTCCATTTTCATGAAAGTGCAAGTCTGATTTATTTGTTATGCCACAATCACGAATTTGTTACATTCGTAGTTTTGTATTTTGTTCTGTACTTCTCTGTTATACCTCTATCACCAATGTGCCACATTCGTTAACTTAGCAGAATAGGCGCAGCACTTGAAGAAAGATGATACGGTGTGTATGTACCACATTCGTTAATATAGCAGTTAAATAAACATCAAAGGTTTCAACATTCGCGAACACAATGGTAACGGGAAATGGAGATCTATGTATCTGAAGTACGCGAATGGCCAAGGAGATTTTTATGTTGACACAAGGGGTTGATTTTTATGTTGACACATGTTTCTCATGAGTTAGCTTTTAGGTCATCGGTTACAAAACTTTGTCATTTAACAATACAATTACCTAACGCTGAAAACAGACACCACAAAGCTTGAATTAATGGTCTTAAAATACATAATTAGTAAGCAAATAGGTAATTTGAAATTTAATCATAATAGTATTTTCGTCTTTGCCGCCACAAACTTTGGGACAGTGACATTGTTTTGTATATTAATGTTTGCCACAAACTTTACATTAGGACAGTGACATTGTGTTGTAAATAACTTTTTTAATTGACTACATGCATAGATTTTTGGGAAACTACTCAGCCCACCTCCCCGCAGTGTCTTCTGGGTAACGCTAATAGGCTTATAAACATATAATTACCTGGCCGCAATTCAGACGTCCCGCTCAATATGCTAACCCGCAATTGACACGGGCCGCTATTCGTACGTAAGTTTGGGATTGGGCCGGAACTCAATTTTACCGATCGCAACAACCAGTTTTAATACGTAAAATAGAAAAACGCTTGGGTAGTGATAAAAAAGGAAACAAATGATAATGCAAGCGATAAGCTTAGTCAAATCCCATCGACCTGGTATTTTATCAAGAACATGATTGCGTGAAATTTTAAATTTAATTTCACTTCATTGGCCGATAGAGTAATGACGTCATATGAGTGAAATAGTCCTAATAAACTAGTATAATTGATTTTCTTGGACATTTGCAGCGTACAAAGAGTTATAATGGAAATGTAGGGTTTATATTTACATCTTTGCATTGAAAATGTGATTTAAGACGTGAATATAAGTTTATTATGAAAGTCAAAGTCAGAACGAATTATGCATCACACTGTGGGATAATAATACGTCCTGTCAACAGTGAATTAAAACCTAGACTTGTAGAAGAAAGAGAGAAGGAAAAGTTCTTGAAAACAGAAGATAGAAATGAAGTCGGTTGGGCAAGAGAAGAAAGGGTGGACCGTAACCATGGCTCCTGTAATTTGGTAAAAAACACTTAACTTAGCAGGCACTTAAAAACTTTCTATCTTCTTTCTTACTCCTTCATCTTCCGTTCTCCTTGATTCTCTATTTCTTCTTTAATTTATAAATGAGAGAGAGCAGATGATGAACGGTAATGGAATTATCCACCAGCCGTCTCCGTGAAGCGTCTTTTAAAACATTCAAAACGAAAACACAAAAATAAGGAAGAATAAAAAGTAGATGGGGAAAGAATTGAAAGAAGACGGATCTTGGAATATTTAAATTAGATTTCTTTGGCATAGCCTCTGCTGTTGTATTTGGAAGCAGCCACTATGCTGTAATTGAAGCCTGGAAACTGAAACACGGATCCCACTTAGTGTTCCGAGCTCGTGTTTTAAGCGAAATGGAGATATTAGTAGTACAAGCGTTCAGGAACTCAAACAAAACTTCCCCTTGACTCTAACATTAATTTCCCCACACAATGAACCTAAGTTTGGTGTTACAAAAATCATGAGTCTGACATCACTGGTAAGAAGCGAGTTTCAGATAAAAGCAAGTTGTTCGATGGGCACTGATTACTGAGGTTGAATTAATAATAGATTTAACGCCGCCGAGAAACTTCTTACGTGTTTCATTCCGTTCCTATACACAATCTCTGTTGTATAACATATAATACTACCTTACGGTGATTTTAGCATGATATATAATGATATTCTGTCTCTCATAATAACATTTTAAAGCAGTAATTGCACAACAGAATAATAATTAATTACATTGTAAACCGCTTCTGTATCCATGAAAAGAAAAATTAGCTTGTGATGGGTGAAATTTCTAATTTTAGCAAGTTTTTACCTATCGTGGTTTATTTTTGGCACTAACATTCTCTATAAAATATATATAGGCTACGACCGCCATTCAATAATTAAAGAGGCAAACTGACATGGAGAAAAAAACGTTTATTTTTACAAAACAAGACTTTGCCTACTCTTCAACATAATCCCCATCAACATTTATTCACTTGTCCCAACGGGTTGCTAGCTTTTTTATACCGGCTGCAAAGAATTCTTTGTCTTGGGGTCGGAGCCAATTTTCCACAAATTTCTTGACATCCTCGTTATCCTGGAACTACTTCCCACGTAATGCCTCCTTCAGTGGACCAAACAATTCGAGTTTCAAGTGAGGAAGTTGCATCTTCAACAGGCCGGCCAGAACGATGTTCGTCAGTCACTGATTCTCGACCACTTTTGAACTGTTCTACCCACTTGTAAAAATTTCCACGGTTAATACAACTTTCACCATACACTTTAGTCATTCTAGAGTATATATTAGCTGGTTTTTCACCTTCAGCAATCAAAAAACGAATCACAGAACGTTGTTCAACCAGTGTGGAATTTTCAAGAATACCCGACATCGTTAAACTTAATTTTGAGGTTATAAACAGTGCAGTGTTGATCCATCAGCTGAACTCATCCCAGTGATGTCAACTTAAAATCATAAATGTATCAAACTTGTACTACCAACCGTCTTTTCCCCAGACCAATCTGTCTCTTTAATTATTGAATGACCCTCGTACATTCTACAAAATTTCATTTTTTTTACTCTGGTAATCTGTGAGTTAAGATTTTAAAAAATTTAAAATATGTTTTTAATATCCATCTCCTCGTATAAATTATGCATATACCATGACCAGGACAGTGATTCTCAATCTGTCATGCTTGTCATTGGTGTTCGGTTAGCTACTGGTAGGTAGTATTTTATTCTGAAACAAGTGATAAAGAAAAAGGATTTAATAGACATTTCGTTGAATAGATGAAATGAGTATCTCCTCATATAACAAAAACTGGAACATTTTTTAATGATATCTGCAATTTCTTACCTATGTGAATATGTTTTCTTCTCTAATTTATTTCAAAAGCAAATAGGCCTACCGGATTAAGATGATTGTTCAACCGGATTTTAATCCTCAGATTACTCAATTACAACTGGACATAAATTTTATACCTTAAAATAATTGTACTTACAGTCAGTAGAAGGCCTATGTATAGAAGAAACCCAAATAGGGAGAGAGGTAATATTCTAGAAGTCTAGAAGTTGTGAATGTGTATTAAATGTACTATTCGAAATATTTGAAAAACGAAAGACTCATAGTTGATTAATCACGCCCTTTTTAAATCGCTGTGCACATTAATAAAATCATAGATTGAAGCTCCAATTTATGTGCCAAAATGGTACTTTCTGAGATTATGTGGTCGACGGGAAAATGTCTGTGTGTCGTTCCGTGTAACTGTACGCGCGATAACTCGAACACGCTTTATAGGATTTTCATGAAACTTCGTATACGCATTTCAACGACCATGATTTAAGACCAAATCGGTTGACTGGTACCATTATAACGACTAATTAACTGCCACATCTATTATAATATTCGTATAAACTGCGTTGTCCGAAGACCCGAAGCATTTTGATCGACTCGCGGACAGCCAATCAGCGACCGAGATCCCACAAGCATTACTATCGGTAACTAAGGTAAACAAAACAAGTTCAGATGTATCAGTTTCTGTGAGTACAAATAATAGGCGGAATTACTTATTAAAGAGCACGCTTTCATTTCCAGAAGTTCTATCCAGCTGGTACTTTACATAGAACATTATTATTTGTCATTTTGACAGCATACAAACACAATATTAAATTTATAATGGGTATAATATTGCATGGTCCACAATATACTAAACAAAACGTATGAAATTGTCGCTCGCTTATTGGTATTGTTAGCCAGCCTTGATTGATTCATTTCTTTATAACTATGTCAGTGTAAATAAATGTAACTTAAATCTAGCCGTTGAATAATTAAACGCAGCTGCTGTTGATATAATATTGTGCGTTTTATCGAAATATACGGCTACCGATATCTACATTATATTTTAATGTATGTTTCTAATTGAACGCTCCTATGGAAGAAAAAAGACCAAATGTAATTCCAGACAGATTGATTTCATATTGAATTCAATTGATTCATCACCTGTACTGCTGCTTTAAAGCTGAAACAAACGTGTCAGCGGATCGTAGGCCTACACTTATACCATTAACATTATTGCCAGTGCATTTCGTGAAATGTTGACATATTTTAAGAATCTCTTATATCAGTGTATACGAGTATGAATTAAGTTTAAGCATCAAACTTTAGACCTTTGTTCTTCCATAAGCCCTGCTTAATGAATCGATCTGGAGCTTAACTCGGAGATCAATTACAAAAATAACTTATTGTCTGCATATCATAATTGCAATTATCCCTGATTAAACAAAAGCATTCTGGCACTTTGTTATGTATTTTATACTGTACGGTCCATGCGGACTCATGTGACTGTTTGCATTGGAATTTGTAAAAAGCTACTTACTGTAATAAACACTTACATTACATTACATATTAGTTTACCTGATTTTATTTTTCATGTTTTAGTACACACAAACTCTTTAGAGTATAGGCCTACTGGTCCTTAGAGAGATTTTGAGAAAAATATTTTTTTCGTGATCACTTCGAGCAGTTTTCATATTTTACTGAGAAGCTTACAGCTGGCTGTTGCTTCTGACGGACTTCTGAAGAGTTGACTTGATTCTACAGTTCCTGAAGATGAGTAGTTGGCATGCCGTATGGAGGGGACTAGAGAAAAGGAATAGGTAGGCCTATATGGACGTGGAAAGAGCGTAATTTTGCTCATAGTGCCCGCACTAATAGGGAAAAGGCTCTTAAACGAGTTATAACTGTGGACGTAAGTCCCAACAGCTTTGTTTTCTGATGGAACGCATTGGGAACAGTTGTAACTTCTTAGATCCCATGACTAGTTTCAATCAACGATTAACGATTAACGATAAAAAAAGGGAAGTCCGGGAACTCAGAGCACACATAGCGCCAAAGTTTATATAAAACAGGATAATTTAATCTTTTTTTGTGTGTGTGAATTAAAGTTGAGTGAGTCTGTTACTGCGTATACGAGAGAGAGAGAGAGAGAGAGAGAGAGAGAGAGAGAAAGAGAGAGAGAGAGAGAGAGAAATACACTTTTAAAAAGATCTGGATTATTGTGTGTTGCTGGGCATATGCACAGAGTAATTCAGGAAGGAAATAGCCAATTTCTAACATAAAAGCCCTTCTCTAGTTTTTAAATTCTGCATGCAATAATACAGGAGGCTTAATCATTACATTCGAATTATTTAATAATAAGACTAAGAATCATATGTGGTAAAATATTAACTCAAGCATGTTTGCTCAATTGCTCCTTCGCTCACAATGTAGAGTATAGGTTGTTCTCATTGTACCATGTAAAGGTTACATATTAAATGGAAATCATTTGTGCCAGTAATAATAATGATGATATTAGTAGTAATAATAATAGTAATAATAATATTAATAATAATCCACAGGAGAAATATGAAAGAAAAAATAATTCATAATAAAATCAGGTAAACTGATATAACAAAGTGCCAGTATGTTTTTCGTGAATCAATTATAATTGCAATTATGATATGCAGAAAATAAGTTTTTCTAATCAGATTAAAATTGACCAGCGTCAGCAGAACTACAGATTTGTGATACCTTGACAATCGCGCACTCACATAAAAATAAAAAAAAATCCATGTCAAATCGGCTGGCTCCGGGATTTGATCCGGGGACCTCCAGAATACGAGTCCAAGGCGTACCATTTGGCCAACTCAGTCAGCTTGATGTGTCGTTTGATAAGCATAAGTGAAGGAATAGTGTTAACTGTCAAATTATACCGGTAGACAACAATTAAAAAAACATGTGACCTTTAATTAGTCGTTACTCTGGTACCGGTCAACCGATTAGGTTCAAAATTAATAGGCTTCTTGCCATGGACGTTATAAATGCGCATACCAAGTTTTATGAAAATCCGATAAAGAATGTTTGAGTTATGGGGCCTTTTGTTATATAATACCATAAAAATGCACTAAATTGGGCATTATTCCGGTACCGGCCAACCGATTTGGTCCAATATCAACAGACATCTTTCCATGGATATTATAAATGTGTATACCAAGTTTCATGAAAATCCGATAAAGCGTATTTGAGTTATGGCGCTTTTAAATAAAAACACTAAATTGGGTTTGACGCCGGTACCGGTGAACCGATTTCGTTCAATAACAATAGGGTTCTTCCCATGGACATTATAAATGCGTATACTAGGTTTCATGAAAATCCGATAAAGCGTAGGCCTATTTGAGTTATGGCGCGTACAAACACACGGACAGACAGACGGACAGACATTTTTCGTCCCCCACACACAATCTCATAAAGTACCTTACTGGCACTTAATAAAAGTAAAGTAAAGTGTTCCCTATTACAGGCCATGGAGGCCCAGAGGGTTCCAGGAGGTTGAGGTTCCCAGATTTTTAGACATCGGCACATGAAGGTGGTAAGGTTGTCAGCCTTACGCACCGGCCGCCTTTACCCCCAGGATTGCTCCTGGTACTCATTTCTGTTAGAGGCTGAGTCGACCCCAGGGCCATAGTGCCACCAGAAGGATTAGACCAATTGAAAAACTCCAACGACCTCATCGGGGATCGAACCCGCGACCTTCCGGTTTGTAGCGCAGCGCCTCAACCACTGCGCTACGGCGTACCCCCGGCACTTAATAATAATAGTAATAATATACCCGGTCTGGTCTGGTCTACTCTTATTTCCTTTTTCCAGGTTTTCTCAGTCGAGAAGGCAAAGATAAGGCCGGATATTTAGCCTATGATTTAACACCGCCATGCCACCCAATACCACAATTATTAAGTGCCAGTATGGTACTTTATGAGATTGTGTGTGGGGAGGAAAAATGTCTGTCCGTCGGTCCGTCCGTCCGTGTGTCTGTACGCGCCATAAATCAAATAAGCTTTTTCGGATTTTCATGAAACTTAGTATTACGTATTTATAATGACCATGGGAAGAGCCCTGTTGTTATTGAACCAAATCGGTTCACCGGTACCGGAGTAATGCCCAATTTAGTGCCTATTTTAATAGATTATATTAGAAAGGCGCCATAACTCAAATACGCTGTGTTGGATTTCCATGAAACTTAATATATACGCATTTATGACGTCCATGAAAAGTACCCTATTGAATTTGAACCTAATCTGTTGATCGGTACCGGAGTAAAACCCAATTTAGTGTCTCTTTTAAAGGCGCAATAACTCAAATACGCTTTATCGGATTTTTATGAAACTTCGTATACGCATTTATAATGTCCATGGGAAGACGTCTATTGATATTCGACCAAATCGGTTGGCCATTACCGGAATAATGCCCAATACCCTATTGAATTTGAACCTAATCTGTTGATCGGTACCGGAGTAAAACCCAATTTAGTGTCTCTTTTAAAGGCGCAATAACTCAAATACGCTTTATCGGATTTTTATGAAACTTCGTATACGCATTTATAATGTCCATGGGAAGACGTCTATTGATATTCGACCAAATCGGTTGGCCATTACCGGAATAATGCCCAATACCCTATTGAATTTGAACCTAATCTGTTGATCGGTACCGGAGTAAAACCCAATTTAGTGTCTCTTTTAAAGGCGCAATAACTCAAATACGCTTTATCGGATTTTTATGAAACTTCGTATACGCATTTATAATGTCCATGGGAAGACGTCTATTGATATTCGACCAAATCGGTTGGCCATTACCGGAATAATGCCCAATTTAGTGCCTTTTATGTTAATATATAAGAAGTCGCGATAACTCAAATATGCTTTACTGGATTTTCTTGAAACTTTGTATACCCATTTATAATGTACATGGAAAGACGTCTACAGATATTGGACCAAATCGGTAGACCGGTACCGGAGTAAAACCCAATTTAGTGTCTATTTGAAAAACGCGGTAACTCTAATACGCTTTACCGGAATTTTATGAAACTTGGTATACACATTTATAATGTCCACGGAAAGACGTCTGTTGATATTGGGTAAAATCGGTTGACCTGTTTCGGAGTAATGCTCAATTTAGTGCCTATTTTACGGTAATATACGTATATGAAAGAATTTTTTAAAAAAATGCAAATCAGTTATTTTGACAACATAGCCTATTGTTTTACTGTGATCTTATAAGGCTTTGGAAATTAAAATACAGTTAGCTATGACAAAAAATCACTATTGCTTTACATGCGCTTATCCAACTAGACCTTTCAACTGACCCAGGTGGTCGAGATTGTAACGTCTTGGCCTCACATTCTGGAGTTCCTTAGTTCTAACCCCGAAACCGGCCAATTTGACTTTTTTGTTGTTGTATTTTTATATGTGTGTGCGACTGTCAACATATCACAAATCTGTATAGTTCAGCTGATGCTGGACGATTCTAATCTGATTTATTTAAAAAAAATGGACCTTTGTTCTTCCGTAAGCCCTGCTTAATGAATAAATCTGGAGCTTAACTTGGAAATCAATTTAAAAAAACATATTCGCATATCATAATTGCAGTCATAACTGATTAAACAAAAACATACTGGCACTTTGTTACATCAGTTTACCTGATTTTATTAAAATAACATTTATAAATTAATTATCTATTTTATTTATACTTTGCTTTGTAAATCCGAGTAAAATGCCTTGACTCAATACCGACTTTTTATGTTTGGCTAATAAACCCACACTAAGCATTCGCGTGTAAACCCTTTCGACAGGTGCCCAGAGTAACTGCACATATGGCTACGTAATTAAAACCGGTATTATTCAATAGTCACTTAAGAAATGTTTAAAAACGTATGTAGAGATCACAGATTGCACTGGAATTAATGATGTTTATATACCTAGGTATGATTCATTGATATGTAGGTTATAGCTTTAGAGATACTGTTCAGGTCAGGAATGGAGTACAACGAAACCTCATCGTATTATTCTTTTCAAGCTGACAGCAATTCGCTAGGGAGTACATTATACTTTCAAAAATAAGTAAGGACTGTTTAAAACTTTAAAGTGACTATTCCATTCATACGACGCTTATTTGATACTGATCAATAACGTTTATCATGCCTCGGATGTCGACCAAGCACGGTAGTTTATCTTATGATATTCTTGCAATGATAACAAGGATGCAATTTCGTCCGATAAAACGTTAGCTCGTTACTGGATAAGTCAGGATATCAATATGCAATTGTTAATACGTCATATTATTTTATACAAGGATAACCTATTTGCATAACGGAACAATTTAAATGTGCATTTATTAAAAACCATGTTTCTATTCGTTGCAAGCCAGTTCGCGTGTTTTTATTTCGTTATGAGTTTAGCTTAGGTTAACTATTTCTCATTCCCACTGTTGGCAGTATTGGTTATTATATGGTTTGTTCATTCTTTTAGTATGCCTTGATCTCACAGCTGACACAATGATGATTTGATTTACACAACACAAGTAAAAAAGTAATCATATACACACACACACACACACATATATTCATTTTAATTCATGGAATAGTCTTAATAAATCCAAGGTTGTGAGTTTCATCAGATAAATTCGTGTGCGCTTCGATCTTGCGAATATATCGATAAATTCATAATCTTTCGTGGGATTACCTATGAAAACCCAACATTAAAGTAGCCGTATACGATGTTACGATAAATACATTCGGTAACAGCAATCATTATGATAGATTATGTGTATCCGGTTTCGCACACACACACACACACACATACATATATACATATATATATATATATATATATATATATATATATATATATATATATATATATATATATATACATATAAATGAAACAATACAGCCAGTTTTACTTTTAAGGGTAAAATTTTAATTAAATTTGTTAGTAAAATTGTTAATAAAAAACACAGTAGTGTGTAGATTTTTCAATCCAGTGTGGAAAAACCCGTTTGCCACGGCTTTCATGTGCATTGATACAGCTTTCGCTTAGTAAAATGGATTTTAAAAAAGAAATCATACATACATATTACATAGGCCTATTCTGTGCTTCAGAACTTGATGATAGGCTATATCCGATCCGAACTGCATATAAATATGATTTTGTTTACCTCTGTGGCATTAGCTGTTTTTATAATGCCGCGTATGTTTATTGGGATTTCAATTTGCCTGTGACCAAATTTTAGTGGAACGTATATTGAACTTGAGTGTTGCATGCATATAAAATAAGTTAGCAGGGACGTAGTTATATGACCGCGTCCAATAATGAAAATGCCCACTCCTGTTCACAGAGTTCAGTGCTTCTTGAAACCAACCAAAATTCGATTACCTTTGGCTTTTGTGACCCTCAGCCGGGTGAACATTTTGCGGTTACTGCAGTGCTGCATGGGTAAGTGGTTCCAGAGTGGAGGACCGTCCAAGCTTCATGGTACACTGTAAAGCACCATTCACAATAAGCATATATTACCATGCTGACCCTCTAACCAAGGCTCTAAGATCGAGCAATCTCAATACACAAGAGGCCATCTTACGCGAATCTAACTTCAGTGAACTTTGTGAATGGTTATGACTTCTATTTAAAGTTAGATAGTATGGGCACCATAAGGCTTTCTTTTATATATTACAGTAGGCTACTCTTGAAAATACTGACGACTGTGATGCAATGTTATAACAGTTCGTAGGGGGAGTATTTGATTAGCACCGAGAGGAGCGCCAATTTATAACTGTTCGTAATTTTGGGTGCTAATTTATGACTGTTGGGTGCCAATGTATAATTGTCAGTAGGGGTCGTTGAATATATTATGTCCGGCTATTTCTAACTCAGTTGATAGAGCGAGATCTCTTTCAGGGTCGTGCTCGACGAAAACTAAAATAGGATATAAGATGAAGGGATTATAGGTCGAAAAATGAAGTCTATTGATAATGAACTTGAATAATATTTGTAAGTTTATTTTGTCCGAAAATCTTTCACTTAATTTGTTAATTTCTTAAAATGTCTGGAGGAAGAATACAGTAATGTCTTTATCTATTTGCTTCGTTGTCGCCAAAATCACTTTAGGTTATATTATTATACTTATAACATCTGCACGTTTTATTGCAGGAATTTTAGGTTATATATCTTATGGCGGTATTTATTCGTTTAACTTTTCAATACGAAAAATAATATCTATAATCTTGTCTTATTCCAATATATATATCTTTATCCTCGACCGTATTATTTAAAAGTCGGTATAAAATTAATATTCGTACTTGTTACTGTTTCACTGTATATTTCTAACTCCGGTTTAGTCTATAAAAAATTACGTCCGTCGCTGTTGAATAGATGTCTTCAAGTCCCTGTTGGTCGCTCCTGTTCGTGTTAATATGTTTCGGTGTTAAAATATTCTAGCCATTCCATTGGTTCTGTCAGTAGGCTTTGTCTCTTGTGATTGGAAATTAGCTAAGTCGTCTGCTAGTGTTTGAAATATTTGTCGTTAAAGTGGGTTGAGGTTTGTGGAGAAACGTATCCATCAACTTGACTTTAATAGCTGGCGACAGTGGACTTCTCCAGACAAAAAGCCACGCCTTCACTTCATTGTATTCCCTTATTTAGTTAATAATTCATAAAGTAATTGTCACTATTGTCTGCAATAAGTGTAGTTGTATAGCTTTCTTGATTATGCGTTGAATGATGTAATTTTCTATGTTGTCGTGTTAATAATTAATCGTTTGATTAATTATTTGTAATTGCTGGTAATGTCTTTTGATTCAGATGGTCATGTTGTATATCAAATTGTTCGTGTAAATGTCCTCTGTCTTGTCATGTAATTCGTTTTATGGTCATTGTAATAGTCTAGGCGTAATGGTAGTTTTTAGTAGTCGATAATGTTGCGGGAAGTTCAAATATTGTCCGTGAAATGTATTTTCTTATATTTGATTCCTCTTTTTATATAAGTCCATATGAACTGATCGGTTACAAATGTCCGAACGCTATAATTATTAAAATTATGAAGTAATTGGTATTTGGAAAATAGTTTTATAAATAATTTTAAAAATTTTTCGTTAGTCTCGCATCCAAAATTTCTCGGTCAGTTCGTATATCAATTAGTTATTTTGATTTTGTAATGATGAATATTTTGTAATTTATTATCTGTTATCTTTTATCTGTATTCTTCCTCGTCGACTGAATAAAAATATAGTTTTCACATTAAAATTCTTAAAATATAAACATTGTTAAATCATACACTTGTTACATTGAATCAGCTGATAATCTTCCTTTCTTTACTTCATTGTACTCACTTGTAGTACGCTTCTCTTTCCTTTTCACCTAATAAAATGAAATCTTTGTTACATTGAATTACTTGATAATAGTCATCTTGACTGGTTGTAACTCATTTCTGGTACATCACTGTTCTTCACCTAATGAAACAATTTTACTAATTACACTTAATTACTTACCGTTAAATACATAAAATTTTATTTAGCACACAATGGGATTTGATTACTTATACACTTCACACTTTATGTTTAATTACACAATCTAAAAATGTATTATTTTCTTTCTTCTGTTCTTCAGGTATCCTTTTTATTCAAATAAATTTATTTTGCTTATTTCGTAATATCATGTTCAAGTTTACTACAAATTTATGCATTCTTACTCCTACACAATCAATAATATCATTCTTAAAATGTCAATCTGCTTTTTCTAGCATGATTATTATAAGTGCATGCCTTACCTTCATTTTGTTATTTTCTTTCTCATTAGTGATCTTTTTCACTCTTTTGACAGTGGATTCCTTCCTTGTCATACTTTTCTCATTTTTCATCGTCGACTCATTTCTTACCTTTAATTATTCATAATCTTTGCACACTCATAAATTCACTTTTCATAACTCATTATTTATCTGTTTCATCTCCATTTTATACCTTATATTTTATTGGTGTAAGGTTGTAGGGAGGATACTAAATTGAATATGCATGATATTAAAATACTTATTTATTCATAAATCTTAATTCTTTAACCAAAGTGTAATGTGTAATTATAAAACTTAATTCAATATTTTCAATAAGTGTAACTAAAATTTTCTTATATATTTAAATCAAATACTAGCGTGATTATCCTAAGTCAAATCGATGTTTCATTTTCTTCAGTATAATTCAGAGGGGGAATTCGCACATCACTTCTTAAATATATATACAATTTTAGTCGAAGAAAGGCTGTACACACATTTCTTCGTCTTCAAGGAAACACTGCAAGAGATCACTTCATTATATGAGGTAATCCTTGTATCGTTATTGTCTTTCAGTGCTTACTTATTAAATGAGTGCTTCATCATTTTTACCTTAAATTAATACATTCGTTGTGCTAACGTAAAAATGAAACATAGATCTGAGAGGGTTCACGCAAAAATATTTTACGTTCCATTCTCGTAGTCCTTTTTCGTTTCCAGTTCATTGATTAAGAGCAAAATTTACCTCTTATGCTTTAATTCTCATACAATCCGTGACATCACATGATATGGTCTCAATAATTGTTTACGATATCTGCCAACAATTTTATGGGGTTTCTTGGCTTCTTTTAACTCAAAGGTATCGGTACTAAATTTTGCATTTATTACTAATGGTCCTCTAAAGATTAAAGAAAACTTACGTTGTTTGTTTTGAAGTCTGTTGGATAACACATGTTGTCTTAGTAGTACATAGTCTCCTAATTTGGGTTCCCATTTCTTTCTTTTCTTGCGTGGCTTTTCCTTTCTTTTCAACCATCGCTTTTGTAACCTTTGAAGAATGGCTTGACACACTTCAATGTCAGATTTCTCACAAGTGTTCAAAACAGGTGGGGTGTTTGAAAAGAGGGGTCCAACTTTACATTGCTTTACTACTTCCAAAGGAATTTCTTTTGTGACCTGGTGCCTCGTTTCATTCAATATGGCCTGTATAGGTTTTAAGTAACGAAACCAATTTTTGTGTTGTCTGTGTGTGAGTAAGCGTAGATAAGATATAACCTGTTTGATATATCGTTCAGAAATGTTGGTTTGTGGGTTATAATTTGACGAATGTAATGTCTTAATTCCTAGCCTACTTAAGCCATCTGTCCATTTTCGGCTAGAGAAGATTGAGGCGTTATCTGTCAGACAACTGGATACCTGTCCGAACGTATTGACATATTCTTGCATCTTCATCAGGCAAATCTTTGTTGATAAATTTCTTATGGGATACAAGGCTACTAATTTGCTGAATACATCAACCAGAATAAAAACATATTGATTACCAAAGTTACTACGTAAGAGAGGTCCCAATATGTCTCCGCATATTAATTGATTTGGTGCTGTTGATTCTACAGAGTGTATCTCAGTTTCGTAAGCGGTGTTTTTATTCTTTCCGGTTTGACATAAGTGACAGGTACTGACATACAGTCTCACTTTCCGTCCTAACTGTTTAATGAAAAAATGGTCACTTATTGCATTTATCATTCGATCAGTACCGCTGTGAGCTAAGTTCTCGTGGTAGCTTGCAATTATGTCATGTTCCAAAGCTTTCGGTACGTATGGTTTCCAAGTAGGGGTTTCCAGTCCACATAGTTTGTATATCACATTATTGTGCAATGCAATGGTTTTCTGGTTATCATGGCCGCATGCCGGATTGGAATTTGAATCGGGGATGCCCTGCAGCTTAGGCCGAATAGATGAAAGGTATTCATCGTCGTTCTGAAGTGTCACTAAATTTGCTAACTTATTGTTGAGCTTATATTTGTCATTGACAGTGATTCTCATGATCTTGACTTCTTTCTCAACCTGTCCTTCCATACTGGCTATGCCTGGATGGCTAGGCAAACGAGAAAGAATATCGGGAAGTTTGTTATCAGATCCTTTTATGTGCTGTATTTCTATGTTATATCGGGATATGGCGCTGATAAACCTGGATACTCTGGAGTTGCTCAGTTTGCACTGATTGATAAAACTCAGACTCATGTGGTCGCACAATACTGTTACTTTGCGATTATAAATGTAATGTTTGTATTTATTTAAGGCTTCATAAACTGAGTATACTTCCAATTCGGTAGGGTACATCCTGGACTGTGTGGTGTTCAAGCCTTTGCTTGCGGTGGCTATTAGGCGTTTTTCTCCGTCTTTAACCTGGAATAAAATGCTTCCGATCCCACGGGCACTGGCATCTGTGGCTATAAAATATGGAATCGAATCGTCTGGCTTTTGCAGTCGGATGGACTCCGCGAACAGCTGCTTAACCTTATTGAAGGCCGCATCATGTTCCGTTGTCCATTCCCATTTCTGGGCCTTCCGCAAAAGAGGCTTTAGGGGAAAAATTTCTTGGGCATAATTTTGTACAAATCTGGCCTGATATTGGCATACACCAAGGAAAGATCGTAATTGTTTCTGATTCTTAGGGGCTGGGATTTTCAAGATGGCTGCCACCTTTTCGTCGTCGATACGGAAATCTTTCCCGGATATAATATATCCGAGAAATTTTACCTCTCGCTGAAAGAAATGGCACTTGGAGATATTAAGGGTGAATCCTGCTGTTCTTAGCTTGTCTAAGGTTTGGTCTATGTGATCCATGTGATCTGCTATTGAATATGACGCAATCAAAATGTCGTCGAGGTAGGGGATTATGAAAGGGTTGCTGCTCCAATTGAAAGTTAGTGCTAGCGCACGTAGCAGTGCGGCTGAAGACGTGCGACAGCCAAACGGGACGCGACAAAATCTGAAATGCCGTCCTTGATAATTAAAACTGGTCATATCGCGTGATTCTGAGTCTAAAGGGATTTGCCAAAAAGCTGAGTTTAGGTCGGTTGAAGAGAAATAATCTCCTTCTTTTGCTCTAGATAATAACTCATCAGAAGTCAACGGCTTATAGTTGTCCTCCTGGCAGTCATTGTTGAGGGTCCGAGCATCAATCGTTAAGCGAATATCTCCTGAGGGCTTTATTACTATACAGAGGGGATTACTATGATTGCTCATTGAGTCCTCGATGATTTCCTGATCCAACATGTTTTGTATCACAGCAGTTACTTTGGCTCTTAAACTCAATGGTATGGGTCTCGGTTTATGTCGTATTACAGTGGTAGAGCGTCGGTTTATTTGGTGAGTATAGAGATTACATTTTCCAATCTTATTGGTGAACAAATCTCTATGTTTTCTCAGTATACCTAATAAAGTTTGCTGAGCGTATGTATCTAAGCCCTGAGTTTCGCTTACCTTGGCCAATATAAGCGAATCTATCTCAGAACTCGTCATAATGTGTTGAATATTTACATCCACTTCTGAAGTTAAGTGTTGCATATTATGTTCTGTTTGAGAAGACAGAAGTGGAGTGAGTGGTTGTTGTGAATGGTCGTCTTGTGTAAGCTGTATGAGGGGTTGGGGGTAGGTATTTACAGCCTCAACAAAGAACGTCTCTTCCTGCAGGTCTGGGTTACAGTCGCCTGCTGTGAATGGAAGGGGGGCTGGTCTCCGGAACGGTACAGTGAGTTCCTGCCTGTCATTTCCAATAAAATTGAAATTTTCGTTTCTAAAGTCAATGATAGCTTCTAGCTGTCTAAAAACTTCACTGCCTACAATTAATGGTAAATTCAATCCTGTTATCACAAGGAATAGAACTTCCACCGTATGACCGGCTATGTTTAAAGGTACGAAACATTGGTGTCGTATTCTAAATCTTGTTTGGCCTGCCGCTAGAAGGGCAGACATATTATATACAGGTAAAATCTGTGTAATGGCTCGAGTGCGTTGCAACTCCAAGAATGTATTCTGAGACATAACTTGGGCATCCGAGCCGGTATCAAGGGTAATTTGATAGGGATTTTCACCTATCAATACCTCAATAGTAGGGGGTTTGTTAGGGTCTTGAGACAACTCACTACGTTGTAAAATGCCTACAGTAATATCTGTGGGCGTGGTCATGTCTGTATTGTTGTGAAAATCGGTTGTTGTACAGTCATTGTTAACTACAGTATTGTTGTCCACTCCATTGTTGACTGTAAGAACATGAGGTGTTGTGTTGTTTGTTTTAGAAAGTTTGTTTGTTATAGTGGTGTTATGTATGGTTGCAATTTTATCACGAACTATTTCTTTGTTGTGAATAATTGCATTGTTGTGATGTCCTGTTTTGTGGTTTTCCTTTTTATTGTTAACAGAATCAATATTAGTGTCATTCAGGTTATTTACTGCAATTTTATTATGTTTTGCACCAGTAAATCCTGAATTGCTCGGGCACACCATGCTACTTACAGCATGCACGGCGGCATTCGAAAATCCTTTTCTACTAAGTGTAGTGGGTTTGTGTTGTGTAACAGTTGTTGACAAAGCTTGTTTGTAGGCTTTAGAGTCTTGTACTGAGTGTGGTGCTGACCTGAGTGCTTTATCTGATAGTTTCATGACTTTATTAGCTGTACCTCCATTATTGTTCCTTAGAACTGCAGGGCCCCTTTTGCGAGGTTCCAATGGTGCCCTTAGTCGTTTAAAACAACCGTCGGTGGTGGTGACTGGTGGCCATTGTTGCCATTTTCATGATTGTTATCAGTTGTGTCATGTTGGTTTTCATTATTCTGTCCATTGTTATTAGCATATTGGTTTAGTCCCCGGCGTGAGTTATTTCTACCTCGAAAACTTGGTCGGAAAAATCCTTGATTGTATTGAGTCCTATTGAACCAGCGGGGTGTTCCATTGTATGGTCGTCTGCCATAGTTATTTCTGTTGTTCTGATTCGAGCCTGAGGAGTTATCATGTGTGTAGTCATTATGATTATTGTTATAATTATTGTTGTAGTTTTGGTATCGAAAATTGTTGTTTCTGAAACCATTGTTGTAGTTTGAGTAGTTTCTGCCATTGTTGAAATAATAAGGGCGATATCTGAAATTTCTACTTCTCCAATAAGAAGTCCTATTTCCTCTCTGATATGGCGTATTTCTCCAGAACTGTCCTGGGCTATTCGAGCTATTTTCATGGATTACATTAGTCTCGTTTTCATTTACTTGTTGTTGTTCCTCACACAACTGGGCAGATCCTGTCCGCGTCTCGCATCCAAAAGCGTTTTGGTTGGGTTTGGTTTGAACGTAATTAATGTTTCTTTTTAGGCCTTGATTAGTGTTGGTAACTTGGGATTTATTTATCTTTTGTGGTGGAAACGGGGATTCCTGTAGGGATTTCAACAATGCTATCATGTCAGGGATTGTCTTGGGGCTTGCAACAATTAAACTGTTCTTTATTGAAAACGGATAGTGTAAGCAGAGGGCTTTGATGAAGACTTCATCTTCGATACTAGGGGTTAACAGCTGTTTTGAATCACATAAAGAAATAAAATGTTCCATATAGGTTTGGCCGCTATTACGATCAAAACTTCCATGAAAAATCTGACCTTTTAATCTCTCTTGATCTGATATTGACCAGAATTCTCGAAGAAAGGACTCTTCGAATGTCTGCATATTCAATTCCAGCGTATCATTAACAACATTGAACCATCGAGCTGCACTACCTTTTAATGACCTGGATACCATGATCATTTTTAACTGTTCAGGTACATTTCTTAAGTTGAAAAAGGTCTTTAATTCGCGCAAATATCTTACGGGGTTAGTCTTCTGTTTGTCCTCAAACGTGGGAAGAGGCAAGTCGCTTTGACTAAGGGTAAATCCAATCTGATTACTGGGGTTGAAATTTTGATGATTATTATTATTACTTTGACTTGAATTACCTGCAGTGTGATGGTTCAATCCGTTATTGGATCTTGGTAAGTTTGCGGGTAGAGGGGGAATGATAGGTGTATCAGTAGGCGTGTCTGGGAGAGCAGATGAAGTTGACGCAATTTCGCCCCGGTCAGAGACCAAGACTGTACTCTCTGCACGATCTTCTTGATCCCTTAACCTATGACGCAATCTGTCCAACTCCGAATTAAGGGATACCAATCTAGTGTTGTTACTCCTAACTTCTCTTTCTACTGCACTTACATGATTTCGAATTCCATCTACCTGGGTACGAACCTCTGTCTGTACAGTTTCTATCTGAGTACAAACCTCTGTCTGAACAGCTTCTATTTGTCCAGTTAAGATATTTTCTGAAGATGCTATCTGTTGTGTTACTCGGGAATCGATTTGCATTAATTCCTCAGCAACCTGTTGTCTATGGTTTTGCATTAATTGAGTAAGATTACTAGTTTGAGCTGTTAGCTCTGAATTCAAGTTTTCATTAACTTCTGTCTGTAGTGAAGTTAATTGAGTATTGAGTACTGTTTGCATTGAATTTATTGTTGTTGTTAAGGTAGTATTCTGATTATTAAATTCATTCTGCAAAGAAGTAATTGTTGTGGTTAGATTAGTATTTTGATTGTTACATTCTGTCTGCATTGCATTAATGGTTTCAGTTAGCGTAGTGTTTTGACTGTTAAATTCAGTCTGCAATGAATTCATTTGACTATTAAGTTCAGTTTTAAATTCAGTCTGCAATGCATTAATTGTAGTATTTAGAGTAGTGTTTTGACTGTTTAATTCAGTTTGCATTGAATTAATGGTTTCAGTTAGCGTAGTGTTTTAACTGTTAAATTCAGTCTGCAATGTATTAATTGTAGTATTTAGAGTAGTGTTTTGACTGTTTAATTCAGTCTGCAATGTATTAATTGTAGTATTTAGAGTAGTGTTTTGACTGTTTAATTCAGTTTGCATTGAATTAATGGTTTCAGTTAGCGTAGTGTTTTGACTGTTAAATTCAGTCTGCAATGAATTCATTTGACTATTAAGTTCAGTTTTAAATTCAGTCTGCAATGCATTAATTGTAGTATTTAGAGTAGTGTTTTGACTGGCCAGAGAAGTTATAGCATTCATAATCTGTTGTAATGCATTGACATTTTCAGTGGCTATTTCAGGGTTAGAAGACATAGTATCTGTTGGAACAGCTGACTGTGATGTTACACCTGCTGTTAAATTCTCACTTATATTGACATTTCTATTGTCTAATTCACTGCTTTGCAAACTAGATTCATCATTTGACACTGGGTGTAGGGGTTCATGCTGTGGTTCTGGGTCACTTGAACATGTTACCACTTGTACAGTTTTCACAGACATCTTAATTTTGTTATTGCGTAAACGCATAGAAAAATGTGAAATTGAAAAATAATTACTGAAATATAAATCTAAAAAGTCATTCCTTCTTGAAAGGATATAATTTAAAGTTATTTTAAGCCTTTACAAAAAAAAAAAAAAAAAAAAAACTGAAGAAAAAAAAATATTATTGTTCTGTGAACTCTGTAAGTATAAGCAAAAAATTTTAACGATACCCTAGTCCTTCTGTTGTTGCAGCTGTCTGTCGGTCAATAGCCTAGGAATGGCCATCAGCTGACTGGAGGTCACAAGCTGAAGAGGGGTGTCGATCTCTTGTAGAATTGGGGGGGCGGGGGTGTAGATTTTCAGTTGAGTGGAGGGTTTATGGTGAATGTTGATGGTGAATGTTGATGTTGTTGGTAATCCACATGGAGTCTATACACTATTGCTGTTTATTTCGAAGAATTAATTTGTTAATAAATTTCGTCTATCCCCGTGTCGTTTCAAAAAAATTTTCGACTTTTGTTGGCCTAATTCCTATATCCTATTTCGTTTCGAAAATTCTGCCCTGAGATGGGAGCCAATTTATAACCGTTGGTTAGTTAGGCCACAAGTTGGGCAGCTAATTTATAACAGTTCGTAGGGGGAGTATTTGATTAGCACCGAGAGGAGCGCCAATTTATAACTGTTCGTAATTTTGGGTGCTAATTTATGACTGTTGGGTGCCAATGTATAATTGTCAGTAGGGGTCGTTGAATATATTATGTCCGGCTATTTCTAACTCAGTTGATAGAGCGAGATCTCTTTCAGGGTCGTGCTCGACGAAAACTAAAATAGGATATAAGATGAAGGGATTATAGGTCGAAAAATGAAGTCTATTGATAATGAACTTGAATAATATTTGTAAGTTTATTTTGTCCGAAAATCTTTCACTTAATTTGTTAATTTCTTAAAATGTCTGGAGGAAGAATACAGTAATGTCTTTATCTATTTGCTTCGTTGTCGCCAAAATCACTTTAGGTTATATTATTATACTTATAACATCTGCACGTTTTATTGCAGGAATTTTAGGTTATATATCTTATGGCGGTATTTATTCGTTTAACTTTTCAATACGAAAAATAATATCTATAATCTTGTCTTATTCCAATATATATATCTTTATCCTCGACCGTATTATTTAAAAGTCGGTATAAAATTAATATTCGTACTTGTTACTGTTTCACTGTATATTTCTAACTCCGGTTTAGTCTATAAAAAATTACGTCCGTCGCTGTTGAATAGATGTCTTCAAGTCCCTGTTGGTCGCTCCTGTTCGTGTTAATATGTTTCGGTGTTAAAATATTCTAGCCATTCCATTGGTTCTGTCAGTAGGCTTTGTCTCTTGTGATTGGAAATTAGCTAAGTCGTCTGCTAGTGTTTGAAATATTTGTCGTTAAAGTGGGTTGAGGTTTGTGGAGAAACGTATCCATCAACTTGACTTTAATAGCTGGCGACAGTGGACTTCTCCAGACAAAAAGCCACGCCTTCACTTCATTGTATTCCCTTATTTAGTTAATAATTCATAAAGTAATTGTCACTATTGTCTGCAATAAGTGTAGTTGTATAGCTTTCTTGATTATGCGTTGAATGATGTAATTTTCTATGTTGTCGTGTTAATAATTAATCGTTTGATTAATTATTTGTAATTGCTGGTAATGTCTTTTGATTCAGATGGTCATGTTGTATATCAAATTGTTCGTGTAAATGTCCTCTGTCTTGTCATGTAATTCGTTTTATGGTCATTGTAATAGTCTAGGCGTAATGGTAGTTTTTAGTAGTCGATAATGTTGCGGGAAGTTCAAATATTGTCCGTGAAATGTATTTTCTTATATTTGATTCCTCTTTTTATATAAGTCCATATGAACTGATCGGTTACAAAGTGTAGTAGAAAATCTAATTTTTCTTTGCTTTCTTTTTGTCCAAAAGTTGTTTCATTGTCTTGAGTAAATGTTACATAGGAAAGATCTGTTTACAATTTTCCCGTGTTTTTTCTCATTAAGTTGCCACTCAAAAGAACGCACGCTCGTGGTCGGGGACAGTTCAGAAATGGAAATAAATTCATTAAATAAAAATACAAATTAAATGAATTTACAGTACATTTGCAGTATTAATAGCAGGCAAATAATGGAAAAAGAAACATGAAAAATTATTAACTGTTTTAGTAAATTTGAAAATTTCAGTTTAATTAATCCACGATTATTTGTTATGGGCTTCAGAATTGAAATATAATGGCCAATATCTTTATGATTAGAAGTAGGGTGGCTATCAACGGAATTGAATAATCTGGCACCAAAACTAGAGCTATATTTTTAGACTTGCAAATGTAAAAGTTTGGCTTCAATTAAACAATTATTTTCTTTTCATCTTGTTATACCTGCCCTATAAGTATGAAAAACTGACGTCATTTGCATCTAAGACAGTCTAGATCATCAACTCATTAACATTGACGTTTACCCACTTCCACATGAACAAGAAACTTGAAATTTGGCGAACTTATAGTTTTTGCCTACAACCGATGGGAAAATCCCAAAAAGTTATCGCTTTTAATTTTTTTTACTCTCAAAATTAAAGCGAAAGGTTTTGACGCCTTCTGATGTTTTGACAAAAATATAGGACTATTGCTGAAGTAGACATTTTTGTGAAGCCGTAGTCTAAAACTGAACAATTTCTGAAATATTAACTCTACCTGGCACTTTATTTTATCAGTTTACCTGATTTTATTTTATAGGTATTCATTAATGACAACAATTAATACAGAACGCTTCCACAGTATTATTTTGTTTCTAGTTTCTGTAGACTTATAGTAAGCGAATGAGGCTCCAGATGAATCTTACAAGGGTTATATACATATAGGCCTATATAATAAATATATTATATTATATTATAAATATATTATATTATATTATAAATATATTATATAAATATATATTAGGCTATAATTAATTGGCTTGGTTTCTGTAATTGTTGTTTAAGATGTAGGCTACGTAGGCTATGCAAAACAACGTTTCCATAAGGTGATTCCATTTAGAAAAAAATATGGTAACAAGTTTTACTGTACTTATTGCGGACATGGTTATTGGCTTTGGACTTACTTTTTATTTGTTAGTTATTCATTACCTCGTTTCAAGCCACCCGGTTCTCTAATACAATAGTTTATGCTAAAATACTAATTTCAATAAGTAAATCTTAAACAGAGGTATTAACGAAATAAGAGATCTTGGGACGTATTATACAAATTCTGGTCCTGCCTGTTATTTCAGTCCTTTCTCCAAATGTAATATCTACCTTCTGTTCACTACATTATATCAGCATTTCTATTTTTCTTTAATTATTATATTAAGAATTCTCTGTGTTTCTATTTAAAATTCTTTGTCGTATACATGATTTTACAAGTTAGAAAGAAGGTTGCATACGTTGTAATTATTATTATTAATATTATTATTATTATTATTATTATTATTATTATCAGTAGTAGAATTAGTAGTGACAGTAGTAGTTAATTGAAAAATAGGCCTCACGTATAAAATCTAAGATCTGTTCTTCATACTAAAAATTCTTACCCCTACGTTCATTACTTCAAGGAATATTTATGCTCATTGAAAAAATTGAACAACGCGTTTGGTAGAGACTAGGTGTAACAAGAAGTTTACAGACAAGCAGGTGAAATACCGGTAAACAATTAGAGTTACATCGAAAATGTACTGTAAGAAAGTTGTAGAAAATTTCTACGTTGTTTCATGGAGTGGAAGTAGTCTTCAAATTGTTATAGCATGAACCGTTTGACCAGAATTGTTGAAAGAAGCTGATTATTACATGAAACGATCCTTTAGAACGGGCACATCTTTACACGAAATCGAAAAATAAAAATCCATACACACACGTCGTTTTTAATGACTTCATGCTAAATTAGAAGAAAATCGAATAACATGTTTGGTAATAGACAAGTAATAGACAGATTTATACACAAACAGACGAAATACCGAACGGCTAAGTTAAATTGGGTGATCACTTCGCTCCGTCAATTATTAGGCCTACTGTATATTATTATTATTATTATTATTATTATTATTATTATTAACAGTACTGTTATTAGACTATTACTACTATTATTATTATTATTATTATTATTATTATTATTATTATTATTATTATTATTTTTCAGTGAAAGAACTCTGAATTAATAGTCTTTTCTTTAATTTTCAGGTTGGTGAAATTAGTTATGTTCTACTAAGTCATAAGAAGCATAAATGAATGTAAGTAATTAACAGAGAACATATTTTAATAAAATAAACCCCAATTTTCTCTCGGCTGCTACACAACACTTTCTGACGAGATCACTAATATTGAAAAAAATGTCTGGATTGATTACTTCGTGTATACAAATTGTTGTAAGTTATTTTTTTCCCTAATCTTCTTCATCTTGATGTAATCCTAATACTGTTTCATTATATCACGGATTTGTTATCTAGTGCCCTTGTTAGATGTTAGATTACTCATAGATTACTCATTTTAAAGTTCCCAAGTAATGAGACTTGAGTCTTCATTACGTCGGAGGTTCATTTTTAATGGTAGTAGAGAGGACTGAATTTCTCAGCTTCCACCTCATCTCAGAAGATATAAGAATTGGCAATGTATTTGTGTATTTCACTTTGAACTTTTTTTGAAAACTCAGGAGGCTAACGAGCCACAAAGTACCCCACTCTTTACAAGGAGAAGAGAAGTAGCACGTTAGTTTCTACCAGGTCTTGCAGGATATTAGTGTCTTCTTAAACTAACCCAATATTTAAACTGTCTTATGCTAACTCAGGTTAAATGGTTCAATTTCTGGTGTGTAGTAATCAGTACTTCATAGTCCGCCCAAAATTCCTAACCAAGTGTAAGTTTCCATCGCATAGGCTATATTTATAATTTTAATGTTGCACCAAAATGGAATAATAACGATTTTTCACACCCAACGATTTAGGCCTACCAATATACCAATAAATTGTAATAAATAGATTTGTAACTCATATATAAAAATTCCCGTTGAAATTATGTATTTTTCTATGTACTGAAATACTGTTTATTCATAATTCTGTGAACTATACAGAAAATGTAAACGAAAGTATCATTCGGTACATTTTTTAACCAGGTGTTGAAAATTTAACTTTGGAATAGTACTTAAACTCTGATATTGTTTTATCATGCTGTTAGCAATACCGACTCCTGTACAATGAGAGAATGAAATCGGTGTATATAAGGGTCTTTTTAAGCTTACTTTAAACTCGTTCCTGTGAGTGTAGCCTAAGAAACAGTAGTAGCCTATTAGATACAAGTGGTAAAATACAGCTTTTATTTTGCAAGTAGGTATCCTACGTGCAAAATAAAATCATTTTACTATGGGTTTCATACAGTATTTTTAGATAGTAGTTAATATTTTTTTGAAATATTAATAAATATTTGATTATACCGTGGATCCGTATTGGTGCTCGAGCTGCCCTGCCATCCACTACAACATACACACATAGGCTACGCAGAGATAGGTTAGGCCTATTGATTGTTCTGTGCACACCTGTCAACATAGGGAATGAAATCGTGCAACGATTTACAACCACAAGGTGTGACGATTCTTTACGAGTTCACCATGAGAAATTTAACATTTAAAAATGATTAAAAATGGATTTTAGCATTTTAAATTTTATGAAACTGAGTTTATTTAATAATCATATAGCAACAAATATTCTTAACGAAAAGAGTATTTTCCATGTGATAAAAACCATCGTTGATTACTTTCATTTTGTGTCTCTTGTGTTAGTAGTTCAGTTTTTATATTCAACCTGTTAAAAAAAATATTTTCATTAATTTTCATCACTTCCTTCGTTATAGCTATTATCTTGATGCAATGCGTTGCAGTTAGTAATGACATGACGAACTCGTGATGTTTAATAAGGCAGTAACATACTCAACTTTCGGCTTCTTTTTATCACAAATATAACAAAAGTATTTTGAAAATGAAATAAAATTTTACGAAATAATATACACCGTGTACCAGAAAGATTAATCTAATTTTATCTTCATGAGAAGAATACATAGAAAACTTACAGCCGTGGAGTCTGAAAAGCGATATATCGAGATGCATTACATGCTCAAAGCTCTATGTTCATTTCTTATAGAAAGTAGAGCACTTTGTTGTTGGATGGAGCTTTTCGATTAAACAAATGTCAATAAGCCAATAAGAAGTATATTACGAACATATAGGACAGTAAAATTTTCTATTATTTACGTTTGTTGGGTATGAGATTGCTGCTTTAGAGATTTGTTTATTAAAGAACGCTAGTAATAAAACTTAAAACTCAAACTTTTTTTTTAATGTCACGAATAATGGCTACTTGCTTTAAGCACTAAAGAAACCATCAAGTAATATTAATTATGCTGTGCTGAATGTCGACACATTTTGTCACATTGAACACAAACGGAAAATTATCTTCCGTATAATTGATATCATTGCAGATAACGATTAATTAATTTTGTGCTGTAATTGCAAATTCACATAGCTTAAAATTGAGAAAATTAGGTTTAAAAATGTGAGGCTTCCGTGACTGTTCGTAACATAGAATATATTTTATGCCGTCACAGAAAATCTAAGATGAATTGCTCGAGGTGGTATGCAGAGTTTCCGATATCGAAGCTATGTTGCCTGTAAGTAGCCATTTGTGCAGGATCTCCGTGTCCAGGTCTTGGAGACTGATGTGACAAGACTTTGATTGATGCAGACATTTTCTGCTCCAGGTATAAGAGCACATGCCTCATATTTTACGATATTGGCAAAGAGAATCGACGTTTCGGATGATGTTCTTGCTCTCTGGAGCGAACATCTTGAAACAGGGGTGATCCTAGTGTCAATCTTAAGCTAAGGAATATATGTGTTGCGTTACATCAAAAGGAGACTGAATATAGTGCAGTTTAAATTATTTTTTAGTACACGCTCTCTAACACAGCTGCTGGTCGGACTGGTAACAAGCCGAAAAATTGCATTTTAGCCGCTAAAATTGCATAAAACTGCTCTCAAACTGCATTCATATTGCAGTTTTATCGGCCAAGTACTTTAAAGTCGTCATGACAATCTAAAAACAAAATCCAGATTGCATTGACCAGTCGCACCAATAAAACAACAAATTTAAGCCAACATGTTTCTTTATGATAATCAGAAACTTTACCAGGGTTTTAAAAAAAAAATACGGTAGTCTACTTCATCATATAACAAATATAAGCCAGCAACTTTTCACATCTTTGTGTTTCTGGCTGGGATTGAAATTTCCTCGGGATTGTCATTCATATTTCCACAAGCTTTTCATAAATATTAGTTCATATGCATTAGGGCCTACTGTTAACAAAAAGCTATGCATCTATACCGCATTTCGTATTGGTACGTACGGTTCATTGTTGTTAGGCGATTCAGGTGGCCTTGCGAATATGACTTTAACAAACGGCTGACTATCTTCCATTATAATTAATTATACGGTACTTTTGTTTCATTTAATATAATTTAGAGAGCTTTTACTGAAAAATATTGTATGCACCACGTAGGCTACGCAAAACTTTATCGGACTCATCCAGTATTTCAGACTCGGCTTACGCCTCGGCTGCTATACTAGATTCGTCCTCTAAAGCGTTGTTTTGCGTACTTGATATATAAATAGCTATTCTTATCTCAAATACATGTGGTGTGGGGGCATTATGATATTAATAAAGTCTATTGGATAGTGAATCTAGAAGGTTTGGAGATTTTTAACTATAAAAATAATAATTTTTTAAAAATGATGTCCGAATTTCATTGTTTGCATTAGTTCAAACCGTGTTGATCAACATCAAATGCTATTTACATTGATATAAAAGGACTATTATGGTCTTTAAAAATAATTGCTTTAAATACAGGATATTCTGTAAATGTGTGATAATGCCTGTGATGTCTATTACAATTGTACCGATAATGTATTTCCAGTGGATATTGCTTGAAACTACCATTAGAACGCTGGAGGCAGGGCATTGTTCCACAGACTAAGCATCATTTGAAACACATGTTTCTGCAGGAGTTACCGACTCGTGCTAATCCTGCCTGAAAGATTATGAAACGTTGTTACGCACGTCGTAGTGACCGCGACGCATGACGTCGTTAGGCGTGATCGTGAGCATGGTGCTCAGCGTTGTCACGTTTTCCAAGATGTCGGCATCCAGACAGAGCTCGTACCCACGAACCCTAGATCTACATCTATATACACCCTTAGGTTTTGATTGGAGTAATATTAGTAATATTTTTCATTAAGACAATGGTAGCATTACATTGTTTCTGTCATTAGTTCGTGATTTTGTTAAGTATTTCCCTTATTATTCTATCTGTCAGTCTTTCTAACTTTGATTCGTGCTTTCCATTCTTTCTTCTTTTTAATGATTTTTCTTCTTTCTTTGAGTCTTTTTTTTTCATTCCTATTAGTTTCCCTCTGCTTATTTCATGTATTCTTCCTTTCTTTCATCATTGCTTTCATTAGTTTGTCCTTTCTTCTTAGTCAAATTTTATTTTCTTATCATATTCTTTCATACTTTTGTTTTTTTCATTCATTCTTCAATTTGAATTTTTTTTAAGTTTCAAAATAAGCTTTGTTTCATTAGTTTATTAGTTTCTTTTTATTAGTTTCTTTATTCTTGTATGAAATTCTTGTTGGGGGTAAGGAGAATATTAATACTTAAAGAAAAAGGATGTCATAATAAGGTGCATGGATATAATAAGGTATGGATATAAAGCACATTGTAATCCTGTATCCAAAATAAATAAATAAATAAAGTACCTACCGTAATTTCATTATCATTAAATGTTTTAATTATATTGAGGATAATATTGACACGTTTTGACGAAAAAATGCAACACATGACTATAATACCATAAATATGGATAAATTATTGTATAACATATTGCCAAAGAATACTGAGAATTTAGAAACCAAGCATATTATTCTATTCATTATGGTATCACTGAAAATTATGCTATAATCTCTCCTCATATCACAGGAATTAATATTTCTTTTAATTTAAAGCTACATTTGTTTTGTTAATGTTCTCAACAGTTAGACAGTATCCGTAAATAGTTTGACTAATTTTTTTCTGTATTTTAATGCCACTGTCATTTTTTCTTCACACCATATGCCAATTTATATTTTTATAAATTTTGTATGTCCAAAGTGCATTTGTCTCAATAGAATTGCAACTATTTTGTCAAACTTATTTTTTTATTAGTTTTTTTTAAATATTTTTTCTTAGTATTTGAATGCAATTTGATGTTAACATTTTCTATGTCATATGTGTGATCAATTATACAAATATAGCTAAACAAAATATAGGCTATAGTATGTATTCTACTCCAACCACTACCTGGCGTCTAAAATCTTAAAATGTTCTACAATTTTGGCCTAAAATAATATTTTCTGTTTTGCTAGAAGTGTTCTGTTTTTTCCGGCAAATTGACTTCTTGGAAAAGTACTTAGAAAAGTCTGCGTTCTAGAAAATACCAGCTTAATTACAACATGATTGATTTAACATTGAATTCGAAGGAGTTACCTTCCGGAAATATTACTGAAGGTGCTAGGTTAACATCCATACAAGAACATTAAACGGACTATACATTTTATAGTCCGTATTATAATACTATACCTCGCCTTCTGGTAGTCTTTTGTAGAAAATTCACTTGAAGGTCCTTATCAGTAATAAAGTAAAGTAAAGTAAAGTGTTCCCTATTACAGGCCATGGAGGCCCAGAGGGTTCCAGGAGGTTGAGGCTCCCAGATTTTTAGACATCGGCACATGAAGGTGGTAAGGTTGTCAGCCTTACGCACCGGCCGCCTTTACCCCCAGGATTGCTCCTGGTACTCATTTCCCTTATCAGTAATAGCTTGGTGTAATTAAAGGTTGACACTCGATCTTTTAAAAAAATTATATGCCATATGTTTTAAACATTCAATGCATTGAAAACATGTTCAATTGGCGATTTTTCACCCCATAATATTTAGTTTTTTATATGCAAGTCTTTATACATTTTGTATATCTATGTTATGTTATGCTTTATCCTTTAAAGCAGTTCCTCTTGAAAGCTGAAAGATCTTGTTTATGTCCAAATAAATTATGCTTATAGGTACATAATTATAAGTGAAAAAAAAAACACTTTTTTATTATTACCCGTCTAGAAAAATAGTTACTTATCACTTCCATGAAAGCATATACTGGTTCTTATTTAATTACCAGACGTTGGACCGTCTTCCTGTGATCTGCAACTATATTGAAATTTTATCTTTCTCTGTTAATGTAATCATAATTTTCGTAGCTGCAACTGTAATTTACTATTTAAATTATACACGCTTAAATATATTTCCAGATGCTGAGAGAAAATAATTGATTATGCCCCTCATTGTGTAGCTTGCCATTATACCTTACAAAGTAGGGGAACATTTTCTTTAGACTGAGTGCCGGCTTAACTAACGTTGTCTTTCCTTGGTCTCAAGAAAATTGATTTTATTCTTTGTCGTACAATATGGCAGCATGGTAGGGAGGATGGGGAAAGAACGAGCTTATAACGGCGATGGCGGCTTTCGGCATGAAATGACGTCATTAACGATTTTCACGCCGTCTATATTGGTGTCGTTACATTGCACTTTGTGTAAGGTTTTATCAGTTCTCTTCTTACCTTGCCTCCATCTAGCACAGAGTTGGGAATTTCGTGACGAGGAAAGGGGGGATAGGGAATCGAAGTATCAGACGACGAACTCATCGTAGGTTATGAGCTTGGGTTCTCTCTGTATCTGAGAAGAATTGAGAATCGATATCATGTGGTTTGGATATAGAATTTTAAATTAAATTATAACCATGGAGAGAAAGATATATACACAACATAGCATAGCCTATAAATATTTCATGTAGAATTTCTTGTTGATCTGTAGAGCTAGTAGTCCACAGTTTGCTGTATCGTAGAAATTCCTTTGGAATTCATTCAGATGTTATTCTGAGATTGTTTCTAAATCAACATTTTATTGTCTGTTTTGCGATAGCACTTTATTTGAACCTAGTTTCACGTCAATTATTTATACCATTCCATTCCTTTCAATTCAACTCCTGTGTCCTTTTCTACGTATTCTATCATAGAGAGCCGATAGGCTCCTATTATTTGTTTTTATTAATGTGATCAGATGATATTAATTTTTTTTGAACGTTTAGATTACTCTGTAACTTATTTAAACACTTTTTCAGTCATTGTTCTTCTCTATAAGAAATGCCGCTTTCTTTCTCTCGCTATTTATTTTACTGTATATTCTCGTTTATTTTTTATTTTTAACTAGAAAATTGTTAGATTTTCCCCTCCGATTCTGTAGTCTTTACCACTATAGAAAATTTGCTTTTCACAGAACTGGGAGTCTTTTTTGCGAAGTTCCGCAGTAGTGGTGGTCTAGCCAGTCCTTTAGAGAAGAAAGGTATTATTATTTTGGGCCGAAGGCTACAGAAGCTCTTACTACAATAATCAGAACCTAACGCGGATCCAAAAGTACGAGGACCTGCCATATGCTTCACCCAATACATAATGTCCCATTTTAAACTAAGTTAATGTTTCAAACTCGGTGCACAGCTCGGGAGCGCTTAACCACAAGTTACCTTAATAGTTCTCTAGTTCTAGTTCTCTAAGTTCCAGAGAAAAATAAAATTTCTTGCCATTTTCCAGTATTCAGTGAGAAAACATAACTTTACTTCCAAATGTTACCAACATTGTGTTAGTAGGCTACTTAAAAGTCAACCTGCCTTGGTATAAGATGAGGTTGGCATATTTTAACGGCGCGGATTGAAAGGTGACGGAATGATTGCAATAAGGTTAGCAATCATTGTTAAGAAAATTCGTTATATTGTTATAACTAGTACGATATCTCTAATCTAACTTGAAAGCAAGAGGAATATATCAGTTAACTTAAATCTTTCCGTACTCTACTAATTCTGTTTCATTCTGTCTGTATTGTGGAAACTCAATATTAATAGTATCGATTGCGGACACAAAATATTTGGGAATAGTTAGTTAATATTTCAGTGTCCCCATTGCAGACACTATTTCATACAGATACGCCTTCTTGAAATATAGCACCTTTATCATACATCTATATATTTGTGTAACAAATTATCCAGAGTAATCTTTCTTCTTCGTAGACTTGCTTTCTTAGTTTCTAATCAAGTAATTAAACAGATATACTTTGGTCTATTTCACTCTCATTTATCATATGGAACTCATATTTGGGGAAACTCCTCTCGTGCTGAAAAGGTATTTATATTGCAGAAGAAAGCTATCAGAATTTTAAAAGGGAAATCATTGTAAACAGCCTTTTATTGATTCTCAGATATTAACTTTTCCTTGTATTTATATTTATTCGTCATTGGTTTCTATTAAGGAAAGAATAAATGATTATGCTGTACGATCGGAAATTCATTCTTATAATACAAGAAATTGCGGTGCTCTTCAGACCAATCAACTTCGCACGTCAAAGGCTTTTAATAGCTGGGAATCTAAAGGAATCAGTATGTTTAATATGTTGTCTCCTTCTGCTAAACATATACCTACCAAATGTTTTAAGAGAATTTTAAAGACTTTGTTGTTAAACAAGGCTTTTTACTCTGTTAATGACATTTTTATATCTGGAGTGCATGATCTGACCTTTTAAATGTACTCTTTTATATCATTCGACAATGCCTTGTACTTGATTATTCTGGCTGTAATTACATTATTATTATTATTATTATTATTATTATTATTATTATTATTATTATTATTATTATTATTACTAGTGGAAGCTAAGCGAAGATAAGCTAAGCTAACCTAACCTAACCTAACCTAATCTAACCTAGCCTAACCTAACCTAATCTAACCCAACCTTACCTTACCTTATCTTACCTAATTTAACTAAACTTAATCTTGCCTAACTTAACTAAACTTAATCTTGCCTAACTTAACTTAACCTAACCTAATCAACGTGACCACTTAGGCCTACTTGGGACTACTTGGCCAATTTGAGGAAACTTTATTTCACGTATTAGGTCCCTAGTCGACATGCTGAAATAATTCCCAAATATTTTGTATCCGCAATCGAGACTATTAATGGGGTGTCTGTAATCGATACAGTTTGCAATCTGGAAGACACGTCCCCCTTGTAGATGTATTTTATATTTCATGTGATAGCAAGACGAAACGTCATTCGGGAATCACTCTGTATATAGACTACATGTCATTTTTTGCTTTGTGTGATAACATTTTAGTCACTTAGCTGCACGGTAAACTGGCAGTATCTTATTTAGAATGTTCCATGTTTACAAGGGTATCATCACATTCTTAGCATGATAGGAACGGTCCTATGTGCTATCACAACTTCAATATTGACTCGATGATAATGCGCGCGTTACAGGATTACCTCATCAGGTATTTAGAAGTTGCAACTAGCGCAGGGATGTGTACAGTACGGGCCTAGTCTACATTAGCGGCACTGAAAGCTGCCTCCGTCACACACATTCAATTAAGAAGCGAAAGAAGGAGATGGTGAAAGTATTATAGCAAGATATCCTTAAGATATCTAGATTGGATTCTCAAACGATAATCCATTAGCACCGAAGTAATTCAATAGTGCACCTAATAGGGAAGGAAGCTATATTATTTTGAACTCAAGATTATTCAGTCCCATTGTCAGTTTTCATTAATAACATAAATTCACCATGAGACGTTCTATCTTTTTTAATATCATCAGTAATATTTCAATTCCTACACTTGATCTTATGAACAGAACACTTTTCTGTGTTCCAGTTTTACCGCATAAGCTAATAAGTTAATAACATTGGCAGATCAGTTTTATTGCTCTATTTGAGCAATTGTAGTACAAACGTACAACTTTGTGTTCTAATTGATTAAGCAACTTATAGTATGTTTTACAATTTGCTTATATTTCCTTGCATAATACTTACATTGTCTTTAAGAATACTTGCGATATTCACAGTAATTATCTGTAGTGCTTTCATTATAATATCCAAGGTTAGTAGTTAACATAAATAGATAGAAGGGTAATCATTATCAATGTTATTATTAGTACTTGGTAGTTTTTGTAAGTCGCAATTACTGTATTTGCAGTAGAAGAGCCAGTAGCTAGTTATATGTAGTGTAGTTCTGTAAAGTGTATATGTAAAACAAATAGAAACTGTAACATTGTAAGCAAGTATTTTCATGAAAATGTAAAATTCTGAAAGTAACAAATAAAGGAAAGGTAAAATCACGATGAATATTATGTCCTGGTTTAACTAATTAAATACCGGGACATAAGATTCACGGATTTTATTATTATTAATATACGCAAATGCGACTGTTCCATAGCAGAATATCATAAGCAGAATTGAAATAATGGAAGTAATATTTTTTAAGTTTTCCTCTTATTTCAGATTACAAAAGACGTTTGATGATAAATTGATAATACAGTAAGCGTAATTATTTCAAATACATATATATATATAACTTAACCTCTTCCGTTGTAGGGACGTTTATGCGCCTTACAGGGCCGCGGCCTGTCAGGAGTGGGATTACTTTTTAATCACAGACCTACTTTTTGGGTCAGACAAGGACATGGAGGGCCTTCCCGGGTGGTCAGCGCAGTGACATCACGGAGACATCACGAAAAAATAGGCGAGACACACCAGTCGCACACACATTCATACCGAACAAGGCGCAAATGGAATGAAGGGCATAAAGTTTCCCGGCATTCGTCTCACAGGTGAAGAAAAACCTAGGAAACATGTCCTGATCAGGAATTGAACCCGGGCAGTGACCTCCAATTTGCTGAAAAAGTCGTTTAGTGGTATCTAAAAGTTTGCACGCATTTCCAAAGTCTAGTGAATCTGGGACAACCCTTGAGGTATGTTACGACTTTCTTAGATAACTGAGGTGTAAAGTTCTTTTGACCTGAAACTACTTAAAGTCAATAGATAATGACTGTTTTAAGAGTTTCAAAAGAGATGAGTCATGGCTGATAACGCTACAGGTATGTTCTAGCTTCCCTGAACTCAGATAGAGTCTATATGCGGCCGATAGGAAGGTCTAGCGCCTTATTTTCTTCCTGTTTCTTTTAGAATGTTTGTACAGAATTTCTGTAAACACAAAACTGTAAAAGAATTTGTTGAATCCAGACATCGCCTATACTTTATTTTACTGTAAACATCTTACTATTATTATTAGCCTGGGAGGATCAATTGGTAAGGCACAGCACAGCTCGATCCTGGTCAAGGTTGGTGGCAATTACGTGGCCATAAACGCGATAGTCCCATGTTCGTTTTTTCCGAGCCCAGTCCCATGTTCATTTTTTCCAAGCCTGTAAAAGGTTTTCTTCGCGACAAAATTCCAGCACACCGGCGACAGTTGAAGGTCTAAATAGCAGTTGACAAAAATCATTAAATACCTATAACATACAATATTAATAGCACAAGCAGAGATGTTATTTTTAACCGGACAAAGAGTGTGCTATATTACTGAGATATTGTGAACAAATTTTAAGTAAGGTTCTGAATCTATCATCGTTAAAAAAAAATCTCATTATTGGTTAACGTTTTAAAAGGTAAGTTGTTTTAAATTACGATTATAAATTGTGTGTTAATTGACATTCCTTTAATAATTCGATATTAAAAAATATATTCTTCCATGAGAAACAATTCGGTATCATGAATTTAGAAAACTCCGAGGATGAATTTATTATGATAGGTTGATATTATCACCCACCCATACACTTATTTCGGCAATCCTTTCCTAAAGAGTGTAGATAATTATTTCTTGAAAACTGATGTATTAGTCACTCCCTCACAAAATAGACTTGAAAGCCTTTAATAAATGTGGAATCATAAATACCGCAATCAGTGTATTTAAATTTCAGCTTACACTAGATTACATTACGGCCCTAGGCTCTACCGACTGCATTTGGCTTATTGATATCATTGATATAGTTTTTCCTTCATTGACATTTATGTATATAATCTGGTTATATTTGACCATCAGTTGATTTGAAAATACAAATATCCTTGTATCTACGTTATTCTGAATGTTTCAGAGTTTCATTAGTTCTTGTAATATTTTATTAGTATGAGTAGCAGTTCGTATAGTGTTTAAAGACTGTAAAGGAAAATTTAGAACATTTTCTTAGAAGTTGAGCATGTTCATGTGAAGTTCGAAATGCAAGTCTGGTTAATAATGAGGGTGAAGTGCCCGAAGTAATAACAACATCTAAGTTTGTTTCTTTATTGCGCTTCCCTTTGTCACTAGTTTCCCCAGTGAGCCGAAGAAACATAGTCATTATATGCATGCATGTCACCCCCAAGGCTTTTCATTATCTCTTTCCGAAAATGACCAGCCAGCCAGCCACCTTGCAGAACAGCCAGAACACGAGCCATTCATTTGGAATACTGTGCTATTTATATTCAGCACAAGTACATTTTGAATTGGTGAAATTGACAATAAGTTGATAAACCCATTAAACACGAAGTGATTTATAGAGTCCCCATAGCCTTAGAGATAAACATGTTCACGTTGGGATTTTTTTGAAAAAGGAATTTATTGGGTCCACCGCTGTGACGTAGGGGATGAGTTCGCTCCTCTAACGCAGGTGGCCCGGATTCGAATCCTGGTCGGGACAAGTTGCCTGGTGAGGTGAGAGGGGTTTCCTCACCTGTGAGACAAATGTCGGGTAACTTTAGACCCTTGTGGCCGTCATTATCATCTTCATCCTATTCTCGTCTTTTTCAGAGTGAATGAGTGTGTGAATGGTGTGTCTCGTCCTGTGTTCATTTGTCTAGAAGATGGCCCTGGCATTGGGCTGATCACTTATCCGGGGAGGACCTCCATGTCCTAGTCTGGTAAAAAAAGTATGTGTGATCCATAGATATTACCTCTTCCGACAGATCCTTTAAGTCCCATGCGACGTGAGTAGCTTAAATGCCCCTAAAAAGAGAGGTAAAACTAAGGTAAAAAATATGCAGACAAAACTGTTCGTCAACTCTTTTATTATGAATTCAGTTTACCATTATTAAAAAAGTGACTTCTAAAGATCTCCAAATTAGGAATACGAAAATATAGGTTAATGCTAGATTCTTTGAAACATGTATGTTTAACTCGGAAAAATGTATTTAGCCAGAAAAATTTCTCTTATAGTCGTTACTTGTTTTATATTGTTTAAATGTGCAGAACATTCTTTCAAACCAAAAGTTCTGATCTCTATTTAAGAGAATTGCATTTCTGCATACTTCCTCTACCATACCTAGTGACCAACTGATATAAGTCATCCTCGTATAATATAGCATTTGGTCTTTCTGAAACCTTTATTCTCATGTGTATAGCGAATATTTATTATAATTACCTGTGCGTTTATAATGGACTGTATAGTGTGGCTTGCACATCTTCTTTGAATGAAAGAGTAGGAGAATTTTTAAGAACAAGCATTATCTGGTAGCAAAAACATAAAATGAGAGCCTTCATATAGCCTTATAACCCTCCTAGTCTCCTAGTAATAATTGCCACTAATGATATGATCAATTCCAATTTGTTGGTTCTTAAAAGACTTACCATATATTTCGATAAGACTTATAATTAAATAGTTTCATAAATAGGCATACAGTAGTGTCTTGAAGCTTCTTGATTGACAAATATATATCCCTTATGAGCGATATCGACAAAAATACTTCCTTAGACTTCTTGACGTCAATAAACCTTGATGATTGCGGAGGACCATTGATATTTATCAGAATTTGAAACATGGAAAAATCCTTGTAGTGTCAAAACAATAGATATCACTATTCTTAGCTAGCAATTGCCGCTAGCTGAAAAACACATCATTCGTAGTTAACTTCAGCAACTGAATATCACAATCACTGCCTAATTCGTAACGATGGCTAATCTACAAGGTACATTAAACAGGTTTATAATAATGAGATTAACTCACAGTTCAAATGATCTTGAAGCTCGTAATTGTTCACATGAACATTTATTCTTGAAGTATAATCAAATCAGAAAGGATAGCCTTTCTATAACAAATAATGTCTTCACAGATAAGCTTGAAATCCTGCTAATATATACTCTTGACTGAAGAGAAAATGCATTAAAAACAGCATCGAAGATCAAGCTATGAATCACCAGCTTTTTAATATAGTAATAGGGTGAAATGACCCAAAATGCCGATAGAAATTGTAATGGCAATTATACAGACGAACAGAAGCTGGCGAAGAACCAAGAAGAATGATATTCGAACAAGAAGAAAAAAAAAAGAAGAAAGCTAACAATAATAAATACATATTGTAGAGAAGTTCAACTGTCCTAAAAAATAATGAGAACACAAGGCCCCTGAAAACGGGCGAAAAGCAGAAAGAAATCAAACCAACCATCCATCATAATAAAATTAAACATTTCGCAATAAGCTCTTATAAAAATATTAACAGCTAAAAAGAAGATCACAACATAACTGAACATTACCTACATTCAAACAGTCTTCTCTAAAATATCCAGTTTAAGACGGAAGAAACCTAAAATTTATTCCTAACTGTGTGCCCCTTATACAGGTTTCTGTATCCGCCACACCAAATAGACTACATAAATTTACTAATTAGTAATTCATTACCATGGTATAGGCCTATGCATAACAGCAAACAGTTCACTAATGGTATCAGGTTATGGCTGCTAATGGCACTATCTCACTGCTGTACTTAATAAGAGCGAATGAAGATGGTAAACAAATTATGGGGAGAGCATGCAGCATTAATGACTGAATTAATTAATTAGGCATTCGCATTTATTTAACCGGTAACAATAAGAAAAATTACCAGCCTGAAACACGAATGAAGTCCCTCAAGTTCCTGATTGAGCCAGTTGCATGATTTTTATCATCTATTTCAAAATTTTCCGAACTTATTTTCCCGAAACACAATAGCCTATATTAATTAATTATTTGGCTCCTGATTGCTCTATTCTTTGTAAATCAGAATTTTCTTCACTGTGAAATTCTGATGTTCGATTTGTCTTCAAAAGTACGGATAAATTGAAGAGTTCGCTGTTTTCTTGCTTGTCAGTACTGTACTGACAGAAGAAATGTGAAGCGTCAGGTTGTTCCGTAGACTTCAATTTATTCGGAAGTCCTTTTACGTGCATTTGGGAAGACAGTAAGAGAAGATCCAATTCCTCCGATACAACATTGCCTGTGCATGAGGTCATATTTCGGCAGATTTCATTAAATTCACATGAATGTTTTTCTGTATACGACAATGACTACTGAATCTTCCCGAACACGGTGCTTGAAACGTTTCCTGTGGTATCATTTGCACGTTTACAGGCCTCGACGAAACGAAGACACGGTAAAATGGAAGTGCAAAGAGAATGGGATGGAGTGGGGAGGGGTAAATCGTAAAATAAGATGTTGCCTGCCGTACTAGTGCAGTGCTTTTATGGCAAGGCGTCTCCTAGGATACTAAAGTAATACCTTATCTCCATAGCAACTATCTAGCACCCATTATGAGATTGGAAAGAGAGGTGGCAACCACTTCATACACGTTGAATTATTACCTCCAGGCTTACTCAAACTAAGCAGCACGTGACATAATTGGGAATAAAATAAAAGAAAAAATAATATGGATTTCTGACTTACATCATCCGTCTGGTAGACTTAATTATGCGAAGGAAGTTTATTGCTTCATTTACTGAGGAAAAATACTGGATAATATTAAATTTTACTACCATCCTTTTTATTATTTTAATAACTTGCGAAATTGCTGGATAATTTCAAGAATAGTTCTCTCCGTTTAAGTATCAGTCGTCTCCGATTTAAAAAAAACTGATATGGTTAGCATTTTTAAATTAACTTTTTTTTTATATTTTAGTAAGGTTAATATTACCACATTGACATGTCTCTGCTTTTTGTTGCACTGTTATTGAATATGCCTGTAATACCTATTTTAAAAAAGTAAAAGATAAAAAGAACTGGCTTTCCTTTCCGCAATTCACCTGTTCTATCCCGGCCCTGGTCGATGGCATATTTTAAGTAGTCTATACTTAAATGCAACTCCTTTGTTAGACGCTCCATCCAGAGATGCGCAATTTCAGGAAACTGGTAATAAGCTCTAACTAAACTCTTTAATAGTGATTTGCAACAGATTTCAATTACTTCTATAGACTGTATATATTATTACTACTTTCATAGGCTTCATTCTTTACAGACTTTAGACTGGGATTAAGATTGTGCTCTCAAAATAAAATTACTGTGGCTACTGTAATAAAAACAAACCTCCGTGTAAATAATTTTAACAACCAGATATTAGCATAAGTTTAATACAAATCATAAAGCCGCATTGCTTTCATGGTTAGTTAATAGACTTTAGATTCTTACGGGTAGTTAATATGGTATTTTAGAAATAGCGAGCATATGCTCCGGCGCCACAATTCCATTCGCGGCCTGGCACTGATTTATGATATTTATTTATTTATTTATTTATTTATTATTTATTTATTTATTATCATTATTACATAGAAATTCAAATACAAATACATAATTATACAAGTAAAATAAAACAATTTTCAAAATTCAAAATTAACCACAACAACTATTTAAAAAGAGGAAAAGAAATATAGGCTAAGTCTTCACAAGAAGTATTAAATTTAGTAATACACCCGAATGAGCAAGACTGCTCGTGCTCGGGTGCTATATTTAACATCATATTTTTAAATTACATCATAGACGTATACATATTATGAAATATAATATTCAGATAATCAACAATGGCAGTGATTTGTTGAAAAATGAAAGAGAACTTGATTAAAGAATAACACTCTTGAGTAGTGAAACTGCAGTATCGAATTTTACCCACCGCAAAACTCTAATACGGCGGGCAATTACGTGGCTATGGAAGTTTTATGGTCTGGTCATTGGACTCTATGAGTATCTTTATAGTTCTATACATTTGCGATGGCAACGGCCATTTTCTTTCCACTGTTTTTATATGATGACATTTTCATCCCTATATGACGACCTTTTTCTCCTATTTCCGATGAAGCATCTCCTTCATTGTGAAGAATGAGGAAAAAAGGGCGGGAGAGATCGCATAACTGAAACGAACTAAGGCAAACTAGGGTGGAATAAGACAATTTAGAGGAAGCTCGAGGGTTGGGAACATTCAAATTATTCCTTTTATGTAGGAATTTCATATAAATCTGCATTATTACTTGTTTCGAAATAGAACAGTTGTTCGACTGCAGTTTATTGCCGTTTACGAGGTCAGTCTTATTGCGTTTTTAAATTACTGTTAACATGCTGCATCGACGTTCCACACACACATTACAGTCACCCAACTTGTCTTACGTAAAAGCAATATAACAATAGTACATGAGCTCTATAAAGATAAGGAATCCATTAACACAACCCATGATTTATGCACCAAAACAAATGCATCTAGAGTCGACTGCACAAACTTCTTACAGAAACTGAAAATGACAAATTCTGTTAATTTCCATAAAAACTACGATCTGTTTATCTTTTTTTCTGTTTCGGAGTTCTTCGTGTGCATTGTGAATTCTTCAACTCGTTTGTGCTACTTTTGTTTTTAGCATCCCGAAATAAAGTAACTCTATTTTGATGTTTTATGAAAATATCTATTGGAAACTGAATTGATTAATTGAACAAACTCGTTAATTCACAGCATTTATGAAAAGGCTCTGCTTTAATAGAATTGCTTAGAATATCAGAAAGAACAACACTCACAGTACAGAGGGAAAGAAATGTCATAACTCTTGAGAAACGTAAGGGTCTACATGTAATGGAAGTACATTTTTGTACGCTTTTAAATCATTATAAATCTTTAGAAAAATTGACCCTGTGCGCTTTTGATGGGTAGCCCGCTTAGTTAGTTGCCACATTGCTGCAGAAACATACTGCTACGTAAATTTACTTTATGGATTTGTTTTTATGAGTATTCTATTGATCTCCTTGGATAGATGTTGGTACGCTTTCACACAAAGGAAGCGACAAATAATTATTAGTTCATGGTGTGACCTTTGGTTAGTAAACTAAACGTTTATTCTTTACAATCAATGTACGTTGAAACGGACATTCATAACTTATTGTTAATTAGAGTCCGTTTAGTAACAAAAACAGTGCTGTTAATGTTATGTACCTTATGTCTAGACCGTATTAATATTCTTCTTGTCTCGGAGGTAAAAGTGAAGTGTACCGGATATGCAGAACCATGAATGAAGAAACACAATTAACAACGGACAGCTTTGTACGCTTGATTACTCCCCGACTCATACATTAAATATTGGAATGTGCAGATAACCACACAATAGAGGCTTATACTTTAGGTAAATGGTTGCTGGGATACTACTAGAGTCAATGAGATGACACTAGAATTGATGGTGCGGCAAAAGTGACGGCCGACGTGTTGTTGGAGGGGAAAAAAATTCTACATATAATCGCATCACTTTCTCTTAGTGTAATTTCATCATACTATATTCCAATTGATGGAGTTTTGCATGTATATTCCTGAGTGGGGAGTTAACCATTCTTTTTGTGGCTTCTTTCCATTGACTGGTTGAATGAATAATTGAACGACTTTTCATCATCGGATCCCGGTGTACTAGGTTTTTGTTTTGCTTGTAGGCATCCAACCACATGAAACACAGAATTAACTGAATTAGAGAAATCTGAACATGTTTTAAAACTTACCAATGATTAGATAATTGGGACGTGTTAAATAACACTGGTAAATAAAAATCAACTTTTTTTTGTGTGACATGGATAAAACAAGGCATACCTGATGTAAAATTTCACCAGAAAACAGAAAATGACCTTGGATTTTCTCTATCACCCACTATTTTTTTGCTACGAAGTGTTTTGTGTTATACTGAAATATGTTAATTTCGGTATGTTCTTAATATTATATTTAATTCAAAATGTTATTACAAAATGTCCAGCAGTCATCAGCAAGCAAACTAGGACTCCATTTGCCTTGGTATCGCTTTTATATAGTTGCAACAATGTCCTGGTGGAATTGTTCCCCATGTTCGTCGCTTACGGTACCCAAATTTTCAGGAATGAAATCGAGGTGAGCATTCAGAAAGTGAATTTTTAATGACATGTTACATCCCATTTCGCTGTTGGCACTAAGTAATTCAGTCACAAGGTCATTGTAATTTTCAGCTTTGACATATCCAAGAAAATTGGTCACAACTGTTTTAAAAGCTTTCCATGCTCTTAGTTCAGCTTCATTCAGCATGTTGTCATATTTGCCATCTTTCATAACTTCTCGTACTTGCGGTCCCACAAATATGCCCTCTTTAATTGTTGCCTCTCTAACTCTCGGAAATTTCTGTTTCAGATACAAGAACCCCCTTCCGTTCCGATCTAATAGGCCTACTTTTAAGCTAAGTTTAGAAGAATCAATAAATAGGCGCAAATTGCTTGGTTCATGTTTCTGTCCCAATGAATCAAATAAGTTGTCAACAGCCATGCAGTAGCCTACACCAAAATCCCTTCTTGAGCGAAATAATGTGTAGGGCCTAAGTCCTTTTTGACGTTTTCGAAAGCCAGTTATTTGTACGTCACCTTCGAGGAGATTCCATCCTTTTAATCTGGATGCTAGGAGTTCTGACTGTGATTTTGCTAGTTTTAAATCTCGAACTAAATCATTCAGTTCAGCTTTTGAAATCAGAAGTGGTTTTGTTGAGCATTTTGTTGCTTGAAAGTCTGGATCATTGTCGATTTCCTGTGCGAATTGCACAACATCAGGTGGATCACTAGCACATTCTTCTTCGTCCGAACTCCATGATTCTGGTGGGTTTGGTATAGGAAGTTCTTCACTATGTTTGACGGGCCGGGCTGATGGTAAATTGGGATATTGCACAGCATCCTTGGACTTCAGTCCGATGCCCTGTATTTTAGTGAGGTAAAAGTAACAATCTTTTGGATGGTCTTTTGGTTCTCTCCACACCATTGGTACTGCAAATCGCATATTACGTTTTTCACCTTTCAATCAACCTGTTAACAATGTTACACAAGTCTTGCAACATATGTGAGGGGCCCATGACTTATCTTGATCTCCTGCTTTAACTCCGAAATAAAATTCGTAAGCTCTTCGCACAAGTTAGGTGAAATTACATTTTTGCGATTTAAAAGTTATTTCTTCTCACACATAACAAAAACTGTTGACATTATTTACACACTGCCTAGGCATTGTATTGACTTGTTAATTCACAGTCAATCACAGTACAATAATAAAAATAAACCAAGTATGTAGAACACAAGCACGTTAGTATAGACAACATAGTAAATGCAGTAACTTCATACGCGGGTAAATGCCTACAAATGCACAATCTCATTTGGGTGCATAGGCCTACTTCTTGCATGTAATAGGCTATACTGGAAGGAACTTGTCTCAACACACTGCTACACTGCTGATACATGCATTACACGAAGTGGTACAATATACATACAGCGACTCACAAAACTGTTGCAATGAGTGCTGTTTTTTTGTTTTGTTATATTTTTTAAAAATCCAGTAAAATATTATTTAAAAAATAATGAATGGTGGGGTAGGGTGGAGAATAATATCTTGTTTTATTCTATGGAAGCAACAAATGTATTATTCAGAGTTAATTTTAAATTAGTTTTCATTGTTATTGCAAAGGTTTTGTGAGTCAAATGTTGCATACTTGCAGAATATAAACGCTTGTTACTAAAAATCCGTGGGTGATAGGCAATTTCTGTTTTTAAATTTGTTATTAGGGTGCCTCAGTACATCGGAAACACCTAAAAATTTCCATGTCACAAAATGTGTGTTTAACAGTGTAATTTGTAAAGCGCAACATTTCAGTACAGAAAATATTATGAACTTTACTGAAAAGCTTTCCGAAAAGGTATAAACAAAACAATTAAATTGTTACAGGCACATAAGAAAAAGAACGCTCTGTTTTAACAACTATGAACTATACGCTACCTTTTGACTGTAGTGACTAGCTCATTGGAGTAATTATAGGCTGTTAATTTAAAAGGTACCGTTTCTCCTTCCGTATTTATAACCTGATAAGTCTCCGCATAGGTTGTTGCAGGTATATAAAAAACGCATCCGAAAATAACGTACGTGGATCGATTCTTTCTCTTGCTTACTTCTGTTAATTTGGACTTACGAGAAATTCAAGGAGGAACATAGATCTCGGCCTGAGTGGAACAATATGTCTAGACCGGACCAGATGGATGGCATTGATGAATCCTGTGTTTGTACAAGCAGTAAAAGAACATCTGTGGGACAAAATTTCGACACACCGACGCGATGCGATGATGGTTGCAGGCCTAAATAGCGGTACACAGCCTTCATAACAAGTAATCAAACAAACAACAGACCAGGAACAGAGAAACAAAATCTTAATCCTCCCAAATAAAAACCTTCTTGATAAATCAAAATATGTATTGTTCTACTACGAGGCTGGATCGAAAAGTAACATTTTTTTTTTTTTTTTTTTTTTTTTTTTTTTTTTTTTTTTTTGCAGAAAGTTTAACAGGTACAATTACAAACAAATGCACACATGAAAGGACATCTTTTGTCTGTTTTTTTTATGTAGTCTCCAAGTTTCTCAACACATTTCTCCCATCGTGATACTCTGTTCATAGAAGTCCGTTCGGTTGGAGTAGGCTAGGCTCATAAGAGATCTTACGGGCCAGTTGTACGTCGCTAAACAATTTCTTTGCTGCTTAGCTGTTCTTTTCATTGACATGTAGATTTATTTTGATTTTATAATTATAATTTCCTAATCTTTTAAGTTCTCCATTTTCTTGTAATGCTAAACATTTCCTTTTAATTCAGTTTACCGAATAACTTAATGAGAACTGACTTCTGTTTGTTATACTTCTTGTCTTTTTCCTTGTTGCAATCTATTAGGGAAAGATTCTATAAAATAGTCTAAATAATATAGAAAAATTACAGCCTGAAAAAGCCTACAGCATATACTGTACTTTACGTCACTTGATATCAGTAACTCGCTAAAAAAGAAAATAATTACTTGAAAAACTAGTTTGCTTACTGTTTGCCTTCTGTTAAAATTATGCACTTTTCCTTTGTTCGGTATGTTTGTTCTGTCTTGCGAAATTGACTATTGTGTTGACATTGCTTAAGAGCGAAGCGCTCGTGATGGTGAAATAAGTAAGCGCTATTATATGAAACAGCTCGACGCAATGGTTTGGAGAGCAGAGGTGATGGACTGGTAATGTGGAACAAAATTACCTCGGTACACCGCGGCATCTTGTAACGCAAACTTATATCACGGCTTACTACAAATTCGTTACATTCCATGCTGTGCCTTTAACTTGTACCAACTCTGTGTGGTATATATTTCATTATGACCTGCCTGGAGCACTCAAATTGTTAAAAATTCGTACAGGGTTTACAAATTGTTTCTTGAAGAAGTTTTTATATGCGTTTGTGTGAGTTGTCTTAGTTTAATATGTTTCTTATAAATCATCTTGTATTAGTGCCAAGTTTTAGTGTGCATATTTCATTTCCTTTTTTGTATTATTACTGTTATTATTTTTCGAATTGTGAAGTACAATAAAAATATGGTCATTATGCGCCTTTACAAAACAACATAGCTCATTGGTAGATTAGATGAATAAATTAACGTTTTTGTCGGAGGGAAATATTCTTTGAAATGGGCATGAAATATATAACTTTTTTAAGTCGTAGCTCTTTCCTTCTCTGCAAACTATTTACATCGCCGACAAGTTCCTTGTCAGTTCAGATAGTAGGCTAGAAGATTGAGCTAGGACGACTATGTTTTTAAAATTTTCTGTTTTTATAATCTATTAGTTTAGGCCAAACTTGTTTTTTATAGGGAGCTTGTGAATAAGATATCGAAAAAATGTATGATTAGAAATCTTAGGCAAAAATGATTATGTTTACATAAAAAGTAGGTAAAGAATGCAAAATTGGAAATAAGAAATGGAGTTTCCTGGGAACTAACACATAGAAAGTTTACTTCCAAATTAATTTATCGCAATTTTGAACTTAGAGATATTAATAATTATTTTAACTGTTTATACTTCTAATTTATGAAGAAATTATAATATAATGTGATTAATGTAATCTAGTTGGCCTGGGTGGCACATTGAGTATGGCGCTGGCTTTCTGTGCTTAAAGTCGCGGTTTGATCTCAACCCAGGTAGATGGCATTTATGTGCGCATAGGCCTAAATGTGACAGGCTCATGTCTGAATATTTGCCGGGCATGTTAAAGGATTCTTGGGGACAAAATTCCGGCATACAGGCGACGGCCAAAGTGACCAAAGTTGTAGTACATCTCCGTCGTTAAGTAATAATATAACCAACCATTATGTTTATCTCTATTAGTATATACAAAATTAAGTAGGCGTATCTAGTACTCTACTAAAGTGGGTTGATAATAAAACAAATTTTAATTCTGTCATCTGTAAAATAAGAACAAATTAATTAGGCCTACTGATAGCATCAGTCACATTGTCAGGACAATTCTAAGTAGCCATTTGATGAAGTGTAAAATTAATTCATGAATATTCAGGTGCAGAATGTGTATCTAAACGTAAGCTTCACGTGTTCTGTTGTACATAGTGTCGGAAGGGGCAAAAACCCGTACGTCATCTTTCGTATTAATCATCGCAGTTTTCTCAGCTCCTTTAAGTAAATACTGTGATATAATCTTAAAACATACCTTGAACATTTTCAAGTCCCACAGCAGGATGACATCAATCATCATTTCCTAAAGCTGATGGCGCCGACTCGGCGGTTTTATTTGTCAATGAAGCCTGTAAGGCAGAAGGGAAGGTAGCGAGCAGTGATTAATTCTTTCCCGGCTCTTTCTTGCGAGGGGAACAATGTCGCCAGGTGCATCGCTGTGTTAACACCAATGCAACATCTTCCATAAGACATTAAGTTTTCAGATTTTGTTTACGGAAAAGCTTTCAAAATTTTACCAGAACTTACGAAGTATGTTCTAGTAGGCTACATAATTACCAAGAATGTCTCGCTTTTACTTAAATACACTTTCCAGAATTTAAAAAAAAATGCTTTCAATTTTAATGTGGGAGGAAATCCAAGTTTTCAGAAAAGTTAGCTAGTTTTCTTAGCAGGGCTCCTAGTTTGTGTTCAGAATTGTGTAGCAGACAAAAGGGAATCTTTTAAGAATAGATATTATAAAATGTTTCACAGTTGCAGCCTGTAATCCTGAATTCAGTGGCGCAAGGAATGTACATTAACATAATGAATTTTCTCCTCAGTATTTCTCAGTTCTTCGTCTCATTATTATTATGTTATTATTATTATTATTATTATTATTACTAACCGAAAATTTAACTCATTTTGACTCGAGGATATACTACAGTTATAGTTATTTACAGGTACAAACCTAGGCTAATATATATGAATACTGATATTCACGAAATAGTTAAGGATATAAATATATAATACATTTGTAAATACTAAATCAATATAAGAATATGCAGGCCTACAGTTCATGAAATATCTAACAAAATAAAGTTCTTGTTATTTACGAACACATAATACATTTCAAAATACTAGAGGAATACATAAATATTGTAACAAGGGCTCGTCGGGGTTCAAAATCAGAACACCGAGTTTATAATTGAAGGATGGAGGTTTCTTTATTTCCTACAATTGTCAATACAGCCAGAAAACTCCAGACTATTTGCCAGTTCACTGTCCTGTTCAGTGCTCACTCTCACTGTGCTCACTGTCAGTCCTAATTACAGCACTGTTCCGTTCGCACACACTGTGCGGACTCCCAGTCGAGGTAATTCCACGTCGCGCCGGTCAACTCCACAGTCCTCGCTGCCGCTGTACGATCCACCCGTCGCGCAGAGTTCCCCGGGACGGCACTGCCTCAGCCCAGATCAACTCACCAGCTCTTCCGTTCACTAGTTCCTCCGTTCACCCTTCTCTCCGGTCACTAGTTCCCCGTTGACTAGGTCTTCCGCTCGCGGGTCCCTCCGGTCACACTAGTCCCTCCGGTCACCGGCTCTTCAGCTCCCCAAGTCACACTCACTCGAGGCCGCGCTGACAGTCCTCTCCGTCCAGCTCACCCTCTGACGCTGACGCTCGCCGCTACTCACGGACTGCCTCTCGCTGACTCTGACTCTTCACGGACTCTTCCCTGTACTGAACTGCACTGAACTCAACTTTCACTGACTGCGTCGGCTCGGCTCGCACTCCTTATATAGTCTCGACGAATGTTCCAGAGTCGAGGTCTGGAAAGCTCTCCGCCCGCGCGGAATCTGGAATGTGCGCTGCGCGGGCACACCCATTAGCGCGAGCTCCTCCGGCCTCTCCCCCACGAAGCGTGGTCCAATAGCCGTGCTGCTGTCACGCCCACTGGCGCTGGCGCTCGTCTGCCGCCCGTCCACTAGGGGAGCGCGATCTTTCTAGACTCCATTGGTTTGGTTCTTTCTGGGTGACTCCTCTTTCTATCAGTTTCTAGACGAGTCTTTTCTGGGCTTTGTCACAATATGTATAGCGCATTAGTTTGATAACAGTGTACGGTCATATTTATTTCCAAAAATGTATGCTAATGCACTCTAAATAGTAAATCATTCTATCAATATTTATAGTGTATGAATTAGCTAAAAAAATAATATTTCTCACTGCTAAATGAAAGGCCTTGTATCTCTAGGGGATGTAGCGTGTTGAGTTTAAGAGGTTTCACTTACGGTGAAGGATAACAATACAAAAACTGTTTTGGAAGCTGAAATAGCAATTAACAATAGATGTTACATTCGGATTGCAATTATTCTAAACAAAGTGACGACATTATGCGATGTTTAGTATTAATTGCGTTATAGCTCTACCCAGTACAAAAGGCACCAAATAGTTGTGAGAAGAAAACAGCGAAAAAATTAATAAAAACGCCATACACCACTCATTCAATCAATGCAGTTTACACACATCTTAAGACGTGGATTCTGTCTTTTTCGTAGGTTATAATAAGTTATATTTTTCATTAATATGTTTTCTTATTTATATTTGATAACCCTGCATTTTTGTAATTTGAAATAAAATGAAATTTTGTTATTACAGACAAGCTACCAGTAAATATTAAGTGCTGTAAACAGAATTATTTTATAGGATACTAAGGTCCATATGTTGGGGATTCTATATTCTGTCCTTTTACGAATGAGAAAAGAAGACTCTTCTCTGTATTTTACATTCCATTTCAGAACTTGGGTCTCTTATCCCTAATGCTCTTGTGCGTGCATGCTTCATCTTGAAGCCTAGAATCGCGAACATTACGAATTACACGAATTATAAATTTGCATATTTTTTCCTCTCTCGTGGATAAAAAGAATGGAATTACAGTAATATGGTCCAAGCATGATATAATACAGAAAGAAAATCCTTTTTATCTGCAACCCGGAGTGAGGCGACCCTTGGAATTTTATGAGTGGCACGCAGAAATGACCATGATCCCATACACGTTCATGTCATACATATCAAGGCAGTCAACTTCTATTCTCATTTAACTGATTTATTATCATGATTCCATTTTCTGAAGAAAAGCAGGGGAAGAAAAGAGAGAGATAATGGAAGATGACTCTGTCTTTAACACATATTTTACCTCTCTGTTCTGCCTCGTTTATTTTTTTTATTTTTGAATGGGGGAGTTGCTGGTTCTTTTTAATAAAAGTAAGTCTCACTGAGAAAAGCTGGCGTTGTTTGATCGTTCATTTTTCTTGTTGAATCCAGCTAAACCGTATTGTTACAGGTTCAAGTCACGTAGGCCATGCAATCCTTTTCTGCAGTGAAGTGACAGACAGATATACGGGGCTGTAAGCCAGGGGAGAGGTTATATTGTGTACTGGAATTATGTAACGTGGGAGCACTACAGCCCATCAACTGTTGTCCGTAAGAAAAATATACGCAAGGGAGATAAAAATAGAAGCAGCATGGAGAAATCCATGTGATATTTAAAATGGACGGCTTCGTGCTTTTGCAAGCTTGAAATTGTTACGGTTTCACTAGAATACAAAATGGATATTGCCAACATTTGAAAAATCATGACGATCGAAAAAACAAGCATACTTTAACTTCTAATTACTTTTATTAATAATTTTCTTCAATTCTTGCACATCTCATCCACTAAATATTGTTTATATGATTTTCTAAAGTTAACGTCTCTGATAAAATCTAACTTGTACAAACATAGGCCTATATAAATTAATTAATATTAATATCTATGCCTGAAATACTGATCTTAACTACATTTTCTTTTTTTCAGTAGTGGAAAACACTACTGGAACTTTATTTTTTGTGCTTATTGTAATTCCGTTGTTTTTTTTTTTTTTTTACTGTGTAGGCTGTATTGTATGTTGTTGTCTGTTTACGATATTTCTATTTGCATATTTTTTTATGTTTCTTTCTTAAATGATTTTGTCTGTCTTTTAGCGTGATGTAATGTTTAAGAACTAACTTATCTTGTATGTTTTTATCCAAAAATGATTGTTAAATTGTATGTTATATTTTCACAATATTGATTTTTACACTCTACGTGATTCTTTCCTAATTGTATTTGTTAACTTGATGTAATTTATAGAATAAAATAAGATAAATAATAATTAATACCAATTTACAGAATAAAATTAAATATGTAATAATTAATACCAATAACTCAACTTTTATTTATTTTATTGCCTAGGCATTACGATTATCTTGTAACAACTTCAGGGATCTTGTTATGGAGGTGTAGATGTATTCATAATTAAAAATTAAGATTGGATCATCTTCTAGACTTGTTATTGTCATAAAACAATTAAAGGCTTTAAAAGATTTATTAAAAACACTAACACTGACATCTCTTAGCTTTCTGCATCTACTTATTTTTGTGTATCTGCTCAACGAGGGATACAAGAAGAAGAAGAAGCAGAAAGCTGGGAGACGTGTTAGTGTTAGTATTTTTAATAATTTTTTTTAACCTTTTAATTGTTTTATCACAATGACAAAACTAGAAGACGATGCCATTTAAGTATTTAATTCTTAATACATCTATATAACAATATGTCCTGAAGATGATATGAGTATCGAAAGGCCTAGGCATGAAATAAATAAAGGTTGTTAAGCTAATGGTATCAATTATCGATTTTACTTTCTTTTTTTTATTGATCGAACTCAACGGTACACTTTTAACACTTATTAAACACTTTTAATTTATTTAAAAATATCCTATATTGTCATTTTGTATTCTTCTGACTGATTGTAAGAAGATGCCTTATTGCCTTAACTCTGCCAGGTTAAATAAATAATTATTATTAAATTTATTATTATTATTATTATTATTAAATATTAATATCGCGCTTTCAATAATGCAAAACAATCATCTAATTCTAAGTTAAACTTTCTTGCGTCAGAATTAAACTTAAACTATCACCCCTGTGGCACAAGGGAAGCGTTCCCTCGTCTCACGTGCAGAGGGCCCAGCTTTGAATTCTGGTCGGGACAAGATACCTAGGTGGGATTTTCAGGGGTTTTCCTCGCCTGTGAGAGAAATGTCGGAAAACTTTAGACCCTTATGATCCCCGGATATTATTTGGCCTTCATTATAATCTTCATCACATCCCCTCTTTGTTCTCAGCAAATGTGTGTGTGAATGGTGTGTCTCGTCCTATGTGTTCGTGTTGTCTCGGAGGTGGCCCTGGCATTGGGCTGATAACTCATCCGGGAAGTCCCTCCATGTGGTCAAAGAAGCATGTATGTCATCCAGTAGATAATATCTCTCCCAACAGGCCACGACCCTGAAAGGCCCGGGCGGCGTGGGTCGCTTAAATTTCCCTAAAAGATAGAGGTAAAATTAAGGTAAAGAAAGAAGAATCACAAACTAATCACGGCAATACTAATACAATTAAGTTAACGAGAGTAAGTATTAATGGTACAACCATGATAGTTTACATATACTTAAACGCTTCACGTCAACTGTTTTGTTCTGCTATAGAAAGCAGTACGACTTTAGGACATTACAGTCAAGGTACTAAGAAACTAAAATATAATCAAATTCTACCAACAATTTTACAATTGGCGAATTGTACTGAAATCATTAGGACGATAATCGAAATAAGCAACATTTTGTCGAAATTTCAGTAATAAGGGATTACATACATATTTAGTGTCTCTTTTGATCACTCTTTTAATTAAACTTCTGGGATTCCATGGAACTGTTAAGGAAAGATGGTTACTAGATTATGTGTTTTATGTATTTAACTACTTATTTATTATCAAGAAGATCCTAAAGAGCTCATTTAAAGGGGATGCTCAGAATATTACATTGATTTAGTATAAACTCAAGGGAAAAAAGTTCAAAACAAGATGTTACTAAGCAGAACTTTATTATTTTTCCCCAACCAAGATTTTTCTTTTTTCTTAAAAGTTGACAGATTTCATCTTTCGGATTACTATCAATTATATTACTTTATACACAAAGGAAACTGCAAAGATTTAAATAGTTAACTCAAGGGGGGAGTATTATATTTTTTATATAACAGTTCGAGTTATGTAGTTTAATTGCAATGAATTCTTAATTTCTCTTTTATGAATTAATTTATTGTGAATATGTTAATTTTAAAAGCAATATACTGTATGTGATCTACAGTTCCAGCTAGGGAACAGTTTCATACCTAAATTTAAGGCATGTAATTTCGTAATTGAATTATCATACAAAATTAGTCCCAACATGTTGCAGAGTTAACTTTTTATAGCCAACTTATATTCCTAATTGATACTTGTTTTATAATACATATTCAATCTACAACTTATGGTTTGTGGAATGGAATGTACACTGTCTCCTAAGCATTTGGTTACAATTTATTGAAATTTATCAGATATTATAATGCTTAAATTTACTTCTATATTTAGCAACAGCAGTATTATTATCTTAGAAAACATCTGCATCGTCCGCATGTAGGTGAAGCAGCACTACAGAAAGGGAGAAAAGAGCTCTCAATAATGATCTCTGAAGCACTTCATACTCAATAGAAAGGCACAATTTGAAAAACGATACGAAGTTGATATGTATAATGTCTACTTTATGCATCTACTTTTAAAAATACCGTCATAACTTTTATATCAGACCATTAGAAGACTGTTACGCTATCATAGAGTTTATAATTTAACACACAAAAGATTTTGTGACGAGACACATTTCTACATTAAATTTTGTCTAGTGAGTAGCCATCTGTTTACATAGTGCAGCACAAACTCGTTTGCTTTAAATGCAAGATAAAAGTGGTGCTTAGGCTGTGGGAAGTTTAAGAAATATGTCAAATTAGTGATTAAAGTCATTATACCTTGAGAATCGTACATTGAGTTCAAGTCTTTGTGAGCCAGATGAATTCTATCTTTAATTTTATTAATTGCTCTGAATATTAAAGATTTATGAAATAAGGGATAATGGAGAATTATTTTATGTTATTTCATCTTAATTCCTCACGGCAAGAGGAATAAGAAGAATTTTCTAAAATAATTGTTAACCGCCTCTCTCATCAGAATGTTTACGTGAAATTAAATATTAAAGAATTTGTACTGTAGTCTTTTTCCGTACCTACTTTTAAAAACAACCTTTATTTTATCTACAGACAAATATCTTACCTGTCTTTATAGATTAGCCATGCAAATACATTACCTTGAGTGATACGTAGCCTATATTCACTGTTTTCTCACTTTTGTCATGCTATGAAGCTAGCAGTATCATGTACCTAAAAAAGGAGGATTTAGATGGAATGACAGTTAAAAGAGAGAGTGATATGATTTCCCCCATCCATCCTGGAAACTCAGTTACGCCGGTGTATCACTGTATTGCAGAGATATTGAAGTTCGGGAAATGACAGGTGGAATCCAGGTATGGCTAATAATAGCATGTTCTTCGTATTGTGACATCCCTCGACTCTGACATCACTTGCCCAGTAGTTAATACCTGTCAATCAAACCGTGGACGCGGAGATTATAGCGTAAAGAGACAAGACACAATTGTGACAACTTGGTGGGGGAAGCACAAGATACTTTTTTAAAAATAATATGTACCGTAATGTTACATGTCTTTACTTCATTATTTCCCCTTTCCATGCTCACTCGATCCTTTTCACAGTATTTACACGCAATATTGTTTACTGATATTGTTCTGAAGTGACTATTTGCTTAGTGTAACTTTCTCTATTCTCTTTGATTTTCCTTTCTTATCGAATTATCCTTCCTTCCCTTTCCTATTTCTTTCTTTCTTCCTTTCATGAAACTTTTTTTCCTTCCGTCCTTATTTCATTCCCATTTTTCGTTCTTCCTTCCGTCAAATACTGTATTTAATTTTTTTAATTAATTTTTATTTTTTTTTTTTTACTTTTTTTGTTCACTTTCTTTACTTCATTTTCTAACATATGTTTTCGGAGTTTTGATAATGTAAGTTTATATAAACAAAGCGAACGAGGTTTGAAGTGGCGCCATATTAACTCCGTATGGTTCTGAATCATCTCCCTCTCCCTGTCTCTCTCTCTCTCTGTTACACTCATAATATCGGGTAATTATGTTTATTTCTTAAGCTTTATAACCTTTTAATTTAGCTTTTTTTTTCAGGATATGTGTAATCATCATTTCATTATGTTAATACAGTATAAATAAATTAATATATGAAAAATAATATCTGTTGGTTTTTAAAAATTTCATGTTAATTTTTTTATTTGCTTTTTTTTTTCTACATAAGGTACTTCTGTTGTGTAGCAACGTTTTACCACGGTTTCACAATATTTCCAGTGTTCTATATTCAAACTTGAAAGTTTATATTTGTTTGAAAACATATATTCTATACTATAGTTTGGTTAATATTCTTTTGAAGAATTAAGCTTTCACTGTAATTCATGTTTTCAAACTACGGTATCTAATAAAAAAAAGTCAAGTTGTTTTGCAATGTATGTAAAATAACCGATAAAAAAGAATAAGTCAAGTATTCATCTTGCCACTATTGATGATAATAACCGGTTAATACAGCGGCATATAATCTTAACATAAACGAAAATAGATGAACATCGAATAATTAGATAACAGTTTCAGAAGATTATAAATTGTTTATTATCTGTTGTAGCAATTCACAGTTTAAGACCATTTATTCCAAAATTATTTTTAAAAAATATCCAGGTTGCGGTGTGTAATGTATGAAAAATGTTTTAGAACTTTTGGATTATTTACATCCATCCTAAATCATATTTTCATCTCGCAAATTTGATAATTTGTTGGTATGAAATAATAGGCCTGTTGCATTCTTCGAACTCTGGACACCTACATTGACAGCGTAAGTTAAGCTAAATACGTAGACAGCCGCACCCACAAATCTCACTGACCCATCAAACTATAACTAATAATTTGTAAGCGCCAACGTTGAAAATAGTGTCCACCTATATTGAGCTATATTGAACTACATGCGCGTTCAATTTTCATGTATATCAATACCTCACCACGTGTTCCCAAATATGTACAGTCAACCCTCGATATAGTGCCCCTCTTTATAGTTCCACCCTCGCCAATAAATGCAAATAAACGGATCTTCTCCCATATAAAATACATAAGAATCCTCGTTTCAGTGCCAACTCGTTTAGTGCCAGTGAATATAAGACAATATTTTTATAAAATATAGCTTGCAGAGTTTTTTTCCAGTTGAAGAATTCTTTTAAAATTGGCGTGAATGTTAGAAAAATTATTTAAGAGACATACTATACTGAACTTCCAAGAAGTGAGTGTTCCCACGCCACTAACTGGAAATGTAATGCGGTAAAATGAGGAAGCTATGTTAAGTGAAAGATTTCCAACGTCTAGCCAGTAGACTATTGCATCAAATTTTTCATTATTGTGGAGGAAAATAGGCAATATTGTATTATGCCATTTTTATTTTGAAAATTGAAATTCGTTTTAGTGCCACCCTCGCTTAGTGCCACTAAATGTTAGAGAACAGATGGTGGCACTATATCGAGGGTTGACTGTATTTTGAACGTAGTTAATATTGTGCCATCCAGAAGGTAATGAATGGGCAAATGTGCTTGCAGCTGGAGTCATCGCACTAGCGCCTCCTCTTTATGTGACGCTGTTGAGAATTATACAAAAACAAAAGTTCTTAATTATCAGGTCAACAAGAATTTGAAACAGGGATAATAGAACATCTCTTGAGATGACGCATGATCCTTTACTGTGGATGGTGGCACGTAGTAACCAATTCGCAAACAGAGTAATATGCTTTAAGTGGGTATGTTATGTTTTGCTGGAATTAAGCAGTTTTCAGACTTACATCTAAAACAGGACTTCCTGTAACAATATTTCAATGCGAATATACATTTAGCGAGCCGAAAAAGGAAGATATACTTAGCTGAACAAATAGCGACATATTTTTTCGAGATGTACTTGGCTGAGTGGTCACCGAGAGAGGCGGGATTAGATGCGACGGCTTGGATTCCAGATCCTACACGATTCTTCCATTTGCTTGTCTTCTCTCTCTAATTCCTCACACTCTTTCATGCAATGTAATTCCTTTTACTTTATAAGCTGCAACGGGAATCAAGAAACATTACAATTTATAAGAATGTCTCGACCTACAAAAGCTAGTAGCGCAATCTGTGACATCTTCCTACTCCCGGAATAAATGGTGATTCTACTATACCCAAATTCATAGTAATTCACCCCATTTGATTGGAAAACGTTCTCCTTTATAAATTTATTAAATTACTTAAAATCCCGTCATTATGCCACATAATTTAAGAAAAAAATTTCCTGTAGCGGAGTAATATATTTTTCGCATTGGGTATTAAATTTATACTAATAGTGTACATTAGAACAGTTACCAAACTTATAAAATGCGGCTCGCCTGACTTGGATTTAGTGCATGTCGCATGATTAAGATCACGGATGAAAATGGGAAAAGAATCTGTCTCATCTGTAAAGATGAGAGACCTTGGGATCATATCCTGGCGAAATGTGAGGGTATGGAAGATTTGAGAGGATTTTTTGCACTGCTTCGATTAGGGAACAGTGAGCATGTTCGGCAACTGGCAGGTAAAGAAAAGAGAAGAGGTTTAGGAAATTTGTAATGAAGAGAAGACAGCTCAGGTTTGAAAATCGGCAATTTGGAGAGAAGGATGGGGAGGGGGTGAGGATGAGTAATGAAAATAATCAATTCCAAGCAGCGGCTGTCTAAATAGGCCTATATGTTATGTGTTTGTGAATATGTTCTGCATTTCCAGGGATAGGCATAGGCTAAGGTATTTTCCATTGTTCTTTTCTTGTATAGTGCTAGAGCACTTACGGACCCATGCGAGTGTTTATAAAATACTATATAAAATATAGGCTACTGTAGTCAGTAAAAATATAATAATACACCTACATAAATACAAACATGCATACATACTTACAATTAAACGTTGCCCATGAATCGTTTACTGTCATAGCATTATAGGTCTTAGATATACGTTTTATTGTAAAATACAGCATATAAAAATTGATGTGTCACGATGTCAACAGGAAGGTGATAATTGTAGTTAGATTTGTAGGATTTGAAAAAAGTATATATATATACATAAACACACACACACACACACATATACAAATACATAATAATATGGACCCACATATTCGCATGATACTTTTACATACTAATAATGTAATTTTACGGTTTTCTCAAGAATAAGACGAAATCCATGGAAATCCATATCGACTAGGCCTAGATAAAGAAATACTTATGAGACGTTACGGGCAAGCGTACTAATAATTTTAGGTAAAAATTGGGGTAAATCTACATGGATTTACCCCCAAAACATGGGATTGCCTGACTACTATTGAATAGCCCAACTTATCTGCGTTGGCTAACGCTTCTTCCACTAAATAACAGAACTCTTAGATTGCTTGAAATCAGCAGACAGTAACTTAACATTAAGAAAACATTAATATTAATTTCAGTTAATTTTTAGATACCTGCGAGTAACGGCGTAAGCGTTAGTCTTGCTAAACCATGCTTATCAATGTGATTGTAATTATTTAATATGTAAATTCTACTAGAATTTTCTCCTTTTTCTTACCAGTTCTTTAACTGCAGTCGTTTATTAAAAAGGTTAGTCGTTAATTTCTTACACCACAGTTTTCCATGGATTTGTTGTGCTGTAATAAACAGCAGTTGCATTATAATAACTTCATAGTTATTAGTAGGGCTCGGACTTTTAGGTAATTTTCTTTTTTTTTGTTGCTATTACTTATGATTTCTGGACTTTGTCAAAGTTCTGGTTGGGACCTTTGGATTCAAAATATTGAATAGCATATTACATTAAAACAAAATATTTTCGATATTTCTTATTTGAATAAATATTTTTGGCAACATTTTTTCTTACATATTTTACTACATATCATCTTTAGAAATGAATATTTTGACTGTTTTTGTAAAATTGCACCATATTTTCATTGTGTTGCGTTGTTATATTGAGTCAGTTATAAATCAGGGCTGATTTGGCCTTTATTAATGCAAATTTCTGTTTCCTCTGACACTGCATTACTAAGTTGGAAACAACAAAACAATTGTTGACAGAATCAATAAAAGAAATCAAACACATTGAAAACAAACTTAACAAAATCAGTGGTTCAAAAGCAAACAAAATCAAAGAAAATTTCCTGTCATGCCTAAATAAGAATGAAGAATGAAGGGTTACAAGTGTTGCGCAAGATTTCAGATATTTTAATGGGTAACAGTGTAGAGAACTTGGATCAGATGGAACATCTGAGTGTCAGTGACATTGCGTGTTACAAATATGCAAGATGAACATCCTGTTTTGTTGAACGAACATTTTCAAGTCTCTGTTCCGTGAAAATCGTCACAGCTTTAAGATGCACAACTTTAAAGATCTACTTTTGTCGTTCACTGCAACAGTTCTACACTTGCTGACTAAAATGACTAGATGAGTACTTCTGTAAATATTGGTTAAATAAGTTAATTAAAATATTTTCATACCTTTTAAACATATTTTAGACTTTTAGCACCTAAGAGTCGAGCCCTAGTTATTAGCAAGGTTTGAATTATTTAATGTATTTTCTTTGATTTGTGATAAATGTATAACCTAATCATGTACGGCAGTCTTTAAATAAGTCCGGATTTAAGTTTAAATTGTTTTATGCGGCTTCGTGAATATGCTCAGCAATTTAAGACACATCTGAATTAAATGTTTGCTCCAGCTAATGTGTTAAATAACCGATGGAGTCGGTGATAAAGCCTTCTAAACGTTTCCATTGGCTGTAGGTTCAATTATTAATAACAGTTTTTAAACAGTCTTTTTGCTTGCTGAAAATGGGTTCATTTGTATATATGTAGCTGCAAAATAAATGACCATCTGATACGCTAAGCACGAAATTATATGGCATTTAAGCGGAAGTTAATTAATAGTTGAAAGACTCCCTTAGTGGATACAAATCACAGTATTATGATACGCGTGCACACACGAACGACAGTTCTGTCTTTTTTTAACGCATAAAAGTTAGGTATAATTTTTATAAACACGACCGACACTCGAGATCGATTCAACTCGTTTAATTAGTCCAAATCAAGCAATATACAAGAGAGTCGACGCAGTGCACCGCACAGTTTCGACTCTGTTCTTGGTTGTATCTAGGATTTTCGAGCAGTACAGAAAATCGCTTCGCCGTCGGCCTATTTGAATCTATTGTCCACAAAGGAACAGTTCACATAGATAGAAGCTGCGTCTGTTCAGATGCCATTCGTGGACCACCGGGTTTCACTGCTAAAATATTTGCCTTGGCGTCACCCAGAAGAATATTAATTTACAGATTGACATGATGTGAAAACCTCTGGTCACAATTTCCCCAATTTTCTAGACAGCGGACTGACAAAAGAGTAATCAAATTCTCATGTGGTATGGTTGAAACACTTCTTTGTGGTGCAAATTATTTATCTTTTTTCTATTACGCTTTGTATTAGGGCAACCCTTAACTGAGGGAAGCTGAATGTAAATAACATTAAAATATATATATAATTTCTGTGATATATATGTGTGTCTGTTTGTGCGCGCTCTCGCAGTTGCGCTTATGTGTGCGTGTTTGTGTTGCTATTGAATTTTTGCAATGCTCTTTACAATATTCGTAGATCGCGTGTTCGAAGAAAAGAAAAATAACTATAGAACAGTGGGAGTAAAGTGAATGAAGAAACGTTCTGTAGTTCAATGTGTGTACATGACCAAGTATTGTTAGGAGAAGTTTAAAACGGCGTTAATTATATGCTTAAGTAAATTAATTGAAGAATAAAAAAAAATGGGATATGAAAGTAAATATCGAGAACCTAGTGAACCAAATCATCTGCAAACAGTGAGGGATTTTTAAGAGTTACCACATGGTATAAGCATGAAATACGCGAAGAATGAAGCAAGGGAAAGATGGAAGTGCGTACAACCCTGAATAACAGGATGCTATGTGAAAAATGTGTGAAGGATGCTAGTGAACTGATTTTCTCAGAAAAAGAGAAATTGTTTACCCTATCAAAGAGAACACCAGAAAAGGACTTGGAATGTCAATATTATTGAAGTCATGCAGAAAAGAAAAATGGAATATGAACAAGTGTACAATCAAGATGCATGGGGATAGGGATGCGGAAGACGGCTGTGAAGCTATAGGATGATATTATATGGATAGAAAGGAAACTTTGTCTTAGTTGATGGGTATTAATGAAGATATAAACAGGATGAAAATTCAAATAAAAGAGAAATACAGTATAGTAGACATTGTTTTGCAATTAACACAGCTAGAGGATCTTGTCAGGTGTCATTCATGCTGTCAGCCTTCAGCGCACTGTTGACAGACGTTCAACAAGAAAGAGAATCTGCGACACCCAAGAAGATTCAAAAGGCCAACCTTCTAAACTAGAACCAGAATCACTCGCTGAAAACTCCAAGCTAACTCGGATTGACTAATCTTCATTGTGTATGACTAGTTTAGACATGATTTATCAGATATAATGTCTGCTTTCGGTTCTAATATGCCTAAGAATCCTGTATTTCTACTGAGGCATGTGAATCTCCAGGAAGAATGAAAAGCCAATATAAAGTGGGAATCCAGTGGCACCTGTCGACTTATATATAAACTCTTAGAAAGTTCATACATATCTGCGAGTTTTTTCTTGTCATAGAAACCTGCAACATCACTTTTTAAAAGAGAGAGAGAAAGTTCGTTTTAAATTTTATAAATTTAGAAACATTTAAGGAATGTCTAAACATAAAAAGTACTACAGAATCCTTTCATAAGCGGTGAGTTGACTCATCACTAAATTATCTGGAATGAGAGTAAGAAAATAGTAGAATCTTGCCTTGCTGGGAAAAAAACACACTATAGGTTTCTTTGTTCTTAGAAAAGGATAATGTGATCTCTATACAGGCCATGGAGGACCAGAGGGTTCCAGGAAGTTAAGGCTCGCAGATTTTGGAATTCGGCACGTGAACGTGGTAAGGTTGTCGGCCTTACGCACCGACCGCCTTTACCCCCCAGGATTGCTCCTGGTACTCATTTATGTTAGAGGCTGAGTCGGCCCAGGGCCATAGTGCCACCAGAAGGATTAGGCCAATTGACAAATTCCAACGACCTCATCGGGGATCGAACCCGCGACCTTCCGGTTTGTAGCGCAGCGCCTCAACCACTTCGCTACGGCGTACCCTAGAAAAGGATAATACTACTTAATTTTTTTTTGTAAAATTGAAAAAAAAAGGATAAGAAAAAATATTGTTTGCGTATTTTATTATTATAAGTGTGTGTGTGTGTGCACGCTAGCGTTTGCGTGTTTGCGAGGTCACGCTTTATGCCAGTGTGTGACATGCAGTAAGGGTTGTTTTTGTAAATATCGAAAATGATTGAAAACAATTTGATAGATATGTCTACTCATATAATGCTTTTAAGAATCTAAAAACATTCTTTGTAAAGGCTGTTTCAGACTATCCCCGCTACGCCACTCTACATATATTTTGGTTCCCATAGGCCTAATGCTTTCATGTGGGAAAATGGCTGACCTATTTAGACTACCCACAAATTCGAGTCAACCATTTCCTCTTAAGAAAGCATTATGGGAACCAAAATATCTGAGTAGTGGAATGACGTGGCTTGGATTGTCTGAAAGAGTAACTTATCTGCAAACAGTTAAGGAACCCATGATAATCGTCATACCTACTCTATTAGCTCAGATATTTTAGGAGAATAATTTTCAGTAATGAAGTTCAAGAGGTCCAAAGCTTGAGAAAGGGAAATTTAATGCTAAATTAGTAAGAAATAGCACTTCCCGTGCGAGAGAGCTCTTGAGCCGCCTTTCTAATTTACGTTTCATATCACTGATGGGAGATGTGTTAACTTTAACACTTGGGTCTGGATAGCAATTTTTTGGACTATAGGGACTGAGGTTTGGTGGTTTCTGAAGTTGGTGATGGAGAGAGCATAGCCTGCGGGGTGGAGATGTGATTGATCCGAATAAACGAGCCAGGACCCGGTGACCGTCACCACTCCATCATTCCCTGACAAGTTGCGTGTTGTTTGCACGTGCGCCCCCTCTGGCTGGTGATTATAATTGGTGAGGGGGGAGTCCTTCACCCTGGTCACTACATTCTCATTATTTCAGTCTTAATTCAGTCTCTCTTCTAATCACTTTATTTCAATTCAAACGTTTTGTAACCAAAAAGATAATAATTTTCTTTAATTTTCATATACATCATTAGGAAAGAATAAGACTAATTAACGAAAAATTTACTATAAAAATAATCTCTAAAAAATATTGTTCGGAGATGATCAAGTTTTCTTGGTCCGAATAAACGAGCAAGGCTCTATAGAAAAATTAAGAACAAAAGCATTCGTAGACAATGACCAGGTGAAAACACTTGATTCTATTAATTATCAATTTACATTACCTATATATGGAAACATCAAGATTTAAACAATGGCCTACAATAAAAAACACTTAAAAGGCTGCACTCACAGAACTTTCTCTACACTGGGTACGGACAACAACATTCGTTCAATTCACATTTTGATAGGTCTATAGAAAATGAAGCCTTAGGGCGTATCCTACCGCGTCTTCCCGATTGCGGTCTCGGTAGCGTTCACGGCATTACTATCCTACACAATATTTGGGAAGAGTTATTAATATTTTAGTGTCTCGATTGCGTACACCATTTCTTCCAGATAGGCCTTCTTGAAATAAAGCATCCTCCAATAAGCTAAGTAGTTCCAAGTAGGCCTAAATGGTTAGGTCAGTTTAGGTAGGTCAAGTTAGGTTAGGTTTAATTAGGTTATGTTAAGCCTAGTTTAGGTTAGGCTTGCTTTGCTTAGCTTGCACATGTAATATTGGTTCATAACTTCTAAGAAACTTCATATCCAAATCACCATCTCTTGACCAAAAAAGAAAACAGTTAACGATACTTCATAATAATTTATTTACGTTATTATGATTATCATCATCATTTGCTCGATGGTGACTTTTATAGTAGAAACCCCTCATAATGACGATCCGACTTTCCAAAATGTTACATGATCGGAGAAATCTATTTTCTTATAGGATAGATATTTTTATAACTTAATTTTTGAACATACTTATTAAGAATTATTTCATAAACTCAATGCAAATATCACATAAACGTTTTCATGTAAACATTATTTGTCGATAAATAGTGAAATTGGTGAAATATTGTCATACTTATAACAGTACATCATACATCTCTCCTCTTCCAAAATACTAGTATTTCTTCTTCCCGACATTTGATCATTTCTCTATAACCACCGCAGTGCAGAGCAATCGTCCCACTGGAGGTTGAAAACCTTCAATTGGGGTTCACCTCTGACCTGAGTCGCAGCTGGCAACCTATAAATCATTTCCCTTTTTAAATTATTTAACTTCTGTATGTTTAAATCGTTCGTTTCTTTTCCTTCCACGTTCTTGTATGTCTGTCACCGGTTGGCATGAACGCTACAAACCCGTAAAAAAGAGAGTATTGCTCCCCCATGTTCAAGACTCTTGCATTATGTATCACCTGGCAATGTATTTCCTTACGTCTGTTTTCCGGATGTGACGTGAGATACCTGCTGGGGCGCTGCTGTTTTCTTAATCCAACATTCAGCTCCATATAACCTCTAGAAAAAGTGGTCATGTGTTTTTTTACGGATTCAAACAGTAATTAAATCATTGTTAGGTGAATAAACGTTTTCGGAGAGAATAATAGCTCATACTAGTTGAATATTTTAGTGAATTTTGCGTTAACAACATCTATTAAAACATGTAATCCTGGGGGAACGAGCGAACTATAGTGCATTACTGGTGTTGTATAGGTACTATACCGGTAGATGGAGTCGTGATGATGTGTGTAATATTTATAATTTAATAACCCACTCATTTGTTTAATAAATGTAGATTACTGTTTTAGGCAGTTGTCACAAAATTCGATTAATCAAGTCTCCATATATTATTTTGCCTCACTCCACTATTTACTGCAAAGGTGCGTCATTATATCAAACTCACTAACTTGTTATATATTTATAAGCATGTGCCCTAGTGATGAGCAAATGCAAGACAAAGACCAAGACCAAGGCGGTCTTGGTCTTGGTCTTGGTATTGCACTCTCAGTCTTGGTCTTGGTCTCGGTCTTGCACCAGTGGTCTTGGTCTTGGTCTCGGTCTTGCATACCCGGTCTTGGTCTTGTTGCAAGAGTCTTGCAGTTTTATTTTATGCATCTTACTGTGATCGATGGCGTTTACACGATTTAAAGTTACACCATTTACATGTGTGTTATTGCTTGCAAAAGTAACGAAAGCTAATTGCTTTTAGTTGCTTTGACCATGTAAACACTAATGTGATGTCAAGCTGTTTGCCGAAACGTCCATGGTGATATAAGCTAGAACAGTAAACTTTGAGTGTAAATTTAAATATTCTCTGTTATCCTATTGCAGAACTTTAAACCCAAAATCCACGAGATGCTGTACACTATTTGAGAGAGTAAAATTATTAATATTATATTGTAAAGTTTCAAAATGAACGGCTGTGGAGACAAGAAGTAATATTAACAGGATGTGTATGAAATGTTCAAAAGATTTCCGCACAGGAGAGAGGTTCTATCTATAATATAGTAACAAAACATAACGGCATTGAAGCAGATGCTTTAGAAATTGGAGAAATTCTTACATTGCGACTCACCCCAGTCCCCCACTCCTACTCTCAATCCCTCCCCTAGCGGTGGCATTTGAACTACTAGAAGCGACGGTAGCGCCATCTCTTAATGAACTGATGAAACAGAAAAAATAATTTGTTTCTTCTTTATTCTCTTCTTCTCTTCCTTTCCCGTCTCCTTCCTCTCTTCCGCTCACCTTCCCTTCACCCTACCTACCTATTTGAGACCTAATAGTAAATTTTGGATCGACCGGGATTCGAACCCGAGACCCCTAGCATTATAGCTAGGAGTCTTGACCACTACGCTGCGAGTGAATGTTGAGCACTGAAGGAAGCTGTCGTATATTAGAGTTATGTTAGGGGGATTTCATGAGTTTTAATGCAAGAATCGGTTTTTATAAGTAGTGTTGGTACAAGGGAATTTTCCTGCATCAATTAAGCCACATTTTATGTTATAATACTGCGCTTTTTATAATTATGAAATATCATGTATGGTACAAGGGTATTTTTTGTATTGTGAAATAGCCTATTTTTTGGAAGGGTCGTTTTTATAATTGTGGAATATTATGTGGAGGTGCAAGGGGCTTTCTTTATTGTGAAATATTAGGTGACATATCAATTGCAATTATGCATTACCGGCGTTGAGCAACGGCTACATGCATGAAGGTATGCGTTGCGGGGAAGTGGAGCAGGCGGCTCGCGGGAAGCAGCCGAGAGGGGTGGAAACTGGCAGGCGAGTGGCGAGTGGAAAGGGGAGCAGGGTGAGTCGAAAAGTACTAACTTGCCAGAAATTGTGAAATCTATAGAAAATCACACAATGTCCCTTCGAAACCCAAGCCCATAGGCTGCAATAAATAATATTTATCTTTCCATATACCCTAGTTCTAATTTACGAGTATAACACATTGTGAACAGATCATTTCTGCACTTTAAAGATTTCCGCTACCCCTCATAAATTACTTTCTACTTGCTTTCAAGTTTCGGGCCTTCAACTAATTGGGTCATAAATAATTATAATAACTATTCTTCATGCAAGAAAATATTTCTAGACCAGGCATTTTCTACTTTTATTATCTTTTCCCATTCGAGATGCATCCTTAATATGAATCAGCAGCAAGAACTTAAACACCCCACCGTTATGTGTCAATAAGAAAATTGTAGTAAAAAAAGGTTTTCAGTGGATGTCCTACCTATCATCAACAAAATGTAGGCCTGTATAGCTACAGTACAATCACATAAGTAACTGTAAAGTAATAACTAGTAGCACTAGTAGTAATAAAAATGTTTATAATGATTCGTGACAGTCAGAACTAGTTCCCGATCACAATATTGGACAGTAATAGAGATGCACAAAGGTCGTATTACAAATTATTTTTATTTATTTGTTTCGTCTTTAATAATAATAATAATAATTATAATAATAATAATAGTAATAATAATAATAGTAATAATAATAACAGTAATAATAATAATAATAATAATAATAATAATAATAATATTTATCACCGTTTCACACAATTATGTGTACAGCATCGTCATAAAAGTAATTTCAAACATTTAGGCCTACATTATAAAATTCGTCAACATTGTACAGAGGGTTCAACTTCAATGTTGACTTGACCCGTCTCTTAAATGCTTTGGGTGGCGTGCACCATCCAGGAGTGAATCTTACTAAAGTAGTAAATTTAAGACGGAGACCTGGAGTATACAAGAACCAGTACATCTGTCTCACTCTTAAGTCATACTAATGTATGTGCTAGAGTGAGACAGACAAACCGGTTTTTGTTACGTAAGGTTCCCTTCCTAAATTTACTACTTTAGTGCTACTCTTTTAGTAACTTACTCTTTTAGTTGGTGTTGGAGAGCTCAATTGATAGTTACTTCTTTAGTTGTTACTAAAGTAGTAAGCGATTTTTACTAAAGAAGTAGTCGAATTCTGCGCAGAACAGAGCAGAAACGTTAGTGCAGCGCAGCAGAACACGTGCATTTCAATTGCCAGTATTATTCAAGTGCCAGATAATGAAAAGGAAAGGTTCGCTGAAACAATGAATATGAATTTGGGTTGTTCCAAATATTACTAATGACAATCTTCATGTTTTAAAATAGGTCTAATAGTAATGTTTTATTCATTACTAATTTTAATTCCTTCAATTGAGTATTTTCAGTTTAGTAGCCTACGTATGGGTACGTATTTTTGTGCAAACTATTTCTGTATTATAATGCAAACAATTGGAATTTCCAGTTGATTTTCATAATTGATTCACTGTCAATATTATAATTATTTCTCTCATAATAATAATAATAAAGTTCTAAAATATATTAAAATATTTATACTTCCTAAAGTTACATATTCTTCCCCAAAAACGATAAATCAATTATTCTATAGTTGTTTATCATAAATCTCACTATAATGAATTATTAATACTTATTGACTGTTTAACAATATTAATAAGAAGTATTACACAAAATCATGAAAAAGGGGGGGATAAAAAGGATAACAAAACTAATAAGGGGCATTATGTTTCTGTCCTTTTTCAAATGCACAGAACATTTACTTAAAAAATATTACCTTATAAAAATAATAATATTACAACTGAGAAATGTAATATTTAAACAAAAAATGGCGGTACAATATTTCGGAAGCTATGAACTCCAATAATAATTATGTTGATGGTTGTGTGTTTAAAAATAATTTCAGTGACTACTTCTCTAGATCCTGTGCAGCTTCAACCTCCGGGCCCCTCCTTAAAATTTTCTTTCGGCACTCATGTTGGCATTTTTTTTCTATATAGTTTATAATGCTTCTCACTTTCCTGTCCACAGGGTTAATTAAATAGTTAGCAGCATACTATAGACCTGCAGCATCTGTTATAGTTTATTCCCAAACATGCAAGTCTCGTCTCACTCTACCATTCGAGACTTGGGGAGTCTTTAAGGAATGGTTTTACAATGTGTCCCCTTCTCAATGTACGCTAATCCCAGAGTCAGTCAAATTTTCTTCCGATGTGGCCTGTTTGGACATTTTTACACCTGGGTTAGAAAAAAGGACATATTATTCATTAACACTGCGGGTGCAACTATTGAACTTTTAGCTCTTATAATTATTATTATAATCTGGCATTCGCAATGTTGTGCTTTAAGTTAAGCTATAGAAGTGTAATGTAATAAAATTAATTTACAATAATTACATTAAATCGTTTAACAATGAGAATCACCTATTGTTCAGTAATTCTATGGTTATGTAGCAGGGGGAAGTGTTTTCTGGGTAGCTCCAAGAACGGAGGCTTTCATTTTTTGGAATGTACTATACCTCGCCGATATCTGTATCCATGTGATTAGCTTGAAATACATCGTCGTTTTCTGACCCAAAGTTAGGGAGAACTGCAACATCTAAAGGCCGATCCAGCTAGGAAGATATTTGAGAGCACATGCGCTGCTTGTACCGTGCAATGCAAACGTCCCTTCCACTCACTCTCCCCCTCACCTTTGGTGGACGTCTTCCTAGTTGGACCGATCTCCGCAATGATATTTCCACATTTGACTGGCTGAAATCACATGGATGTAGTGAGAATCTGACATCGTTTCTTCCAAACGCCAAAATTTCATGTAAGGATTTATGAGCTTAATTATTTACGTTATTAAATGCCCTACTAGGTATGGTTTGCTTAATATTTATTAAATCACCTGCCACAACTCTCATTTTTGGTATACAACCTTCTTCATCTCAATAACTTATCCTCAGTTTGAACTATGTAATCCATTTAATGTGATATGTAACTCATAACTCACGCAAATGCCACAGAACACATTTACTCCACAACTTACTCCACCCCCTGAGTAGGAGTAAATATTGGCCTTATTTACTCCACAACTTACTACGTTAGTAACGTACTCCGTGTTGGTGCTCTCCACCACTTGTGGAGTAAGTTCATTTACTCTGGGAGTAAATAAAATTTTTACTTCTTTAGTACATTCCTCTATGTTGAAAGCCGCCGAGTTTAGTTTACTCCTGGTTGGTGCACGCCGTCCTTACTAAAAGAGTACGGTTACTAAAAGAGTAGCTTACTAAAGTAGTTAGAACTAAAGAAGTAAGGCTTACTAAAAGAGTAAATGGCATGAGTTTGGTGCACGCCACCCTTTGAGTGGTAGATTTCTGACATTAATAGAAAGGCTATTATAGAGTTTGAGTGATGTGAATTGAAAACTTTTCTGAGTTAAGGTATATTTACATTTGTTTATTTGAGATATTCCAAATTGTGGCCCTTTAAATATTGTGTCATTTCAGAAATTGAAACATCCGGAGCTAATCTGCTTACAAAAATAGCTTTCTTTCTTCGTTCTTTCTGTAGCACTTTAAGGTTAGTAACATAACTTGTTCCGTAAACCACAGGTTTTTTATAGCTTTAGGTTTATTCCTTTTCACTACTAAAGTCCATTCTGTAACAGGTTTCTTAGTTTGCTTAGAAGTAGATCCACTATCTTGAACATCAACGTTAGGCCTACTTACGGTTTGTATCTGAACTGAATTCCCAGATTCAGTATTCACAGCAGGGGGACTTCCCTCTGTATAATCATCCTGTTTGTTGGAGGCACTGGAAGTACTCGCATCCATCACAGTTATTAAACAAAACCCATAACACTTTAATATATATGGTGCAAATTTTCCTATAGATACTCATCGGGTTTTATGATTTTAAGTTTGTGTCAGGTGTTGGTTAAAATTACTCTTTCCCTCTCAAAACTAATAATTTCTACCAAATTGTATGTCCTTCTCTTCATTACTTTTAGTAGGCATATTTTTATTAAGAGTTCGTATTTTGCGCATCAAAAGAAAAATAAACATACCTAAGAAACATTCAATTCATAATCCTCATCTCATATTTAAAGGTAATTGTCTTACAAAATTTCCCTTTGCGTATTTCTGGATAATTTCAAACATGTTAATTCTTACGACCCCTAATAACCGTCGTACTGACCGGGATCATCTTGTATTGTTCAACAATAATGTATAGAGCCAAACGTTAAATTTTTTTACACCGTGAGATAGGTAACAGGTTTTGGTTTCAGGCGACGTTCTGTTTTTGTGCTAGATAAAAAAAATACATATTGGACGTTTTGATGGACACTCCCCTGCCCCACTTTATTCTCCTGACCTTACTTCATTTATTGACATTTGGGTCTGACGACTGGTGTGTTTCCCGCCATATCGATTTATTCCAAGAAGATATGAAAACTTCCGGCTTTTCTTCTAGGAAATTCTTATCGTCCCGACAAATTAATGTATAATTAAACACCTGTTTCTCGGAAATGGTAAGTTGTGTCTAGTCTGTGCGTGACGTCAAGCGGCAGTTCCTACATATGATCCCTCAAATTCAACAAGCAGGTTTTTAATGCATTGTGTGTTAGTGGATTTTACATTACTGCCAAATGGTAATATTCTTATGATCTTTAGTAGTCTAATGTGAGGGAGGTAGCGAAAGCGTAAGTTGTAGATTATCCGTAAGGAATAAATTATTTTAACTTTACTACCATAGCTTATTAGGTAGAAATGTTCCTTAAACCAAGAATAACAAGTTTCACCTCCTTTATTATTTCCTCATATGTGAAATAGACAATAATCCTTTCTCTTTTTTTTTTGTAGACCTAGAATTTATTAATTCACTAACTTACTACCATTAATAGAAACACACTTTTCAACATGTCCTTATACTTATTAAAAGTAGCCTTGTCTCGCAAAATATTCTTAGGCCTATTCATTTTTTTTTTAAATTTACTTATTCTGGCAGAGCTAATGTCATTTGGGGTTCTATTCCCCTCTATCAGTCATAATAATATTACCATTTCATAATATCTAATTAGAAAAATTGAAATTACAATTAATGCCAATTTTATTGAATAAGAGGAAAGAGAAAATTTGTTCTATATTCTTGCCCCTGCTGTGAAAGATACAGTGTGTTAATGAATAACAACGAAATATTTTACCTGTGTATTGAGGGGACATAGGCAAGCTACTTTTATTAGAGGATTTTTACTCTATGACGTAAAATGTGTATGCAAAGGGCATTAAAATAATTATAAGTCAATATGAAGATAAATAAGGTTAAAATTTTCATTAAATCGACTCCATGCTTTCTTAGTGATCGCAAAAAACCTTATTCTTAATCATTCATCAACAGCTATATCATAATTTAGTGTTTCCATAATCTGCAAAATTTACAGGCTAATCGTATGATTGGCCGCCACTGTGAAGAATAATACATCGATTAGTTAATGAATAATGCAAAGCTAAAGTTTAAGGACGATTTTTTTCCGGATCCGAGAAACAAGTGTTTAAAATGCTAGGGTATGAAAGGTATTAAAAATTACATTGAAATAAAAATAAAAATGACTTTTTAGTTAATGCAGAACTTGTAATCAAATTAAGTTATCACAATTACAAGTGCGCAGAGAGATTCACCGATGCATGCAAATGCATTTTCCGACTACGAAGCACCAAGGTGAAACAATCGCTGAGATATTCATTAATGTATTTTCCAATGCAAATTCCCTCTTGGAAACTTGTACTGTTACATTGTCATTAATTCAGCCAATGTATTGGAATCCAATAAGGAATGTATTTAAGGTTTCATGATTTATGTTATGGAATGAATATTTCATTTTCGTTTGTTCAATAAAGCTGAAATAATCTGTTCGCGCAAGCAACATGTTTCTACTTTAGAATGTTTCAAACTGTCCGCTTGCAATGTCCCGCTTTGATTGTCATCTTATTCCCGCCTCAAAGCATTGTGGGATCATGCATGACTTGCTAATTTCTTTTGTTATATGTGGTGGTGTAGCGTCACGCCAGTTAGTATTGAACGAGACCTCACGCAGATAACAGTGTATCTAGTAGGCTCGAGGAATTCCCGCTTTTTCTACCAAGTTTCATTAAACTTGCTCTGGAAGCGGTGAATTAGACACAATTGTGCGCAATTGTGGCTCTCAGTAATTATTCATACATAATTACATATAATTCATCAAAACTGATGCACGAAAGTGGAAAACCTTTGTTTCAAATCGTGTGTCGCAGATACAAGAACTTTCGGAGACTGCTACATGGCGACACATTGCCACACATGAAAATCCAGCAGATCTTGTCTCAAGAGGAATTTCTTGTGAGCAGTTATCTGAAATCGATTTGTGGTGGCACGGTCCTAACTGGTTATCTTCACCAGAGACAGCCTGGCCAAAACAACCACAACAATTAAGTGTTCCTGATTCATCAGAACAACTTGCAAATGTCTGTCTGGTGTCAACAAAGGAGAGAGAACATTTTCTTACAACATTCTCAGATCTCCGACGCCTGCAAAGAGTAACATGCTACATGAATAGATTTATTGCTGCATGTCGCCATGAAACAAAATTTCATGGACCTATTACAGCTGAAGAGCTTCAACAAGCTTTACAAACTTGTGTTAAAAGTGCTCAGCATTCATCTTTTAAGAGTGAAATTGCAGATCTTAAAAATCTGAAAGAAACTTCTGCGAAAAGTTCTATTCATACATTAACACCATTTCTGGACGAAAATGGTCTTTTACGAGTTGGTGGTCGCATAGATAAATCTCATCTTGCATATGATGCTAAACATCAGATCATATTGCCAAGCAAGCACCATCTAACTGCTCTAATTGTAAAGCATGAACATTTTAAGCTTTTACATGCGTCACATCAGCTTACGATAGCCTCGTTAAGACAAGCATATTGGATCCCTTGCGTGCGCAGACTAGTGAAATCTGTTCTACACAAGTGTCTGACTTGCTATAAACTAAAGGCACAATCTGCTCAACAGCTAATGGGCAATCTTCCTAACTACAGAGTAACTCCTGTTAGGCCCTTTCTACGCACAGCAGTAGACTATGCTGGTCCCTTCAGCATAAGATACGGATCGCCTAGAAGTAAAATCATTGCCAAGGCATACGCTGCAATCTTTGTATGTCTTGTAACTAAAGCCATTCATATTGAATTGGTATCAGACCTCACATCAGAAGCTTTCTTAGCCGCGCTAAGAAGATTTACTTCCCGTCGTGGCCTATGCAAGGATATCTTCAGCGATAACGGTACTAATTTCATAGGCACGAATCACAAATTGAAAGATCTTCGTATTCTACTACAATCCGAAGAATTTCAGAAGTCAGTTCAAGATTTTGCTGCAACCAATGATTATACCTGGCATTTTCTTCCACCGTCATCTCCTCATTTCGGTGGGTTACATGAAGCTGCGGTGAAATCTATGAAGTTTCACCTAAGGAGAACGATGGGTGCACAAATCCTTACATTTGAACAGCTTTGTACGCTGCTCACTCAGATCGAGGCTTGTTTGAATTCCAGACCACTCGTTCGTCTTAGTGACGACCCAAACGACTGTTCATATCTTTCACCTGGGCATTTCCTCATCGGTGAGCCTCTCACGTCCCTGCCATCTCATCCTCCCACAGATGATATGAAATGTCTTGAAAAATGGCAAATTCTACAAAATCATTTGCATCATATATGGAAAAGATGGTCTTCCGAGTATTTGCATACACTTCAGCAGCGACAAAAATGGTCATCTTCCAGTGAGAATCTGCGAGAAGGCATCTTAGTCATTCTGAAGGAGGACAACGTAGCCCCACTTCAATGGAAGATAGGCGTCATCACCAAGGTGCATCCGGGAGAAGACGGTCTAATTCGTGTGGCGACAGTTCGCACTCCTAGTGGTGAATACAAGCGCCCGGTAGTGAAATTATGTCCATTGCCAGATCAATAATAAGTGTAATACAGTGCAATTAATATTTCATATCTCTTTATTGTTTTACAAGCAATTATAGTGTAGACAAACCGTTACATTGTAATAAGTGTTATTTGGTTTTCCTCCTTACACAATAAGGTTTTACTTTTCGGAGATAAACTGTGTTATTGTGATGTATATAATAAGTGTTTTCCTTTATGTTATTTGTCCATTTGAATGTATTTTTTATAGCTTGCTCTTTATCTATTTTGTTGAACTAAATAGTTCAAAGGGGTCGGTATGTTCGCGCAAGCAACATGTTTCTACTTTAGAATGTTTCAAACTGTCCGCTTGCAATGTCCCGCTTTGATTGTCATCTTATTCCCGCCTCAAAGCATTGTGGGATCATGCATGACTTGCTAATTTCTTTTGTTATATGTGGTGGTGTAGCGTCACGCCAGTTAGTATTGAACGAGACCTCACGCAGATAACAGTGTATCTAGTAGGCTCGAGGAATTCCCGCTTTTTCTACCAAGTTTCATTAAACTTGCTCTGGAAGCGGTGAATTAGACACAATTGTGCGCAATTGTGGCTCTCAGTAATTATTCATACATAATTACATATAATTCATCAAATTCGCGAGTGAATTCTCCGAGTTACAGAAGTTTGATATTACGCAACAGTTGTGCAACCAACGCTACATGTTCCAGTGCTTATATCAGCTTTTACGACTAAACTACATGCAAAAGTTTAGTATTAACTTCAAGAGCAAGTTAATCTACGCATTTTAAGATATTATTTGTCAAGGTTTTCAAGAAATTAATATTTTCAACCACGTGTGATAACGTACTCTTGCATCTTATGTATCAGTGTTTCTATTTCAATTAGTTTAAATAATTATTGTGTGTGAATCTAGTAAGTTGTGATTATTTCACGTTTCGATTGTTTTCCTTAAGTAGTCCGTGGATTCCTGATACCAGTGTCCTGAGGTTACAGTCTATTGCTCTCATTTTGATTCTTTCGAATCTGGTCCTCACTAGCTATTCAGAGGTGGCTAATCTTTCCTATCTTATGCACTTCCAATTGAAGTCCCTTCCAAACCTAAAAGCAACGTTTTATTTCCTATTTGAGAAGTACCTTAACCTAACATTTGCTCCTTACGGTCCTGACCCTAACATTGGTCCTAAAGACTTACATTGCCCTCTCGGACCGGATATATTTTCCGGCCGTCCCTTACATAATCTCTGGTATAAACTTAATTAGAGTTATTACATACTTCAAGATTTCTGCTTTGAATGTTCGAAGGATGTTCTTTTCCCATGATAATGTTTTAAACAAATTAAAATTAATTCAAATGTAGGCTACTTAACTACGAACATCGGTGATCGAACAATTGCTAAAAACCACTTAATACATCGAGACTGTCAACTATCCTCCTCCCAGCTGTTCTAGTTATACTGCCGTCCTACTAAGATGATCAGCCGATCCTCAGATTCGGAAAGCTTGAAAATTTGGCCCCACGCCTACAAAGCCGAAACCACCTCAATGTCAAAACTGTGTTTTCTTGAATTTACGTAATTCTAGATCTTGTTGTTCTATCGACATATGATTTACTTTTAATCCTATTCATAATTGCGTAATTAAGTTTGTCTCTTTTTAAATATATTGAGAGCTTTTCTCCCAGGGTAATTTTATTGTATTTGGACAATATACAGTATATAATTAATATCATTATTATTTTATTTATATATTATTATTAATAGCGTACTGCCATTGTTGGATTCATATTATTCCTCAATGGGCCTTGTAAGGATACGTTGCCGAAGTTATAATAATTTTGGAATATGCCTTGTCAGCATGTGTAGTATGCTGGCACTTAGGCTGATAAGGGCTGATAAACTGTAGATTAACAGAAAATCCTTTTGCAATGCACATAGTCTTCAGCCTACAAGTGAAGTCAATGCACTCAGTGCAGAAACATGCACCGGATATAGCCTCCTATGCCTTACGTAAATATGTAGGTGTAATTATCATTCAACCCTCGCATTGTCTGATAGTCTTCCTGCAACTTTCCTTTACACAGCAGATCTTTGCTTACGCCCTCAGACAGACTTTTAACGCCCATGGAGGTTGATGCACTCGATGGAACTCATACGTTAATCGCACACCGTGGTGTTAAGAAGTTACCTATTTTTATATTAGAATGTACATTATGAAGTAAATAATAACACATACTTTGAATTTGTCAATAATAGCCAGAACATTAAGGAAAAAGGGATAATGTGGCAAATATATTGTTGTGACATTATTATTATTATTATTAGCCACAAAATACCTGGTTTTGACAGATACGTAATGTGTTGGAACCGAGTTTGGGAGGCCTACGTGTAGGGAAACTCGAGATGTGCAAAAGTTTAATTCCTAAAACATTTTCAATAATAAGGATTAATTGTGCTTCTATTGCACTTCATTTTTCCCTTAACGATCAAATATAAATAAAATGGAGGTGGAGTAAGAACACTATTCTGCTGAATAGTTAGGAAGATAGCTGGTTATGTTATAGTCCATGGTGGATGTTTATTAATTGATTGGTGATTGATCATTAAAGTATGACAATAATTACTTAAATTTTGATGAACAGTTGAAATTTGTTTGACTAACAAGTCTCCAAGATATTTCCACATTATACACTGGTATACATATTCTGCTTATGGAGCAGTGTTTTTCAGTGCGTTGTAACCTTTAATTACAGTCATTAAAGGGTGCCTCACAATTATTTTCACAATATCAATTAAATTATATTCTATTTGTAAAAATTTGCATGGAACATGAATATAGGTAATTAGTACACATGGCTCATGGCTCTCTTTAACAAATACTGAATTAAAAGCAATAGTTTTTTAAAAGCTCTTAAAAATAACCATATTAACACAGGAGCTAATTTATTTCGTACGGGTCCTGCACAATATACGTACGTGAAACCGCCATGTTTATTAATGGCCGTGCACTACTGTCAGGAAGAGCGCACAATAACTCAGCGTTTATACAAATGGCTTATTTGTTCGTGTTAAGCACAACCAGCACGAGCTAGTCCACCTGATGATGGCTTGTGGCATCCAATTAGCAAATTCAGCCCTTTGTTTTGCTAAGGACCATTACAAACCAGCCCCGTCGACCTTTTACCCCCTACTCTAGTATCTGTTAGTTATATTTACTCTATCTTGTTATTCTTGTCCAGCTTTTACCACCGTACTCGCCCCTGTCCAATGGTCTGCAGAAGTTAGCCTTAAATAAACGTGAAAATATAATTAAAACGAATTTTCTTTTTTCTCCCCCTTTTGTTTCAGTGTAAATGACCAAATCAATGACCGTGCTATTTCAATGTAGCCCACAGCGACATGATGTTATAAGGAATTATTTACATCCACATTGTTATACAACTGTTATTGTTTCTGTGGCGTCAATTAGACGTCTGTAAATAATTTATACAACGAGCTGAAACATAAATACATCCCTTCTAATAAAAGTGGGGGCAACTTTGAGGTGAATCGATTTTTCCACATAAAGGAAATATGCCAATAATAATATTATAAACGTATTATGTTAATATAAAATAGGTTAATGTCTAAACTATGTGAACACACACGTATGTATATTCTTATTTATGTAGATGTTTAAATTCATATATATATATATATATATATATATATATATATATATATATATGTATATATGTATATACCTACTGCATAAAGATTGTGTATATTATATATTAGGCCTATATAATAAAATTATATAAAATGTAATATTGTATAACTATTATACGTGTGTTTAAAGTAAGGAACCTCGACACATTTTAAAATTGATTTTCAAGCCTACTTTACCTAAGCCTCTGATTTACTGTATATTTTGATTATATAAATATACATTTATTTCTGTACATAAAATACAAACATTATTCCATAATTCTACTTTTGGTTTGGAATGTATTGCGCCATGTTGTTATTTTCGTATGAGTAAATGTTGATTTTACATATACGGTAGATGTGTAAATGAAAGAACTATCCCGTCCTGTTTGTTTTGAGACACATTGGTGTTTATATTTTCCTTTTGTTTTTTCATGAAGTACATACCTCTGATATTTTAAAGTTAGTAATACAAATTGTATAGTGTAGTGCAATATGTAGAGCAAAGGCCTATTGAATTATCTCGAAGTGTCATTCATTTGTAGAAAACCTTCCAGACTACTTGGTGCATCTTTTCCCCTGAGGCAACACCGATGAAGTTTAGTGTATCTCAATTAATTTTTCAGTTTTATTAAATTACTTTTTACAGTATTAACTCAAACATCCATGCAAGAATAATATTATAGGCTTAATAGTTGGCAGAATCCTTTCGGAATATGTTGTTCTACACTTAATAAGAAATGAGTCGTGATGCTGATTAGTAATTCTACTTCATCTTCACACTTGCCTTTTGTTCTAATTCCAGATGTTAACAAATTTTCATTTATCTTGTGAGTTGACCCAGCTGCGTGTTTGTGTGTGCAGTCGGTTACCACTGGCCAAATAGTCGTAGTCATATACAGTAGTAACTGAATGATGAAAATAGCCTGAAATTTGAATAATAACAACCAAACTGCAACACAAAGCATCGGAAGGGGTTCCACAAAAGAGCATACAAGCTCTTCCAGCTAGGCCTACATAGCCCTAAGAATAAGCTGGAGTAAAAAAACTTCAGAGTGGTGATAACAAGGGTAGTGCGTATTACTAGAAGCTGAACTCTGAGATTGCCTGAATTCCAGATTATCGGTCCACATAAAATTCGTGACTTTCAAAATAAGTGACACTGATCGAATACGGAGTTCTCTTGGTGTAGGCCTACAGAAACTCAAAGTTGTAGTAGGTATCCAATATGCTATTATTATTTTAGACTCTACTTTTGAGTATATCGTGTGATTTGGGTGAGGCAGTGAAGTTGAGAAGTAACATTCCCTAGGTCGAGGTTCATATCCTGGTACCGACCAGTCTCAGTGTAACTTGTAAATCCCACGAAAGAATAATAATAAGATAATATGACCGTAGTATTAAAATAAGGAATAATGATTGTTGGCGTGGTCACTCATTAGACGAGCTTGGGGGCGGAATGGTGTGGCCATAATAAATTGAAAGCAGTTGTTTGCATGCGAACAGTGTTATGTAAATTAATCAGTTTTTCACAAGCTGTCCAGTGTAATTAAAGATAACGGTGGCTATGTATTCCAAACACGCTACAAAGGAACAGAGATTTATTTCTCACAGTATGCCACAGTGTACATTGATCCAGATAGTACACTGCTAATTGTTTAATCAAATACATTTATTGTGTGTTGGCCAGTCTTGAAAGGTAAGTGCTAAATTGTTCTCTGCGTTAAACTTTTCACCTAACTTGAAAAAGAATTAAGGGGTGTAAAAAATTGAGTGAAACACTATCAATACTAAAGAAAACAATAGTCCCTATTTCACATTACTTTTTATTAAGTGCCAGAATAGTACTTAATTAGATTGTGTGGGGGACAGAAAAATGTATGACCGTCCGTCCATGTGTCAGTACGCGCGATAACTCAAATACGCTTTATTAGATTTTCATGAAACTTGGTATAGGCTATACATTTATAACGTACATGGGAAAAAGCCTATTGATATTGGAACAAATCGGTTGACCGGTACCGGAGTAAAGCTCAATTTAGTGCCTATTTTATGGTAATATAATAGAACAATTTATCAAATGCAAATCAGTCATCATAACATACGGCTTTGGAAGTTGCAATACATTTAGCTTTGACAAATAACACTGTTCCTTCACATATGCTTATCAAACTGGACCATTAAACTGAGCGAGGTGGCCGAGATGGTAACGTCTGGGACTCGCATTCTGGAGGTCCCTGGTTATAATCCCATAGCCGGCCAATTTGACTTGGTTTTTTTTTTTTTTTTTTTTTTTTTTTTTTTTTTTTTTTTTTTTTTTTTTTTTTTTTTTTTTTTTTTTTTTTAATTATTCTTATGTGAGTGTGTGATTGTCAAGATATCACAAACCTGTAGGTAGTTTTGCTGATGTTGGACGATGTTAATCTGATTAAAAAAAAAAAAAAATAGACCTTTGTTTTTCCGTAAGCCCTGCTTAATGAATCAATCTGGAGCTTAACTCGGAAATCGATTTAAAAAAAAAACAAAAACTTAATTGTCTGCATATCATAATTGCAATCACAACTGATTAAACAAAAGCATTCTGGCACTTTGTTATATCAGTTTACCTGATTTTTTAAAGTATTAATGCGTTACATATGATTTAGTAGTTCAGTTGATTTTGTGTGACCTTGTGGATCGTAGCTTCAAAAGAGGCTCGGGTGATAGATTTTTCGGGGTGGAAACGTCTTTAGCGTGGGTAGGCCTCCTCTTATCATTGTTTCATTTTAAAGAAGCCAAAATCATGACCTCTAAACAATATGCGTGGATTTCCATGTTACATCGTTGGTTAAGTGGACTTCGTGAGAAACCCGCCTCTGTTACTCCGACTTTGGTGGTACAAATTAAGTTACGCAATCAAACCTGTTGTAATTATTAATGTTGCTGATTATTATTTTTTCATGCTTACTTCATTTTAAATCATCGTTGTGTTCGTGTTTTTTGTTTGTTTTATTGAATCAGTTTTATCTATGTTTTCCCCTTTCACTAGGCCTATTGAGTGTAAATAATTCAGATATATAGGCCTACATGGTCTACGTCTTAATGGAAGAGTGACACAAGTAGATACCTGATGTTAGGAAAAATGCCTAAATTTTATTCATTCCGATATCTTTAAAATTAAGTAATAATATTTATGTATTGAAATTAGAGTTGTGTAAAGCAAACTTACATTTGTCTATTTTTGCATATTTACTTGTATAATGTTTAATGATTATATGGGTATATATGCCTATTACCTTATTTGGAACTGCATTAGAAAAGTTGAATCGTACAGTAACTGATATTTCATTAATGCATTCTAATGTCTTTCCGTATCATCATTTCACGTCATATTCCTTTTATGTTTTCCTACATAAATCTTGTTTATGATAGGTTGTAGGACTTGGATTGTGCACTGGTTTGAGTAAAACATATGGCATCATTGATACCCCTGCGCCACTCTAAGGGTGGCGTGCACCAAACTCATGCCATTTACTCTTTTAGTAAGCCTTACTTCTTTAGTTCTAACTACTTTAGTAAGCTACTCTTTTAGTAACCGTACTCTTTTAGTAAGGACGGCGTGCACCAACCAGGAGTAAACTAAACTCGGCGGCTTTCAACATAGAGGAATGTACAAAAGAAGTAAAAATTTTATTTACTCCCAGAGTAAATGAACTTACTCCACAAGTAATGGAGAGCACCAACACGGAGTACGTTACTAACGTAGTAAGTTGTGGAGTAAATAAGGCCAATATTTACTCCTACTCAGGGGGTGGAGTAAAGTTGTGGAGTAAGTGTGTTCTGTGGCATTTGCGTGAGTTATGAGTTACATATCACATTAAATGGATTACATAGTTCAAACTGAGGATAAGTTATTGAGATGAAGAAGGTTGTATACCAAAAATGAGAGTTGTGGCAGGTGATTTAATAAATATTAAGCGAACCATACCTAGTAGGGCATTTAATAACGTAAATAATTAAACTCATAAATCCTTACATGGAATTTTGGCGTTTGGAAGAAACGATGTCAGATTCTCGCTACATCCATGTGATTTCAGCCAGTCAAATGTGGAAATATCATTGCGGAGAGCGATCCAACTAGGAAGACGTCCACCAAAGGTGAGGGGAAGAGTGAGTGGAAGGGACGTTTGCATTGCACGGTACAAGGAGCTCATGTGCTCTTAAATATCTTCCTAGCTGGATCGGCCTTTAGATGTTGCAGTTCTCCCTAACTTTGGGTCAGAAAACGACGATGTATTTCAAGCTAATCATATGGATACAGATATCGGCGAGGTATAGTACATTCCAATAAATGAAAGCCTCCGTTCTTGGAGCTACCCAGAAAACACTTCCCCCTGCTACTTAACCATAGAATTACTGAACAATAGGTGATTCTCATTGTTAAACGATTTAATGTAATTATTGTAAATTAATTTTATTACATTACACTTCTATAGCTTAACTTAAAGCACAACATTGCGAATGCCAGATTATAATAATAATTATAAGAGCTAAAAGTTCAATAGTTGCACCCGCAGTGTTAATGAATAATATGTCCTTTTTTCTAACCCAGGTGTAAAAATGTCCAAACAGGCCACATCGGAAGAAAATTTGACTGACTCTGGGATTAGCGTACATTGAGAAGGGGACACATTGTAAAACCATTCCTTAAAGACTCCCCAAGTCTCGAATGGTGGAGTGAGACGAGACTTTCATGTTTGGGAATAAACTATAACAGATGCTGCAGGTCTATAGTGTGCTGCTAACTATTTAATTAACCCTGTGGACAGGAAAGTGAGAAGCATTATAAACTATATAGAAAAAAAATGCCAACATGAGTGCCGAAAGAAAATTTTAAGGAGGGGCCCGGAGGTTGAAGCTGCACAGGATCTAGAGAAGTAGTCACTGAAATTATTTTTAAACACACAACCATCTACATAATTATTATTGGAGTTCATAGCTTCCGAAATATTGTACCGCCATTTTTTGTTTAAATATTACATTTCTCAGTTGTAATATTATTATTTTTATAAGGTAATATTTTTTAAGTAAATGTTCTGTGCATTTGAAAAAGGACAGAAACATAATGCCCCTTATTAGTTTTGTTATCCTTTTTATCCCCCCTTTTTCATGATTTTGTGTAATACTTCTTATTAATATTGTTAAACAGTCAATAAGTATTAATAATTCATTATAGTGAGATTTATGATAAACAACTATAGAATAATTGATTTATCGTTTTTGGGGAAGAATATGTAACTTTAGGAAGTATAAATATTTTAATATATTTTAGAACTTTATTATTATTATGAGAGAAATAATTATAATATTGACAGTGAATCAATTATGAAAATCAACTGGAAATTCCAATTGTTTGCATTATAATACAGAAATAGGTTGCACAAAAATTGTAATCACAGTACCCATACGTAGGCTACTAAACTGAAAATACTCAATTGAAGGAATTGAAATTAGTAATGAATAAAACATTACTATTAGACCTATTTTAAAACATGAAGATTATCATTAGTAATATTTGGAACAACCCAAATTCATATTCATTGTTTCAGCGAACCTTTCCTTTTCATTATCTGGCACTTGAATAATACTGGCAATTGAAATGCACGTGTTCTGCTGCGCTGCACTAGCGTTTCTGCTCTGTTCTGCGCAGAATTCGACTACTTCTTTAGTAAAAATCGCTTACTACTTTAGTAACAACTAAAGAAGTAACTATCAATTGAGCTCTCCAACACCAACTAAAAGAGTAAGTTACTAAAAGAGTAGCACTAAAGTAGTAAATTTAGGAAGGGAACCTTACGTAACAAAAACCGGTTTGTCTGTCTCACTCTAGCACATACATTAGTATGACTTAAGAGTGAGACAGATGTACTGGTTCTTGTATACTCCAGGTCTCCGTCTTAAATTTACTACTTTAGTAAGATTTACTCCTGGATGGTGCACGCCACCCTAAGTTATATAGCTTTCTTTCATTTGTACAAGCTCATGAAGATATGAGGATATGGATAGCCCCAAGGGTTGGAAGGCCATCTTCACGTACAGTACATTCTCTCAGTTTGCAATATCCATCCACGAATACTACTATTTTATTGGTGTGACATAGTGACGTTTAAAGATTTGGTAGCAAGTTGTTAGCAGAATAAGGTATATACATGACTGCATGTATAATTTTCGTATAGCGGAGGAATTCCAAGCTTTCTAACTGTTGATGACACTAGCTTTGTTTAAACAATTATAGTGAGCAATTTAACGATTTAGCAATCCTGTGTATTTTGTATAAAAGTGTAGTGGATATCCATCTTTAAAAAATTGAGCTCATTGCCAACCTAGACTAATAAAATAATTAATGTATATGATTATATAATATATTATTATGACTGTATGATATATCTTAGTTCCATAGGCCTATGGCAAAATAAGTGGATCTAAATGAGTTTCAACTTTGCATTTGAAAAAAGTCAGAAAATAAATACGAGCATTAATATTGATATATTATCTTATTCTTCTCAAAATATGGTATAATTTTATGTATACCCTACCGGTTTTAATTCACTACCTACCTAAACTAATCTAAACTCTTTAGCACTACATCCCTTGCTGAGCGACAGCCCGCTTTTTCATCTACCTCCATCTCCATTAATGAAGACTCTTTATTGAAGCTGCTCCATCTTTATTGATGTATCCTCAGTTGTCTCACGACGGTGACTGAATCCCTTTCGAAAAACCCCCTATCACAGAAAAATCCGTGGAGAGGATGGGTTGATGAAATTCAACTCCAAAAAATACGTATTACTATGTCTAAGTTTTACAGTGACAATGATTTAAGATTCACAATCTATAGTTTTAATCATTGGATTAAGTATTGTACAGTATAGGGGATGAAAGATTAGCCTCCATGATGTGTATTACCACAACTAAAATTTACAGTGAGAATTATATAACATTCAAGATTTATAATATTTATCATTGGATTAAGTATTATACAGTTTAGGGGATCAAAACCTAGCCTTCAATGTACGTACTACTATATCTAGAGTGAGCAGTGAGAATAATTCACGATTTATAGTTTTTTTTTTAATTAGATTAATTTTATAAGTTATTATACAGTTTACAGGATCATATTCTAGCCTCCCAGGACATTTTACCAAGTCTAAAATGTTCGGTACAAATTATGCAAAATTCACGATTTATATTTTTTATCGTTGGATTAACTGTTGTTCGATTTAGGGGATCAAAACCTAACCTCCAAAATGCGAATTACCCCGTCTAAATTGTAGTGAGAATTATATAAAATTCACGAATGATAGTTTTTATATTTGGATTAAGTGTTGCATAGTTTAAACTGTAAAACTGTTTTGGTATTGAGATTAGTTTTTACATGTTAATTATTCTAAAGTGTATATTATAAAAGCGCATAACTGTTCCTTTTTTGGTTTTTATACACTTTATGCCATATGATATGAAGACAACTATTTGTTAAGGTAACGCTTCCACACAAAGCTCAGTAATGGAACTTTTTAATTGTAGTTGCTTGAAGTAGGAGTCTTTGAGCATAATGGCCATAAAAAGACGTGTAACCATTCTGTATGGTATCTCTTTAGCGTTCAAAAGTATTCGTGTGAACGTAATAAAAAGCACAAGGAATGTCCACTAAATATTGTATGCGTACCATTTTTTGTTGATTTTAAAAGAGCATAAAGTAAACCTTAATTTTGTTGTAGAATTTACAAAAGCTACTAATTTCATCTTTTGAGAGTTTTATGTTCGCTAGGTATGCTATCTCTCTTTTCCCTCGGAAGACAAAGTGCAGATCTTTGAATTATTTATTATAATCACTGCCTTGCAGCTGTGTGCCTTCTCTTCGAACATCGTTAACAATGAAGATTCTCTTAAATAGCCAGTAGTATTTGTAAAATTAGTTAGGCGTGATTTAACAAAGCTGGTTACTTTTGGGTACATTTGATGATCCAAGGTAAGGCTTGTATTAGACAAGTTCTATTAACTTAGAAGGAACATATCCATTATTTTTATGATTTTTAGGCATTTATCTTGTTTGACTGCAGTGTACAGTGCAAATTATTTAATAGACTATATGTCACGGATAGAGGTAGAAAACCGGATAAATCTAGGCCTATCCGGATAATGTTCACTTAAACGATCAGTTTGGGTAAAGCAAGAATTATAAGCAAAATTTTCTTCATTTCGGGCTTTATCCGGGTAAAGGGCGGGGTTCTGGGCATGCTTAATATGGTACGGTTAGCAGTTAAGTTAGGTTAATTCCAAGTGTCATTTAATCACATTCTATTCAAACAGGAAGCCTTACTAAATATCATTTGAAGTGTGTATAATTCCATTAATAGTAATAAAGCAGATTAGATTGGTCAGTCGTGTTTTCCTGTGGCCTGTATGTTCGGAAAAGCTTTTAAATTATTCCGCGGGCGAATTTACCTATTTCGTCATACGATTCTGATATTCTAATAAAGGTTACATTACACAATTACAATACACAAACAAGCTCAGCTAAACATATGTTCTTATGACAAAGTTATTATTGTAAATAATATTTGATTTTTGTAAAATTCCATTGAAGTATTTTCCATTGCGTTAAAAAAATCATTGTCAATAGGTACTACTGTACTGTTTGCCTATGGGAGAGGGCACCGCTCGATAACCGGTTAGCCAGTTCGCGGGTCTCTGTAAATAGCGGGAGGATAAAATAGTACAATAAGCCTACATAAACAAATTTGAGAAACTGATTGCTTATCAGATTATCAAATGATGTGTTGAATATGCCCGCTTTCATTCTCCACACATTTTGGCATCTCTTTAGGATTCTATTAATCACTTGCTGAAGTTCATTTTGAGAAATTCATGTAATATTTCTTTGCCGACACCCTAAGCTGCCTGTACGGTTTCTTAGGACGGCATTTTCCAGTTTCCTGACATTTATTGTAAAGATTAGGGTCTGTTTTATGCTTTGGAGAGATTACACCCGGGAATGTTTCTTGAAACCGTCTTCGAACTTCACCTGCTGAGTTAACACATATAACGTGCATAATACACTTCTTGTGTTCTGTCGAGTTAAGAAACAACACAACATACACCCGCATAAAGCTGCGCTACGACTGCGACAAAGTCAAAGGCTTGCTACTAAATAACTGATTGCACTGTGAAATAGCCAAAGTAAACCACGGTGATATTTTACTTGCTATATTATTTTCGTTTCATATCATTTTTATATTTTACTGGATACAGCAAGTTGATAACAAACATTTCTAACGATAACATGTTAAAAATTGATAAATTTACCTCAATGTAAAAAGTTTTCTCCCCTTCAGACTCATTTATTTTGTAATTGTAGTTTAAATTCCCAAGTGTAGTAGGCCTATTAGGTTGACCCAGTTCAATTTCACTTGACTTCTATTAAAAAGAAGAAAAAACACAAACACATACCCACACATGCGGACCAAAGTAACTCCAAGCTCCAGGTAAACTCACCTTGGATTAATGTTATTTCTCACTCTAACTGTTATCTATTCTTATTACTATAATTTTGATACATTTATGGAAATGTTCCAGAATTTGTGCCTCGTGGAATTTTAAATTCCTGGTCCCCAATTTCACAGTAAACCAATATAAAACGACTAAATCGTAACCTTGGTGCATGGCATTCAGTACTAGTCATAACCCCATTGTATCACATCGTCTGATTGTGTGTGTTTTTTTTTAAATTTATTTATTTAAGGTCGCTTTTTAACTGCCAGGGTCACCAGCGACCACAATAATTAATACATTTATATTGAACAATTTTTACAAGAAGTGAAGTATGAAGAAAAACATATATGCAACTTTAAATTTAGTAAGAAGAACAACATATTAAACATAAAAAGGACTGGAAGTAATTTAGCAACTACTGACAAACTATGAATTGATTTTACATTATATGAATGATTTTAACTGTGACACTTCCAAAAGTGAGATAACCTTAAGGCATCCTACATCATTTAATCTGATTGCTTTGTTTGCAGTATAACCAAGTCACATATTATTTGGTGAGTATTTTAAGAATTTGATTCTAAGAAGTCAGTTGCCAAGTCCTTATTTTGCAAGTTTTTAGATTGCCGGTACACAGTCAAATTCATATTCTTTTCAACTCATGCATATTGTTCAATATCGTCAAGCAAAAGTACCTGCAATTCATCAACTAATTATTGATATTTGTTGTAACTAAAATGCAAGTAACTAGGATATTTATGTTATTATTGATGGCGGGGATGTTGTTTAAAATTATATAAGAAGGTAATGAAAGTGTTGTGTAGAATAAAATAACAATAAAGCGGTTCGGGTATTGTAGCCTGCTTTAAATTACACCTGGAAGTTCTTCATTCAAACTGCAGTGAAACTGAAAGCTCCTGTCAGTTTTTTTTTTAAATTTTACTTGTATCGAAACTTTGGGACGGAAGTAATTATTATTATTATTATATTTATGGAATGAGATGATGCAATTTTTGGAGTCTCAAATCTGGCAAGGCAACCCAAGTCATCCAGTGGTCAGTGGCCCTATTTCCGTTTTCTACCAAGTGAACCAGTCTCCACTCGAATCCCTCGCATCAGTTAGACCTAGATGTCTTGAGCTCAACCTCGAAATATTACCAGGAATGCAAATGTGGGATTTGCATGCAGATCTGAAAACCGCATGAAAATTCCAGAGCTGCCAGCCAGATAATTTTTTTGTGAAATGGGGTTATGATAAAATGATATAAAGGGAAGGTGAGTAGAGGGTGTTGGTGAATATTTTAAATACTGAAACTGGAGAATCCCTCCAAAAGAAACTCAAAGAGTCCCGGCTTTGTCCTCTATAAATGCGACTGCAGTCTCATTGAGATTCGAAATCAGATCAACGTGAGTCCGTACTCGAGTAGAGAGCTGCCAGGATCAGATGGTTGATCGCAGCTGGGCAGTTGAGATATGCATTTTTTTACTAAACGATTTATAAGTAGGTCTAGTTTATGTGCTTAAACTCCAAACCCTGGATATCTGACACTTCTCAAACAAGAGAGTGGAAAGAAGAACAGAGTGAGAAAGAGAGACAGAGAAGGTAAACAAGAACCTGGAGAGAGAAAATATGAGTTTAGCACTAGTTGAATGGTTAATCCAATACGGAATTAATGGCTGGGGTAGCGTTTCTAAGACTATTTGTAAAAAATTAATTGTACTTCAAAAGAGAATAATACAAATTTGTTTAAATAAACCTATTGATTACCCATCAAAACTATTACATGTTGAATTCAATGTTATGAAAATCGAACAGCTTTATAATTTAAAATTATTGATATATTATCATAAAAACAGATCTAAATTTATTTCCTACAGTCATTGTCAAAATACAAGAAGAAACGCCATCTTTCGTTTCGCTGAATCAAAATGTAAGACGACCAAGGGGCAATTACATAGTCAAAACTATGTTTTGAAATTGTATAACAATTTTATTGCTGAGTACCCTGAATATGTAAATTACAATCTTAAACATTTGAAGAGGAAAATAAAACAAGTTATTAGATAATATTAATAATAATAACACACTTTAATTATGTTTGGTGTTTCAATATTTCAGTCCAATTTATTCTATTTTTTGTTGCAAATGCTATTTTTAACCACTGGTTAATGCAAAAAAAAATATTTTTATTCACATGTACTCATAGGCCTAAATTTAGAACTTTTTCATGTATAGTATACTGTGCAGTGATGTGTAATAATATTTATATTAATCTACTGTGTCCCCTAAACACGAGCTGTGCTCTTATAGGGGAATGTTTGGTTTTAGTTGTTTTTACTTGTATTAAATATGTAATAATGATAATAATGTAATGTAAGTAATGTAATGTAAGTAAATAAGTAATAATTCTTAAATGTGTATTGGTAAAACACATTCACGCTAGTTCCGTATTTTCTCGAAACATTTTCACTGTTGCCAGTAGCCAGTGCAGTGGTTGCGTGCTGTGGTGTTCGATCCCTGGCAGGGGTCAGGAAATTTAATTCATTTCCTTTGAGACTACTAAGTTATTTGTTCTCCCTCCTCATAAGTCTTAGGAGGAGCCCCATGTTGGAGTTATTAGTCATTGGGGAGGGATTGTTTATCTTATCAGCAGTTCAGCAAGAATTATGCTGACCGTAGGAAACTATGGGAAGAACATACAGTGAAAGCAATGGTCCTGTTTCCTTATTTCTCTAGTACTTAGTAATAAACACTTGTATTTGCTAGTTTACTAATTATTTATTTCGTGAATCAACTATAGTTAAAATAAATACCATAGTAGCCTAATCTTAACTCTACTACAGTAAGTACTAGACTTTGTTTCATATAACTAAGTAAAAATAATAATTATTAAGTCAAACAAAAATTTCTTATGTTTTTCCTAGATTAAAAAGAATGTATTTCAGATATTTTATATTGGTTCTTTTTTTATATATATATATATATTTTAGATAAAATAGAGAGGAACAAAAGTCGGAATCATTAACATCGTACTTACGCCTTCTCTTCTAACATTGTTTTTATATTGTTCTATTTTATCTATTTCAAACACACTTATTGATTTAAATTACCCTATTTCTCACGTTGGGTGACGATAATCTGCTATTTATAACAATTATATTTGAAATTAAATATTTTTCTTATTTTCTACCATCATGTAATAATTTGAGTAATGTATTCATTTTAAATAATTACTTAGGCCTGTTGTTTTTATGCTAACCTGAAACAAATTGTCAGAATGTTCTAAGTTAACATTTTACTAATCTACTAGTTTATTTATTTTGTTTTTAATATCTATTTATTAAACTAAACTAAACTAAACTCCGTGGCGCTTCATCACTGAAGGGGCTATGCCTACCATCCGACCGCTGCGTTATCTACCACAGGAAGACGGCAGGATTGTTGAGGTATGTGGTCAGTATGCCGACACCCACGGCCGCTAATAATGGTTTCCGTGACCGGAGCCGCTACTTCTCAATCAAGTAGCTCCTCAGTTTGTATCACGAGGCTGAGTGTACCTGGTTCCAAACCTCTCTATTTCATAAAAATCCAAGGAGATACCGTGGATAAAACCCGGGCCTGCCTATCCATAGCCAGCGACGCTAACCATTAGAACATGCAGGCGGTCCATATCTATTTATGTTACAATAATATTCTTGCAATACACTGTACCAATATTGTAATAATTTACTACTTTTATTGAATAATTTTATTTCATTAATATTCTCTTTTGTTATTTTGCAACACACTGTACTGTGTTTTTTGCAAATAAATAGCTATACTACTACTTCTATTTGTATTCTTATAGTCTTACTAAATAATATTCTTTATATTCATGTCCCTGCATTTTGTTGATTTCCAGTGTTATTTGGATACTAATCAATTCAATTGTTTCTAGTAATGAGAATGAAGTGTACGTGTTTTATCTTTTGCTTTAAATGCTTTGTTATTACGCAATCTAGTTTTATTATATATAATAATTATTATTAAATGAATTCATAATTCTTCACAACCTGTAAATTTACGGATCTCCTTTTGCACATATTAGATATCTTATATGTAAGCAATCGCTCTGTTCAATGATTTTTATTATTATGATTATCATTATTATTATTATTATTATTATTATTATTATTATTATCATCATTATCATCATCATCATCATCATCATCAAAAGAGCTACAACTAATGAATATTTCGTTTCAGTGTTTAGTCCTTATGAAATTACTTGAATGAATGAATGAATGAATGAGCCACATGTGTCCCATTCAGGGCTAGGGCCTCCCTCTGATGAGGGGTAGCTCGGTTAGAATCTCATATGGTGAGCTGGTCCATATGAGCTTGGAAAACACTTCACTTTCACTAAACTTCTTCCAGCAACTCGGTGTGCAGGCTTCTCCAGACATCTCTGTTCTTTGCTACGCTGGACCAGTGTACCCCGGCACGCCTTCTGAAGAAATCTACACACAATCAATATAATATAATTTAATTTAATTTAATTTGTGTTGTAGTCATTTTAACACACAGTGTGTTATCAACAACGTCAGGTATAGTGCATTTGTGAGAAATGCCTGAATGGCTAAAGAAAGCATTAGCAATATTGTGTCTTAATTTTTAATAATTTTTTGTAGGGGCCCATAATAGGACATATACCTTCCTAATATGGGCCCCTCTTATTATTTAAATAATCTATTATATTTGCAATTACTGTGTAACAAAAACTCTTTTTTTGGTCTCATCATCTATAATAAATGCTATTGAATACATTTGGTGCTTTATAAAGTCTTGAAAAAAATTATGAACCTGATTTAAGAGTATAAATAAAAAAACGGAGATTTCACAATTAAAAAACTAAGTCATATTATAAAAAGGATTATCCTGAAGCCAGCCAGAGATAATCCTTTTAAAAGTTTGTCTATTGTACTGAAATATGTGAAAAGCATTTTGTTGGCTACTTCAATTGCCATGTATTCATAGTTACTTATAATTTTGTACAGACGACATAATTTTATATCATATATAATAATAATTCATTTATAAATAAACAAGTCAAAGTCAATATGCGTAATATGCCAATATGCGTAAAGCTTTCCATTGCAGCATGAACACATTTCCTATATGTGAACCATTACCCCATAATAATATGCCATATATTAATACACTTTGAAAATACGAAAAGCATGCACTTTTGAATAATTTCTCCTGGATAGAGTCCCTTAAATTTCTTAAAGAAAAACAAGATCGTTGAGAGTTTAGAACAAACATGCTTAGTAAGAGTTTCCCAGGTAAGTCTGCTGTCGACTTTTATTCCTAGCATATTAAAAAAAACTATTCTTGCTATATTTTTTAGTGTGAAAGAGATTCTGATTTTGACTCGTTTAATAGAAACCATTTGCTTGAAACCATGCGTTTGCCTGGTGAGGTGAAAGGAAAGTGATAAAAATGAAACGATAAAAGCATGATGTTAAACACCTACAATTGGGCGAAATTCCATATATACTTGTACTGGATTGATAACTGATTCATGAGCTGAACATTCTTAGTTAAATGCTGTGGCATTTTTTAAAACAGGGCTATAGTTAGGAAGAATTATTTAATAGGTTCAGTTTACGTCTAAATGGCAACAAAGGAAAAAAAAATTGTATTAGCCTATAAAAGGCAACAAATTTGAAAGCGAGTGGCAGACTTGTTTTTGTAAAAAAACACACACACATATATTCATTGAGAATTTTAGGTTAATGTTCTTAACCAATTTTATATATATTGTTAGATATCATTGCTCTGTATCTCCAAGTTCAAACTGGAAGAAATTGTATTTCAACATCGATGCAGATACCACAGAACTGTTTATTTTGAATGTATTCAGATTGCTTATAGAACCTTGTGTGTTGATCAATCATGCATTAACCAATAAAGGGCAAAAACGACTATCAGAATATTATATGTAGAGTATCTGCCATATATTTTTTTTATAAAGCATCAGATTTTAACTTTGTTGTCAATATTCATCTTAGGCTGTCTAGTTCGTGTTTGGAAAAATATTACTAGTTATAAACTGTGTACGTCGGCCGCGACCTCTGGATCCGAAGGTCGCGGGATGGCTTTTTTAGGATGTAAAAATCAGGGCACAGAGTCCTCTGGGAGGGCCTTTAAGCTGGGGGTCCGTGTCGTAGATTTACGGCCTCTGGACAAAATTTCATGTCCAAGTTTCCGGAGGGGGGTTGAGAGTGATGGGCTTGCCACCTGTCTGCCCTCTCTCGGAAAATAAACGTAACAAAATTCACATAGGTAACAGAAACCTTCACTTGGAGGCCCTTCGCCCCAACATAGGGGATATAGGAAAACAAATACAGATAAACTGCGTACACCAATTCTTGGGTTTTTACGATACGAGTATGCTATTATTTTGTAAGCGTACGTAAATTAACTAAAATATACAATAATTTTGCTAGTTCAAATATCCTAAACTTATATTTACGAAGTTATAAACATTTTCTAAAACAAAAATGATTTATAGTAGCAATCTGACTATAGTTTTATGATACAGGCCTTAATAGTGTTGTTCTAGTTAATTTTTATTTTGATTGAAATCAGACATTTCTCATTACCATTAATCTTCTCATCAGATATACTAATTACATATTTATATACATGTTATTTTTTAAAAACAGAGGTTTACTTTATATATTCAATGAATTTCAAGGCTTTCGCAGTTTTGTTTCCTTTACTGTAATAGTATTATTTTCAACAATATTTAATTACGTTATATATTTGTGGTGACTGAGGTATTAACAATGAAAAATAGTAGAAATTGTAATGCCCAATCTTCACTGACCGACGAACAGTAATAAAGAAAAAATGCAAATAAACAATAATGACGAGGATGAAGAATTTATTTCACCAGTAGACTATTTTAGCCTACCTACATTTGAAACGTAACTCTTTTGTAACTTCTTTTCAATATTTCACGCAAAAAAATTAGGAAATATCTGTACAGAAGCATTATATCTTAGGGAGCAACGCAGAAAATCATAATCTGGAAACATAATCTGGGGTCCGGTGTAGAAGACCCGATTTTTATAGAGAAATAAAATTAAGGGAGGCACTGTATAGGAAAATAACAAATCTTTTCTTGAATAATTTAATCCCCGGATTAGCTTTTTAGAAGCCACAATAAATTGTGAACTTACGTTAAAAAGATTGCCGAACTAAATAGCGCGGATGAACATTACAAGACGAGGTTAAGAGGCTGGAGAGAAGCAATACACATGCAAATGATACCGGGAATGCGCACAATGTGCGTAGCATCAAAAGTATGTCTCTAACTTATATGGTAACAGAAACCTTTTATATTAGAGTCTTACAACTATAACTGTACCTACCATCTACCACCGCATATTAAAGTCTCATGGAAGTGTTATACGCAAAAAAGAGGGACATCTGGATGGAATTATGTAGCACAAACACAATGACAACAGCGGATTGGACTCTAGGGAAACAAGAAATAAGGCATATAATGATTCGCTTTGCTGTCCATGGCTTCCACCACTAACCTAATTGTCTTTAACTTACAGTCATGACTAGCAAAAATAGTACCACTAGGATGAAACGGGCAAACAAACCTAACCTAACGAAACCTTATCTAACAAATCGAATGTAACAAACCTAACCTAACCTAACCTAACCTAACCAAACTTAACTTAACATAACATAACAAACCTAACCCAACCTAACATAACAAACCTAACCCAACCTAACATAACAAACCTAACCCAACCTAACCTAACATAACAAACCTAACCCAACCTAACATAACAAACCTAACCCAACCTAACATAACAAACCTAACCCAACCTAACGTAACATAACATAACACACCTAACCCAACCTAACATAACACACCTAACTCAACCTAACCTGACAAAGCTAACCTAATTCAATCGTCATGACTTCTGGTATGAATGAGCAGAAAAATAATCCGATATATTTATATTTTTAATTAACAAAATCTGTCTAAACCATGCCTTAAAAAAGAGTATAGAACGCAAGTCATGTCATTTTTCAATAAACCAGAATTTTCAATTCAATAATAATCTCTATTTCTTTTGCCGAAAAGAACGTCACAATTTGTTCGTAATTTTGAACGTTCAATATGCCCGCCTTTACTGGACAGACCAGTCGCACGATATCTGAGAATCGATTATCGAGAGGTAACATTCAGTCGCCATGACTGTCGGATGAATGCGCTGATAAAAATAATCCGTTATATAAAAATTTTTAGTACATGAAATATACAATAAATCGCTTTAATCCGGGGCTGAAATAAAAGTATACAACGCATGTAATAATATGTTGATAATTATAACTTAATTCTGTTTGTAAATAAAAATCGGGTCTTCGACTCCCGTGCCATAATCTGTTTAAGCATTCTTCAAGAAATTGGGTAGTCATGATATTTTTTCATTAAAATGTTCAGACGATTGTTTCCTTCCACAAGATGCCTCCTTCCATAAGAAGGCGAAACCATCCATGGATAATACTGTATTGTTATACTTTTCACACAATATGTTTAGCAGTATACCCTGGAATTTAATAATTTATTCGTAAATTACTGAGTTTCCCAAGAAAAGCCTTTACCTGATTTCAATTGGGAAACTAATGGTGTTTATTCTAGGCAGAGATTTGAACAGATGTTTTAAATCTTCATATAAAATTCTGTTTTAACAGTTGCAATTATACAGATACAGATTAAGTGACCTCAAAAGTAATGAAATATTAATCCTTCGTATAGTCTGGTTTGTGAAATTGAATATTACAGTGTTATTTTCAATAATGTTGGATTCATGATACATTAACTGTAGCAAAATCTGTGTATCATATGTGCGTAAAGCAGTTGCGTCGTGACGCGAAACATTAACAAGACCGTAATGTGAAGCCAGCCAGAAATGATGCATGTTGTTAGTGCACACCAACCAGTTAAAATGAATAAGCATCCCAGCTCGAGCTGCAGCATGGAAACCCAACCAGCTGTTATTAATCGTCAGAACACACACCGATCACTTAGAGATGACGGGTTTTGTTTACATTTATTTTTATCGGTGACATTCTAAATATATAATTGAAATGATATTGTAGACCGTTTCTTAGATTATAAATTATTTTATATGGAATTGTTAATATTTTAATATTGCAAACGTATATTTTTCTGGGTATAGTAATGTTTTTTGCAGTAAGCCGGGAGTTAAGAAGTGATAACATTGTCTAAAGAATCTGTGAAATGGTTACCGGTACTGAAATCACCCTACATTCCCAAAATACCGTGCATTACCAGTGATCAGCCATATATTATATAATATAATATATATAATATATTACTCCTGGACTTGCTGTATTGCCCCAGCAATGTTTCTATGTAACATTCCATGCACCAAAAGAGTTTACTTGGCGCGAACCCCTCAGGCGAGGAGAAGGAACTGGTTGCTCAGTAACATCCTTCTCTGTAGTCCTGCAAGTTAGAAAGAAACCTGCGTGGAAGCTATGATTATTGCACCAAGCGCAGTTTCGTTCCGCGAAGGTTTCTTTGTAGCTTGTAGGATAGCTAGAGATATTGCTGGAGCATCCGTTGTTTTAGATGGCATTTCATTATAATTATCTTCTAGGAGTTTTATCTGTCTGTTTCTGACTTTATTCGCAGGAGTGAAGGGCTGTGTGTTTGATATTATTTTAGGTTTACTGCCATATTAAATTTCTATTAATTTCAGAACCGAGTCATGCTTGTAGTCCCCCATCCATGCATGGTACTTAACTCTTCTATATTGAGCACCAAATATCCTGAAGCATCCATGATGGCACATATCCACAACCGTACCATCTATTTTTATTGTGATATTAATTATAGCTTGCGGGGTTATTTCATGATCATTGTGGGATTGTACCGTTGTTTCCCTTACTAGCAATATTTAGCAGAAGTGTTTAAGAGACTTTGTTCATTGTTAATCACAACTTTCTTTTACATAAGTAGACACATATACTTGAATACAACTAGCGTAATTTTCGCGTAGTTTTTCTGTATTTGAAAAAGTAAGCGATGATATATAAATATGTTGGTTTGGTGAACCATACAGTATTTAAGATATCAAGGTTTGTACAGTTTTTACATTATCTTGATGAATTTTTCCTGCTCTTTTTATGAAAAGGATTACCACAGTGGAGTGTCGAACTTTTTAATACTTCAACTACTTTTTAAATAAAGAAATCTGTGCACAAATTAGAACATAAAATCCATTAATTATAATTTAAGAAAAAATATATTTTTCTTTATATAGGCCTACACGGAAAATATCTAAAATGTAGATCATCATGGATTTGGTAGGTGAATTAAAGATTCTATTAAAAATCTAGAAATTACTTTTACTTTATAATTTGTATCGAGAGATATATTTGAAGGTTGGTACTAATTTCCAAAACATTTCAAAATGTCAGAGCTGACGTTAATAAAGTTTTGTATAAAATAAAATGTATCAAATTTGCATTTTCTAAGAGGAATTGAACAGAATTTAACAACTGAGGTAAAAAGAAGACGAAAAAATTAGATGTTTGGCCATAATCTCTTATACAATTTACTTTAGCATTTTTAGTGAATGGCACAAACATCGCATCTCATATGAGCCAAGTAACATTGTTTCAGGACAATACATTATTTCATATTTGCATCAATAGTACCAGGAAGTTTCATACATAGGAGCATAACGCAGTGTAATCTATCGGAACTAAGTTAACTGCAGTAAATAGAAGTTGGCGTTTGATATTTTGTATTTATTATTCATAATAAGAGTAAATACTTCAGGGAATTACAAAAGGTAAAGGCACATCAACGGAAACAAAGTTCTCATTTCTAATTTAGTGTGGCAAATTTAGGGAAAATACTTCATGAACTTGACTGTAGAGTTTCGACCCATCCAAACTTAGTCGTTCTCTTCATCAACTCCAGCGTCGTGTGGGACAATCCAAAGAGCCTCTTTCAAACAGTTTTACTAAGCAAAAGAAAGTTTGCGTGCCTCAGGTTGTGTACACAGCTTCACATGTAAAACAATCTTGGTGGAGGGTGTTATACTCAAGACGTTTTCCAATGAGGAAAAACAATGTACATGAAGCTAGAAGTTACAGGAATGTAGGAAGGTAAGATAGAATAAAACGTAATTCCCCTCCTTCAAATCTCCTTCACCACATCACTTGCTGAGAAACAACTCAACCCGAATGAAACCAACTCTCACGTGGTGCCATATTTGCAAAACTTTATTCTCTCGTTCTCCTAAGATCCCACAAAAGTTTCTTCTTTTTCCGGATGACTGCAGTCTCGTTCTTGTATTAGCCTATATCTATATTCTACTCTGCCCCGGCATTCCTCCCTCATTCCCTTATTACTACAGTCTGGCGAAATTAAGTTGCCTCTGTTGTATAAATAAAGCCAGGGAAGATATTTCGGCGATATTTCATATAAGTTACAGCGGTTCGGTGTTGATATGGGATGTTTACCTGGGCGCCACAGTATAATGCATATACTGAATATTTCTGATTTGTTGAACCCGCCTCCGGTCTGCCAGTCGATCGTTGAGCACTTCCCTCTAGCTTCAGGGTAGGAAGCGAAGAACACCTTAATATTATTGCTTGAATAATAATGCAGTTTCTTTGAACACTGAAGGAATATTCTGTTTATTCAAAACGTTGGAAATACAAGTCCAGTCATTGACAATAATTACAAAATTTGTTTGTGAATAATTAATATTGTTACAAGTTCTCGGTAGATCGTTACTAGTGATACAATTGCTGCCGTATATGATTTTGACTAATCGCGATTGAATGTAAGAATCCTTCTAAGTCGATTAATTCCACAGCGAAAATTTTATAAGTCCAATTAATTCTGTGGGCACGAAGCCACAAAGATAAGTAGAGTGATTTTATACGGTGGACACAAGTCCCCGAAGTAGAATTGACTTGACTGCTATAGGCACGGGGCCTTGAAGTAGAGTTGAATATGACTGTTATAGGCGCGGGGCCTTGAAGTAGAGTGATTTTACAGTGCCCCGGTAGGCCTAAGGAAAACTTTCTTGGACAAACATTTATCCCTACTCTTCTTAATTATTATTCGTGAATCCCGGCACGTGGTACTATAGACCAGTTCTTATTGGCAAATCTCCCGACCAATAATAATATGTTAGTTTCCCACGGAAATCAATTGGATTTTCCCTTATTCTCAAAACCCACAACTTAGCGTCTCGGATTTCTAAGAAGGTTCGGACAGCGTGTTGTATCAGTAGCAACATCAGAAGCAAGGCTTGAACTCAATAGCCGACTTCTTAGAATTACTTAAGTGGATCAGTACCCTTTGATTATATCTTGGGAGATTCCCGATACATTGTACCTGAGTACTGCATTGCCTTATCTCGCACCCGCTAGGTCTGCTAGGGAAATTCCCAGCTTCTCTGTCTATTCACTGCAATCTCATTTTAATAGTTATTTAAAATGATGTTGTTAAACTTTTTACCTTTGCCTTCTTTCTAGTTAATAATATTTATAATGAATGTTCCGTCTTTTCACGGTCATTTTAAGACCAAACACGGGCTATGAGATTTTATGATTTTAGTTTGAATAAATTTGGGCAATTAATCTGTCATTTATTATACTTAATTTGGTTATCTTGTTTATTTCTTTTTACCGAAGTATCTGAACTGCAATATATGCCCCAGTCTATTAAGACAGGAATCATCATAGCCTATGATTGACTTACTGGCTGAATATACTGCATCTCTCCACAAAATATTATACCTTATTTTCCTCCAGTGTTGCAACTATCTTAAACAAATACATAACTAATTTAATTCCTATCTTGACACGAGACTTCACCTTAAATCCTGTCCCACATGTACAAGTTTTCTGAACCTATCACATTCATGCATTCATACATCTTGCGGTTTCCTGTAGTGTTACGTTGCTTGTACGTATTACTTGGTTTATTGCACGACCAAGACATTACAACAACATTTTACGTAAACACCATAAATTTACCGATATACCCTCGTGAGACCATGAAAATTAAGCTCAAGCAGTTCTCACTGAAATTTTATAAAATATATTGAATGCATAAAGAAAAACAAAAACACTTTTTTTTATATTGAGACTTTGACAAGGTCGATCAAGCAGTTCTCACTACACCTACACTATATTATAAAGAATGCAAAGAAACACTCTTTTACCATGAGACTTTGACAAGGTCGATCAAGCAGTTCTCACTACACTTGCACTATATTATAAAAATTGCAATACACACACGTATATTTTACTCTCATTTATACACATTCCTCTAATCCTAAACCTATGTGGAACTGATAACCTATCATGCCAGTAGCTATTTTACCGCGTAAAATATACATTACAGGTTATAGGCCTACATTATTCCAGCTCAGTACAATGCCTTTCGGTTATTCTGCCCTGAAATATGGTCTAATGAAGCTGCCTTCTTTAGTGATTTTTCTTCATTATTAGGTCTCTCTAATCCTCGTAATCCCCCGATCTGTGTGACGTCATTTCGACCTCCAAATGCGTCTCCTAGTAGTTTAAAGGCCTGTCTTGCGCTACATGCCTTTCGTCATTTCTGTGACGAATGTCTCCCTGAATATCATTGTGGTTTCCCGTGCTATGCGCCTGATTCCTTTCACCTTCTATGTTAATGTCCCCCTGGTTTTCTGGAATTCGTTCTCCTACTTCGTTCTGCATCCTGCCATGAAATCGAACATTATTTACTTGTCTGTCTTGAGGCCTATTCTCTTGATTATTTCCCCTCCAGTTTTGGTTCCCATTATTTCTATATGAGTTATTATTAGGGGGTCCTCTGTTCGATTCCGCATTTCTGTTGGCATGTCCTTGGTTCCATCTACCTCTGTCATTATTTGGACCTCCTCTCGTATCTTGATTCATTTGCATATTATCCGGTCCATTTTGTCTCCTATTATCGCTACGCTCTTCTCTGTTAGTTCCTACTTCGAAACTAGATAATAACTCCAAAGCCTTGCTATAAGTTTGGGGACATGATACTATAAGCAGATTACATATTTCCGGCTGAAAATGTCTCGTCACAAGCTGAATGGCCTCTCGTTCTGGCATTCCGGGGTCTAGTAACTTGATTAGGCCTATAACTCTTAAGAAATGGTCCGATAGAGAGACGTTGCCCCTAGGTGAATATCTCCCATTATAGACCTCATTTCTAGCTAAAGCTCTCTTCGCCTCACCCCAATATCTTGCTAAGAATAACTGCTTAAAATCCTCATAGTTGCACTCCGGGTGTACTGTAAGTTCAAACCACTCTTTTGTTTTTCCTTTTAAGGCTCTACCGAGGATCAACATTTTGTACTGAGATGGAATAGACCGCAAAGTAAAATACTCTTCAACAGATTTCAAGAAACTCTGAGGGCTCGTGTTGCTCTCATTGAAGCTGGGAAGTGATACCTCATTTCCTATTAGGTTACATATATTAATCCTATTATCGCTAACTACCGGCATGCTGGTGGCTACCGTCTCGTGTACTGTATTACAGGACTCATTTGCAACACTAGGAGGCCTATATGTATTTCCTATTCCATTACATATACCCTCACTACAATTTACAGCATAGTTATTTGCTACAGGCCTATGATTTTCAACCTCCTTAGCTACCGTGCTTACTTCTTTAGAGATTTCTCCTATTTTCTCAGCTAATATATTTTCTAAATGCACTACCTTGTCATTTACTTCTGAGATTTTATCTCCTAACCCTACTTTTACTTTTCCCACCTGAGTCTCCATATTCTTTTTCAAGCTAGACTCCGATTTCTGTATTTCCTTCTCCAAAATTTTCCTTTCATTGAATAATTTTTCTTCATATTTCTTGCCCTGAATCTCTATTTTCCTATCTACCGATGCCATATTAGCCTCTAATTCAGACCTAATTTCCCCTTGACTTTCACTAATTTCTTGCCTCATTGCTTTTTCACTTTCTTTAAGTTCCCTACAGAATTCTCCCCTGATTTCGTTGCATAAGTTAGATTGGACCTCTTTTATATTATTTAGCTCCCTCTCAAGCCTATCTATGTTCTGTCTATGTTCTTGGCTCGATTGTTCTATCCTATCTCCTAGTTTCTCTATCTTTTCCCCAGAATTTTTTTCTAGTTCATTGATACTTTCCCTAGTTTCCTTACTCGATTTTTCTAGTCCCTTCATCATAGCTTCCTTAGATTCCCTCATCATAGCTATCAAATATGCAATAGAATTCGGGTCTATAGTTTGATTCAATTCCCTAGGCCTATGTTCAGTTACACTATCATTCTCGGTCAGCTGAATATTTGTTGCAATATTTTCCTGCCTATTATCAACTCCCTGCTCCAAAACCCCGTCACCTGTCGCGACACTGTTCTCATTGTTAATCTCCATTCTACAATTATTTATTTCCTCACCAGTAAGCAAGTCGTGCCCCTCTCCACCTTCCATATTAATTTTATTCCTAGTAACTTTTCCGTTTCTAAGCCACATACATAAATTATAAGGGTACTGATACACTCTTACGATCTACCTTACCTTTGGTTAAGAAGTTCAACATATAATGCATAACATGTATAATTATACCCTTGCACAATAAATATTCGATATGCCTGAGTTCTTTTAATTTGAAAAAGATTTTATTTTACTTGAATTTATTCTTTAATTTACTTAGTGAGTTTCAGTTTAATTTTACTTTGATCTTAAATTGCAAACTTTTAAAAAAATATTATTTGATGTCAGGCTTACTAATTTATTTAATTAATATTTACTGTTTCTTAAATTATTGATAATAAAATTGTTTACTTTACTGAAACTCTATGTATATTTAAGTTCTTATCTGTTGGTGATTTTTGATGTTTTCTGCGGCGGTCTCCGGAACTGATGTACCACGATCTTGAATTCCAGCGGTGCCTTTACGGGTGACGTTCTAGAAATTCTGCGGTGTCTTCCTTCCGTTTTGGGATGATTTTTGAAGTTGGTGATCCTTGATGTCCAGCTTCACTCGTGCCTCACGTTGGGAAATAGCCATGTACAGCGGTTCGGTGTTGATATGGGATGTTTACCTGGGCGCCACAGTATAATGCATATACTGAATATTTCTGATTTGTTGAACCCGCCTCCGGTCTGCCAGTCGATCGTTGAGCACTTCCCTCTAGCTTCAGGGTAGGAAGCGAAGAACACCTTAATATTATTGCTTGAATAATAATGCAGTTTCTTTGAACACTGAAGGAATATTCTGTTTATTCAAAACGTTGGAAATACAAGTCCAGTCATTGACAATAATTACAAAATTTGTTTGTGAATAATTAATATTGTTACAAGTTCTCGGTAGATCGTTACTAGTGATACAATTGCTGCCGTATATGATTTTGACTAATCGCGATTGAATGTAAGAATCCTTCTAAGTCGATTAATTCCACAGCGAAAATTTTATAAGTCCAATTAATTCTGTGGGCACGAAGCCACAAAGATAAGTAGAGTGATTTTATACGGTGGACACAAGTCCCCGAAGTAGAATTGACTTGACTGCTATAGGCACGGGGCCTTGAAGTAGAGTTGAATATGACTGTTATAGGCGCGGGGCCTTGAAGTAGAGTGATTTTACAGTGCCCCGGTAGGCCTAAGGAAAACTTTCTTGGACAAACATTTATCCCTACTCTTCTTAATTATTATTCGTGAATCCCGGCACGTGGTACTATAGACCAGTTCTTATTGGCAAATCTCCCGACCAATAATAATATGTTAGTTTCCCACGGAAATCAATTGGATTTTCCCTTATTCTCAAAACCCACAACTTAGCGTCTCGGATTTCTAAGAAGGTTCGGACAGCGTGTTGTATCAGTAGCAACATCAGAAGCAAGGCTTGAACTCAATAGCCGACTTCTTAGAATTACTTAAGTGGATCAGTACCCTTTGATTATATCTTGGGAGATTCCCGATACATTGTACCTGAGTACTGCATTGCCTTATCTCGCACCCGCTAGGTCTGCTAGGGAAATTCCCAGCTTCTCTGTCTATTCACTGCAATCTCATTTTAATAGTTATTTAAAATGATGTTGTTAAACTTTTTACCTTTGCCTTCTTTCTAGTTAATAATATTTATAATGAATGTTCCGTCTTTTCACGGTCATTTTAAGACCAAACACGGGCTATGAGATTTTATGATTTTAGTTTGAATAAATTTGGGCAATTAATCTGTCATTTATTATACTTAATTTGGTTATCTTGTTTATTTCTTTTTACCGAAGTATCTGAACTGCAATAAAGTGCGCGTCATTTACCTGAAGAAAAACGAGACTACATTGGAATACCAAAGTTAAATATTTTCGAGCATTTGCGAAAATAAATTGATGTGAAAATATTTTTATTCCCGGTAGGCATATGTATATAATAAAAGCAGCCCAACGATACATCGCATGAGAACTGCCTTAGAAAATATATATATTATCTATAAGAAAAATATAACATAAAAGCATAGCATTCTCTCTTATTTAAAGCAGAGAGTTTTGTTCCTCTTCTTAGAATTCATAATATTATTTTACTGCGTCTAGTAAAGAAAATATTTTTACGTAATCGCACTGGTGAAGGTAAAATAAAGATGGGTCATGGAAAGTGTGAAATTTCATTTACCACCATACACATATGTCGAATTTCTGTTTTCTTACAGCAAGAGCATGATTTGTTATGTTGACTTGATTTCCTGTCAGTTATTATAAGACATTATATGTATTTGTATTAGGCCTATATTTGAAATACTGATATTCCCTATGATCGCATCACCTTTGTTTAGCTTTTTTAAATCCATTTATTGAAGGTCACTTTTTTAGTTTTCTTTTTATTTAGTTCTAATACTGGACTATACATTTTGATGGCACCACAAAATTTAAAAACTATTGAAAATAATAAGCCTATGAGAACTACTACTAAATTGCAACGTTTCATAAACGTATTACGAATATTATGAATATTGTTTAGTTATTACAATTCATTTATTAAAGATAAATAGTACATGGCTGTTGCAGTTTTAATGCGTTAATTGAGATATTGAACTTTATTCGCCAGTGAGATTTGTACAGTCTCAAGTTGCATTTGTAAGCACTTTTGGGAAGTTGTAACTTCATCTGACCACAACATTTGATCAGTGTTGAGGATTCATCCTAATGTAGTAATGCTGCAACTCTAGTGTTAATGCACAGTTTGCTCGTGTAGCAAAACTTTGTCGTCTCTTTGCATTCATTGCTGTTTTCGTACCCATTTTCATGTTTAAAGCCGTCTTTAAAATTCCTCTCTGCTGTAGGGTTGGGGAGACTTCGCTAGTGCGCTCACCCTACACTTCCCTAATCTTCATTTATTTCTTCTGTTGTATATCCTGCAGTTAACTTTGTCCAATTTCATGCACCCTCTTCCTCGAATTTTGAGTGAATTTTCCGTTTCCGAAGATTTGTCAATTCTTAATGTGTTTGGGGAGCTAGTCAATACTTTCCATTGAGGGAGAGTAGTACTAGGGAAGGATGAGCATGCATTTGCACTGATGAAATGTGTTCGCGAGAACCCAATTCGAATTACGGGGGGGGGGGGGAAGGGTTGTTTATATGGTTGCGGGGAATGTCATGTTGTACCGCATTGCATTTAAATGTCATTTTGTTTCCTTAAGACATCTTGGACATTAATTTAAAGTTACATTACTTGAGGAAATAATTGAGGTATGCAATAGTATTGTGAGTTAGCTGCGAAATAAAACACGCTAAAATGAAAAATAAAATACTGTTGGTAAAACACCACTGTTCCCTACATATTTTTAAAATGTTACGTAACGTGAATTTTAATAATCTGGAAGTAGTGTTAAATCGTGATTATCGTAGTAATTTTGGGAGAAAACATAAACATATACACAACCAGAAAATTAGGTCAACTACATAGGGAATAGAAGATTAAACGTAATTTATATTTAGTCAGGAGTTATAATGAATTGCCTCTTGAATTTCAACACTTGACCATTTTTTAATTATATAAAGACAATATTTATCGCTTCCTCTGGAACAAATATAAATATGAGTTATCTATTTCGATGATCTCTTTAAAGATGTGAAAATTTATTTCTTTGTGCAATTATTTACTCAGTTCGATTAAATAACTTTATCATTAGTTTGTATATATTTGTCATATAGGCTATGGCTAGGTTGTATTTATATGGGCATTGTTAATAAGGTTTGGTGCATAAAGTCCTTCCTACAAAAGTGATAAAACACATCCTCGTTTCTTTAAATTCTAATCAAGTAGGAGACTCTCTAGGCAGCAGTGACTTAATCATAGGACTTCTGGAAATAAAGTGAATATTACATTTACAGTAGAGTCCCACTACTCCGGCGCCCGCTCGTCTAGACATTCAGTTAAATCGGACAGTATTCAAAAAAAAATAGCCTAGTTCTGTTCAGAATTAAACGCTTCCATAAAAAAAAAAAAAAAAAAAAAAAAAAAACTGAAATGCACGGTTTTACTTTCTCGCATGTACGTAGTATATGTTTCACGATGTTTCACGATGCCTAGAAACCGAAAAGAGTGTTTTTGGAATGACGTCTGTCCGTCTGTCTGTGGACAAGCCCAGCGAGTAAACGGTTCATTGTATTTACTTCATTTTTTAACTAAGGACTTTTTCGGAATTTTATCGAACCGCCAGAATTTGAGTTTTATAACTGAAATATTTATTACTTTTCATGAAAGTATTTTGAAAAATTTTGATTTTCAAACAATTGGCTCTAACGATTTCAATAAAAAATTAAAATTGGAAACTCTTATCTATGACTAACAAAATGACTATATCCGTTTTTCTGCAATAATGACTTAGAGGGTACTTTACTCGTATCCATTTTCAATTTTTCTAGGCTTTCTCCATTACATTGGGCGACACATGGAAACTTAGCACAGTCAAGTTGTAGAGAAAATTAAAAAGTACATTTTAAAAAAATACATTTCTTTATACAATTAATTGGTATCATGATAAAGACAAAATAACATGACTTAAATGCGAATTTCAGAACATACATTTTGATTAAAATAGGCCTATGAATATTCTTCTGTTGCCATAGTAACAAGGATACTATAATCTAATTATTATTGTGACAGTTTACCACAGTCTAATGAACACACCAAAATCAATTAGAGCGAGGTGGTATAGGGTAATAGGGAAGATGTCCTGAGTTCAAATCAAATTTCGTGGCCACCCAAATTGACCAGTAGGTTCTTGTAATAAACTCATTCGTGCAGCATTTGCTTCTATTGTTCGGCTATATCTCAATGTATCCTGCATTTTTTGCCATTGAGATTGAGGAAGCCATGAAAACCCCAAGTTGTTGTCATTATTATTATTATTATTATTATTATTATTATTATTATTATTATTATTATTATTATTATTATTATTATTATTACGAGGGGGACTCCGAAAATAAGTTTCCCCTGGCGATTGTACATAGGTGTGGATGAAACAAAAAATATAAGACGTACCTTTATTTTTACACATAATTACCGCGTACATTGAGACATATGTCATGCCGCTTTAGAAGCTTCAAAACGCCCTCCAGGAAAAAATCAGGGCTCTGCATACGGAAATTGTCGAAATTGAAGGAGTCGATTAGGAAGAAGCGGCCTGGCCTTCTCCAATCTGGCATTCTGTTGTTGGATAACAATGCGAGCCTACATTCGGCGACGGCAACGCAAAACCATATTGCAACTCTTGGTTGGGAGCGCCTAGCCCATTCGCCATACACTCCTGATCTCGCATCCCGTGACTTCCATCTGTTTCCGGCTTTGAAAAAGACTCTTGGCGGAAGGCACTTTGGGAGAGCTGCTGACGTCACACGAGCCATTCGACGCATCTTCCGTATGCAGAGCCACGATTTTTTCCTGGAGGGCTTTTTGAAGCTTCTAAAGCGGTATGACAAATGTCTCAATGTACGTGGTAATTATGTGGAAAAATAAAGGTATGTCTTACCTTTAATGTCTCATATTTTTTGTCTTTCATCAACACCTCTGTACATAGTCGCCAGGGGAAACTTATTTTCGGACTCATACTCGTATATTATTATTATTATTATTATTATTATTATTATTATTTCATAAAGATCGACCCTGATGCTTTCCGTTCTAGATACTTGTTGGTTTTATGAACATGTAATAAGTAAAATTTGTCTCTATAATTTATTTTTTTCTGTGCTAGCTTTTAACGCGTGTACGCGAGAAAGTTTGTGCAACATATTTTGCGCCATTTATTTTGTACTGAACAATCAATAATTTGTTTTATTTTATTCAGAAAGCTGTTTTGTTTTATTAATCCTATGTTAGTTCGTAGGTTAAAAGCTTAGGTCTACTTATATGTGACTTTAGTTCAAACAAAATTTCACTACTTGGTACGGTATTTCGAACAGTAAACCATCACCGTCTAAATTTATATTTGTATTAGCATATTTCAGTGCAAAAGTGCTTGCATGATATATTAACAGCAAATGCATTCACTATATTAGTTACATATTAGTTTTATATGCACTTTTAAGTCAGCTTTGGATACTAGCCTAGCAAGTATAAACAGTACTCCAGTGGGTAAAAATCTTTCAGAACGTATTCAGTTAGCACTTTGAAGAATGTAGATCGTAGCCTTAAAAATAGAAAAAAATTAAAAGATTAAATATTTTATAACTTACAAAAAATAATATGCCTGCAGGCCTAGCACAATAACAAATTTCTATAAGTGTGTGTATGCTTACATAGACTAATTATATCTGGATGTAAATTAGTTTTTTGATATACCATATTATTTTTTTGTTTGTTTTTTGTTTGTTGGCTAAATCGTTATTGAAATTACAGAAATATGTTCACAGATCCAGCAGTAACAAGTTTCCTGTAAACTCTGCACTATCCAGGAAAAGCTGGCTTAATTTGTACTCTGACAGACTCTGCCCCTCTTATTTTGCCGGATTGTGATTACGTCACGGAAGAATTATTTTCGATCTATTAATTATAAATTGTGAATAAACTTTGGCGTACGTACATGCTTTGTGTTGTTCCCCGTTACCTAAAGCGTCACGGTTCATGGCTACATATTAGGATTCCAGGCACTAAAGGATTTGTTGATGAAGGATATGAAAATATTACCATTGACTTTAACCTTTAATCCATCTAGAGGGCTTAATTAAATTATCTTGGTTCCATCTGACAAGGTATTTTACTTTATAGTGAACCACAGAGAGGAAATATATAATTAAGAAGTTTGTCGCAATTTATAGGTAGCAAAAATTGTATATACAGAACTCATACAACAGAGTTAAAATGAAAAATTAAGCGTAGAACTCGTAGCTCATAAAAAATTGTTTTTACTCACTGAGATTAAATTCATTTTCGGTCTAATGTCGATTTATGTGACCTGATCCATATTACACAATGATTAATATCGTTTAAGTTCATCCGTTACGGGTTTTTTTCCATGTCCGCTAGTCCAAGACCAACTTCAATACTCAGACAGCAATCGAATGCGAGCAAAATGGCGGAATCCGTTGGCCAAACATTTGAGCATGTTGTGCACGTGATTAGTAACGAAGGATAGGTTACTAAAGTGTATTCCGTGATTACTGTTTTTACATCCGTTTTTTATAACATAAAACTTGGTTTGGCTGGTTTATATAAGGTTAATACTTAAAATATAATGTAGGCTTGCAGTAATTTAGCTGTACGATAGTGAAAGTGGCGTTAGTGTGAGAAAATGAGGTTATGGTGTAGGGTAGTGTTATTATGTAGCGAAATATGCATCTGTGTGAAGTTATTTGCCATATAAAACATTGAATTCATAATGGGGCGTTCATGTTGCGTACCTGGATGCAGATCTAATTATGGTACTGTATGGGACACTTCAACTTTCAAATTTCCCAAGGATAAGACATTAAAGAAAAAGTGGATAAGAAACATTCATCGTGACAATTTTCAAGTTACAAACAAAACTGTGGTTTGTATTAATAATTTTGATCGCAAATTTGTCCTTAGGGAAGATGTTTTCCCTGTGCTGGATGGCGAACCAATTCGTGTGCCAAGGAAATACCCTAAACTAAGTAACGATGCATATCCAACAATTTTTCCTAATCAACCAGCTTACCATACTGTTAGCCTGCCTAAATCAAGAACAAATCCAAGTGAACGCTTAGAACAGTCTTTGAAGAGAGATGATCAAGGTTTCAGCAACTGGTGTGAACAAGAATCAATTCTTAATTTTGATTTATTTAAAACAGAAGTGCAGAAAAGGTGTGTGGAGCCCTTCACTAATGCAGAAAAAGAAGACTATATTCTGTTTGTTAAATTAGAAGATTCTTCATTTAGTGATGTTCCAGCAGTCTCGGTGAGTTTTAAAATATCACATTCATTAGAAGTACAGGCATTTTACATGGATTTATGTTTGCCTACAGAAAAGTTTGAATGGCTAGGTTGTGATTTCAAATGTGGTCTAAGTTTTACAACCTATTAAGTCATGTTGCCAATTATTCAGAGGGTAATATTGAAATAAAAGATAGGGTTTTAATCCTCACCCAGTTCCTAAAACAAGGATTTGTAAACAGCGATGCCAATAAAGGGGAATATGCCAAAATAAAATTTGCAATAGAACAGTTGGAGCTTGCTGTAACAAATCAAATTAGATATTCTCCAGAATTGTTAATATGGGCTGCAACACTCTCTTATTCGTTTACTGGTGCATACCAGGCATTAAGAAAAACAGATGTCTTGACGTTACCTCACCATGTATATTTAAGGCAGTTTCTAACAGAAATAGGTCCTAACAGCCCGGGCATAGGACCATCACAAAAGGCATTTTTGAGAGAAAAAAGAAAGAACTTACAGGAAAATGATAAAGTTGTGACAGTGATGTTAGATGAAATTTATGTCAATTCTAAAGTATCATAAAAAGCTGGAAAAATATTGGGAATGGCAGAAAATAAAACTGAAAATGAAACTGCAGCTACAATGCAAGTTTTCATGGCATCCTCCATGCGGTCTGAAAATAAAGATGTGTTAGGTATTTTCCCAGTAAAAGGAATGAATTCAGAGACACTTCTGCAACTCACTGTTGAAATATTGAAATTAATGGAAGAGCTTGGCTTTGAAGTCATTAGCCTTGTGTGTGATAATCATAGCACAAATAGAAAAATGTATGAGCTATTAGGAGGTGGTACTTTAAAACCCTGTATGCTTAATCCTGCAAACACAACAAAATATTTGTTTTTGTTATTCGACACTGTGCACCTGTTGAAGTGTATCCGCAATAACTGGCTGAACAGGTCTAATTTTATTATTCCAAATGTAGATCAGATATTTTCATTAGTTAATAACATGCTGTCTGTTAGTGAAGGAAGTGCTGTATTGGAATTCACAACTGTAGAAGCTAAGTTTTCAGATCTCAGAAATTTGTTTCATTCTGAAAAGAATATGTTACTAAAACTTGCCCCTAAATTGTCAAGGAAGGCTCTTTATCCTAGCTCTATTGAACGACAAAATGTCTCCTGGGCTATATGTATCTTTGATTTTAAGACTATAGAGGCTCTTATACTGTTGAAAAGCCAAGGCGTAGATGTTGCAGATGGAACAATCCAGTTTCTAGAATTAATTTTAAAGTGGTGGAGTATCTGCAATGTACAGCATCCTATGAAAGGAAAATACACAAGAAATGAGGACGCTAACCCAATCGGTGGTATGGATTGTCCTAAACTTCTCTTTCTAGATGGATTGAAAAAATTCATAGGCATATGGCAAATGTCAGATTCCGCTGGTAAGTTAAGTACCGAGACATACGCTGCTTTCAGTCATACACTTACCGCATTGGTTCAGTTGTGCAAATATGTATTCAGTACATACAACTGGCAATACATCATCACAGCTAAATTGCAAACAGATGGTCTAGAACAGGGGAAGACAGAAGGTTGCTCTGTGACGTCACTGCTTGCTGCTCTCACTGCTCGCGTTGTACCTCTGCGAGGAGTATGTGAAATGTAGGCATCAGTGAACAGGGGGGAAGAGAGGGGTATTAGTATTGCGGGCAGGGGGAATTTAGGGGGTTAGAACTTACGTAATACGTGTTTCCAAGTTAATGAAACATCAATCGATTTTCTTGATAGTTTATCGGTTAATTACAGCACAGTAGTTTAACATATTATAAATGATTCTATTTTTCTATTCTGTGAGAACAATTGCCTTTCCACAAAATCTATGTTCTTTGACAAAAATAGACAATACTATCATTTGAATTAACATAATTCACTACTATAAAAATAATTAAAAAAATGAACTGAATTAATTAAGTTACCATACAAGCTCGTCTGCACCTTAGATGATACAAGATTACAGTAACAATTTTCTGACTTTCCTGTCTCTTTTTTCTTTAACAAGTTTATCAATGTTGGGACGTAATGTTTGAGCAATATTTAATCGAAGACTACATTTAGGTTGTGATTTGACAATGTACTTCTTGATTTGAGCTTTGCACATTTCATTAGTGAAAAAAATTGTTCGGCCACATATGTCGATCCAAAATTACATAATATTCGTGCGGCAAGTTTCGGGAATCTGGTTTCAGAGAAATTTCTGTAAAAGTTACCCAAGACCACTTTACGTTCGTATTTGTCCTTTAACAGATCGTCGCATTGTAAGTTTAGCAGTTCCAACTGATACGGGCAAGGAACGTCTTTGACATTAACTAAATATGGGGTAGCAAAAAGTTTAAATATTGGAGAAAGGTTTTCCACATCCTGAAACCTCGATTCGAACTGAAGAAGAATGTTTTGCAGAACTAACACATGTTCTGCAGAGAGAACACTATCAGGATCGCATCTTGCATTAACTTTGAAAAATGCTCCGTATTTCCAACCAGAAGTTGTTCTACCCACAGAGCTAAAGTGAATAGGTCCTCTAGTACCTAAATCTAGCGTACTCTAAACACCCCTACTACCGTGCGCTCTTGCTGACGTCACACACATGGGATCCGCATGCTCTTGCTCCACAAACGTCATCACAAGACGTAGTTGACTTCCCCTGGTCTAGAAGGAAGGTTTGGTGCTTACCGAAGACTGAGTGGTTGTATCAGTTGAACAGATTTTAGAATCGGAAAGGAAGTTGAAAGTACTGAGTGTGCTAAAACTTAAATCTGCTAAACTTGGTGAGTTTACTTTGAAAGACTTGCTGTGATGTATATAGGCTTTTCCAAGTGCTTATTAGCAGTAATTATGAACCAGCATTTCTACAATTAGAAAATCAGAAGGATGCAGTGGTATCTTTGGGAATTGAAGTAATTCGAAGTAATATTGAAATAACTGTCTGCTCTCAGGTACGTTGAATTATTTACTTTATTTATTTATTTATTTGCCTTTTTTGCGATTCCTTTAATAGCTCATCTGATATAGCCTAAGTAGATACTATGTAGGCCTATTAAATGCTGTAGTTTTGTTAAATGTTTAGTCAACACTAGTTCAGTTTATGGGCTTCAATTGTCAGTGCAATTATTATCATTATATAATTTTATATTGTGGTGATATTATTTAAATTTAGTTTTTCTGGAAATTAAGTATCTTAATACTTGCAAAATATTATTTTCTTATTATGGTGTGACATATCAGCTGATATCGTTGTATTAGTCAATAGTTTCGCGAAATTAAATGAAATCCTTGTTGTTATGATAAACAGAAGTGATAAGACACATATTGAAATTATTTTTGAATTGCTGTTGAGGTACGTCTCGATGCAATACGTCTATGTAGTCAACATTTCGTATTCAGCTCTATTGTTTTGGTATCTAGCATATGGCCAACGTCGGCCGCCATTTTCTTTTCACCTTCCGGTCTGAGTATTGAAGTTGGTCTTGGCTAGTCTAACTTATGAGAACATAGCCTAATATATATGTATGTGTGAGGGTATGTGTGTGTGTGTATCTGAGTGCGTGCGCTTTGTGAAAAAGAAAAGGAAGATTGGAAATGCATTGTTATGAAAATGTAAAAATACATTCAAGCTTAGTAAAGCATGCAGTATTTCTGCAGACTGTGTTTAAAAATATAATTATATTTAAAATGTAACTACATATTATTGCATTATAATGTATATTTTATATACAAATTTGAAAAATCTATCTATTCTGAATAGCTTTAGCCACAGAGCATAATTAATTTAAACTAATTTTGTTTCTTTTTTTGCAGGTACGTTGTCAGAGATTTTTACTGCTTCGTGGACCTCTTCCAAAACAGCTCTCCTGGTACTGTAATTGTAGGCCTAATATATATATATATAAAGTGTATTACCATATATATATACATAGGCGTAGCGAGGGGGGGGTTTTGGGGGTTTGAACCCCCCCCCATTGAATAAAAAATGGAAAATTGTATAATTTTTTTAAGTCTGCCCATAAATTGCTTAATACAAGTATAAAGCGTGGGAAGCTTAAAACTCGTTATTTTGCGTCTTAATTTTTAATATTTTCCGGGGAAGGACCCCCGGAAGCTTAAAACTTGTTATTTTGCATCTTAATTTTTAAAATTTTCCGTGGGAGAACCCCCGGAAGCTTAAAACTCGTTATTTTGCATCTTAATTTTTAAAATTTTCCGGGGGAGGGCCCCCGGACCCCCCTCTCCTTCCATACTCGCCAGACCCCGCGGATGTTATAACCCCCCCCATATGGTCGGCCTGGCTACGCCTATGTATATATATATATATATATATATATATGATAATACATTTTATTATAGGGGGATATCTAAGCACATCTTAGAAAGCTTAGAAAGAAAAGTAGAATAGTATAAAACATGTTCATATCAAATTTAAAATTTGATAGCCTATTATCGTAAATATTGTGTAACTTTCATATTAAACTGTATGATGTTATAGAAAACCCTAAAAATGCATATGCCAAATAAGAACAACATTAATAACGATAATGGTAATAATAATAATAATAATGATAATATATTATTATTAGTTTTCTTCTTATCCAAGCATGGTTTTTCCTTTTTTGAATGAAATTACAAAAATACTACATAGGACTATGATTTAATCGAACATTTGAATAATTTTTATCTACATTATAAATAAATATAGGCCTATGTGTGTGTTTTCAACTTTTCTCTATTTAAATTAAAAGGGTATTTATTGCACATTATTCGCTTATAGAGGGGTAAAGCGATCCCTGTATGGACCATGGAGACACATAGGGTTTCTGGGGCTTAAAGTTTCCAGATTGTGACATATGGCATACGGAGATGCAAGGTTGTGAGCCGTACGCATCGGCCGTTATTTTACCCCTGGTACTAATTTCTGTTAGAGGTTAAGAAGAGCAAAATACAGTCTTTTAAGAGTGAATAGATTATTTAGAATCTTCCTATGATATCTCTAGTTAGAACTTTGTGGCCAAGCGACGTGTTCCACGGTCTGTAATGAAAATTCGCTTAGATGAGGGCTATGCATCCTTGAATGAGCCCTTACAAGAACGTTAACTGCTTTTAGCGCAGGCTTGGTGGTACGCATTTGTAGATATGACTCCCATGCGGCTCTAGAATGAGTTGGAAATCACTAGTACTGGTACAGTAATTCGGTAATGAGACGTTATGCCATAGTAGTGATCAGGGAAACATTGTGGTAAGATAGTTTCATTAGAAGCGCGGAAAGCTTTTACATCCCTTTGTAACTGAGAATCCACTTACCTCCCTTGCTGGATATAAATTGCAACTTGTACACTTAAACGTATAACTGTGGTACTCAGCAACATAGTTTATATTTTACGGTTGTCTCTCAAATCTGCTTTCAGCTTACGTTTACCTACCTTTTCTTGTATTACGTTCCAGAGATGCAATGAAATCCTGAATGCATATTTTTGAATATCGATGAGCCCTGAGTTGTATGTGAAGATCGTAACTTCTGACTAAAACTAAAACTAAAACTAAACTCCGTGGCGCGACATCCCCGAAGGGACAAGGCCTACCACCCGACCGCTGCATCATCTAACTATAGGCAGATGGCAGGATTGGGGGGCATGCAGTCAGCAAGCCGACACCCACGGCCGTTAATGGTGGTTTCCATGAACAGAGCCGCTACTTCTCTATCAAGTAGCTCCTCAATTTGAATCACGAGGCTGAGTGCACCCCTACCAGACCTCCCTACCTCAGAAAAATCCGATGAGGTACCGGGGATCGAACCCGGGCCGACGGATGCGTAGTCAGCGACGCTAACCACAAGACCACGCCGGCGGTGCGTAACTTCTAACACAGTGCTCAAAAGTAGAATGGCATGAACCGTCTTTCTGATGCAACCTTCTTGAGCATCGCTTCAAAATATACACTCATCTGGTATTTCGACTGTTCAATTTATGTAAAAGTAATTTTTAAAAAAGCACATGCACGCATGCTATTACTCCCTATTTCAGACAAAGATTACAGAAATACATTAAACATATCATTGTTATTACGGCATTTTTTCGCTTTTTAGATTGGCATTTATTTTTTCGTCCACTTAAAAGTTTGTTACTCAGGAATAATTTTTTCGAGGATAGTGTTTTTTCTTCTACTTTCAGTTCATATTATCACGGTAGAAACAATGAATTTATTACATCCATTTCTGGTAACCACCTACCTATGTCTTTTCCATTTTCGTAGCTCACATGAATCATTATATCAAACCTACCTCTCTCTCTCTTTCTCTCTCTCTCTCTCTCTCTCTCTCTCTCTCTATATATATATATATATATATATATATATATAGAGAGAGAGAGAGAGAGAGATTGACATTTATTTTTCGTGGACTTAAATATATATATGTAAATATATATATACATATATATATATATATATATATATAGTACATACTTTATATCATACATGAAATATAATAATGTTTGCTAGTTGAATAATATTATACCATTTTAATATTTGAATAATCGATGTATCGATCGCCACAGGGAATAAAATAGTCAGTACCTTTTAAGGTTGGTTCACTTGCAACTTGTAGCCCATCGTGAACAGCTGATAGCAATTGCCGTAATTATTTTCATTTTTATTAGGCTTATTCGCTGTCCTAGAAAAATACTATGCAATACACATCTGTCAAGTGTATTGCACAATCACGGACATTTAAAAAGACTCGCCTGCGGCTCATCTATCAAACTTTCCTGGAATCTCCAATGATGATGGTTGACTATGTGTTAAAGAGAATACGCCTGAAAACCAGAAACTACAGGTGTTTCACGACTAGTTCGTCGATCAGTGGCTTGGAAAGAAGCATATGCCTAAGCATTTATGTAGAACTACTCTGGAAGACGATACCACACAAATAACATTCTGAAGGCTGCAGCCAACGAATAAACAGTTTTCGAGTATGCACCCGAATGTATATTCATTGGCAAAGACTTCGCGACGACGCAGAGTACTACAGCCACCGATCTGGCTGGGTAGTTTGGATATCGGTGGGGAAAAAGACATGAATCAGGAATAAAAATCGATGAGACAATTTCAAAGGCCTTAAAATCTTGAAGCAGATAGCAAACTAAAATAATTCCTTGATTGCATGGCTTAGATTCTGAAACTACATTGGCAAGTCTACACGACTATACAAAAGGCACAATTTCCACTGGATTAATGATTAATTATTAAATTGACGAACTTACATATACCATAGTGAAGACAAGTCGACTAAACGTTACTTACAATTTGGAAAATAAAGTTGTAATAATTAGGCTATGAAAGTGTTTTCTCCAGTTTGTAGTTACGGGCAAATGTCACCATCCTACTTCTGTCTCACTAAGGCGGGCCATACACGTTACGGTATACCGGTGAGGTTTACCTGCACAGGTAAACCGGAAAGGTATACCTGTGCAGGCTAGAGCACACACACGCTACGGTAAACCGGAAGGTTTTAACTCAGTCGAGAGATGGCGAGCAAACAAGAAGACGACGCGATCGCTCTAGTAGGTTTGTTAGTGACCATGAAGTGTAAAAAGAAGCGAAAACGCACAGCCTGGTGTAAAGATTGGCTTACAAAGAGAAATGAATACACTCATACAAGATTACTAAAACAGTTAAGTTCAGATCCTACAGATTACCGTAATTATTTGCGGATAAATGAAGAAGTCTACCAAACACTGTTGTCACTCTAATACAGAAGAAAAATACAGTTATGAGAACTTCTATTTCTCCCCATGAAAGACTGACAGCTACTTTGAGGTTTCTTGCAACGGGTCGATCGTACGAATGTCTCAAGTATTCTACTATAATATCACCCCAAGCTCTTGGCAAAATAATTCCGGAGACATGTGAAGCCATCCATAGGCGTAACCAGGACACCATATGGGGGGGTTATAACATCCGCGGGGTCTGGGGGGGGGGGTATGATACCCCCCCAGGGAAAGGGGGGTCCGGGGGTTCCCCCGGAAAATTTTAATAATTAAGATGCAAAATAACGAGTTTTAAGCTTCCATGGGTCCCCCCGGAAAATTTTAAAAATTTAGACGCAAAATAACGAGTTTTAAGCTTCCCACGCTTTATACTTGTATTAAGTAATTTATGGGCAGACTTAAAAAATGATACAATTTTCCTTTTTTTAATCAATGGGGGGGGGTTCAAACCCCCAAAACCCCCCTCGGTACGCCTATGAAGCCATCTACAATGTGCTGAAAAAAGTGTATCTTCAGGTATGTATAGGCCGGGCACACACGTTACGATATACCGGTGAGGTTTACCTGCATAGGTGACCTGTAGAGGTAAACCGGAGCGTGTGTGCCAACCAAACTGCACAGGCGTAGCGACCTGCGCAGGCGACCGGAGAAGAATTGAAAATCCATTCTTTCTACCTGCGCGGGTGTGTAGACCTGAGCGTGTGTGTGAGTCACTCCGGCACGCCTGTACAGTTTTACTTTCTCGCATATACGTAGTATAGAGCAAGTATTGTGATCGTGACAAAAAATCAAAATCGAAATCGAGATAACACCGGGAAAGCATGTTTCCCGATGCCTCGAAACCGAAAAAAGTGTTTTTGGAATGACGTCTGTCCGTCTGTGGACAAGCACAGAGGATAAACGGTCTATTGTATTTACTTCATTTCTTGAATCAATGAATTTTTCGAAATTTTATCGAACTGCCCAGAATTTCGGTTTTATAACTGAAATACTAAGAGGACTTTCATAAAAACTTTTTTAAAATTTTTGATTCTATAAAAATTGGCTCTAACGATTTTAATAAAAATGTAAAATTGGAAACTTTTATCTGTGGCTAATAAAATAGCTATATCCATTTCTCTGCAAAAATGACTTTACTCGTATCGATTTTCAATTTTTCTAGATTATCTCCATTACAGTAGATACATGAAAACCTACCACAGTAAAGTTGTAGAGAAGATTATAAAGAACTTTTTTTGTTAAATACATTTATCTATATTAATAAAAGGATTAATAAAAGGAAGTGTCTGTCTGTCTGTCTGTCTGGCCGCGATGCCCAGCGAAATCTACTGAACGCAGAGATCAGAAATTTTATACATAGGCGGACTAAAGGGTCGGAATGTGCACCTCGAAGCCGGAATTTTAATTTTCGCTTTAGTTCGTGAGTTATGACTGAAAAACGGGCAGAAAATGTTTATTTATTCCGTTTTCGAAGCATGAGTTTTCAGTAATACAAATCAATTACACTAGGCTTTGGCTATTTTTGTCAAACCTTCGACATAAAAGCATCGCGATCTCTTGAATTGCAGTTGGCTTTGGCTATTTTTGTCATACCGTGGTAATAAAAGCATCGCGATCGCTAGATTGTTGTAAGCCCACGCTGGTCGATTCATTTGTTTAGAATGTCAAGGCCCGTAGACATATGGAATTTTCAACCTACACGGAAGAGGGATAGGCCTAAATATGGTCAAACATTGTTCGATTTGGACGAAATTCACTGTACAGGGGTATTCTGGGCCAAGGAAATCGAATCTGAGGTCGCTTTTACCAGGCGACGCTATCTAATCGTGGTATGTAGTCCACGTGATTTAGGTGTTAATAAATATAATGATTTAACTATTATGCTCTTAATTTTTAATTTTTGAAATAATTATCGCGGGCGAAGTCGCGGGCACATGCTAGTTTATAAAATGAATAGGTATCAAGATAAAAACAAAATAACTTGACTGAAATGTGAATTTCAGAACATACATTTTTATTAAAATATGAATAAAATTCTTTTGTTGCCCATAGTGACAAGAATACTATAATCTAGATATTGTTGTGAAATGTAGTCAGTTTACCACAGTCGTAATGAACACACCAAAATCAATTAGAGCGAGGTGGTATAGGGTAATAGGGAAGAGATCCTTGGTTCAAATCAAACCTCGTGGCCACCCAAATTTACCAGTAAACTCTTATAATAACTCATTCGTGCAGCATTTGCTTCTATTGTTCGGCTCTATCTCAATGTATCCTGCATTTTTGCCTTTGAGATTGAGGAAAAAATACAAACCCCAAGTTGTTATTATTATTATTATTATTATTATTATTATTATTATTATTATTATACTTGTTAGTTTTTTGAAAATGTAATAAATAACATTTGTGTCTATGGGTACGTATACATCTGCGCTCCTCTTGCGCTCTGCTCCGCACGCGTGACGCTCTGAAGGCAGATTGGTACGGCATTTTGAGGTGCACGCGAACCGCTAGCGTGCCGCTCGCCGCGATCCGTCCCCTGTCGGTTTTTTCGACGAACACAAAGGATTTCTGATTTCACATTGGGACGTGTTTTTGGTAGTTGCGCTCCGCTCCGCTCCGCTCCGCTCGCGTGCCGCTCGCGCTCCTCCTGCGCTCCTGAAACTTAACACCTGCAACAACACCTTAACAACAATTCAATGTCAGACTTGAAGGGTTAAAAGTACATTCGAACAATGAAGATAATATCACTGATTGGATCCATCCGATCTTGAAAAATCATAAACTGCTAACATCCAATCAAAATAGCCCATTTATGCTATCATCTCTTTATAAATTTAAAAATTCTAAATACAATTTACATTGGAGTGTTAACTATATTCTCACAAACCTACAAAGGAAATGCACAATATCCTTGTAAATAATACCCTGGGCATAAAACGCTAGACAACAAATGTTTGATGTTTTTGCCGATCTTTATATTTTTCCTTCAGATATGGGATGGGTTTTTAGGCTACCTATTGCAATCGATACCATGTCATGATTTTAGAAAAATTCTTTCATATCTTTACGTTTCATGCTTCCCTCAGTACGAAACCACCGCCCGTTCAAATTGTTATATATATATACAGTATATCTTTACACTCTAGCGGCCGTAATTTTGCAGATATTTGAACCAGATTGTATTATGTTATTTCTAGGTCCAATAGTTCAAACATATTCGTTAATGAGCAAAATTTGCCCAAGGGGGATGTCGCGGGAGGGGGTTGAAATTTTGAAAACTTTATATCTTGGCCCCTATGAAGTATAGAGGGAAACTGTGTTCAAAGAAATTAGAGTACTCCCTATGGAGTTCACAGTGACATCAACGATTCGGAGGTTTCTGGGGTACGAGAGGGGGTGGGGGTGGAAATTCGAAATTTTTGAAACCACGTCTTGTGGGGTATCATTGAAAAGTTCTTGATGAGTACTCTACAAATCAATAACTCGTTTCTCGATAGCTCTCATTTAAGGCGAGATTTGAATGTTTGAAAAAGTGCTCTTTCCTCTTTTTTGCAATTATTATTGCGGGTTTGTCATGCCAAGGCTAAAGAAGAAGAGTGCTACGCAGTGACAGTAAATTAAACCACAAGCGCTTTGAAATCTACCTCAGCCTGTAGGCTGCCTAAAGGGATTTTTTTCTCTTGATCTGTTTCTTTGATCTCAAAATGTATTGTTGGATCAGGTTAATTTTCAGTTCAAATAAAGATGGCATTCTACCTTAACTCAAAGCTTCTCGGTACTTAGGGTAATTTTGTTTCTGATTGTGGGTTTGTTTGTTACTAATAGGAAGGAAATTTACCTTAAACCCACGTTGAGAAGGAAATAAGGTATTTTCCTTTATCATAATGGACATAAGGCTGATTTCCTTCTTAACGCAGCTAATTTTGGAGTTGAGACATTTTAGATAGGCCTCAAAAAGGGCTTAGGGATGTAAAATCTGTGATTTTATTATTTCAGCAGATTTTGAACAACATGTACATGGTGGATATGCATGTAACTCATTTTCGGCAAAAATTGGAATTAAGGCTTTTTTGCCTAGCACGGTAGTGTTGAACATATTAGCAAGATAACACACAAAATATTAGGCCTAATGATGAAAGCTAGTGGTTCGCAGTAGGTTTGTCGCTTTCCTATGGAACGCGGGAGGAGCGCTGTGAAAATAATTTCAACGAGCAGCACGCGAACGGCACGCGTGCGAAGCAGAGCGCATATGTATACGCAGCATTACACTTCATGGCCACTAACAAACCGACTAAAGCGATCGCGTCTTCTTGTTTGCTCGCCATCTCTCGACTGAGTTTACTGTACAGGCGTGCCGGAGTGACTCACACACACGCTCAGGTCTACACGCCTGCGCAGGTAGAAAGAATTGAATTTCGATTCTTCTCCGGTCGTCTGCGCAGGTCGCTACGCCTGTGCAGTTTGACCTGCAGCGGCTGGCACACACGCTCCGGTTTACCTGTACAGGCCACCTGTACAGGTAAACCTCACCGGTATACCGTAACGTGTATGGCCCGCCTAAGTACTACTAAGGCTCCGTGCAAGAGTTCCAACCTCCTACAATTCTGGTTACTACCGAAGAATACCGTTCCTTACCCTCTATACATAAATTACTTTTTGAAAATGCAGTTACTCATGTATATTTCTCCCTGAATTCTTTTTTATATCAGGCATTTTTTAGTTTCCTTTAAATGACTGATACAGACTACCGTTTATTAGTAAACTTCACACGTTGAAGAAAAGTATGAAAGCAGGTTGCACATTTCACTAACTTCCTCTTCCTAACAGAGAGGTAGAAACTCCAATTTCATATCTGTTCGAAATGCTTCAATAGAAGAGTGTTGCAAGCTTTCATAACTGGATATAGTCTGGAAATTGCTTCTCAACAATTTTGAGAATGAAATAGACTCAACTTACACTCCACTTGCTTGATATTAAAACCTGGCGACTATACAAACTTGTATAAGTAGTTCTTAGCACTTCTGCTTAGATTTGGGAGGAATAAGTAATCTGTAAGTACACCAGAACTTGCGTAGAATTACTGTGTGGTCTATTCCGCCCACTCCAACTCTAGTCTGGCTGTGACATGTGGCTACTGAAGGAGATTCATTGGGACCACAAGTACTGTCTAATACACTCACCTTAATAGAAACCTCTTAACCAGGACATAGGTTTACTATTCAACTACTTTGCAAGTTAAATTTACCTAGAATTGAAATGACTACATCTAATAACTAATTTCAAGTGACAGAGACCCTTACAATAGTTAGATAATCTATTTTATTTAATAAAGGAGTCTTTACTAAAATAATAATGCTATTACCGATTGTATTAAAACACAAAACTGAAGATAAATTGAAAACACTATAGGCCTATCTTCATTTTAGAAAGCATTATGACGCCTCGACCAATTAAACCAACAAGTTAAGAGTGTTTTGATCTACTCTCGTATGATTTCGTCTTAGTAGTAGTAGTTAGTAGTAGTAGTAGTAGTAATAATAATAATAATAATAATAATAATAATAATAATTATTATTATTATTATTATTATTATAATGATGATGATGATGATGAATGCGTCTTCAGTACCTGCGTCTATGTACCACCGGCGCTGATATTTATATTTGAAGGGAGTTACATAGAAAATAAAATATGAATGCAGTGTGCCACGTAGTAAACACAATTAGATTTACATGTGAAAATATCGGTTCTGTTATTTAAAATGTATTACTGGTATACTAGACTGTGTTTCGAGGCATTAATATATTCAATCCTGAAGTTGTATGAGATTTTCACCACCAGAGCACATTGAACGAAATAATCAGATTTACAAAATATCATCATTATTGTTGCAGGTCTTTATTATTGAGCCCATGAACATAAATATTAGCATACCATTGTTTTAATAAAAATCCCATTTAAGAGAACGTGATTATAACAGATGATCATAACTGTCAAAGAGAAACTTGGCTAGCTATCGTGAGCATTTTTGAAACGTTGCTTCACATGATTCTTTATAAAATATAGTGTATGTGTTTATTACAATAATTAACTTTTTACAAATTCCAATGCAAACAGTCGCATGGGTCCGCATGGACCGTACATGCTTACGCAAAAACACACAAAAAAGAACAAATAATATAAATACAAAATAACACAAACAAACTAAATCTATTCCTCACCCTCCACACCCGCTCTCCAATTTGTCGCTTTTTCAAACCTGAGCTGTCTCGCCTTCATTAAAAACTTCCCAATGCCTTCCTCAACGTTTTTTCCCGTCAGTAACTCCAAACATTTCCGTTGCTCCCTATTTGATTCCATAAAAGATCATGGTAAATATTTTCCCCTCCAATTTTCAAAACCTTCACAGAGATTATCCCTAGTCATGAGATATATTCGCAGTCTTATAAATTCAGAACAGGCTTTCCCAACGATCACGATAGTACGCGATTGAAATGCCCAGTTTAACTTTGACCAAATGTACTAGACTTTACAGTCACTATGCTAATTAGGCATTTGTAAAAGTTAACTCTTAATTTAAACAGTTTTCATGATATGCCCATAGAATTTTCTACGAGCTGGAGGCTAACTTCTGATCCCCCTGTCCTCTATTAATCTTTCTTTATTTAGAGCGATTCCATACGAAAACATTAACTAAAGATCCTGGTAAAGAATTGCCGGCTTATCGCCAATGGAAGGAACAGATTGAAACGCAAACTACCAGTAGTTTTGATCTGAGATCTTTCCTTCATGATATTAGGATGTTATAGAGTCGTAAATTGACAACAAAGAATTTCCGCCTATAGTTACCCTCCCAATCTCGTTTTTTTAAAGAATGAAAAACACTTATGAACAGTAGAAGTAATGGGAAACTACGAACTAATTAACGGCTCAAAACTTTACGTATAACAATGTAACTTAGCAAGTTTAAATATTCCAATAAGCTCCATTTACTACTCATTTTAAACATGTAAAGAGACCAACGGAATTTAATGGACAATTAGAAGGCGGCAGTAGCCTAAATTCTGAAATGTGAAGTAATTATACTCAGACATGGAGGTATTAGGCAGCAGTCGCACTCGTAGAAACGGCGCAACGAAGATCGGCGCCGGTCGTCAAGAGCTCACAAAAAACAACTTACGAGCACGAATATTGTGCAGATAATTACAATTGTTTCTTTTAATTACAGCTGTGCACATAAACAAAACCGATAAGCAATCTGAGAACGCTTTAATGAGGTGCAGACAGACTGTAGGGCTTGATATAACAGTCCTTCAAAAGACATGCACTCAAACCGCATTGTAACAGTTCTAGGCAATGCTAACAACAACAGACTATGAAAAAGGAAAAAAAAAGGAGGAGTTTCCGGTATCCCAAAGAGTATTTTGCTGTTTGATTCAATAAAACATGAATATGCATTATTCGAAATTAGATTGCACAGTGAAATAATGCTGCATGGAATTGACTGAAAAATAAGTAAAAGAGTAGAAGGCGCGAATAGAGAGAGGCTTAGAGAAAATGAAGTGATCTGTAAATAAATGTAGCGTAATACAATCCTTAGCGATCAAGAAAACGAGTGGTTAGAATTTTTCAGGCCCTTCTCAGAACGTTCTTTTTCTCGGATCCGTATGCCTTTTATTATTCTGTTTATTTATTCTGGCAGAGCTAAGGCCATTTGGCCTTCTCTTCCGCTCTACCAGTAAAAAAAAAAACTACATTACAATTACATAACACAAATACATAATATGCCTTCAGCATATCTATCTTGAAAGAGAAGTAAAACAGATGATACCTTGTATATATTTTTTTAATGGAGTTATGGCGCGAAAGTGGTGGTGGTTTCGCGCTCAATATGTTCCATCGTCCATTTGTTGACTAAATCTGTACTAGGAAGAAGTGAACTATACCCTAGGAGTGAACTATAGAGCAAAATATGATATGCTTGATATGAAGATGGCAGTGCACAAACATAAAATATTAATGTTTTAATGTTGGGAAACTTGGAACCTTACTTCTCGAGCAGATGTTTTGATTTAATTATTATTTCACGTAAGTTTTCAGGTTTATATGCGGACGTGTATATTACAGAATCTCGGAAATAGAAAAAGACGAAACTTTCCTCGATTCTGTTAAAACACACTTCCCACGGGAGTTTCGCAATGTACTATTTTCTACGATAGTGTTTTTTTCATATAATTCCCTTTCATGCTATCATGGTAGGAACTTACCGCATCACTGTATCATTATATCAAAGCACGTATTTTATATAACTGCATGGCATGAAATATAATCATATTTGCTAGTTGAAGTTTACAATAATTTAGGTGTTACCTGTTATTACTTCCTTTTGAAGTCTCCCCTTTCAGAGCAACGACAAATGGATTAAACTAGTGAATTTTGCCCCCGCTAAAAGTTTAGTCGAGATTTCAAATAGATTTGCAGTTCTAGAAAACAGTTCTTGCAGAACAAGAAGCTAGGAATGATATGAACAATCGATAAAACCTGGGAAAGCATTAAAGACAATATTAAAGTATCCGCAAAAGAAAAATTAGGTCCGCTTGAACTGACACCAAATAAATCGTGGTTTGATGATGAGTACATGAAATAAGTAAATGCAAGAAAGCATGCGAAACTACAATGGTTGCAGGATCCGAATGACACTACTGTCTAAAATCTCAACAATGCTAAACGAGAAACCTCTAGAACCATTAGAACAAAGAAAAAAAACTATCTTAAAGACAAAGTCCATGAAATATAGGAAAGTAGTAAAGACAAAAATGTTATGGATCGCTACAAGGGAATAAATGAGTTCAAGTAAGGTTTTCAACCTAGAATGAACATAATTAAGGACAACGATGGCACTATACTCGTGGCTCCTAGTAATATTTTGAATAGATGAAAAAATTGCTTTAATCAATTATTAAATGTACATGGAGATGCCCAAAGTGTGCAGGTTGGGATCCATTAAACTCAGAGGTTCATAACACCATTCTTATGATTTAGAGAAAGGAAGAATTGCCAAAGGAATGGAACGAATCTATCATTAAACCGTTCCATAAAAAGGGAGATAGGGCCGAATGTAATATCTATCGAGGAATTTCTCTCTTATCAACATCACGAGAAATTGTGTCTCATATACTTCTAACAAGATTAACCCCATATGCGGACGAAATCATTGGAGATCACCAATGTGGATTTAGGCGAAATAGATCAAGCATTGATCAAATATTTTGTATTCGCAAATCTTGAAGTGGGAATATAATAAGTCTGTTCACCAGCTATACATAAATTTTAAAAAGCATATGATTCAGTTATGCGAGATAGATTGTACAGTTTCCTTATTGAGTTTGGGATACCAAAGAAGTTAGTTAAGCTGGTCAAGATGTGTCTAAATGAAACAGGATAGGGAAATTTATATCAGATAAGTTTTCCGTTAGAAGCGGCTTGAAGCAAGGAGATGCTCTGTCGCCTTTACTTTTTAATTTCGTTTTGGAATATGTCATTACGAAAGTTCAGGAAAACAAGGTAGGCCTAGAATTAAATGGCAGTCACCCGAGTTTAGCTTATGCAGATGTCGTTTGTCTGTTAAGCGATGACGTCGAGAGAAATTATTGCAGAAAGTCTTTTCGATGTCTGCAGTAATGTTGGATTGGAAACTAATACAGAAAAAACTAAGTATATGGTCATGAAACGTCAAAGTAATGCGTTACAAAATATTAGAAAAGCCGGTAAATCGTTCGAATAAGTGGAGAAATTCAAATATCTGGGAGCAATAATTACAGATACAAATATTATTAAGGTAGAAGTTAAGCGTCGACTGAAATTAGGAAATGCTTGTTTTTAAGCAGTTTGGAAACTCTTATCTTCTCGTCTTCTGTCCAGAAATCTAAAAATATGAATTTATAGGCCTAACTTAATTATCCTGCCGGTTGTATTATATGGATGTGAGACATGGTCGCTTACTCTTCGGAAAGAACATAATCTGAGATTGTTCGAAAACAGGGTGCTTAGGAAAATATTAGGGCCTAAGAGAGATGAAAATGGGGACTGGAGAAAACTTCATAACGACGAGCTTCATAACCTGTATCTTCACTAGATATAGTAAGGGTAATTAAATCACAGAGGATTAAATGGGCTGTGTATGTTGCGCGCATGGGGGAGGAAAGACATATCTTAAAAGTATTGGCTGGGACATGCGAAGGGAAAAGATCACTTGGAAGACTAGACGTAGGTGGGAGGGCAATATTAGCAGAGATTTGTATTTGCGAGGGATGGTTGGATGGAGTTAGCACAGAATACGTTTGATTTGGGGGGCTCAGGTAAGTGCGGCAATGAACCTTCTGGTAACATAAAACATAAAATATATAATATAGCTTGCTTAAGAATTGCCTATTACGATTGAGTAAGTAAGTAATATTGGCTTACGGTAATTTATCGGGAAGCTTGGTTATGATGGATTCATGCGCATGCGCTGAAGCAATTGTTTTATCGATCGCCACCCAGATTCACTTTTATAAGGTTGATATAGTATTACCAATCCAACTAGAGACCAACCGATTATAATTAGTTACCGATAGTAAATATCAGGGCGCGGGTTCTGATGACATGTTATCTTTTTATTGATGCTGCATACACATTGCCAACTTGTAGATAAATCCTATTCATAGCCTCTAGATTATAGAAATGCATTTTTACTAGGTCATTTTTTCTCATTCTATCATATTTTATCTTTTTAGGACATTTATTTCATTCTTACGTCATTATTTTGTCATTTTCGTGTCATTTGCTCCTTATTTAGTAATTTTCATGTACCTATTTACTTTGAGTGTATTAACTTTTTTTTCGTTTCTAGCGTTGCTGTATTTGAAGTGTTGTTTGTTTAATGCATGAAGGAAAAAGAGAGAAACCCCAAAATGTTGTATTATATTACTATTGTTGTTAGATTGACTTGGCGCCAGAGTATGCCACCTGCTTGGATTTGAGAGTGCAAACTACTGTATACCCTCAATAAACAATAATATAATCCGGCAGATCACAAAAGGAAATGCCGAAGTTTGACTCGCCAGTGCCTCAGTGCCAGTATAAATTTCTGCGAGGAAAGTTATTTACAGTTTTTACAATTATGTACAAATTAGTCTATTACTTTGTGTGTACAATAATAATTTTTTATAAATAACATATCAGTTTTTAGGTAATTTTTTAAAATTATTAAGTCATTTTCTTTAAAATTTAGGGTCATTTTATAGGTCATTTTTAACAGGATTTTAGATTATCAGATTCCGGGCCCTGGTAATTATGTTTTGACTTCTTTAGTTATTTTCTCTATTGTGCTTGCGATAAGTGTGCGTGTTCTAATTCTTCCTCGATTCTGTTAAAATATAACTTCACATACGAGTATAACAATATACTACTAATTGTTAAGAAAGTAAGCTTTTGGGGTGGCAAAATAAATCATAAAACTAACCTATCATATCAAAACCTTTAAAAGTTTTCGAGCTCCAGGTCGTTCAGTTCTTGCATATTATGTCCTAGCAGGTGTGGTATGTCCAGCACAATGCAATTTTAAGACGGAGAAGCGATTGCTTGTGTATTTATAGCAGTCACTGCAACCGACGTCTTCCATTTAAGAGCTGTGTAATTCAATTACATCCCCAGTCTAACTCGAATCGAACCCTCTTCCTCCCCTTCACTTAGCTTCCTCCAGGGTGACCCGGGTATTGCCATATTCAAACCGGAGATACAGAGCACCTGCAGCCCTCGTCCCTTCTACACTCACTGTTTCCCCAATTAAACAAACACACGTCTGTTTTATTTATCTTGGACAAATGCTATTTTTTAAAATGAAATTTCCTGTTTTTGATATATTACAGCTGTATAATTGAATAACAATCTGTGGTCTGGATATATATTTGTGTTGAAGGTCTCAGTTAACGAATTTTTGTGTAATGAACGAATTTTTGTGTGATGAAACCATATAATATTTTTAAATTATCTTTGTTAAATGTTCTCAGATCTCAATTATTCAATTATTTTGGGTCATGATACTGTCGGAGTAGTAAATAGAATTATATGGAGTAATACTCAATCTTTACATATACTGAGCTGAGGATATTGCTTTCATATTAGACTGTTACATTTTGCCAGATGTGATTTTTATGTCTTTCTTCAATCATTAAAAGGAGTAAGTTTTACATTATCAGTATCAAAATTTGCCCATTTAACTTCTTACGTAATGTGAAAAAAATGGATACACTTTTCATAAGCAGATAACTTGACTTATCTTTCTTATGTAGGCTTATATGCTGATTAAGTATTTATTCTTAAAATGAATATTTTATAAGGTCAGAACATATTTCTTACAAACGCAAATTTTTTATAATACAGGTGTATTGGTTTTTGTATTAATTTACAATTTCATGTTGCACCGTGAATGCAAAATAAATATTTATCTCCCTCTTTTTCTTTTTTCCCCTTCTTTCTCGTCTTAAATTAATCCCTCCCGTTGTCGGGAAGTTTATGCGACCCACTCCCCCCGAGCTTCAATGAACCACGACCTGTCGGGAGAGGGATTACCTTTAGACCACGTACATACTTCTTTTGACCAGACAAAAATATGAATGGCCTTCCTAGCTTGGTGATCAAACCAATGCCGAAGCCACCTCCGAGACAACACGAATACATAGAAGAAGACACACCAGTCGCGCGCGCACACACACACACACTATGCCGATCAAGGCGGATGGTATGAAGGTGATAATGACGGCCAGATGATATCCGGGGACCAGGAAACCTAAACTCTTAAGCTGCGTCTCCATTGATATACATTTAACACCAACATGTCAGTATTAACAAGTTGATATTGACATGTATATTGCAATTTCTCGTTCCAATTGACTTGACATGCAAACCCAGCGTGTTGCACTTAACATTTTCAGATGTTAATTTGTTTTCCGGAGAAAATGGACAACATGTCAAGTCAATTGACTAGTCGCTCGATATCGGCTTTGTTTCGGGCTGGGGAAAGTTTGTCCTCACATGCTGAACTTACACTGAAAAGTCTGTTCTCATGTGGCCGTTTTGAAGCTTTGAGTATTATATAGGCTATCTCCTGCTGGAGTAAGCTAGGGTCTAAACTAGGTGTAGGCACCTTGTTCCATTCCAGGGCCTTGTTTACATATCTCCTATCTCCTTACCCCTGTATTCTGCTGTAGCATGAGCCAAGTTCACCAGTTACAGTAGAGTGTTGACCGCGTTGCTAGTGGTTCCAGGTGTGTACAAAGCAAATGTAACTTTTGTAAACTGGAATTTTTTATTGTTTTGCAAAATGTTTAAGCATAGCTTACATAATTCAACAACCGAAAGTAAACCACTTTAAAAATAATGCGTATACTCGTATAACAGCTTAACGTCTATGAACAAACAACATTCTTCCCAATATAGGTAAACTTTAGTAAACCGTCGATTAAGATGAGAGACTCGTATCTCCAAAATTAGTCCCTTTCAGGCTATAGCTGTGAAATAATTAGAAAAAAAACAGCTCTATTTGTTTATGCTGAAGCCTCCTTGCGAACAACGAACTGTTTACATCGTTCCAATGATGAAATTTAAACATTTTCTTGCCTCCTGAAGAGTTGTCATTTGGTAGATACGAAGTCTCTTATTTTAACCGAACAAACACTGAAGATAATATAGTGCACGTAAATGACTGTGAGTGCCTGATTACCATAAGTGCAATGCTCCAGTGTTGTACATAATATGGTAATAATACAGAAACCGCATTTTATGTTGTTATCCAGATGCATAATTATTACGGACGTGTTTATATAATGTCATATCCATATTATTTTTGTACAATCCTAGACAAGGCTTGGTATGATGCCGTCCACTTGATGTAAACAACTGTTACGTCAAAAGTAAGTGGAGTGAGTAATTTCCGTCACTATTTCCTCGCCTCACGTTCGCCCATGCCTGGTCTATATTCCACACGAGGTAGATTATTTCTTAAGAAATCAGGGTGTCAACTTTTCTACGCGAAAATTAGGAGAAAACCAGTAGGAATTCGTTATATATCTTTTGGAAATAATCGGTTTGTAGCGTCATGGCAAAAAAAAAGTGAAAAAGTGCTCTTCGATTTTAAGGTATCTTATAGAAAAGCAGAAATGTGGGAAAAACGAAAATTAGCTCGAGATAGGACTTAAAAAGACAAAGCTACAAACCAATTTTTTTTCCAAAACATAGGCTATAAAATGAATTCCTGCTATTTTCCTCCTAATTATCGCGTAGAGAAAGTGGCCATTTTGTTTGTTTGTTTGTTTTATATATATATATATATAATGAGATTTTTTGTACCTCGCCTGGACTACCAAAATCAACTCGGCGGGAGCCCGCCTTGTACTCATCTCTAGTAAATAATATATTTTTCAATTATAACTATACCATATTGAACCACTTCTTCTTTTCTTGTTGCCTTAATGTAATTGATCGCGTTTATTAGCAACCATAGCAGTTTATATTCAACGAACTTTTAACGTGAGTTTTCTACAATAGTATATTGAGTGAGTGAGGCGGAAGAATTGAGAGTCGCTGAAACAAAAGAAGCGCGGCTTCGTAACCCATTAAAAGTGCTGGTTGCTCTCAGGAACAAGTGCGACCTCTTATACGTACTTGTAGCTTCTTGTCTGCACCCATTAATTTCTGTATTTCTGCTAATGAAGACCACGGTGCAAGCCTTTTTTGATATTCAAATGTACCCCCCAAAACTTTTTGTTGTGGCTAGGGGAGAGAAATAAAAGGCGAAGAACACGAACAAAAAATTGTAGTCAAAAGAAAATAATGGAAAGTTTGTGAGTGGTGACTGTTCTTGCATGTTTTCTTCTTTTATTTTCCGAGGTAAGGGGAGACAGTCTGATGAATTCTGAAAGTTGCTAACTGGATGGAAGGATGTTGTACGTGATTCGCGTTCTGACTCGAACAGAGAGAAGACGCCATTAAGGAAAAACCGGGGCTGAAATTTAATACAAATCGGAAGTATGCAAGGGAGTCAAGAAAAAGAACCTTTTAAATGAATTTTATGTTCTTTTTACCACTCTTCTAGCTTAGCATCTTCATAATATAATGCATGGGGGATTGAAGCAATCTCGTGACATTTATTATTGAAGAAAGTGAAGATTTATATGCTTTATTGTTGAGTTTGAAAGGCCATAGGTGATCTAAGTGCACGTCTGTGAAAGATTTACTGTCCATAATTTAAATTTGTTTGGAATAAAAAGTTAGCGTAAAAGTGAAGGAAGTTAAGCTCCGCTGTGAGGGGGGGGGGCTTACTTTTGTGGGCATTGAATGAATTTTACAATGTTATATACCGGCGTGGTAAGCACCGAAAGAGAGTGTTAATTATGTCATTGCTCACAGCAGTTCTGTAAAAAGCAGACAATCGCATTTTAGTTTGCATGACAGAAGCAAGATATTTCTGCATGAGGACCTAACAATAAGTAAATTGCATGAAATGCACAAAATGAATTACCCATCACATCCAGTTAGCTATGAAAGTTATCGAGATTTATTTAACAGTTTAATACTGCTTTTGGATTTCCCATATGGGATAATTGATACTTAAGTTGAAACCATTCGTATTCTTCTCTTTTGTACACACACACACATACACACATAGAGAGAGGGAGAGAGAGAATGATAAACACTTAAAAGATGTCACTCTTATGGGATGCAAACTCACGTTGCCTTTAGGTCAGACATACCTCACAAGTACTCGTACTCGTAGCTGGTCGACTCGCTTTGAACATAAATGACGGCAATGACTGTCAGTTCGTTTACACTTTTGCACTGCGCCATAGAACTTTTCAACGAAAAAGAGACGGTTCATCCTTTTTAAAGCCGGCTGTATATAAAATTGTGCTACAAATTGTAAAGAGAATAATATTATTTTCCCGGTGTTGAGAATATATTATTCTTTCTCGGGCTTAAAACCGGGTGAGTTGGAGGATAATAAAATATCCTCCAGAATAAGTTGGAGAATAATCTTACCATCCATTTAGTAAATCCCTTTTGCATACCAATACGAAAATTCCATATCGTGATGCCTCGGTGACAAAACCAATCTATATTAATGAGCCATGTATTGTTTAATTCATTACGAAAATATTAACTGTCTTTACTCCTGATGCGATTGTAAGATTATTCATCCAGTTTGAGTAATGGCGTCAACATATGTTCTTAATCTGTTAAATAAACACTTTAGTGTAGAGCTACTGTAATGTAAATGGCTGTTACGTGCTAGCTATAAATTATTCTATCAAGTGCAGGAAACTAATAGCTTAGTAATTATAGACATTAAAATTAATGAAGAAAAGTGAAGAGTAGAGAGCGCATTTTATCTGACCTGCTGTATCAAAATAGTTCCAGTTTTTACCACTAGACAAACAGGAATCCCAGGAGTTTTAATGAATTAGAATGCACGTAAACCTTTTCTTTACTCAACTAATGAATTATTTTTACATTATGTAAATACTAGTAACAATATTTTCCAAGTTATGATTTGCATTTATACTGATTCCTGCAGAAACCAAATAAAATTTGACATTGAATATGGGTAATTCGAATGTTATTAACCGAACACTTAAAGGCAAGGTTTAACAACAAGAGTACACGTAATAATAATAATAATAATAATAATAATAATAATAATAATAATAATAATAATAATAATACAATAAGGATAATGATAAAAATATTAATACAAATAATGAGGATGGTTAGGATGATTACGATGATTCACATAAAAAAGATGAGAATATGTGATTATTACCTCCTGTTCTTCACGAACCGTAGAAACCATATAGTAAACCTCGTGAAAAGTGTCCGAAACACTAGGAAAATGAGGGTGAAGATGTAACTTCTCTAAACTATTAAAGGGTAGTGTGTGAACAGAAAACACTAATATCATTATTCCTAACCTAACTGCCACTTACCTAGAATCGCGGATGAGTAACGTCAGCGGATCTGTGTCAGCCAATGAAAGTAATTTACGTCAGGGGTAGCTCCGATGCAAATTGGTACAGTACGTAGTACGGTGTGAACGAAGACATTAGCGTCCGAAGTGCATAATGAATGAAACCAGAAATCAAGCAATAATAATAATATTAATTGTAATAATACTAATAATAATGCTAATAATTGTGATAGTAATGATATTGACAACGATGATAGTAATAATAATAATAATAATAATAATACTAACAATAAAATTAATTATAGTATACTTATTACTACTGATAATAATAATAAAAATATTAAAAAATACATTTCATCAAGGCAGAGTTTGAGTGTAGTGTGAGTCTACTCTGTTGGGGGCAGATCTAATGCGCGTATGTAGGCTACAGTATATGCCTGTAGGCTAGTCCTTGTGGGAGTATACAGCTATAACAGATATATAAGCATTCATGAGCCACAGATTATTGTCTCTGTTGGACACTACATGAGAATATTATAGGAGAAAAATTCCTCCGGCACTGGGACTTGAACCCAGGACCTTTGGCTATTCGCGCCAATGCTCTACCAACTGAGCTAAGCCGGAGCTCAATTCACAGCGCCAGATGGAACTTCTCTCCTATGACTGATTGCCCTAATGGTCTACCTCACAGACAGACAAGTTATGTCATATGCAGTACTGTGAGGCACACTAAGTAGTGATTTTTGTGACCGGGCTCCCACTGTTATTGTACAGTTAACAGTTAACAGTTAACACAGTACTGCATATGACATAACTTGTCTGTCTGTGAGGTAGACCATTAGGGCAATCAGTCATAGGAGAGAAGTTCCATCTGGCGCTGTGAATTGAGCTCCGGCTTAGCTCAGTTGGTAGAGCATTGGCGCGAATAGCCAAAGGTCCTGGGTTCAAGTCCCAGTGCCGGAGGAATTTTTCTCCTATAATATTCTCATACAGCTATAACTTAAATGAATTCATATAGGCCTATGTATTTATAACTGTTTACATTTATGTACGTAGCAATCGCTCACATTTTGCGCTCCTGTTTATCGATAGTAAGTTACATATTTATGGTTGTTATATTGTTTATGCCGTGTCCGACAAGTCTCTGCTGAGATTTATTTCTACGAAATAATTGTACAAATGAGCAGTGAGGGTGGAAATCTTGACAACCCACAAAAAGAACTTTACCCTAATTGGGAAGGAATTAAAAATATGAACTATGAATCCACCCTGGTATTTCGTTAAAAATATGCATTGTAATGTTTAATTTGCTTATTCTCAATGTGGCATTAAATCGTAGTATACATTGCGCAATCTTTTTCGACGAATGACTTTTACATCAACAAAATGGAAAAAGTTGATAAGCCACAACTACAGTAGGCTAAAGGATGTTTAGTGCTTGTATCACAATAATTCATAATTTGGAATAAAATGTTATTTTACATAGAAACAGAACTTACCCGTATGTTTGCATATTTTAACGATCATAGTAACTAATTTTATTAGGCCTAATAATATTTTAAATAATAATAGTAATACTACAAATAATGTAGCCTACGTATAATTATGGGTACGCCATTATTTGAAAAGTAATCATTAGCTTTCTTTGAAGTGTAATTGTGGAGTAACTGGACAGACCACATTAATAATTAATATTGAATTGAGCAAAACCAAGCTTACTTATAAAAATTCAAACTATTTCCTTCCATGCAAAAAGAAATAAAAGAAATCTTCTTCTACTGGCTTAAAGATGCGAAGGAATTACCTGTTCTCTCTTTTAGAAAGCCATATTTAAAATTGAAAAACTTTGTAACTTCACAATGACAATAAAACACTTACTTCATCACTTGATTAGTTCATATAGATGTCACACTTGTAGGGCCATCCGGAAAGTGGTACTCGTTTGTGCAATAAAGACACAGGAGTAAATATTAACACATATAAACATTTTTATTGGAAAGAGCATACTTTACACTACTTCTCAACATAATCTCCAAGCAAATTTAGGCATTTGTCATAACGTGTGACGAGTTTTTGTATTCCAGCGTCATAGTCCTCCGCCGCCAGCGTATTTCCGATGAAGGAGACTCTTTCCTGACTCGCATCATTACTGGGGACGAAACATGGGTTTGTTATGCATCACCTGAGAGTAAACGACAGTCAATGGAGTGGCATCATCCTCATTCACCAACCAAACCAAAAAAATTCAAGACAGTTCTGTCCACCAGGAAACTCATGGCAACCGTTTTCTGGGATCGACGAGGTGTACTGCTCATTGATTTTATGGCCCGTGGAGACACAATTAATGCTAATGCGTATTGTGAAACATTAAAGAAATTACGGCGGGCAATACAAAATCGACGCTGGCGGCGGAGGACTATGACGCTGGAATACAAAAACTCGTCACACGTTATGACAAATGCCTAAATTTGCTTGGAGATTATGTGGAGACGTAGTGCAAAGTATGCTCTTTCCAATAAAAATGTTTATATGTGTTAATATTCACTCCTGTGTCTTTATTGCACAAACGGGTACCACTTAGGATCGCGAACATTATCTTCGGAATATTCAGACAATAATGGAGGTTTTAACACACACTTTTCCTGTATGATAGCATATTTTTCTGAATCATCACCACAACCTCCACTCCCAGCCATTTCAATCCATAGAGAAAATGTGGGCAACATTCTGCTATCTATTGGCTTTGAAAGAAATATCTTGGCTGTGCAGATGCTAAATTTATTTAGAAAATCAGTAAAGCAGATAATTTTATCAACTTTTCAGGGTTGTAAAATTTTTCGTCCACACTCTTCAAATCAAATAAATTCTAAAGGCCCTTGTGGTGTGCAGTTGCTTATGAAAACAAGCTAAGGTGGAATAGGTGCATGTAAATTAAGCATGACTTTCTGACACAGTGAGGTAATCTTTACTTGACTTCTAAGTTATACTCATTTGTATACATAAAAGGATTTTTTTCGTCAGTGTGTTTAATGCGGATTTGGAATTATAACAAGAAGCTCACTCATGACGTCATCGAAATTAAAAAAAAAATGTATAGGAATGATATTTAATTTGGTATATACTGAACGGGCATTCTTCGTAGGAGTTCATGTATAAAATTGTAGGATTTCACAAATAAAAATCGTATAAACTGCAACTTTGTAGGAATTCGCCTATCCCGAAATTTTGTATCGTATTTTTTACCAATAGTTTTTATTACACCAGAGAAAACCATGATAACCATCATGACGGAAGTAATTACTCCTTCAATTTCTATATATTTTTAAAAAAGCTTGAAGCAATTATAATTGTTGACCTGCGAGGTGGCGTGTCTTATCATTTATCTCAATAATACGCTTCTAATCTTTGTTCAATGTTAGGTGTACTTTAAAATGTTAAAACAACCATATTCGTCGAAGTGATATTGGTCCGTTGTAACTGAGAGTTGAACGGGTTGCAGAATTGCTGAGCCCGTCGTTGCCCTGGTTACAAATTACCTTTAAGTCACGCCCTTCTCTTCTCTTGCCGTTGTGAAGTCTCCTTGTTATAGAAGGGGAAAAAGAAAGATGAGATACGCATAAAGGAAGGCTATAGTTAAGTTGTATAGGTACGCATATCTTTTTAAAAAATGTTACATTTTTATCATATATTTCTTTCACATCCTACTTTTTGGGTCCTGAACCATCTAAGAGGGTACAGTATACTTCTTGCTAAAACATGAGCAGTATCTTGAGTTTCTTTTTTCTCGTGTACTGTATTCTTCTGAAAAATATCTATTATCTCTTGTCTTATTGCGTAGGTTTCTTAAAAGCGGGTAATATTTTTGCTGTGTTGTAGAGATATGTGCTTAAAAATTAATATAAAATGAGCTAACACGTGCGATACAACGAATTTTGTTAGTAGCAATTATTGGAATTTGTAATCTATTTCTTATTGTAGGTAATATGGGCTAGATAATGTGCACATTAAACCAATATAATACTTTCGGATCCTATATCAGTAATTCCTTTATTGCAACCAAGGATCATATAATGAGTGGAACAACGGTGGATTGACACATGACAGGGGAAACGGAAGAACCCCGAGAAAACCTGACATGACCCGACTTTCTTCATTATAGCTCAGAGTGTTGCTAAAATTACCTTACTTGTATCTGAAAACAGCATTTTGAGGAAACTAAGTTGAAAGTTGTAAATTGTCTGTGCTGTGACATTTTGAATTTGATTTAATTATATGAAGCTATGGAAAATAGAACAAGTGAAAGCAGTTGACAGCAATGATAATATTAAAAATTTTAGTCAAAACATATTTAATTTTATTATGGCTTACAATAGATCTCAATACACAGTATCAAATACTTAGTTTGCTCAACTTTTTCTGTAAGAATTTGGAGGCTATCAAAATTTCATCTGAAATCGTTTACTAACATAAAGTTTGTATAGTATCCATGAAAATCTTTTGAATATATTCCTGTGTCATTGAAAATTAAAACTTTATTGACGAATATCGTGTCTTAAACGTGTAAGTCTGTTATCTGTTCTCTCTAAGATTTTGTGCTGACTCTTTAGCTCATGAATCGTGCCCAGTCCAGTATAAGAATGTGTAGTATTTCAATCGGAAGTGTGTATCGTCACATTTTTATAGTTTTATTCTTATAACTTTCATTTTTTCTGAATACTGTATGTGCATTTGTTTTTACTTAAATTCATTACGGACTGAAAACTGAAACTTTTCATGCCTGTAGCATCTTTGATACAAATCGTTATTGAATACAGCGATTGGGTATATTTACACGCGTATAACCCTAATATCAGCAAAAGGAGATGTGTACGTAGTGTATAATTTTCTGTGTACCGAAATATTATCAATCTCCTATAATAATAAGTTGACCTACATTATGAATAACAAAGCGTTTAAAGAAATAAGAAAACAGCTTACTTTCTTTTGAAAGGAAGGCGCGATTCTTTTGGAATCCATGAGCAACGGAATTCAAGATAGCTGGCAATTCTAAACATTTTGGAGAGGTATAAAAAAGTATTTAGGAAGAACGAAAGGGTGTTAACCTTTTTGTTCGCTAAACAGTTCTAATAATTGTGTACCTGACCTTACAAAGGGGCTAAGTGCCAAAATTAAGTTTCTGAGATAATCAACAATCCTTGTAAAGAAATAGCATTGGTCCTTACCTGCGGTGCTCTCTCTCGAGCAACTTTGCAACCACACTATTATGAATTTCACTTAGCGCTTTTGTAGGTCAATGCAGGATGCCATGTACCACCATTGTGTAGTAATTTTTTTTTTTTAAATTGCGGTTAGCCCCTTTGTATGGTCAGGTACCCAATTATCATTCGATTTCCGGATTTTCTTAAGATAAATTCCGAACCTACGGACCTATTACCTACGAAATGTAGATGCTTTATTTGCGGTAACAGAGGATGGTAGATGAATGCTTGTTTCAGTTCTAAAAACATTGAATTATAAAATCTTGGTTAGCAAAGGCTATTACGAAATACCCAATCCATTTTATTTATGAAGTATACATCCGTTTGCTTAAAAACGTTACGTCATATTCACAAGGCAATTTTCTTTCATCACTAAAACAGTCTAGGTTATTAGAAAAGGACAAACCAAACACGTTAAATCTGTTGTCAGCAGACCTGAATAGAATATTTGGATGATCACTGACTTTCCGTTCTTAAGTTCCGAGTTCGATTTCAGCCCAGTTCGATGGCTTGTACATGCATTTAAACTGTGACAATTCCATATCTGTAGATTTACAGGCATATAAAAGAACTCTTGAAGGACAAAATCCCAGCAAAGCGACAATGCTTTCAAGCTTAATTAACCATCAAACCACCCAACAAACAACTTTGTGGTTTCTTTGAATTGGACGTTTTCATGAGTAGGAATCATGTTGCATTTGATTATGTATTGATGGAACGACGAAAATATTATGTAATAGTTTCTCTACAGTAGAAAGTCTAAGTTAATGTTTTTCTTTAGTTATCGCAGTTACTAAAGTATCGTACACAACTTTATAATAAAGCAACGTTGTTGTGCCTAAGGCAGTTTCTAAGCAATACTTATTTCTTTAACAAAATTGAGTTTTTATTCCAAGAAGAGGAATTGTGTAATCTTCCAGGAAACTACACGTTATCCCCACAGACATATTTGATTTCACCCAAAGGGATGTTCTTATACAAATTGAGTTTTTAATTTTTTGTGGATTATTCAACCCCTGAGCCCTTTGTAATATACAAGCCAGTTTTCGGTTTGAGAGGAATGGGGTAGAACTTGTTACAAAGTAAGTAATTTGGAAGTTTGCTACGTTGTGTATTTTGTCAATGGTTCATTTTAACACAAGTTGAGTGGGACTTTCGGATGGAAGCAAACAAGCAATGCAGCATAGTCTGTGCCATGCGGTGTCTTGTATGTCGCACGCCTTTCATTGAAACTCCTCGCCACCCGAGAAAAGTCTTTAGTATTTGCAGACGTTCTCTCTTTCTCTCACTCCCTCCCCCTCTTTTCACCCTCTCCCACTAACTCAGTTGTAGGTTACTCAAGGTGGCATTTAGAATTTTATTTTATTTACCTACTTTATTCTTTTTTTAGCTTTCCTGCGATTGAGCACGATTCTTTAGTCATTTTAACGGAGCTATTCTGTTTTCCGTCTCTCTCTAGCTTCAGCCCTGCTCAACAAACCATGCTTTAATGTGGTGCTCTCAGCGTAGAATGACTGCGAGGAAATGTTAGAAAAGCATAAAGACCGCCGGAAACTTTGTAGAGACAATTTTGGATTAATGAAATGGAATCAGTTGGGGCTGCTTCAGTGGCTAGATCCCAACGCTCGCTGAAGCTGTTTTCCCACTTACACAAATTCCCTTTGCTTTTTTGCGAATTAAAAAAGGACGGTTTTACATCTTATTATTCTTCTGATAATGATCATTCGTTGGAGCTTCTGTTTTTGATTGTTCATTTGTACTCTGTTTTAGAGCATATGCTTTGTTTTACTAAATGTCCTGCTTCTTAAGTATAAGGTCGTTTATTTCATAAAGAGCACTAAAAGTGGAGTTCACAACGAGGTCTCCTGTGTGGAGGAGAAAATATAGGGCTTGAACGTTTATCATTATTTCCTAGGGAAAATATACAAATAGAGCACGGTCTATTTTTTTCCCCAATTTCACAAAGGCCTAGCATAAGTAGGGAGGTAGTAGTAAATCTGGCATCCATTACAAAAATATTTACCCACCAAGTTAATTTATTTGTAAAAATGTACTTGATACCAGCAAACCAACAATATTTTATTCTTTGCCTAGACGTTTTGGCGTATTTCCGCCATCTTCATGGAGTCTTTTTTTGCTGGTTTGGAAGCCTCAACAATTAAAAACTAAAGCTATATTGTCTTATTTCTTGCTACACTTATAAAAAATTCAAACGTTTAAAGGTTTTACAAAAACGTTAGCACTCAAATATCTTCACTTATATTCTTCTTGTGGCTTCTTCGTTGTGCGAAAAGTCATACCCCGTTTACCGCGCAGCTGGTTCTGAGTGTATTGGGTTGTTCGATTCTTAATTTGACAGAAAACATAAAGTGTATTATGCTTCGTGAGTTACAATGTCACGGCATGTCTACATTTACGATTCATATGCGTTAATTCAGCCAGCTCCTGAAGTTCGAAGACTGTTTCAAGAAATATTCCCAGGTTTAGATGCTCCAGATCTAAATCCGTTATGTGTAATTACTTAAAGATATGCCGAACATGTGTGGAGAATGAAATAGGGCAATTTGATAATTTGGTAAGAATTGAGCCTCTTGAATTTGTTTGTGTATGTTGTAAGGATGGCTTTTGTTGTTGTTGTTTTACCTCCCCGCTAATCACCGATTTATCTTCATTAATCTATACAGTGGATTTTAACTATTTTATGGGATCATTAAAAATCTGAACGATTATTTTCTAAATGTTGGTATTTATTCGGCCTAATTACAAAGTTAACTTAACATAATGTCCTATGCCTCGTGAAGGATTGTGCCTTTGCATGCCTATGTTCTTCTACTTCATTGAAGTAAGGGAATGTGGTCAGCGTGCAAACTATCTCAGCTTTTAGCGATGGTCTTCTTGACAGGACCTTATACTTATTTATTCAATAACTCCTAGGCTATTTGCTTTACGAGGGTAAATGCATCTTCATTTCGAAAAACCAAGAAGGTAATGAGAATCGGACTAATTGACTGCCAAACCGTAGTCACAAACGTTAACCATTTTGATTTCGAATGTAGTCCGATAGCAGTAAGTTATATTTCAGTTAAACGGAACAGGCTTTTTACGTAATGGTTTCAGTAGCATCTCTCTAAAGATAATTATGTTAAGTACAGTAGAAGAACATTTGTCCTGACGGGAATAGTGCCCACGTATCGAGCTTCATATGCTGACCAGGAGACCACGTGACTCCCGAAGAAGCACCCCTTCCCATCCCAAATATTAGTCTATCGAGCAGTAATCCGATAGTCCGATTGGTCCAGTTACGCAACTGAATATTCAGAATATAATAATCAGGCGTTTATTCCATTAATATTGTGGTGTAAACGTTTACGTCAGATGTGAATGTAAGCCTATATATATTTAATTTTTTGTATTAAGTCCGTCTGCCTTAGAAGCGAAATTTCGTTTATAATTCTTGCTTGACGCAAACTGATCAGGTAAAGCACACATTACCTAGGCAGACATGCGTTTATCCAGTTTTCTAGCTCTACCCTATAAATATTTATTTACATCAAATTCCTAAATATTTGCACGCATTATGAGTAGCAATTATTCAATTTAATACAGCCTAAAGTTTATAGGCGTGTAGCCAAAATTAATAAAAATAGATTTGCAGACATGTCAGTTTAAAAATTCATCCATTACGCCTTTCAATATAAATTAATATTAAATATGCATTTATATACCCAGGTACATCCACGGAACTGGAAAGTTATGTTGCCTATGATTTTTTTCAGTCATTGTCAATTGATGCTAGGTACTGGTACGTAAAATATATCAGTTGTATTTTTGTTTTAGCCAGTTAAGTGTAGTTATCTATCACTTCTATGATATGTCCAAAACTAGTTTAAACATTTCCTAAGCGCCTTTTACTTTCTTATTAGAAGAGAGCTTTCCTGTAATAACTGCGAACCATTTCTGCAAAAATGTTAAAATGTGATTTTGATAGATTATAACATACCTAAATGTATTATGCATGTATTTAAATGGGAAAAGTGTATCTAGTTCAAGCTGGTTAATCTACTCTGGAATTAATGACAATTCAATTAGGCTTTTTTAGTTTACCATCTCGCTGTTCTTGCGAGAGACTAATGGACTCGGCGGAGGCGATGAAATTCGAATCGGCGGGAGAACTAATGGTCTCGTTCCGTGCAGGAGTCCGCAGAAAACGAGAGAAGATATTCAACTCTAGAATTTACGAATCCGACACCTTTCATACATCCGTTTTTACTCTTCAAATGAACGTAGATGAAACAGCACGATTGTTCGTTTTCATTATCATTGCAGGAGTTGTTTTTCACACATTTGTCCGTAGTTTTCTTTTACTAATTTAAAACTAAAGTAGAAGTAGCGTTTAAGAAACATTCATGTTTGAGGAGGAAAACACAACTTTATTTTTATAAGTGTTGTTAACTTTGTCTCTTATGCTTTACTTTACTGTAACATTGCTATAGCTTTAAACTGTATGATTTCCGAGTTGAGACCTACATATAGGTGCATAATGCTTTACTCGATTTTGTCTGTTCTTTTATTGTTCATAACATAGTCTAATTTTTACAAACATTAGCCTTGAAGAATAAAAGTGTTATGAAAGATAAGCCTATGTTTTTCCATTCTTACTTTTTTCAAAGTGCCTAACAAAACGAAAGAAATAAAATCAAAAGTTAACGTAATGCAAAAGTTGTCGTACTTTTTATTTTTGCTGCAGCAAAGATGGAGTAGGTAGGGCCTCTTGTGAAAAAAGTTTTACGTGTTGTTTATGCTCGTAATAGGGACAGGAAAATGTTAATAAAAGCCTATATGTATGCCGTAGCATAGAAGCACTGCCGGTACTTGATTGCTCAGAAAATAACTCAATGTTTATTGTCCTGAAATACCTCTAAAATACGCGGTGCAATTGCTTGAACCGTGGGCCCGATCCTCGATGAAATCGTCAGGATTTTTCAGTTGACCTAATCCTTCCGGTGACACTATGACCCTGTGGTCAATTCAGCCTACAATAGAAATGACTACTGGGATCCTTAGGGTAAAGACAATTCGTGCATTAGGATGACATTCTTACCGCTATCAAAGCCGAATGTCTCCGAGGCCTCTTTGTAGGGATCACTTTACCTCTTTAGGCGTAAGTACGTACTGCATTCCTGTAAATGTAAGTTCTTCCTTAGGAGGAGCCTATTTTGAGGAGTTCCAATGCATGTTGCTATACGAAAATTAGAGTTATATTAGAATTGCAGGAAGGCAGTGGATTACTATTATTATTATTATTATTATTATTACTACTACTACTACTACTACTACTACTACTACTACTACTACTAGTACTACTACTACAATTACTACTACTACTACTACTACTACTACTACTACTACTACTACTACTACTACTATACTACTACTACTACTACTATTAAGTTCACAGTTTGATTCCGGCCAAGTTGTCATTACGCATGCGTAAATGCGACGGAACCATTTTTTTTTTTAGTTTTAAAAGTCACGTAAAAGAACTCTCGTGGGACAAAATTCCAGTTCATTGGGGAAGATTAGAGACCCAACAGCTCGGTTCTCTCGGAAGATGGCAGCGGAGATAGCTGCCGGAAGCACGGAATCAGTCCTACTCACCCGGTTGGAAGCCCGAGAAACCATTATATGTAATTGTAGATTTCCTTATTGTTTCCTCTATCGTAGTTTGTAAATTTTTGCACTGAGTGTCCACATTCTATATTCAGGGAAATATAAATCGGTCAGGGAAAGTCAGGGAATTTTGTAGAGTAAAGGAAAAAGTGAGGCAAATTTGGTAAGCAATTTTCTTTTCAGTAGGCTACTTGAGCTAATCATTTCTTATTTTTGTTATGGGGATGGAGGAGGCTGGATCTTTTGTTTTTGTTTTGTTTTGTTTACAAAGAACCTTGAAAACGTTGACTCTTGTGGTCAGGAAATGTAAGTATGTGGTCTTGGAAAGTCAGGGAAATGCATTTTGAAATTTCTGTGGACACCCTATTGTGGTTACAGCAATCACGTCCCCATCACGTAGGCCTATCCATTTCCATCATCTTGCTTGGTTTTGTATATTTTAAGATTAGGCATTTCAGGAAACCGTAACGGCAACTCCGAGTCGAGACGTTACAGGGGGTGGAGGAGATGGTGGTTGAGTGCCTCGGGGGGTGTCTTACAAGGGCGCGTGATAAGAGTGTCTCTACGCGCCAAAGCAACCAAATTACTTCTAGAGTCTTGAATGAAATCAAACCCACCCTTCTTACTGGCACATTTATGACATGGTACAACAAACTGTTAGTTCTCTTAGAGAGCTGAGGTGCGAATTCAACCAAATTTACAAACTCCCTTGAAATTTGAGAGGATGAAGTTAGAGTAGGGAGTCAATAGTTTCGAAAATCTGTAGAAATCACTATGAATAAAGGTGTATATTCCGCAGCTGGTAAAATCAGTCTTACCATGAAGAATACGGTAAATTAAAATTACTTGCCTACTCATTGGCAATAGACAACTACTAAGCAAGCTAAAGGAATATTATCTATTTTATGGAACACAGAGGTTCATTGCCGCGCTTACCTGAGCCCCCATTCAGTCCTATTCTGTGCTAACTCCAACAATCCCTCGCAAATCCTACTTCCCTAAAATCTATCCTAATATTGTTCTCTCACTTACGTCTAGGTCTTCCAAGTGGTCTTTTCCCTTGGGCTCTCTCAGTTAATATTTTTTAGATACTGTATGTCTTTCCTTCCCCATGCGTGCATCATATCCAGTTCATTTCATCCTCCGTGATTTAATTACCCATACTCGAATATGCGGTGAAGAGTACAGGTTATGAAGCTCGTCGTCTTGCAATTTTCTGCAGTCCCAAATTTGATCTCTCTTGGGACGGTAAACTAAATACCTGGCAAAAGTAGGAACATTCGGTCCCACGAAATAAAACGGTTAGAGTAAACTGAACCCCCATTAATATTGGATTTTTATAAAATATAATCAAGTTATAAATATGACAGTAATATGAAATCTTTCGTACAGCTGAAAACATTTTAGATTGCAGAGGAAGTCATTATATTTTGAAACGCCTCAATTGATTCGTTAACTTCATCGAAGGAATCCATGCCTTTGCACCATTATTTTTATTCTTATCCTTCTTTTTCCAAAAAAATGTGTTTCCAAATGAAATTTTCCAGTGCATCGACATAATTATGTGTCTAATCCCGGATGTGTGTGTTTGTAATGGGATATGTTTTCAGGAATAGATGGTAACAATAATATCATTACTACTAAACACTACAAATAATAGTCGAAACTAACTAGTATCACCCATTCCAGTTATAAAGTTTTATATTTTTAAAAATTGAATTCTATTGCAACCTCTGTAGTGAAGTTTTATGAACATAGCTGTTTGTACATTTCCGATACATATTCAGTTTACTTACATGATTTTAAGTACTCTTAAAGTTTAAATTTTACATCAAGCCTTGATTAAAAATATTGACCAAGTAGGCATACTCTCATTGAATTAACCTTACTTCACCTACATTAAAATGATACTAAATATTTATTCTCAGTGTAGAATGGGTCATTACAAAACAACTAGACACAAACTCTAGTTGTAGTGCAATGTGTATATTTTAAATAAATATAATTAATAAAATATACCGTGACCATTAAACGGATGGCCCAAAACAAAATAAAATAAAGCAAGTAAAATAAACAATTTCAAGATTATGTAGTGCACGGAGTTAAATTGAATAGCCATCATTACAAACAGGCTCACAATTATATATAACCAATATTATGTAGTCCTACATTTTTAGCCTATATTTTATTATGAGTACCGGTATCGGTATGTAAGGACAGTTACCTAACCGGAAAATAATGAGCTGAATAAGGTATACAATTTTGATTCACCTCGTAATTTTTTGAGTATGAGGTTATGTTCTCCTGCAGTCTAACGGTACTCCTAATTTTTAAAATTTCACAGGCAGGGAATAAACTTTTAGATACATGTTTCTTCTTTCTTGGAGTTCTTTATTCGGGAAAAATAACATAATGATGGAAGGAGGAGACAGAAGTTTCTCTGATGAATGACGAATCTGAGTCGAGAGATTGATTTCCAATAGTGCGTTCATTTGCAAGTGCCTAGAGTTCGGGGCCTAGGATATAATCTTGTTGATCATGTTTCCAGACTGCGTTGCCATTATAAACTTATGTTGATGAGGAGGAGTTTCGCTCAGTTTGGCGAAGTTTCGCTAACTCGATACACCTCTTCGCTGTCATGCCACTTCCTCTCCATGTGCCCCTTCCCATCCATCACAATCAAGCAGTGGCCATCCCCAGATCCCCATTTCTATCACGTCACATAAACTCAAGCATTCAGCCTGCTGACGTTATTCATAATGAAATGATTTATCCGGTGGCTGTAAAATTAATCAATAAATGTTTTAAAATAAATAATTATTTTGAAAATACTTTTTATTGAGAAAATTAGTCTAAAATTTATCAATTTAATAAAACTTATTTTGCATAGATCTGCATATCTGCATAGATCTTGATAGACGAACAATAGACTGTAGCCAAGTTATCCCATCAAGAGTAATAAATTACAAATCGATTGAGGTAAAACATTGATAGGCCTATAGAAAATATTAATTCACCTCCCAATTTTTTAAGAATTCCTGTACGTTTTTCGTTTTCAATCCCATCTTATTCTTCAGTAATATTTCTAATGTATGTAGGCTTACTATTCTATCGCATGTTCTGGGTTCTTCTCTTCATGGCAGAGTTTTAAAAAAACATTGTTCGTAGTAGTCTGAGTAACTATTTAATAGTCTATAAACAATATTTTAATCCCACATTTAGATTTGTAAATTATGTGTATCACTCTGTAGGCCTTTTATTTTAGAAATAGAAAATATACATGATCTTCATCTAATTTTGTAAGTCAAACTTGAAAACTTCAGAATGGTCAATCTGTGTTTACTCGCGACCAGTAGGCCTATGTCATCCCTAATACGGAATTGTGGAATGTATTTAGATCGTTAAAATAGTTATTTATAATAATATTATGCGACTAGGTTTGTTTGATAAACGAGCCCATGAGGCTGAGTATAGAAATCCTACGAGCAAAATAAAATCATTTTAACATGTGTATCATGCATGCACATGCTCAGTCAGAGGTCGTTCATCTTCTGTTGCACAGCTACCAACATAATGAATTAAGCTTATACTCGACAACGCTTTTAAACCACCAAGTATGACGATTTTTGTGACCACTTTATTAAATTTATCAATATTTAAAATGCCTTAATGTATTTTAACATTTTCAGATTTTATCAAACTAATCAGTTAAATTACCAGAGATAATCTCGAGTAGGATTTATTAAGACTGTTCCATGAATAAATGGTAATGGATTTTGTAAATATTACTTATTTTCTTACTTTTTTGCCAATATTCTGCCCACTGTGAGATCACGGTATAGTATATATACTAAATGATGCATGTCCACGCATCGATTCGATTCGATCAATCGATGGGAGTTACCAATGCTACCAGTAGTGCGTATCACAAGATGGAGATAGTAGTCTTAGATTGCTAACATTAGAACGCAATAAAAGCATACGAACTGGTTTGCATCGAATCGAAAATGTGTATTTAATCAATGTACATTTACACTATTTCAATTTCTAAGCAAGTTATGTTGTATGGTCCGCCGGCGTGGTCTTGTGGTTAGCGTTGCTGACTACAGATCCGTCGGCCCGGGTTCGATTCCCGGTACCTCCTCGGATTTTTCTGAGGTAGGGAGGTCTGGTAGGGGTGCACTCAGCCTCGTGATTCAAAATTGAGGAGCTACTTGATAGAGAAGTAGCGGCTCCGGTCAAGAAAACCACCATTAACGGCCGTGGGTGTCGGTATGCTGACCACATGCCCCCAATCCTGCCATCTGCCTACGGGAGATGACGCAGCGGTCGGGTGGTCGGCCAAGTCCCTCCAGGGATGTAGCGCCACGGAGTTTAGTTTTTTATGTTGTATGAAATAATGTGTTTTCATTCTTTTCACTGGCAGTAGTAGATGTATTAATCACTGCACGTTTGATGCCTTACGTTTCCATTAACGAACTGACGTTTTGTCCCATAAAATTGCATCCTAGCGTCCCTATGAAGCATAATATAAGATAAATTATCTATGTTTGAGGAATTGCTAAACGTTATTGGTCAATATCAAACACGCGTCTTACGAATAAAATGGTCATATAGACATGTTCTGAACTAAAAGAGTATTTTGCATGTGATTGAAACCAAAGTTGGTTTCAGTGGATTTTTTTAACACTAGTGCGACAATGTGCTACTTTTATTTTGTGTGTCTTGTGTTATAAGTTCTATTTTTAATTCAAGGTGTCTTAAAATCATTGTTCTTGCTTTCGTGAGAGTCGACAACTATGCTTGATCCCAGTTATTTGAGCAACATTAACTAAGGCTATCCGTTTCAATTTATAATAATTTAAGTCTTGTGTTCAGTGTACGCCGACACATTTCCTGCCTTCTGTTTACTCTACTACTTTGGCAACCTGAAATTGACGGAAGAAGTTGAATTTGACAATAAAATATTAATTAAAAATAGAAAATATGTCCAACGGACTGAAAACTTGAATCGTTTCCGTTTTTGGCAGCGCTTTATTTAACTCGTAGTTGTTCGAGGAAGTGACATATACAATTCGAATTAAATATTCATTTAAGTGGGCCTACGTGTTAAAAATATTTGTGACTTTAAAATAATAACAAATAATAAAATAATTGAAAGTAAATAAATGTCACTCTTTGTGAAAAGTCCGCTTCAGAAATTAATCCTGGATTAGCTGTTGACAAAATATCCTACTACAATTTTATTCGTCCCTAACATTTTTAAACATATTTTTTTTACGTAACTTACGTAGATTTACGTTTCACGTATAATTTTTGTTGTTTTTATTTATGGCATATTTTAGGCAGTTCCTTCCAAGTAGCTTCCTGCAAAGTGTGTCGCTTTAGTATTGTCGGGATTGCAAGTCTTAGGTATAAGTGCGTCGTATGCAGTCCCAACATTTTATTTGTCTTATGTGCTCGGAACAGGAGAACTAACTTTGAAATTCATCGATTCTTTCAAATGTAGTAGAGGAAGTGCATTGAAGTGTTGCACTGATGTGCCTCGTCTGCAGTTATGTCTGTTGCTATGGATATGGCTGTTTCGCTTCGAGAAACACCACTTGGAGAATTAACTTGAAATCATTCCGTTTTTATCTCCATCAATTGCAGGCAATCTTCTGGTTCCTAAAACCGAACCTGAGTAAACTTCGAACTCATGTTATGGCATAATACTTTTAAATTATTGCAAAGATTATCGAGTAATTTTATAAACCCTTTCAAACTGAATAATTTAAAATGAATGTTAATTATTTTTTTATTGTTATGGCCATCCGAATCCAAACATATGACAGGCTACAAAACTAACCGTTTAGGCCATTGATCGAACTTCAACGTTAATATTCATCTTTCTGCCTCCTTTTTTCAGGCTGAACTTTAAAATGTGATATTTTATATTCACAAAATACAATATAGTTTAAACTTGGATATTTTAGATTTTCAATGAAGCAATTTACTGTTCTTATATACTTGTTTCAGTTCTATTATTCGCCTCGTATTAATGCAAAGAAAGAGCAGACGTTATTGTCTTGACCCTTATAAGAAGTATGTGAATATTACGCTATTGAGATACAGGTTTCCAATAGCCGAATCTGCGAATAAACAAAGTTCAAAAGTCAAGTCAGCCAGAGACCAGCCTCTAGCCCTACTCATCTCTAATTGTCAAATATCATACAATAAAATCTATCAAAAGCTAAATATAATTAATACTATTGAGGCCTCACTCTTTTACTGTCACTGCTTCATTCCTGGTGTTCATTTATTATGAACCTCTCTGATATCTTCGGAAGTAGAGCTGTGATCAAGAAAAACATTATTGACAGTCTTATCCTCAGATTCGTTTCATACAAAATGTCTGACCACATAATATCCCAAATCCTTCCATCTACCAAGGAAGTCAGAATATGAGGATATATATTAGGCTACACAAGAATGGTCCTTGCACACCAAGTAGGCTAAGGAGCTGCACAACATCTTCATCCCAGATACATGATACTTCGGAGGACAAAAGTTTTGACTCAAACGACAAGACTCAGTAGAACTTGAGAACGCTTACGCGCCACAGTATTTTGAAATTATTGCCATCACCTTTGCAACCATCACAAGTAAATGAAGGGTGATAGCCCCAGTGGCGACTCGCATAGCCTATAGGCACTGCACTCCCTATTTCTACTTGATAGTATCGATAACATTTAATATAATGAGTCCTTTCTTCTTTATACTTCTACAATATTTAATCCTTAAGCTTAATGACAGTAGCTATCCTCCAGTTATGTAAAAAAATACAAAGATCTTTGTACGGAACCACAGTTTCAGCGGCTTGGTGTTCGACTGTTGTGCGCATGCGAACATAGGAAGCTGCACTTTAGAATTCGAGGGAGAGAGAGCACTGCCGCTCCCGCAGTGCACACTCTGGCGTGCTGTTAGAACGCAGTTTTTCTTTTTTACTCCGCGTGTGTTGTGCTTAAATACAGTGTACAATATTATTAAATATGATAAAGTGCAGGTATTTGATTAGATTTATTTTTTGGAGGAGGGTTCTTTATTTAACAAAAAAACTTTAACTATTGCCTTGTATACCCAAGAAATAAGCTCTGTGACTGTAAGTGAAGTTCAGCAGCTTTAGTTTTTCACAGATGTTTCTTCATAAGAAAGTTACAGTTAAGAAAAGAGGTCGTTCAACACCTGATATCCTTATCTCAGCCAGGCATAAGCAACAACAACTGTGGCGTGGTTCTAAAAGGGCCAATGTTATAAAACTTGCTTTTGAGATAACTGACTTTGAAGCCTTTGTAGAAGTAATATTTTTTCTGAGAACTTCCGACATTGGCCTCTAAAGTTTCTGTATTATGTCCATTAATAGCAACATACATTGGCACTTTTATTATACGAAAAATAAAGACTAACAGACCTGAATAATGCATAGATCTAATTTTTGCAAGAAATTGACATTAGCCTTTTTAGAACCAAACCACAGAGTCACTATCACTGATGGCTAGGAACGATCATAGTCCTTATTTGAAATGCAGTGAGACTTACTTGTTAGTACCATTTTACAGCAAATTTAATTCCTTTCGACCAAGAAAGACGATAACCTGTTCGGTATTTATTATTTTTCTTGCAATATTTTAGCATTGCATTAGCAACTTCCGAAAAACAAAAAGTTCAAGTTCACGCTAAGCAAGGTTGCATCACAACTTTACTAGGGGTAAGTTGGATCCTAGTCTCATTTTGCAATGCAGTTTTGTTTATTTTTTAATTCTAGTTTCATGCTGCAATGCAATTTTATTTATTTAGAATATATTAATGACTCTGAGGAAATTAGCACGGAGGAGGCAGGAAATTCAGCATTATGGAACATATTTTTGGCATGCCGGTATTCGTGGTTGCTATATTGATATAATCCAGTCTCCCTCCGTTGTTCAGAGTATTGCTTTCCCATCTCGAGCCCACTCCTGAGTAAAGGAAACCTTGCAAATAAAATCAGATTACTCCTGAAATTGTTTGGGAACACGCATACTCTGCCATGAGGTTACTTAGGGGTGGTTTCCTCAGTATGTTAGTGCGAAATTGGAACACGACACATCTGTTCTTGCAACATAGTAGCCTACACACAAAATATTTAAAACATTACTGGTAGGTATGTTATACAGTAATATCATTTTTAATTATGTAGTTATGTCATCCTCAGATATCTCGTAGTTCTAGAACAGGGGAAGTCAACTACGTCTTGTGATGACGCTTGTGGAGCAAGAGCATGCGGATCCCATGTGTGTGACGTCAGCAAGAGCGCACGGTAGTAGGGGTGTTTAGAGTACGCTAGATTTAGGTACTAGAGGACCTATTCACTTTAGCGCTGTGGGTAGAACAACTTCTGGTTGGAAATACGGAGCATTTTTCAAAGTTAATGGAAGATGCGATCCTGATAGTGTTCTCTCTGCAGAACATGTGTTAGTTCTGCAAAACATTCTTCTTCAGTTCGAATCGAGGTTTCAGGATGTGGAAAACCTTTCTCCAATATTTAAACTTTTTGCTACCCCATATTTAGTTAATGTCAAAGACGTTCCTTGCCCGTATCAGTTGGAACTGCTAAACTTACAATGCGACGATCTGTTAAAGGACAAATACGAACGTAAAGTGGTCTTGGGTAACTTTTACAGAAATTTCTCTGAAACCAGATTCCCGAAACTTGCCGCACGAATATTATGTAATTTTGGATCGACATATGTGGCCGAACAATTTTTTTCACTAATGAAATGTGCAAAGCTCAAATCAAGAAGTACATTGTCAAATCACAACCTAAATGTAGTCTTCGATTAAATATTGCTCAAACATTACGTCCCAACATTGATAAACTTGTTAAAGAAAAAAGAGACAGGAAAGTCAGAAAATTGTTACTGTAATCTTGTATCATCTAAGGTGCAGACGAGCTTGTATGGTAATTAATTCAGTTCATGTTTTTCTTTCTTTCTTTCTTTATCGTAGTTTCACCTCTCCCTTTTAGGATTGAAGCGACCCAAGCCGCCCGGGCCTTACAGGGCCGCGACCTGTCGGGAGAGGGATTATCTTTGGATCACATACATACTTTTTTGACCAGACAAGGACATGGAGGGCCTCCCCGGATGAGTGATCAGCCCAATGCCGGGGCCACCTCCGAGACAACACGAACACATAGGACGAGACACACCATTCACACACACACTCACTCCAAACAAGGCGAGGATGGGATGAATATGATAATGACGGCCAGATGATATCTGGGGACCACAAGGGCCTAAAGTTACCCGACATTTGTCTCAAAGGTGAGGAAAAACCCCAGAAAAAACCTCACCTAGGTAACTTGTCCCGACCAGGAATCGAACCCGGGCCCGCTGCGTGAGAGGATTGGACGCATCCCCTGAGCCACAGCGGTGGACCAGTTCATTTTTTTAAATTATTTTTATAGTGGTGAATTATGTTAATTCAAATGATAGTATTGTCTATTTTTGTCAAAGAACATAGATTTTGTGGAAAGGCAATTGTTCTCACAGAATAGAAAAACAGAATCATTTATAATATGTTAAACTACTGTGCTGTAATTAACCGATAAACTATCAAGAAAATCGATTGATGTTTCATTAACTCGGAAACACGTATTACGTAAGTTCTAACCCCCTAAATTCCCCCTGCCCGCAATACTAATACCCCTCTCTTCCCCCCTGTTCACTGATGCCTACATTTCACATACTCCTCGCAGAGGTACAACGCGAGCTTGAGAGCAGAAAGCAGTGACGTCACAGAGCAACCTTCTGTCTTCCCCTGTTCTAGAATGTAGTAGTTATGCAGGATGCTCTCTCAGACCTATAATATAAATAATATATTAACAGGTATTATTCAACATTGTATCAGGTAATACCGTTTATAAGCTGAATGAATGCATCGGCGATCTGGCAGTGCAATGAAGCAATTCTGCGGACTTACAAAAATTGCTTTGATGTTATCTACTGCCCCTTTAATCTTCATAGTTGTACTACTTCCGCTGTGTATAACAATTGTTGGTAAATTTTTCTGATATATTGGAAATCCAACAGTGTAAGAAAGTCGTGTAGACTTCTATAATATCTCGTTATTCCGCGCATTAGATACTCATTTCACGGATCTTATGTTTCTGCTCTATTACTTGATTGGGTGTGTATCCCCTTGTTGCCCACATTGTGTGACACACGATACAGTCTAATATCACAGAGTGCAGTGTCCGTCCTGGTATGACTCATTCACATCGGGGTAGCAGTTACGAGGGGGTGAGTTTATAAGCTTATTTGTGGTAAATGAATTTTGTTTTATTGGATGCAATTTAGTTCCGAAACGAGAGTACAGATTGCATTTGTAGCCCTATGACGAAATTGCAATGAGAGAGGCAAATTATGTAGCTACATACATAGATTGTGTGAAACTGTTTGTCCACTGTGAACCGACGATCCAAACCGTTTATCTCTTTCACTAATAATTAACCAAACATGACCATATTTCTTAGTTCAGCTTCAGATTATGCCTAACAACTAATATAATTTCAACCAAGATATGGCCTTCTTAATTTTTTTCCTACACCAGCCGTGGGGTAGGCTTATAAAATGTATACATTTTATTCTATTTTATTTTACTAGTATATGAAGAATGTTAAGATGTGCCCTATTTAAAAAAGGATCCTTTTACAATCAGTTTTCTGTGCGAATAAAGAAGAAATTAGCAGAATAATGTTGGTGCGCACCTCATAAAAGACGTTACATATTAGCACTATGTCGATTTCTCAGTAATAAACTATTTTAGCGGTATTATGTAAAAAAGGAAAGTAAAATCCAACTGACAGGTCATAGTTTCTTATATTAGTTGTAGGCTATATTTTATTCTAATAAGTTTTGGCAGTTTTAGTTATCGTATAATTCCATTTTTATATATGGATTGTTTCAAAACATGATGCATTATTTCGATAGTTTTAAGTGTATTTGTAAGATGACTAAATAGTTTTTGTAGCAAGCTTATACGGAAGAATGTGATTCACTTCAGACAGACCGGAAAAATTCAGAACGTGTTGAGTTTTTATAAGGCACTCCATACTAATTGCTTTCTCGGTGATTTAATTTAATATTCATCCCACCTGCTTTGGTTTCGCATGTCTCGGAGGCATGTGAAGGGACACACAACTTGAAAACGAGTGGTCTTTTACCTTAATTAATGTTGCTGCTTCTCCACTGCTGCCTACTGTCGCCTGAGTTTTCTTTCTCTTTAGATGAAACGCCACCGAGGAGAAAATTGGGTTCGCTCTGAGGAATGGTAATTAATTCTCAGTTTACAACATTCCCTTTTCCCCGCTCTTCTCCTTCCTTTCTCTGCTTCTCCACCCATGTGTGAACAAGTGATATCCGTGCTCTAAATTATGTGTAGGCTATGGTTAAGCTATTATCGAATGTTTTAGCTGGTCCATTGTTCATAAACTTGATCCGTCTACAAATGATAATTAGAACGATCGACATTTGAAACTTCGCTCACCTGTTCATAGCTTCTGGACGATGTGCTTATAATTCGTCGTGTGTTTATTGTATATGTATGGTATAAAAGTAAAATACAGTAGTTCTTGTACATGCCGTAGAGGGTTTGGGTTTCAGGAGGTTGACGCTCCCAGATTTTTAGACATTAGGAACGCCTTTACCCTTAGGATTGCTACCTATATTAATTTCTGTTGGAGGCTTAATAAACTCCTGGGCCATGATGTCACCAGAAGGATTAGACCATAAAAGTTATAATGACCTCATCGGGCATCGAACCCGCGACCTTCTGTTTTGGAGTGCAATATATGTGTGGTATACCGATTTTAAGTGGATATCCCGTAATTTTCACCCGAAAATTGCTAGTTGAAATTTGCATATTTAACGCCAGGTTGACAAATCTCACCTGTTTTGCTCAGAGGGGTTCTTTTACATTACTAGGATCCTACAGGAGTAAATAACCTGCAGTTTAGAGCAACATAGTAACATGTGACAGGTGTCCAGTCTCTTCTCACTTTTTAGACCTTTTCTCATATTCCCTGGGCGGGAATCTTACCTGGGTTTTCAGCTTGGTACGTTGGTGCTGAGACTAGACGAATCTAGATCTTACCAACCCCGCTACAGAAATAGAAACGTTATAACGTACAGAAAATGAAACTAACTCCAGTTATTATTTTATTATAAATTTTAAGTTAAATTCGATTGTTATTCAAAATAATGAGTAGTGGGTTGTTCGTTATATGTGTCGTTATTAGGTAGCTTCAAGTGAAATTTAAACAAAATAAAATTCACCAACTGACAAAAAAATAAAAAAAGATTGACTAATAAGTATGAACTCCACTATAAATGAAATTTTAACAATTTATTATCTATGATTCCAATTTTCTTTTATTGACATAAATTTCCTTTTCAACAGAACATTTTATAGATGTATTTGATGTAATTGCGTGCGTTTTAATAGTATGCCTTTTCTTGCCAGTTTGCATGTAATTTATGTTTGACTAAACGCTGAAGTTAATTATATATACCTATTTTAGAAACTCCGTGCTTGCATGATGACATGGAGCATTTAGCTAGAACTGAGCTCATATTTATTAATTCTATTTCATTATTATTATTTGCTGATGATCTATTTTATCTAGAAGAGTTAAGGTCTTAACACTATAAGGCCGTAATCTATCGAACTAGACTAAAATTAGGATGAATCATAAAGTACAAACGATTTTTTTAAATATCAATGTCAATTTTGAAACTTGGAAAAAAATATTGGACCTGCCTTTCAAACATTTCAATCATCAATATTTAGGATTGAAATAAAACCTATTATTGTTACAAAGTTATGAGGGATTTCCGTGTTATAGGCGTACCGTTTTTGAGTCTTACGTTTACTAATAACAGAAATAATGGAGAGTGAACTATCTAAAAGGAAAGTTAATAATTACATTTTCTACTTTCTTGTCATATATTTTCCTTGTACGAATATTTTATTCTTAGAACTACTGAAAAAATCTCGTTTGATCGTGCATTCTAAGGCCGCTAACAAAATTTCAAATCAGGAGGAGAGAATAACGGTGTATGTGTGCAACCACTGATAATGAATGATGTAAACACTGTAATATAAGAAGGTATACTTCCAAATATATGGGGGTAATTTAGGGGAGTATAATATTATAAGAACCTGCAGAGAGTTTCATGTCTCATTTCTGCAATTCTTCACTAAATTGAAAGTGATGCTTTGATAGACCCGCTAACGTTGATGTAAAGAAGTTGTGTTTGATGAATCGATCTGTACGTTTGCGGACATGCCAGATACCTCAATCATGGTCGTCAGCTCCGATGACGATCTGTTCTTGACAGCCATCATTTTGCTTTCTCCTCCCCTTTCCCCTTTCCTCTCTCCATCCCACATCAGAATGCCTTTCTTGGCTTCAGCATGCCTGTTGAAGTTACATCACTAGTAAATTTCTCAATAAAATCTCTTTGCTTTTAATCTTTCTTTGTCGGAATCTCAAGCAAGGTAATGAATTTCTTATGCAAAATGTTCTAGTAGATATATAAACTTTCATGAACCACAGATTATTGTCTCTGTTGGACATTACATGATAATATTATAGGAGAAAAATCACTAATTAGAGTGCCTCACAGTACTGCATATGACCTAACTTGTCTGTCTGTAAGGTAGACCATTAGGGCAATCAGTCATAGGAGAGAGGTTCCATCTGGTGCTGTGATTTGAACTCCGGCTTAGCTCAGTTGGTAGAGCATTGGCGCGAATAGCCAAAGGTCCTGGGTTCAAGTCCCAGTGCCGGAGGAATTTTTCTCCTATAATATTCAAATGTTCTAGTGCAGATTTTTTGTAATGTTTGCAATGCACCAATTACAGAATTGAAAATATTATTATCGGTTTGTTACACTTTCCGAATCAAAGTTGGCCGATGTGAAGTTGAAGATGCTTTCTTGGAAGCATGGGATTGTAACTATTGAAGTGGTATTGCGAATCTTGACAGTTGTATAAATAATTATGTCAATAATATTATAGAATCGCTTGTTGCATATGCCCCTTATTTCCAGTTGTTGTGATTTTCAACAGAACAAAAAAATTAGATCAATTTTCCCTCAGGGTCACAAGTAGGAACATACTGATACTTTAAAATTTAAACTGGGTGGGAAGCATATGTTTTCCAACAATGTTGGAGACGATGTTTTCTTATCAGTTTCAAAATATGTATTAAAATTATTGGACATCAGTGGTTTCTACTTCAAAAGATGTACAATATAATATGGGAGCACATTTTAAGCTATCATCGTAAAGAAATTGAATTTCCGGAGAGTGAGGAAGGTATGGCTCGATTTTCTTTAATCGGTAATCTTTTTGTTACTAATCATTGGCACTTAAAAAGGAATGCTCGTTTTAATGGTTAATCTGGAATTAAGTTTGTTTATGAAACTCTGAAGGTATGTTCCTGCAAACTATGGATGAAATTTCAAGTTTTGATCACACCAGGACAATGTATACTATAGGAATACTCCAACAAGAAATAGAAGAACTCTGTTTCATCTCGCTGGGGAGATTTCTTTCCCAATGGTTCCACAGATACCTACTTTTTTGGGGGGAGGGTAAAATGTCGTCTACCAATAGATATATATTTTTTTGACTTTATGTTCAGTGAAAGCACCCTCACAGCTAGACAGGTAATTATCTCCGTGTATTTGTAAGTGAATTTTCATTTTCGTCATATATCCTTTTAATTTATTAATTAGATAAACGATAATGGTTATTTGATCAATTATTTGTTCAATTATCCACCGCTGTGGCGTAAGGGATGCGTTCGCTCTCCTCACACAGCAGGCCCGAGTTCAATTTCTGGTCGGGACTAATTTCCGGAGTTTTCCTCACCTGTGAGATGAGGAAGCGTTGGGTCCTTGAGGTCCCCGCACATTATTTGGCCGTCATCATCATTTTCATCTCATGAGTGTGTGTGACTAGTGTGTCTCGTCCTATGTGTTCTTGTTATCTCCCTTGGGCTGATCACCCATCCGGGAGACCCTCCTTGCCCTGCTCAAAAAGTATTATGTGATCCATATGTAAAAAAACAAATCCCTCTCCCGATGGGTCGCGGTACCGTAAGGCCAGGACGTCGTGGATCGCATAAACGTTCCTACAACGCAAGAGGTTCAACTGGGAGATTTGTTCAGTTAACCAATTCATTTTTGTGTGGATAATCGCAGCTCTAGTGTCTAGGACTGGGGGAGGGGTTGTCTGAAGTAAGTGAAGATTTCAGACGGTGTCGAATCCACAGTCCTTCGCAGACACGTGGTGTTTTGCTTAGAAAATTGCCACGATTTTATAAAAGAAGCGTTTCACCACCAAATCTCAATTTGCGAAAAAAATTGGCTTCGGGGATTTTTGCCCCAAACGATTCAAAGAATTACCGTAACAGTAGTGGTGACGGTAGGGCCTAATATTTTTATAGTCCCTTCATTATCTTTACAGAATATACCTCGACCGAATAAAATATTATATATATAACTTATATATATATATATTTTTTTTTTTCAGTGTGAATTATGCGTTTTTAAATGTTTTTGTAATGAGCTGCATCAAGGTAGATTGTTAGTATATGTATTCGTGTAATATTAACATATATTCTATTCTATTCTATTCTATTTATAGCACAAACGATGTTTACGACCGAAGAAAAAGACTAGCTTCGTCACAAAATATTTCTGTTTGTCTCTGCGCTTATTGTATTGCATAAATACCAGTCAGAAATACATGAAAGTATTAAAAAATGTGCAGAATTATTTTAATTTGGACTGAAAGATTTTAAAGATCAATTATTTGAACTAACTTATTATCTTCATCAGTGTTCCGTCTAGCATTCGTAGTTTGCCGGATTTAGGCGAGAGCTGTTCTCGCGAGGTCATTCGCCGTGTTGCTGTGGCAACAGGCGTGTTGACTTCGCTTCTTTTATTTTTGTGTCTTCAATATAATTTTAAATATGTTTATTATCTGGTTTGTTCTTTCTTCCCATCAATTCTCATCAGAAAGACAATTGACTGTCGCTCTTTCATATTTGGATAGTCATGTCTATAGCCTCCAACCCCGTTTCAGTCTGATTATTTTTACTATATTTTAATCATAATTTTGTGTTTTTAAGGAAACAGTTCAGTTTTAAAGTAATGGTAATTAATTCTCTTGTTTATGTTCTAGTATTTTAATGTAACTTATTTGATTTATTTCCAAGATTGATTTATTTATGTATTCTTGGCCAATGGGATTCTTGCTTTTATGTCACATGTCGTGACGTCTGTCATTTTTTTCTTAACATTTCATTCACTCTCATCGAAGCATTCGCCATGCTGGTTCATTCAGTTCAGAATACTGAATCTAGTTTTTATTACCGTGCTAGGAATTGAAGTATTCCCAGCCCAGTTATTGCAGAGACGCAATTAATATCTTCATCAAAGTCATTTATTTTGTGATTCGATTACAAATGTGTGAATCCAAGTTTTTCATCTCCCAGTTCAAACCGAATGGGCTTGAATGTGCATCTCATTAAGTAACAAGGATTTACTGTAAGTACTGTTGTAAAGTTAATATTAAATGAGTGCTTAATATTAGTTGCAGTGACGAAGCAACATATCAAAGTTCGTCTTCTTCTCGGTCGTTGCAGCAAGCCGACCTTAAATAATTGCTGAAAGTGCGCATTCATTTCAAGCAAAGTGAAATTCTTATTCAGTCGTTTGAGCAAGCTCGACTATAAATAATTGCTCTGGTCCTCCGAGTCATTCACCAGTCTTTTAAGGCAAGCATGCCTTATCATCCAGAAGGAGCTTACTAAGTCGCTTCCCCTTGATATCATCAATGTTTCAGCATTTCTCTGGCACCGCTCGGAAGAGGAATTCATTCATGTAAAGCAAGATATCAAAATTCCATCTTGTGTTTAAAAAGGGTCTGTTTCTCATTTTTTGTCCATTGTGCTCTTTGTTTCTCATCAAGGGGCTCAATAAAATATATTTGAACCTGACTTAGTGTTGCATCCTTCAAACCGGAGAGGCTTTCCCGTCTTCCCTATTTCGCCTGCGAGCTACCGTGGGAGCGGGAACAATCAGTGTAATATTATTGAAGTACTAAAGCTTTTCATTTACTTCATTCATAAAAAAAATAAACGGACTTAATACCAGCAACTCAACAATCAAAAGCGAAGTCAACACTAAAAATAAAATATTATTGAGTTCCTGTGATCAAGTCAATTTTATTTTTTTGGTCGATCTCAACGATCTATAACACGTATTTTAATGTCCTTCATTCATATTAATGTTGCAACGAACATCTTTCAGAGCTGTTTTGTTTTGAGAATAGCTTTTAGAGTTAACCTCGTCATTAATCCATTATTATTTATTAAATGAGAAATTTCCTCAAAACAGAGATTTGTCTCCAACCAAACAAATACAACAGTCAAGCACTATCACACAACTCATCCCCACACACAAAATCTGATACCACCATTCACCACTCACTACATTTCGCCACTTATCCCTATCTTGTACATCTTCCTCCACTAAACCAAATCTTTCCATTGACATGTATACATTCTGTATCCAGGTAGTAGCAGGTCGTCCTCTTCCTCTTCTTCTCTTACTTTCCCATTCCTGTACGATCCTAGGTATTCTTTCTTCTCCCATTCTACGTACATGTCTATACGTCATACATATCAGTTTTTAAAATGAGGGGTTGGATTCAAGAACCAGGCAACCCCATTCTTCGAATTTTACAGGAATCGAAAAAATACTCTTAATACGTTTCTGTGCTTCAAAACTAGAGAACAGGATAAAAATGTACTTTTGTAGGCTATGCTGCAGACGCTTTTATGTTGTGCGATTATTTCTTTTCCGTTTCGACGTTTCTTTCACTAAGCTGTATTTCGCTTCTTTCCATATATTTTAATTTTTTATTTTGTAGACTATCGGCACTTCTACATCTCAGCTATTCTTGTATTTGGATTATCTCGGTATGCATGAAGAGCGTATCTTCTTCTCAGTGCTGACTTCGCTTTTGATGAAGTATCCTATCTCACTGATCTGCTTTCCGGATAAGTTAAGACCCCAGGGGTCAGTGCATCCTAATCTTGCGTCGGGAGGCTGGAGGTAGGTTTTGTGTGAATGTTGATATCCTGTTTGAAACACACTCCCTGGAGAATGGCTCACAAAAGCAAGCGCAAAGCTCCAGCCTGGTCCCTCCGCTTTGATTTATTTCACCGTTTGAGATCGGACACTGCTTTATCCTAGCTTCTAGTGTAAACAAGCATCAGCTTCTGTGTTAAATTATTCATTCTCCAGACTTGCCGCATCCTTTGCTTCGAATTACAAAACTCTCTTCAATTTGCTTTACAGAAACAAGATGTTTAGCAACTATTACTGTGTGCTTGAATTAACAAACATAGCTCCTTCCTGTTTACTATTGCTTTAAAAAATAATTACTTCCTGATCGAGAGAGAGAATTACACCCAGACCTGTTATTTGTTCTGGTTTTAGTTCGTTCTGTTTAATGCAATTCCGAGAAGTTCTGATTTATGAATTCCTTGTTCATGCTCACATGCTCCATCCCGCCATTTTCCCACAGTAGATGATGCAGTGGTCGGATGGTAGGCTCTACAAGAGAAGTAGTGCCATGGAGGATAGATTTAATACTCGCCCACAAAACATAAGATTGTATTATCATTAATGACATTAAGAAGTTACTGACTTATGTTGCGAGATATTGTAAGAAGCAAAATTGAGTATGGTATAAGGGCATTAAAATGTTGTAATTTCGATTGCTTATAAATAAACAAATAAATAAAACTAATAGTATTGAAAAATAAAATACCGACATACCTAGGTCAAATGACCTTTCATGTAGAAAGTTTCTTCAAGGTTTCTTTAACCACATTTGTAAAGATATGACACATTAGAGAGATTCCTGTACAGTGTGTTTAGCCCTTCCCCGAAGACAAGGTAAACATTTAAGACATGACAAAAGTAAATTCTACAAGGTAAATAAATTTCTTTAGGTATTTTCATTACCGAACGTGGAAAAACCCCCGTAAAACCATATATTGATCGAGCCAAGGGTTTTTAACCTACGATCTTCCGCCGCGTCGCTACCTCCTCTAGAACCTCGTTCAGTTTTCGATGGCTTTGGTAAAACTGATTGATGGGATGCTTTTAGTTTCAAATATTATAAAAATCGCCTTGCCCCCCCCCCCCAAAGTCGGCAGCTATGTAGATGGCCCACTGTAACCTAAACATAACTTCATTCTTTTTATAGTTAGACCGCTTTACTTGATTCTTTTGTTTATAGCGATGCGACACACAGATATCTGAAATTTTTAAATCGTAGATTCATTTGGACGAAACTCGTTGTGCAAAGTTTTTTTGGCCAGGGAACTCGAATTTCACTGGCGGCGCACAATAATCGTGAAATGCACCTCCAAGCCAATTTTTAACTATTCAGTTACTAATCTGTTAATTGTTTGGGATGATTGCCATGTAAGAGTAAGGTTCAGGGATATTTAGTAAATATCATTTCGAATCTGTCTGCTCATAAGCTCAAAAGGTAGCATGTGCTTAGTTGTAATTATTTATTTACTACGTCTAACAATATAGTTAAATATAAAATTTTGTATTTCTTGCTATTTATGTAGAAACGACATCAGTGTTAATAGAAGTACTTAAATAAATGATTTAAAAAGCATCTAGGTGCCGAATTAATAAAGACGAGCGAGCCCGCTTTTGTTTAGTTTTCCTTGTGCCACAATGCAATATAATAATTATATAAAAAATTATAATTCCCACATCTCAAATTGGACCATTACATCATGTTTTCACTTACTATTGCTTTTAATCATATATTATGTTATCGGACACAAAATGAAAAGACCCTGCTTATAATAAATCAAATGTTTGTTTAACGTCCAGTGTGTATTTAACTGCTCTACCTGCGTCTTTTTTCTGGATATTTATGTGTCAGATATGTAAGATGTTTAAAGGCATTGTGTTTTCAAAGGATGTCCTAATAGTACACCTGTTCAAGGAAGAAAATTTTATTACTAGGGTAATGGCAGTTCGAAAAATAAATACGGGTCGTTGGTTAGGTTTATATTATAGTTTTTGCTGTCTAATACTGTCTGGTATTTCCCCTTAAATTATAGGTTTTCATTTTTAGGGTATAAATGATGTTAGCTTATTCCGCATCATTAACTTGTTTCAACAAACACGTACAAGTGCTGTCAAAATATTTTGTCTTTCACTTATTTTTAATGTATTATATGCTACCTACGTTTTGGAAGTGAACGAAGTTGTGTTTCGTATGTATTATAGTCAAAAAGAGAAGCTGAGCGGTATTAAAGGCAATCATTTCTAAGTTATAATTTGCGATCATAACTGTCGCATGAACATAAGTTTATGAACACTATTTGAGAGGAGGAAGATGACAATCGCTGCTATACCAGCTCTCCGAGCAGGAACATGCTAATTGGTGTTAGTGATGCCTGCGATTGTTTATTTTCCGTTAAGGAGCTAATATGCTGATCTGTTATTCCGAGTTCCAAAGCTAGCAAGCTGTTATTTCATTTAGTACATAATAAAGGCTTGTATCAATTTGTTATAACGGGATAATGGGTGGTATAAATAAAACCAAGCAACGGCTCAAAGTTCACTAATTCCTAGCAGCTGCTTGGTTTGGTATAAATAAAAAGCGGCTTCCTCAGCCACCTGCCTAGCAGTTGCTCAACGACCTTGACAGCTGAGCCGCTGCTTAGGATTTGGTATAAATAAAACTAAGCCGCGGCTCTCTGTTGCGAGCAGCGGCTTGCTTTTTTCTGAGGTACCTCATTTGCGGACTCAGCTTGCTCATGTGAAGTTTTTAATCGTGTTGGCGGGGTTCATGGGGGTGATTTTTTAACGAATATGAGTAATTTATAAGGGGCGTATGGATTATGATGTGCACAGATGTAAAGAACCGGTTGTACAATAAAATTGTAAAACAAGTGTAACTTAACTTTGTTATTTTTCTTTTTAATAATAATAATAATAATAATAATAATAATAATAATAATAATAATAATAATCACAAAATTAATACATAATTATAGGTCTAACACATTCTCATATTTTACTGGTATCAATATGAACTAAAATATTTCAAACGTGATTAATTCCTTTTTGCACGACGTAACTAATTAGCGGTACTTACGAATATTGTTGCCGTGGATCGTAACTTGACATTCCCGCACGCAATCTGGTTGCTATGAAAACAAAAGAAATCTCCGTGCGGTAAAAATTACAAAAAGCACAAGTGCCGTAAGTAAAATCATCATAATAAAAGCCTTTATGGAAGACCGGAACCTAGGCCCCCAGTTTGTGGAGACTTTAACAGGAAAAATATTCGGTCCCCATAACAACCAATATATGCGAATCACTTTCTGAAATATAACATCCATCTTCAATAGTGTATTTACATAATATTTTCAGCTAATTTCTCAATTAATATAAATAAATTGATATAAATATTCATCGTGCAAGAAATAGCATGCAATACTCGTGCCGTAAGCGCATAACGGATCACGGAAGTTGAAAAAACTCTTTCCTCGATCCGTATGCACCGCTTACGGTACTTGTATCGCAATATACTATAACACTATTTCAAATTGTAATACTGTAAACTAAATAGGTTAACTTCAAATCTATTATATAGCAAGCAGATTCAAAACGAACGTATTTTATAAATTAATTATGGGAACTAATGAAATATTAATAAAAGAACTACATATATTAATGTGGGACAAAATTAATTAAATTAATAAAATAACTACATATAGACCTACTGTATATGTATTAATGTGGGATAAAATCAGCTGATCTGAACAAATCTCACACCCTTAAAAGCTTATCCGGGTTTGTTTGTCTTACTATCAATTTGACTATCTCCCCCTCTTCATACACACAGGGCGATCGCCCCGGGCGCCGCGACCAGGGGGGCGCCATGGCAACGGCAAAAATAAAACAATAAAATTTGAAATAATATGTTAGATGTACATAACCTATTTTTTAAAGTTAAGTATAACTGAATCTTGAATATTACGTTGTTTGTATTTATTGAACAAATAGATATTTGACACCAATAACTTTATATTTTCTAAGTTACCCCAAAATAAATATTTGCTCAAAATTGAACAGCTGGATTTGCTTGTATACTGTTAATAATAATAACCTAATAATAATGCGTGTTTAATCCCATTATGTTTATATGTATTTGATAGTGTCGCGTCACGTCCCTCGCTGTGTGTTTGTGTTTGAATCCTTACAGATAGGTGGAATGTCGGGTGGGTGCGCGTGGGATTAAGTTTTTTTTTTGGGGGGGGGGCGCCTGACGAAATCTTGCCCCGGGCGCCAAAAAATCACGCGACGGCCCTGCATACACACATCAACACTTGGAGGGAATGAAAGAAACTGGGTAGAGCACCAGCTTTTAGACTCTTCAGTGGTACAGTCTGCACAAGAGCAAAATATTAAAAATGCTAAGATTATAAAATATCCTTATTATTTACCTAATAGCTACTAAGTAGACTTGTGATTTTAGGGCAATTGCCTACACTGTTAAGTATTAAATGTGTTTATTAGTATAAAATGTTAACTTTTGTTTATTAAAAATAAGTAAAATTGTATATGTCTACTGTTCTAGTTAAATGCTTAATATATTAATTCACAAGCCTATACATAATTTTTAGTGCCCTAAAATCATGGTTTGCTAATAAAACATGAATAGTAGAGAATATTTTAGGAGAAAAATTCCTCTGGCACTGGGACTTGAACCCAGGTCCTTTGGATATCCAGGACTTTTGTATACTAGGCCTCACTCTCCTGTCTCTTTTCTTTCTCCCAAAATAGTTTTTATTTCTTTAAATTCAGTACTTATATTTCTAATTTTTCCTTTTCTTCTCGGGTTCTCTCTCTTTCTTCCTTTCTTTCAACACTTCTGTTTCACTAACACCATCCTTTGGAGTTTGGTGTTGCTGAGTCCAGCTATTTCTTCATCTTCATCTATGTCTTTTTCCTGCAATTTTTCGAGTTCCCGTGCGTTCCCTAACTAGTGTTCCCCAACTAGTCGACTCCGCAGCTACAAGAACGAAGGGCACTGGAGTGAATCTTTTTGGTATAGATGGCGATTCGTCTAAACCAACTTCTATTCCTGCTGGATGATAAAGGAAGTTCATATTTTACTTCCTTGTATTATAATACAAATTCATTTTAAATAAATGAGTAAATACGGTAGTTTTTAAAAATAAATTCTTACCTGCCATTCTTGTAATAGACGGATTTGATTCTGCTTGTAGCAGGTCCAGGAACTTCTGTTCCCAATTTTTTAAGACTATTGGCTTATTCGCAGTGAGTCTCAGGTCGAAATTTTACTTTATCCTGCTCTTTAAATTACTAATTCTTCTTAAAATCTGGTTTTCAGTTAACACTACGTTACATTCTCGTTCTAGCTGACTTTTGAAAACAGTTACTGCTTGAGATTTTTTTCTTTTTGCTCTCTGGCAGTTGAGCTTTATTCAGTACTCGTTTGTGCATTTCCAGAATTTGCACGATGTGCTTTTGAAATTCTGATACATTATACTAAACTTTAAATTTTAAATCGCTGTACAGACAGTCAAGTGGCATGTTTGTTTACTCAGCCGCTATGTGCTGGCGATATGGGATGCAGGTGTCAAGCCAGGACCCATCCTGGGGGTAAAGGCGGCCGGTACGCAAGGCTGAAAATCTTACCACCTTCATGACCGAATGTCTAAAATCTGGGAGCCTCAACTTTCAGGAACCCTGTGGTCCTCCATGGTCTGTATAGGGAACACTTTACTTTTTACCGCTTTAGACTGGATTATCAACTCAAACGGTTAAACTATACAGGATGATTTTTTTATTCAAGCAACTTAGTCTTCATACATGAGATCTGTTTAGTTTTATTTTTATTTTTTATTGAAGCAACTTAGTCTTCATACTCTCATATCTGTTTATTTTTATATTTTATGAGATACGGATTATTATTTTGAAGTTCATGTAGTTATTGGCGAATCAAGCTTCTTCGTGAGAGGGGGAAACATCTAGCTCGCTTTCTTCTTCAGGCATTGAAAATTCAGAAGTAAATAAAATTTCCTAGTTACATAAATATAACCCATGCTATACCATATACGATACAATAGCAAGCATCTGTAGTGGTTACAATGTGATGTGACTTACAGATCCTGGTGATAGTCTATATCATTATGATTTACAGAGGAAGAGGGGGAACATATTTTTCCTTGACTGTTATCTGCCAGGGAAACAGTTTGGCGAGCAAGGGAATTCGCCCCTTCCCCCCTCCCGTTAATTCGCACTCTGGTTATAGGAGATATCCTAATACTGCAAAAGAGAATTCTTAGAATCCTTAAAATTATCCCATTAGGCCTTATAGTAAATTAATTCTTTGGGTCTGAAATTTTAACAGCAGTAAACTTTTATTCGTTATATCGTTTAATACACATTAATGATTATAATCTTCGAAACGATGTAGGTGGAAACAGCACTATAAGAAATTCTTGCATTACCATTCTAAAATTTAGATTAAATAAACAATAAAATCATATTTATATTTAGATCCCATACGTTATAACATGTTAATGGATGAAATAAAGAAAACTACAACAAACAAAGGTTTTCAATCATACTCTATAAATGTTTCATATGAAATCCCTTCTGTTATTTTGACGAATTTGTAATTGGAAAGTGATTGTAAATATGTTGAAATTTTCCTTCATTGTTTTATTTGGAAACTGACAATTGCCTGTAAAAGACAGTACAATAAATATAAATATAGACAAATTATATAGGCATATATATAATTATCTGAAGCTTTTCTCTTAGTTATTTCCAGGTTTCTGCATGACCTATTAAATTTAGTCTTTATTGCTTTGTCTACCTCTGTTTTAGGTTCTGTAGGACTTCCTCTTTCTTTCAAATCAGCACCATTTTACATGAAGAAAATTTGAAGAGTCTAATACTGGACTTATTTACAACGATTTATTTACAACAGATCCTACACAAACTGAAGATCTGAAACGTTTATTTTTAAATATGCTCTAAGTTCTGTATTGGTAGTTATAAGCTACCCATATCGACAAAACTCATCTTTTTTGTCTTGCCTACAGCCCTGAATGAAGCCTAGATAACTGAGTGCACTCAATGTCGCATTATGAAGGGACAGAAAGGTATGTTTCGTATCGGACTGTTTTTATTGTTGATTTTACAGTTGAAAAGCTTGTTTTCTATGCCCGCTTGCGTCATTAAAAATTATATAAACTTTTTTTACAATTTTTCCCTCGCGGTTTACCATATCGACGGCTTAGTGATCCTTTGGTATGGTGGGAGGGGGCAAGTAAGAAATCACCCTTAGATGACGTTAGGACTTTCTTGATCTAGATATGTAATATTTCTTTCCTATTTTTCACCGCGCTATCCCCTTAACAATTGACGAAAATTAAGCCAACATTTTGACTGTGTGTCTGCTTAAGATATTTTCCATAGAAAAGTTGTGACCGTTGCTTAGAAGCTAAATTCATGCTCGTTTAACGTTTCCATGGCTGCATGCAGAGAACATTTAATTCTAAGTGTCAGTTCCACACTAGCATGTGCCGCACCACTCATGTCACCTTCACGTCTTCTCTATGAGTCTTGGTGAAACATACTCTAATTTATGAGAATAACGACAGTCAGTTACAAATTATCTTGCACTATTGTTTTAACCAAGAATTCTCACTTGAAGGACAAATCCTCAGTTGTTTTCAAGTACCAGTATCTTGCGTAAATTTGAATTTGCGTTGTCCCCAGCTGGCCGATTGGCTGGCATATTTTACAGAAAAAGTATTTGAGCATATTTTTTTTAAGGAGGGGAGAGGATAAAACATCTATTTTTCACATTTAAAAGCTTTGCACATTATTTATTTTTTGCACGTGCTCATAGTTTAATAAATCATGATGTGGAGAAATTTAATTCCTTTCAAGATTCTAGTTTGTCATTAAAAAAATATTTCTTAATTTGCGCACGTAAATGTGAAACTTGTTGTACAATTATTCAATAAAACGTTCGAATTTTTTTTATTAGGTCCAATGGAAAATTAGAAAAGAATTAGTTCCTATGTGCTTGCTGCAAAATGTGGTGAAAATTTTTGTTTATTGCATATCACAAAATAAAGTCATGGTCACTACATATATTCTATTTTTATTTAAACAACATTGATTTAACCATAAAAACCTTGCGCCATTTTAATAGGGATACCCTATAAGAATTAAATGAAAATTTCAGAATCCTTGCAATAAATTTATACAACCCATTTAATTCTGAACATGTAGACTTACAAGGAAATTGAAAGTATGGGTAAAAGGTTAAAAGTTCGCATAAGTTACAATTTAAAATAATAATGCATACATTCAGTCTCCTTTTAAGTGCTCGTTCTTAAATAATTACAACCAATTTCGTTATATTTTTGTTCCTAGGGATAATCTTTTTAAGGCGATTTAATTTTTTTAAAGATGACTTACGTCGTTAAAGTTTAAACATTTAAGTATTTAAAGAATGAAGCCCTTTAAATAACGCATAACTAGTAAGGCTTAGGGCGCTGAAAGTTACCCAATACAGTAGGCCTATATACATTATCTAGCAAGTCTTTTCGCCCATGAAATTTCACCCTTAGCGTTTTTCACATATGATTATTTCTTCTATGGTTTAAGGCCCACGCATTCTTTGGCCATAGCATTTTTCGCATAGAGTTTTTACACCTATTTGATTTTTCACCCTTGAAACGAAAATTGTTATGTATCCATATCTACTCAAGTAATCGAAGTTTACAGGTTTTCAGCTGTAGATGCAAGAATTTATAAGAGTTGCTATACTTCAACTAGACATTGAAATTGATATAAACAAAGCGAAATGTATCAAGTGGAATTTAATTCGGAAAATGCTGACTAAATAGCAAACGGTTGAAATGTGTTTTGATATCAGGCTAAACGACAACAATAAAATATAATTACATGATGATGATGATAATGATGAAGTGTTCGGCCCGGAGGCCGGTCCCGCCCTGGGGGATACCCACGGCCCGACCGGCTGGATGATACCGCGTAGGGTGGCCAGGTCCTTTCGTAGGATGGGAAAATGACATAATAAAGAGAAACATATACATAAATGATATAAGTACTTATACCTCTTTGTACTAAGAAAATAACAGATAAACAGTCATCACCTTCTATATAAGCAAAATGATTAGTCTTTTTTCTTTCCCCGTTGGGTTCTTTAACCCAGTGCTTAACCCAGATCACTTCTTTTCGTATTGTCACTCCATACTTGTAATATTGAGTGACCAGCGTTAACCCAAGTTTCCTCTAGGTAGTATGTTTTCCTCCCCTCTCATCTAAATACTCCAATCTGAAGAAAATAGTGCTTGTAGCGTTTTATCGAATTAGTTTCTTTAAGGGCCAGTTGTATAAACCTTTAATCTGGGTTTACCATGTAAAATTAACTATTAGTTATGTTTAACTATATCTTTTTGTTGTATAAACAATAATCCAAGTTTATCTCATCCTAACCATCAGTTTAATAAAACTGGTGAATTTTTGACAGTTATGACATTAACTGATGTTGTGTAGATTTTAAATAATTTTTCAAAAAGTGAAAAGACACGAAAAATTCATTTTAACAGTAAAATGGTGGGTTATAATTATTTTAAAACCATTTAGATTCAGTTTGCTTTCATTTTATCTGAGTAATGACACTAAACATACACAGATAGTGTTGTTGTAGGCTAGGTTATGTTAGCTATACAATACAAAATGAAACACTTATTTCCAGATTTCTGACTATTCAGATACTTCATGTGATGATGAAATGGAAATCCGACGTGCACCTCGTGTATTTCATGAGAGAAGGAATCCTATATTGGAACTAAATGACAGGAAATTTAAAATGCGATTTCGGTTATCATAATTTGTAATAGAAGAATTAGAACAGAGGTTATGTCGCCCACTGCAACCACAAACTAAGCGGAACCATGCTTTGTATCCTATGTTTATGATACTTCTAACTCTGAGGTTCTATGCGACTGGAAGCTTCCAAATAGTTGTTGTTGACATATTCAGTGTTGATAAAGGAACAGCCAGTAGAACAATAATAATAATAGTTTTTAATAATAATAATAATAATAATAATAATAATAATAATAGTTTATTCATCCTCTGAACATTTACATGTTATGGGATATGTTAACTATACAAGATCAGACAGAGTTGTGTTACAGTTTGCATATAGAACAGAGAGAGAAAACATTAAATCTTATTTACATTTATTTACAGTGAAAATAATTAGAATTGTGGCATTTTTCTTCAAATTCCTCTACACTGTATATGGCATTCTTTGTTAAGAATTTTTTGATGTAGGTCATGAAGTGTTTTGTTTTGAGGTTTCTAATTTTGTGTGGGAGGTTATTATATAGTTTGGGACCTATGTGCTTATAGCTATTGTGTGTTTTTGATAGTCTTAAATATGGGGTGTCTAGGTCTGTTTTTTGCCTTGTGTTGTGGGTATGGATCTGACTGCGTTCACTAAAAAGATGTTGGTTCTCCTTTGTGTAGGACAGAGCATGAGATATATAGAGAGATGGTTGTGTCATGATGTTGCTGTTCCTAAAAGCAGTTCTACACGTTTTTTGGTTATCTATGTCATATATACATCTAATGGCCTTTTTCTGCCATAAAGTCACTAAGGTGCTTTGCAGATGACAAGTCCTATATCCTTCAACTGCATAGATACGCGGTCCAATCAGAGACGGCGAGACGGAGGGAAGACTCTCATTGCTAGCGGCAGTCTTTTAGCCCGTACACGTGATTGGCGGTGAAGGAAAAGACTTCTCATTTGAAAAGTACTGTAGAGAAATTGCTGCTTTAAGGCCTGAATTTATCAAAATGCCAACTGAGGATAGTGCCTTAAGGAAAACAATGTTAGAATTTTACAATATTCGTAATTTTCCAGGAATTATAGGTGCTATAGATTGCACTCACATACCTATTGTATCACCTGGTGGTAACAATGGTGAAATCTTTAGAAATCGACATGGTTGGTTTTTGTTAAACATACAAGCAATCTGTGATTCTAAGCTACGTTTTCAAAATGTGGTGGCTAGGTGGCCAGGATCTGCTCATGATAGCCATATATTTACCAACTGTAGACTACATGCACAGTTTGAAGTGGGTGACTTTCCAGAAGGAGTACTGTTAGGAGATAGCGCATATCACTGTTCCCACTACTTACTTACCCCTGTACTCCATGAAGAAACTCCATCAGAGCGAGCATACAACCGTGCCCATAAGCAAACAAGATCAGTTATTGAGAGGGCATTTGGTGTCATCAAAAGGAGATTTCCCTGCCTGAGAATGAAGTTAGGAGTGAAATTACTTCGTGTTCCACCCATCATAGTTGCAACATTAGTATTGCATAACATAGCTATTAATGCAGATGTTGACACCCCTGAGATTGACCATGCTTTTTTTCAAGGAAGAAGGGTTTATCAAGAACTCCATATACCTGTTGTTCAAGTACTCAGAAGAGAAAATACTGCATTGAGAACTGCACTGATTGACAACACATTCAGGTATTATTATTATTTTTATAATAATAATATTATAAATGATAAAAACACATTAATTTTCAAATTTATTTACTCTATCATAAAGTAAAATTATTTTTCAAACTTCTTCTTCTCATATTCTTTGATTTCTAATTCCATTCTCAAAATCTTCATCTTTATTTCTTGTTCAATTTCCAAACATTCTAATTTGCGTTTATAATAACGCTGCCTATTTTTTTTCTGAATTTGTTGTTTTAGGCAATGATGGACCAGCATCTGATCTGTGCTCCTCTACCTGTAATGAATAAAATGCAAGATTATTCTTCCATAAAGTTGAAGCTTCTTCGAAAGTATGTTATTAAAAATAAGTTCATTTGATTACTTCTCCACCAACCTCATTAAGCTCCCTTATGGGGCTTCTTTGTTCTTCTATATCTTTATTCTCAATGACATCAATAAAATATGGTGATTCCAGTTGGATGTTGGATGTTAGAACATTTTCAACTCTTACATCAATTTCTTCAGGATGAAAATCTGCATCATCATCTACATTGTTAGAAATAGGTAGAAATTGTGGTTTCAGAGCAGCAATTAACTTCTGTCCACTCTTTGTAAGTGAAGTTGGTACATAACCCCCTACTCCAGTTTTGTGCATTTCAACCTAAAATTAAAATATACATTAGTTATAGATTTAGGGTTATGGTTGGTTGGGTGTTTGGAAAGTAATTTTTGTATAAAAGTAAAATCTGATAGAAAAGAGAAATGAAAATATTCTACTCAGCAGTTACATCAACATACTATTTTACATTTTCTGGGTACATGCAAGAAGATGTTTTTTTAATATCATAGAACCATTGTATAAGTATCATCATGCTACAAGAAAAAAGAAATGAACTTTTCCAATTATAAATGCACCAGGGATCGATTCATGTGAACTCCTGTAATGTTACATGAATACAAACTTACAAAATCTGTAGCAATGTATGACAGAATATAAAAAAATTGTTACATGCCAGGTTCTTGAATGCACCCACATAACTACAGTACCAAATACCGGTACAGCTTACCTTATCATGTGCATTTGTCTTCTTAATTTTTTCTTTATATTTTCATAACACAGCTTGATGCTCTTGCAGTCCCTGGGGGTTGCATTTCTGGAATTAAACTCTGCAGTTATCTCATACCAAGCCTGCTCCTTTTTCTTATTAGTTGTACAATCTGTTTTTTTTGTTTTCAATTATGTCTTTTCTTTCCAATACAAGCTCAATTAACATGTCCCTTTCCCTGTCAGTAAAATTAACAGAACGAATCCGTTTCTTTTTTCCTTCTTCCTGCATATTTAATTGGAATAATACTTCAATCCACAAACACAGTATTCATAAACACCTCTCTGGATAGGCTAAAGCAGAGGCAATAGTAAACATGGCCTCCTTTTTCAACCAAATCATCTTTGACTAACAGTTGAATATCACATTCCAAAGACACAAAAATAACTTTCTCTGCAAATTTCCCTCATCTCTTACACTGTTGCCAGATGTTTTATTATTTTCTCTAGTTATTTGTAACTGAAAGTTACACAAGTTACACAAAAATTACACATTTTATACAACATAAGTAGTTAGTTATCTTCTAACTTTCAGTTTAAAATAATCACCAGTTAGAGAGTTTTATACAACTGGCCCTAAATATATTATATTAGGTCACTGTAAAAAAATTCACTAGTAATTTTAATAATAATAAACTTTATTGATCCTTGGGCCTATACAAGCAATAGATCTTGTCAGCATATAAAATATATACGTAATATAATATATAAAAACTACAGTATTACTTATACATAGTCCCATATATACTAAAGATCAGGTTAAAAAAATACACAATCACATAATTATACAGTTAAAACTTAAATAAATTAGCAAACCTTACATTATGTTGAAACTTTTTTAAAAAAACTAAATCGCAAACACTGCTTTCAATAAATTCCTTATAACTGTAAAAAGCTTTCTTTCTTAGCCACTTCTTAAGAATTTGTTTAAAATGATTTGTTGTCACTTCTCGTGCTGCTAAAGGTAAGTGATTAAAAAATTTTAGACTAAGATACCTATGACTATTAGTTGTTTTACTTAGTCTAACATTCGGAACTTCAATGTCATGTTTGTTCCTCGTATCGTAAGTATGGACTTCAGACCTAATAGCGTATGTGTTAAAATGTTCCTTACCAAACACGAGGCATGTTTTCTTTAGGTTCTTTTTGTAAGTATGACTTTATTTTGTTTGTTTCTTTGTCTGTTTGTTTGTTTGTTTGTTTGCATGCTGAGTTAATTCAGCTAATAGCAATGTTGTTGGCCTGAGTGGCGCAGTTAGTATCGTGCTGGCTTTCTGTGCCCAAGGTTGTGTGTTCGATCACGGGCCAGGTCGATGGCATTTATGTTTGCATAAATGTGACAGGTCCATCATGTCAGTGGATTTACTGGGAAGTAAAGAAACTCCTGCGGGACAAAATTCCGGTACACTAGCGACGGTCACAGGCCTAAGTTGCAGTACATCTCCGTCGTTAAATAATCATATACCAACCAACCAGTAGCATTGTTAGATAAATTTCTGATCTGATTTTGTGAGCAGAATGCTTAGCTTATCTATAAAACTGCACAAAAGTACAGCCTGTTTTACCTAGGGATTGTTTATCTTTTTTAATTGATTTATTTTGAAAAATACTAGTTTTGGCTATGTTAAAACTAATCTCATGTTTCGCACCTTACACGTAGTTATGTTTTTATGATTTTGAACTACAACGCTTGTTAAACCCCTATTTAACTTGGAGAAATGTTTCCTCTTTGGATGTTTTAACGCATGAGTTTATTATAATAATTAGCGTTTCACAATTTTTAAAAACAAAGTGAAAACAAATTGTGTTATTGTAACCATAAGGGGAAGTAAGTTATTTCGTTCGCAGTCACTAATTAATGATAGACAATTTTGTTAGCTAGAAGTGCATTATTATATAATACAAAAAGAAAAAATAAAGAGATATTGTTTTCATATTTTACAGAAAATCTCGCGACCAATTTGTATACATTCTGAGAAAAAATAATTTCCCCGTTGAACCAATTCACCGGTGCTTTCCAACTAAATAATGCCATCGTTGTTAGAGAAAGGTAGCTAAGGCCGATGAGAAAATTGATATTACTAATTGGACGTTCATTGGAGTGCATAATAACTCTTCGGCGTAAATAGCTTTATCATTAAAAGAGCAACTCCTTCAGGTAATTAACTCCTTGTTTTTGTATGTAAGCTTTATCAGAGCTGTCATACGTCATTCCTTCTGGCTATTGGAACAGACAGTGAATACAAATGGAGAGCAAGAACGACATAGAAAAACGTGGGTGAAGGAGAAGTGGTAGAAGAATTAAATCAAGAATGGAGTGAGATAGAAGAAATAATCGAAAGTAAAGGATACTAACAAGACTAAAAGAAGGAAAAGGAATCGGGGTGAACTGGAAAGATATAAAACAAAAGAAGGGCAAGTTGATGGTGAATATAAGAAAAATCAGAGAAGCAAACAGATTCTCTCTTGACATTCAATTAATATTGAAGTCTGCTCAGTCAGTCAGCATTTTCGTTTATTTTCTCTTACTGAGCAGGATAACAGGGAATAAGGGGGGAATCAAATGCCTATTTGTGGAGTACTGCATTCAAAATTAATGAACCCATTCCATGATTGTGTTGTGAATTGTATATGATTGCCGTTTCCCAACAGTGAGATCCATGTTTTGACTTTCACTAGCATCATTCTTGTTCCTCCTATTGTGCATTCTGATATTCGTATGCTTAGTTAATTATGCATGTAGTGAACATGTCGGAGTAGTTCTATTTGGTTCAAGAATTTCTTAGTTAAGATTTCTTTGTTATTTACGTTTATATCATGGTAATTAATTTTAGTTATCTGGAATTGTATGTTGATTAACCACAGACTACTTATATATTAGGCTATACTTAAAATGACCAAATGTTGTCTACTACATTCTTGAGCTGGACTGAATGGTGTAGGTCGAACTTGTCATCTCAAATATCTTTTAAGGGAAATCGGAATTATCTATCCCGAGAATGTTTATTTCCAAGATTTCAAGGTCCTTTTTTCTCGGGTGCTACTACTCACAGGGAGATAAAATTACACGTAAATTTTCATATATGTGCAATAAATAAATAAATAGAAATTAACTTTTCAGGTATTTAATTAACTTGACCTCATATTAATTATTTTCTCTTCGTACAATTTTTTTCTACAACAATTCATAAAAAACGTATGATATATTTTCTTCCACGATACATAGCAGAAAATTCTCCCTTTTAATTGTAATTAACGGACAAACGGTGCAAGTTTGAAGGATCTAAGTTCAGTAGAAGGCAAGAAAAAGGAACATCGGTATGGAAAGTAATAAGTTTACAGAAAAAACAGGTTTAAAGGTAATAATATGTATATTGAACACAAGCATGACTTTATTTTATTTTTTTTACAAAATGTGAAACACACTTATGACACATGTTGCATACAACAAATTGTGATAGAGTTTTCTGTAACAAGTTTAAATGTATATGCTCATTCCCACCGTCTTCTAAATCTTCAAAACCTTTTGCATGAGAAGATATTTTCTAGAGGCACTTTATTTCTCACTTGCACTGTTTTGATCCAAGCATTCAGCTCGAAGAAAGTTGAAAATCTTTAGGTACTCATAGTTCTCTTTTAAAGATTAATCTGACTTCTGGGCATTTTGGAAACACTAAACAGTAATATATATAATTGCAGATATAACTAAAACCGGTGTTATACACTGCTCACTAAAGAAAGAGGAACTTGGAAAACAATTTCTAAGCAATACACTGGTTTACATGCTATGTCCTTAGATTGTCTCTTAGATTTCAGAGCAACCAACTACTATACCATGCGAAAGAGGGAAGAACTTTCTCTCAATTAAAATATCCTATTGAATTATCTTTTCTCTGAAGAAGTATGAATTTTGAAACTTTTTAAATTTCTCAGTAAAATATATATATATATTTTCTGTACAGCTTTATCGGAATTTCATGAAAGTTTATATACGCACTTAGAAGTAGGATATAACGTCCATGGGACGAATCCTATTGATTTTGGACCAAATCGGTTGACCGGTAGTGGATTAACGCCCAATTAAAAGTTTAAAAAAAGCAAAAAATGATCACTATCTTTGTATATAAAAGACTATGTTCATATGTATGTCCATTACAGACTAAAAAACCATTGGACCGATTTATGCTTCCTTGGGAAGGCAGTTATTCCTGTTGCAGGCTTACGACAAGTTAAAGAATTTTGAGCTTAATACAGAAGCTAAGGAAATCGACTCTTTCATATGCAAGTAATATCTGATGATTGGTCTTGAAGTGTTTTAATATATTTTGTTCTCGATTGTAGGGTAGGAAATGAAGTTTACCAAATATGACGTTTTGTATTTGGAACTCATTTTTTCATAAAGTTAGATATGAAAAGAAGAATAAATATTCAAACAGCAAGGTTGATGAATTGTTATATTTGCTAATAGAGTCATTATCTGTATCTCTTAAAAGCCGTGCTAAAATGTACACATTGTGTTTTTTCAAGTTCAACAATTCGTATTTTAGCCTATTCTCAAAAGATTATAGAGTATTTAAATGGATTTGTACTAAAAATTACAAAAACAAATAAATACACTTTTTACTGATTTTGAAAGGCCAAGAGGAAGAGACTCCACAAGATATATTTACAACCTCTTACTGGTTCTTTAAGACTACTAGAAACATAATTTCCATGGATACATATTCTATTCTCATTCATGCATCCGCTTTCGACTGCCGTGAAAAAAATATTTCTGTTGATAAAACTTTTATAATAAAGTTTCAATATTCACGCGGGGATTGGTATATTGTAGTAATGTCACGACAAGCATGGGTAAAGATAGGAAAGTATACTGTAAAATACTCTGGAACAAACAAAATTCTAAGAAGACATGAAAATTTGTAAGGTGCCGCAATCTAAGTCAATACACCAGAACCGGTAAAACACTTATAATGCTTGTCATATTTAATCAAAGCTTTTGTATATTAGATATAGGCTATTAGGCTTACTGTGGCAACCTTGAAGAATTTTAACCTTATTAGGGGACTAGCGTTTGCCTGTTGACCACTGCCAGCAAAACGAACTTGAGTCAGCGGTGCGAACCACTGAGGAATTTCGCAATAGGTTAGGGTGGATCGGAGATTTAGATTTCCCCAGAGAGTCATATTTGTTCAGCCGCTTTGCTTGGGGGATTTTATATTGGACGTTGTGTGAAATTTGGCCCTGTTTCATCGTGAGTATTGGATTAGTGAATCTCCTTTGTTATAATATAGCTGTCACCCTTTCATTCTTCCTTTGTTTACTTTCTTCTCGACCTTTTCCCCCAAAATCTTGACTCTACCTCATCTTTATCATAATTAACTTTGTTCCCTTATTAAATGACTTTCGTTTCGTTTTAATTCACAGCTTTTCTGTTATTTTGTCTTTGTCCTGTTGCACCCTTCTTGTTTTCTTTGTTGGCTATTTAGTCATGGTAGACAAAATATTGTCCGTAGAAAAGTCATCTTGGTCGTCGTCATCATCATCACATTTTTCTTTTACCTATCTTCTCATATTCCTTCTTCATTCCTCTTCATCTCCTTCATTTTTTCTTTCTAATCATCAACATAATCATTTAATGTTTCTTCATCTCATTTAGGGGATATAGGCTATATTAATCTACTGTTTTTCAATTAATGACTTTATTTACTTACTTATTTACATATTAATTCATTGATTCATTTATTTATCTCTCCTGTTGCCTACGTCTCACTTCGATTTCCACAAGAATCTTGTTTTTACATTTTACTACTTAGTTCCGTTCGCTTCTTCTCTAATTCACCTTCAATTCTTAAATGCTTATACCAAGTACTCTTTTTCTTGGGGAATGCTAGGGGATGCGTACCCCTAAACTTTTCTATCCACAAATTAACTTTTTACGATGTTGGATAATTTAAAAGTTTGCCAATCCTGGTATAACATTATGATGAAACAATCACAAAAATCTTATGTTGTCGTTTTGGCCTTCCAGAGATAGGTACTTAGAGGATTTCAGAAATTATTTGTTGCCAGCATCCCTCCTCCGTCTTCTCAATGCAATGAAATTAATTCCCGTATCCATTAGTGAATATCACACCTACAAGAGCTTCATTCCATCTTTGTACCGTCAACAATCTGATATTCGTTAGATTGGTAGTCCTCCACTGCAGTTGTTTTAACCTATGGGTTATGTAGGCTCTTGGTTTATGGAAGGCAGACATCTTGCTACTGATAAGGTAAGAAGGCGTCATGACTGCAGCAGCCATGAACTGATGTCAATTTGAAATCTGTTATAATGCTAGGAAAGTTAAAATCTGTCATGGAAAACAGCAACGTACAGTTAGTGGTACTTGCTCCAGTGTTTAAGTCCTATTGGTGTCCGGTTATTACTGTTGTGTTTGCTGGTAAGAGGTGGTAGGCATGACTTATAGGCCTATATTACCTTCTTTTGCACATGGACTTCAGTATAAGTATGGAGTATGTAGAGACTCTCCTTTAGAACCATGTGCAACATAGGTCTAATATGCAGTAATATCTTAACATTTCGAAAAAGAAACGTAAATAAAGAAAATAATGTTGACCATTTTGCATATAAAGATATGACCATGATGGGAAATAGTTCAACATGGGAGTTTATCGATAGTTAAAATGATTACACGTTGCTAGCTAAATTCAGCTTACCGAACTAATTTCACGACAGACACTGAAAATCTACAAAAATAATCCGTCCATCCTGCACTCATAAAACATTATTGTTCACCCTACAAAAATCAAACTTCATTCTTGCGGACACAGGTTCCTTATTATAGGCACCGATATTTCTTCGACATTGGAAGTAAATTTTTTATTAGCCTTTAAAGTGAGAGATATCACGTACACTGAAATTCACCGTCAGTACATGCCTCAGTGAGGGCAGGTTTAGTGGGGCATTGCTGCTACAAGCCGTCCTTGGAATCGCATAGAAATAGGCTAAATATGTACAACATACTGAAATACTACATTCTATTCAGTTCAGAAGGACATAATTACCAAAACCTATTTATTTTCTTCTTGTAAACACTTTTAATTATCGGTAACAATCATAAAAGTTTATCGTGCAGAATATTTATAATTTTCTTTTTTTTACTAAAAAACATTAATATTGCAAATTGATCAAAATAAAACATACAAATCTGACTTCTGAAGCCACTGCATGACATTGACGTTTCGCATATATTGTTTGGTTATTTTTATATATTTCTGTTTACGTGATGAGGTAGATAATATTTAATTCATATATTAAGTATATTTGACTTCCAATCGAAATGGTTGTTAGCCTAATACGATGTAAATAATTATAATCTTAACAGCTTTAATAATTTGTATCAACTTATTTTCTCATTTGAAGTACAATCTTGAAGTACAGGTACAATCACCGGTACCTCCAAGGATTTTTCTGAGGTATGAATATCTGGAACGGGGTTCACGCAGCCTCATGAATCAAACTGGGGAACTACTTGATTAAGAAGTAGCGGTTCTGATGACGGAAACCATCAATAACGGCCGTGAGTGTCGGCTGGCTGATCATATGCCACCAATCATGGTATCTCTTCATGGCAGATGACGCAGCGGTCGTGTGGTAGACTTCCCTTCGGGGATGGAGTTTAGTCCAATTTTTAAAATCGAAATTACTTGGCAGTTTGGTGTTACAGACTTTCCCTACCCTTTTACTGTTCACTTCACACGTCTTCGAAATATGTTTTCTGTTTTCGCCAAAGCTCTTGTGACCCCATTATTTTCATTCAGTTTTGATGAGGGATGTTGTCATTTATCCAGGACCATGAAATAAACATGAACCATTGTTTTCTTGGGCAACACTGCGACCGAGTTTCTCACATGGGAATTGGGCAGTGGACAGTGCCATAAACAGCCTGGTCCGTGTTGGGTCCCTGGAGTTATCAAATAAACAAGATTGCCGTCAGCTGGGGTCTTCCCCACATAGCATCCAGACGTCATCCTCACTGTGTACAGTGTTAGAGTAGAGTCAGACTCCAGTGCAACAGTGACGTAACATAAACCTATTGTTTGTATCAGTTTATGGCCTCTGCCTTGACCCCTCATCTCAATTAATTTTGCAAGCCACTAATGTCACATTGTTCTACCGCAGATAGTTTGTAATGGACCATTACTACATTTGACTTATTATTTTAACTTAATTACAGTCCCGTTTTATAGAAGAGTAATAAAGTTAAATTATCTCCCCAGTTATTGAGTTAGTAAATTGCATTTTAAATTTCCCATTAGGTTATGGCAGAAGTATTGGTTTAGCATCTTGGTAAAAGAGCGCTTTTTTTTAAATTTGAATAACCCAAAGTCTAGCATACCCTAAAAAGTAACTCTAAAATGTTATGCCGTTTGGGCGTATGAGAAGGTGTTGATGACAAGATATTTAAAGTACCATGCGTGTGATTTAAACTGCCATGAAAATTTTAATCACTCGTTTTCTCATTTCCTCAGTTCAGTTGTACGCTGACCACCGGAACTTGGACACTTGACCTTCAGCTTGTCATGTTGATGTCTATCAACTGAACTAGCTAATATTACTGTTACACTTCCAGAATGAACACATTTCTCCTTTGATGCCATTAGTGAGGTCAACCAATAGTTAGCTAGCTTATTTGGTAGAGGTTCAGTTTGGTAAGCTAAAGTACGCGTACAATATTACAGCATGATGCATAGAATGGATTTGTGTAATTTCCTCCATCTATAAGTATTACAACAATATTACAAATACTAATTTCTTGTTATTATATTTTCATTTTATGATTTATTTGGTTTGAATATTGTTTCATGAAGTGAATTTTTCTTAGCTTGGTGAGAACAGCTTGCAGCAGACGTTCTCACCTTTTACCCTGTAAAAACACTTCAATTGAGAAATCGCTTAATTGAAACCCCACTTACGGCAATTAAACTTTTTAGTTACGAAGAGGAAAAGTGTGTGAACAATACTGTCTCGTATATAGCTAATAAATTCAAAACTCAAAATGCTACTATCGCCTTCAGGTATTGCAATTTTTTAACACAAAATCCAAACAAGAAAGACATATAGTTGCAAGCAAATTACAGCAAAAAACATAAAATATCAAACGATCGTTATTCACATTTTAGTTCTACTGTAGAGCATCAAATGTTCTTTGCCTACTGTCAAATACAATGTATGAATTATATGTCTCACTGACTTGTTCCTGTAAACCATGTGGTGGAGCATTGGACCTCGAAGTGGAGGTTTCATTACCTATACTAATTTTGTTACGCTTATTTTCCGAGAGAGTGCTGAAAGACAGGTGGTAAGCCCATCGCCTCTCAACACCCCTCCAGAAACTAAGGTATTACTTGGACGTGTAAGAGCCGATAAATCTTGTCCAGAGGCTCTAATTTAGGCTTGGAGTTACGTGCCGTAAATCTACGACACGGGCCCCACAGCTTAAAGTCCCGGAGTACTCCGTGCCCAGGATTTTTACGTCCTGAAAAATCCATCGACCGCGGCCGGGTTTTATCCCGCGACCTTCGGATCTACAGGCGGGCATGCTACCTCTAGACCACCGCGGGCCGACTACGAATGATATAACATAAAAATATTTTTGTCTGAAGTATTTTACTTGAAAAATGTGCTTAAATTTATTAAAATATTACATGAAAATTTAAAAAAAAACTTAATGTTTCTAAATATGTAGTTAAAAAAGAAACATGCAGTAGTATAATATTAAAAAGAGGACAAGATTTAAATATTTTACGTTACTACTTTTATTATTATGTTTTCTGTTTTTCTGTTATGTTTACAATATTTAGTAATGACTGCCTCATGACTAAGAAATTATGAGTTCACTTTATGTGTAATGTTGGAAAAGGCTATTCTGAAGAAAAATAGTAGAGAATCAAATGCTGAAAAATGCAAATAAATAAATAAAATAAAACGAAAGCAAGCTATTTTTATTCGTTTTGACGCGGGACGATTTATACCATATCCTGCATTGTATGTGATCTCTTGGAAAAAAAATATTACATTTCATAAAATTCCGAGCCCCAGTTATAGTCATTTGAATCTTCGGTAGTATTTAGTGCCAGTAATACTCTTATCATGTGTCGTTAGCTTTGAAATTGATGTATTCAACTATGCAGTCCCAGTCCCTAAGAGTAGGCATTAAATTTAGGTTGTGCTTTGAATCGATTTGAGAAATGGCAGATAAGTATTGTTATTACTACATTATTAAATTAAAAGTTCTTAATGTTGTGAGACTGTTGTGTTGTGGAGTTAATTATCCAAGTGGGATCCATTCAAAGAAATATATTTAAAAACTATTGTTATAGCTATAGCCTAAGAATTGTCCATCTTGTTACTAAATATGAAAGACAGTTTCATGCAAAATTTCCTCTTATTGTCATTAAACTGATTTATGAGAAAATCAGTTTGAAAAAATGATGCTATGATAAATATACGTAACGGCAAGGAGTATAAGGAAATGAAAATTCTTCTGCTGCGTAAACTAAATCCGTCATCAGTTTCATTGGATTCCTCTTCCTGTGTAGCATTGGATACAGGAGAAATGTATCAAATAACAAGTATAAGCTCCAGGGCAATTTAGATTTATGAATAAAATGGAAACTGAAACAGCTGCCATAACATTTTAAAGTCATGGTAAACGTAGGCTCGTAACTTTCAAAATAATGTACGCTTACATATTGTAAAAATTCAGGCACTGGAATTAAGAGAAATGTAGAATCCTTAGAAAAAAGTTTTCCCCGAAAACTATATACCCCTTAAATGGAATGTGCCTACTGGTAAAGGCGGTGTAATGTGAAGGAACAATAATAGTGGTTGCAAATAATATTTTGTGCGATTCTGTTTCCATCACCATTTAGTGACAGCTCGTTAACAAATTAAATTACGTAGAGAAAGACTCCCCTCCCTCCATATAGTTCACCTAAGGCATCTCGAGTAGTTTATGCTACATAATTGACATTACATGGGACGGCTAGTGGAATGGCTACACGTCGCTTACAAGCTAATTCCTGTTATTGTTAATGCGGGATGTGTCATGGCAGTGGTAGTAATGCCGCTCTTGCTCTGAGTGGGAGGTTGCTCTCGTCACAGAGGAATATTTCATGACGAGGTTACTTGCAGCCGTGTTGCGTGTGTGTGTACATGATGGTCACTGCTTCTTCACAGGACATTTTCTGTATGTCCAGCTTCTGTGTGAAGAAGAGAGATGACTTCACCAGAACCCCGAGGGAAGTATACTCGCGGAGGAGAGATTTTGATATAATAACAAGCAGAACAGCCACAACTCTCAAATCTGAAGAGTAACTATTCCAAGCTCACTTTCATACGTTTTAGGTCTAATACAATACCATATTAGCCCTTTCAGACCAGACCAGACCAAATAATCTGAGGTCGGAGCATTGCGGACGATCTCGACTCTGTTCCATACCTTCATACAAAGTCCATTGAAGTTCCAATGGTGTGAGCCAAAACTAGCCATTATGTTAATAAAAAATATCCACTTTTAGTCATTTTTAAGATATACGTGTTAATAATTTCTATCAAATGATGACGTGAGATAATAATAAAAATACACGTTACACAAACACTGTGGCTAATGATATAACAGCTTCATTAGTCATTAAGAGATGAGAGAAGTGTTGATTTAGCTACTTGTTAAATTCTATTTTGGATTTTAGTGTTAAAAAATCAAGCTTACCCTAAAAGTATAACTCTGCAAAATCTTATGCCGTTTTTGTCGCATGGGGCAAGTGCTGCTGATATCATTTTTAAACCTCAGTTCGCTTCCAATTTCCAGTGATGAAAACTTCAATCGTACGTTTTCTCAGTTTCATTTCCCTTATTTTATGTCACATTCATAATCTATATTTTCCCACAAAAATAGACACATGTTAATTTGTTTTCATAGTGTACTTTACAATGTGTTAATAAAATTACCAATAAGATTTTCTGCATAAATATTAGTTCTTAGAAATGGTACCGGTATAGGCCTATTCATAGTTCAGTTTAATCAACATTTTCATCTTTCTGGGTACAATATTTTTAGAAACAAAAAGTATAAACATAAAATAATCTATCAATCTCTTAACTGTGTAAAGCAAACATTAAGGAATCTCACATACAACATTCAGGTTCATATTTGAATATCTGTAGAGATAAATTTAACTTTTGATTTAAAGAATAAATTAAACGAATTAATATATAAGAATAGAATTGTGATACTAAAACAGATTTTAAACTTTCATCTCGGTTTACATTTTATTGAAGCATACAAAATTTCAAGTTTCTAGGACATGTAATTTAGAAAACCACCCTCAACACTTCGGTCATCCCTTAACCAATAACAGGGGCTCGGGTAACAGTTCTCAAGGTGAGGAACTTAGGAAGTCACTTCCAGGCGTAGGCGACCAGCTTTCAAACGATTAATTGAAGAAGAAGAAGAAGAAGAAGAAGAAGAGGAAGACGAAATCAAAAGAAACACAAATGAAGAAGAAATATTTACATAATTTTTTTCTGTCTAGTTTTAAATTCAAGACGTCAGACTGCTGATGGCGAAGTTCTTAATTGCCTTTTTGGTGTCTTTCATTGCCTTTTCAAGATTCTTTTAGTAGCAGTATATTTGACATCATTTATTCATTTATCAAAGTAGCGTTTAAGGCGGCCTGCAGGGATAAGTCACAACACCTTTCATGACAAAGAGAAGCTCGAAACATAATGTAACGGGTTTATAAATTTGATTTGGAAAATGGTATTGTAAAAATTATTTATTTAGGTTCTGAATAACTCTTGAAATGGAATAGAATAATTGCTTTCATAAATTGAATAACACTTGAATGCACTTGTAATAACTTGACTTCATTACTTGTAATACTGAGTGAAATTATTTCATATCAAGAATAATTTGTAACTATAAATTCCAATATACTTATAAAACTTGAAGGTTAGGTTAAAACTCAGAATAGCAATAATTAAGCATAATATTAACATTACAACCAGCAACTAAACTGGATAGAAAATAATCAAATCAATGTAGCACAAACTGGAAGCAACCACTGGGATCATTTCCCCAAGGAGAACATAGATCGTCTCATTCAGGGATCAAGAGAAGGAATGCGTAGAATACTAATTAAAGTCACTAGTGATGTATACTGAATATATTTGAATATGATAAGTGTATATATATCATTTAAATAAATACCAATCACAATTTTACATATATGCAATAAAATATATATTTACACACTATTTACAAGCAGCGATGCCAAAGATTCAGTTCTAGTCAAACCCCAAAATGTTGAACTACAATCCTAAGTACAGAAAACTATTTCACGACCTTCCAAACCATCTGGATTATGAACCTGAATAACCTAACAGAGAATTAAATACATGTAATATCTGAAATAATAGCAAAGTAAAATAAAAGGGGAAATTTAGATACATTTACTTGAGCTTACTAAATACTTACTATGAAAAATATTTAACGTAGCAGAAATCTAAATTGGAAAAAGTCACAAAAAATAAATAAGAAATAGCTAAATATGTAATACTCCAAATAAGGAAATATAAATGTGAGATATAGACTGGGTAATAATTATACAAATTTAAATATAAGAAAAATTTCAAGTTAAGAAAAGGAACAGAGAAATACTGGTTAAGAAAATATTTGATAATAGCAATAACTGTTTCACAAAGAATTCCTAACGGAAAGGTACAAGCATAAGTTAAATGGCGACAGGAAAAATCTAGAACACGCGGCGTGACGTCAAGTAAAGACAGAAATAGAAATCTCAGATTTACAATATAAAGGTGTAAATATGTCCACAGTTAATTATGAGCATAACATCCGGAACTGAATTTAAGAAAAGATCACTAAGAAAAAAAGGGGAAAATGAGAACTAGCCTCACACGAAAAACGCAATGGCAGTTATAATACGGAAATGCTGAAATATTAGCTACAGTATAATAAGAACATAATTCTCAAAATCTTTATTCATAGACAGGAAAAAGAGATCTCAATTAAATACACCAAGAACTGTGAATGTCTATATATATACACGCGAGCAAACATTAAAAGGAAATTCTTACGTAGGAACAGCCTGAATCACGGCATACTGAATCGTACATATTTCTGTACAGGAAAAAATGCACGCAAGAAACCAGGGGAAAGTTACGTAGAATGAAAAATAGTAAGCTTGCTTACATGTTACTGTATTAGCTTAGAAACATCCTTACTTCAATGTAAATACAAATAATGGGAAAACTGGAGTTGGCTAGAACTGATTCTAATTCAAAGCATCATAATCTGGATTAAGTAAAATATCACGGCATTCTCAACATGGCCGAGTGAACTTTAACTATATAAATCGCGAAACATGGTTTGTGAGAAAACCACAGACTGATATTTGACTGGCATGGTAAAATGCATTAACTACCGAAAAATGTACTCGCAATAAAGCATAACTCACCTCGAACAGCAAATGGTGAAACCGCAGAACAAACTTCAGAGCACTACATCCTTCAACTCCAGGCAACATACTAACGTTGCAACTCTCGCTTCACGGCAACCCTTCCGAAAAACTAGCAAGGGCTGCGCGCGCAGCGTAAAGACAAAAGAAAATCGGGAACCGGCCATGTTTACAAATACTCGTGAACAAGGATAACCACTTCAATCCTCCCCGTCCAGCCAGAAAGGAATGAAAGGCTATAGCAAAAATAGTACCAAGCTAAGACTCAATATTAATCCAGATAATGTAACTTTTTTGTTTAACTCCGAAGTTTAGCTAATGACATAGAGGTAAACAACAACTTTTTTTTGTTTCATATACCAGCATAAAAATTGATAAGATTGGTAAATAGACTTCAGAATATACACCTTTATATTAACCAGCAATCTGGCTATCAAATCTAATTTCTTTAAATAATTAAAAGGTAAAATAATTACTTATTATGAGAACTATATTGAAAACTCTTTTTCTTGAATTAAACAAGACATAAATATAGATATATAAAAGGCATTCAAAACGAGACGCATTCATATGCAAACACATCTCAATATTATAAATTGACCAACTAAGAGTTTTCTAATTCCACAGTCAAAACATGATTATTCCTTGACAAGAGTCCTTTGTAATGATAATCTTGATATGAGGACATGACGATATGAATTTAGGCATTAATTCAATCCCACAATGAAACAGTGTCTATACACTAGATGTAATGAAGTATGCTTATTTAGTTTATATTGAAGAGTCTATTCTTCTAAATAGTGAGTATGCATATAACAATTAACCTGCCCAAGAATGGGACAGAACAGAAAAACACAATAAATACTCTTGCGGTCCAAATTTCGTTTACTTGAATATATTAGGTGAGTCCAAACTTTCACCCATCACATGATCAAACGGAGAGCATACAGATCAGATGTTCCATCTTGAAATATTCAGTGAAGAAATCTTGCAAGCGAAGAAAGTGCGCCACAGAGAAGACAGGCGGGCACCGAAGAAAGTGGCTGATCCGGCCACACAAGATGGCAAAAATCAATTTCGGGCCGTCGCCCGATGATACAGTCCACAAGAACGTCCAGACAAGCATGCCGCGGACATGCACATCCAGAACAGGCACAAACTCCACATGTCCATATGTTACACTGAAACACCAACAGAACCACACAGTATCCATTTTCTTGTGAGGAAAGGGGAAGGTGTGTGAATTGCTCCTCCGAAACCGCATAATTCAGGTTAAATTACATTGTGGCTTGTCAATAGTTCCTTTGTTTGTATTAAAGTAGTTACTTCTTGGGATTAAATCATATTGAATCAATGATTTATATAATTTCTTGTTAAATTGGGTTTCTTTTTCTTTCTTCTTATTCTTCTTAATTAAATTATGTTACTTCCTGGCCAAGAAGATTTTTGTCTTTGTTCAAGTTCAGCTTTTTTCATCAAAGCCTAAGCATCAAGGTTTATTCTGAATACTGCAGAATAATTAATACAATATTTTGAAGTTGGTCAACTTCATATTACATTTACAAAATTTACAATCTTTCAAAATATATTTCAACATATATCTTCTACAACACTTTAAAATTTAATTTACATATTTATATAATTTAAATAGTTCTCATAAAAAGGAGTATGTTGCCAAGAAAATATTTACTGCCACCAAAATATGAGGAAGAGTTATATCATTTAGTGCGAGTACAGAAATTTAAGTTTCAAAATTGGACAATAACATGAAATAGTCTCGGGGCAATCCACACAAACCAAGACATAAATGATATCTTTACGCACACAATTTAAAACAATATACACTCAAAAATTTTTTTACATCACTAGAATTTCTTACCAAACAGCTATACCAACAGCTGCTTACTAAATTCCTGCAAGAGAATCATTATGAAAATATTTAAGTTGAGTCGCATGGCATCGACGAATGGATTGATCAGAACAATGCTGCAACAAGAAAGAAACTCCATTATGTAACACTTCAATAATTCGATAGGGACCCAAGAAACGAGGTGCGAGTTTCTTAGCAAAATGGGCCGCAGCCTTACTTATAGGGTAGTTTTTACACATAACAATGTCTCCCACCTTGAATGAACAGGGACCCCTACCCTTATTATATCTCATAGCCCTTCTGCGATGAGCTAACTTCAAATTTCGGGCAGCAGACTTCCAAGTTTTGACTATGTGTTCTGGAGAAAAGGTATCAGGAAGAAGGTCAGACAATTTCCATAATTTACTTAAAGGGTTGTTCGGTGGGAAAGTAAACAATAAGGAGAACGGAGTGTGGCCATGACTTTCATGTTTGGCAGTGTTAAAAGCAAACTGCAACCACGATAGGTCTCTGTCCCATAAGGTATGATCCTGATGATGAAAGGCAATCAAGGCATTTTTCAGATTTCTCATCACTCTCTCTGCGTGTGAGGGGTTGGGGTAAAAAGGTGTAGTTGTAATATGTTGCACACCCAAACGAAAGCAGAAGTTCTTAAATACATGCGACAGGAACTGCGGAGCATTGTCCGACACCAGAGACTGGCACACACCAAAATTCTGAAAGATGGAACCAAGGGATGAAATAACCTTCTCCGCACTGGAATCCCGCAAAGGAAATAACCATGTAAACTTAGAGAAGGCGTCAACCACAACTAGAATGAAAGCATTCCCCTTCTTAGATCTGGGCAACTTACCTAAGAAATCGATAAAGAATTTCTCGAATGGTTTCTGTGGTACAGAAGAAGCAAGCTCACCAACCCGAGTATTCAAAGCGGGTTTGGCCATGGCACAAATTTGACAAGCCTTTATCCAATGCCGGATGTCTTGTGGCATGCCATGCCACCAAAAGGCAACTTGAATTTTAGCCAGGGTTTTCTTTATTCCCATGTGAGCTCCGAAAGAAGACGCATGGAAATACTTAAATACCATCGGTTGGAGACTAGGAGGAAGAACTACCTTAGGCGACCTTTGCCTACCTACAACAATCTGAAGAGTGTCACCTACCAAACGATAGTTACCAATAATTTCACCAGCCTTTAACCTGGTAATAAGAGGAGCAAGATCAGGATCCAAACCCTGATAATACGATATATCAGAAAAAGCCAGCGGAACATTAGAAAGAAGAGGGGCCAAGACATCATGCTGAAGAAGAGAAGCAGGAGTCGCAACAGAGTCAACAGGTTCTTCTGGCTCCGAAGGATAACCTTCAAACATACGCGAAAGCGTATCGGCCAGAACATTCTCAGTACTCTTAATATGGACACAAGTGAACTTGAAAGCAGAAAGGCGGACTGCCCACCGAGCCAACCGTCCAGTCTTTCCGGGCCTACCAAGACACCAAGATAGAGCTTGATTGTCACATTCAAGAGTAAAATTCACATGTTCCACATACATCTTGAATTTTTCAAGAGCAAAAAGGACAGCTAGAGCTTCCATTTCGTATATGGAGAAGGCTTGCTCTTGCCTGGTGAGAGATCTCGAAGCGTAAGCGATGGGCTTACGTCCCTCCGGAAATTCCTGTAATAGTACAGCACCTAACCCTAAGGCTGACGCATCAGTCTGCACGATGAAGGGCCTCGAAAAATCAGCCATCGCCAGAATTGGCGGATTCATAATGGCGCTCTTAAGGTCTTCAAAAGCGGCTTGTTGTTCATCCGACCATACAAATTGAGCAGATTTAGCTCGAAGACGGTTCAATGGTGCTGCACGGGCTGAGAACTTAGGGATGAATTTGGAAAAGAAATTAAGCATCCCGATAAAGCGAGCTACACCCTTCACATTTATGGGCTTAGGAAAATTCCTGATGGCTACAGTACGCTCGGGATCAATCGCAACACCTTGAGGTGATATAAGATGACCAATAAATGACAATTGGGGCCTGGCGAATTGAACCTTTGCTGGTTTAACAGTAAGACCCGCATCCCTCAACCTACGAAAAACTTCATGAAGATGCTGGATATGAGATGTGAAATCCTTACTATAAATGACCAAATCATCCAAATAATTGTATACATACTCGAACTTGATATCAGAAAAGATGGAATCCAGGAGGCGTGTCAACACTTGAGCACCGGTGGCGAGGCCAAATGGTAGGCGGCAAAACTCGAAATGATTCCACTCGGTCGAGAAGGCAGTAATGTGTCTAGATGACTCTTTTAAAGGAATTTGATAGTACGCGCTATTCAGATCTAGCGAAGAAAAAACAGTGGCACCAGCAAACCAATGAGCGGCAGAGTGTATATCGGGTAGCGGCATGGCTTCAATATGGATCTTCTGATTCAGAGCACGATAGTCAATAACAGGACGGAAGTCATCTGACTCTTTAGGCACGAGGAAAATAGGACTGGCATACGATGACACAGACGGACGGATAATGCCCTGCTTCAGCATTTCATCAATTTTCTGTCTCATGACTTTAAGCTTAGGTGGGGACATACGATATGGAGCTAACCGAACTGGAGCTCGGTCCTTCAGCAATATCTCATATTCTAGAACGTTTGTCTGGCCAAGTTTATCAGTTAATACTTGAGGGAAACTAGAGATTAAATTCTGAATTTCATTCCTTTGCTCTACGGACAAATGATCCAAACTGACATCAGAAACTTTATCTGTAACAGCATTTAATGGCCGTTGAATCTCACTATGACTATTACTGACAAAAGGTCTAGGAAAGTGAATTTTAATTTTATAATCAGGAGCAAAACGAAAATGTATAAGCGCTCTTTGCAAGTCCAAAACTAAGCCAGTAAAACGAGCAAAGTCCACTCCCAAAATTACTGGACATACGAGATTAGAAATCACAATGAAAGAAAACTTCCACGAAAACTTACTAATCTTCAAATAAAGGGAGACTCGACCCAAAATTGAAAGAGGTGAGCCATCAGCAGCCACCACAGAACACAGATATGGATCAATATCTTCAGCAGATATACCTAAAGTAAGCAAGGTCTTCAAATCAATACACGAACTCACAGCACCCGAATCCAACAATGCTACCGAGTGATACTTATTAAGCAAAATATCTATCATGGGTAAATAAAGAGGACGTCTGGCCTTACAGCCCATACTACTATATAACACAGAATTACGCTGACTATCATGTTTCTGCAAAAAATTCATTGGTAACTCTAATCCAGAACTCTCATTATTATTATTATTATTATTATTTGAAGGATGCACCATAGAAATCGATGCTACCATAGGAGTGTTTCCTTGAGAAACCCTACGCTGATGACAATCTTTAACTAAATGTCCTACTTGATGACAAAAATAGCACGTTCTAGCTTCAGACCGATCATTACTTCTACCCAACACAGTAGTGTTGCGAATATCATTAACCGGCCTACTATCAGAATGAAAACGGGGAAAACCCCTATTAATAGATCTTTGAACTGGAAAACTATTATTAGCAAAGTTACTGTTAGAATATTCACGATGCACCCTGTCTCCACGAAGGGCATCATTCCTATGCCTATTACTAGAAACATCCCTCACATTAGAACGTGAGTTAAGAGAACGAGGAACAGAAAATTTTTGATTACTGAAATTACTAAAATTTCCCCTCAAAACCCCAGGACCAGCAAAAGAATTAGGCCTACGACTATCAGAACAGGCAACTTCAGCAGCTTGAGAAATAAGATCAGACAACTCATCAAAATTAGTAGGTCTTCGAGCAAACGTAAGACAAGATCTCGTATTAGGCTCGAGACCCGAAAGAATAACTTGTATGATTTGTAACTCAGAATCTGTTATCTGAAAGACAGCAGCCTGAAGCCTAATATCTTGTATAAATTCTGATAATGATTCGCCTACTCTCTGCGGTCTATAGTAATATTCATTCAATAAGTCATATCTAATACGAGAGGGAATAAACTGTGTTAATATTTGAGCATGGAAAGAAGCTACAGATTGATTAAGACAAACAGCCTTACAAAGAATGTCAAGAACACTATCTGAAACTATACCCAATAATAATTGTAACACCACACTATCCCTAACCTTAAAGTAAAGGGCTTGTTGATAGAACTTCACTAAAAAAGTCAAAAAGACCAGAACATCAGAAATCTGGGACACCACAAACATGGTTTGTCTATCTATTAATCTTTGCAGAGGATGAGGAACTTTAACTGGCGCAAAAGCAGTTATTAACTCAGTTGGAAGTGGCGCTTCCAGATTCCTCGTCATCGGCGACGAGATAAATGTAGAATCATTAGCTATTTGGTCAGACGTATCCTGAACCACATTAGGCCTATCTAGCAACTGCGGGGTAGTCTGAACTAAGACTTCTCGCTGATCATTAACCCTATTTAAAACATGAGGAGAAGTCTGCATAATATTATCATCTGCCAAATTAATTAACTCTACCTCAGGAGTAGAAAGAAGGGGACGTAAATCCTGAAACAGTTTATCTAAATCCATAGAAAACGTCTGAGTATTAGGCATATCGCTTAACATGAACAGACGATTCTCTACATGCCATAAGCGATGACGGAAACGTCTCTTTTGTTTAACCGTAGCCTCTGGGTCAGCAAACAGATCAGTGGCTAAATTAACTAACTCAGCTACCTTTAATTTAAGTGAAGAAAGTTCAGCCAATGCTGCTTCCTCAGAAATAATTTGTTTAACGGGAATTGTAGTAGCAACTTGTTTCATTAAAGACAATAAAGAGGGCAAATCTAAAGTCTCACTAACAGGGACACCACGAATCCTAAGTTCAAAAAGCAACTCATCTTTTCTTAAAAGATCCCACGAAAGAGGGTAATGTAAATCCATGTTAAATATTTAATCCAAATTCAATAATTCCAATAAGAAGGACAAAAAAATTGATCCTCTAATTAACACCATGCGATCGAAGAGCGCATTCCTCCCCTGTCAGCCAGAATGAGATCAGCTAACAACATGAAAAGTAAGGGGATCAGCAGAAGGCCGATATTAAAGAATGTTGGTAGCTGTCTGCTACCACTTGTAACGGGTTTTAACTTGGTTAATTTTGAAAATGGATAGTAATATAAAAATCATTATTTAGTTCTGAATAACTCTTGAAATGGAATAGAATAATTGCTTTCATAAATTGAATAACACTTGAATGCACTTGTAATAACTTGACTTCATTACTTGTAATACTGAGTGAAATTATTTCATATCAAGAATAATTTGTAACTATAAATTCCAATATACTTATAAAACTTGAAGGTTAGGTTAAAACTCAGAATAGCAATAATTAAGCATAATATTAACATTACAACCAGCAACTAAACTGGATAGAAAATAATCAAATCAATGTAGCACAAACTGGAAGCAACCACTGGGATCATTTCCCCAAGGAGAACATAGATCGTCTCATTCAGGGATCAAGAGAAGGAATGCGTAGAATACTAATTAAAGTCACTAGTGATGTATACTGAATATATTTGAATATGATAAGTGTATATATATCATTTAAATAAATACCAATCACAATTTTACATATATGCAATAAAATATATATTTACACACTATTTACAAGCAGCGATGCCAAAGATTCAGTTCTAGTCAAACCCCAAAATGTTGAACTACAATCCTAAGTACAGAAAACTATTTCACGACCTTCCAAACCATCTGGATTATGAACCTGAATAACCTAACAGAGAATTAAATACATGTAATATCTGAAATAATAGCAAAGTAAAATAAAAGGGGAAATTTAGATACATTTACTTGAGCTTACTAAATACTTACTATGAAAAATATTTAACGTAGCAGAAATCTAAATTGGAAAAAGTCACAAAAAATAAATAAGAAATAGCTAAATATGTAATACTCCAAATAAGGAAATATAAATGTGAGATATAGACTGGGTAATAATTATACAAATTTAAATATAAGAAAAATTTCAAGTTAAGAAAAGGAACAGAGAAATACTGGTTAAGAAAATATTTGATAATAGCAATAACTGTTTCACAAAGAATTCCTAACGGAAAGGTACAAGCATAAGTTAAATGGCGACAGGAAAAATCTAGAACACGCGGCGTGACGTCAAGTAAAGACAGAAATAGAAATCTCAGATTTACAATATAAAGGTGTAAATATGTCCACAGTTAATTATGAGCATAACATCCGGAACTGAATTTAAGAAAAGATCACTAAGAAAAAAAGGGGAAAATGAGAACTAGCCTCACACGAAAAACGCAATGGCAGTTATAATACGGAAATGCTGAAATATTAGCTACAGTATAATAAGAACATAATTCTCAAAATCTTTATTCATAGACAGGAAAAAGAGATCTCAATTAAATACACCAAGAACTGTGAATGTCTATATATATACACGCGAGCAAACATTAAAAGGAAATTCTTACGTAGGAACAGCCTGAATCACGGCATACTGAATCGTACATATTTCTGTACAGGAAAAAATGCACGCAAGAAACCAGGGGAAAGTTACGTAGAATGAAAAATAGTAAGCTTGCTTACATGTTACTGTATTAGCTTAGAAACATCCTTACTTCAATGTAAATACAAATAATGGGAAAACTGGAGTTGGCTAGAACTGATTCTAATTCAAAGCATCATAATCTGGATTAAGTAAAATATCACGGCATTCTCAACATGGCCGAGTGAACTTTAACTATATAAATCGCGAAACATGGTTTGTGAGAAAACCACAGACTGATATTTGACTGGCATGGTAAAATGCATTAACTACCGAAAAATGTACTCGCAATAAAGCATAACTCACCTCGAACAGCAAATGGTGAAACCGCAGAACAAACTTCAGAGCACTACATCCTTCAACTCCAGGCAACATACTAACGTTGCAACTCTCGCTTCACGGCAACCCTTCCGAAAAACTAGCAAGGGCTGCGCGCGCAGCGTAAAGACAAAAGAAAATCGGGAACCGGCCATGTTTACAAATACTCGTGAACAAGGATAACCACTTCAATAATGTTCATAATGTTCAAGTTGTGTCATTCTTTCCATTCTTGGAAAATTTCTTTGAAGAAAACCAACTTCAATGATCAATGACGTTTAAGTGAAATATACGATTGAATATTTTCCAGTGCATGCAGAGAATACGGAGAATACTATACGTGAAACTCTTTACAGAATGCTATACAGAAACGCCTTTCCAGCGACAGAAAATAAGTTTTTGTACCGTCCGCTGAGGAAATCCTAAATCCGGATTGGAGAAAACACGTTTGACAAACTTTTGGTTTTTCAACTGTGTATTCATATGAGCATTTTAATTTTTTTTTAATCCATAGTGTACCTAAAACTATGTACAGCATTAGGCTACATTTTAACCAGACGTCCACTTGAAAATTTCAGCTGACATCCAGTCATAAGAGAACTCACAGGAAATGTTGATGATTTGATCTGAACTCCAAAGTTAGGTTTTATTATTATTATTTTATTATTATTTTGTGTTAAGGGGTCCATGACTAAGGGCTACAATTTTTAAAGACAATGTAATAACCACTGGTTAGGGACTGGCTAGCCGCCATAATGAGCGTTCGTTCATAGTTCTTTTAAAACCATGAGGTAATCACCCTTTGGATTTACAATAAGGAGAAATGTGGTTGCGTTTTTAAATTAATGTATTTGTTCTTAATGGACACTCTAATTAAAAAAGAGCACTATCGATTATCTTCAAATTTTAGAATAAAATTAATTCGAGTTTTTTTGTTTGTTTCTTTGTTTCTTTGTTTTTTATACCTAGGTACATTCATATAATACCTTGCATGTACGACTGTTTCAGTTTAGGGTTGTATTTAACTACGATGCTTTTAATTTTGTAGTGAATTCATTGTGTTTGGCACTATGCCAGCTATAGTTCGTGCCTGTTTATTCATATTAGCAATTGCTCCTCTTTACAGCTCTGTTGTGACGTATTTATTATTACAAGCTTAATGCATAAAGGCAATAAGATTATCACTACCTTGGAATTTACCTAATGACTTCTACTTTCTTAAGATTTGGTAGTAGATTACTGCAAACATATAAGTTAATGACTGACGTAAATTAAAAGCGTAAAATAAATAATTGCGAATAGAATAATTGGGCGTATGATAAAGAAGCGTGTGTCTTTGAATGGTCAAAATCAGTCTAATTCTATGGCTAGGCCTACTTATCACAGAATTTAACTGCTTGGGTTTTTGCCATTACCTTTGTATTTCATGAAATAAAATATTTAAAAGTAAAAATACATAATTTAACCTGCCACTTCGTTGCAAGCTATATTTTGTTTTGTAAGGAGATGACCAGTATGCGTCTGTGCATGTTTCCACCTACCGTTAGCTAACTTTTACAAGTCTCGGAAACATAGTTGTAAATTAGCGTGGTGAGCTTTTGAACAGTAATTGTAGGCTATTTTCTCACGAAACCTACATAGAAGACGACCATTTATAAAACAACTGCAAATTACAGCTATTTAAAATGAATTCCCCAGCGGAAAATGTAAAAACCGAGGTTCTCTTCTAATATGGATCTCGTACCTTTTGGTGCTGTTTCCGTTGTTTCTTCTTCGCTTCCTTAATGTACTACAACATTTTCTTCAAATCTAATTTGATTATAATAATTGATTTGCTCGAATTCGCACATAGAAGGAAATAATTTGAATAATTAATTTTGTTTTTGAGCAACGTTCGGTTTTCAAATGGCTTCTTTTCCTATTTAGATAGTGTACTCTCATAGCAAGTCTAGGTTATTAGCTCCAAACTCATAGATAACGCCACATTCCTCCTTTTATATATATCACAAAAATAACATAAATCGTCTATATTTCATCGTGCCATAGAGATATTCTTGGATTTATGAGTCATTAAATCTGCCTCCTTCGTGTTTCTTGAGATTTTCAATTCTAATGACTAAAAGTGTTGAAACGAGTATGTGTGTTCTCCTGAGTCAAAGATAATAATGGGTCTTTCAGTGCTTAATGGTATTTGAGATGTATCTTTTAAAGCTTTAACTGTTTATTGGAACCTATAGTTTCCTTTTAATAGAATAAAGCTACTCTATGCATTATGGGTATCTGCTGAAGTACACATAATTCTAACTTCATTCATAGCCTACATGTAGGCCTATCTGCTAATACAGTGAAGAAATATAAAATTCTTAGCTAAATATATTTTAAAAGTATTTTGAACGTTTATAAAGTGAAAATTGATTCCTTGATATATGAGTGGCATAGATGAAAAATGCCAGAGGGAGATCAACTCTATTTATATTTCACTATAACTTCGAGTTTCACGAAGTGCTGACCTCTGAAAATTTTAAAACACATGGTTATCTTTTCTACTTTCTCTCATTCCTTTCAATTGTAGGCTATAATCCACTAAACATTATCAACCTGCATTAGTAAATCTTATGAAACATAATTTCATTGTAGGATAGACCTGACGAATTTGTATTGCTTGAGACGATTGGATTTATACCGGTACTTATCCTACCAAATCTACTAGTCCAAGGGTCATGAGAATATTGCGTTGTTTAAGCTTCCCTGAGACCTGATATGTAATAACTCTTTATAACCATATTGTAAATAATTTATTCACCACCTCCAAAGTTTCAAAAGTAAAATACCTACACCATTATGTAGGCTACAACAGTCCATCAAGAGAAGTGTAGGGAGGTGTACGTTATATTAATTCTTCTATAAGTGATTTCAGCAGGCCCGCTGTAGTCAGGAAACCGGAATGTTAGCAATTCGAAAAATAAAGAAAAAGAATAGGCCTACATCATTTGCAAAGCCGATCAGCATCTTCAAATTTATCTGGAACAAGGTTTCTACGCTTTTCACTGAAGAGTCGCTAGCGAAATTTATGTTCAGTTATTCTCAATAATAATAATAATAATAATAATAATAATAATAATAATAATAATAATAATAATAATAATAATAATAATAAATGTTACTGTCGCGACAAAAGTTTTTTTTCATGACAAGAGTCTTAAATAAAACAAATAACAAGTATACATTAAAAATTCTAACTACTAGTAGCTTCAAAAAATTCATTTAGTTTGTAAACACATAAGTCCAGTAACATATTTTTAACAGACATTTTAAATTTATTTATATACAAATCTTGCATTGTATATAATTAATATGGGAACATTGTCCAATAACATTAACGGCTAAGTCATCAGCATATAAAAAAAACATCTTGTATTAATACCGGCACGCCTGTTATCAATTGGGCACGCCTGTTATCAATTGGTAGATACTGGTTAAACTTATCATTGTAAAAAAAAACAGATTGATACCTATTACTTAAATAAGATTTCGTTAAATTGATGGATGAATCGTTAAAACCATAAAATTTCAGTTGGTCCAATAAAATTTCATGAGATAAACTATCAAACGCTTTAGAGAGGTCATAAAATGTATTGTTAATTTTCATCTTTACATCATAAATCTTTACACATATACGTGTTAGTTCTTGGATAACTTTTTCTGTTGAATGACCTGACCTGAAACCAAACTGGTTATCACAGAAAATAAAATTCTTCTCAAAATAATTAACAATTTGATTCTTTAGAATTGCTTCAAAAATCCTTCCTATTGTTTGAATTGTAGGTACAGGTCTATAATTATCATAATTATCTTTTTCTCCTTTCTTGTGTTCATTTTAAACAACTAGGAAACGCATTGTCAAAAATACATTCATTGAATAGATAGGGAAAAACTTCAGCATATAAGGAGCTGCTAATTTGAGAATGCTAGAATTTAAATAATAGACGTCCATTCCTTTGCTATTACTTAGATCTAAAATTACTTTATATACTATCTAGGTATAGCCTATCCACAGTTATTTCCTCATATTTAAATGTCCAGTTCGGTTGTGGAGATACACTCTGCAAGTAACAATGAACATCGTTCTTCGCTGTGGGTATACTACCCTCTGTATTATGAATCTAATTTAATTTTTTTTATTAAAATCGTCGCAATTTAAATTAATTGTCTCCTGAGTAGGTCTGTCATTGATGTTTTGTTTGATAATCGTCCACAGAGGTTTCGATTTGTTTGTAGTTTGTAATATCACATCAGAATTATATTTATATTACCGGTACAGAATTTGCATGATTTTTTTTTAATTCAGTGTTTTATTACGTGCAATATTTAAACGAGTTGCTTTATATGCTCGAAAAATACAGTTTTCTATTTCTTGAATTTCCACATTTAACAGAAATCTCATATGATAACTTTTTTACTGACAAGTGTCAACGAATGTCAGCATAACGAATTTGGAATTGCTATCAGCGTTTACGTAGGCATATGAGTAGAATTACAGTTTAATTAAAATTCATTATAATAAAATTATTACATTAGTCTGTGCATAAGTTAAATTACTGCTACCCTTATAAAGTTGTAGTCAAGAGCAGAATATAAGGCATTGTTTTTTTTTAGTGAAATGCTTTTAACATACCGGTACTTAGCCTTTAATTTAGGGAACATATTTTCGAAAATTTCGCTACTGGTTGCTACTGGTTCATTCAGTTAAAGAGTTGTAAGAGATTTGAGACGATACCATAAAGTTTATCTACATGAGTCATAAACGTCACTAACACGTAGGATAATGTCGAGTTTGCGCCCTAAAGAAGTATCAACGTTGCCTTCTGTGAACATAAAACCCTTTACTCTACCTGTAAATCCAGGACTGGGTGTTATTTTAGTCCTCAAGACGAGCATTTCACTCAATGCTTTAACGAGAACAGAAATTGAAAATTAAGTTTAGTAACAATTAGAACAAATTACACAGTTATTAAACTTGAGCCTCTTGCTGCTCCAGTCCATTAATTTGATTTGTATTGTACGTAGTTTACTTTCTAGCAGCAAACATAATACTCAGAATTTGTTGATCATTCAGTCGTTTCTCCGGACAATTAACTCAGCAGCAAACAATGCAGTGCTAATCAAATAACGCTAGAGAGCTTGCGAGGGTGAGACGAGAGGGAGCTGAAGGAATAGTTTCGTGACTGATTAGACGTGTTGCACCTGGATGCATTCACATGCGGAATTCTGCTAGCATGTTTGTTGCTATTGTTCTGAATTTCCATGTTTTGAACAGGATCCACAGTTTTATGAAAACGGAATACATTAGAGTGACAATGCTTTGTGCTAATTGATCCCTTTTCTGTTATCTTTGTGACTCAGCTAAAGCTTATACCAATCGCACGTCACTTTGTGAAGTTAACTTTTAATCGACATAGCCCATACGTAAACATTGGCTGACTTTAGATTTCTAAATTTTGTAAGGAAAGTTGAACAGATTGATTATTCTATTGCTACTGTATCTTCTTCAATTGGAGTTCAATTTACATATGTAAAAATAAGTGATGCGGAGGAACGTTCACTTCTGAATAATTCCTAGACACCTTTATGCCATCCATTTTTACTTACATTAAAATAGTTTGTATAGGTATTGACTTAAGTCTTTTCACTTGTAAACGGAACTAACGAAAGCTACTGATGTTAGCTTTCGTTAGTTCCGGGCCCGGATTCTGATGACCTAAAATTGTTTGAAAAATGACCTATAAAATGACCCTAAATTTTAAAGAAAATGACTTAATAATTATAAAGAATGGCCTAAAAACTGATATTTTATTTATGAAAAATTATTATTGTACACACAAAGTTATAGACTAATTTATACATAATTGTAAAAACTGTAAATGCAGAAAGGATGTTGTAGGTCTAAAAACTTTGTTCTTTGTTCTTTATTGGATAATTTGAGAAGAAAAGCAAGATAATTGTTTTCAAAGTAGATCCTACAAAAAAGTTGCATTAAGTTTTACTAACCTAGTAATTTATTTAAATATTACCCGTATGGAAAAAAAATATACTCAATGTAAATGCAAGAAAATGACTAAATAAGGAAGGAAATGACACGAAAATGACAAAATAATCATGTAAAATTGAAATAAATGCCCTAAAAATATAAAATTGTATAAAATGACAAAAAATGACCTAATAAAAATGCATTTTTACAATCAAGAGGTCATGGTTAGGATTTGTCTACAAGTTGGCAATGTCTATGCAACATCAATAAAAAGATTCTAATGAGGATCCGGGCCCTGGTTATTATTGAATTATTCTTACTGCAACATTCCTCATTGAGTTTGGGATACCAAAGAAGTTAGTTAGGCTGATCAAAATGTGTCTAAATAAAACCTAATACAGGAGTCAGGGTAGAAAATTTATATAAGATCGGTTTGCCATTAAAAGTGGCTTGAAGCAAGCCTTTACTTTTTAATTTCGCTTTGGAATATTCTATTAGGAAAGTTCAGGAAAACAAGGTCGGCCTAGAATTAAATGGCACTCACCCGTTTTCAGCGTAGGCCTATGCAGATGACGTTTATCTGCTGGGGGATGTCATAAACACAATCGAGAGAAGTTAAGAAAGTATTATCGATGCCTGCAGTAATTTGGATTGGAAATCAATACAGAAAAAAAACTAGGTATATGGTCTTGACATGTCAAAGTAATGCTCTACAAAATATTAGAATAGCCGGTAAATCGTACAAACAAGTGGAGAAATTCAAAGATCTTGGAGCAATAATTACAGATACAAGTAATATTAAGGTAAAAGTTAAGTGTCGACTGAAGTAAGGAAATGCTTGTTTTATGTAGCTCAAAAGCTTTCACCTCCTCGTCTTCTGTCCAGAATTATTAGACAATTATTAGACAATTAACCTGCCGGTTGTATTAGCCTATATGGATGGGAGGCAAGGTAGCTTACTTTTCAGAAAGAACATAAACTGAGAGAGTTCGAAAACAGGGTGCTTGGGAAAAATTTGGGCCTAATGGAGAAGAAAATGGGAACTGGAGAAAACTTCATAACAACGGGCATCATAACCTGTGCTCTTCATTGGATATAGTATGGGCAATCACGAAGGATGAAATGAGCTCATGGGGGAGGAAGGACATTATCTCATAAATATTGATTGGGAGACTCCAAGGGAAAAGACCACTTGGAGGACCTGTATAGACATAGGTGGGAGGACTATATTAGGATAGATTTAAGGGAAGTAGGATTTGCGAGGGATTGTTGGATGGATGGAGTTAGCACAGAATAGGGCTCAGGTTAGTGCGGCAATGAACCTCCGGGTTCCATAAAGTAAACATGGAACCCAGAGGCTCATTGCCGCATTAGACTCCTTTAGCCTGCTTAGGAATAATCTATTGCCATCGAGTAGGTAAGTAAGAAACATTCAATAGAAAAGTGGATACTGCTAATAGGAAAGTACATTACTTCCCAATAATTACCATAGCCTATACTGTTACTTAGGAAATGCAGAATAACTTTTGTTTAAAATATTTTCATACTTGCGTATATATATTTATAATAATTTCTTTTATGTGTACAAATTTTGGCGCTTCCCTCACCATTTTCCTTAATCCCTCAATTCATTTGTAATACCCTTAGATTTTTCCATGTGAAAATCAATTAGGAACAAACGAGTCATAAAACTTCAGATGATTTTAAATATATTCCATGTGATTGATTCTTCTTTGTAATTGAAAAGCCATTTGGCTGGGAACTGGGATCCCATTGCCAACAATGGCTCCCCTATATGTGCACGCTGGAGGTGCCGGGTGCTAGTAAGCGGACGGTAGAGTGAAGCTTGGAATACTGATGATCAGACACTCAGATTAAAAACTAGTTAATTTGTAATATACCATCCAAACTAAAATGTTATGGATTCTGCCTCTTGGAAAACTTTATTGCTTAGCTTAGTGGTGCCGTAGTATGCCCTGAACTTTGCATTATTATATTTATTTAATTTCTTTCTCCAACATCCCTACAGACTAAATTGCTCAAAAAGGGGGAAATACACATTTAAAGCATCATGAAGGAGAAATATTAACCTAGAAGAAATGCATCGATGAAATTAAAATACATCTTGAAGGAAAAATTGTAATACAGGTATAGAAAATAATAGTCATACTATAATTGAAGCATTTACTTTTATAAGGGTCTAAGTGCCAAAATCATGATTCAGAAAAAACAAGGAAAAAAGAACTGTAAAGCAAATTTAAGACATTTATTTAGGACATTTAATCATGATATTACTTCTGTTAAGTGACAAACACATCTGAAGATAATCCATATAATAACCATTACACAAAATTAACATTTGCCAATTCTTACGGTATTAAAAAAATTGAAAGCAAAAGGGTCTATGTACCATTTAATAACCGCAAAAGGGTCTATGTACCAACTTCAACCGCAATGTTACATGACATTTAAATACATCACAATCTTTAATAATGGTAAAAATTAACACTTTAAAATCATTAAGGATGAGAACATATAAACATTTACATTCAAAGTTATCCTAAAGCATAAAAAAGAAAATATAATGAAAAAGGGAACACTGATCTTTATCACCTAGTCTTATCACTAGTCTTTAGCATGGACATGCATTACTAATAATGTCCAAGTAAAAACCTTTTGCTTCTTCTGGAATGTATGGAAGCATATTTTCAAGGTCCTTCAGTTTTTCGGGTTTAATTTCGCTGAAGTTCATATATAACACCGCTGCAGAGATTTGCATATTAAACAGCTTTTTTTGAAAACGCGAACGCAATAATATTGTTTACTAACAAGTAACCTGTGTGATGGGCATTTCCCCTACTACCGAATTTCTCATTCGCTTTTCTGAGGCATACAAACCTACTTCACCCCTCTTCCTCATTTTCAAAGCATTCTCCTCCATTTAACAAATTATCTCAGTGTTCGTAAGAAGAATACAATATTACATTCAACAAACACAATAATCACTCTTAAGCAGGCGTTAAGTGGGAATTGTTGACAAGATGGCATGCTATGTGCACCTTGGCACTTAGACCCGCAGAAAGATGTGCTGGAGATAGATACAACTCTATTTTTATATTGTTATATAACAGTACGGTAGTAAATTAATATTAATTCTCCTCGTCATGAAATATAAATATTTTTCACGGGCTGAACGTTCCTATGGCGGTTGGGACAATAACTTAGAAAGCTACATCATACTTGAGAAGTTATGTAATTTTTTTATGGTTAACCTTCTACGCTAAAAACTAGAACGTTTCAGTTCAGATCCAAAATGGATTTGGGATTTTCGTTGGGGTAGGCTTAATCTCTATTGACTGAAACTCCTGGAACATTAACCTCCAAGATTCTTGAAGGATATATTATTATTGTTGTTGTTATTATTATTATTATTATTATTATTATTATTATTACTACGATTATTTCCGATTATTTTATTGTTGTCAGGTATAATTATCATCATTATTTTAAATTGCTATTAGATATTATTATTATTATTATTATTATTATTATTATTATTATTTCTGTTATATTTAGACATATTATGACATAGGCCTACTATTCATGCAATTGTTATTTATTTCACGTAAACATTCATTATCCAAAAGACCTTAAACGTATGTATTCGTGATCATTTATAAGATCTGTTATTGCAGATTAAAGTTTAGTCACCTGGGCGCTCGTTTTGCTTTACATCTTTTGGTGTAAAATTCGTCACTTCGTAAACTTAGTTCAAAGGTACTCGAGTAACAGACAAAATATACTCCTTCATGGTCTCAGGGCTCCTTACTCTTGCATAGCATGCGTCGAACAGGTCTTGGCTTCGAGTTCGTTGGGAGGTAATGTGTTGTGAAGAGAGCGTTATCCTCCCATGAGAAAGAACCTCTAATAATGAAGTTAGCAAACGAAGCCATTACGGTGTGAGAACTTTACACTCAGAGTCAGTTGCTTTTCTTCTACAGCTGCTGCTCTTGCTAGAGTTAATTTAATAACACCCGGCCCTTTTAAATTATATAATTATAGTGGAGGAAAGAACATTTCTTTTGCCTCTTTTCTTCCATTCGCTTCCCTTCTTTTGCTCTAACTAACTTTAAAAGGGAAGAAACAGACGTTCAAATACTTCGATAGACGGCGTCTGTACACTCCAATTTTCTTTTATAAGAAGTTAACTTCATGGTTCCATATACGGACTGAAAGAAGAGGAAATACAAATACACTTTTTCTGTCTGTGTTTGTATTACAGTTTTTTCTTTCCCAAAGGACTAGTTTCTTCAATTAGTTAGACTTTTAAAGAGTAAAATACCGTTCATGGACCAAAGAAACCATTTTGAATATGGTATTTAGTATTTAGTACAGTATATTGCTCTACTATACGAATATTTATCCATGTTTAATGTAGGCAACTTACAACTTTATTGGCCTAAAGTCTGAGCGTTCTAAGAAGGAAACCCGAAGTAAACAAAAAAACCAGTATGTCTATCTCATTCTAGCACATTACTAGTATGAACTGGTTTTTGTTTACTTCAGGTTTCTTTCTTAGCTCGACTCGGGTATAGTTTTTTTCATAATTCGTAACTGAAAGCCTGAGATGCAATTAAAGGTTCATCTGTAGGATTTTGTTGACATTGAAGATTAAACGCCCAATTGCAAAATAAATAATAATTAATGCTTGTAACCTATACAGCCACTGACTATCTCATATGTAAAAGTGTAAAGCGTTCCCTATACAGGCCGTCGATGCCCTTAGGGTTCCAAGAGGTTGAGGCTCCCAGATTTTTAGACATTCGGGACGTGAAGGCGATAAGGTCAGCCTTATGCACCGACCGCCTTTACCCCCAGGATTACTCCTGGTACTCATTTCTGTTAGAGGCTGAGTCGACTCCAGGGCCATAGTACCAGCAGAAGGATTAGGCCAATTGAAAAATCCCAATGACCTCATCAGGGATCGAACCCGCGACCTTTCGGTTTGTAGTGCAGTGCCTCAATCACTACTCCATCTCCTATGTAATGTGTAATAATTTATTTTCATAATTATCTACACATGTATGTAGAATGCTGAAGAGAAAAGAGAGTAAGATAATGGATATAGGCCTAAAGAGAGACATAGAAAAGGAGAGAAAACAGAGATAGAACCTATTGATATGTAGGCTAAATATTGTGACTTTGGAAATTAAATACCATCTTACTGAATGTTTAAAATAATTCAAGTAGTTAGATGCAATTAATATATATTATAAATGTAGGCCTAAAAGAATATGTATTTTCTCGTAAATTGAAATGGTTTCAAATGAACGAGGTGGCCGAAGCGATATACCTAAATGCCACAGTGTAATCTGTATGGAAATTATACCGATTACTCTATTTTTATTTTTTGTATAACTAATTTGTACACAATTTCTTCTTGGTAGTCATTAATTATAATTATTACATCAAATATAGCGGTAATAATAAACCAATATAAATTTCATTCTTTATAATAAATCAATGATAAAGTCATATTCTTTCCCTGGACGGTCTTTTCTAGTAAGATAAAAGCAATATCTCTCACATTACGTTCGCTATAAGTTGTGTTATAACATACACTGATCATTAGCAGTATTTTCATTCGATAAAAGAATGCCGGGAAATGAAGGCGAAGAAAAATAACACACAAAAGGAAGATAGAGAACTTCCGACATGAAAGAATGTTCTTCCTTGATCATTTTCCCAATAACTGTCTTTTAAATCCTCTGTTTCAGAAGAGTAAGTAAAGGTGCGCAGTGCTGCCACAATAACAAAGCTTGTTGTGGTGGTCCTAAGAGGATTTAGCCTGCCACGAGATATGAGGGTAGAAAGGAAGGATCAAGGGTCCATAATCGCACATCTATTACAAGGAAAAGGTCCAGTTCACAAGCCTTTCCGGTAAATAACGGATTAGAGTACGTGACAGAACGTATAGAAATGTGTTCAGCCTCTTCTCAGAAGCGTATTCTCATAAACTTTTCACTTCACATCAATTGAAAGACACATTTTAGCACTATAGCAGTCATGTATTTTTATTGTCACTTTATTGTGAATCATTTTCTATCCAGTTGTTCAAGTTATAAATTTTTTTATTTCCTGGAAATTGCAAGAACTATGTTGTGATATTTACACTTTTATAAGTGTACTCAAATTAAAATTAAATGTTTGGTGTAATTTTTTAAAATGTGACGCAATATCTTGTTATTGTTGACAAAGAGAAATGTTTAGATGAACGATTTCACCAAGGGAAAAGCTAATAATATCAGATTTAAAAAAAACTTCATCAATAAAATTCTCTAATAAATAGAAGTTTGTATTAATTAATTTGTTTAGTGTATCTTTGACTTCTGTAAGTCTTATCGCGACATACATGGTTTCCATTATTGCATTCACAACATTTCTTTACTGCAATCTGTAATATAAAATATGTTTAAGTTAACTAGACAAAATAAAATTCTTCAAGCCAACTGGACTAATGAATGTTAACACTTTTTGCCATTTCTCTGTACTGTGTATGGAACTGCTCTAACAAATCTTTTTGGCTACGATTCTTGCTATTAGGAAGAGTTAGGAAAATTGTTAATTTACTTTATTCTACCAGTTTATAATTTTAATAAACGTTTCCAAATTAGAGGTTAAAAAATCATATGGTTATTTCATTTTCATCGTCTTTTCTTAACCCTACAAAAATTTAACAGTTCTGAAGAATGAGATTTACGAGAAAATTAAGTTTGAAAGTTTGGTTTTAAACTATTTACTTACCATTGCTTAATAAGTGTCACTGATATCTGAATGTCATCTTACTGTAATATGGATATTAATAATAACTAAACTAAACTCTGTGGCGTGAGACCCCAAAGGAGAAAGTGCTACTACCTACCTCATTTATTTATATCTTCATATTTAAGTGGTAGATGGCATAAATGGTGGCTTGCGGTCAGTTTGGCCCTTGCATTTCCCTTATTTGTTTTGTTGTTGATGCCTGGAGCCCTTTCTACTTTGTAAAATAACTCTTCAGATGTCCTCATAAGGCTGAGGGAATCCCATTCCAGACTTAAATATAGAAAATACATAAACTAGTATTGAAACTAATATTAATAACACTTTGCGTTTGAATGGAGGCCCGATAGATAAAAATTAGATATATAGGATAAAATCGAATTTGTATTGATACAATATGTATTGATTATTTTTATATTATATAGATTACTTCTGCCTAAATGTGAACTATGTGTGTTTTCATACCAGTTTGTAACATTTTTATTTTTTGAGACTAAAGCTCAATTATTATTTCGTTTTGTTCTACCTTATTATATTCGGTATTAGGAAATGAAACACGTTTGTGTTTATTTCATGTTTTGTACAACCCTCGTGTACAACATGTAAGGGGATTTTTACTATCGTCTATGCTGTTTATTTTATGTGCATCCCTTTAGGTTGGGGTTGACATTTACCGGTATTATGACTGAGGCCAGATTTAACAAATATGTACGTATTCGTACGTATCTCGTGCATTTTTGTTTTTCATGGTCTCTGCTATTACCTGGCGGTAGTTTATTATTGAATTACGTCATAGCCTGTATATATAGATACATATCACAACTGCGTTACTACAGTAGATAAAACTTCATGCAATAAAAACGTAAATCATTTCAAAACACACTCTTAGGCGGTACTGTCTTTTTTAAAAATAACATACTATTGAATTTTCGTTTCTATGTACAGTACTACCAATCCAGAAGCGAACCACAGGAGCTTTTGAAAGGATTACAGCACACTAAAGAATTGATGGACAAGGCAGAAATCCTAATGCCATCCTCTCTCTCCAAAATGAGATTAGATTTATTCTCTTTGTGCAGACCCAAATACGAGGCGCTGATTATTTAATGTGCTTTAAAGTGATCACCACTTAAGTTGATCACATAGGTCGTACAGAGTTCCACTACTGATCATCAGAAACCTTTCATTATAAACAGTGAAGGCATAAGCAACATGTATGTACACTGGTAGGAAGCGTTGAAGTGTACAATTGCTCTTCCCATTTGTTTGGCTTAATGACAGTTTTGTTTTTGATAGTAAAATAAATAGAATCTAATGATTTAATTCTCTACTCCATAGTAAGTTGCTGGGTTAGATTGTTATCTGGGAGTTATGCCGACTCTTTTATCTTCTCATGTACGAATAGTATTGGAGTAGTATTGATTTAGAGTTTAGACCAATATGCAGTCAATTTATCTTGAGCATTATTGATTCGTGCCCTGTTCATTGAGTTATTATCACATTGGTACGTTAAGGGAGGTAAAGGGGGAAGCTTTTATTTTATACTATTTTAAAGCTATATACTTGAGTTTGTGTATACGTACTCATAGTTTAATAGATAATATTGCGGAGAAGTTTCATTCCTGCCAATTTATTAGTTCTTGAGCTATTCAAAAATTAATATAAAAAATTTATCAAATTTTATAATGAAGCTTTTCGCACAATTTCTTATTATGATGACATAATTTATTTTTTAATAACACCAATAACGTATTTACAAATTTAAAATAAACTTCCATTCGGTTTCCCATCAGCTGGCTGTATTAAATATAAGGAGATAGGAGTCATAGGCTATTTATTGCATATATCAAATTAAAGAAAAACATGGTTACAAATAATTAATTTAATCAGAAAACTCGTACGCTGTTTTGTTATTGATATCCTATAGCACTTACAGTAAGAAAAAATTCAGCCTCCTACATTGAATTTTTAGAACCTATTTAGTTTTGAATAGGCCTATATAGAAATGCAGTGAAAATAAAAGTTTGGGAAAATGGCTGAAAGTTTGCATACAGTTTAAATGAAAAATATGTACATAGTACAACCTCCTTATTATCCTCATCCTTTAAAACTGATGCATTAAAAACATTAGATAGACTCCAATTTGTTAGAGATAATCTTTTGTTTTAGTTATTTATTTTTGTTATTTTTACTACAATGTTCTTTGAATACTTAAAGAGCATAGCCTTTTAATAGTCGTATAATTAGAAACACTTTGAAATGCCTGAGATCGTTGAAATTTATCACTTTGTAACTTACATTAAGATACATAGGACCCTAATACGGTAAAAAAATCTAATTTTGATAAAAGATATCAATATTGTACCTTCTATCTCCTTAAACATTTAAACCCATTTTAGGTTCTAATAATTATTCAATAACGATGAATGTGCACACAGATTTTGGTAGGGGTGGCTTCCCGTAATGTCGTTTTTCAAATTAAGACAGTTTTGAAAGGTTACCGTTAAGAATTATGAAAATGTTATGCAGTTGTATCAGTTAAATTAATTTAATTTAAAATGCCTTCTGATAATCATCTAACGTTATTATTCATCTATAATCGATAGCTGGCTCAACCAAGATTCTCAAAAGAATCGACCTACTAATCGATTCATGAGAGAACATTTATTTATATATTTTATGATAGTGTCTTTGGGCACACTGCAGGCTTTCGGCAGTTTAAAAAAAGCGCAAACAAGAAAAAATATATTAACAATCAACAGACTTTAATTTTTGTTTGTGAATTTTATTTATTTTTTATTATTTTTTTGTGTGTGATGGTTAGGGCTATCGATTGAGTGATACCAATAGATTAGACTTTTATTGCAATTTTTGTCACATAAGAAAATAGAGATGGTGATTTATAATATGTGAGATGACTTCCAGAAATATTTGGACAATATAATTTTAGAAGAGTCAAATACAATAATTGAACATTTGCTTCTTGAAGAAATTTAACTTGCGAATTCTAAAACCATTAGCTAGCATTAAACCACCGAGCTAACATATTGTGTAATATGAATGCAGTCTGTTCCAGGCATAGCCTATACCATGACACTGTTTCTCTTCACGAAACTTGAAGGAGAGTAAACAGTAACCACATTTATTTTGAACATAGACAATAGTGATGTTAACAATAAATGTCGACTTTACTTGCACGAAACCCTCTTTAATATTACTCTATAATTGACAGTATTGCCTAAATAGTAATCAACTATATCTGTTTTTCAGTGTTTATAAATTATTTAGGAATTTATTTCCTGCAGTTTTTAGTGTGTTTCAAGAAAACTAACCAATTAAATCGTTACAATTATCATTAACTCATACAATTTTATATTCGGTCATATACTACATTTTGTACCTCAAAATCTAATCCATTAGTGCAGTTTAGTAGAAAATATATGTTCAGTAAAGGTGCACATGAGTCCAAAGAGTATAGGTAACAAATGTACGAAAACCCCTTTATATTCTCGTGCTATGTCCAACAGAGACAATAATCTGGTTCATGAATGCATATATCCACCACGTTATTAACTATCTGGGGTCACCCCCGGTCCCGTATAAAATGGCCTACCCATGCCTATTAATCTCAGCGGTTCGTTTGAAATTGAATCAATGTGGAGAAATTGTTGATAATTATTATTTCTTCCAATTTGCTGTTGAGATAGTGGGACCAAGGAATGCGGAATTTTTTGACGGGTATTTTAGTTTCCCGCTTTGTAGATTATTATCTTAAGCAACCTATCAGTATAACCATTCAAGAGGTAACGCTGCTAGTCCCATGGGAACTTATCGAGACCTCTGTAGCCTACTTGATGATTTTTTAAAAATAGTTTAAGAATTGCACTTTATAAAATCTACAATGATTTCGTATTACAATGTATATTGTGTTCTATATCCCAGTACTACAAGGAATAGAATGAGGAATGTTGTAATGATTATCGATATTACCGCATTTTTTAGGGGGTACGCCATAGCGTAGTGGTTGAGGTGCTGCGCTACAAACAGGAAGATCGCGGGTTCGATCCCCGATGAGGTCGTTGGAGTTTTCAATTGGTCTAATCCTTCTGGTGGCACTGTGGCCCTGGGGTCGACTCAGCCTCTAACAGAAATGAGTACCAGGGCAATCCTGGGGTAGAGGCGGCCGATGCATAAGGCTGACAACCTTACCACCTTCACCTGCCGAATGTCTAAAATCTGGTAACCTCTGGAACCCTCTGGGCCTCCATGGCCTGTATAGGGATCACTTTACCTCTTACCTTTACCGTATTTGTAGTGTGTAACTTTATTCCTGACGACAATGAGCTCTTGTTTATATTAACTGTCTTGTTTTGAAGCAACCCGCTTGACTGATGAGCTGAAGAAGTTGCCGCGTGCTTTCAGGCGTACAGTGTACAATCACAGCTAAAGACTTATGCGTCTTTCTTGATTTTTTTATTGTAGTTTTTATTAATATCTTTTCCTTGAATCAATTACGGTTAATTCTTGTATTCGAAGATCTTGTAACAAAAATAAAGTTATGTTATGGATATTTCTGTGTTTAAATAATGAAAACCACACATTTCGTTCATTGTGTTAACATTCAATTTGATTTTCCTGACTCTGTCCTAAGAGGAAATAAAGCTCACTAAATTTGGAAACCACATAGGCCTACAGTTAGTTCGATTATTTACTTCTCTTTACCCGCACGTCTGTAATGTTTATAGCTTTAAAAATAAAATCAAACAGATAGAAAAAGTGCTGTGTTTGACGATGAAAATCGATGTAATGTTACCATCATTATTGCAAGTAGAGTCCCCTGAATTTAAAAATACTCTCGGAAACACATGTGTTTGATTACCATAGTTCGATAACGAATAATCGTAAGGAAACGGAATTTTATATTATATTATAAGTCTTGAGAGAATAAGACACGATGATCAACTAAGTCTTTGTCTTATCTTAATTGCCACTATACATAAAGAAACATTCGCGTTTCTTTCTCGAAAATGGTTTTGGCGAAACTGCTTACATTTTGTATACAAGTTAGAGCGAAGAGCTGAAATATAGCTAAATCATTTCTAGTGTACAAATTCCCTGCAGAGTTATTATTAGCCAGCCATCGTTGACAAACTCAGACTTGCTTGATTGGGCACCATTGAGTGAAGCTGTGATAACCCAATACTTACGCCCTGCAATACGTCATCATATTCTATATCTAAATTTGAAATGAGTACATATTATTGTCTTGCCTAAGGAAGAGAAAGTTATGTGGTTGTATCAGATTATGACGTAAAGTTTATATAAATTCGCTTGAAGTGTATTAATTGCACATTTCATTTTTTAAATGTATTCATAAAAATACAATGACTTATTGCATATGCAGTACATGTAACAGGATGGGACAAGCGTGGCGTACTTAGCCTATCCTGTACCTCATAATTAATGCAGCTTCCTTCCCTTAGGATGCTTTTCTGTGCTGAATAACAAGAGCTACTTTTCATCTGTCATTTAAATGAGGACCGCATTTTGAAAGAGAAACATTGAAAAATTCCAGCAATGTGTTTAATATCCGCTGCAACAGAGTGTAAATTTGTTATTCTCATAACTGAGATGTGGCTCAGGTAGAAGCTAACATCTCCATCATTCGGTTGACACATGTCAAATTATTCCAAGACAACGTCAAATTACGTACATATTTATAGGTAGTGTAAGAATGAACAGCGGCGATGAGATAGGAACGTTCACAAACGTTCTTTCTCTCCTTTTTCCCTTCATAGGGTTTTCTTTATTTCTTCCTTTTCCCCCTTAAGGCCAATTGATTTCTTATTTCTCAGCCACTTACTTGTAGTTTTCGTGCTTCTACCGAAGTTTCCGTCGGATGACAACGTAGAGAGAAGATTATAAATTTCTTTATTTCCTTTCATAAGAAGATATCTTTCTTTATTACTTTGAGTTTCCGCAGAAAAGCAGGGGATTTTTCTTTCCTTCGTTACACAGATAAATTTTACTTGATATGAGGTTTCGGTGCTGTGGTGAGCTTCTGTTTATCAAGTTATTTATTGTCTGCCTTGTTCGTTGCCTCTCCGTCTGTGAACAAGATTACAACTGTAGGAGAAGATAGGGAATTTTGAATTCATACATGTGTGTGCATTTTGCTGCTTGTGCTGGAAAATGTAATTGTTTCTTGTGTCTGAGTTACCGTTAAATTAACGGCAATTTGTGATTGATGGTATGAAGAATCGAGGCATTAAAATATTCCTAAGGTACATTTTGATCACAGAAAACAGTAGTTCAGAGTTTCTTTCTGAGAATAAGCCTGGGTTTTTATAAAAAATTGTTCTTTCCACTTCATTAAGCTAAAGCACGTATTTTAAAGTTTTTCCTTAAAAATTAATTTGCATTCAAATGTGGCGAAACACAGTAATCTTACAGAACACAAATAGATGCCATCTTAAAAACTTGTTTCTGGTTACAGATATTCTCTTCTTAATTCGTAACAAACCAGAAATCATTAAAGCAGTTTTATTCCTTAGAATTTATTCATAGGCCTATTCTCCATAATTTAGAAAACGCATTATTTTGTCCGAAATGGACGTGGGCTACACTAAAAAAAATCCTTAAAAATATTGTCAATTAATTTCTAAATCTCAAAAACCGATTTAAATGGGAAGAAGATGTGTTCAATATTTGAATATCTTCTTCTGCCTTCATTTTCACGGTATTTATTGTTTTCACTTAATAAATAGACTCCTTTTTTATACCAGTATACACAAATGAAGCCATAGTCTCCATATTGTCCCCTAAGACACGATCAACAAAGGAACATATTTTATTTTAACAGTGAAAAACTTGTAGCCAGAATAAAATTAGCAACATGAGAAATCTGATTGTTTGGTTTCATAGCTTGATATTTTATTACCACATTCAATAAACTTTTCAATTAATCTTTCTTATTCACACATCTATTCAAGAATTTATTTCACTTTCTGAACATATTGACCACGTTAATATTGACATTAAAGATGCAAATGAGGAAGACATGCAAACCAACAGGCCTGTAAACGAGATCTGAGTTCGAAACATATCGCCCTCCCATACAAAAAGATAAGCAAGTTTTACAGACATCTTTTAACCATAATTTTATTGTTATATGGAGGTTTGGTATTGTTTTTTTCTTTGCACATAGTATTACTGGGTAGTTTGAAAGTAATTTACACAAGTAAATTATTACTTTATGTGGACCTACATTATGCAATATTTATATATTTGCTTTCTATTTATCCAAGTTTATGTAAGCTTTAGTGTACAATAACTGTTATTTTAATAACTAGCTAAAACTCCCTTATTTATCGTTTATTTGGTATTTATTTAGAAGAGCTATTTATTTAAATCTTGGCAAATAGAAATCGCCATTGATAAAATTATTTCGAGCAGGATTGATATCGGAGATCAGAGAAGAAAGTTTTCATATGAAGATTCAGCTTGGCGAGAGTAATAATATAACAGTTTCTAAAAAAAACGTACAATTTAATCGAGCTATATGGCAAATGGTCGTTATCTGTAACATATGATCATGTTTTCGCTGTTTGAATCTTTTAGCAGGAATAGTGTATTAAAATGCAAGAGAGTTAACCGCATCATAGAATAATTGAGGAAGTGTTTGAAAGGCGAGGCGAAGACGAGCGTTTTTAAATTTCCGAGATTCTTCAACGCAAATAATGCATGTGTATTGTATACTATTTTTTCTACGACAGCGAATAATAAAAATATTATTTACATGAAAAATTTAATCACTAACATCTGGTCTATTGCTTTCAAGTTGCAATTGCAACAATCTTAAAGAGTAGCTATTATTTCGATCTTGGAGGCGATCGTTACATCGATTACTTCGCGCATGCACAAATAATGGCATCATACTTAGCTGCTGGATGAATTAAATTTTATATAAATATTAAGAAATAAAAAGGAAGAAAGTCACGGGCAGGATAAGAATAGTAAGATTCAACTAGCAAATTATGTTCCCTGCCTGCAATATAATAGGTAGACCTGTCTTGAAAGCTGGAGGATTTTATAAAATGATGACGTACGTCGATTGCAAAGAAGACACAGGTAGGATAGGTTACCGGCACTGAGTGAAGGAAATTGAGATTTTCCAGAAAGTAGCATGAACAGGAAACGGATGAAAAAATCACTCTTCCATAGAATAATGTATTGAAATCTAGTGTACTAGAAACTATAAAGAGTATTTTAAATATCTTTGCACAGAAAGCTGTTTTGGAATTAATAAGAAACTGCATTCTGAAATGGGGAAAAATTGTCTTTTATATGCAAACTTAACTAGGGTAGTTACCGGTAACAAAAATGGTTAATTTGAGTTTATGAACTAGTTTATATTAATATTTACACAGGTATTTTGTATGTTATCACAAAATGTTAATGTGAAAATTAAAATACTGTCCTGGAGAGTTCAATTAGGTTTACACTTCACGTTTTTTAATATCTAAGCGTGTATTGAGAGCATTTAATTATTCCATTTGCATGTTTGAAATCTGTGTTATATGATTTTGTTGCTAGACATAATTAATTATTGCCTGTGGATCTAATTAGACTGTGCCCATTACTGTGTTCTACTGTAAATATAATTGGTATTATGTTTTCAGCAGCAGAAAAGGGTATCATAAACTAGTTTTATCATGATTGATCATCTCATGATCACATGATTGAACCATAAATGCAGTTGAGTACGCTTTTTCTGGGAAGAGGTGCATTATATTGCGGATGATGGCAGGATGACATAGTAGCCATTAAGGGATGACCGAAGTGTTGAGAGTGATTTTCTAAACCACCTATGCTACAGACTTAAAATTTGGCCACTAAACTAAATTCTGAAAAAATTTAAAGTATCAAATTTCATTTTTGTGTCCCAAATTTTTCCTGAGATGTTAATGGGTTTAGGAGTTGTAAGAATAATTTCTTAGCCTAAACCCTCAAAAATCAATTAACTAATGAAGCGAAAGACTATAAAGAAACGTGTTTTGATTTATAAAATATAAAAATTTGCTGTAATTATGATAATAAGAAGATAATAGAGAATGAATTGAACTATTATTCACCATATATTTTATTATATTGACATTAACAAATAATAATCAGTTAGGTTAGAAAGACCTGGTGATATACAAGATATTAATATACACAATATTTAATAACGTATAAAACGTTAAAATGTCATATTAAACATGTAAAGTATCATAATACAATAGATCTAATATTCATTATTATAACATCAAATTAAATGTAAGACACTAGTTGATAGATAAAAATGGTTAGATCTAATGATAAAAACAGTTAATATTGGTTAATTTATTTAATTACTGATAATCAAGATCATTACAATAAAATTAAGATTTCATTAAAAATCACAATAAAGTACCAGTTGGTATTATATATATATTTACAAATTATGTAGAAAAATTAAGATATGTTAAGTGCAACCTTGTTTACAAGTGTCTATAAATGTATAAGGTTGTAAAGTCTTATGATTATATATTAAATATTAACACATGTGTGTATGGTATAACTATATAAAACAATGTTAAGAGATTCACTCTACAACAGCCTAGTTTAAGTTCTAACAAAGCTGAGAGTAGCTATTAATAATACAAATCATAGGCTACATGTATCATAAAATTATTCATATCCTACATAGGAGAATATATGTCAATCTAACCCAACTTGCATTAGCGATATTGTGTAATTGGAACGTGTGTATCTCAATAAAATTGGATAAAATGAGCAAGTTATCTATTTTTAGCTTATCAGCATTTCTTTTTGATGGATAATGTCATTTATTATCGATAATTCCCATAGAAATCACTAATGAGTTTAGATGCGTAGCTTTAGTCATTCGCTTCTTAGTTTGTCAAGTTGAAATCTGGATATGTACATTTCGGTACCAGATGTGCCATCTTCAGTCCACAAATCTTTAAAATAACAAAGAAATAGGAAAAAGAAATTAATAAACCACGTTGTAATTTATATTATGAATATTGAAGTGAAATAAGTGTTATACTTTGTAGGAACTAACCTTGTAATTCGATAGAAACTTGCATGTAGATACGTTCATGTTGAGTGCTATTGCTGTTACTGATGAGTAATGCATTCAATGAAGGTAGCTTAGTTTATTAAGGTAAGTTCAAAAAGAGGGTTGTGTTCAATCATGTTTTCGTTAATGATATTATGTTTGTTTTTATATATTTCTAGTGATTCTAGAGTATTTAATTTCCTGTCTTTTTTGTGTTTATGGATTATAGTTAGTGTATTTTCTATTTTATCATGTTTATGGTTGTGTGTAATTAAATGTTTGGCATATGATGATTTAAATTTTCTGTGTTTATAGTCAAACATGTGTTCTTTATACCTTAATTTGAATATGAATTTACACTAAAACAGCATTTTTTTTTACCAAAAACTGTTAAACCAACACTTCAACATTTCAATAACAGGTTCAACAACATTTCAATTGGTCAGGGTCTAATTTTATTCTGAACCCACACCAGTTCCTATGGAAGATAATAGTGACCAAGCTATGCATGTGAATGCGGAGGTAGCCATGCACCGACCTTGTGGCCCTCAGTTATAAGTTAGCCTATCTGAAAATAGCTTTGGAGGTCAAGGCCTAGGGTATTTTTTACATTTATATTATGTAACTCGTAAACTGGCTAAAATTAGAATCGGTAACAGTTAAGCATTATCATTAGCTTTAAAATCTAATGTATAGGCTATAATCCAAATAGATATATAAGCATTGATGAACCACAGATTATTGTCTCTGTTGGACATTACATGAGAATATTATAGAAGAAAAATTCCTCCGACACTGGGACTTGAACCCAGGACCTTTGGCTATTCGCCTCCATCTGGCGCTGTGAGTTGAACTCCGACTTAGCTCAGTTGGTAGAGCATTGGCGCGAATAGCCAAAAGTCCTGGGTTTAAGTCCCAGTGTCGGAGGAATTTTTCTCCTATAATATTCTCATATAATCCAAATACTTACGTAATATTTGTAATTAATTTAAGCGTTGATATCAAGATTATGTCTAACCTGTATTGAATCATGAATTTAATTTATTTTAATAATTTAATAATGGATAACCCATTATACCTATAATGGTATTAAAAATGCTGATCTATCTGAAGGCAGAGCTTTTTAAATACCCTCGATGTATCCTGCCTACATGGCTGCCACTTTCGTAGTATGTACTTATACACCGTTAGCATCCTGAAGTGACACATCTCTTGTGAATGCTTTCAGTATTACGAGTCTTGTCTTCGTTTTTACGTGGGACAGAAATGAGGTTTCTTCTATACTAAAATGAAAGAATAATTTGAAAGCATTATAAGAGAAAACAGCAGCTATTATTCAATATAGATATTAACACAGATGAGTATGCTAATAGCATACATTTTCATTTACAAACATGACAGAATGTGTTAAAAGAGGGGAAATGGCAGGTTATAATAATAATAATAATATTTCAATATAATTACAGTAGGGAAATACCACACGTCTGTATGATTATCATTAGAACTAATAGTATGTTTCTTTGTTTCCAGACTTGCTACGAGATGGAGAGGTACCTGAAGGACGAGCCCAAGCTACAATCCTATAAAAAGTTACCCACTGATCTGGACACACCTTGGAACCTATTCACAGCACCTGGTCCTACAGCAGTGGCAGTGGCAGCAGCTGCTTCGTGGGCAAAAGTTGAAGTGGTAGATCCCTTAACTCTAGATGACCTAAATTTGAGCGAAAGACATCTGGATAACGTGAGCATGAGCTCCGCTAGTTCAGCATGCAGTGGTGTGTCTTGGGATAGTTCATTGAGCTGCGCTGTGGTTGTCAAAAAAGAACCCGTCGAAGAGGATGAAGAGGACGATGAAGAAGACTGTTACGAAGATACTGTCAGCAGTAGTAGTGACAGTCGAAGACTTCAAGGTGCTGTGAACAATAGTGGCAGCAATAGTAGTGGCAATCCGCTTGAGTTAAGACTTGTAGCAAGGGCGTCTTCGGCAGGACAGTCTATTCTTCCAACACTGACACCTCCATCTAGCCCAGAATCTGGTCAAGGTCACAGTAATAGTAGCAATTCCAGTAGCGGTAGTGTAAGTAGCAGTGCGGGGGATCTATCTATGGGTCAGGGACTCCTTCGAGTTGCATCTGGAGGACCCCGGAGTACTATAGTGCGGTTGACTACTAGGGACTCTTCAGGCGTAACACGCCTAATTTCGGTAGCGCCGAACCATCACTTCCAAGCCATACCTCGCAGCAACTGCAGTAATCAGGTGCCACTTGGGTCCCCAGCGTCACCGGCTGGTGCCACACCGGCTGGCACACCCAGCGGCGGAACAACGACTACCGCTACCACCACCACTACCACCGGTACCGGTACCACCAATAGTAACAACAACAGGCATCACTCCAGGCACGATCATTCGCCGGACTCCAAGAGAAGAATACACAAGTGTCAGTTCCCCGGCTGCAAGAAGGTCTACACCAAGAGTTCACATCTCAAAGCACATCAAAGGACACATACAGGTCAGATTATATTCTTACTTTTTTGGAGGATCATTGATCTCATTCCTTGTGTTATTAAGTGAACCATGTATGTTAGCATGTTTAATTATTTAGGACCGAAAAATTCTGCAAAGCACTATTTTGCGGTTCCTGAGCCACCCCATATAAACCTATGTCTACACTGGTAGCCCGAATTTCAAAATCCTCACTAGATTTTCGATGGCGTATCACGAACATTATCAGTTGTGGACCGTTGACAATGAGTCATCATCTAGCTGGTAAGTTCACTCCCTCTTATTGAACGGATGTTGCATCCCAATTAGAGGTGTACAAATCTCGATTTTAGCTTGCCCATACCCGCTTGAACGCCAGGCAAGCAAGTTGCCAGCGTCATAGCTAGGAAGCAGGCAGGTTTCTTTAAACTTGATGGGTCAGGTCAAGCCCAGCCTAGGCAAGTCAGAATAAGCTTGCGACATTCCTATCAGCTAAACAACTGTAGTTGCTAGTGTAGGTAATACTTTCTTGCTTTTCTACATGCTGGTAGAAGAAATTCACCATGCAGATAAATAAAAGGTGGATAAAGTATTAAAATCCTTTTAGCGTCTTAACACAATTATTATTTTTATTATTAGGTAGATTTCGAAGAAAAATCTAATCTACCTAATGACTTTCAAAAAATTAGTTCATATCTTTACGTTTCATGCCTCCCAAAGTACGAAACCACCGCCTGTTAAAAAAATTGAGATATTTATATTTATATACAGTATATGTATATGTATATGTATATATATATTTATATATATCTTTACACGCTAGCGGCCGTAATTTTCAAGATATTTGAATCAAATTTTATTATGTTATTTCTGGGCCCAATAGTTCAGACAAGTTCGTTAATGAGCAAAATTGGCGCAAGAGGGTGGTCGGGGGAGGGGGTTGAAATTTTAAAACATTTATATCTCGGCCCCTATGAAGTATAGAGGGAAACTTTGATTGAATAAATTAGAGTACTCCTTATGGAGTTCACAGTGACACCAACGATTCGGGGGTTTTGGGAGTACGAGTGGGGGTGGGGGTATGGGGATGGAAATTCGAAATTTTCGAAACTACGTCTTGTGGGGTATCGTTGAAAAGCTCTTGATGAGTACTCTACAAATCAATAACTAGTTTCTTGATAGTTCGCATATAAGGCGAGATTTGAATGTTTGAAAAAGTTCTCTTTCCTCTTTTTTGCAGTTATTATTGCGGGTTTGTCATGCCAAGGCTAAAGAAGAAGAATGCTACGCAGCGACAGTAAATTAAAACAAAAGCACTTCGAAATCTACCTCAGCTTGTAGGCTTGCCTAAAGGGATTTTTGTCATTGTTATTAATGATTTTATGATGTTTTCTCGAAAATGTTTGAAAAAGTTTCCCATGCCGGACTAGTACTACCTTTGTTCATTGATAATTCAAACTGTCCACATTTTAGTTTCTCCTCGGCTTCCTTCAGGGTAATATTCTCTAAACACATCTGAAGTTCCTCAACTACGTAACTGCACGACTTACCAGTGCACTGCTATACCCAGTTTCATATTCTTTCCGCCAGGCCATAGGTCCTGTGCAACCCATCAGGTTATGAAGAGCTTGTGACTCATGGCGACAGCATTTCTTATCATCGTTGTAATCTGGCTTGCTTTCAAGTCAAGCAAGTTAAAAGCTGTGACTGGTTGCAGAATTTCAAAGGGGCAGGCAAGCTAAAATCAGAATATGTACACCTCTGATCCCAATACATTCAAGATCAGGTCACCTCATTGATATCATTCCTTATGTTATTAAGTGAACCATGTATGTTAGCACGTTTAATTATTTAGGACAGACAAAATCTGCAAATCACTGTATGTACTATACACAAATTAGGAGCCCAAGACCCACCCATACCTATCGCATTAAACATCGTTATAGGACATCGGAACTTCTTCTATCTTGACACTTTATTTGGTACGATCTTGGGTCGAGAGAATATTCGCTGAAACAATTTAATGTAGGATTTTAATAGTAGCATGCTTATGGTTGCATACTGGTGCAGACTAAAATGTAACGTATACCTTTAGAACTATTTAAAATCCAGGCTTCAAATTAATTTGCTTTATAGCATGATCCGACAGTTAATTGCTAAAATAATAATCATTAGTATGGAATTTTCATAGTTTTATGGCCCCATACTTTTGTATGTTGATATTATACACTTCGTCTTATTACCCTTTACTTTTTTTTACGGGGGCTTCAAGAGAGTTTTTAGAGACCTCCCGCACGTCAGCTTAAGAGGCTTTTTCTGCTATCCCTTTGGTGGAGAAGCTCTTGTTTGCTCCCTTTCTCAAAGTCTTCCCTGGATATTTTTGCCGGGGTAACACAGTCAAGTAGGGTATTTGGATTACTCTTTCCTCCTGTTTGGGCCTCATTGTTTCCCAAAATCTGTCCCTTGAACAAGTTGCAGTATTTTGGTTCCAATGTCTTTTTCGTTCCCTGAACCTAGAAAGGAAATTTTACACTTGAAATATCCCCAACCCGGCCGGGAATCGAACCCGGGTCCGCCAGGGTGGAAGGTAGTCACGCTCCCAACTCACCCACGGCAACAGCCCTATCCTTTACTTTAGTCAGTGATATTATATCCTAAGATAGTCTGATAAGTAGGATATTGAACCAATCAAACTGTATAATATTTTTTAAACATGTTATCATTTTTGCATTCTTTGATTGGCCCAATGTTTCTAAAAGATGAACATAATAAGGAAAACTTTCAGCAGTATACATTTGTGAATTGTGAATTCTGTCTATTTACAATATGCCCAAGCTTTTCACAAAATGTCTGCAAATGATTAATGAAACATCCATAATGCAATTTGACAGGCATATTAAAAGGCCGGAATGGAATCAGTCAGATTGTAAAAAAGAGAATCGTTAGCTCTCGTGGGTACTACTGTCGGTATCATTAAAATGATTATTTACACGCATTGAATTACAAATTTGAGCCTTTCCATTTAATGGAGATGTAGTTGAGAAGTGTATTATCTTGCTTGAAGCCATTGCAGAGTTGACACCTTTTAGAGGACAAGGCTTCGAAAGTGTTCATATAAGCCAGGAAAAGTTCAATGCAAAGGTAAGAAATAAGCATGTTTCAAAAGTGGACAACAGTGTAATTCCAAGAGTCATTTCAGCGTAACTTGCATAAATAACGTAAGAGACGTGAACGTTTGACTGACTCCATTCCAGCTTTTTTAATATACCAGAAGGATAACCAGTCTAATTGCAATGAATCCGCAATTTTCTGGAATTTTGTTAAAAGCCTGGGAATTTTCTAAAAATACTGAATTTACAGTTAGCCTTCTACATATACAAGGGGGGGGGATTCGTGAATTTTATGCTTAATTTTTAGTAGTTCATATTATTTCATATTAGTTCATATTATTTCCATGAAGAAAGTCTATATTACCATGACTTCTGTGATTTTCAAACTGGCGTTACACTTTGACCTTCATGTAATTTTTCCAGTTACTCTGCATTACAACATTAAGCAAACTTTGTAAAGAATACTGACATAAGCTGCGACTGACTGCAAGCACTGTTCAGTCCGTTGCGATCCAGTGCATTCAATAGAGTGTCGCATTGTTTTTCATGCCTGCTAAACACAGGGTTCTAAGTAAAAACAAATTTCAGTTGTGTCACATTCATTCATGTAAAATTAAATTTTGTTTTGAATAAACCACCATTTTATTTCAAAACAGAAGATCCATAGAAACAACAAGAAGTAATTACAACTCCATATCCTTTTGAAATAGGATAATACTGTTATAAGTTACATTATTCGTTGAAATAATGCTGGCTTTCATTCTCTTGGAGTTAGGACAAAACTCCCATACAATTCATATATATATATACATATATATATATATATATATATATATATATACAGTACTAGTTTCTTCAGTCCCGATGAGGTCGTAGGAGTTTTTCAATTGGCCTAATCCTTCTGGTGGCACTATGGCCCTGGGCTCGACTCAGCCTCTAACAGAAATGAGTACCAGGAGCAATCCTGGGGGTAAAGGCGGCCGGTGCGTAAGGCTGACAACCTTACCACCTTCATGTGCCGAATGTCTAAAAATATGGGAGCCTCAACCTCCTGGAACCCTCTGGGCCTCCATGGCCTGTAATAGGGAACACTTTACTTTACTTTACTTTACTTTTAGTTTCTTCAGTCTCCTATACGGCTCAAGTTTTAGTTCATTTATGAAGTTGGTATATTATTTGGAATCTTAAACCAACTATCGTATTTCAGCAGTGGCAAAGTTACTCAATTATGAAATATTAAAGTCAAGCGCGAGTTAGGTCTGTTGTAGAATTATTTGCAAAGACCTGACATTGAAAAGTGAGGAAGGAAGTTCTGGAGGGTGACATTGGCTGGTTACATACGTTAGTGGCGTGTCCCCGTTGGCTTGTAAAAGCGGTGGGACTGGTGCCGCAGTAAGGTGGTCTCACTGTTATTTATGAAAGGGGGAGCTATACTAATTAGAAGTTTGGACTTGAGTGTAGTTAACTGTGTTTTGTTTTTGTAGCGCTTTAGCTTAGCGCATAAGCTCCTGCATTTCTGTTGATATTACAGAATAGCACAAGGGAAGAACAGGTTCTATTCTACCTTATGCTGAGTGTAGTTACATTTTCTTCTTTCAGTTTGCTTTAAAATCATATTATTCGTTTCCAAATTAGATATGACGTGGAATATTTAAATAAAAACCAAGGTTGACACCACCAAAAAAACTTGAGATTAGTTAACAGTTTGTTCTCTTCATAGATAATTCGTTAAACTTGTTTTAAATTAGATCCGGCATGAAGGCACTGCTATTGCAAAAACGAATTTTTACTTTGACATGCGATAAATTATAGAACTTGAAGCAAGGTATTTAAGTTCTGAATATTGCATTTTAAAAAATTTACTGTTTATTTAAATATCGCCAACTACTAAGCTCCCAATAGAGCGATTTGTTATTAATTACTGCAGTGCCAATTTAGAATTAATTTGGAAACTTGATATTAATGAAAGTTAAATATTAAAATATTCGTCAAACTGATGGGACTTGGGGTATTATCCTATATAGGCCTACGCTTATCAGTAAAATCTAGTAGTTTGGTTCTTTGTTTTATGGCTTTTCAGAAATTAAATATTATCAATTAGGAGAATTCTTACGGAGTTTTAGCTTAGTATCCACCACTGTCAATCACGTCGAAACTGCTTTATATGAATTAACAAGATATCTAATTCTGAACTTGTAACAGTAAATATGAGTGATAATAAAAGAAAAAACTATAAATATCTCTCTCAGTATTAATTTTATTACAAATTCTTGATGATAAATTATTAAAGTAATATTTCCCTCAGGTAATATTTCCTTTACAAGATTATTCACAGTACAAATTTTGGGAGATGCGCCGGCCTATATACTTACTAGTGTTTTGAATTAATTTAACTCTTTCATATTATTCTATAGTTTTAGTTTCATCTGTTGTTCTTGATGATGGATATTTTAAGCCAGTTTAAACTATTTAATAATATTTTTAGATACCTAAAAATTCCCGTGAAATTTAAAAGCATTACGCAATTCTATCCGATAATAATTGATTCATGCTGAATGCATAAAACATCATTATAACATAATTATATATAACATCATTATCGCCCGCACAAAAAGATTACTTTTGTTAGTTTCATCATAGTTATATATTTATAATTTTAATAATATAAATAATGTTTACATTTTAACTACTTTTGAAAATTGTTTGAACTAATTTTTTGATGTGTAGACCTGCATGAATACAAATAAATATAATGAACTTTTGTGTTACGTTATTGACGTTTTGCTTATGGCCAGGTTCTATGCTCTGAGGAGTTCTTGGATATTGAATGCATATTGTTGTGCCTAAAATATGCCCTTAAAAGTGAAACTGGAGAGAAAAAAATGTGTCAATACATTTCGCCCAATCCAATAGCCACTGTTAAACTCGAAACATTACCCGTAACATGAGAGGAGGTTTATTCATTTCAACCCCTGGACTCCTTTCGTTGATCCCACCACTTGGTCAACTTTGTATTTTTTCTTGTTTGTTTCAAACTATCTGTGCATAACCACCTTATTTTGAGTTACTGCCTTTGCAATACTGTATATAATAATGGTGTCGTAATTTCGTTTTAACGTTATTTATTTGACTGTAATAGATAGAATATTAGTATGAGTTTTCAGAGCCGTAATGAAAGAAGCAAAATCAAACAATAAAAAATACAACTATTGTAGCAACATGTTCTAAGGTCACAAAATGAGTAAAAAATTAATACCAAAATAATAAGATGTTCACTTTCCTTACTTAAAATCATTTCGTCTAGTGGGTTCTATTATCCTCCTTTTCTGAATCCGTGATAAAAAGAAGAAATGAAGACTTAGGGTAATAATACATTCAAGAGAGATATACTGTATAAGCATTAACAGATTATGACTCTGTTGGACATTACATGAGAATATTATCGGAGAAAAATTCCTCCGATACTGGTACTTGAACCCAGGACCTTTGGCTATTCGCGCCAATGCTCTACCAACTGAGATAAGCCGGAGTTCAATTCACAGCACCAGATGGAACCATTAGGGCAATTAGTCATAGGAGAGAGGTTCCGTCTGGCGCTGTGAATTGAACTCCGGCTTAGCTCAGTTGGTAGAGAATATGTTTAGAATATGTATGTTTTAAATTAATAGATAAATAATAAAATATTATTTTTTCTCAGTTAAATGCCATTTTATCTAGTGCGTTCGATGAACCCCTCCTCCTCCTCGGATCCGTGTGTGGGGGGGGGAAATTAGGAGTCCTAGCGTAAATTTTGTTCGGATTTTGAGACATATCTGGTTAACATACGAAAGGTCTGAATCTTCCTGGGACATATTAAAATGATTCCTATTCATAGTATATAAACAAAAACTTCGTCCGGAATACATGAAATATTAAAGCTTGCGAAGTTTATATAAAGGCAACTGAAAATAAGTAGAAGAATGGAGACATAAATGAAGGAAAGTTGGCCGCAAATTTGAAGTATTATAGCCTGTTATGATGCGACTGAGCAATAAACACCACCCCAACGTAATTATACTAATGGCACCAGCCCCTTGCGATGCCAGTGCTTTTGCATCTCCTTCACCCTTCCGTGGCTTGTTTTTCTCTGCTTCTCTCTGCCACGTATTTATCCCGCCCTATCTATATATTACCTCTACTTTCAACACTTCACTCCTCAGTCAATTATGGTCTGAATATTAAAACTCCAGCTACCGGTAATTTAATTCTGTTTTCACACTTCTGGTGATTATCCATTATTCCGTTTATTTGCATTTTTCATTTTTCTTATTGTAAGTTTAATAAGCAGAGCATCATGCTCTTGTATAAGTTAATGTTCAGAGTAAGCATACAAGTTGAAATGGAATATCACTACATTTTGGATCTTTTAACTATAAGTAACCCTGCAATAACTTAGGCTTTCACTGAACGTTTAATCTGTCACTTAATACTGCAGAAGATTATTTCCCCCCATTATACAGTGATAACCATTAAATACTTACTTCTTAAAGACTCGTGTCATTACGATAGCGTATCCCATACCGTCCACTTTGCAAAATAAAGTATGTTCTTTAACCCTTTTGAGCAGGAAAATAGGTTTAGAACGTTCCAGAAAAAAGATTTTCGTGCCCAAACTGAATGAGTTCCAATGCGAAGAAAAAATTACAATTTCAAGATTAATCTTTCTTATCGTTCAGTACACAATATAACTCAAATGGGAAATACAAAGTTCAATATAATATTTTAATCGGGACAAACTTATGGGAAAATATGTTTTAAAATATCTAGATTTAAGGGAACCGGCCTGTGAAATGGAGAAATTCTTCTCTTTTCTTACTATATTTATCACTTTTTTTTACCTCACTATGAAAGCATTTACCATAATATACCCTTAAACTTTCAGACCTGTAAATGTATTAGATCTTTTAAAAAGTAGTGTGTTTCGTGATAAAATTCCCTTGCGAAGCAATTTTCAACTTTTCTTAATTAAATAGATTTTATATCTAGACGCTTCAGACCAAAAAAGTTACTAGGTCTACTAACTTCGTACTATAATTAACTATTTATTTCATAAAAAAATTAAATATTACTTTACTTAATCTGTTAAGTTCAAATCATCATAAACAATACGTTATAAGGGGACAAATATTTTAAATTAAAAATTAATTAAATCATTTTTACTTGCCGATATAGGCCATCTAGGAGCTTTATTGAAAAATTAAAAGTTGTTATTAAAATACTACGCAAGGAACAATTTTAATAGTGAAATTATGCGGACTATTCAACTCATACGCCGCGTGTTTGATATTGACCAATAACGTTTAGCAAGTCCTCGGATATAGACCAATCACGGCCGTTTATCTTGCAATATTCTTGTAGGAATCGCGAAGAGGGTATTTTATCGTGATAAAATCGTCTGCACGTTATTGGAGGCGCGAGTATCAGTGTACAGTGATTAATAGTCAGATGCTGCCACTTAGCGGCACGAAAATAGATTATTTTATACAACACAACTTGTTTGGATATTGAAATAATGGAAATGTACATTGATTAAGAACACAATTTCGATTCGGTGCAAGTCAGTTCGTTTGCTTTTATTCTGTTCTGCTATTAGCTTACGTGAATGAAGTTAACTATGTTTTATATGCACCATTGATTGGTAGCACTGATTACAACATGGTAATTCGAATCGATTCATGGATGGTTGATTCATAGTAGGCCGTGATCTCGCAGCTGTTAATTTTTGTTTTTATACAACAAAGCACGAAAGTAATTATTATTTGTATAATCCGTTACATTTTTATTCATAGTCTTATTAAATCCAACTCGAGTTGACGAGTTTCATCAGATAAATCTATCGATAAACTCGTCAACTCTCGTGGGATTTCCTATGATAAAATGTAAATGCCATTAAATATAATTACGTATAATTTATTGAAAGAATGTACTAACTTACAAAGTAAAATAAATGGCTTTAAGGTTGTAATGCTTGAATTTCCATTTACATAAATAACCATCCGTAGCGTAGTGGTCGAGGCGCTACGCTACAGACCGGAAGGTCGCGGGTTCGATTCCCGATGAAGTCGTTGGAGTTTTTCAATTGGCCTAATCCTTCTGGTGGCACTATGACCCTGGGGTCGACTCAGCCTCTAACAGAAATGAGTACCAGGAGCAATCCTGGGGGTAAAGGCGGCCGGTGCGTAAGGCTGACAACCTTACCACCTTCAAGTGCCGAATGTCCAAAATCTAGGAGCCTCAACCTCCTGGAACCCTCTGGGCCTCCATGGCCTGTATAGGGATCACTTTACTTTACTTTTATAAATAACCATATTAATATATATTTTGTTCAATTTTAAACTGATTATTTTTTGTAACAATAATTGGTTCTTACTAGCGTGCTTGCAGTGGAAATAGGATTTAATTTCAAAATTCGTCTGTAGTTTATTTCTGCTTCTTGTGTGTGGCATGCGTGACGTGGTAGTTTGTGTCATGATGTCAGGTAGTTCTAATGTGGAGGGATGCGGTGGTTCCACTTTAACAAAACGAAAGTGCAATTAGTGTACCCCCACACAGACTTACAAATATCGTATTGTTCGTTAGGAAGACCCAGAAAATGACTTTAACAATTAGTCCTATGTGGTTTCAATAAATAGGCATATCATATGTGATTATTTTGCTGAAAGTGTGATTTTTTCAGGTAGGTTGTATGATCTATTTGCATTGACTTCCTAACAACCCCGAAGGGAATTTTCCATACTGTTTTACTCTTTGTTGTACCAAATCATATGTTTCCATTGTTAAAGAAAATTTACGTTTTTTATGATTATGCTAAATATATTTTCAGTTCCTATTTTTGGCAATAATTGGCAATAATTATCTTCGTATATATCTAAATTGATTTAATTTATTTCACAATCATAACTACCAACAATAAGTTTGCCTACTGACACAGAATAGAACTTATAGGAGTAAACAAAATTTTGGAATTTTGTTGCCAAAGTTCGAAGTTCCTGATATTCACCGAAGTTGTACACTATGTTGGACATAAATATGATGCAATTTTTAAACGGAGTATAACAGATTGGTGAAATTGTTTCTTCTTGCAGAAGCGTTCTTTAGGATTCCTAAGAAAACCTGAAGGAAAAGTGGGTGGCGTAGCTATTTAAGAGGTTGAAGTAGGGTCCCAGACCTTAGTGGTTAAAAATTTATCCCTACTGCTCACTCATTAACTGATTGTACAAACCTAAATGTTTTGTTTTCCTCGGCTGGGGGACTTTATAGAATTGTAAGTACTGAGGAGATATATCTCTGAGAAGGACCGTGCAGTAAGCAATCCACATAAATTGGCGGAATCCGTGTGCAAGCACGTATTTAGGAATCACTTTAAGGGGGGGGGGTCCTAAACTGAATAACCATAAATTAATGACTTCTTCCCTTTCTAATTGACACAAAACATCAGTTTCTGGAGGTCTTCAACTGATTAACCATAAATTATTGAAATCTTCCCTTACTAAGTTGATACAAAACATTGATTTTTTTCTAACTAATGCTTTAAAAATCTCGTATTTGGGATGGGTGTCCGGGCCCATATACGTCCTTGTCCGTATGCAAATCAGAAAAGAAGCTTTTGAATTTGCAAGTCTGTTCGTTTATGACTGCTAAATATGGCATTTATCACTTCATCAGAAGATACAATTTGAAACATTGAAGAACAAAATGTTTAGACAAATTTTAGAAGGCCAGGTTTGATGAGATCACACAGTACAGTGGGCAATACTTCACAAGACGAAATTAAACTTATATAGCTCACTGCATATCAAATACTAGCAGATCCCGTGACTTCGCCCACGATAATTAATTGGAAGATAAAAAATTAAGAGCAAAATAATTACACTTGCACGCGAAACGTTCACAAGCCTAAACAAAAAGATTAATAATTAATGAAACAGCTAAAAATCTGTCTTTGAATTAAATTTCACGATTTGAAAGCGCAGCATGGTAAAAACAACCACTGATTCGAGTTCCCTGGTACAAAACCCCTTGCAAAGTGAGTTCCGTCTAAACCGATCAATGTTTGTCCATTTAAGCCTATAGGCTATTGATTATCCCTCTTCCAACTATGTTGAAAATTTCAGATATCTGCGTCCCTTGACATTACGAACAAATGAATCGACCAGCGTGGGCTTACAACATTCAAGCGATTGCGATGCTTTTATTTCCAAGGTATGACAAAAATAGCCAAAGCCAACTGCAATTGATTTGACATTGAAATGTATTACTGAAATCTGATGCTTCGATAGCGCTAAAATCACGTTTTCTGCCAGTTTGTCACTCATAATCGCGAACGAAAGCGAAAATTAAAAATCCGGCTTCGAGGTGCATTCGCCCACCCATCAGTCCATCTATGTTTAAAATTTCAGATCTCTGCGTTCAGTAGATTTCGCTGGGCATCGCGGACAGACAGACAAACACTTCCTTTTATTATTATAGATTTGTTAATAATTCACATAATTATATTAATATGGGAAGGTCATGTGACTTTAATACGAAGTGACGGAATACCGTGAAAATTTATTAAATCCAACCGGTACCTAAAACAATGTAAAGAAGGCTTAGGTGGATCTTAGGAGGATTATGATGAGATGAGCAGCTCGTAGAGAAAACTAAGGATAAATATGTGGTTTAAACAGTCGACTTCTTACTGTCAGTTAGTGAGTGATGTAATAAATTTATTGGTCAGTTAGCAATTTCTTGGTTATCTCATGACCTTTCAATCTTAATTATTTCAGTAACATGTAGCCTACCTAAGGAATTTTCGTTCAAAATAATTAGTTAGGTACGTTTTGTACATTTTTGTACATTTAGAAAAGTAATTCTACGAGAGTGGTCTTCGTTAAAAAGTTTTCAAGTAAAACGAAGCCGAGTCATTCACAGGAGCAATTAGATTGGCAGGCTTTTATTTCTGTCTCCCTCTCACTTCTTTTGATGGACGATAATGAAAATAGAAAGGAAAAAGCACATCACCAGCCTTCATGCACAGAAAATTAAAAGTAGACTGAGGCGGAATATGCCTTTAGACATATTCCATAACATTTTACAGTAATTAATTAAAACATTTCATTTCATTAATATTATACAGAAATTAATTAAACATTGGGAAAGATAAGTATAAACCAGAATTATTAAGAGTTTGAGAACTAGAATCAATTTTGTTATAAGAAATGGGAAAATTAATACTTTAGAATAAAAGCAAGTGCAAATAACTGTAATAATAACACAGTCTGAGTAGACAAAGGCAGGCTGTCAATCACTTGAGCAAATTCTGTGTATTGGTATTGTGCTAGAATTTTAACGTAGACAAAAGAACATCAGATAAGGGGCGATTTTATTGTGTGATGGGGATAAACCAGCTCTGCTCCGACACTAGAGGAACAATAGGGTGTTTAAGGTTCCGGGAATTGGAAACCTTCAGAGATCTGTGTTGGCTTCCGATATTCTTCCGCACTAGCGGAATAATACTAACATATAATAACCAATAAGAATGAGGGACTAATTTGTGTGTCTGACGTCAGTACGAAGCTTCTTGGGAGGTGATGATTTTTGAGACAGACAGAAGAGCCGAGAGCTCCAGAGGTTTCGGTCGCGTGGTTTTTGTAGGCCAGTAGGCCACATCCCGGTAGTAGTCTCTGAATTTATAAGTCCAATCGAGGGTCGCTGGGTACTTAGTCGAAGTTAAAGTCCGGGAAGAGCAATCATTGTAATATACCAGTAGAATCTGAGTAAACTATCAATTAACAAGAAGCCGCGTATTGACGTGACATATTGCTGAAGAGATTAAATTAATATCCCGAATGTTGTAATCATATTGTAATTGTGCATAGAGTTTTGCATTGGAATAAATTTCGCTCTTACCCAATTTTAACGACTTTACATTGAACGCTTTCCTTACAACGTGCTGTCCCTGAGATAAGAGAAAATTAAGTCGGGCAATAGAACAAACAGGTACGAGCCGGGATTGGAACATCACGGCATCACATCACGACAACAGAGCTACAGCATCCTGAGGGTCCAGAGAAAGACTACAAGTAAGTTACCCGCAGGCATCATTCCAATGGGCAATCTATTCCAAATGGCGCTTCCAACGTTTGAGGGTGTCGAGCATTAATGGCATAGGACATTAATGAAAATACAGCACGGGAGGCAACGAGGCTTCACTACCGAGGATCGACGGCAGCAGACAGCGGCGAGTGGGACTTCAGTCACCGCCACACGGGCCAGCAACTCATCGATCATCACACCAAATTGTAAAGTACAAACATTTCATATTTGTGTATATATATTTTGTTTTTTGAGGGTATTTTTTACATGTATACTAGAGCTAGATGTGTTAGCATAGCAGGGTATATTTTTGTGCAGAGGGAAAGAAGTGTAAATTAGCTCAATGAAGTTAAGATACAAAGTTATAGGAGATAGCATGGAGAACCAGGAAATGGAGGTACAGGGCGATGTAGAACCAACAACTGTAAATGTTAATGAGAATGTAGTATTGGAGGGTCCTTCCGACCAAATAAATGTCCAGGGTATTGAAATTCAGGACGAAAATCAGCCAGATACAGCTATGGAGGTGGAAGAAATTAGGCCTAGTCCGTCAACTAGCGCGCAGGCTGTTCAAAATGACACGACGGACATAAAATTTTTATTTAGTAGCTTCATGTCAGAAATGAAAGAAAATTTGAGGGAAGAATTAAAATCTGTAAATAGTAACTTAGAACAGGAATTGAAGAATGTAAATAACAAATTAAATTCTGTAGGGGACTTAGAACAGAAAATGAAAGAAAACTTGCAGGAAGAATTAAGATCCGTAAATAGTAAATTTAACACAGTAGAGGATAAATTAAATTCTATGGGGAATGTAGAACAGGAATTGAAGAATGTAAATGATAAACTAAATTCTATAGGAACTCTAGAATTGAAAATGCAAAATGTAAAAGAACAAGTAGCATCTGTGCATACGGAATTAAGTAGTAATTTTCAAGCAATTAAAACCGACATGCAGAAAATGGATGAAGGGTTTAAGCACATGCAGGAAAAAGTTAATCATTTTGAAGATAGTGTAAGGGGACTGCAGACTGAAGTTAATACTAAACTTACTGAAATCACAAGTAATGTTCAAACCGAGCTTAGGCGGGAGCAAGAGAAAATACAGAATACTTTAACTGAACAAAATACCGCAGTTAAGAGTAGCCTAGAAGCAACTTTGAATCAGGTCAAATTAGTGGTAGAATCTTCCAGTAAATCAGTGAATGACAGAGTTGATAATTTAACTTCACAAATGGACTTAGTTCAAAATAAAATTAGGGAACTGGAACAGAATGATAGACAGATAGACACGATTTGCCAGAACAGCATGAGTGGCACTTCGAGCAGTGATAATGTTATCCCGGAGGAGAATAGAGGTAATAATGTAAATTTAGCTTCTACAAGTACCATGGTTGTAACTGAAAATGCTATTGAACTTGAAAGAATGTCAACTCCAGTCCGGCATAGCAGTATCGCTACGCATGATAGTAATAATGTTAGCAGTAATGGTATTACTCAAAATGTGAATGCAACTGTACAGGGCATTCCTGTTCACTTGTTAAACGAGATCCCATTTCCAATTTTCAATGAGGACGAAAATATGAATCCTCAGTACTATCTTACTGAACTGGATAATTATTTCAAATTAAAGTCAATTCCTCCAGAACTTAAAATGTTAATGGTGAAGAAAAGCTTGAAGGGTAGGTCATCTCAGTGGCTAAAATTAACACTAGGGGAACAGGTAGATTATGACACATTTAAGAAATTTTTCATGCATCGCTACTGGAATGACAACGAGAAAAACAAAATTCGAAGCGAACTTACTACGGGGAAATATAATCCACAAGGGGGCGTGACGATGATTGATCATTTTTTACGCATAGCTCAGAAAGGGAGAATGTTAGACCCTCCTCTTAAAGATTCCGAGGTCTTGAGTATCGCTGCAAGCCATTATGAGGACCATATCAGAAACAATTTGATAGTGGCTAGGCCTAAGGATTTTGGGGAAATGGTAGACTTGCTTACGAAATTTGAGGCTACGGCAACTTCACCTTACACTCAGGATGGGGGCAAAAATAATAGCTTTCATGTAGGGAATAGCAGCAACAAACAGAATAATAATTCACAAGGTTTTAGGCCTAATTATGTATCTCGTGGGCAGGAGGCACCGGCTGCGCCTCACTCCAGCCAAAATAATCAGGCCTATCAGGGCAATAATGGGGGCAGATCAGACCAAAATATCTTTGGGGACCTGTTATCCCGTTTGAATTTCACTCAGGGGCTACCAGAAACAATGGCCGCACCCAGCCATGAGGTGGCAATAATGAAACTTAAGGCGTCAGGTAATCATAAGATTTCAGAACGGTTTAAGCAAATTAAGCAACTGCAGGCATCCGACCCAGACATAAAACGACTGACCGACGAGGCAAAAGAGATCTCGGAGTGCGCTGATGACACCATCGGTATGAGAGGAGGTGTACTGTATAAGCTTCACGGTACAGAGGTTAGAAAATGGAAAATTTACATTCCAAAATGTATGGAGAGGGAATTAATTGTTAGTTTTCATGAGGCATTAAATCACTCAGGGTGTGAGAAGGTTTCACTCACGATACAAGACAATTTTTATATTAAGCATTTGGCAAGGAAGGTCAGACAGGTGACATCGACCTGCGATTTGTGTCAGAAAGCTAAGCCAATGACAGTCAGGTATGACAATGAAATACACGCCGTTGTGAGAGATAGGCCTAGGGCTTTGGTAGCCATAGACAGCCATGGTCCTATGCCTACCTCGACGTTTGGTTATAAACACATTTTTGTTATGTACGATGTTTTTTCTAAATTTGTGAAAGTATACCCAATGAAAGTGATAACTAGCCATTCTATTCTCAAGAAAATCACAGAATCTTTCATTCCACACTACGGCAGCATTGAATGTTTATTGAGTGATAACGCCACAGTTCACACTAGTAAAAAGTTTATGGATACATTACAGTCACTAAATATCAAGGCCTACAAATGCTCACTTTACTTTGCTTCTGGGAACCCTTGTGAAAGAGCCATTAAAGAAGTATCACAGTACATGAGAATCTTGTCACATAAGAACCACAAAGACTGGTTTAGACACTGTGAGGTCATCGAAAAAGTTATTAACAATTCTATCAGCCCGGTCACAGGGTATGCTCCCATCAAACTTATGTTAGGTCAGGATCCAGAACCTATTATCGTGAACTTGCCTGAAGCTTTGCCAGTAGATCGCCCTCTTACCGATGTTGAGATGTGCAAACGCGCATTCGAGCGTATCAAAACACGTGCAGCCAAACGCAAGGAGAAGGCCAAGCGCTACAAGCATAAATGGTCGCCTCAAATCAATGACAAGGTATTGATTAGGGACACTAAGCTGTCTTCACTATTAAGGGGACGTTATTCTCGTCTCGAGCTTCTATTCAAGGGACCAGGGTTTATAACTCAGAAATTTGGGGACCACACTTATGAAATTCAAGACGTAAAATCAGGTAAAATTTTTGGCAGATACCATAAACAGCTACTCAAACCATATAAAGAATCACCCACCCAGTAAATTCACACCATGAACAGGAATAACCTACGTTAGGACTGTACAATAGTTAAGCAATAGTTTAAGTAACCACTAGCATACAGAATTTCAGAGTCATATGTTAATGTGTAAAAGCAACAGTGAGATGAAGCCCGATCTGTGACAGAGTTAAAGCTTAGACTCAACGAACCTTTCTCTTGTCGTAGATAAAGAAATAGTGTTGGTGGCGTGCTTGTAACAAAAGTCGAGTGGTGCGCTAATTCAAGCTTGACTGATTGAACCTTGTTAGCGACATCATTAAAAATGTTGCAGTGTGATGCGTGTGTCGTGTTTTTGCGAAGTTCATTTTTTCTATGTTGTGTTTTGTTTTTTTATTCCACGACCATCAGTTTAAAGCAGACTCATCGAACCTTTGCTGTTATGTGTACGTGCAGTTGTATATATTATTGTAAATAAATTCCCGGATGTGACAAGAATGGCATTTGAGGTGGTAGGCCTAGAAAGGCAAAATAGGCCTACATATGAAATGGAAAGAAAGGTGAACAGGGCATTGGGTGAACAATGTTCCAACTTGTATATATTTTGTATAAATAGTAATAAGAGGGTATAACTAGTAATAAGATGTTAGCATAAGGGCAGGGCCAGATGAAAATGCAAAGGCCTACAATCAGTTGCAGGGAAAATCAGTGTTAAATCTTCAACACAACAAATAGGGGAAGTTTAAATTAATGATTTAAGAAGTTGACTAGTATGCTATACTTTACGATTTTATTTGAGTGATGTATAAGAAGGAGATGTCACGTTAAAGTTTTTGTGGAGGCATTGTTAATTCGTGGGCATACCTACGATAGAGATATTCTTGTAAACAAGCAATCTCTCTCCCGCAGGTAGGCATTTGAGGCGGAATATGCCTTTAGACATATTCCATAACATTTTACAGTAATTAATTAAAACATTTCATTTCATTAATATTATACAGAAATTAATTAAACATTGGGAAAGATAAGTATAAACCAGAATTATTAAGAGTTTGAGAACTAGAATCAATTTTGTTATAAGAAATGGGAAAATTAATACTTTAGAATAAAAGCAAGTGCAAATAACTGTAATAATAACACAGTCTGAGTAGACAAAGGCAGGCTGTCAATCACTTGAGCAAATTCTGTGTATTGGTATTGTGCTAGAATTTTAACGTAGACAAAAGAACATCAGATAAGGGGCGATTTTATTGTGTGATGGGGATAAACCAGCTCTGCTCCGACACTAGAGGAACAATAGGGTGTTTAAGGTTCCGGGAATTGGAAACCTTCAGAGATCTGTGTTGGCTTCCGATATTCTTCCGCACTAGCGGAATAATACTAACATATAATAACCAATAAGAATGAGGGACTAATTTGTGTGTCTGACGTCAGTACGAAGCTTCTTGGGAGGTGATGATTTTTGAGACAGACAGAAGAGCCGAGAGCTCCAGAGGTTTCGGTCGCGTGGTTTTTGTAGGCCAGTAGGCCACATCCCGGTAGTAGTCTCTGAATTTATAAGTCCAATCGAGGGTCGCTGGGTACTTAGTCGAAGTTAAAGTCCGGGAAGAGCAATCATTGTAATATACCAGTAGAATCTGAGTAAACTATCAATTAACAAGAAGCCGCGTATTGACGTGACATATTGCTGAAGAGATTAAATTAATATCCCGAATGTTGTAATCATATTGTAATTGTGCATAGAGTTTTGCATTGGAATAAATTTCGCTCTTACCCAATTTTAACGACTTTACATTGAACGCTTTCCTTACAACGTGCTGTCCCTGAGATAAGAGAAAATTAAGTCGGGCAATAGAACAAACAGGTACGAGCCGGGATTGGAACATCACGGCATCACATCACGACAACAGAGCTACAGCATCCTGAGGGTCCAGAGAAAGACTACAAGTAAGTTACCCGCAGGCATCATTCCAATGGGCAATCTATTCCAAGACACTGACAGGAGTCAAATGGAGGTGACAAGTCATTGATTCCTGCTGTCTTGTAAGAGGTACTGGTACCTTCTAGAGAAGCAGACATTCTGTTCAAACGTTGTAGACCCGTTAATTTACTTTTTCAATAAGCGAATGAAGGGTTTTTTTTCCCGCAGTAGGTCAAGTTCCAAATGTTTGGTATCTTGTATTACATCGATGGGGAGGTGAAAATCCTAGTTCTTTCACTCTTTTCCTTCTTCCGCCATCTTGAAAACCGTCGAAAAATCGGTATTTTTTTTTCAAAGATTTCCGCCTATAACTTCATTCTGGTCTTGTAATTAAGAATTAAACCATGTATGCTTTGATTTGTATTCAAAATGGATTTTAACTTAATGTTTATTGCTGCGAAACATTTCAAAGAACTTTTAAAATGAACAATGGTGTTACCAGCAATCTTGTCATTTTTTCATTGTAAGTAATCTATGTTTCACTTAAGAGAAAGTGTATAGTTATTTAAACACTTAAATAATGTTATGATTTCTACGCATATGTGATATTCATTGACCTCTTTAAAAAACTAACATTTGATCGAATATCTAACTATTTATTTGTGGGTGTTAAACGTATGTAACAAAATTGATTTTGTATTGCTCGGATCGTTTAATTGCTACTTTTATCTGATAAACTGTTCGCTTTCTTATTAAGTGTTCGTATGGAATGGGCAAAATTTATGCATCGATTTTAGTATCATGTAAATGTTACACGAAAAATGTTTTTACTGAATATAAATTTGTGTGTTTAATAAAAAGTTCTGATATAATATACGTACATAATATATATTATATGTATTTTATACTATTTGGCTAACTGGCCCTACATAAACTGTAAGAATGTCGTCAAATTTATCAGTTGTACAGACGTTATAAAAACAAATTTTTAACTTAATTGACGTTTGACTGCAAGAAATAGGTTTTGTAGCCTATAAACTTAGTAGGCTACATATTTTGTGAATGCAATATTTCCTTTAAAATAATAAATTATTTTATCAAAGCAAAATATCCCTTCCAGAATTTCGAAGTTTGTAGCGTTACTAATAATTTCAACGTTTACACCAGTCTTCTGCAATTATAACTTATCTCAGATTTATTCGATTTTTTGCTCAAGTCGATCAGGCCCGTTATGGAAGCCGTAAAGTTATAATTAAGAAAATCACCTTTGCCATTAGAAATTGAACCAATGCCGTAAAATTTTGTATCTCACAATGCTAAATTTCGAGTACGAGAATGTATTGTTCTATTAAGAATTATGTAAATTCATAAATATTGTTTATTTATTTTTGAATGGTATTAACTTTTTTCGCATTCTGTCATTAGTAAAGTGACGTTTACTTACTTTGAAACGATCTACTTCTAACATGATTAAGGATATTGATCTAAAAATCTTATAGAATTCAAGGGGAACTTGTGAAAGTATCTTTTTTTTATCAGGATTACTGCACTGATTTTAATTTGACTTTCACCCGTTCGTTACTCACATTAAGAAAACTATTATAGGTAGGCGGTTACCTTCTGATTAAAAAAAAGCTCAGTATATATCTATATATATATAATTATATATTCACGCAATACTGAGCTTATATATATATATATATACACACATACGTACACACACATACATGTTCAGTAACGTCTAAGGTGTTTTGTCTTGACAACTAGAAAGTTTAAAATTGTTGTTGCTGGGGAAATAGACAAATAAATTTAGCCATGATTTACTAATTTTCCACTCTCATGGGTGGTCAAAAATGGATACCAATCCGTTCATCGGCGTCTAACAATGCGGGGTTAACAAAATTTTACATTGTAAGATCAAATTTTTGTATTAATAAAGTAGAAGTTCCTTAATGTTCCTTGTAAGTTACAGTACATTCAAATAGACATTTATTATTTATTGTCTGAGCATGAACCGTTCAGATAAGCAGTTTCCTGTTGCTATGATTGATTGTAGTTGCATTTTGATAGCTGAGATAGACTGTGTTAGAACTAGTAGGGTGCGAGGGTGTTGACTCACCTTGTGCTCTAATCAAGACAGTGTCATTGCTTTCAGGATATGTACGTCGTGGGGTTTATTTTCTCGCAAGTCTCAAGCGTAATAGAGTTACTTAATCATTTTAAATGCCCCGTAAGACCAGCAAGAAATAATTACATTTTAACTTAATGGCTTACTTTCTGTGTCATAATGACTTTGCCTTTCATGCAAACTGAAGTGAATGAGTGCTTACGTTTGCAATTCCCTTTGAATTAATGATTGCCATAAAGCATTGCGCAAACTTTCTTTCCTTAGACTAATCATCTTACATTTCACAATTGTCTTTTTCAATAGTCTCTGTGATTTATATTTCTTCTTATGTAGCCTTATAAGCACGTTCATATGCCTTTCCCATCGTTATATCGTTTGCCAGTCCATCATTATAACCGAGGGTACGCGAATGATGAATGTCGACCCTTATCTATGTGCAAGATCTGTAAAAAGCAAGAGAAAGGGATGATAATTTTCTAAAAAGGTCACTCTCTTTGCCACTGTGTCTTTTTAAATGTGCATAGATCCCATAGATCCCTACCTGCTGATTTGTAGTGGTGTCTTCCTGTACGTGCGTTTATTGACAAACATATTAACCAACCAGCCACTCCTGTTTATTCCTTGCCACTTTAATTGTATATTGTAATATCCAAGTTTTGCATTATGAAATCCATTCTCTTTAGTAAAAATTGTCTTCATACCGTTTCTCTCAATGGCAAGTGTAGTATTTATGGTATTTCTTTTTACGTTAAATGAATGATGGTATAAAATGTAGGGTTTTAAAAATGATTGAATGCGAGAGATTTGTCACATTATTCACGTGTGCTAATTAATGAATCCTAGCACAGCGTTGCAATCTAAACTTTAAATAAATAAATAAATAATAGTTTGTTAGCATGTACTTATAGACTAATATTAACAATAAAAATAATTGTCACTCCAACTTTCAGTATTTTTAGTATGTCTGCTTCCAATTTATTTGCGTACTTGCTTCAGGAATCCAGAGAAACTACGACATCCCGACTATTTCAAGATGGAAAAAGAATTCTAATAATTTTTGGAAGATTATGTCACAGAGCAATACGTATTTTTAATATTACATCAATACAGAAATTAACGACTTGTATTATGGAGAATAATTTTGAAACCAGCAAGTTGAATCCTTCACGAAAAGATTATTGTATCTCCAACAAAAATTATTTGAAATTTGATGTGAAGCTTTGTCCTTTGTTTATAGAGTAAATACAAGTCTGTACGTAATGTTTTATATAATAATGTTGATTAACGTCAAAGGAAGATTACTTTACGAATTTCCTTCACTCCCATTAATTCAGGTAGTCCTGTATGTACATAACATCTCATTTATGCCACTGCATTGCATATTCAGATTAAACCAGGAAAGAAAGGGCCATCTTTACAGTATCTTAATCAGTACCCGCTAATCGTTGTTATGAGTGTAGATGATATATTGCTAAAGGGAGCACTGCTGTAAAATCACAAATTAGAAAATACTGTCGTTAACGGTAATTGAGGTTCGCTTGATAAAGGAAGGAAAAGCGTGGTGGGATGAGCTGTAACATCAATTTTAATTCAGTGGCTAATTCCTTTACATAACCAAGAGTCCACACGCTCAGTCTTTGGGGAGGAGGGAGATCAAATCGGTAGATATACAAAGACAAGATTTGAAAGGCAGCCTGTGAAACAAGGTTAGTTCCGACGTTGCCTTGGTAACGCTGTACAAGATTACTCTGCGGAAGATGACAAGGATAAGAGGAAGTCGGTGAAATCTCGTTTTCGTCTGAAGCCAACGCTACCCCCCACCCGCCTTGCCTGCCACTTAGTATAGAGAACTGAAAGCAGTTTCCAAAATGTTTTCAGTCGGAAGATTAGCTATGGTGGACGCTTCACACAAAAGACAAGACGAAAATATATAGATAGTAGCTGTCTTTCTTGTTGCTGTAAACTTCTGAAAAGAGGAAACATTTCTATTGCATGTATCTTTCTCTCTGCAATATGTATCACAAATTCCTCTGCTTCTTGTGAGATTCACAAGTAAAGGGCTTTTTAGAGAAACATTCTGATCTCTCCCTCTCTCTCTCTCTCTATCTCTCTGCTGGAAGCTGAAGATGATAACTGCAATACTTCTGCCGGACATTGGCAACTTTATCGTAAGATACGATCCAGTTTTCAAAGCATTTTTATCCTTAAATATTAATACTCCTTCAATTCTCTAATCTCTGTTACAAATCTCTACCCAAATGGCACTTAAAATTATAATTTTTTAAGAATTCACAAAAAAAAAAATCATTGGAAGTATTCTGGACTATAGAAGAAATAACCCACTGTAACGAAAGATAGGCAATGGGGAGTGCAATTCTGTAACTTCGAGTGTTTACCCATACATAAAGATATACAGTTTCCACTTTTTTTTTTTTCCTTTTTGCGTTGAAAATTCTGATACTGTTGATCATTCTAGATAAGGTATTCGTGTAAAATATTCACAGCCGTCTTAAAATCAGATGCAGTAGGCTATATCTGTTTCCTTCTTTCGTTAGACAAGACACGTGAACTTACTATAAAAGAAAATTGAAAGACACTATTCTATGGGTAACTGTGTTGGACGATACTCTCCCAGAATGGTTAATTGAATTAGTTCTACGATCACTTTCTCAAAACGCTCACCGAAGATTTTAAAGCATTGGCGCTGACCTATCTCTTTCAATATAGAGCTATAACTCAGTTTTACTAGTTCTGTATAGTTTCCCCAGGATTGTCACAAATCAAAATTGTCCCATTGAAACAAAATATTCCTTAAATTGTTTTGAAAGTGTTGTTTTTATTTTATTTTATTTTATTTATTTTTTACTTTACTTTTTGTATTGTGCCCTGACAACACTTTTTAATATGTATAAAGAGGGACAGGGAATTCATGTTTCTGTTACTTATACTGTTAAACTAGAGTTTGCGAAGTGAAAACAGCAGTACCGGTACAGCGGAAGAATTGGACATTCCAATTGAAACAGCCTAGGTAGATAAAACTATTTTTTGTTGTTCACATCCCTCCTCTTTCTTGTAAATGAGTCTTCAAAAATAAACTCTTTCTTACACCAAATGCTGCAATCACCTAGGCATTAATATATGAAATGAACAAACTGTATATAAAAAAATTATGTCATTTTTTTCCAGACCCTATAAACTGTATTTTCATCTTTGTCTTTAAGGTTTATGTTCGTGTGGGCATACATAATCATTGTGATTATAGGGTTATTGTTATAACAAGTGTAGGCTATGTTAAATTTGTTATCGGGACAAATTGCCTGAATACGAAGAACTTATTTAATGCCGTGCAAATGCAGATTTATTTTCAGAGCATAAGAACAACACTTATGTGTCACCAGTTAGTCTTACATTCCTTCCGATTACACCTCTGGTATGATATAAGGTACTCTGAAAAGGGTACTCGAAAAATTCCATTTTCACCCCACTGCAAAAATGTGTAGTTTATTGAAGTTAGTGAAATGACCAGACTGCAAAAATATGAAATTTTTTGAAATTAGTTAAATAACTGCTAACAAGCTACAATTTGTCCATAGCAGTGTGCTAGTACACCATTATCAGATTTTAGCTAGTAGGTAAACAGGTTTATGTTCAATTAAATAATTTTGAACCCTTTTAGGATTACATTTTCCTAAACCCTGGGAATCATAAATGCAATGCAGTCCAAAGCATTGGATATGTACATTGTTTGAGAAACAATATGGTGACGATTCTCAGTGGACTGCTTATGTTTAGTATGGCCCTCGCCTCATAGTGTGATGACAGGTCTGAGCCAGAACTATGTCCCCGCGGGAAATAGGGGCTGCTTCCCTGCCTGATAAGTGGGGAGAAGGCCTTCGCTTTGTATGTCCACCATCCCTCATTCCGTATGCTCATGAGGGGAATCTCGTGGTTTTACTTTATGCATAGGCCTTAAATTTCATCTTTGTAATAATTAATTCCTCTTGTTTCTTTGTTTTGACTTAAAACCGCAAAACTAATTTCATACAGAAGTTGAATACGGAATGAAGCAGCTACTTTTGTATTCATACGACTGGCAGTGTTGTGGTTTCAGTTTATTCTGAAGCCCAGGTTATTTATCAATACTACGTATAAAATTAAATGGGGAATAGAGAACGGAACAGGTACTTGCGAGAACGACCTAAGCGAACTTTATTAAAGTAACGAAAAAAAAATTATACTAGTTTTACAAATTATAATTGTCTTAACAGTTATGCTAACACGATTTCATAGTGTAGACCCCATTCAGTTTTATGAGAAGATTTTAAAAGTGATTGACGAAAGGTTTTACATATTTTGAACATCAGCTTCAGAAAAAGTTACATACCAGGTACCCTTCGGATTTTAAATGATAGACTGGATATGAATTTTTTCACATTCTTTGTTGGGTACTTTTGCCTCAGAATTAATTTCTGTTGCCTTTTTATGCCCAAGATAACATAATATTATATTTTATATTTTTATAACAATAATTGATATGAGATTTTCACTGGCATAAAATTCTTGGCTTGTTTTCAGTTTGCGTCTCTTTTGTACTTCAATTTATATTATTGCAACTAATTTTCTTGGATTACGTTAACATTCGCTAACTATATATATCCTTCTTATAAAATGTGTTCAGTCCACATTTCAACATTGGTGGATAACATATGCATCGTACTCTCACATCACTTTCTGCCACTGAAATAAAATCCAGGAACTTCTGGAACAAGTGCCTATTAAACGTTATAGTTATAAAATTTACGTCGTTTGTGATCCTTCCTTTTAAAATTTAAAGTATCATTGTCCTTCTTTGAAATCCATCTGCAGGGATAGCTTTATCTGAACTGTAATTTTTTGCTTTCCAATTAGAAAAGGTTTCATTCCTTTAAAGTACAAAGTGCAAAGTCCTAAAAATTATAATTAAATTCTAAAATTAAACTACAAAAATTTCCCGCGAACTCTTCATACTTTTACATATTTATTTTTAATAGTTCCCAATAATCAACGTCCCTTGGTGTAATGTTAACTAATTCCTAAGTTTCGCTGCTCCTTATTATGAATATCGTATTAATTTTTTTTATTAATTCGTTCAGATAATCTAATTCTGAAGTATGCACCTTTCCTTTATGTAGAAAGATGCCACCATGCAAATTATTTTGTTTTTTTTTTCGGGCCAATGATTACATTACTTTCTGGATGTACACTGGTTTAAGTAACATATTAAGCATGAGGGAAATACTGTGATTTAGATTCAACGTAAGGCATTCCTCCTCCAGGGGACTGACTAGTCATTATGCTCATGAGTATTGGCTAAGAAAGTCTCCTGGTCTAGGTATATAATGAAAACTGCACCTACTCTGGAGGAAGGTCGGTTGTTAAGGAATTATGACTATTTTTGAAGGAGTCCTTTCAGTGGAATTATTGTATCTCTGCTAATTACATTTCTTTCCGAATTCCAGTAGGGACATTGGTAGTTGTGATTCGTTTCAAAAGATTGTCCACTTTTCCCCACGAAAGGTCATTATTTTAATTTAAATTCTTTTTTGCCTACAATAAGAGATAAAATAATATTCTGTTATTTATTTTGTATTTAAAGTCATATTGTGATATTTGACGTTTGGTTTAATTTCTTATCAAGACCACCTACAAGACCTATGGTCATCAGTTATCACTAGACTTCGGACTTTTAGGTCGCTAAAAATGCTGTTTTAGGTACCTAAAATAGGCTCTAAAAATTGTAAAATAGTCTCTTATAAAATCGTTAAGGTGCCAATTTTAAATTGTAATGCAGAATATTATATTTATTGAAGTCACCATTAATCAATAATCATGATAAAATACACGTATAGGCCTATGGTACACAGAATAATATACACCTATTACTAGGGCCTTTATTACTACCATAACAGTGAAAACCTAATCCCTGCGCCCAGAAGAAGCTACGCACGCTAGCATATTCAATCCCTTGCATCCCTGAGTGATTCAGAGAACTGAGTTTTTATTATTTATTTATTTATACTGGATGTGGGAGTCGGGAGAAAAACACTACATTTTCGTGGGAATTGCAAGGAATTTTTCTACGGAAGACTAAACATTTCTTACGAATTAACCACGTCACAAATGCGTGTCATGTACTGTACATTCCGAGCTAAAAATTTAGTACGAACTGAAAATAAATGCTAGAATTTGCAACAAAAAATAACTTATTTTGAACTTTAGAGGAAAAAAGGGCAAAAAGGTAATATCAGGCTCTAACGTAAAAATAGGCTGTTTTAGGTCCTATAAAATTATCAGTTTTAGGCATAGTCACTTATGAAGCATGCATATACAAGTTTTCGTCCATATATCACTTAAGGATTAAAATAGGTCTTTACCTAAAGTCCGAAGTCCTGTTATCACACCCTCTGCACAAGCCTGTGTCAACATTGTCTGTGTGAAACATACTGTTTAAGTTGAGAGTGTAAGTATATTGGTGTTTATGACGTCACGATTTTCATGAGTGTGACCTGCATCCCTATGCTTTCCCTGATGAGGCCGATCTCCCTCATCCCGGATGTTGCGGCCAGCTTCCGGCTGCAGCTGATCACCGCAGGGAAATCAAGCGCTCCATGAAGCTTCTTCTTACAGCCCTACCACCTATACTTAACAGCACTTCATTACCCCAGACCAAAACTTCAAGGATAAAATTAACACTTTCCCACTGAGACGACGAATGTCTCAGTGAGTTCACAAAATTGTCTTCTTCTATGAAAGAAGTTCATGAACTATCAAAAGAACTGCTGGTCTACGTTTTCTATACATTATGGGTAGGCATATGTGTCATATGTTCTTGCTAGATTGTCTGTAATCTTGCAGTATATTATTTTTATTATTTATTATCTAAAGGTTTAACTCTGTCTTACCATAGGGTACATTAACTTTTGCAAACATATAGGCTCCTACATTTTGTAAATACTAATGCCAATCATGAATATGTGTAGTACGTGAAATGGCTAATCATAATATTTGGAATAGTTGAATTCACAAATCTAGGATGTTTTATCTTCTGGAATATTTTGTTTAAATAAGATAAAAATTATTTATACGATTTACGGTTCATAAATATGTGTAAATCTACAATTCTAAAAAATTCAAGTTCGTACCATTCACGATAAAATAACGTACAGTAAAAAAGTATGCGTGATATTTTCTATCTTCTCTCTCTCAGTATATCGGAGGATCAGTTGCGTTAAATTAATGAAACACACTGATATGTTTTCTGCAAATGAATTTAAAACAGTTTTCAGTATAGTTCCTATTGGTTAACTAAATGAAACTCGAGTAATGGACTCAAGTAATCTAGGACTTTCTTCCAAACTCACCAAGTGAAATAAATATTGACCGATAATAGTCTTAGGTGGAGTAGTTGGTAAGGCAATTTATTTCTGTTCACAACTTGACGGGTTCGATCCCGGTTCAGCTCGATGGCATTTCTTTGTGCGTACATATTTGAGTACAGGTCCGTACGTATTTGAAAAGTATTTATTTTTTGGTATATTCGTTGTTTATAAAATCAAAAGGTGGTGTTAAATGTTTTTATTTGTTAAGAATCTCCGAAAATGTAGGAATTTTTAAACATATATTATCTAACATAAAGATTCGTTTTATTTATTTACATATCAGTATAATGCATCTCACTGAAGAGAAATCACTTATTGGAAGAGGGTACTGCCAACAATTAATCTCTGAGATTACTGTACGTTGCTGAAAATGTCCATGCAAATCTGAATAAAATAAGTTTCCTACTCCTCTAAAACCAGTTATCAAGACAAAACAACTTCAAAAATTTAAAGAGTTTAAATTTTTGCCTTCTTGTAGAGCAAAGAATTTGTTCTCAACCACAGTATTATAACACCTGTAGTAATATGATGAAAGCATCCCAAAATTTGAATAACTGATTTCAATAGATAAATACATTTCAATTATAGCTACCTGTATTGAAAAATAAACTTGGGAAGACATTTGATTTCTTTTTTTAAAACCTCGAAATATGATACATCATAATATAAAATATCATGGTTAAGTTATGCTAATATAACTACGCAGCTTTAAATACATTCGACAACCCTTGCCTGAATTACAGATTTTAAATTAATAAAGTTGTTGGCCCTTTTTTAAAGAAACTAGCAAGGAATTTCCATTCAGGAAGGAAGTGCAAAACGTCCTTGACAATCCGACTGAGATATAAAAATATACAAAAAAGAGTAAATATAAAAGTGCATTTTATTTAGGTCATTATGGTTTTTGTGGTTTTATATATGAAACTAGCGTGTGCCCGCGGCTTCGCACGCGATAATTATTTCAAAAATTAAAAATTAAGAGCATAATAGTTAAATCATTATATTTATTAACACCTAAATCACGTGGACTACATACCACGATTAGATAGTGTCGCCTGGTAAAAGCGACCTCAGATTAGAGTTCCCTGGCCCAGAAAACCCCTGCATAGTGAGTTTCGTCCAAGTCGAACAATGTTTGACCATATTTAGGCCTATATTGAATATCGCTCTTCCGTGTATGTTGAAAATTTCATACGTCTGCGGGCCTTGATATTCTAAACAAATGAATAGTAAAGGATGGACTTACAAAATCAAGCGATCGCCCGCGATAATTATTTCAAAAATTAAAAATTAAGAGCATAATAGCTAAATCATTATATTTATTAACACCTAAATCACGTGGACTACATACCACGATTAGATAGTGTCGCCTGGTAAAAGCGACCTCAGTTTCGAGTTCCCTGGCCCAGAAAACCCCTGAATAGCGAGTTTCGTCCAAGTCGAACAATGTTTGACCATATTTAGGCTTATATTGAATATCCCGCTTCCGTGTAGGTTGAAAATTTCATACGTCTGCGGGCCTTGATATTCTAAACAAATGAATCGTCCAGGATGGACTTACAAAATCAAGCGATCACCCGCGATAATTATTTCAAAAATTAAAAATTAAGAGCAAAATAGTTAAATTATTATATTTATTAACACCTAAATCACGTGAATTACATACCACGATTAGATAGCGTCGCCTGGTAAAAGCGACCTCAGATTCGATATCCTTGGTCCAGAACACCCCTGTATAGTGAGTTTCGTCCAAATCGAACAACGTTTAACTCTATTTAGGCCTATATTGATTATCCCTCTTATAATAATAATAATAATAATCCTCTTCGGTGTAGGTTGAAAATGTCAGATGTCTACGGGACTTGACATTCTAAACAAATGAATCGTCCAGGATGGACTTAAAAAACCAAGCGATCGCCCGCGATAATTATTTCAAAAATTAAAAATTAAGAGCATAATAGTTAAATGATATTTATTAACACCTAAATCACGTGAATTACATACCACGATTAGATAGCGTCGCCTGGTAAAAGCGACCTCAGATTCGAGATCCTTGGCCCAGAAAACCCCTGTATAGTGAGTTTCGTCCAAATCGAACAACGTTTGACCATATTTAGGCCTATATTGACTATCCCTCTAATAATAATAATAATAATAATAATAATAATAATAATAATAATAATAATAATAATAATAATAATAATCCTCTTCGGTGTAGGTTGAAAATTTCATATAGCCTATCTGCGGCCTTGACATTATAAACAAATGAATCGACCAGCGTGAGCTACAACATTCAAGCGATCGCGAAAGTTTCATTTCCAAGGTACGACAAAAATAGCCAAAGCCTACCGTAATTGATTTGGCATTGAAATGTATTACTGAAAACCGATGCTTCGAAATCGCAAAAAATACACGTTTTCTGCCCGTTTTTCACTCATAACTCACGAACGAAAGCAAAAATTAAAAATGTAATATGCCAGAAACCTTCCCGGGAATCTACTCAACAACTTCCCAAAGTTTCATGGCGATCGGATAAATGGTGTAATAATGCATAAAGGACACACACACACACACATACATTCATTTTTATATATATAGATTACCTTTATTTCGTGATTTAATTTTACCACCAAATAAGTCCTAACACCTAAGATGTTAAGAAAATATGATCCTAACCCTAAAATACAGCATTTTTATACCTTATTAAAAAAACAAACACCTCTATATTGTATGAGTCCCAAATCTGAAGATAACAAAAAAGTATTGCGGGAGAAAATTTCGGCAAACACTTTTTTTTCCCACCCTTACCCCCGGAGTGCCCAACAATGAAGTTGATCACCTCCGGTCAAACCAAATTTTGGGAACCATCTGTTTGACGTGTGTACCTAGGGTTGCCCATTTTTCATCCTTATGGGATATGTGGAGTTTATGACATGTTACTGTGTACTTGTTTCAGTTTTAAGTGGCGCAAGTTTGACTTTCTCGCAGTGATGTCAGTTGTAGCTTTCTTGGGTTGTGTTGATTGTTTTATATGGAGATGTTTTCTAGTGTATGTTGCAGTATTTCTGTGTGAGGGGATTATTATCCACTCCGGCATTCGCCTAAGAACGAGGGAAACCCCTCAAGGAACCTCGCTTGGACTGGATAGTGGCCAGTTGGCCATCATCCAGGAATGTGTAATTCTATGTTTTCTTTTTCGAGCAGTGCAGCTTTTGCAAAAGTTTCTAAAGCTGAGGTGTTTTTGTGTGTCCAGAACTGTAGATTCGGTGCCCATTCTTCGTCTTCCTCCCTAGGTGCTTCGCGTAGGTGGTGTCTGGCTTCGCGATAAGGAGGGAAGGTGTATATCATGTGGTACATTGTATTAGTTTCGCTGTCTTCACAGGCGCGTAGTTAATCATCTGCAAGGTTAAAACGCACTAAGTAGGCAGACAATTTTCCATGGCTAGTTATGAATTGAGTGCTGACTACAGATCCGTCGGCCCGGGTTCGATTCCCGGTACCTCCTCGGATTTTTCTGAGGTAGGGAGGTCTGGTAGGGGTGCACTCAGCCTCGTGATTCCAATTGAGTAGCTACTTGATAGAGAAGTAGCGGCTCCGGTCAAGAAAACCACCAATAACGGCCGTGGGTGTCGGCATGCTGACCACATGCCCCCCAATCCTGCCATCTGCCTACGGGAGATGACGCAGCGGTCGGGTGGTAGGCCAAGTCCCTCCAGCGCCACGGAGTTTAGTTTTTTTTTTTTTTAGTTATGAATTGAGTGAGGTAATGATCTAATTTTATCCAATACTTTTTTAACCTGTTATGTACTGTTGGGAAGGAAGTTCCGGGTAATACGATCGCATTGGGATATGACTCATTTTTGTTGCCAAACGGTTATAGTATTGTGAATTTTGTTATATATTTGTGATTTTTCGAAACGTAGATAATGAATTTGTTCTACTTATAAAGTGTCAAGGGTGAATGGAATTTGTTTGCGGACTTTATACCACGATATTCTTTCTTTAAGGAGGAGATCGACAGGTAGGACGCCAGCTTTTACGTGGAGGGCATCATGGGAAATGGTGGAGTAAGCTTTGGTTGTGCGGAGTAGAGATTGCCTTTGTGCAGTTTTGAGTTTACGTATATGGTGTGTGTTGAGATTAGAGGTGTGCATATTCTGATTTTAGCTTGCTTGCCCCCTTTGAAATTCTGCAACCAGCTACAGCTTTTAACCTGCTTGACTAGAAAGCAAGCCATATTACAACGATGATAAGAAATACTGTCGCTATGAGGGGAGCCGCTCGGGTCGCAAAGTGTTTACTTGCCGCTATGGGACAGTCACAAGCTCTTCTTAACTTGGTGGGTTTCACAGGACCTAAGGAAATTGCAAGGCCTGGCGGAAAGAATATGAAACTGGGTATATCAGTGCACTGGTAAGTCGTGTAGTTACGTAGTTGAGGAACTTCAGATGTGTTTAGAGAATATTACCCTGAAGGAAGCCGAGGAGAAACTAAAATGTGGAGAGTTTGAATTATCAATGAACAAAGGTACTAGTCCGGCATGGGAAAAATTTTCAAACATATTCGAGAAAACATCATAAAATCATTAATAACAATAACAAAAATCCCTTTAGGCAAGCCTACAGGCTGATTTAGATTTCGAAGTGCTTTTGTTTTAATTTACTGTCGCTGCGTAGCACTCTTCTTCTTTAGCCTTGGCATGACAAACCCGCAATAATAACTGCAAAAAAGAGAACTTTTTCAAACATTCAAATCTCGCCTTATATGAGAAATATCAAGAAACTAGTTATTGACTTGTAGAGTACTCATCAAGAGCTTTTCAACGATACCCCACAAGACGTAGTTTCGAAAATTTCGAATTTCCATCCCCATACCCCCCACCCCCACTCCTACTCCCAAAACCCCCGAATCGTTGGTGTCACTGTGAACTCCATAAGGAGTACGCTAATTTATTCAATCAAAGTTTCCCTATATACTTCATAGGGGCCGAGATATAAATGTTTTAAAATTTCAACCCCCTCCCCGACCACCCTCTTGCGCCAATTTTGCTCATTAACGAACTTGTCTGAACTATTGGGCCTAGAAATAACATAATAAAATTTGATTCAAACATCTTCAAAATTATGGCTGCTAGCATACACATATACTGTATATAAATATAAATATCACAATTTTTTTTGTACTTAGGGAGGCATGAAACGTAAAGATATGAACGAATTTTTTGAAAGTCATTAGGTAGATTTTTCTTCGAAATCTACCTAATAATAAAAATAATAATTGTGTTAAGACGCTAAAACGATTTTTAATACTTTATCCACCTTTTATTTATCAGTATGGTGAATTTCTTCTACCAGCATGTAGAAAAGCAAGAAAGTATTACCTACACTTAGCAACTACAGTTGTTTAGCTGATAGGAATGTCGCAAGCTTATTCTGGCTTGCGTAAGTTAGGTTTTACCTGACCTATGCAAGCTTAAAGAAACCTGCCTGCTTGCTAGCTATGACGCTGGCAACTTGCTTGCCTGGTGTTCAAGCGGGTATGGGCAAGCTAAAATCGAGATTTGTACACCTCTAGTTGAGATAGGGTGCCCATGAATTTGCTGCGTAGGAGATTATGTTTTCAAATATAGCTAGTAGAATATTTTGTAATTTGTAAATATTTTGTACCCCTATTGTTGTCCAGAAAGTCTAGCTAAAGCATGAATTAGGTTATTGGCAGTTGAACAGATGCGTTGAACACGAGCTGTGAATTTATTCTCTTCCTGTAGGGTGATGCCCAAGTATCTGTCTTCTCGTATCTGTCTTGTCCTGACGAGTGGAGGGTGATTGCCTATTTTCCCCTTAAGGAGCATTGTGAACACCGGCTATAGTTTCAAGATTAAATAGCAGTGTACAACTGTCATTATGACAGAAATTAACTAATTACCTAACGAGGCTGGGCTCAGCGCCGGCTGAAATAACTTGGTAGAATAGAATAACTTGTTGCAGTCTCTCTCTCGTTAAATTTTGGAATATCTTCTATTTAATACGTACGGTATTTAATTTTATGTCGTTAAACATCGCCTGCACACATACACACACACAAGCTCATGTGGAAAAGAGTTTAAGGTTTTTAAATATGAAAAACCATCATTCCCAATCTGCTTTGGAAACAGTAAACTTTCTGTGCTGTGGAAAGAAGACTTCTAGTTTTATTATCAAAGTGTCATCCATCATAACTAAGCATCTTAATGGATGCCAACTATTATCGAAAACGGCAGCATCACTTTTGGAACAAGAAGGATAACATAATTACCCAAAGAAAACAGTGTATCAGTAATAATATGCGATAAAGTCTGAAAAATTAAGTGGGGGAATATTAACCCCCAACCTCTTACATTTCCTGAGGCAATCCTTCTGAACAAGAATATCGAAGCAAACACTAGACACAGATCTCGGACTTCCAAGTTATAAAAGAAGCTGCAATGCTATATCTTGTTATATCGATCATATGTCGGACAGTAGTGCATATCGGGGAAGGGAGGAAAAAAAGGGAGGTCTCTGAATTATTATTCCAACGACTACATCGGAGGCTTGTGAATGGATGACCCTCACATTTCCCCGATTTCCAATTCCACTCGCGACAATCCACCCCATTCTATTTCGCTCCAATTAGGGAAGCAGACAGTATACAATAACATATACACCTCTCCCAGGTGTGGAAACTCGATCCCCCTGATATTCCGTGCACGTGAGACTGTCACGTGACATCCCACCCCCTTACCTCACCCTCCTCTGAAGTTAACTTCGTCTCCTTCTGACGTCTGCAATTTCCAAGCACCCATACCAGCTCCTCCATCCTCCCGCATCATCCAAGGGCTGTCTGTGCGGCGGTAGCTGTGTTCGTGCTTAGATTGCTGAGAGTCTCATGCGGGAGGTAGGCAAACCCTCTCACCCCCGCCTGGCGGCAATCTGCAGGCACTTGCACTTATCTAGTGACAGTGAAGTGAGAATAGCCGGACATAGGGGATCAGTAAAATGAGGGATGAATGTGTGTATGTGTGTTGTTCCCCTTTTGTGCCTTAGTCACGGCTATGCAGCGACGCCAGAGGCATAATGAAGGCTTTCGTAGCACATAACAAAACTGTTCTTTCTCTGGATTTCGCTTTTCTTGTTTCCATATATAAATCCTCCTCCCCTATCTCCTCTTTATTTAATATAAAATATTATGACATATAACACTTTTAAATTTTCAAATATAAGTAAATAAATAAATACGTTAAAAGAACACACTCTAACCGAACTATCTCCCTCTTAATAAAGACTAAATACTATTCTTTTTTGCCTAGCATCAACTAATTTGTAACAAACTTTTATAAGAAACTAAATATTTTGAAAGTACTTCACTGACTTAAAGGTTGTAACAAACAATAGTCAAACAAAAAAAAAAATCCTTGTTACTCAAGGATCTTGAACAACGAATGCCTAAAACACAGGATGGTAAATTCAAATTCTGTCGTTAATCTCCAGATTTAAAATTGAAAGAACCTCGTATAAACGCAAGATTTTCAAAATATTCCCGCCAAAACAGTACGTATTCATCAGGGGACAAATAAAAAATTTTAATTGGGCCGTTAGGTCTGAAAAACTAATTGCCTCCATATTCTTTAAAAGCAATTATGCCCTGATTTGGGAGGGATGGTTGGATGGAGTTAGCACATATTAGGGTTGAATGGCGGGCTCAGGTAAGCTTCAGGTTCCATAAAATAGATAATATTCCTATATCTTACAGGAATTGTCTATTGACATTGAATAAGTAAGTAAGTAGGTAATACCCAAGGCTTATAAACACCATTCAAATTCTCTAATGTTTTTCCTTAACCCTTCTGCTTTAAAGTTCTTTGATTTGCTTGCTTTACTTCATGAATATAAATTTAAAACAAACATGTTTGTTTAATCAGAGATGAACATCTATATTTCAGAAGCATTTTCAGGACAGAAAGGAAAAAATAAAGTCGTTAAACTCGCACGTGGCACAGGATTTCAATATTTATTTATTTTTTCTTTTCTCCCGTAACAAAATCAAAATGTATCTAGAGGCGAATTCACTGCACAATAGGATTCATATCTCGGGGGGAATAAGACTGTCTGCATGAAAACCTATAACGTCTTTTCCCTTAAGGAGTGGAAACTTCTAAGCATCGGCTCTGTAAGAAAAATAAGGAAAAAAGCAGTACGCTTACCGGTAAACATTAAAATTGAACATTGTACATTTGAAACTGAAAAATTATATCAAACACTTTTACAACGGACATATTACTCAAAGTTGTTAAAAAGAAATAGTGAAACTCTACGAATTGCAACGTAATTAAGAAGAGCTGTTAGCTTTTGTTGCGAATAGATTGTATAAAGGAACCTTTTGAAAATGTATTTAAACATATTTATAAAACGGTACTCGATGAAAACCTGTGAGAATAAATAATTTAAAATCAAGGTAAATTTTGTTGGCGGTTTTCGTGTTACAGTTTATACACCATCGACGTATTTAAATCCAATGGAGGATTTTTCAGCGCATTAAAAAGGAATAAAGCAGTGAATTGCTTTAATGTTTTTTTTAAATTCTAACTACATTTTAGTAGGTTTTAATTAGAATGAAATTATTATAAGCCATTTCTTCTACTAATTTTAAATAATTAAATTTAAGAAGAACAAGTTTTCCTGAAGATGAACTTCGTTACACCGAAAGACCTAGGCATAAATGAAGACTTACAGTTGAGAAAAATGTACTACGTAATTATTTTATTCGACGAATGTGCTGAATTCACTCAGAACCGCCCACTCATATAAGTTAAATGAAATATTTTCGTCACTTATTCTGCTGGATGTTTAAGAAATTAATCGCTGTAGATAGTTTTCCGTTTTAGCTATTAGACCTAACATGAGCTGATACTAATAGTACGTATTCGCGGAATGTGAAACTTTGTTAATAAGCAAAAGACAAATTGTGTAGAAGCTTTATTTCTGATGAGGATTCAACACTAGGTGAACTCAAATATTTCCCGTTACTTGTTGAAGTTTCAGTCCAGCGTGGAGCACTCCTTGGATTTCGAGCGATACTAACCTGCAAGTTTTTTTTTTTTTTTTCATTAAAGGCGATATTCCCTTCACTCATTCATTTTTTTAAAATATTATTATTGTTATGATTATGATTATGATTATGATGATTATTATTATTATTATTATTATTATTATTATTATTACTAAAACGTAGCTCAGAGAACTTTCAGAGAAAATTCGTTCCTTTGGTCCCGCCCTTTTTCCAATATATTGTGAATAGCTGTTTAAATGCAAACATAAAATCGCACATTAAAAACAGCAAGAAATAAAAAAGGAAGAAAGAAAGCAGGCAAGTTGAAGGAATGAATAAAGATGGAAAGAATGAAAGGAAAAAGAAATGAATAAATAAATTTAATATAGGCCTATATATATATATATATATATATATATATATATATATGGTCTCTGTCGCATGTTTAATTCGTAAAACATTGTCTGTGATGGACACTTCACCTAGTTTAGTTATGATTTAGTTATACAGATGTATCAGACGGAAAGAAGTTCTTTTTACAATATTTTAACTGGAGAAAAATGGAGTAGCATTATAAGCATTATAAGGCCTTCGTTTATTTAGGTCTACTAAAGGTTCTGTCCATTTTCTTCTCAAAACTATGTAATTTTTATCCATACCAATCCTGGTGCAAATTGTTACATTTTCTATCAAGTTTAGTATCTTATAGCACAAGCAGTGCGTAGATTCAAAACTGTTACGGTATGATATTTTTTTGATTTATTTACTAATGTATAAACTGTCTGTAGGCGGTCATTGACGTCTCTAGCGCAATATTGTGTCACAGAATGAGAACTAGATTTCAAAATAATATGTCAGTGCTGTAATATTTTGCCATCTGGAACAGAAGATAGTTCGTATCCCTATTTTATATGTCATTCCCGAAGCACAGCAATTATTTAAATCGGTACATATTTTCATGATTTTGAAGTGACAACTTTACTGTCAGCTTTAATGCAGTATACCCTCATGGGAGTAGATATTGGTATTCATATATTTTATTCATCGTCAATTCTAAACTGGCAAAACTCGAGTGATAAAAGTGTGAATACTTGTTGGAGTTGCTTTATGGTGTCATTCTGCAGAAAGAGTTTGCGCGGTTATATTGTCATATGAAAACTTAGCAGTAATGTCTCTGTAGAAACTTACGTTGCACAGTACTTCTCCCAAACTTAAAATTGCTTTGTATCTATTCAGTTGACACGAAAGGAGTTAAGGAATATATCATTAATTTAAAAGTAATTTGAAACCTAAATAGAAGTGTGCAAAAATGCTTTGGTTCTATCTTCTGACATTTCTTAATATGCACTTTTCCCTATCCAGGAATTTCCTTTTTTAATACAACATAATGACTTAAGTAAAAAAAGTTTCTTAAAGTAACTTTAATGACTGCATCCTTCCCGAAACTCAATGTTCTATGCCAAAGTTCAGGGAACAGAGGGAAACGTTGTTTATCATATCCGAGAAAGTTATCTAACGGGCAGTGAAATAACAATCGTAACACTAGGGTAAGTAAAGATATCTACTTCTTCAGTTTAAGTGAAATAACAATGTTATTTTTATTCAGATTTCAAAGTTAACTGTCTATACTTACTATAATTGACTTCCCGGTTGTACGATATGGATGTGAGTGTTCGAAAACAGGGTGCTTAGGAAAATATTTGGGCCTAAGAGAGATAAAAATGGGGACTGGATAAAACTGCATAACGATGAGCTTCATAGCCTGTATTCTTCGCTGGATATAGTAAGGGTATTTAAATCACGGAGGATGAAATGAGCTGGACATGTTGCGCGCATGGAGGAGGAAAGACATATCTAAACAATGTTGACTGGGAGACCCGAAGGGAAAAGACAACTTTGGAAGACATAGACGTAGGTGGGAGGACAATCTTAGGATAGATTGAAGGGAAGTAGGATGGAGTTAACACATAATAGGTTTGAATGGTGGGCTCAGATAAGTGCGGGAATGAGCCTACGAGTTCCATAAAATACATAATATTTCTTTAGCTTGCTCAGGAAATGTCTATTGATATTGAGTAGAAAGTATATATACCGTAATAGCTAAGTTCCCTCAGCGATCAGCAAAATAGCATATTCCCTCACACTTCAGGCATCAAATTTGCATAAAAGTCAGAAATAAGTTAATTTTTGTGTTTTATATGCTTCCGAGAGGTTCTTCTAAGGACAGAACTTGTGACAGATGCCGCCATCACAGTGAAAAATAACAGTGCAATAGTGAAAAATGACAGGTAATTTTATGATGTGTCTGTCATATTCTATATTTTCACTTTTATAACTCAGGACATCTACGAACGCTGCTGCGCAAAGAGCGCTGCCGTCGGCGTTTACATCCACATATAGATTCTTGCAGGGAGTGAGATGATGAAAGAAGAACTAAGTATCATCTGTGACAGAATGCCATTCAATATTGTCCCGTGTTGTAGAAATACTTGCAGTATTGGCTACCTTTTAATCTTGAAGTGGAGCTACTGATCCTATGGGTTACGTATACTAACACTTAGTGATGCTGTCTGCAATGTAACACAATGACAACTCGTCAGGTTATTGGTGACTGATATTTAGTGTAGAGTGTACTGCACAGTGCGATGACATCACTATTGAGGAAGACTGTTGGCAAACACGACTCCTGAGTTATATCGTATTAGGCCTGTTGTATTTTATCAGGGTAACTCTTTAAGTGTGTTCAATTATGAAGTATGTTCTCACGATAATGTTAGAGCCAAAATAATTTTACACCAAATTATGATTAGTTAATTGAGATTTCGTAAGACCTTTAATAAACTCATATTTTGTTATAGCCTATCTTGCCGGCATGAATGTTTTGTAATAAGCTTCCAGAACGTCAGCTCTATTTTGGCCAATCTATTTATTTCATTGTAACTAGTATTTGATTTCTGTTTGAATTGCATAATATGGACATACAAATTAGAGAAGCTTAGGATTGTCAAAGAGTAAAATTTAAGGATTGAACGGAATTTGCCTTAAATGTACGCACTGTAATACGGGTTTTAGATGGGTAAAATTATAAAAATCTATGTTTTTTCCTCATAAATATAACTTTAATGTTAGTTTTAATCCTATTGTACAGGTAAACATATACCTAAAAAATGATGTAAATTAACAAAACAATACATCTTTGTGCTTAAAATTCAAAATTTATTGAATGTTCAGTACAAAAATCCGTCCGGATTAATCGGAAATCAGGATTAGTGGAATCTACTGTAGGCCTATATCACTGTGCGAACCATGAACTTCATGTATAAAGTCGATCACTATAGTTATCATCAGAGAAAGTTTTACCTGTAGCGTTAAAATTACATCACTAGAACGTGCTAGTTTTTGTAGTAGCAAGTAGAACCAAGGTATAACATCTACTTCTGTGTTTTATAATTTTCTCCTTAGCATTTGTGCTTAGTTAAACACTTAATTTTCTTTATAATATTTCGAAAAGTTACTCTTTTATGTAGAAATGTTTGTTTTCAGCTTTGTAGTTTATTGGTAAAGATAAAAGGGGCTTCCGCATTACTTGAGGAAATTCGGAAGAATGCTTGGCATGTTCTTAGAAAATCACGAGAAAGCAGAAGCTGGTATAGGAAGATAAAACTGCGTAGGTAACCTGATGAGAAGAAAATTTAGAAATCTGAGGAGATTTCAAAAATTGTGTAAAACTGTTACATTTTCCCCTCCATTTTCATTTTGCTTTAAACTTCGAGTAGTAGTAGGCCTATGATACAGTAACATCAACAATAGCAGCAAAAACAAGCAGAAATATAAAGAAAGCAGAGTGTCTTGGTTCAAGACATGTCACATACCTATAAAACTGTCTTCAGTATATTTAATATTTATATTCATTCCGTAAAAGTCATTTAAGCTGCTTTGAAAGTTGACTTCACATTAATTAATATAAATAAGATTTTATGCAACGCACACTACATAAGTAAGTTCTCTTTAACACGATAGGCCTATTGACAAATCTTGTTATAGTGCAGTTATTCATTGCATGGCCAGTCGGCTTCAAAGGTTTCGGTGTTTCTTTATGTTAATTGATCTGACTAAATCGGTCTTGGGCTTCCGCTTTCCAAAACAAAAGCAACGTTGCAATATTCTTTCATTGTTATCACTGACCTCAGTTCTTCCTTCGCTTTAATCAATTCACACGTGTTATTGTTTACTTTAACTTGATCTTGCAACCGCGCATTTCACTCCACGCGGAGTAGACGAGTAGCTGTCAACATCGCCACAGGACATTCTTAGATTTTGATTGGCTGTGGTAACTAGCTGATTGGTGCGGTAAAAACAAAGAACATGGGTTGAGCTGTCGGCAAACTTTTCCTCCTAACGAAAGAAAGCCGCCTGACCATGCAATGAATAACTGGACTATACCTAAATAAAACCCAGTGTTTAGAGTGTACAACATTTTTAGTCGCCCTATTGCAGCGGTCACACAGTATTGGTCGTGATTGGTTCATTTGTGACTGACTGCTCCAACTAAACTAATTGACTGGCAGTTGCAAGAGTTCAAGGGGGGTTTGATGCTGAATGCAGGGGATGACTCCGTCAATGAGAGGGTTGTATTGAGTTAACTTACTCTCAACTTGCTTTTCGTATGTTGATGGACTTATATTAAGTAAGGGGTACGTTTTAAGGGTAGTAGGAGCTTACGCTAATGTGAAAATCCTCCCCCTTGCGCCTATTACTGCTCAAGAGACAAGCATTGTGCTCTGATTCCGTCAAGAAAGCAGTATTTGCCGCCAGCGGAAACGTTTGTTAAGATTCATTAGCTTCTAAGGACTGCCGCCGATTCCTCTCCTCAGCATAGCATTTCTAGGAAACATTGGCGTTTTATGAAGCCCAGCTGTGTTAATTCAAAGGGACTTCAATAATATTGTTGGACGTTATGGAAATGTTTATGATGAGACTAACAGCGAATATCGGTGATAATTATTTTATTTATTTATTTAACCTGGCGGGATTAATGCCATAAGGCCTTTCTTCCCCTCAGCCAGAGGGAATGCATGAAATACAATAATTATACAACTTAATTATATTAGAGAATATAATTGACCTAAAGTTCAAAAGAAAGATAAAATACTAAATAATACATGAAATTGAAGTAAATGAATTCAATGTTAACGGTACGTGCGGAAAATCCTAAAAAAATGCTTTTTAATGTAGGCTACTAGCTAAGAGTGTATATGCACTAAATTGATTCAATTTGCGATTGAACTGTGATATCGATTGGCAGCTCCTGAGATATCTAGGCGTTGAGTTCCAAAAACGAATAGGAATTCGAATAGTGTGAAGTTCTGTGCAGAGGCATGGATAGTAAGGGATCAAGCTGAGAGCGCGTGCTTAAGTTATGGTAGGATGACAGGTAATGGAAACGATTGGAAAGTTAGCTTAGGTGTTGGAGTATGAAGGATTCTATAGAGCGGAATGAGACAGTGGAAATATATTAGTTCGCGTAGGTGTGCAGATTGAACTGGTTCTAGTGACGGAGTTTTGTGCTCATATTTACGAACGTTACATATGTTTAGTTAATTATAATATCGTTAATAAAATAACAACAGCAAGGGATTATTAAAATCACACGGATCTTGGAACACCTGCCCTGTAAAATATTGTTTATGTGTCATGGTTATCAACGACGGTTATTTACTGCTACCAAAGCCTGCAGGATTTCCATCCCGCGGCAGTTTCTTTACCCCCATTTCAGGGACGTAGGACTGTTGCATATTTACACAAATGTTAAATTCCATTGATCTCAGTCGAATTTAAACCTGGAGACTACTCACATTAGTCTACACTGTAACCACTGTAACCTTTAACCTCTAACCTATTCTCTATCCTATTCTGCCGAGACATGGATATCGTTAATAATTGTTGTATGAATTTTTAGTATTTTGAAGGGCATAGGGTAAGTCTGTTGTTCTTTGTGTTAGGCACTTCATCTCATTTTCTTAAATTTTGTATATAGATTGCAATAATAATAATAATAATAATAATAATAATAATAATAATAATAATAATAATAATACATTTACTGCTACAAATCGCCATATAAAATATTTACAAATGTGAATTCCAACGCCATCCGAAGAAGCAAAGTGTATTTCCTAATTTACGATTTGGTGCCCCCATAGTAAAGAAATCACTATTCCACAAGTCATGAAGTCCCTAAGGTTCCTAAAAGTTGCGACTGTCGGATTTTGTGGGGGGAAGGGGACAAGCGGAGTATGAAGGTGATAAGGTTGTCAGCCTTATAAGTTACATTGATCACCTTTATCCTTAGGGTTGCACTTGACACTCAAATCTGGTAGTGGCTGAGTCAGTGGCATCACCAGAATTATTTAATATAATATTTTGGTGGGCTATTAGTATACTATTCCTTTCCCAGCAACTATCCACCCTTCATATTTTTAAATGTGAGGCGTTATTGGAAATAGATGCTAGCACTAGTCCTTCCTCGTTCTAACATAGCAGATAGCTCTGTTGTGTTAACATTTGAAAAGTGCGCAGATCACACAAATTCTAAGAACAATAAATGACTTCCGTAATGTTCATTTGAATTTTTTATATATTTTATTATCCCGTCTTTCATCATCAGATTTGTTTAAAGCGAGGGTGGGCCAGCGTTTGTTTGGGACATTGCCCTGTCAAGTCTCCCCTTGGGGCCGCCCCTGGGCTGAGTCGACTCTACGGTAAAAGTGTCGACAGAAAGATTAGAATAATTTGTGGTGATCTCATAGGAAATCTAACCTGTGTCCTTATTAGAATAATTAGAATTTAGATTAGAATAATTTGTGGTGATCTCATAGGAAATCGAACCTGTGTCCTTATTGTGTGAAGCGAAATGCATCTACAAATTTAAATCTGACTCCCTCTTTAAAAGTTGCAAAGGATCTAAATATTATCTTAACTAGGTCTGTATACTTGTGATATGCTTGTAGGCTAACGTATATTATTCTACTGTAAATTGGACGCGACATTGGAAAACGATGTGATATAATTTTCTAATATAGACATTGTAGAATAGTTAGCTATAAAATGGCGTCTTTATATTGAGTAATAAATAGTTGTTTTAGATATTTGTATAACGAACTTTTGAGATTAATTTTTATTTCTGTAATCGTATATTTTACTTCAGAGCTCTTGCAGTTAAATTTATGAAGTGACAGAAAACATATTTTAATGTAAAATGATAGGGACGGTATTCTATTCATTCTGTACTTCTGTGTTATATGTAAATGCATTAATATTTACATAATATTATTAATAATCATATTACAGAAGTTTATATTAGAGTCACTGTCACCAAAAATAGAAGACTAATATTATATTATAGTAGAATAGCCTATATTAATTTATATTATTGTAGGCTATAGAGCGCAATTTTAACAATTGACTTTTATCCATGATTTTAATTTACTAGTAACCGTATGACATATTAAGTAATAATTATTGTAAGCTAATAGTAATAAATGATCAATTAATCTAATTAATCTAGTAATTGGGCAAAATGCACTTACTTGAATTATTTAGCAATGTTTCAATGTTGTAATAAGGATGCAATTATGATAAAATTGTTTATCTTCGGTTCATAACATAATTCAATGTAGGACTCCCTGTAGCGGAAGGAGTAGGAATACCAGGCAAAGACATTTTTTGTGATGTCCGTTGATTTCGAACATTTACAATTTTGTTAGATTACAATGTTCATTTAGGCCTACCTATTGAAAAAACAAAAAAATTAGCCCAAAGTGTAGTGATGGCTTGCTAAAGATCCTTCGTGATTGTTATTTTATGTAAAACGATTCAACGACATTCCCCGTCTTGTAACGCTGGTAGATCTTTATCACGATACTTCTTTAATTAAACAGTATACAAGTCGAAGACATTATTGTTTCTATTACTAGAAAGTGTAATCAGAAAGAGAAATGTCTTTGCCTTCCACTTTCGGGACAAAACTAATATTGCATTAGTGTATGTTCTTTTACTCTGATTTTTTAAGAGTTGCTGAACTGCCTATAGTTCTAGGTACGAGAAGCTCATCCTTAGAAATACTTAGGCTATATATGGGACAATAAATCACGCTTTGGCCCTTAAGTGTCTCATAAAGTCATAAGGCGTATATGCATTTTCTTAATTAACCTAATTCATATTTGTTATGACCCTGAGAATAATCTATGCATCGATCATAGCTGTCACAGTTGCTCAACAGCAATTACGCCATATCTGTCTTAGTATGACAATTGTTGTAAACCTAAATTCCTGCACTTTAGCTTTCATATGTGAAGAAATAAAACTTAGGCAACTTTTCAGAATTCCTGGAATATCAACATATTAGACTCAGTTATTAATCTTAATATTTTGGCGTTCTGAACTAAAATAAATAAATTAATAATATAAAATAAAAAATCTTTCTTTGAGATCTTTTATTTTATCTTCGAGAATTGCATATAATTAATATTATAAAATTGCATGCGGTTCAGTTATAAATTTGTCGTGCTATTATATTATATATTATAGATATCTATCGTGCTTTGTTTTGAACGTCCAGCTTTAATACAGAAGAGGAATGCCACTGGCATTTATGATGCCACATAACCCAGTTTCTCGGAAAGCTTCAAAGCTTATGGTGCCTTTTGTGAATTTGATTTTCCTTGGATTCCACGTCCCAAGCACCAGAAGTGGAATTAGTATGAGGTCAACGCTGTGACGACAGCACATCAACTAGTTGGTGTTTATTCAGTGTATTTTGGGTTTCATCAATATACTCTGCAAAATGTATGTCAAATGGGGTATCTACGCAAAGACTCATGGGTGCTTTCTTTGAGTGGATTCCGAAGCTTGCTACTGCACCTTCAGTTTTTCATCTTTCATTGTTAGTTAACTGAAATTTGTTGTGAATATTTGATATAACAATTAAAGTATGTCAAAACAATATTGTTACTGTGTAGTGCAATAATGTGTTGGCCTACAGCCCTTTTTGTAGTTCGGTAAAAATCTGATTTCACTTTTTAAATACATTTCAAAAGTTCTGAGTTCTATATTAAATTGATTGGAAGCAGTGTCTATATTTTATTTATTTGATATATGTAATATTTCTCAGTAATAAATTACAGATAACAGAGGATATATAATTAGGACCCAATGGGTTCACATGACAATAACTTAAATATAAATAAATAAAGAAGTCTGGCATTAGTATCGCACCACACCCATGCATTGACCGAATATAAGGGATGGGCAAAAATAAAATTGTCTCGAGGGAAGGTTTCTCACAGATGTTTGTGTAAAGGAAGTGACTTATCAATAGTCTAATTGTGAGAAGATATGCATGCAACAGCTAAGAGAATGTCGTGCCTACAGTACACTTTCATATAATACCTTGAATTCTTCTTATGGGTTGTTATACCTCCAAATAATGTATCTTGCAATTGTTCTCTTGGCCTTCCTATGTATCTCCCTTTTTTGGCCTAGAAGTATAATATAACTTATTATTGTTTCATCTGGCATGCACATTCTTCTGCCTTTATTTTGATATCCTGTTGCTATCTATAAAAATATGATATATTTCCATTCATCCGTATATTCTTCAGTCCTGTTTCTACGGAAGAGTGTAATGTCCTAATAAAAATCTTAAAATTATCCTTTCAGCAGATACGATTCTCCTTTCATATTCTTTCTTTAGGATCAGTTATCTTTGCCATATAAAAGCGCTGGTAAGTACTAGCTTTGTGGAATTTAAGGGATGTTTCTTTTCTTACTATTTTGTATAATATTCGGAGTATGGTTAAAAGGATTGACTTCGTTCTCGGTTTCACAGTTTTTCCCATAAAGTACTCTATGGTCCAGGTGATAAACAAAATTAATCTTTGATCTGGACTGTTCTACCAGTAAGTAGGCCTTCGTAAAATTTAACGAAGAATTTCAAGATTGAAGTAATTCATGTAAAAATTTAATATATTTTATGAAATTAAGCTAAACATTTATTTACTTTAGTATGAGTATTAAAGTACCGTAGGTTCCTGAACACAAAACAATATTTTATTACTATTATAAATGGGGAGAAATAAAATGTATAGCTTCTTATACAAACAAGAAGGCTTCTGAAGCGTGTACATAATTCCGTAACATACTGTACATACAGTCTAACTTGGATTTGAATCAGTGTCTCTTGGAGTGAGATAATTTGGTGAACGTCTTGTGTTATCAACGCGCTTGAGTCTGTTGTAGCTCTCAATAACAAAAGTCTGGAGCGGGTAAACTATAAATACATTGTGAGCAGAGAGACGGCAAACATGCACTTATCAGTCTGGCGCTGCAGTATTGGAATGACAGTGACTACTGTAACAAATCCCACCAGATTTTGAATGTCTAGCGAAACAATAAGTTGCGTGGCTCAGCCACACAGGAGATATATTTCCAGCTGAAGGAAGTATGCGCCCCTAAAGAGTGGATCTTGTTTATTCAGTCCTATCACGTTCGTTTCAATTGAAGCAAGCCCTGCTGGTCACGCAGGCTCTACTCTGCTGAATTGAAAAAGATCGCAGGCATTTCGAGGTCCAGTTTCAATGTTGCGAGTCTCTTAGTTCAATGCCTTTCTATCTTCAAGGCTGAATTCAATCTACTTTGGAATTCTCAGTCTCTTCCTCTGTAATAAAGCCAATGCTTTCCCTCGAAATTGAATTACTTTAATATGTAAGTAGTTCTCGGCCTGAGCTCAAAGTAGTTCGGTAAAAATCTGATTTCACTTTTTAAATACCTTTCAAAAGTTCTGAGTTCTATATTAAATTGATTGGAAGCAGTGTCTATATTTTATTTATTATGATGGATGTAATATTTTGAAGAAAATATGCCATGCATCGGAAACTAAAACCGGGTCCATCATCTATCCGAGCAGTTGCTCAACCATAGGGATGCACTATATCTTCCGGTGGATCCATTAAGTATTAAAGATAGGTTGTAGGCGTTACCTGCTGTAATGTTGCCATATCATGTTCCATAAATGAGACAATACCATGCTTGTATGAAAGATGGTAAAAATCTCAAGTGGGATAAAATCCTGGCACACTGGTGATTGTTACAAGCACATTTTGCAGTCGTTAAATTTAATTAACAACAAATAAATCATCCTTTTTCATCAATATTCCATTGCTACAAAAATAGCATAGGCTACTAGCTCCACACCCTTAGCTATAGAAATAATATATAGGCCTAGTTCTTGCTCTCATATGATAGTCAATTAATTTGACAGCTATTGACTTAGTTGGATGTCTTGTAGTATCCTTGATCCTTGTCACTAGTTGGGGGAAAACTATGTACCCTCCTGTTATCAACCCTCTTCCCCATCTAATTTACATTTCATTACCACTTAATCATCTATCATTACCATGTACTGCATGTGGCGATATTTATTGTGCTTCTATGTACTCTGTGATGGCACATAAAACTCCACTTATCATCCTACAAATTTACGACATACGATCACTGAAGCCCATGACGAATTCAAATCTCCCCTACTAATCGACACTTACCCTTCATTTGAACGACGCCAGCTATATCCGAAGCTTTAATGCGGATAACACGTCTGTTTTAATGGATCCTCAGCTGCCCATATTGGATTTTAATCTACACAATATTGTTAATCATACGATAAAATATTCAAAAGAATTTTCGTCACCTTTTAAAAATTCCGATTAGGATAAAAAGCTAAGTATAATTAAATTGCATTCCTTTTAACGTAGTTTACAACTTAGATGAGAAGTTCCTCGTGAGAAATTATGCAGCTCCAGAAAACAGACTCGCATGATTTAATACTTCCTATGTATGTAAATAAGATGAAATAAAATTAAAAAAACACTTGTAGGTATTTTACAACCTGCAAAAACTTACAAGCGGCCATAAGTAAGTCAATGCCAATTCCAGAGTAATTGACCAGAATTAAACAAAAAAGAAAACAGTGTCCTTCAATAAAAAAAAGTTGTGACTAATTAATTATAATGATGATTCAGTTAATGAAGCATATCTAACAAAATCTAACAAAAGGTTGGTTTTGGGGTTATTTGCTTTCTCGTAACTCCAGTAGGTAACGTCCAAGTCGCTAATACTTGGTGCATCCACCGGAAACAGCAACAGACATGTTTAAGTCGAATAACACAAAGGCTGATCCCAACCGTTTTACGCAGCTCGACTGATGTTCTTCTTCTTGTTCGAAACTGGAAATCGATATATTTTTCAAGAATATTTTTTAAAGAGTAAGTAAAGTAAAGTAAAGTGTTTCCTATTTCAGGCCATGGAGGCCCACAGGGTTCCAGAAGGTTGAGGCTCCCAGATTTTTAGACATTCGGCACATGAAGGTGGTAAGGTTGTCAGCCTTTGGGTTCGAACAAGACGCAGCTTGGTTGGTCCCCTTCCTGGTCGCCACGCTGTTGAGCCAGGCGCCGGGCATGAAGTGTGTGTGTGCGCAAGACGCAGCGTGGTCGCTAGCTGGCAGGTCGCATGTTATGGATTAAGTTTCGGAATTATCTCCATTTTATTTTTATTTCTTTGTTATTATCTTCTCATTCATAAGGTTTTGAAGACACAGAGGACAATGGGAATGAGTTTATAAATTCAAAATCATTACAGGAAGCTAAATCACATATGTCACATAAGTTAAATATGTCACAAGAGTATTTTACTGTCTCACAGAGTTTCTAAATTGAATATGTATTTTATAGTAAATTTAATGCTCCACAGCTTTTGTTCTAAAAGTTTTTGTTGTAAACCCAATACTTTAGGTGCTAGGACAGAAAGTTCGCCAAAAAAATGGAGTAAAAACGTTTTTCGGCAAAAAAAATAGTTTTTGTGGCAGGGAATATTTTTTTAATCGGTTTGAGATGGAGAACCAATGCATGATTAGAAACATAATTATTATTATTATTATTATTATTATTATTATTATTATTATTATTATTGTTTTCTTGAGTTGGTGCGACCGTTGTATTCAATCTTCAGAGCACAAGAAGACAATAAAACGAACACACTTAACCCCGCAACACGAAAATTAACATAATATAAAATTATTAGGTTACTATAAATTATACAAAAATACTGAATATAAACAAGTCAGTAACTGTAGCCATGACTGATCTCTACAACCCCTTCATTGAGTAGTAAAAGTATTTATTTTGGTGGTCTGAGCTTATTACAAAGGATGTATCTTATAAACAGTCCATTGTTTGTGGAGCGATTGCAAAATGCACACGTGGAACTCCTGAATCTAGACTACACGCTAGCGGCCGGTCGCATGAAAAAAGAGGGCTAGCATTCTACCAGCAAACTGCGGCCTGACCAGGTGGCTGGCAAGAGACCATCCAAGTGGCGTCTTGTTCACCCTCGTAAGAAGACATGACTTCATTCTTCCTGCTGCCTGCGCCATGCGACCATCCCGGTTCCGTCTTGCGCGTACCCTTACGCACCGGCCACCTTTACCCCCAGGATTGCTCCTGGTACTCATTTCTGTTAGAGGCTGAGTCGACCCCAGGGCCATAGTGCCACCAGAAGGATTAGACCAATTGAAAAACTCCAACGACCTCATCGGGAATCGAACCCGCGACCTTCCGGTTTGTAGCGCAGTGCCTCAACCACTACGCTACGGCGTACCCTTTTTTAAAGAGTACGTTAGCTAACTTAGGTAAGCAAATTCTGCAAGCGGTTACTGAGTCCTAAACAAGTTTAATGAAAAATTTGTATAATTATTACGTACAATAAGCCCATGGAGCATTTTTACGAAAGAATAAATCAGGAACGCCTCTCCCGCCTCCTTTTTGAAGAGCGGGAAGGGAAATTTACTCGTATGATTTTATAATCATTCTTTAGTCATACAAATTTAAATGATTACTTGTATTCATATAAATCATTGTTGATGGAATAGATTCTTAATAATAATGTACTTCATCAAGACAATACCAGTGTCAATCATCAAATCTAATCTCGATCATCAACCCCAATCTTGACCATCAGTTTTAATCATCAATTTTATTTTACTGTTGATTGGGGGTTACTGTTTAAAAATTTGTAACTTTCAGTTTCCCAACATCAGCTCAAGCTCAACCTCATTACTTCATCCATGGTATTAGATTGTTTTTAAAACTGTTGATGTGGATGATTTGAGATTGTACGAGTAATTGGTGATTTAGATTCACAGTCTAGGCTATCCTGATTTAGATTCAATTTATGTTTGAGATTGGAGTTTTGTTTAAAGAAGTATTTGAATATTACGAATCGTTTATTATGAATAATGACTGATATGATGGACAATTAATTTTAAATAGTTAATATTTAGATATTCCATCACAATATCTGGGAGAACCAATCAAGGGGAATCAGATTTTCTCTCCTACCGTACAGTTGTCTCGACGAAAAATTGGAACCAGAAGTATCAATGAGTAGTGGAAGTGGTCAATTATATTACCTAGTAAGCCTAAGACTTTATTAAGCAATTTCATAGTGTTTAAGATAGAGCCGTTCTGAATTGAACAGATAAGTAACAGTAGACTAATACAGGCTAATCTTGGTCAGAAACAAAATACTTCATTACATCACAGAAGACTTTGGCTCTATTCCGGTTGCATGTATCCTCGGATATTATGTTATAAATTTTTCGTTGTTAAACAGATTGAAATGTCGTATATAATAATAATAATAATAATAATAATAATAATAATAATAATAATAATAATAGGCTTCTCTCACAGCCTTTAACTTGGATTATAAGCAATAAACTGGCAATACCTTAATCCCATTAGAAACTGCGAAATTACAGTTTATTTAGGAAAACAATTCTTTATTTAATTGATCTGTGTAATTATTATTTACTGTTTATTGTGGATTAGATTGTATTGCTGAAAATGATTTTAAAACTCTTAATGATAATAATTGTTCACGCAGACTTGAATTTGGAGAATGTTAAGTGGAACAGTCAAATTCAATGGTGTTTACATTAATGATAGATTAATTCAAATTAGGTCGAATGTTAGTGTTCAAAGTAATAATTGCATTAGAGGAAGAAGCATCGTCTCACTTTGTTCAGCAAGAGAAGTAATTAACTTTTGATCATCGAAAGACGCTGTAATTGGCGTTCGTATCCGTCGTCAAGGAAACATAAATGAATTGGGCAGAGTAAATATTAGCTCAAGTGAGACTAGCACTGCCGCCATCTTGTTTCGCTTTTATGTAACGAAGGAGGGAGGTGCCTTCAAGATCATTGCATTTCAGGCTATATAAACCTGGTTGCTGGAATTACTTTTCCTATAATATTTGACGCTAAATTGCTAACATCTTTATTAATGGACTCGGATACTCGGTAGTTGAGTGTTTATGGCATTTGCAATACATGTGAAGAGAAAGCAGTAAATTGCTGCTTTTTTGTTCCTTTTCTTTCCCGTACGTTATTCTCAATTTTTTAGACTCGTAGATTTTAAGGATTTGTGTCTGCATATATGTATATATATAATATATATTTTATTATATATACAGTATATATATTACCTTTAATGAAAAGCTGGTGACCTATGTTTCTTCTTTTGCATGGTTGAGTACGATAATAAACTGTGATAGGCCTACAAGAGTGGCAAGTGCGTCATTGAAGAATCTTGGAAGCATTTGAATGACGTACCGAAGGCTAGTCTTTTTAAATTTCCAAGATTCTGCAATGCACGCAAATGTGTGTACTATTTTGACGGGTTGAAAATATTAACTAAGTGAAAATAAGCTAATTGATCACTACTAACTGTTCGAATTGGGGATCAATTTGGAAGGGTACCAACCTTAAAAAGTTGTATTTTAATCTTGATGGCGATCGGTACTTCGATTTCTTTAGCGCATGCGATATTGGTCGCATCATACTTGATGATAGATTAATTAAATCTTGAGTCAATATTACTGACGTATAAAGTTCTCTGAAAACTGGAGAACACTTCATACGTGAAGTGGTAGAGAGAATAGATGCTGAGAGTTCATGTATACTATACAATTTGCCCAACGATAATCTTAAAGGTTGAAGGATAAACTTGGATATACAAACCTGGCGCTGGACCAGTCGCATCGTAACATATCAGTGGATCAGTACTTCTTACAGAAACATGCTCAGTTGATTTGCCTTTTATAACTTACACCGCAATACCAGACAGAGGGCTAACCTGAATGTTCGCTCGCTATTAAAAATTGAAGACTTTTCAGGAGGAACTAAAAACATACCAGTTGTACTCATCAGTGTCTCCCTGTCTTCGAGAAAGTTTGACGGTATACCATGGTTAGATACGAGGGCGAATCAAAAAGTTAGTTACACTTCCAAGTTGTAGCCACTTATGAAACCACCTATACATAGGCAACACTGCTATGACAACTACAACGTATGTTCATTTTCCACATAGTCCCCAAGAGACTGCAAACATTTCTCGGAACGGTCAACCAACTTTTCGATTCCGGATGCGTAGAAGTCACCTCCAGCGCCATGTAACCACCTGGAGACAGCTGCTTTCACCTCCTCATCGTTTCGGAATCGTCGTCCACCGAGATCCTTTTTCAGCTTACCGAAACATGATAATCGCATGGTGCTAAGTCCGGACTGTATGGAGGATGTTGCCGTACCTCCCACTTTAATCGCTGCAGAGTTCGGACGTTTGGCTGGCCGTGTGAGGTGTTGCGTTATTGTGCAACAAAATCACACCGGCGCTCAATTTTCCCCGCCGCTTTTCTTTAATTGTCCTACGCAGCCGGTTCAACGTTTGACAATACGAAGCCAAGTTGATTGTCGTGCCTTTCGGCATAAATTCCACATGCACCACACCCTCCTTTCAAAGAACGCTGTCGCCATTACCTTTCCTGCTGAAGGTTGAACCTTGGCCTTCTTTCGTGGTGGTGATGTGGTGTGCACCCATTCCATCGACGTTCTCTTTGTTTCGGGGGTGAAAGCAGCTGTCTCCATGTGGTTACAAAGTGCTGGAGGTGATTTCTACACATCCGGAATCGAAAAGTTGGTGGACCGTTCCGAGAAATATTTACAGTCTCTTGGGGACTATGTGGAAAAGTGAACGTACATTGTATGTTGTCATAGCCGTGTTGCCTATGTGTAGGTGGTTTCATAAATGGCCATAACTTGGAAGTGTAACTTACTTTTTTATTCGCCCTCGTAGAATGATGTTGATTCGTCTTAATTAATGAAAGAAGCACTTTCCATAAAGATGACATCCTTGTTAGAGGTAGTTTTTCAATAAATACTTATCCGTTATCTCCTCCAGTAGACCACCAAAACTGTACATTTCGTATATTAAATATTAATAATGTATTGTATTTAATTTGATTAGAGTTAATTGATGTTATTCATTAAGTGTTAATTTTATTATATGATGAGTAAAGTTCTGTATATCGAATCACATATTACCACTAACGGTAGTTTTAAAATATGATTGATATATAAAATTCCTCCTTATTCTCTCAATTTTCTACTTAAGTAGTGGGAATAAGGAGGAATTTTATCTATCAATCATAATTGACCCTCAAAGATAAATATGAAATTTATCAATTTAAGGAATAACATATCCTAGTAATATTCTCTAGCTATATATTGCGAGGCATTTCAGCACTCTGGCAAATTCCATGGAGCAGTCGGCTTCCCTCTCTTTGTTCCGCCTCTTGTCTGAGTGAGTGCTCCAACGTTCTATGTTCACAATTGAGACTTTACGCACTCCTAAACTTGAATTCAAATGCACAGTAGGATCAAAACGAGGCTGTTGAAATGCGACAACCAGCCAAAGTAGCATATTCCGAAAGAACTATGCTTGAATCTCCCAAATGCCTTCATCTAGAAACACTTCTCCATCCATTCAGACTAGCGACTCAAGTCATTGCCTGCTTGGAGATAATTCTGCTGTGCTTGACACATTGTGCTAAATGTTCTACGTGTCTTTTAGAACAAAAATAATAGTTTTAAACATTCTTCGTAAGTAGTGTTGTAGAATTTCTTACATTTTATCTAACCTTCACATTTAGTTTAGAGAACGTGAGAATGGTGGGAAATAGCAGTGATGATAGATACCTGTTATCTGGTAATGCTAAAACAGTATAATTCTATTCCCTGAGATGTATTACCAAGAGGCAACAATTCCAGTATTCGTAGATACAAAGGTCCCTAAATTGAAAACAAATTCCATTGCGGTACATGATACAGCCTATCGTAAACATGTATTTCTATTTTCATAATTCATTCGTAGATGGAAGGATTAATGTTGGGTTGGTGACAGTTCCTTTATCATTTATCTTATACCATCTCTGAGTACATTCCAAAAATCAAAGGCCTGTTTATATACAAGTAAGCGAAACATTAAATAATTGACATTCCTAATTGAGGAACCCTCTATGGTAATGATTATGAATAATAGTTTAAGTATGTAAACTGAATTTTTTCTATGAAGTTTATAAGAATTACTAATTGGTCTCTCTGCTATTATTAGCCGTGGCAAATAATTATTTTTAGCTGATTTAACACTACTCTCAGGCTGTTAGATTTTTTTCCATCTCCAAATGCTATAAGTAACATAAATTATTACTAATAACCAGTTGTAGCCTGTAGGCCTAATACTATTTTTTATTCAGAATTCATATTAGCCGAAGTCGACTACAAAGTATTTCTCAGGGGTCCCCTACATTATTATTACCATAATAATTAGGTATAATGCAACCTTGACATCCTTTTAGTTTTTAGCCTGTGTTCTCTTACCACCTGTTGTGTGTCTCAGTAACTGCTGACGCGACAACTTCCTCCAGGCTGAGTAGTGCTAATACACTGCAATCTGACCAATCATTTAACACTTCACATGCTGAACACGTTAAGTCCGTTTAAATGTGTCTTGTCAAACCTAAAATTATTAATTTAAATGTGTATTGCAATAGTCCCATGGCAATATTTATTTTTATTCAGACTTCAAAATTCATATTATCCTATGTGGGTTCCCCCAATTACAATGTATTTCTTGGGGGTCCCCCAACATTACTATTTAGAATAATTTGTGATAGAGTAAGCCTAGCATATCCTTTTATTACTATTAGCGAGTTGTGTAGTTTATATGTTCTTATTCTCTCTCTTCTCTTAGAAACCCAGTCTTGAGGCATATTTAAGGTCCGTTATCAAATACTAGCTGGTATTTCCAATGGGTGAAAAGGTATTTTTCGCCGTTTTAACCTTACGCGAGAAACATCTCAAGGAAGTAACCGTACTTCGTTTTTAGTGCGTCTGAGGTGCAGTGTGTGTATACATGCAATATATTAACTATTTGATCAAAAGCTAGAGCATTTTCATCTGTATGAGAAACCATATTGCACTTCATAAATGTTTCTTGTATTGTAATTAATTCGAGATATAAGTCGCGAAAAGTTTTCTTTTGAATGCTCCAAACCAAATACATTAACTTTTAGAGATTTTTGGGCTTACCAGCTGATCGTGGGTTGCTGACCTGCATCTGTTATTTTTATCGTTTGTGTTCACGTTAACTGATATTGAATTTTAATGATTATATTAGATTAAATAACGAAGGTGATTGAACGACTATGGTCCTTTAACCTTTCCGGCAATGAAACCAAAATGTAATAATTTGATACGATCATACTGCCAATATACATAGTTTTTAGGAATGAAATCGTAAGTGTACGACAGCGAATGTTCATATTAAAAGAAACTAGGAGTTTTTATAAAATTATACAATTGAAGAAACATTATGCCTTATAATTCTGTATGAATTTTAAGGGAATCTCATATTTCATTGCCCTTAGTGTCTAAATATATATATATATATATATATATATATATATATATATATATATATATATATATATATATTGTGGCAACTGCAGTATTGAGATTCCTACAAGTGCAGAGTTTGAAACGCAGCCTAAATATAATGCAGAATCATTGAACCGTATAGAAACACAGTGGAAGTTGCAAGTAGCCGTTATTCAGTGCACTTGGCTGGCTTTATAGAACGGCTACGTTTGTTTGGCTCTTTTGAAAATATCGTATACACGTCTGTCGCTCAAAATCACTTCTATATCCCACTGTTTGCAAAGGAATACGTCTGTTCTGAATCACTAACTCATAGACATCCCAGTATGGATTTCAACATTATTGTTTTCGCGATTGCGTTCGACAAGTCTACTTGAATCGTCTGATGCTTTGTTTGAAGTTCTTCTTTATTCTGTAAAGAGATCACTTCGCAATTTCTTTTTCTGTGAGAGCACCAGTTATTAAAGCTGATTCTATCAGAATATTCAGGGTGTAATTTCATGTGAAACTAAAACTAATTGTTCCGGCATAAACTCTATTTATTTATTTCACGCCCGGAGGAGCATTTTCCTTTTGTCAAGTCGACACAGGAAAGTTGCACAATCTTGTTTTCGATATGGAAAGTGTAAAAATGACACGAAAATTTTCATGATTAAATATTTTGTTTAACCATTTACATTTACTTAGTTAAGTGGTATATCATTATGACGGTTTATTTAAAGATCTTTACAATGTCAAAGGCTAGAAATGGTGGGTGGAAGTCTAAATTCTTTCGTAAATTTAACAAGAAGTTAAGTGCCTCTTGCTCCTACATTTATCTTAATAATTCCAACTGAATCTTTATTGTAATTAGATTATAATAGTTTTTAGTGAGCTGATAAATAACACGTTTTTCACAATGCATATTTTGCAGGTGAACTCGAAGCGAATAATAGGAACTAAGATCAATACAGTTTGTGCAGTACGATCTATGGCTGTGATGTCTCCATGCCAACTGGTTTTCCGGATGCTAAGCAAGTTATCCCTTCATAAACTTCATATTTCAAAGGAGCAAAGGTCTTGGCGAGTTTCGATTTTATCCCATAGTGTCGTGTATTTCTAAGTAGTTTTTCATAAAGACGTAAGGAAGCAAGGAAGTATACAAGGGTCCCAGCCTCGCGGCAATGTCTGTAGTGAATTTATTCTTTATTTCTGCCATGAAGAGCTCTTGCAGGAGCTAAGTTTCCTTGTAGTTTTAGCGCTTCTCTTCATTCAGAGCTAGAAAATTGAGTTTCTATCTGTCGGTTGGGAGGAAGATAGCCTGAAAATATTATGACACCTTTACTTTGCACCTCTAGGTCACCTGTCTGTCATATTATTATTTATCCCCTAGCGATCTTAGGTCTCTTGATATCTTTCTGGAGAATTTCAATATTGTTAGTCAGGTCTAATGACTTGCAGACAAACTAACATTTCTTCAGATGGAGTGCGAAGAATTTAATGTAGACGATCTGCTTTTCCAATATATGGCAAATATTAAAGTGAAGCTTCCCAATCAGATCTTAATAACCCCAGACCTTTCACTCTTCATGAGGAGTATAGTTTGACATAGCATTAGGGATAGGCGATGGTAAAAGAAGGATCTCTTAACTACGCTCCTTATACTCCTTTCAGTATACATTTAGCAAAATGTATTCGGAATCCTGATTGTATTTGCATTTTGAAATGATGAGGCAATAGAAAGTTGAATAAACTGGTTGTTGACCATAAATTTCTGTTCCGCTTTTAAGAATGGAGAACCAACCAGTTCTTTAATGCTCCGTTTTAAGCAGCTCACAATTTTTCCTTCATCCGGGATTCATGTGTTTTTTAAATTGACGCATAGATAACGAAATTTTTATCTATCGATTTACAGAAAATTTAGAAATAAATAGCCGTAAATAAAGTTGACTGATCAAGCTTCCCATTAACAACATTTACGGTTTTGGACTTGGAAGAATTAAGTTTCAATCCACTTTCATCAAAACGTTGATTGGGCGTTGTCGTAAGAAGGTCAGCATGTTCCTTTTATTTCAGATTATGACTGTATACTGAAACAAAGATATGTATTTTAATTATTTAAAAAAATGGTACTTATATTTGAATTCAGCAACCTTGAAAGAAATGATGAGGTGAAGGAACTAAACTATCCACCCCTCCTGCTGAGATTGGACAATGATTTTGAAATCTCTTCATAGGTAATATATAAAATTGTTTAGTTCAATATGTTCAACATAAAACCACAACCTATTTTATACTTTAATTCTATATATTCTCTATATACAAGACGAATATTTAGTGCAGTTAAAATCTGTTGTCTTACGATATTTTGTTTACTCATGAATAACAAATTTTCACTAAATACAAAGATGTACGAAAATTCAAACCGTTGACTAAAACCCAATCTACGAAATAAGAGACTAGGATAATAGACACAATTTACGGATGGTACAACCCTTAACAATTCTTTATTGCTAGGTTACATGAATTTTTTCAAATCCATTTCAGGTTTATATATTCAAAATTATCTTAAGTTTATTACAACATTTTACGTACCTGTACTTTAATTTTTACTTGCTTTACATTATACGATGTGACTAACTTGCAAGTGCGACTGCATCTTTATTTAGAATTGACTTTATGAAGATCGTTTTTTAGTTAATGGAGCTAGAGAGATGAAACTGGTAGATTTCTGTAACATAATGCTGGAAAAGGAGACTCATAATCAAAGGTCAAAACAATGTCATTAGTGGTAGTTGGTTTTATATATATTGTTACTAAATTTAGGAGATCATAAATTTAAGTTTTAAAATGAGAGTATACTGTACTTCCTAAAATAATGTGTTCAAACCATCCTGTAAAAATCAGTTACGTCAGTTGTGATATAATAGATTTATGCTTGTGTTAACTTGTACCTGAACTTCTATTCATTGGCCTAAAATATAATATTTTATTGCAGAGTAATAGGTAATCGAAAATTAATAGTTTTATTTATTACAGTGTATGTTGTGAAGTTGTGAAGTGAAAAATATGAAGTGCCCAATAACAAATTACCGGTAACTATGAAAATTACTCAACTTTCTTAAATTACCTGTTCAATGATCACCTAAATTTTCCTTCAAAACCACGTACACAGATTTTGTGGTAGTCATGACCGGCTGTGAAAAAGGTTAAGGAAACCTCCATGAAATCTTGACAAGAAAGAACTGAAGTCTTGTTTCTGTGCACCTTGAAATTATATAGTCCGAGAAGCACTGATGTGAGAGAAGTTGCAGCTTAGTAAAAGAAGGCTCTAGTCATCTAGCCAGTACTCGTACAAGCAATTCACGTACATACATACACTGATACACACATTTTAGTTTTCACTCACGAATGCGCACTCGTCATCCAGAAGAACTCAATTTATCTGATCTCTTTCCTCTTAAATTAAATTAATGTTCAATCATAAAGTTTGTAATTTCAATGTTAGTAATTAAATACAGTCCTTTTATTCCGATTTTAAAAACAATATTACTATAATGAATAATATTATCTCTCTTCTGCTCTTACAATGATATTAATTAAAAACCTTCTTTCTAATCTCATATCTAACAATTACTGTAGGCAGTAGTATACCTTTATTCTTCTTTCGATTTATTCAGTAATTATTATATAACTACCTAACTATAAATGATATAGGCTATATAAAGACTCATAGACGTAACCAGGCCAACCATATGGGGGGGTTATAATATCCGCGGGGTCCGGGTGTCCTCCCCCGGAAAATTTTAAAAATTAAGATGCAAAATAACGAGTTTTAAGCTTCCCACGCTTTATACTTGTATTAAGTAATTTATAAGCAGACTTAAAAAATTATACAATTTTCCTTTTTTTAATCAAACCCCCAAACCCCCCCCTCGGTACGCCTATGTAAAGAGTACGTATGTGTAAAACTTGCCTACTTGTATAAAACAAATGTGACCTAGTAAAAAATTACAACATTATGAAATTATATCAGTTTATGCTGATCTGTATTAACAAACATTAATTAAAAACACGACATTAAAGATGCCGAGGATTAAAAAAATAATACAAACATTTGTTAATAATGAGTAATAATAATTCCAGTTATCAGTAAAAAATAATTAGGCCAAGAGGCTGCATACACGTTTTCATTAGGCCTATATGTTAAATTATAAAATTTCCTTCTCTTGGCTGAGAAGCGTTGCTAGTCGTCTCGTAGTTGCAAATAGGCCTACCTTTGTTGCCATGTTTAGAAAGATACATGCAAATATGAACGCACGGTTAAATAGAGCAGAACGTGGCTGCAACATCGTAAAGGAATGTCTGATGGAATCCTTTGACACTACCTCATCCCTCTCATGCTCTAACGGAGCTGTATGGACCACGATGCCCCCGAGGGTAGAATGAAAGGGAAGTTCCCTCATGAAATAGCACCAGCATGACACGATAAGCAATCTTCTTCTCTCATTCTCTCTCTCACACACTTTCTCGTGTATTGCCACCTGACACTCTACTTCAGACAAACTTTCACTACGTTCAAAGTCTTCTTCACCAGGAAAAAAGCTCAAAAAAAGTTTATCAAATGGTGGGAATGTAATATCAATGTGTTCGACATTTATACACAAAGTGATACCGTTTTTTATCATATCATGGAACGTGTTTTGTTCATGATGAATTATTTACAAGGTCTCTTTTAGACGATATATGAAAAATGCATAACTATTTCTACCTCATTCACATCATGTTATTCCGAAACCCCGACCATTTACCTTTGATATAAGTGTGTAGTCAAAACATTTGACAGTGGACTATTTAGCTTAACATGGGCTATTGCTTGCTTCATAAGATTGTGAATATGTTCTGATCTCTATCAGCGGTATTCATAGTTTCAATTAAGTATTTGGTCACATAATTCAGTAATTTACAAAAAAAGATTGATAACTAACTCAGAATATTTACAGTTAATATTCCTATACAATATATACAGTTGAACACAAGAAGTTAATGGACTGTGTACTGACTTGAAAATACAGATATTAAGGTTAGACAACTAAACAGAGGGAAAAACAATAACTGATGCAATACCCTCACGTATAGCAGTTCAACCTTCCAATATGCATATTATAGTCATCAATAGGAATCAAGAAAACTAAAAAAAAACTCTATAATGATCAATATAGGACACCGAAAGATGGTAGGGGCAACAATATTGGGACAACCAGTGTTATACCTATGTAAGTAATGTGTTATTTTACCTAATCGTGGGACTTTTAACCTAATCATGGAAACAACTAAACTAAACTAAACTAAACTAAACTCCGTGGCGCGACATCAACGAAGGGACAAGGCCTAACACCCGTCCGCTGCGTCATCTACCTATAGGCAGATGGCAGGATTGGAGGGCATGTGGTCAGCATACCGACACCCACGGCCGTTAATGGTGGTTTCCATGACCGGAGCCGCTACTTCTCTATCAAGTAGCTCCTCAATTTGAATCACGAAGTTGAGTGCACTCCTACCAGACCTCCCTACCTCAGAAAAATCCGAGGAGGTACCGGGGATCGAACCCGGGCCGACGGATCTGTAGTCAGCGACGCTAACCACAAGACCACGCCGGCGGTCATGGAAAAAACTACTTAGAAATAATTTTTGATCGATTTTTGAAAGGGTCTAAATAGTTTTGATATGATATATCTAGAGGAAAGAGAGTCGAAGAATTTTAACTGTAGGTGATTTCATTTGGAGAGGACTTTAAATTGTTTCTTCTGCTTAAGTTGAGGTAAGTCGTGTCAGAGAAATTTCTATCCTAAAATGTTATCATGTAATGTCCAATAGAGACAACAATCTGTGGTACATGAATGCATATGCATTGGCCTATATCTATCTTGAATGTTAACTGTACAATAACAGTGGGATTCCGGTCACAAAATCACTAATTAGTGTGCTTCACAGTACTGCATATGAAATAACTTGTCTGTCAGTGAGGTAGACCATTAAGGGCAGTCAGTCTTAGGAGAGAGGTTCTGTCTGGCGCTGTGAATTGAACTCTGGCTTAGCTCAGTTGGTAAGAGCAGTGGAACCGATAGCCAAAAGTCCTGGGTTCAAGTCCCAGTGTCAGAGGAATTTTTCTCCTATAATATTATCATCTAATGTCCAACAGAGACAATAATCCGTGGTACATGAATGCATATGCATGTATCTAAGGTTTTATACGGTTATACTAGTACTGTAAAAAGAAACACGTCTTTCTAAAAACAAGGACGTACTACTGGAGGTAGGATTACCGAAGTGTCGGACTAAAGAGGGTGTACTTTATTTATATTATCTGTGTTAATATTAATATAAGCAATGAAATCATTGTTAATAATATTACTGCCTTGAATATATTTATTTTAATTATACTGATATTATTATTGTATTATTTTTAACTCACGGGTTGCTGGTTCAAGACCAGAGAAGGAGAAACATTCTTTCCATAGGTTTTCTGAGAATTATTTTATTGTTGAAGGAACGATTGTCCATTTACACGAATTAATGTAATCATGGTGGATAAATCGTATGATTATTTGTTGTTTATACGTTTTGTTACGCTTTGTTTTAATTTTTCGCTGATTCTTAAAACTTTTTTTTCTGTATTTAGTTCTTTATTTACTCGGTTTTTTTTTTTTTTTTTTTTTTTAAGAATTGAAAATTCGTTATATAAATAATTGATTTACTGTCCTTACGCCACAAAGAACGTAAAATATACGCGGATTGTTGTTATTGTATGCCTGTAAGTAGGTATAGACTATACCGACAATGAGCCTCGATTTTTTATCATACATGCCTGTTTTGAGAGCGATTGGTATCATTGCCATCTTTATCCTCACTTTTTTTACTAAGACCTTAGTGATATTTTGAAAGAAATTGTCACATCGTATTTGTACCTAACGAACTAATTACTTGTAGGGTCATTTCAGAAGTCATGGCAACTTTTATTTATCAGACAGTAAAGCTGCAGGAAACAAAAGTCAGGATATACGATTGAAAGTCGGAATGTTCTTCGCAATGCTCGTACTAAATTGGGATCCGGATACAAGACGCTATGGGTAAGGGGCATCGAAAGTTGCATAAAATAGAGACCATTGTTTTATTCGTATTACATACACAAAAAACAGTACGCGTAATAATCGTATTCTTACGAGCTAACAACCTTCAAAATATTCCCCCAAGTCGTCCACACATATTTGCCAACGATGAGGAAGGCGCTGAATACCATCAGCTGCAATCTTTACATATCCTCGCTGTTCAACTTTAGTGACATCCATTTCGGGACACAGTCTCTAGTAGAGATGGGGAATATTTCTTGTAACTGTTACTTTGTAACTGTTACATGTATGTAACGGTAACGACCTGTTACAAAAAATCAAAAGTAACGGTTACCAAAGCTCCTCCTAGGATATCTTATTTTCGTCTCAACCAAAGGCGGAATCAGAAAATACTGAAAGGAGGGGCCGACACAGACGAAATTTTGCTGTTTTTGGGGGTGTGGGGGTATGGAATATCCCAAAAATGGGGGTCCGGGGTCCTCCCCCGGGATTTTTGTTAAAAAAAGGGGGGAAAAACGACAAACCCACAATAATAACTGCAAAAAAGAGGAAAGAGCACATTTTCAAACATTCAAGTCTCGCTTTATATGAGCTATCGAGAAACTAGTTATTAGTTAATCTGAGGCTTTCACGGCCGGAATCTTGGAGTTGAAGCATCTTCCGGGCTGTGGGCCGTGGGCCAAAGGCAAAAATTACAAGTCTCGCCAGACGTTTCGCTCCCGCTGTGGGGAACTTCTTCAGTGGCCACTGAAGAAGTTCCCCACAGCGGGAGCGAAACGTCTGGCGAGACTTGTAATTTTTGCCTTTGGACCACGACCCACAGCCCGGAAGATGCTTAAACTAGTTATTGATTTGCAGAGTACTCATCAAGAGCTTTTCAACGATACCCCATAAGACGTGGTTTCAAAAATTTCAAATTTCCATCCCCCACCCCCACTCTTACCCCCAAAACCCCCGAATCGTTGGTGTCACTGTGAACTCCATAGCAAGTACTCTAATTTATTCAAACAAAGTTTCTCTCTATACTTCATAGGGGCCGAGATATAAATATTTCAAAATTTCAACCCCCCTCCCCTTGGGCCAATTTTGCTCATTAACGAACTTGTCCGAACTATTGGGCCTAGAAATAACATAATATAATTTGGTTCAAATATCTTCAAAATTACGGCCGTTGGCATGTAAAGATATATATAAATATACAAAAAAAAGATTAACGGGCGGTGGTTTCGTACTTAGGGAGGCATGAAACGCAAAGATATAAAATAATTTTTTCGAAAGTCATGACATGGTATCGATCCCAGGAATTCTGTATGGTTTTTCCAAATTTCTCAGCAACTCTCCTTTTTCTCAGGATTTATTTAAATACATTTATTTTTGGTTTTGGTTTTTATTTTATTTATTTATTTATTTACTTATTTATTATTATTATTATTTTTAGTTGTGTTGAGATATATGTCAGTGTCGAGCGAATGTAACTGGTCGTAACGTCACGAGAGTTACACCCGTTACCATTATTCTCACCCGTTACAGTAACTCTGACCCGTTACAATTACTCTCACCCGTTACAGCTACTCTGACAGTGACAGTTATTCTCGCCAGTTACAGTGACAGCGGCGGTTACAGTGACAGCGGCAGTGACAGTGACAGGAGCAGTTACAGTGACAGGGGCAGTTACAGTGACAACGGCAGTGACAGATACTCTCACCCGTTACAGTTACTCTGACCAGTTACAGTTACTTTGACCCGTTACAGTTACTTCTAATATTTCTGTTACAAGTGTTTTATCCGTGACTTTGGCCTTGTTCTGTTACATCTGTTATTTACAATATTTGAAAAAATAAAATAAAAATATGATAATAAAAAATAATAAAAAAACAAAAATAAATTTAAAAAAAAACATGTAATTATCGTAATTATAAGCTTTTCATGCCACTTAAAAATGTATTAAAATACGATATTGCCTTTATTGGATAATTTAAACTTAAAATATGGATATATATGGATTCGAAATAATAATATTGATAATTTTACTACTACTAATAAAATCCCTATAATATAAAGCCACACGGCTGACTCACTCACTCATTGACATTGATGTTTGCTCACTTCCAGATGAGCTAGAAACTTGAAATTTGGTACACATATAGCTTTTAGGCTATAAACCACAGGAAAATTCCAAAATGTATTTTTTTTAAGTCTTTAGCTCTAAAAACTCCCGAAAAAGGGCTCGCTCACTGACATTAATGTTTGCCCACTTCCGGATGAGCTAGAAACTTTAAATTTGGCACACATATAGCTTTTAGGCTGTAAACCACAGAAGAATTCCAAAAAGTATTTTTTTTTTAATTTTAGCCCTAAAACCCCCCGAAAAAGAGCTCGCTCACTGACATTAATATTTGCTCACTTAGAGATGAGCTAGAAACTTGAATTTTGGTACACATAAATCTATTAGGCTATAAAACCACAGGAAAATTCCAAAATGTATTTTTTTTAATTTTTAGTTCTAAAAACTCCCGAAAAAGAGCTCGCTCACTGACATTAATGTTTGCTCACTTCCAGAAGAGCTAGAAACTTGAAATTTGGTAGGCCTACACATATAGCTTTTAGGCTGTAAACCATAGAAAAATTCCAAAAAAAGTATTTTTTTAAGTTTTAGCCCTATAACCCCCGAAAAAGGGCACGCTCACTGACATTAATGTTTGCCCACTTCCAGATGAGCTAGAAACTTGAAATTTGCTACACTTATATCATTAGGCTGTAAACCACAGGAAAATTCCAAACAGTTTATTTTCATGTCGATAATCGATGTTTTTTTACATCCATGGTTAATAACCGATGTTTTTGCTACATCGATGTTTGTCCCCGACATCGATGTTTTTGTAACAAAAAAAATTAATGGGCTACCTTGGTTCTACGATATAATTTAAATTACAGGAGCTTAATTTCCCAACAGAATGATTTTTTACAACGATAGTTTTCATGGAAATATTTCTGTTGGTTTGTGAATTTTGCCTAATTTTCTGATACCATGGAATTTTAAAAAAATACACATCTTTTTTTTTCTAAATACATTGATGATTTCAGGTCGATATTATCGTCATATCGATGTTTTCAGGTCGATATTCGAATATTTCGAATATGACTTTAAGAATTTATAGTTAGTAATAGTTAGTAAATGTACAAGAAGCTTAATGTAGTATTTTCACTTATATTGTAAAATTAGTTGTGAATTATGTATATTTCGTGTTGTAATTTATGTATGTAATCTTTGTACTCCTGACTTTGTCTAAATGGTTTAATGACAAGAAAATAAAATTATTATTATTATGATATTATCATCATATCGATGGTTATCTCCGATTTTAACCTCGATATTTTAATTATCGATGCTCATCCCTAATTGAAAGCTTAATTTTACAACTGTTATTTTATTTCGGGGGTCCCTACCTAGAGCCCCAGCCTTGGCTACGGCCCTAACCGGGGGGGGGGGGGAGATGAGAGGGCATTCCCCTACAAGTGGGAAGTGATCTGGCGATTAACTACGTAATATAAAAAAAAGTAACAGGTAACGGTTATAAATAACAGTTACTTTCGTGTAACTGTAACAGTAACGTAACTGTTCCAAAAAAAGTAACAGGTTTCCATCTCTAGTCTCTAGGATACTAACGTTTGCATGTGTTGTCTAGCGGACACCAATGCACTCAGACGTCATCTGGTGGTCGCATGTGCAATAACCGCATACGCGGTATTCGGAATATATAAAATAGTTGCCGTGACTTCTGAAATGACCCTCGTATAATGAAGAAGACATCTTGAAGATAAGGCGTAATCTAGTTACATGCGTTCATAAGTACAAATTCGATATTAAAATTAATGTGACTTGTGCTTTTGAAATTTACCAGTGAAGTGTGAACATTTCTGCAAGTTTCTTTAGCGCTTGTACAGTCTTGTCAGAAACTCGCTTGAGAAGGAGAGAATAGTTGCGTAGAACGTTGTGAAATGGTTTATTGATGGCACGGGAGCGACCTTGAAGAAAGCAATTTCCTGGAGAGCGAGTGTCTGGGTGCAGCTGATGCCGTGACTTTGATTGAGAGATGCGGCTTCCATGTTGATACATGGGTCCGTTTAAGAAATGAGGCTGACCCTCTCACCCCTGTCACCATCCATACTCCTTGCTTATTCATGTGGCGTCAATTTGCAGAGAACGACCAGTATTCCCGCAATGTCTCCTAAGTTAAACACATGCTTATAATTGTGAAATTTATTCTTTGACGAGAGTAGTTAGGAGAAAAAAATTCTCTGACACCGGGACTCGAACCTGTGGCCTTCATCTCTCCGTGCTGTCACTCTACCAACCGAGCTCGGGTGTCCCTGTTCCAGAGGATTTTTTTTCTAAATATTCTCAAGTAATGGTAATCAGTGGTATCTGAATATCTCTCCATCTAGTATCATGTTATTGTTCAATATACTCTAAAAGAGGGCGGGAAATTTCAGGTAGCCAGATCGCCATTGGCGACTAGAATATCCTATGGCTGCGACAAAGATTCAGTTTTGGAAATGTGCTCTGTTATTTTATTTTATTATTTTGTTATTGTTTCAGCATTGAAATATAAATTTCACGGCCTACGGTCGTAGACTCCAAGGATGGTAAAGGGGGGGGAAGCAAATATCACCACAGGCAAACACTTTTAACATAACCAAATGACTCAATTTACTTGGAAGCGTTCGAAAATACCCGTCAGTTTTCATTACAGGGTCATTCCATATTAAATCAACAAATGGGCTTTGCCTCACCATTTTTGATTTTGATGAAATTTGGTAGGTGATATGTACCAGTCTTCAAAACCCCAAAACAAATGTTTTTATACCTCTAAGAAATTTTACTCCTGAGATATAGGCATTTGTTTGGAACACGAACAAGCAAAAAATGTAATTTCAGACCTATTTTCTGAAAGCCGTAGATTTTCTATTTGAATCAGTAGGATGATCAGATAGGGCTCATTGGAAAGCTTAAAGAATGGACTTTCATTTGTGCCTACTAAATTAGTTTTAAGTTTAGTCTAAACAGAGGTTATTAGGGCTCTAATCTTCGTTCATGAACTATCATTTTGCGTAATTTTAGACATTAAAAAAACTATGAAGGACTTGGAGTAACAGGCCAAATTTGTTTCCTCTTACACTTATGTATGAGTAGTATGTGTTTGAAAAGACTGAGCTTTTACTGGTGGTCCTTCACCCTGAAAAATTTGCTTAAACTTCGCAAAAAATGTAAATCGTGCTTTTTCTCGGTCCCAAAAAGTAATGTGGGACAGGTGATAAAAATCTGAAAATGCCAGGATGAGAAGCCCTTATAATGTACTTTTAAATAAAAACAAAATCATTGTGTGACTCGAAGGGATAGAGGAGCTACAAGCCTTTGAAATATCAAGAAAACAACACTTGACCGCTACTGAAAATAGGCTAAACAAATAGGATAATTACCACAAAACAGCTCAGTTTTTTTCCTACACATACTCCTCATACATAAGTGTAAGAGGAAAAAAATGGCCTGTTACTCCAAGTCCTTCATAGTTTTTTAATGTCTAAAATTACGCAAAACGACAGTTCATGAACGAAGATTAGAGCCCTAATAACCTCTGTTTAGACTTAACTTAAAACTAATTTAGTATGCACAAATGAAAGTCCATTCTTTAAGATTTCCAATGAGCTCTATCTGATCATCCTACTGATACAAATAGAAATTCTACGGCTTTCAGAAAATAGGTCTGAAATTGCATTTTTTGCTTGTTCGTGTTCCAAACAAATGCCTATATCCCAGGAGTAAAATTTCTTAGAGGTATAAAAAGGTTTGTTTTGGGGTTCAGAAGACTGGTACATATCACCTACCAAATTTCATCAAAATAAAAAATGGCGTGGCAAAAAATTTTCTCAAAATTTGTTGATTTAATATGGAATGACCCTATAGGGCTAATATGAATTTCCGACGCAATTTTGCTTGGTTTTGTTTCCCTGTGTTTTGGTCTCAATAAAAGAATAATGTGGAAAAATTGTTAATGAACCTTTCGTATAAACATTTATTCAAGACAATAAACTTCTAACTCTCAACTTAAAACCGAAGCAGCTGCCTAGGGTGGCCGATTTCAAGGGGGCGGCTTTTAATGTGTCAAATGAAATAGGTAATATATATTTTTATAAACGTAATTAGAGTAACAGTAAATTCCAAGAGAAAATTATATTTTCCTTGAAATAATTAACATTAAGAAAATTATATATTTTTTACCCATGTCGCGTGCCGTAGCAATCATCCTGTCGACATTTTCGATGTTATGCTAGTGCATAAAGGGAACATGCGTTATGTCCTTTTAAAACAGAACGGTACAATCTTATAGTTTTCGGTTTATGTTACACTAAAGATAATGAACCAGTGGTTAATAATTTAGTTCCAACAGACAAATGAACCATGATCTAAGTTTAAGACTGCAAATAAAGTAAGAGTGCGGTTTGCAGATTTTATTTCATTGTGTAGGCCATAAGCTCCGGTAAGGAAGACAACTTAGTGGTTCACATGTCGGCTTGTCAGCTTGTTCTAGATTGATTCTGAATAGTTCAGAACCATAAATGTAAAGAAAAATTAAAGAAGTGCTTTCTATGTTTGATCACACTTTTCCAGCAGTGCAGTGGTATTGATAATAAAGAGGAATCCCACGTGCACTCGATGTCATACCTACAAGGAAAGAAGATAGTGTGACAATTTTTCTTGGTAGTAAGAGGAGAAAATATTTTTACTATAATCAAATTCGCCCCTGGCTTCAGGTGTGATCTCTGGAGACCTCCGAGAACAGGACACACTATAAACAGTGTAAAGAGAAAGGGTATGGCCTACAATTTGAAAATGGAAAAGGGAAATATATCAGTTCAATTGTTTTGTTTCTATAGTACAAGTATTAAGTTAATGCTTTCTTATATTCTTACTTTTTCTCAAATTACTGCTCTTCCAGGTGTTTCGTACTTGTTTTATACTATTGTCCATGTGTGCTAGAGAGAGAGAAATACTTTAGGCCTATTAATCTAAAGTCATCTGCCTCACAATCTAGGTGACCATATATATCCATAACACAAGCTACATACATTAACCTATGTAATTACTTGAACCGAATTAAAAGCAACATATTGTCAAATAGCAATACATAAAAACTCTAAGTGGTATTCAACTGATTATGTCACAAATATAGGAAATTCTCTAAAACCGTACTGCAAAGTAGAAATACCAAGAAAGTGCAGTAATGTATTTGTAAATTTTAAAACTTGCACCGCATGCGCCCAAAAGAAGCCCCTTCATGTTATGTTAAATATATAGGCCTATCATTTTAATTACATGTTATCTAGGGATCAATAATGGGTTTAATAGAACAAAATACAAATTATAATTTACATTGTTTAACAAGTTTTATTGAGTTTCACTTCTCTTTTGAAAGTGATTGGATAACAATAGTTACGTGGTAAAACATAGTGGTTAACTATTCTGCTCCATTGCTTCATTCCCTCTGTAGTGGTAAATGAATTGTTATAAGAACGGAGCTGTATGTTGTATTCCTCCCTATTTCTGAAAGCGTGCGAGTATATTTTATTTGCAGAAGTGTGTGTTGGCTACTTACCCCAATCGACACGTACGGAGTGCATCACATATATTCATGGTCCATGTCAGCAGAAGGCTGCTGTGGTACAATCCCACCCCCTAGAGACTAAATTCCTTGGTCGAGAAATGGCTTTAGTGTGACTGGCAGGACATTATGGTGTTGATTCGGTCTGAAAATTTCCCTAATATAAAAAGTCTACGCTCGGAGCGGGTCTATATAACCCGCGTCGCGTTTCCAAAACGAAGTGAGAGAAAAAGAGAATACGACCCTGGAGTTCTGGGACTATCTTTGCATTAGAGGCATAAACGGCGTATATAGCTTACTACCTAGTTTTCTGCTCTATTATTCTTTAAATTGTGTTTACAAAAAATCTTAAAGTCTAATTAAAGTTCTCTTATATCTTTATACCGTAAATTCGTAAATTACCTAGAACTACGTGTAAATTACAGTAAAGTACATAAAAACTCACATCTATAACACTATCCATATTAACATGTTACGAATTGTAAACAGTGAGTTCGAATACGATTCCAGGCACTTTTCTCGATAAATAGCCTATTGACGAAGGATGTAATAAAATTCAGAGGCCTGCGATGAAAAAAAAAAAATACAAGGGAAGTGATAGGTGAACTTTATGTATTTTGTAGTACTGAGTTAAAATAATAATAATAATAATAATAATAATAATAAAAAAGAAAAAAGTCCATCACGTCACTTTTTCTTGGAAAATTCAGGCACCATGAATGTGGCTCGGAACAGCTTAGTTGACTCAAAAAGTATTGTTACCCCCTTTGCATATAAAATTAGGTGTAATGAAGCAATTTGTCAAGGCTATTTCAAAAGATAGCGATTGTTTCAAATACCTGTGCAAAAAGTATTCAGGTTTATCCGCAGCCAAGTTGAAAGAGGGAATCTTTGTTGGTCCAGATATCCACAAGCTCATGAAGGATACAGACTTTGAGACTAGCATGACAGCACAGGAAAAGGAAGCGTGGGTTGCCTTCAAAGATAGGGTCAATAAATTTCTGGGGAATTACAAGGATCCTGACTATAAACCAATTGTTATGAATAATATGCTGGAAAAATTTCAAGGGTTGGGTTGCTCCATGAGTGTCAAACTACATTTCCTTCACTTGCATGTGGACTAATTTCCCGAAAATTTAGGAGCAGCCAGCGAAGAACAACGTGAAAAGTTCCACCAAGACATCAAAGATATGGAGCGCAAATATCAAGGAAGATGAACAAAAACATGTTCGCCGACTACTGGTGGATGTTAACCCGAGATAGGCCTGTGATAAAAGAAGAGCGTCAAAAAGAAGTTTCAAAGGCAAATGAGTACGTACGTAAATATAAAGTTTGTTTGTGTTTGATTTTGTTGTTTGTTCAGTTTACAATTTGTATGAAACGCTCATGCACACATACATTGCTCCTCGTGGTCAATCGTCTATTTTATGTATGTTACCTTAATAAACACAAATGAAAATAATTCGTTGGTGATTTTCTTCTAGAAACTACATCATAATGCGATGTAAAAAGTGTAAACGCAAGAAACTTTGTGTTCTTCTCTCGACCAGAGGTGTACTAAACTACTAATGCATTCGTAATAATGAGTCAAAATTCTGTAATTATTGCTTAATATTTTAGGTGTGCTGGTCACTTCTTCGTTGCGGAGTAAAATATGTTTTATAAGAAAGTAATTATGGTGAATTTCTAGGATAATTTTACGGAAAAGAAGAATTTAGGAATTCCTGTTACCGACACTGCCCATTATTATTTTGTTGGGTCCTTCATTTCTTTCTCATACCACACTTAATGCTCTGATTTAACCCTCTCAGAGGCTTAATATTGTTATAGCGTAGAATTATAGTTATTATTCTTACAAGGGAATTGTACAGAGTCAGCTTGACTTAGCCCGTTTTAGCTAGAAGCACTCTCGTATGGCTGGAATGTGATTTCGAGTGAAACTGGAGGAGGATGTGTCTCACGCCATGCGAATTCTTCCATATTGGAATCTAGCATCAACAACCGCATGCAGACATGTTGTGCCCATTCTTTTTTCTTCGTCTTTATCCTATCTTTCTCTCTCCCACTTCTCTTTTTTCCCAAAGCGGAAATTAAAAAATGCTTTTCAACAGCCTCTTCTGTCTGTATGTACACCTCGTGGAATTTCCGCGAGAAAAGTGCAATTTAGTGCTTCGAAATAATAAATGCAGTCAAATATTCAAATGGTATTTGAGAACAGTAATTTAAATTGCATGCACGGATCTGATCACCGAGTTCCAGTGGGATGACCATCTCTACTAGGAATTCTGATTAACTTAAATTTTAATCAAAGACATTCTACAAAACAGTTCGGAGTAGTGGGTGATTTTTTAAATTGCTTTCCTAGGTCCACAACGTAATTTTTTACTGTTGAGTTTCTATCTGGCAATAATGGATTGTCTGTTAAATTTATTTTCTCATGTTTGTAAGCAGAGATAGCTATGACTTCGTTGTATCAGTAGTCCATTCATAAATTAATTCAGTAACATGATTCAACATATGGTTGTACGTCGATCCGGTACTATACTGCATTAACTCAGTCAAAATCATTTTTGAGTTACTAGTATTGTGTAATGTAATAAAATGTCATCTACCAAATGTATACAGCACTATACTCTGACTCCTTAAATAATCTATAATACTATATAGAATTTTATGAAAATTTTCATGTTAACTTCGTACAGTAAAGCACGTTGACTGAGTTGGAATGGAAATGCTTTACTACACTAAGATGAGATAATGCTCTTTAGATCCAGGAATATTGTTTTTTTATATTATACATTATTTTTGGGGGAGTTGTCATATCGCAGCCAACGCTATAATCTATAAGACATTAGTAAAAAAAAAAATTACTAAAAGTGTTGAAAAGCCGTCAGAATTTACATACAGCATGGGAGAATATCGTTATTCAAAAGAGCAAACACAAATGAATTAACTTCAACTCACGTATAGAATGCAGATTCTTTAGAAATGTTACTAGCCACAAATATCAGACACAGCCACTCCACCCCTACCAATTTTATCAGGATCACCACTTAACGAAAATTCAAAACAGTCGAATATTAGCTGAGGATGACCATGATGGTGGTTGAAACGCGTTCTTGGAGACACCAAGTAGTGAAGTATAACATAAAAACCAACTCTACACTTTCATTCCATTTATAATAAATAATAATATAATAATATCACTCTTAGAACCTATGACCTTCGACTTTACGTGCCAATGCTCTACCAATTGAGCTAGCCAGAGTTCTATCACAGCCCCAAATAGAATCTCTCTTTTATGACTGATTGGCGTTAATTGTCTTCCTCACTGGAATACATTTACGTCGTATTCAGAATTGTGGTTCACAAAAATTTCGTAATTTTATGACCTGATTTCCTCTGTTATATTATAGCAACATTTAACTTCTTGTATGATTGAGGAAATAAGGTGGCTTGGTACAAATTCATGCTATTGTATCGGATATAGGACTTTTTATTGTGGCTATTTACTGATCGTGAAAATAATGGTTAATGAAAGTTAATATGTTAAAAGGTCGGAAGTTTATTTCAGTGCGCTGTCTTGACTACGGCTTCCTGCATGAATTTTCAGCTGTAAAAGCTTGGAATACACATATTCTTATAACGGAATGCTCACTGATTCCTGTGCTAGTCATAATCATCTTCATATTGGCCCAGTGGTGCCGAATTGCAAATATTGTTGGGGACAAGAATTGGATTTTTAGTAAATACATAGGCATTATATGTTAAAAACTTAAAAGTTGGGAGGGAGCAGAAAATACCTTGCCCCTCCGTAGTTGGTGCCTGATATCGGCCTAGATTATCGTGTAAACACATTGTCTGTTTTTTAATTGTCCCTTCCACTGCCGTATTTGGCGTCCCAAAGCATTTTTCTGTCATTTATACACCTTACGTGGTATACGCGTTGTCCTATTCTTTATTTACATGTATGTTCGTGTCATCTGTGCCTGTAATTACTTATTTAAAATATTGATACATACAGTTTTTGCTTCTTGGAGTATTTAATTGTTTCCTTTAGAATATAATTATTTTTGCCTATAACAGGTCTTTTTTGCCGACATAGGCCAACGTTTCGTTCAACATTTTTATTTCCGTTTTTCACGTCTTTTTTTCTGGTTGCTATCTTAACATACACAACAATATGCCCGGGGTGGGACTTGAGCCTACAGCCGTGTTTCACCACGGGTCCAAATTTCAAGGAGACTGGTTTTAAACGCCCCCAGAAAATATTAGCCCGACACGCTATCTGCTGAGCCATACAACAAGGCTTTTTCAATTGTTTCTATTCTTTCGTACTTTTCAGTTTCCGCACATCAGAATCATTGGCCAATAGCTCTCTTTAAATGTAATGATCATATCTTCTAGTACTGTCATTAGTTTCGTGTACGTGTTTTTCTGGTACTGGTAAATAAAGCAATGAACTAAATTCAGTCGATTGACCTATAAGTTACATTTGAAAAGGAAACTGTATTACAAGAATTGAAGGGGCTAGTTCCATAAGGGCGTAAGGCACATCTTTAATTTTGAGCTTTTTACATTTATGCCTTCTCCTCGTATCTTTTAAATACTCAGTGAACAATTTATACTTGTGCCTTAAACCTCTGCTCAGTCATAAGAAAAGACCTGTGCTTGTGAGTGGTAACATTATTTAAAAATATCAATTTTTCTCAAAACTATGCTCTTGTGCCTTACGCCCTTATGGAACTAGCCCCTTCAATTGTATTTAGGTAAGTAGGTAGGTATACAGTTCAGCGTGTCGTAGAAATGATATTTGGCAATGAAATTCAAATTATTATAGGAGAAAAATTCAAATTATGTTTAGAAAGGAGGGTCGAGTAAAACAGATATGCAATAGTGTCGCCCTTTCGGTAAATTCACGGACCTGAAAATTGATGCCATTAGAACCCTTCAAACAGTGCATTCTACTCGGCGATGGGGGAGATACCACTCTTACTGCATATGTGTGTTTTTACTGTCAATATAATATTGGGATAATATTGCTATTTAAATGGAGCCACTGGAAATCGGCTTTTAACTTAACACAAGAATAATGTGGAGTCCTCTATATCGAATACACGTTTCTTCCATTTACGATGACGTTTTAATATTCAAAAACGTTTCCCAATTGAAATTGCATCAAAATTTCCATACAAATCTTCAACCCTGTAATAACAGCCACACTATGAAGCAGAGCGAGGGTGTGAGTGGTGACGTCACTATGGCTATTGTGTGTTAATGAGAGATGGGAAATAACCTAGGAAGTGCTGCTCTCTCAGAACGTCGAGGGTTAAGCTTGTTTCACATTGGCGAACGGCACCGAACAGCATTTCCGAAAGGGATTAACGTAAAGAATAAAAACAATTCATACAAAGAAAGGTTTCACATTGCTTCAGACGCGATCGGGCCAAAATTTTATTACCTGACCTACTCCAAAAACTGCTGTTTGGAAGTTCTCGAGGCAAGATTCTTTCAGACAACTCCGTAGAGCCAGGTAGAAAAGCAGGTAGAGCGGCGTTCTTCGCATAAAGGCCCTTGTCATACAACAAGACAGAAACTATTTTCTCTAACCACTTACAAATATTCGCTATTGTCACGCACCAGTAAACAACATCATTAAAAACAGTAGTTCAATAATACAATTACATATAATTATACACACTTCTTTCAACAAATTAAAATACAATTTCTTAAAGATGAGAGTTTTATACTCGTGATTAATTTTAGTTTTAATTTTTTTTTTTTTTTTTTTTACATTTTTTAAATTTAAAACTAAACTTTTGTTAAAGCAATCAAGAATGGACACTCAAACATATCGTGATTAATCTCATTAAAAGTTCAGTAGAGAAAATCTGTAATAAACCACGCTTAAAAGAAGAGTTCTTATAAATTTATTCTGGTCAACGAACACGTGTTAAAAACATTGTAACTTATGACATTTATTTAATTCTGTTAACAGACCTTAATGACACATACTATAGGTACTGTAGTATAAAGACACAGACGACATATAGCTCAAATTTATTGTTTAATTTCAGTTTTATCTTATTGAGGCTACATGTTTTCTATAACAATTAAAGTTATATATTATATTGATTTCGTTTATTTTAGACTTCCTCGACCTAGGACAACTAAACTGATAGTTGAACTCCGGAGTATGTATATTAACAAATCTTTTATTTGCATTACTATAATATTATACTTAGCACAGTTATACATTTTATATTTACACATTCAGCAATATTGGCATTGAATCGCCAAGGAATTTCTAGAGACTGTAAATAGAACAGACAAATCCGTGGCATATTTATTTACAGTTTCTAAACATTTAGAAAAATACTTTCGGCAAGACAATACAGTTGTCAAATCTATGGCGGTTATATGAGGGGGGCTGTACATGAGATTAAACTCGTCCAGAATCACCAGAACTATAGGCTATAGATTTGTGATATCTTCACAATCGCACACTCATGTATTTTGAATTTCAAGATGTAACAAACGATCTCGATAATGTTAACTTTTTGGGCTATGTTAACTTGCTTTAAAACTTTCATGGAAGTATTTATTTTAATGTACACTGACAATAGCAGGAACAAGCTGCTCTTTGACAATAAAGTATTATTATTATTAGTATTAATATTATTATTACAATTATTGCTTGCATCATGGAGACCATTATTGTAAATATTACTTTCTATAATTTGAGTAGTACTACCTAATAATCAAATTAATACCGGCTATAATTTGGATATAATTATAGAATATTGTGACTGTTTTAGGAAACTCTTTTAATTTATTTTTTGTATTATTTTTTGTATTATGAATAAATTACAATCCCGATTGGCATTGAATTAATATTTTAGAAATTCGTTTTAAGCTGCTTATTCCTTTTCTGTTATTTTTCATAGTGGTTTCTGAGGCGGTTCTAGTTATTTCATATATTACACTAGTTAATTCTTAATCTATTGTTAATTTTATGGTAGCACATGTGTATATTGGAACTTATAACTCAGATTATTACCTTAGGCAGACCGCCAATCTCTCTGTTGGTTCAATGGGTTGTCGGAAGTTGGAACGTCGAAGCGTGATAGCTGGCCTCAGTAACTCCAGTAGGACATTGAATTTTTCATGTGACATCCTGAAGTACTGGAAGAACTTGGCTGGATCGGCAATTAGTTCTGCAAACAAGTGGTGAAATTCTCCAAATTCAAGTCTTCGGAGATTTATGGGATGGACCCATTTTCTTCTTTTCCTCTTCTTTTTCTGTTCCATTTCCATACACACAAGCGCAATCATCACGATATCTTCATCTGAATCACTCATACTGCAATTAACACGGATACAACAAACGAAGTGTCTCTTCTGGAGGTCACTCCTACACAAACGCAGCTGAGAAAAATAGCTGATTGCCAGGAGTAGTGGGATGGGGGTTGAAGGAAATTTGACATTGACGAGGGTAGGATTAAAATTTATAACCTTCAGACGCTTGACGACGAATATGAATGCTGCTTACGGAACTACCATTTCGGCACCTAACGGCGCCGTTCGCCAATGTGAAACAAGCTTTATTCAGAAGTTTGATGTTTTCAACATGTATGTTATAAATATAATATTACTAGTATTAATACTATAAATAAGAATGACAAAAATAATACTAATAATAATTAGACCCGGGTTCAGGTATCAGCATTCTGTTTTTGTAAAAACAAGAGCAATGTGATGATACAGTCCTGTCGCCTCGTGAGCAGTTGTGCCGAACTAAGGAAATTATGGGCTAAGAAACAGGATTAATTAATGCTCCGAGGTTTAATTTAGGTTTAATTATTCTTTATCGAGCTAAAGTTTCAGGGCTTAAGGTTTTCTGCCTCGAAAAATCTATTTGCATCTGCCGTTTTCAAACTGCGAATCTCAAGTTCAGTGGCCAAGTTGCAACGAACTGAGCTAAATAGGGAAAATGTAATAATAATTATTATAATAATATTATAGATATAATAATAACAATGATAATAATAATAGATATAATAATTACTTCACTACAGTGTATCTTTCCTGAAATTCACTTTTCCCCTTTTTCCGCCGACATTCGAAGTCTTGGCTTCCTGTTCCTTTTCAGTAACATGCTTTTGGGGAATGCGAGCTATTGACATTCTTAAAATTTGAGTTTTCCTTTTGATCCTCTACTATTTTGAGTTTGTTATGAAGGGCAACGAATATCTTCGATAACAATGCAGCTGAATTACAATAGCCTTTGATGGTTCTCAAAATAATAAAGAAGAAGTTCGGGAGCAAATGGAAGTGCAATGCATTATAATAGATGAAACTAAGGAAAAGAAACTCGTTTGGTATGGTCATGTGAGAAGGATGGGGGAGGAGAAATTATCAAAGAAGATCATGGTTCAATGGGATACAAGAAGACATGAGGAAGTAGAACATTCCTGATTACCTATGGGAGGATAGAGAGAAACCGTGATGATGATGATGATGATGATGATGGAATGAGAAATTTTTAGCTTGATAAAATTTAATGGATCTTATATAGCTAACCGTACCTAGGCTGATGTGTTATCATCTCCTCTTCTCTAATGTACATCATGGTTTAATTACATTTAAACAATTTATAACAAATTGTACATTTCATTTTTAATTTGTTCGTTCGTTCGTTTGAATTCTTTCATTTACAGTGCAATGTTAATTTTATTCTGATATGTAGCTGATGGCCATTCCACAGTGTTTACATGTACGTCTATTCAACAGAACACAAAGTATGTTTAATTCCATATAAATATGCGATGCGGTATTTTTTTATTCTTGTGTAATGTAATGTGACCATTGGTTGACACATAACACCGCGATTCCAATGTTTGTGTCAGACACCGTGATTCCATTCATCCTTTCACATTGCATTTTTGTTTGAAAACCCAGGCATTTTCATAAATTAACGTGATTGCTTTCATGTAGTGACAGTTTTTGCTTCACAAAGCGGAGGTAAAGCCTTCATCTACGGTCACTGTTTTAGTATTTAGTAGACTATGTTTTAATAATAAGTAGATTCTCTGTTGAAATGAAATATAAAAGTCATATAATTCTCCTGCTATAATTTGAGCTTAATCGACAAGGATCATGAAATCCATTTATTAATGCTGATATTTTAATCGTGAAGTACTTCATGCTCATATCATGAATATTAAGAACAAAGATCACTGCTTATTTTTATCTCACTGAATGATAATAATTATAATTTATTTAACCTGGTGAAAGTTAAGATCCTAAGATCTTTTCTTCCATTTCAGCAGGGACTAATAATATTACATTAAATTATACAAAATATAATATAAAATACATTAAATGGAACACAAAATTACACATTACATCATATAACGTACATTAAATGATCTAAAGTAGGCTACATTAAGTGATATATAGTACATTAAATGATATATATATACAATTAAATTAAACACAAGCGTTATATGATACTAGCATGTGCCCGCGGCTTCGCCCGCGATAATTATTTCAAAAATTAAAAATTAAGAGCATAATAGTTAAATCATTATATTTATTAACACCTAAATCACGTGGACTACATACCACGATTAGATAGCGTCGCCTGGTAAAAGCGACCTCAGATTCGATTTCCTTGGCCCAGAATACCCCTGTACAGTGAGTTTCGTCCAAATCGAACAATGTTTGACCATATTTAGGCCTATCCCTCTTCCGTGTAGGTTGAAAATTTCATATGTCTACGGGCCTTGACATTCTAAACAAATGAATCGACCAGCGTGGGCTTACAACAATCTAGCGATCGCGATGCTTTTATTACCACGGTATGACAAAAATAGCCAAAGCCAACTGCAATTGATGTGACATTGAAATGTATTACTGAAATCTGATGCTTCGACAGCGCTAAAATCACGTTTTCTGCCAGTTTTTCGCTCACAACTCGCGAACGAAAGCTAAAATTAAAAATCCGGCTTCGATGCGCATTCGCCCACCTTTCAGCCCATCTATGTTTAAAATTTCAGATCTCTGTGTTCAGTAGATTTCGCTGGGTATCGTGGACAGACAGACAAACACGTCCTTTTATTATTTTAAGATAGCATGTGCCCGCGATAATTATTTCAAAAATTAAAAATTAAGAGCATAATAGTTAAATCATTATATTAACACCTAAATCATGTAGACTATGTATCACGATTAGATAGCGTCACCTGGTAAAAGCGACCTCAGATTCGAGTTCCTTGGCCCTGAAAACCCCTGTATAGTGAGTTTCGTCCAAATCGAACAACGTTTGACCATATTTATCCCTATAATAATAATAATAATAATAATAATAATAATAATAATAATAATAATAATAATAATAATAATAATCATCCTCTTCGGTGTAGGTTGAAAATTTCATATTATGTTTGCGTGCCTTCACATTAAAAACAAATGAATCGACCAGCGTGAGCTACAACATTCAAGAGATCGCGATGCTTTTATGTCGAAGGAATGACAAAAATAGCCAAAGCCTAGCGTAATTGATTTGTTTTATTGAAAACTCATGCTTCGAAAACGAAATAAATACACGTTTTCTGCCCGTTTTTCACTCATAACTCACGAACGAAAGCGAAAATTAAAATTCCGGCTTCGAGGTACACATTCCGACCCTTTAGTCCATCTATGTTTAAAATTTCAGATCTCTGCGTTCAGTAGATTTCGCTGGGCATCGCGGACAGACAGACAGACAGAAAGACAGACACTTCCTTTTATTAATATAGATGGCCTGAAAACACACTGACACTGTATTTTGTTAATAATTACTAGTAACCATCATGTTATTGAAAAACTAGTGAGTAAATATTGCGTAATATATAAACTTAATAGTGAATAGTGACCAGTCACGCATCGTCACTTTTGATTTGGATCATTGACTTATTAGACTTTGTTTGAAATCAGCCGCTTATAGAACTCTGCTTGTATGCATCTACCATCCTTGTTATCGCTGAACAGTCATCATACCACATTTTAAATTATTCACTTCCAATTTCAAGTGACTCAATAGATTTTCAGGAAGGAACCGTCGAGATTTCAATGATCCAGAAAGCTAAATCTATTTCACTTAGCTTTAATAATTCATAATGGAACACTTTAGATACAATGATAATTTTAAAAGTAATCTGTTCATAGTTGAATATCCAAATTCAGTGGAATTTAAAAATAGATGTATGCAGTTTTAAGAACTTATATTACGATACTACGTATAGATGCTATTTATATTATGAAGCTGTATATCTGTAGAGACGATATTCTTACTCAATATCAATTGTTTGCTTGAACTGACAACTGTCTGGGAAATATATTGCTTGATCACATCTGTCCCATAAGAATAGGTACGTTCTATATCTTGCTTCAGAATTTATGGATTTGCATTTTTCTCGTGAAATAGTCTTGTTCTTATTTGTGTTGGTCACTCACGTTAAAATATCGGCTAGATGAAATCTACTTATACGATATATCTAATGTGGTGTCCTGCATCAGTCAAGCGAAGTGAAGAGTCCCTTACACGGGCCTCGGAAGGCCCTTGGTCTTCTTATAGATGTATCCTTCAGACAGATGGAACATTAAAATGAGTCAAGTTGGGTACGTTTTGGTCGTGCTTATTTCAAGGTATTTATTTTCGTTTAAGTTTGAGTCAGATCTGGATAAGCGCAGCCAAAGGATTAAGCCAGATCAAGGAACTTTTATACGGTACGAACCAAGGACCTTCCTGTTTGTAACACTGTGCTTTCATTACTTTATTCTCTTACGACGTTTCTACATTCTGTATTTCCCAAGTATAATATCAACTTTAATTTTTGTTTTATATAAAAGGGATTTATGCCTAAATTACTAAAAATAAATCTACTATGAACTAGAAGATGAGAATAACAAGATGAAGAATATCGAAATTGCGAATCAGTTAAAAAAATTTCAATTTGCATTTCATTAATAATTTTGAATGTGATAACGAACTGCAACAAAAACAACACGTAAATTTGAAAAATCATTAACTTACATTAACAGAAATTTCGAGAAAATGATGAATACATCATTACCTTCCAAAATGATTACATCTTCGTTTCCTCACCGTTCAATATGCATTTATTTTCTTCCTTTCGTGTTTTTTTCACTATATAAAAATTGTATTTTAAAACTTAATTTCTCATTTGAGACTAGGTGAATGTATTTTGTTTCCGCTTACGGTTTCTTAAATTTCGAAGTCTGAACAACCTTGCCACCGTAATTCTTTGTTACAAATGGTGTTATAGGCCTAATTGATTAGGTTAAGTAAGCTACAAGAATGTTGTATGTTGTATAAAGTAAAATTTCAGGACTATTAATATGAGCCATAGGTATTATGAGTAAATAATTTGCAAAATAAGCAGAGAAAGTAGGCATGCTTCAATAGAAATTGATTGTTCAGAAATATTTTTTTTTAAACGTAATGTGTTTCAAATTGTTACTTTTGGATTAAAATTAATTAAATTAGATTACTATCCAATACATTTTTCCTGATTAACAATATTTACGATTTGGCATAAATACTTAAGGGAAGAAGGAAAGTAGGTAGAGATATGACTTTAAGAAGTGAATAATATGGTAGTTGATTTTGTTTTTAAAAATATAGAAATATCAAAATTCACCGATCCGTTGTCTTAAAATTAAAAATTTAGCAATAATGTACTCACATACTAATCTTTTCGAAGTTACAAAATAACTATATATTAGTTGCCATAAGTGTTAAACATAATTTAAAAGAAATATTTTATTAAATGCAAGAGATTAGTTTTTTTGTAAAAGAGTATATCTATTTTCACTGCGCTATGTAATGTGTTATCTCGTCATATACTTAAAATACTCAAATTTGTCATTGAAAAGAATCGACTCAAACTGCGTCAGATTGTAGAAAAAAAGACTTGCTCACAGAATGAATCTTTAGACAGTAGCGTTGCAAAGCGATGAGGAAATGAAGAAATCATATGTCAAGAGAGTGAACGATACAAAGACACGTTTGATGTCTGGAAAACGTGATTGCCGTTTGCTGTGGATCAATGGAAAGCAATCATTCCCAACATGAAACTTTAGATGGAAGCACATTATACAAGTTTTACCCTTCATTATGAAAGGAGCTATCAGTGATACTGGTTGTATGATCCGTTACTGGAATAAGTTGCCTCTCCATGTCAGGGCTTGTCGTAGACTTTCAATTTTAATTCTACACTAGTGAGTGATAAATTGTGCAAAATTAAAATTATTTTACATATAATTTTATGTTATTTTATGCTATTAGGTTTTAATGTATTTTAAATTAATTACGTTCAATTTATTTTGTTGTACTTCTATGCACTTTACATTGATTTTTACCAGAAATACGAGTTTTGTGTAGCCTACATAAACTGACTAAATATTTGGTTTGTTTTGACTATTTAACACCTGTTCTATACAGTACTGCTAATCGCAATTAGCTAACCTGTCTAAATTATGCAAGTCACCACACAATAAGAAAACTTATACCTGAATAAAGTTGAAGATAAAGACTAAAATGATAAATAAAATTTGTATAAATAAACACGAGTTTAGAAATATGAAGAATTACAATAATTCGTTATGTAAATATATTATTAGTTTGTTTAGATCGCCATTTCTGATGTCTTGACTCCGATTTAGCTTTATAGACCCATTGTGTGTAGAATAATAGAAATTTTACACGTTCATTCTTTAATGTTCTGTTTAAGTTGAACTCCGCCCGATGAACTCAATATATATCCTAATAATCACAACTTTTACAATCATCATCATCATCATCATCATCATCATCATCATCATTATCTTCAGGTCAAATGGCGTTGCAGTTAGGAATAATATAAGGTTAGCGAATACAACACAATACAATAAAGGTTGACAAAGAAAAAATGCATATGGCGCTAATCTTTTTTAGTTGATAAATAGAATAAAGAAGTAATTTCGTTATATATCCGTGTGAGGTAAGTTAAGGCTGATGGGTGAAACATTTGGCAGAAATTTAACCTGAAAATTTTACGATAGGTCTGACCCTTTTTAGATAGAGAAAAAAAAGAGCCTAATATGTGGGCGAGAGACAAACAGTCGATTGCCGTGTAACGGATTGCTTTGGTGTACAAATTAATGAGGAGTGTTCTGATGACTTTGAGATGGTTAATTTTTGTCTTTAAAAACCATGAAGTCTCAAGACGATAGACAAGGCAATAAGTGTTGTTGTGCTAGTGCTAGATCAATAAAATAATTAAATCATACATGTTTTCTTAGCTTGAATCTTTATTTTGCCTATGCCTTTGGTAAGATTGCTCCGTCGTCAGGGCATCTTGTCCTGCTGATGAGTCATTACTTCAACAATTTAAAACGTTATTTTTCTAAATTAATTAAAACTCACTATAAAACTTAAATTCTTTAAAGCTCTAGTAAAATACAACGCTTTGTTATTTTGTGATGATTGGTCTTATCCGTTGGATGTACAACAACACAGAAGAATGAAGCCAAGCATTGCACTAGTGTTTTTAAAACATTTTAAGTTTTTAGTGAGTTTAAGCTAGAATGAAGCTTTTGAAAAACACTGTTTTACCTAGTTTTAAGTAATAGTTCATCAACAGAACAAGAGAACAGAACAGAAATGGTACAAGATCCTAGGCGAAAACAAAATGCCAAGGCATGAGAAAAACTATTACAAAGAACATAAGTTAATACGAATGGAAATTTATATTCAGCAGAAACGATCGAAATGATTAAATTTAAAATAACAGTTCTGATAAACACTAAATGTAAGCCAGTCCTTTTTCTGATAACGATAACAGATGACAATTTGACTCTTTCCAAAACCATATGCTTGATTAAAAAATGTTACATTAAAAAAATTTCTTTCTTGAAAGGAAATATCATTCCTTGAAGTGCAAAGGCTAAAATGTCAGTAACGCTCACTTTTAAAAATGAAACTTACTTTTCGCAATTCATTGGCGGCTTCAACTCCGGTCATTCCATAGTTTTTCTCTCCAAGTAACACATTTTTATAAAAGAGAGTTATAGAACAAGGGATTATTTAATAAATACCGAAAAGTAGACAAGTTCTTGGTCGTCTAGATATTCGTTATACCGGTGTTAAACTGTATACATGGTTGCCGTAGACTCTAGAGGTAAGTTCGGGACGGAAAATTGCATAAGTTTTGTACAGAAAATTACAACAAATTGCCGTGAAGTTAAAATCAGTTATCGTATTTTAAAATGCATTGGACGTATTCGTAATTAAAACCACTGTTACTGTTTTGAAATCTATTTGAATTCCCGTAAATAATGTTTCTGCGAACTTTCAAATGTCTTAATTAAAAGAAAATAGGCCTACGTTCGTTATACCTATATGTTTGTTGTTTCGAAGCCTAAAATCTGAAGTCCTGGTCTGATTTAATTGTGTTGATGCAGTGAAGGAAGAAATATGAAGTTAACGACAGAGTATACAGTGTTCGCTTTATTAAGTGGGCCCCTTGTGAATGCAGCAGCAATAAATAACAGGGCGGTACGAGGGCAGAAAAATGTTCCTGTAATTGAGAAGTACTGAGCAGCATACAAACCAATTAGCAGAGATCTCCAGCCATTCAAGTTCCTCTTACTCTACTACCAAATCGATACGCTAATCTCAGTATTTTTTTTGTATGAAACTGCTAAAAGAAGAACTTAGAAGGAGGGGAGATTGTAGTCTAGAGAGAGCCCGAGTTTAAAAATATACACAGGCCTATGTGTGTGTGTGTGTGTGTGTTCAGAGCCATGCTTTTCTTGTATTTGAATAGAGTTTACTGAGATTAATTAGTTTGACCGGACCTTGTCCGGCTCAATTTCCGGAAAATATAATGCCTAATAAGACCATTATAGCTAACAAGACATCTGGAGATGGACGTCAATTCTTTTGTAAGAGTACTTTATTAGAATGTTGGTTTCACAACATAGGACTTTCAAAAATAAAAATTGAATAGTAAGTGCTTTCTGATTTATTCTTAACAACATTTTCTCGTGGAAGAATAACGCATATTATGCCCATTACTAAACAAGATTCACACACTCATATATATATGCAATTAAATATGTACCAAAAGTTTCAAATTATGTACTAAACGTGTAGCGTGAAAACTGGAAGGAAGCTAAAATTATGCTATTCATTTAAACATTTTCTTTAATTTAAAGACAAATAAGAAGACTAATTTCATGTCATACGATGTCAGCTACGACAATGAAATGCCAATTATAGCTGAAGGATCCCATCCTGAAAGTTCAAATTTACATCACATTCTGTTGTTTCCTATGGTTATTAGTTAAGTTTGACATGTAACCGTCGTAACAGTAGTTGGAATTTTTTTTTAAACATAGGCCTACCTATAAATCATCAAACATGGGACTGTCACATTTCCGTGAAAACAAGTAGGCCTAATTTCTACGTTGGCCAGGATCCAACCTGGAAACTTGAGAATAGAAAATCAGTGCTAACTATACCCTATTTACCAAGACTATTTTGAGTTTAAAATTATATAGCCTAAGATTACTTTTTTATAATTTCGTTTTATTTTATATCCTAAATTTTGCAAGGCGTTTAAACGTTGGACGTTGTCATGCTAATTTTATGAAATAATATGTTAAATTGCTTTCATGTTATTTGTTTCGTAAGAAGTATGTAAATGTGTTAAATAAGATTTGATGCTTTCTTGGTCTTGTTTGTAAAAAAATTGAGTTTTGAAAGCTATAAATATTAACGAAAAAGTTGACTTGCATAAAATCGGGACTAAAGTAATGAACTTCTATTAAAGAGGGCTAATGCTAATTACTACATAATGGAAAAACGAGTATCGTAACTAGTTATTTATTGCCATTATTTTTCTTTGCATAAAGCAATTCTCTTTACAAAAATAGTGCTTCCTCGAACCTATTAATCATACATGGTGATCAGACTTCTGGAGTCAACTCCATGCATGATCAACACTAGAAACTCAGGGAAAACCCTGGCGTCAGTTTCTAAGTTTGAATTTAATAAATTATTATATATTCACACGTAGAAGTTTTCAGCGATAATATAACTTCAGCTTTAGCTCATGGGTCACTAAATTGTACGCTATTATGGCGCACATCAATAGTTGGGCATCTTCCAACAGTTGCGAGTTTTATTCTCATAAGGGATCCTCAATAAAACTTATGTCTTCTGAAATATGATTTTTCTGGCATTGTATTATCTTAGGATTCCGATTGACCATCGGCACAGAAAGCCGAATTTCCCAGGTTTGAGTCAAGATGTCAAAGGAATGTTTCTCGTAAATATTCTACCTGTAGGTCTATAGAGTTTCGAACTCCTATTCCTTCCGCACCTATTTGGAATTTCCAATGAAATTTTACATCAGAATTCACCTTTTCATTCATGTCCATCATTTTCTCAATTCATCTTCTCTCTATCAAGTACAGTATCTGTTTCTAATGGTCATTCATTCCGATTTTGGATCTTGTTATACCACTACTTTCGGGAGACAAAAAGTACTTGTGTACACCCCAGAACATCTGCTCTTTGGCAGTATCTGTGCGTAATCCATAGCGGGTTGTCTGTACCTGGTACAATATTTGTATTTGAATTACTCACTGATCTCACCCGGTTAATTGTCGCGATTGTCGAATCTGTTCTAAATACTAAAAAAAATGTTAATATACTTTTAGTTATCAATGCATTTGATTGGTTAATGTTTAATGCATAATGTGTTAATTAACTACTGTTTTGTAATGTGAAACTTTTCTTTGTTGCAGGTATGTTGGCTTCACGAAGGGTGTGATGGAGAGATGTGGGAAAGGTCAGCTTGCTTTATGTTAAACATCTGTTTGCATGGTGTGATGGACCCAGTTAACAAGTTTCAGTTAGGGCATAATTGATATTCTAGCTTGCCCTCTATACGAGCTTTTCTTGTGAAACAGCTATAATCTCTGCATTATCCATTAGGAACTGCTAAATGTTCTGTCATGCTTCAATTTTCCCGCAATTATCATTGATAATTATTACAATTATCAGAACTACTGGAAAGTCCATTTGTACTATAATAAACAATTTAATTATATTTTTACGTAACAACTTACATCGCATGCTCGTATCGCATAATGTAATCTAGCATTCTCATAATTTGTAGTCTGATCTATCTGAAAAAGTTCTGGGCTTAAAATAGTACATTATGCAACAGCGTATAATAATCTTTTTAAAGATATGCATATCTTTATGAAACGAGCGAAGCAAATTTCATAGTTTCATACGAGCATTTTAATTACTATTATAGGCAAGCTGCATACGGCTGTTTTTGTTCGAAGATAATTAAATGTCTAAGTTTTGGGTTTTTATAATACCTCGTAATTGATGAAGCAAACGACTCTCGTCCATCTGCTGTTCGTAGTTTTCGTCTTTTCCTAAAGATGGCAGGGTACGATGCATTCAGGACTTGGGGATTCTCTTAATGTTTTACGTCAAACAACGTTTATTTAAACACATGAAATGAACGCAGTTTAGTATAATATTAAAATTAATAAAGCATAATTGACTTTATTTTAAATATAATTTGTTTATTACTCAGTTTCATTTGCTGCTCTCAAGGCTTCAAAGATTGTTCCGTTTCGATGTTAATCGATACCACACCCATGCTTTAATGGAAATCTGCACTATGGTGGATGTCATTAAGAAACCGTTACAACACATATAATAAGTTATTATAGTAGGGTCGAACAAAAAAGTACGAAGTCTAAGAAAGTCTAAAGAAGAGGGTCCTTGAAGTAATAGAATTAGAGAGCATTAATACTTTAGGAATTTTGTTTATTAAAAATTAAACCATTAGCTAATCACACTAATAGTTGACTGCTGCAGATGTATTATTATTTATTTATTTCATCTCCATTTGGAATTTCTTTACAATGAAGTACATTATGGCTATGTATGTATTATGTATATATATATATTTATATATATGTTTGTATATGTATGTACAGTTCACAATAAATTAAATAAAATAGTATGAAACGGTGAAATCACAAAACCCTTGAAAGATAAATGTCAAAAGCTTAATAAATTCTTGATTACAACGGTGTCTTTTGAAAATATGTATGGTAGTAGGTTGCATTAAAGGAAATCTCAAGATTGTGGAAATGCAGTCTCAGCTGCGGATAGTCACCGCACTCACAATTAGAGTTATTACATTCTGCTTGTACTGTATATGAAATCTTTCGGTAGTAGTCAAACTTTCCGTGTTCTGAGATAAACTATGTAAGAATGTGGTTTGGTTTCACTTCTTTGTTGTTTATATGGTCCAGATCAGTGGGAAAAAAAGTTTTCTTGTTGTTGAACCACACGACCGATTATTCCAATTGTTGACAATTTTTCAGTAATCTCGTTTCTGATTATGAAGTAGGACATTTGTGAGGTGCCAGAATGGTACTTTATTAGAATGTGTGGGGGGGCGAGAAATTGTCTGTCCGTCTGTCTGTCCTAGTGTCTGTACGCGCGTCAACTCAAATACGCTTTATCGGATTTTCAAAAAAACTTGGTATACGTATGTATAACGACCTTTGGACCAAATCGGTTGACCGGTACCGGAGTATTGCCCAATTTTGTGCCTTTTTTATGGTAATATATTAGAAAGAATTTATTGAATCAGTTCTCATGACTACATATTGTTTTACACTGTTCATATACGGCTTTGGAAGTTGCAATACAGTTACCTTTGATAGTACCCGGATATTCCTTCACATCTGCTTATCAATCAGACCTTTATTCTCCCATAAGCCCTGCTTAATGAATCGATCTGGAGCTTAACTCCGAAATCGATTAAAAAATAACTTGCTTTCTGCATATCAGAATGCAATAATTACTGATTAAACAAAAGCATCATGGCACTTTGTTATATCAGTTTATCTGATTTTATTATAACGTGTTATTTATTACCCTGATGGCGTAAATTAATTTTGTCAGTATTTTACAGTATTGCTTTGAAGCGTCATTAATTTGACATTACTTATAATTATTGTATCTGTTAAAATTTTATGCAAAGAAAAAATAATATAAAACTTGGGCAAGTTGAATTATAAATAAAAAAGTGTAAAGTTTCAATATATAATGAGCACAATCTCTCCCTTTTAGATTACTTGATTATACAACATGCTAAAGACGGATAATATATTCGAACATGCACTAAATAATTATATTTGTTACATTAAAAAAGAATAGTAAGTTACAATTCAGAACACAATATGAACATTTATATCATAGCGCCATAACACACGGTTGTAAGTTTAATTTATTGAGATGCTCACCTGAACTCACTCTTTTATAACACAGAAAGGTCAGCACAGGAGCAGGACTGTTACCTTTGACGCTTTTGTGTAAGGTTTCCCTTATAAATAAGGGAATTTTTTTGTCAAGTTATGTGTGTCAAGATATTGGCTTGGAGCCCTGTAAAAGAAGATGGTAAACATACTAGGCTTCCACGATGCTGATATCATTGTTGGGTGGACAGGGTACCTCGACACCCGCAGTTCTGTGTTTTGCTTTGCTTGAAAATATTGCGCAAGCATGCGTTAGCTTTTACAGATTCTTGAAGACTCCAAGAAGGGGAAGGGTATAGACCTGAGAAAGGAAGGAGTGCTTTTGAGTTCATGCCAGAATACGTATTAGGATATATATCATTTCTTGGATGCAGAACGTAACGCTTAAACGTTCAATGGGGGTTATTCGTTGAGGGTTATGTTACATACACTAAATACTGATTTCCGTCTTTTACCCTCAAATGAGGTATATTTTAATTATAGCTGTCCATACATTAGATAGACTTATACTGTATAGTCAAATAATATAAATTAAATTCTAGGTTATAAACTACACTATTTTTCAAATGGGAAGCGTTTTCCTTCACCGCCAATCACGTGTACGAGCTAAAGAAGTACCGCTATCAGGAAGGGTCTTCCTTCCGTCTCGCCGGCTCTGATTGGACCGCGTATCTAAGAAAGGAGAAGAACAAACCGCTTTACATCTGCAAAACACTGTAAATAAATAATATTCGCCATTGGTGCTTATATAGTACTCATCTGGGACTAGAATGAGCCCAGCAGGACTGAGTATGGCCTATTTCTGCTGATGGCATCTTCTTAATTTTGTAACTTCATGGAAATATGACCCGACATAGATTATAAAGATTTGAACCTTCCTTTAATTTTCATGATAGTGCTACTTCCTAAGAACATTCTGTAATATCTAATACGGTGTTTTAGTCTTTTGACGAGTTCCTGAACATCGGTTGTCCCTTTGTCAAGCAGAGTTTCCTCAATGGGAAAATATCTGACCATGGCTAACGATCTTGTAGCCCTGCATCTGACTTATTTTTTTAATGAAAGGCTAATCATACATGAGGTTAAGAGATAAGGACAAGGTTACAAGCTTGAAGAGTGATCATTGCATCACATTACGGAATCGGAAGAACCCAGAGAAAACTCCGAAAGACGCGATTTATTCTACTATGAATACGGTTGCAGCTTCGCTGATATTCTTACTCTCTTCCCTAATCTCAGTAATCCATAATTCTTCTTATAATAGTTTTCTTTCGCATCCAATTATCGATTAGGCTGATTAGCCTATATACTATAGGCCTATGCTTTAAATTACGTGTTCGGCCGGAAAAATCTCCGTTTTTCTACGTTTACCGTACTTCAAGCAGAATGTATATACAGTGAGCTATTTCTAACGGGAATATAAGTAATTGAAATCTATTAGACTGGACTATGGTCCCCGATAAGATGAGGGAATAATTTATAAAAATACATTACAGCAGTACTTAATATTAATCAGACTTGCCAAGGAACTATGTATGGGATAACATGCGAATTTCCCAGGTGCTATAGTTGGAATCGAATCAGGGACTTTATTATTATCACTTAAAAGCTATGACTACTAAACCATGCCTAAATAGTAATAGGTAACTTATGCTAAACAAAAGAAAAAAACTCTTTATCAACGAATAAAGGTCACAACAATTTCAGTCGAAAACGGGTAAAATTTTCCGTATCCGAAATCCGTTATCCATCAACTGTCCGCATATCCGTTTATTCAGTTAGTCACAACACTAGATGTCACCTGTCTCCGGCGACCTGCATTCAAACGCAATGGATATTGTACTGTACAACTACACTTTTATATGCAGATATTCTTGTTACTTTCACAGTCCTGGATAGTGTATAGATGTACGTTAGAACGTTACAAGTTAAATAAATTGTGTACTTAGTGACTGATTTTATGTAATAACTTTTGCTTTCTTTACTAATTCGTTTCATGAATATTAATGGGCATGATTGTAGTGCATGTAGTATTCCATTCATTGCCTTGATTTTCCCTTTCTTTTAATTACGGTAAAAGCAGACTGTTATCATAACTCCGGGGTGCGCGGGTAAAGAGAGTTAAGTCCACCATCCTAAAAAATTGAGATATGTCCATAGAGTTATAGATAAGAATTTTCTCTACATTTGTGGTAAGTCCAGTAAGTCATATTCAAAATTGTACGGTAGTTATGGATGTGTGCTTCATCGGTTTATCCATCTCTAAAGCTATGTTGGGCTGGTATAGTGTGTTAAGTCACTCTAATTCTCAGTAGCAAGAAAGTGGACTTAACTATCTTTGCCCGCGCACCCCGGAATTAAATGTGACCTACACCTTTACCTAGGTACATTACTTCATTCTTAAACCTTGAAGTACTTGCTGTACAAACCGTCAAGGTTTTACAGTTTAGACAACTTTTTTTCCGTACAATAAAAACTTACTCTTTTAAATATATATTTCTACCATAACATAAATTAAAGATATAAGTGAATCATTAAAGAAGAAAAATGCATGCAATTCTTATTAATAGAGCTTTAGTCACTCCAGGATCCCTGAGGGGATTCTAATGACATGTCATCTTTTTATTGATGCTGCATAGACATTGTCAACTTGTGATAAATCCTAATCATGGCCTCTAGATTATAGAAATGCATTTTTATTAGGTCATTGTTTTGTCATTTTATGTAATGTTATATTTTTAGGGCATTTATTTCAATTTTAGGTCATTATTTTGTCATTTTCGTGTCAGTTGCTGCCTTATTTAGTCATTTTCAAGCATTTACATTGAGTGTATTAACTTTTTTTCGTCGCTAGCGGTAGTCTTTGAAGTGTTGTTGGTTTAATGCAAGAAGGAAAAATTCGGCGTTAAAATGTTGACATGTCTCAGTCTGTTCACGCAAGCTATAGGTTCTACTAGCATTTTTCTACATGTCTAGTATGAGTGTATATTCAAATGTTCCGCTCAGTGCATTTCTCCCTCTCAGCGCATTGATATTAGTATAAGTCCGCCTATGTCTGTGAATCCCCCTTTCATCGACAGGTGCAGATGTAGAGGCAGCATGACATCACAGCGTCATGTTAGAACAGTCAGCTAGTAGCATCCACGCGAGAGAGACGTGCTGGATCGCTCTCGAGATTTACCGCCAATTTCAGACAATAGAAACAGAGGTTTTCTATTAATTCGTAAATAAATACATAATACTTCCATTTACAAGTATTATCGTGTGATAGTAATTAATCTACACTACTTACAGTAGATTCAGTGTTATCGGCTTCTTAGATCAGTCTAAAAGTTCGCATATATTTCGGCCACGTTGTGCAACCCAAGCGGGCATATTCGTTCGGCTATAAAGTTTATTAGAATCAAGATACAAGTGTTAATTCATATTAAAAGCAATACAGTGATCATTACGAGCAATTTGAGATATAATTTACATTGCTGGCATAATTAGAGAGAAATTATCGCCACGTGTCTTCAAGTTCGCGCCAAAGCACATTCCTTTGTTCAGTGCAAATGCACCTATCTCAAATTCATTATATATCTTGTTTCAGTGTTTCTATTAATATTTCAAGTGCATTCTTTACCTATATGTTATGAGAATAAATGTCACATAGTTTATTACATGAAAAGGTTTGTGATCCAATATTACATCCGAAGATCCCTGTTCCAGCACCTGAGATCTATAAATCCACTCGCTCTACCCTGGTTGTCTGTGCCATTAAACAGACTGGTCCTCCTAGTTATCAGAGATTCCTACTAATATCCCTTCCCATCTTTTCCCTCTACGGCAGGGTCATAAGCCGCTCTTGTACCCAACATTTTGCTCCTCACGGACCGGATATATTTCGGTTCAGTCCCCAACATATGGTCCTCCGGGCCGGATGTAATTTGGACAAACTATCGACATCTCACACATGTACGGTTTCGCTTCTCGAATTACTCCAAGCGCGAGCTATTCAGTGTTCGTATCTTCCGCGTCGGGTTCGGAGATTTCCAGCAACATTGATTCTTGGCCTTGGTATCTTCAAGTTGCAGTGCCCAAGTCACTCCAAGCAGAAACTACAAGACCCCAGTCCTACAAGCAGTGTGCAGTGAAAAAAAAAGCTATCATCCACAATGCAGTGACTACTAGCGGTGATCAGCAAAGCTTCAACAGCGAAGATAGAACAACACAACAGAGATTCTTCAGAGCGAAGACATCAGAGTAGTCAATTTCAAGTATTTCATTTCACACACAACATGGAAGGTGATTTACGAGCCTTAATTAGACGTAGAGGTATCATTAATCGAGAGCTTACCTTTCTACAAAAGTCGTGTGAAACTGCAAACCAAGAAACAGGTGTGTTTTTATTAAAAGTTAAATTCGACAAGTTAAATGAAGTATGGAACAAGTATGACATTGTTCAAACGCAAATAGAATCTCTTGTGGAAGCAGAAGAAGATTTGAATGAACATGCAGAACACAAGGAAGCTATGATGAATGGTTATTTCGAGTTAAAGGCTAAACTCAGTGCTCTTATATGTCATCATGAACAGCCAGTTCGTAGTGGAAGTCCAGTGAGCAGTGAACAATCACAGTGCAGTGGTACATCACATCACACAGTGCATTCCTGCAATGCACAGAGCAGAAATATCTCTCTACCAGTTTTAGAACTACCCACATTCAATGGAGATGTCACAAAATTCAAACACTTCCATGATACGTTTACTAGCCTAATTGTAAACAATGAATCTCTAGATCCAATAGAGAAATTTCATTATCTGCTAGCGGCGCTTCAGCAGCAAGCTCACGCCCTAATAGAAAATCTTCCTGTCACCAATGACAATTTCCCAGTAGCCTGGAAATTGATTTGTGATCGCTATGATAATACACGATTAATAGCAACATCACATGTGCAACAACTGTTATCATTGCCAGAAATGAGAGCAGACAATGTAACAGACTTGAGAAATCTTCTGAGTAGTTTTCAGAGCAATCTAAACGCAGTGGAAGCTCTCTCTCTAGAAATTCCGCTACAAGAAGTTTTATTAACTCAGCTTCTGTTAAACAGCTTAACAGACAGCACACGAAAAGAATTCGAGAGTAAAATCGATTCTCAGCATTTTACCTCTCTTCAAGATCTAATACAGTTCCTAGAATCTAAAGCACATACTTTAGAAATTTTAGCAACTTCCAACAACATGTCCAGCCCATCACCTGCAAGAAAGGTTGAGCTACGATCGCAACAATACACTGTCCAGGAGTCGCGACAGTCGTACGGAGGTACAAACGGATTATCTTGTACCTATTGTCAACGAAATCACAAACTGTACCATTGTGATGAATTTCGGCAAATTCCAGTCAATGAGCGATGGAATTTCGTCAACTCTAAGCACCTGTGTGTCAACTGTTTCTCATCCAATCATCAGGTACGCCAGTGCAATTTACCGTCCTTTTGTAATTGCGAAGAATCAGTCCACAGTCAGTTACTGCATCGTGACATGAATACGGTTTCGCTCCAGGATGATTCGATCTCTACGACAGATGAAATGCCAGAAATGCATTCTTTCGTTGTCACGAGCAAATCTACACATCAGCAAATTTGTCCTATGTGTAAACTAAATCACGCTTTACATAAGTGTAACAAGTTCTGCAGATTAACCATACAGCAGCGATGGAATTGTGTACGATCCAAGAAGCTATGTTTCAACTGCTTCTCTTCTGAACACAAGGTACAAATGTGTTCTCTTCAGGCTTATTGTAAGTGTGGCTCAAATCACAGCAAGCTATTACACTTTACAACTAAGAAAGGTCAGTCCAAAGCATACGCCCTAACATGCTTTAACGTCAGTCGAAGTCAACAGAGTGCTTCACATCAGAGCAATTCTAAACAAGTTAGAATTCGAAATAACTCAAGCAAGGCCTCTCGTCACATGCAGAGCAAACGCTTCGAGGCAAATAGGCCCAGTGCAGCGGTCACACCAGTTCGCAATAGCTTCGCTTCCTTCAAAACCAGGAACGAACATTTGCACCCATCCATTCACAATAAATCTTTCAACAGCCAAGGAAGATTTAAAATAAGTGACAGTGGAAATTCAAGGTTTAAAGTTGATCCTTTCTACCGAGCTTTGCATTCTAAAAGCAACACTCAGTGTCTGTCTTCAGAGCGAAACAACACTCCACAGTGTCAGCCTTCATCGAAAAACAGTACTCCGCAGTGTCTGTCTTCAGAGCGAAACAACACTCAACAGTATCTGTATTCATCTAAAACCAATACCAAGCAGTGTTTACCCTCTTCAAAATAGTGAAAAGCTATACTTGCACCATCTGCATATATCCAGTGAGAGATACTATGTCTGTAAGAACTCAGAAAAGGTAGACAAACCGTTACACTGTGATATATGTAAGAAAGTAACTCTTTAGCACTGATGGTGTTAAAAACTCACCTAATGGTTATCTAATGGTCTTTCTCCATTATTTCAAGATACCATGTTATTAACATAAGCTCATCAGCAGTGCCCTGAATGATATTCAGAAATCATCATGCATTTCTTCGACAAGATTCTATAGATTGTATTTCAACAAGCCACCTGATCTACACTACATGTTCCTGAATCAGCTGTTGTGCACAAGTCGAAGTCTTCACTTATGGATGCTACAACAACAGTTTGGATTCCAGCCATCAATCACCTAGACCTTCACAACCTTACGTGTGTTGCCAGTCTAATTAATGTAGAGTCAGTGCTTTCAGTGTATATATAAGTGTCTTTTTTTGCATTATAGCTTGCATTCCTGTTATATTCTTTTATTGAAGTTATACTTCAAAGGCGCGGAGTATGTTCACGCAAGCTATAGGTTCTACTAGCATTTTTCTACATGTCTAGTATGAGTGTATATTCAAATGTTCCGCTCAGAGCATTTCTCCCTCTCAGCGCATTGATATTAGTATAAGTCCGCCTATGTCTGTGAATCCCCCTTTCATCGACAGATGCAGATGTAGAGGCAGCATGACATCACAGCGTCATGTTAGAACAGTCAGCTAGTAGCATCCACGCGAGAGAGACGTGCTGGATCGCTCTCGAGATTTACCGCCAATTTCAGACAATAGAAACAGAGGTTTTCTATTAATTCGTAAATAAATACATAATACTTCCATTTACAAGTATTATCGTGTGATAGTAATTAATCTACACTACTTACAGTAGATTCAGTGTTATCGGCTTCTTAGATCAGTCTAAAAGTTCGCATATATTTCGGCCACGTTGTGCAACCCAAGCGGGCATATTCGTTCGGCTATAAAGTTTATTAGAATCAAGATACAAGTGTTAATTCATATTAAAAGCAATACAGTGATCATTACGAGCAATTTGAGATATAATTTACATTGCTGGCATAATTAGAGAGAAATTATCGCCACGTGTCTTCAAGTTCGCGCCAAAGCACATTCCTTTGTTCAGTGCAAATGCACCTATCTCAAATTCATTATATATCTTGTTTCAGTGTTTCTATTAATATTTCAAGTGCATTCTTTACCTATATGTTATGAGAATAAATGTCACATAGTTTATTACATGAAAAGGTTTGTGATCCAATATTACATCCGAAGATCCCTGTTCCAGCACCTGAGATCTATAAATCCACTCGCTCTACCCTGGTTGTCTGTACCATTAAACAGACTGGTCCTCCTAGTTATCAGAGATTCCTACTAATATCCCTTCCCATCTTTTCCCTCTACGGCAGGGTCATAAGCCGCTCTTGTACCCAACATTTTGCTCCTCACGGACCGGATATATTTCGGTTCAGTCCCCAACACAGTCGGAAGTGAGAATCAAAGAAGCGCCAAAATTTTTAATGATATTACTATTGTTATTAGATTGACCTGGCACCTGAGTCTGCCACCTGCATGGATTTGAGAGTGCAAAATACTGTTTATACCCTCAACAAACAACAATAAATGATCCGGTAGACCACAAAAGGTTGTGCCGAATTTTGACTCACCAGTGCCTCAGTGCCAGTATAAATTTCCGTGAGAAAAGAACATTCACAACATTACAGTTATTTACAGTTTTTACAATTATGTACAAACTAGTTTATAATTTTGTGTGTACAATAATAATTTTTTTTAAATAAAATATCAGTTTTTAGGTCATTTTTTATAATTATTAAGTAATTTCCTTTAAAATTTAGGGTCATTTTATAGGTCATTTTTCAAACAATTTTAGGTCATCAGAATCCGGGCCCTGATCATAACTTACCACTGGGCATGTTACAGTTACATACAATTTTAGAACTTAGCTACTTGCTATTACAAAATGTAAATTTTTTCCATGTAACTCAGTCGATTTTTAACATTTTCATTTTAAAATTTAAACATAGTTAGGTCTATATAAAAATGACTACCGTCAAGTTGTGTTTAAGTAGGTAATGTTCTTAATTAATATTTGAATTTATGGAACAGATTTTCAGGGTATTTAAATACTTAAATTATTGTTTCTATTAAAGGAGTTTATAGGCTAAGTATTACTGTACTTGAATTATATAATAAGATTCGGTTCCATAGTTTCAGATTTCTCAGGAGAAATGGTATTGAGAATGTCGCTTTCGAGGGAACAAGGCGTTAAACGAAACATAATGCATACACACAACATGCAAAACATACGTGACACGCGTGAACGACAGCTTCTTGCAGCAAAGTTCAGCATCTTACAATTACGTCTTTGACTGTAAAAATAAGGCAGATATTTAAACCGGGATAAGTTTTGCACTACAGTGTGCTTACAAAGTTGTTGCGTATTACAACATTATTTTAAATTGTTGTTCGTTTGGAAAGGTGAAATCAGCCGGGATTTGAAACAGAATCTTTGCCTATGGCATTGAATTTTTCAGTCTGACTTCACCTTTTCATCTTAGCCTAGACTACACACGGCCAGTGCGAAAGAATTATAATTCCACTTGTTGTTTGTTTGTTGATACGTTTCTTAATGTTGTGAGGTTAGTTGGTCCTAAAATGTTCATTGCAAGGTGAGCCTTATGGACCTTCTAACATACTAACTAACTCCATGGCGCTAAAGGGACAAGGCCTACCACCCGACCGCTGCGTCATCTACCATAGTCAGACGGCAGGATTGGGGGGCTTGTGGTCAGCATGCCAAAACCCACGTTATTGGTGGTTTCCATGACCGGAAAGCTATCAAGTAGCTCCTCAATTTGAATCACGAGGCTGAGTGCACCCCTACCAGACCTCCCTACCTCAGAAAAATCCGAGGAGGTACCGGGGATCGAACCCGGGCCGACGCTAACTACAAGACCACGCCGGCGGAACGTTCTAGCATAGATAACTAAAATATGTCTTGCAAACATTGGAAGCCTAAAGAGTATTGTACATTTTGTTAAAGTGATCCTCTTTAAGGAACTAGCCGCACTACTGAGGTTTGCAACTCTTCCGAGCAACACGAATATGGGTAGCAGTGTGTGGTCTTGATCAAGCCACCCTTCCTTCTGCAGCCACCAAATTGCGTTTCGAACGCGATTATATAGAAGCTGCGTAGCGCTCGGCTGTGTGGTATGGACCTCGCAGTGCCGTGCCTCTCGTGTGAAACATCTCGCCCATTCTTGCGGTTTCTCGACCAGCCCGCGGGCAAGATTCCACAGCCCCATTCCAGCTCCTTTTTGTGATGTGAACGAAAATTCTATCAGAAATATCGACCAGTTCAACCAGAGCGCACACTAACAGTGATGAAACCTGTGTAATTACTTTTTATAAAAATCCAGTTTTAGCCGGTTGAATTGAGGATTTGGTGGTTATTCTTAATCAAGCGCTGTCAGTTTCCGTTTTGCCTTGTGAGAAAGATTTTTACTGGTGTGTGGTTTTCCTGTAAAAACTTGAACTTTTATAAAATTAAACGTGAGGAGTAGCTCGTCTTGTATAGAAAGGGATGCAACCTAGAAAAAAAAATGAATTTTTACAGAAGCAGACGATCAATCTTTGGAAGCAGTATCTCGTAAAATGGGGATAGGTCCAATTTGTTCTTGCTGTAAATGGTAGATAGTTTCTTTTGAATATTACAAACTTATTAGATGGTTCTTCCCTCACCTAATTTCGTTCGTTCTGAAGATTCAGCTGTATCTATTATTTTCCCCACAAAACATGAGGCACTATTGTGAAAATTTTGATTCAGATAATTCATTCTCACTCAAAACATCACTTGACGCTTTTTACTAAAGGAAGAGAAATATTTCTGATAAACTTGCCGTTCGGTTTATTGAAATTATCTTGACTACAAAATTTGCATAAAAGCTTTCATTATTGAATAAATTATCTTGTGTTTTCTTTACTTTGCTTGTCATAGTTTGGTTTTATTGGCACAGTGAAGTATGAATCCTTTTCAATAAACAGGAAATGTCAAGTGAAAAATCTGAGGATTAGTAAATTAAATACATGAAGCATCATCTTTGTGTCTGGGATTCTCTCGTATGAAGTTGTCATTGATATCAGCGGTTTTTTTTGTTGTTGTTATTTTTTTAATCTTATCAGGCTTAACTTATGAAGTTTCTTATGTTATGAGGGAGCTTTTCCCTTTACCACTTAAGTTGTATCACATAGGCCTATTTAAAAATAATGAAACAATGCTTGTTCCCCATTTCAATAATTTCAGTATGCTTACTTTCATTTACATAAACTTAGTGTTGCATTACGTGGAACATATACAGAAGTTAGAATTGACCTACCAAATAGCCTAGTACTCGATAGGCTACTCATAAGAACTTTAACAGAAAAATTAGTACTTTATTCTTTTTTACTTAAGAGTATTTAGTAGAAATGTTATTCTGACACCAGGACTCCACCTTTGGCCTTCCATGCCAACTGAGCTAGTCAGAGAGTTCAAGACATGGAACCCTTTTCCTAAGATTAGCCTGATGGTCGATCCCACCTCACACACACACATATAATATATAATTATATATATACATATATATATATTGTGTATATATATATATATAATTATATTTAACTCTGTTGGTCTCGCAATTATGTAAGGGAGGAACACAATGTTTCCTCCAAAACTACGTATAACTTATCCTATATTTTCTTATTTTCAAAGTTTCATTATTCCAATGCCCGTCACAATACATTTGCTGCGGAAGAAACAGGCAAAAAATGAAGCACTAAGGGATACAAACCATTATTGGTTGCTACTGGAGATAATCAAGTTGTGGGAAAAAGGATGGTCACAGCGATTGTACTTGTAAGGACGATATCGGGGTCACACTGTAAAAATGTGATTAATTTTATTCTTTGATGACAATCATATCTTTGTGGATCATTTGCTAAACATGAGTATTATGTTAGGAAGTGTTTTAGTATTAATATTAGATTTTTGTTTATAAATAATTATTTTTTCAATGTCCACATTTTTCAAAAATGCTGTTTTCAAAACTTTGTAAGTCCCGGACATTTTTCAATTTTGGGACTTTAAACATTGGAAGGGAATTTTATAGTGTGTGTGAGCCCATTGTTCACTGAGTACTTAAGCAAGATAATGACACAATAAAAAAATTGTGTCATACATTGTTTTAAGTGTCACAGTTTATTTTTCTCCAATTCATCTTTCTTGGGCAAATTTGTTTTTGGAAGAAAGTTCCTCATAGATAGGCCTATGTGTGTGTGCATACAGTATATATATATATATTTTTTTTTTTTTTCTGATTTTAAATTCATGGAAATCCCATTTAAATATTTTAAGTGAAAAAATGCGTAACGATATGCATGGAAGAGCCCAATAATTTTTTCCCGATAAAAGCCAAAAAAAAAAAAGAAAGAAAAAGAAGTGTTTTTTGTTTACCATCTCAAGGTACCTAGTTCCCTTAATAAAAATGAAAAGATGAGAAAATATGTAATTGAATATACAATTGTGAATGAATGGAAGCAGATAAATTGCATTTAATAACACGCATTTTTCAGACTGATTTATTTTTGTGGTAACTTAAGTTCAAGTTGAGAATTCTTTGTAGAAGTTAGAGCAATGCAAGATCGTAATATATATGTTGCTTGCATATATTTCATTAAAACTAAAATAAACAGCGTGCATTCCAAAACGCTTTTTCAAATATGAATGAACATATAAAGGAACGGAAAAGGAATTATTACTTTCTCTTCCGAAGTAAAAGTTTCTAGGAATTTCCAATTCTTCACGGACATGAAGAAAACTGAAGATGAACAGAACCTAGAATTCAACACACACACTGAAGGAAATAAAAGAAAACTAATAAAGAATATCTCCTTATTATATCGCGTTCCGATTTCAATTTCGCAGAGTTAATTGGAATTGTTTTGCGTGTGTGCTTGTGTCGACGGGTCTTGGGGAGACGAGGTGGTGAGGAAAGGGGGGAAGAGCCTGCGTGAAATTAATTCAGAGTGGTCTTGATAAAAGGAACGACGCATTCAGAATTCCTTCTCTTCATCTTGCTCTCCGCTATTTCCCTCCTTCTCTAGCTCGACGGCAATTCTCTGGCTTCTTATTCTTTTGCAGACGACGAAACGAGTGGGAAAGAAAACGGACTTGTATATGATGGGTAGTGTCGACACAAGAACTGCTGATTCAATGACTCCTGCAGTTGACACTTAGCGGTGATTCAGGGGAGCACTGAGTGAGAATCTTCTCTTTGCTCCATTGTGCGGTGGTGACTTCCGATTTTAGCAAGAGGTCAACTGTTGTTTGTTATAATTACGTTGTTCTTTACTTTTGTTTCAGTATTTGACATGAAATAGATGCGACATTATTTTGCCTCCTCTATTCATTTCAAAATGCGCATTCATTTTGATGGAATTCACAGCTTGAAACAAATATCTTTCACAGTTCAAATAATATTTCAAATTAAAATGTTATTATTAATGATAGACTTCTCTTTCGGCATTCGTATTGAAAAATTGTATAATTAGGTTTCAGTAGAAGGAGTCTTTGATAACTTTCTTTCTCTCACTCAGTTTTACTTTTCCCGTTATATAATAATAATAATAATAATAATAATAATAATAATAATAATAATAATAATAAAAATAATAATAACAACAACAACAACAACATGCAGAGTTAAGGCCACAGGGCCTTTTCTTCCACTCAGCCAGGTTCAATACAAAATGCATAATATGTTATCCTTCAAATATATAATGCAATAATAATAATGCAAAGTAGAAGCAGAATAATAACAATACAGTTAGTTTAGTCTACATTAAAACATAAGATGAAGTGTTTTACCAGTCATCAATAAATAAAAATGGAGAGAATATTGAAACGAAAATAAACTTGAACTATATGAGGCTCGGAACAAAATCTTTAAGCTCCACAGACAGTAGATAAGCCAAAACACACAGCACAAGCGAATTTAATTTTAGTCAGTCTTAGTGTATGGTAGCTTGAACGTTACTGAGACAATGAAGGATATAATAAAATTAGTCTGCGAGCTTTCCTTTTAAAAGTCAATTTCTTGGAATTGGTTGCCCTACTTCTACCAAAATATAAGTAAAGAAGTTCTACATTGCATAATTTTACTTAGATAAATAGTCTGTAAGGTTTTCTAAGCATATCGCTTGCTGATGTGCAAGAAGACTTCTCTAATATTCCCCTTAAGTGGTCCCTGAAACTGTCTTTGCTAGAATAGGTCGACCTACTCCAGTCTGGATTTACAGATCTTATCCGTTCCCTGATAATCAAATTGAAGGGATTAACAATAATATGACGAGGCATTTGTTATCATCGTAAGAACAGAATTTGAAGTAGGTCATAGTCAAATTATCCTGTTATGTTAAAACATTTTAACACATTTCACTTCTTATTGGCTTATAGCGTATACTTTATTGGCAGAACGGCACTCTGATATTGAAATTTATTCCTTAATATGAAGCATTTTTACAGGGCTTCTTCGCCCGCGTTTATTAATTCAAACGATAGATGCTCTCTAAATCATTTATTCAGTAGTAAAACAAACATTACATGCCTATTTATTAACATTGATATCATTTTTACATAAATCACAAAAAAAATTAATTATATATTTTTACATGTAGTAGGTCTAAATAGTCCACCGCTGTGGTGCGGGGATGCATTCGCTCACTTCTTGCAGCGGGCCCGAATTCGATTCCTGTTCGGGACAAGTTACTTAGGTGGGATTTTTTCAGGTTCTTTTTTCTTACCCAAGACGAATGTCGGGTAACTTGACGCCCTTGTGGTTCTCAAATATCATCTGGCCGTCGTTATCATCTTTATCCCATCCGCGCCTTGTTCGGAATGAGTGTGTGTGTGCAACTGTTGTGTATCGTCCTATGTGTTGTCTCTTTGTCAGGGAGGTGTCCCCGGCATTGCGCTGTTCACTCATCCAGGGAGGGTCTCCGCCATGTCCTTGACTCTTTGCTAAGTTGCTAAGGATCATATAGTTGCCTCCAACAGGTCGTGGCATCCAGATTCAAAATGAAACGATTTAAACGAACCATTAGAGTCATGAACATTATCCTTAGGCCTATATGCAAATAATTTCATAACATCCCTTATAAGAGAAACGAATCCATTAAAAAGACGTGTCTCCTACGGGTCTTTTTCCTGTCTCCGGATTCTTTATTTGGCGATGGCTCATCAGTACTGGTTCTCGTCAGATGCCTGGGAAAATTTATTTACTACTAAATCCCCCTACTACTACTAAATGAAATGTTAATTCTACCTGTGGTATTCGAAGAAGTCTGTGTCTCCGTAGCAAAATATATTTAGATTAGTGAATAGTCCACTTCTGTAGCCAGGATATGCGTTCGCTTTCGTTACGCAGAGGGCCCGAGTTCGGTTCCCGGTCGGGGTAAGTTTCTTCCTGAGTGGGTTTTTTTTCGGGATTTTCCTGCGAGAAAAATTTTAAATACTTTAGGCCCTTGTGGTCTCCAGATATTATCTAGCGAGCCTTATTGTTATCTTCATCCCATCTGTGCCTTGTTCTGAATGAATGTGTGTGCGACTGCTATGTATCATCCTGTGCATTCATGTTGCCAGTGAGATTGCCCCGGTATTGTGCTGATCGCTCTTTCGGGGAGGCCTTCATATCCTTGTCTGATAAAAGAATTGTCTCTCATCCACAGGCAATTCATCCCCCGACAGGTCGCTGTCCTGTAAGGCCTAGGAGGCAGATAAATATTCCTATAACGGGGAGGTAAAACTGGGAGAAGAAGAAATTAATAAGTAAATAAATAAATAAGTCAAAATAACGAATACAATATTATTCTTAAACTTGACAAAATAACCAGATTATTTCGTGGTTATCTTGCTGGAATGTTCACTTCCAGTATTATTTAATTTATTTATTATTTTCATTTGTGCCGTAGTTTCATCACTAGACGTCCTATAGTTTAAAATTTGGAATCATCTTACGTAATAGTTTTCACGTAATAGACTCACTGAATTTGAATAACCGTATTATAGACAATCTCTCATGCAAGGCTTAAAACGTAGGCCTAATCTTTTAAAAACTTCGATTGTGTCCTGACCAAATGGCGTAAAACTCAAAAGTAAATAAATGGTGCAAAAATACGTTGCACAAACTTTCTCGCATATACGTGTTAAAGGCTAGCACAGAAAAAATTAAATTAAAGAGACAATTAAATTTTATTTATTACATTTTCATAAAACTAAGAAGTATCTAGAACGGAAACCATCAGAGTCGATCTTCATGTTTAATGCTTTTACCGTGAAATAATAATAATAATAATGAATGACAGTAAAACTGCATATTATTAGTACTACTAGTATTACTAAGGGGAAAATTAAAATATAAGTCGCACCTTGGGATAAATCGGCACCACCCAACCCACCCACCAATACAAGGACAGTTGGTCACTCTGCTTCGCTCAGAAACAAAATACATCACACAGTAAATGCAAATGTGAATATCGAATGGACGGAGCTTAAGGGGCGACTTATATTTGAATTTCGCTATACTAAAACTAAAACTAAACTCCGTGGCACTACATTCCTTTAGGGATTTGGTCTACCAACCGACCGGTGTGTCATCTACCACAGGCAGATGGCAGGGTTGGGGCATGTGGTCAGCATGCCGACCCCCACGACCGTTAATGGTGGTTTCCATGACCGGAGCCGCTACTTCTCTATCAAGTAGCTCCTCAATTTGAATCACGAGGAAGTGTACCCCTACCAGACCCCTCAACCTCAGAAAAATCCAAGGATGTACCGGGGATCGAACCCGGACCGACGGATCTGACGCTAACCACAAGACCACGCCGGCGGTCCTACTGCTACTACTACTACTTAGGTTATATTGCACGCTTTAACTGCATTGTAGGTCATGTAATGTGTTTAGTATGTTTGCGTGAACTATTAGTCTATTGTAACAACTCATTCGCGTCATCTGTTTCTATTGTTTAGTGATGTCTTCGTATGTGGCATTCAGTTTAAACGATTATAATATCCAGTGACATAGCGGCGATGAGTTATGGAAAATAAGCAAGTCCTATAAACCCGGCGTTTGCTTTTGCGAGGTAACCATGAACAACCCAAGTCAATTTGGGCGGCCACGAGGTTTGATTTGAACTCAGGACCTCTTCCCTGTTAGCCCATAGGCCTACCACATCGCTGTAATTGGTTTAGTGTGTTCAATGCGACTGAGCTAAACTGATTGCATTTCACAACAATAAGTACATTAGGCCTATAGTTTTCTTGTTGCTAGTGGCAACAAAATGCCATTCATATTTTAATTGATATGTATGTTCTGAAATTCGCATTTAAGCTGTACTTATTTCGTTTTTATCTTGATATCTATTAATTGTATAAAGAAATGTTTTAAACAAAAAATGTCCATTTTAATTTTCTCTACAACTTTACTGTGGTAGGTTTTCATGTATCACTTACTGTAATGGATATAATCTAGAAAAACTGAAAATGGATACGAGTAAAGTGCCCCTTAAGTCATTTTTGCGGAAATACGGATACAGCCATTTTATTAGTCACAGATAAGACTTTACAATTCTAAATTTTTATTAAAATCGTTAGAGCCATTTTTTCAAAAAACAATTTTTTTAAAAAAGTTTTCATGAAAAGTCCCCTTAATATTTCAGTTGTAAAACTAAATTTCTGGGCGGTTCGACAAAATTTCGAAAAAGTTCTTAATTCAAAAAATGAAGTAAATACAACGAGCCGTTTACCCGCTGTGCTTGTCCACGGACAGACGGACAGACGGACAGACGGACAGACGGACAGACGGACAGACGGACAGACGGACAGACGTCATTCCAAAAATACTTTTTTCGGTTTCTAGGCTTCATGAAACGTGCTCTCCCGGTGTTAACTCAACTTCGATTTTTTGTCACGATCACAATACTTTCTCTATACTCCGTATAAGCGAGAAAGTAAAAGTAGGAGGAAAGAGAAAAAAAGTCCGTATTAAAATATAGTAAAAGTAGAGAAATTATGAAACACTGCAACTTTGATGGTTGCACCAATTAATTAGTTTGCTCATGTAAATATATTAGTGGGTTCCTCGTTAGCAGGCCTACATTATTTTGACTGATATGCTCTGGTACCATAATATGGTTACACTTATTGGTCATTCTGAATTTAAGACTGTTAAAATCAGCTTGTAATGATTTTCAAGGTTTTTACCCATCAAGGATTTTTTGGAGGGTTCATTATTCTGACCAACAAGTGTCTTTAAATACCAGCTTTCTATCTGTATCATAAGTTCATAACCTCATTTTCTAGGGAAAAAATGATTGTTGCGATATTTGGTGTGGACACAGTTCGTTTTTATAATGATTGAATAAGAATTTAATTCGTGTAATGTGTAGCTCAAATTCCGATCCGTTGTCATAAATAATCGTATAACTTATAAGTAGAAGGAGTGAACAAGTTGTGTCTGGAGGGTGAAGCAAGTAGGAAGTTAGGCTGGTTTAAAAAGTAAAAGAGTACGTGAAAATTAAATGGTGTTGGCATGGGCATGGTTCTTTATGATTAAAGGTCTTTTATAATCCAAACTCTATTTAAATTTCAAGTTGAATCATTAGTTTTCTGTTAGCTTTACAATCTTCTTATCTTCTAAAGATCAGATTATCATATTTATATTCAGTCATCCATTCTAAACGTTAGGAGTAATAGCATGTGGGAAATTGTTTCTAACGTCTTGTTTTGTAAATAGAGAATCCTTAGTTGCCTTCACTCTGGGAAACCATACAACAAACAATTGAGTAAAGTGCTTCGGCTCTTAACCCTCTGGGTTCAAGTGGATTAACTTAAAACTTGTTTCTCGTCTGGTATCAAATCACAAGTGTCCACCACAACATAATATTATGTTTAAGAATACGTTGTTCAAGATTATACAGTGTGTCCACGCTAGAGGGATCGAGAAGTAAATGCTCGCCAGTTAAAACGAGATAAGGATATTGCTGCATTCTGCATATGACAGGAAAGGGAAACTCTCCGAGATTGTGCAACAATGTTTTCAGATCCCTCCACGCGCATGCGCGTCAAGAGCTTTCGTCTTGAAAGAAAGCCAGGCGCCATTCAGTAGTCGATCGCGCAGTGGAAAACATGTGGAAAACATGTGGGATATGGTAAGGACGTTGTTTATCAAGGAGACAGACCAAGAAATTTGCAGGAACTGAGGGGCCGCATCACAAATGCAGTAGCGCTTGTGATTCCACAAATGCTAAAGAACACTTGGCGGGAAGTTGAATACCGTTTAGATGTGTGCAGAGCCACAAAAGGTGCACATATCGAGTTGTATTGAACATCATCTGAAACTCGGTCAGTTTGTATCAAGTAACAGTACAAGTTTATGTTACCAATACATTCTGTTCACTAGACATTATCACTTATTGATAGACGATATTGATAGACGAAAGCTCTTGACGCGCATGCGCGTATGCGCGTGGAGGGGTCTGAAAACATTGTTGCACAATCTCGGAGAGTTTCCCTTTCCTGTCATATGCAGAATGCAGCAATATCCTTATCTCGTTTCAACTGGCGAGCATTTACTTCTCGATCCCTCTAGCGTGGACACCCTGTATTTCAGTTATCGAAATTCTCCCTCATCTATTCAACAGCGCATCAATCTGTACAGTTGCAGCAAAGATCCCGCGTGTAAACAAAGTTATTTCTTTCATTTGTTTCCTGTAAATGTGATATAGTACATTGTGATTTACTGTCATAGGCTTAATATTCCAGATGATAGCTCTGGACATAGCCGTACTTTGAAATGGGTCAAAATACCAGTTTTTATTTTATTGCTTAATTTCCCCGTTTGAAGTGTGATTTATGGAAATATAAAAGTATTTTGAACCAAAAGCCTATTTAAAGATCCTAAATTACAGCTAATATGACAGAGGAGACAATTTATAGGTCTATAGTCTACTTATATTATACGTATCTCGTATTAAAGATTGTCTTGTTCTATTCTGTGTTATTTGTAATTATTCTCTATTATTTTTATGTACCTCATGATAAAGTTAAATGTAGAATTGAACTGAATTGAATTTAGGGTAGATAATGCAAGCCCTTTCTGTGAGTGGTGGATCAACAAACAGTAGCCTAACTTTTTTTACGTGCCTTATGTACCTTTTCTCTGAAACTGTTCATCCCAGAATTGAAATTTTACAGTATAGTTGTGTGTTATATTAACTGGATTTGACTTTAAAAAATGCCTTGTACCAATTTTAAGACTAGTGACAAGATTTTTCATTTTCTAAAATATGAAAAAATAAGGATACGTATATAGATAATACATTTTTAAGGTAATGCTATAAAAAGTCACTTTCTTGCAAAGGTACATTGAAATTAACAAATGTTACATGTCCGAGAGAGAAGATACCTTCTCCTCTTAATGATTATTGTTCACGTGCAATAAAATAATACCAGGTAAAGTAGGCTTAAAACTACATTAAGTCTCAGTAATATATAGACCTACGTAGATTATAAGTTAAACCGCATATTTACTTATTCAATGGCAATAGACAATTCCTGAGCAAACTAAAGGAATATTATATATTTTATAGAACCCGAAGGTTCATTGCCTCGCTTACCTGAGCCCGTCATTCAACCCTATTCTGTGCTAACTCCATCCAACCATCCCTTGCAAATCCTCCTCCTCTTAAATCTATCCTAATATTGTCTTCCCACCTACGTCTAGGTCTTCCAAGTGTTCTCTTCCCTTCGGGTCTCCCAGTCAATATTTTTGAGATATATCTTTCCTCCCCATGAGTGCAACATGTCCAGCCCATTTCATCCATGATTTAATTATTATCCTTACTATATATGGTGAAAGTTATGAAGCTCGTCGTTATGCAATTTTCTCCAGTCCCCATTTTCATCTCTCTTAGGCCCAAATATTTTCCTAAGCACCCTGTTTTCGAACACTCTCAGATTATGTCTTTCCCGAAAAATAAGTGACTATTGTCTCACAGCCATATAATGCAACCGGCAGGAAAATAGTCTTATAAATTTTTATTTTTAGATTTCTGGACAGAAGACGAGAAGATAAGAGTTTTTGAACTGCATAAAAACAAGCATTTTCTGATTTTGGTCGACACTTAACGTCTACCTTAATATTATTTGTATCTGTAAGTTAAACCGAATAGCCTATAAAGTTTAACTTCAGTTGCTGTTTTATAATGTTCTGGTTAAGTTAAATCGGAGTGCATTGGTATTGGTAGACATGTTGTGTGAGAAAAGAAGACCGATAATATTATATCGCAGAAAAATGTTGTTAATGCGGAAAAGAAGACGATGTATTTTGCTTGACAAGAATTATCGAAAATAACATTAAATAACTGAAGTTTAACTTCGAATTAAGGTTTGTAATATGTAAAAACACGAACAACTCAGGTTTAAACCTTACCCAACGTTTAAAACTTGTTTATAATACCGTCTCAGTAGCGTAACTCATTGCGGGGAGGGCCCTGGATTCAAGGGGCTTAAAAAGTGTTTTCTAGACGAATTAATGTGGCTAAATGTTTTAAGGTTTGTTAATATATTAATAGTTTAAATGTTGATATTATGATTGTCATTGTTGTTATTATTGTGGTTATTGTTAATTTTATTATTATTACTATTAGGCCTATTATTATTCGATGAATTGGTAGTTGTTGAAAGAGTAGAAAACTCAAAAGAAAGGCTCGGAATATTTATATTTTACGGTTGCTTGGATGTAATAATCCAGCAGCTTAGAGTAGGCCTACGCTATGAAAGTATGAATGTCATGCAGCGAAATTTTCACTACAGCCATAAAAGCTCATCAGGTTAGATGAAAGGGAAATAGTAGAGAAAGCAAAAATACTTTGTGAATATTAGTCAGTCAGTTTATCTCTTACCCTGCCTGAACAGATTACACATGTTTGGTCTATATTGATGCAAAAAAATTGCACTTTTTCAACTGTAAAAGAACTGATCAAACTTTTGATAGACGAAAACTCCGCCATTGCCAGTAGCGTCCTTGATTTATGTAAACTTTATCTCATCCACCGAGTGATCATTCAACAAATATAAACTTATAAAAACATCTGCGCAGTACCAGATGACATTGGCTATACTCTCTGTTGAAAATCGCAAAAGCATCAATATTGAAGTGGAAAATGTGGCCAACAAGTTCCTATAAACGAAAGAACGCCGCTTCGGAAAAAGTGTAATGAAGTTCATTTCTGGTGAATATGATAAATTTACATATATTTGTATATTAGGTAAGTTTTTAGAAAATAATGCAGGAAACAAATTTATGCAGGATACCAGAGCTTGAAGAATGGAGACCAAATGGGGGGGGGGACACCCAACCTTAGTTTTACTACTGTACCGGCCCTAAGTCTTAATACACGTAGATTTGCTATAACTGGAAAAATAAATTATTTACCAAATACCAGTTGTAAAGACATTTCCGAATTTAAGAAAACTACGATTATAACTGTCATAGGTGGTATATAAACGAGGCAAAGCCAAAATTTTTTCAGCAGCCTTAACTAGTTTTACCTACGGTTCCACAAATTTTTTTTGTAAGAATAAATTTTGGAACTCCTTCAGAATAGCGTAGCCAGCCATGCTATGCCAATAGCGACCGTGCCCCTCCGAGCCGCAGGGAACAAATGAGAAACGATTCAATGTGAGACATATTAAATCCAGCGCTATTCAGTATATTGCTCCTAAACTAATACAAATGTTCCTAACCTAACATAACCTGTCACTGACCTAGAATTTGGCTGTCACTATTTCTAGAAGCCTTATTACCTTTCCACGTCTTTCGTAAAACATCGTTACATGGCACGAACCCCGCGCTATGCAGAATACTGCTGCTAAACTAACATGACGGTTCCTAACCTAACATAACCTGTCACGGACCTAGAGTTCTTAATGCAGAAGCATTTTTACCTCCACATCTTTCATAAAACATAGCTACAACAGCCGTTTATCTACCGAATACAATCGGCATGTAATCATGTTCGTAATATTGGCGACATTGTAGACTTGGTCCCACTCGGTTATGACGGCGGTCACCTTATTCTCAAGTTTAGCGTAAATTTTTATTGTGTAAGAAGTTTCAGAATTTTAATTACTTAAATTTTCCATAATATTTGGTGAGAAGATATTATTAATATGATAAATCAGTAGCTTTCAGTAGCGGCATAAGTTTTTTTTTTATAATTTCAAAATACTGGTAATTCCTTTGCACTCTTTCACTCATTTAGCTTTCTTTTCTTGAGACTTTGTAAAGCCAAGGCACGAAAAGGATATATAAGATCTATGGACACAGTATATTTAACTAAGGAAATGGAGCGAGTCCTTTGTATGTGTATAGCAAGACTGCACAAACATGCATAGACAAGAAAAGGAGAACGAGGTAGGTGAAGTAAATACAAGTCCTTCATTCGTCTTTGATGTGGGGAAAATAACCGAAAAATCCAACTTTTATTAGCTGGATACATGATTAAAATCCGGAACTTCCTTAATGTGAGTTCCAGAAGTTGCTTCCCTGGGCCAACCCAGCCGATAGCAATTAAAGATTTATGTAAAGAGTAAATGAGCAGAGCAAACTACATAAACATAAAAAAAATCTACTCAAATTAATTATAATTAGCCTCTGTCATTCGCAATATTTCCATAGTGAAATCGACATACGGCCAGTGGGAAAGAATTATCATGGCATATTTTATTATTTTACTTCTTTTAAAAATTATATGATACTGAGATAATATTTCGCCGGAAGTTTGGAACATTCACTTGAGCAATATTTAAGAATGATTATAATTGTAACACGTTTGTAAATTTTAATAAACATATCGTGGAAGAATGTGACCAAAATATTCAATCAGATAAATTTAAGCCATACTACAATACGACCATTTTATAGTTAAAATGATAACTGGTTAAAGTAGTATTTGAGTACTGCATACCGAAAACAACAGCAACATATTAATGAATTAATAGTAAATTGTGTTAAAGTAGTTAACTTATCGCGTGAAATTTTCTCTATACCCGTACTTTGCCAATTATTTATTCAGTTAGTCCTTTTTAGCCCCCATGAGCACCCTGTTCGTCTGTTCGTCTTGTCTGGTATATCCAAAGATAGTGTTGGACTCAGCTGAACTCCTCTGGAATGTGGGGAAAGACCAATACATCCTCTTATCTTTCCCCACATTCCAGAGGAGCTAAGCTAACACTTTACCAGAGGTAGATTTTCAATGTTAGTAGTAAACTACAAATTTTTGCAAGACGCGAAATTGGAAAAGTTATGTATTGATGAGTGGTTTGTTAACTTACTGTATTTCTGTCTTGTTTGAAACACGTTCTTTACCAGCTTTACTGAAGAATCATTTGCAGAATTTTTCAAATATATTTATTTGCTATTTTCTACTTCTACTAGCGAGTTATATGAAATTTCCTGATGTTCGCGGATTCATAATTTCTTCTGTTCTAAAAATTGTATCATTTGTAACATAGCCTAACTGACTGTAGTCATTTTATCTTGAAATAAACTTTTTTATTTGATTTTTTATTTTATTCTTTTATTTTATTTTTTAGTTACATCGTTCGAAACATTTACAGAAATCTCGGATATACCCTGTGCAGTAAAATGAACCTTGTTGATTTTTTATCATATTTAGGTGTAGAAAATAACACAATTGTTTTTGTAAAATATTTTAACATGCGTGCCCAAGAATTTATTACGTAATCTTATTGGAGAATTTTCTGGGTTTTTAGGTAAAACTTATTATTAAAACTCTAATTCTGTCGAGTGTTTTGAAATGAGACTCACTTTTTCATATCAGAAAAGCAAATAAACCACGCTTAATTAATAATATTGTATCCGAGAGAAATGTTTGCAGATATCGGGCAACTGAGCTGGTGGTTATAATAATGTAATTAGAGTAGTAGCTTATGTGTAAGGTATGAGGTATTGGCAATTAATGTTGAAGAGGATTGAGCTGATGGTTGCGGTAGCTGGCCAGGTTCATTATGCACGTACATCCTTGTTTAGAACGAGCGGCAATCGCACGGAAGGTGCTGTGGCAAGCTTGGACTGTCTCTTCTCATGAATAACCATCCGATATCAGCTAATCTGCATTCTGTGGTAATTCAGTACCCTCTTCTTCATTCTCCTAGCTGAACTTCAAGAGAACTTTACATTATGGTACTTTATGTTATGCTACATTATGCTTTTTTCTTCATCAAAAGATTGTGTCTTTTGTAGACAGTTGTGACGTCTGTGTTAAGAAGGAATGTGATGTACTACTAACGCTAGTTTATTGCTTTGTACGAAGGTCATTCAATAACTAAAGAGACAAACTGACCTGGAGAAAAAACCGTTAAAACAAGACTTTTCCTACTTTTCAACATAATCCCCATCAACATTTATGCTCTTTTCCCAACGGGTTAATAGCTTTTTTATACCGGCTGCAAAGAACTCTTTGTCTTGGTGTCGGAGCCAATTTCCCAAAAATTTCTTGACATCCTCGTTATCCTGGAACTTCTTCCCACGTATTGCCTCCTTAAGTGGACCAAACAATTCGAGTTTAAAGTGAGAAAGTTGCAACTTCAACAGGCCGGCCAGAACGTTGTTCGTCAGGCACTGATTCTCGACCACCTTTGAACTGTTCTACCCACTTGTAAAAATTTCCACGGTTCATACAACTTTCACCATACACTTTAGTCATCCTAGAGTATATATTAGCTGGTTTTTCACCTTCAGCAATCAAAAAAACGAATCACAGAACGTTGTTCAACCAATGTGGAATTTTCAAGAAGACCCGACATCGTTAAACTTAATTTTGAGGCTATAAACATAGCAATGTTGATCCATCAGCTGATTAGAACTCATCCCAGTGATGCCAACTTAAAATCCTAAATATATCAAACTTGTACTACCAACCGTCTTTTCCCCAGACCAATTTGTCTCTTTAATTATTGAATGACCCTCGTATAAATTCTTCATGTTTTATTTTATTCGACAGACCAACTTCGGGCTGACTATAGCAATCATTTCACGATATAAGGTGAAGAACGCTGCGCCAAGTGAAAGCTTCAGGAACACACATACATTCGTGTTTTAAAGTAAGCTATGCATACTGCGCCTGTAAAAAAGTCTCTATATTATTGGACTATGGAAACCATATATCCAACATCACAAATAAAATATTAGAATACGTAATGAAATCCATGTAGTGCAGTCAGTATACGGTTTAAACGTTCAGGTACACGTAAGTGACAGAGTTATAAGAAACTTGCATTTTTAGCTTAATTAGATCTGCTGAAGTACAATATATACAGATCATCCAATGTCATTAGCCCCGACCCGTTGCGGCTCCGACAAAGTGGCTCCCGTGCTATTGGCCGGAGGCGGGCGAAACTGCAGTTTAGTTACCACGGTTTTGTGTGCAGATGTTTTAATGTTGTGGTAAAAAATTTCACTACATAAAAGGACGTTACTGCAAATATTCTTAATGGTAACGACATATTTCACAAGAGTTTACTGTGGAAAAGTGCATACGCAACTGGTTTTTCACTCCCGGACTGAAACACTGTAAATAGATTTGTAAATAAATGTGACGATTATGTCGCACAATATACCAAGAAAACATCCACGGGTGCTTGCTGTGAAGAATATTGATGAAATAGGAGTTAGATTAGAACAGCATCAGAATCTATTTAGGCAAGATTCACGAAAGAAGAATATGTGGTTGTAGCCCTAAATACAAATTTTCTATGGTGTCACCAACGTGTGGTGATGCAGGGACAACACTTCTATAATAATAAAAGTAAGCCCAAGAGTATACAATTTTCATAGACTATTCCACTAATACGCAGCGTGTTTGATATTGACCAATATCGGTTAGCAGTTCCTAGGATATAGATCAATCACGCTCGTTTATCTTATAATATCTTCCTCGGATCGCAAGGATACAATTTTATCTGATAAAACGTCAGCTCGTTACTGGGCATGAATGGCATCAACCTGCGGTGATTAATACGTCACATGTTGCCAAGCAGAATGAAAACGCATTATTTAATACAACATAACTTGTTCGAAAATTAAAATAATATAAATGTCCATTAATTAAAAACAAATTTAGATTCAGCTCAAGTGTGCTTTTATAGCTGTTTGATGTAAGCAACTACCACGACGCTCTCAATCCTGTGATGCGCACTATTGGTAGCATTGGGAACTAGGATCGATTCATCGAATCGATTCGTGGACTGTTCATTCAGCTAGTATCCCGTGATCTTGCGGCTGACAGAATACTGACAGCAAAGTACGAAAATCATTTTTATTTACAAAACCCGTTACATTTTATTCATGGAATATTCGTAATAAATCCTACTGGAGGTTACAAGTTTCATCAGATAAATTTGCTCGAACTTCGTTCAAACAAATATAACGATAAACTCGTAATCTCTCGTGGAATTACCTATGATAAAATTGATATTTGCGAGATTAAACGAACCAATTCCTTTCCACTATGGGCTACCCAGGCGTTGACTTTCCTGATGGTCGGTGAGTGACCATGCCAAGCAGCGGAACTTCGAGGATCAGGACTAATAGCTTAAAACACTCCGTAGCAAATGTGAGGCATTCTAGTTGCCTCTGAATTTCGATTTTGAGAACAATAGAAAGGCTTGTATCGCAAACGGAATCTCTTGTATTCGAATAGCTTTGTTCTGGGAAGTAGTTTTAAGTCTAATAAAGTAAAGAATCAGGCAACATTAACTTAGAACAACACCATAAACTTGAGAGCAAAATTTTTCTTGTGTGAGGATTAACCCTGAGCTGTATCCTGGAACTACTCACAGCTACACAAATCTTTTCCTAAAAGACCTGGGTATGAACTTTAACGTATCGGCAGAGTATTGAGAAAGTTTCTACTAATGCTGATTGATTTAAGGAAATGTAGATCTACCAAAACTTCTAATTTGTAAGATAATTATCAGTTCTTAGTCATCGTTTATATTATATTTAAAATATCTCCAATGAGAAATAATCTAAGACGCGAAAATATGAAATTGGATTGGGACTGCTAAAAAAGCCTGGCATTGACAGAAACAAAATGGCGTTAACTCATATGTTAATGCATGTAAAAGGTGGAGTCATTGTACAGAAAAAAGGTGTTAATGGATCTGTGAAACGGCTAAGGTGTAATTAAAAGTTTCCGGGAAATTACAGGATAAACTTTGTCCAATTCTGCCGTCAGTTTAAAGTACCATTACCCTCAAATCTAATATGTTCCCTCATAATACCTGCGGCGCTATAGAGTTACCTATGTACGTTTAATGGAGGGTGTTTTGTTATAGTACTGTTAACCAGATTTTGCTCTTTATTATTAGAATTTTCGCACACCCTATTTCTTAGCAGTGTTCCTGAGCTCAGCATCACAATTCTTCAGATTATTTTGACCTTTATATGCCTTAGGCCTACATTACCTTGGATACCATTTAGAAATTTTCTTTCGTAATGAAATTTCTATAATAATACATTATTTATTGCCAGAATATTATTTTCTTAGAATACTTGGCTAATGAGTAAAGAAGTTCGTCCGTCCGTGTGTCTGTACTCGCGATATCTCGAATACACTTTATAAGATTTTCGTGATACTTAATATCCACACTTAGAAAGTCAATAGAAGGAATCGTATTGATTTTGGACCAAATCGGTTGACCGTTACCGGCAACAATCGATAGAATTCAATGTGCTGATCAAACTTTCTCAAGAAACCGTGGCCTAAAATTCAATAAATCCTTAAATATGTATGTTCTTTAAACGGTCAACATGCTTTGTAAATTTATCATCAGTAAATATTTGAAGTGGAAATTCAAATGGAAAAATAAAAAATAGGTTTTCTTTTACGTAACTTACATTACAACAAGTTTTTCTGCTAAAGATATTCAAGATAATTATGCGTAATTGCAAGGCACTTTATGTTTTAGTAGCAATGCTTATGGCCGTCGTTCACATTCTCTACTCATCCTGTACACCGACGGTTTTCAACGAAAAAAAAGGATGGTACCGTTTGTAAATGTGTACAATATTCCGGTCTGGCACTTTCTTTTATCAGTTTGCCTGATTTATTTAAAAGGGAATATCTCCATAATGATCAAATTGCTCTCATCAGCCATCAGGCATTTTATTTTATATATAATAATATATATTTACATTGTAATTTTTATAAATGTATGTATATACTTAATATAATTATGCTCGTATTTGTCATTATTATATATTAATTATGAAGTAAAGTGCATACCATATCAAAATTTCATCTGCCAGTTTTTCTATGACTGTCGTATGATTTGACGGAAAATTTTAATTAGAGATTAGACTACCTGGATATATACATATTTTATTCAATTCACAGTCTAGGACTTTATTACCAAAAAATTAATTAAAACATTACGAGTTTTTATTTTACAGTGCGCAATAACTTGTTTTCATATGAGCAATTCGCTGTCGAGGTTTGTGCGGGAATTCCATATTTTATCATAATGTAGATATAATTAACTAAAATATTAAAAAATAAGTCTTTTGTTATGATTAAAAAAAGTTGGATGTTATTATTTCAATATTAACACTTTAGAGCAATTTGTTCCAGTATTTACTAACTTTATTCTCAACCTTGAATGGCCGATTGCATTGCATAGTTATTGCATAGTTATGCACAGAGTAAATTGTAGTCAGTATTCAGCTCTTGCTGAATTGTAAGAGAAGTACTCAACGAATCCCGTCTATCATTCCGTGGAAGCTGAATTCCAAAGGTTCTCGTTACGTCAAATTAATAGGCTAATTGATTCACTAAATGCATTTCAGACTAAAATTTAAAAGGAAAAATTGTAATGCAATGCATCCTCTTTCGTACCCTTCGCTTTCGAATTTTCATTAAAGTCGTCCATGTTGTAGAGTTTTGTAGGGTGTTTCATTCCTTCCGTGTGGTTATTTGGTTTAGTGAATAATGATTCCGTCTATACTTTTTAATTCTACTCAGATACAGCGAACTTACAAGATATAAGGAGGCTGTCTAATAACCAATTATATATGGTTATTTTTTTTTAATCGGAATACATATTGTCTTTAGCGTAACATAAAATACCTAATATACCTAAATCTGTACACAGTACTTTACCGACAATAAATTTCGTACTACATTTTTTGGAATGCGTTTAAAGTTGGGAGACTTATTTCAAAGAGTCATTAATGATGATAAAATATATTGTTCCCGTACTAGGAGTCCGGAGTTAGGATCCCAATCAGTTTTATTGTGAATGTTGGATTATAGAATACCTCTTTCACTCTAACGTGGGAAGCAAACTAGGACCCAACCGTTGTTGGAATTCTACGTTCAACTGTACGTTCAGGATATTGCAGCTTCTTTACTTTAGCATCCTTTAATCCAATACTGATGGGTTCCTCTCTCCTCTCAAGGACTTCGTAGACTTGGATACCTCTCTCCTCCAAAGAACCTACCCAGCATCTTCGCGACAGTTTTCTTTAAAAAGCTCATCATAGGCGAAGGCCTATAGTTAGAGGAAGAAGAATAACAAACACAATTACATACAAAATTATATCTGAACTATTCGCTAGAACTATGAATTTCGCAGAATATGATTGTTGAAATAAGCTTATGTTCTACAACATAATTTATAATAAGCGAACTTTTGTTTCAATAAATGATAAGTGATAACAATCGGAAATTTCTTTTTCGAACCCTGTAATTAAACTATAAGACACTGATTGATATTAGCTGGATTAAAAGCAAAATGAAACCTGGAAGGCATCATGATGGCTACAGCTTGTGTTGCCGTTGAGGAAACACCACCATGTCTCGTTCAATGCTATTACTCTCAATTTTCGACACTAATTTTGACGTAGTTGTGCTGACCCTACGCTACTCCCACCCACTCTCTTGCAGCTAGGGATTACAATGTCAACGGTCTGGTGGCTACATCTAGAGAGGATTAACTTATTGTGGTAGTTCTATACCTTAATTACAGTAACATCGAACTCCCTCCCCAACTCCGAGTTGCAACAATGGTATCTAACAACCGTCTCCCTGTCTCCAAACCTCTCTTACTCTATTTTTTCCTCTAATCTCTATCGTCTCGTCAGCTGCATCGGCAGTGCAATCCAGTTAGTCTGGTCAGATTGCCATTTTAATTAGACGAATGGCTGCTAGAGTTAACAGCTGTAACACGAACATTAATGTCTGTTTTCAGGCAGTGAACAAATTATTGCCATAAGTTCACATATCCAGTTTACCAAAGATTTAAGAATTCCTACTCAAAATATTCTTTAATGTTTTGTAAAATTGGCGTGTTATATTTCTTTCGTAACCTGTCTAGTTGTTTGCCAGTGTTTTTTGCGGTCTACCTCTTTCTTCGTCTTTGGTCTTCAAAACTTCTTGTCTAAGTAAATTCAGTGGGCACTGTCGTACTGGATACTTGGGTTTTCACCCTGACCTTCTCATTTGACATGTTCTTGTATTAAGTTAATTTATTTAGGCCTATTGCTACAAGTAAGTCCTAGTCATGTTTGTTAGCATTGTTTTCCCCATTCAAGTACATTGTACATAGGCCTATCATATTTTAATATTTACTATAATTTACTACATTGTACATAGACCTATCATATTTTAATATTTACTATCAGTAACGTGGTAAATTTCGAACTTTATGACGAAAACGATTGTTTTTCATCGAATATGCTACATACAACCAATTGAATGCAGTTCTAAATTTAAATTATCAATAGGCTAAACAATGGTTTATTTTTAATGGCAATTAAAGAATATAATTAGCGTGAATGTAGGCACGTGCACTAGACTACTGCTTTAATTAAGTTCTCGCTTACTTATATTAAGCGGAAACTCTGATTACATATATTTCTGCTGTAAATATGAATTTACGTCCACGTTAAAAAATATATAATCTTTTAGGAAACAGCGTGCATAAAACAATGAACACAGTTTTGGAACAGAATTAAAAAAGATCATACTGTGATTGAACAAAGCTCCTCACTTGTGTTCAATCTAAAGCGTTCTCGAATGCTACATATCCGATATTTCCTAGGCTTCAGCTCGAGGCTTTACGTATTGTATAGTAAATATAGTGCATTGTAGTATACTATTGAACTCTTGTTTGAATAGCAAGTAGGAATATCCATACATGTTCCTAGTACTATAAGGCCTACACATTTTTTCAAGATCAATAGAGGGTCTTTATAAGTAACTGAACACTCGAAAACTTTACGGAGTGTTATAATCTTTAGTTAGTTATTAATCCAGGAAACATACCATACCATACAGGTGATCTAGTCACAAATGTGTCCCGCTACCATGCTTTTTTGCACTGGTATAACAAGAAGATTAAATATCTAGACGAATTTTATTCTGTTACGTTTACTTTCGAGAGAGTGCAGAGGACAGGTGGTAAGCCCATAGCCTCACAACCCTCAAGGAAAACTAAGGTAGGCCTATTACTTGGTCGTGAAAGGGTGGAGCAAATTTGTACGGAGGCTCTAATTTAGGCTTGGGAGTTATTTAACGTGCCTTTAATTTACGAATTTATTAGTGGCAGATTCTTCCTAAAAATGAAAGTGTTTATTAGATAGATTAGATCAAGAAACAATATCAATGTCACCAAAGGGGCTTGAACCCTCCTCTTTCCGATTTGTAGCGAAACACTTTAACCAAGTTCTTATTCTGGTTAATAAAATCTACAAGTCATGGATTCCTTTAGGGTATCAGTGGGTTAAGGCTCCCATATTTTTAAGCATTCGACATTCGAAAGAAGTATGGTTGTCAACCAAGCACCTGCTGCCTTGTCTTAGGATTCCTGCTGATACTCATATTTATAGCTCAAGACTATAGTGCCATCAAAGTGATTAGGTAAATTTAAGAATCCCGAAGTACTAATCGATTATCAAAACTGTATCCTTCCGGTTCGTAGCTCTGTGCTTCAACCAACTGCACTACATCTATGGGTAAACTAATAAATTATATTGAAAGTCTACCATATAATGTATAGGATAGCTTCTAGTTCTACCACAAGAAGTGAAAATTTGATATAAAAGAAAGTCAGGCTATGTCTAGAAGTATAAATCTTACGTTTCGCCATGAAATTCGCATAGGTTGCAAAAATGTTTTCAGTGTTTTGAGATAGCAACCCTCAAGTGCTGATTACCCTTAAAGCTCACACACATTTTCCTTTCTACGACACATTTCATAGACTGTTATAGTCTGGGCCACTCTTGAGGAAATCAAATAAAAAACAGTTTTCAGCAGAATTGTCATACACATATCCCAAGCCACCACGATACTGTTACAGGGGAGACATCTATTGGCCGCTCTCCAAGCCTAACACCTCCCCAACACATTTTTCTCTCTGCAACTTGGGGTGCTTGCTATAATGGTAGCAAGTTTTCTGGACAGCCTCCAGAATAATTTCTGAGCCATTTCCCCCTTCATGTCGCCGGCACCCGCTACTCAGTAGCGGCGATGTGCATGGCAAAACTCGGTTTGCTCTATAACATAGAGAATATTTTCTGTGATATAAATAGAACTTCTCTCTAGAATTGCGAGTTAGTACTACAACTAGCTATTATTTATGGAAGTTTATTTAATATTTAATATAGTATATATAGTACACCGTATCCGGGAATAACCTAGTGAAAAATATTTAATCATATCTCAGAAACTAATAAGTTTATTGTTTCGTGGTTAAAACACTCATAAAGAGATACTCAAAAAGTTTTGTTATCTCTATATTATACTTCAGTAAGAATGCCATTTGTAGCGCGCGTTGCATCCAGATGAAAATCAACCTCTTGCCACATGCGTGAGAGCGTCTCTACAGTCACAAGTGCTATCGCTTCAAGGAATCAGCGTCGTAAATTTGCAAAGTCTGCCACAGTTATATGAAGATACACTCGATCCTTGACCAATCTCCACAAAAGAATTATAGTGGGATCAAGTCCGGCGATCTTGACGGCCATGGCGCAGGTCCGCTTTGGGCGATCCAAGAACCAAGAAACTTATTATCAAGAGATATGCATACGATGTTGGAATAGTGAGGAGCTGCGCCCTGTCGGAAAATGGTTTCTGGTGGTAACTGAGGAAAGGCTCATTAGGCACATTAGATTAGTGGTAGTATAAACTGTAGACTCGCCGAAGGAAAAAGCCTCAATGGAGCCCTTCTTGCTAGAACATCGTACGCACCTCTCTTGGCGAAAAGTTTCTTGACTCCTGGATCGGCCAAGGAGGAACTATGCCATGGCCACCAAGATCACCAGACTTGATTCCACTAGTAAACTTATTATTTTTTGCGGGGACTTGTCAAGGATCTAGTGTATCATCATGCAACTGTGGCAGACTTGCCAGATTTACGACGCTGAATTATTGAAGCGATTACACTTGTGACTGAAAATGCTCTCACGCGTGTGACATGAGGTTTGTTTTCGTTTCAATGCAATGGCGCTGATATTGAGATTGAATAGAGAGCAAGCAAAACTGAGTTTCTCTTTACGAATGTGAAAACCGGGAAACAATAAATTTATTACTTCTTGAGATATAATTACATGTTTTTCATTATGTTTTCCCCGGACACAGTGTATTTTAATCTACAACTATTTTAAGATTCCTTGTTATGATACTTTATATTTCTATTTTGACATGAATCGATTCCCATAAATCTTAATATCTTAATCTGTTATTTCAAATCATTGTTCACATCTTTATCTAAGTTTGATATGACCGAAGAGACGTTCTTTCGAAAAGTCTGACCGGAGTATTAGAGCCACTTCTATTTTTGTTATGTAAGTAGTAGCCATGAGAGAATAAACTGTACACTTCTAGCAGTCTCGTAGATCCTGTGATACTCACAAGGGACCTTACTTAATGAATATGAGCTTAGTGGAGGAGTAACAGCATAATATGCATGTTATCCCATACTTGGTTAATAGGCCGTCCTTCCGAGGTACATCAAATAAAAGTTGCCTTCCAAATGTTGCGGTAATTATAATCTACAAAGAAATGTTCGAGAGATGTAAACTGGTCCTATCTGCTTCTGCTCTAGCATTACTCTTAACCCTGGAACCATTAAATCTTCCCCTAGATTCTTATGAACTGCCTACAGATCAACAGATTTGCGGTGTGAAGATTAGTAATGTTTTGTTTATTTTGTTATTTTTATATTATTTTATATTAAGATAATTATAGGGTACACATAAAGAAGTTAAGACATTTATTAATGAAATTAATTACCGGTACTGGAAATAGATTGCTCCAGACGTTAACATAACTTTTCTCGGTGAGGCTACATATTTTCTATTTTTTGTTTGTTTGTTATATTAATTTACGTTAAATTCAAATTACAGTGTAAAAATATAATTTTCGCAAGTACATTACTTCCAAATAAGTAATTCCTTACAATTACAGTAAATTATTATACCTATGTTGAACTATAAAGTCGCCTTGGGGCAAGAAATCCTTAAAGATAGCTCAGAGGCAGACAGCTTCTGTCTATAAGTACTTTATGTTCCTTATGATGAAACTGGCCGAGGGGTTGGGACCGAGGGTGTGAGGGGGTGGTATTTCGTTGTAGCTACAATGGTTATCAGATAAATAGTCCGGTGTGTTCAATATTTTTGTTTGAGGGATAATTTTATTTGCGTTTGTGGGTTTTGCTGGTGTATCGGTTGGCAGGGTGTCCAGCAGCCTTGAAAATCGGGAAAATCGGGAATTATGCTTGAATTTTCCATGTCGGGAAAAATCCTTGAATAATGCTTGAATTTTGTGAACCGTCGGGAAAAATCGCATAGAAGAGAATATTTTTTTAAGTTGATAGTTTTTACGAAAATTTTACCATTTTCAGAAATATTAGTCTTTAATATTCACTCATTGTGTCCTATGTTCATACATTTTTTAATATTAGTAAATAAAGCTATTGTTTTGAATTTTGGAAATTCAAGCCTTGAAATCCTTGAATTATGCTTGAATTTCTTCGGCTTGCCTCACTGGACACCCTGGTTGGGTTTGTTGGTGTGTTTGAAAGTTTTGTTTGTGTGTTTGTTAGTCTTTATATTATGTTTATAAGATTGTGTACAGATATAACACGGACAGCCTAATGGCTTAAAGCTAGTGTACAAAAGCATCTTAGCAAAATATTATTTATTAGTTATTACATTGAAAAATTAGATTTTTTGGTGCACTATGATTTTACTACATTATGCACTCGGTGGATTAATATTAGGGAGAGCTTAGTGATAAGAGTATTACCACATTAATCAGAAACTTAATGTTTTGCTGAAAAAACTTGAACTGCGTTGTCTTCTAAATATAAAATCTAACCTTACTTTTGCTAATTTCTCATAGATATAACGTATATTTCCGATAACGATAACGATAGTTGAATCATAAAAAATGCCCCAAAATCCAGGTCGCCTTATAGGACAGTTCCAAAAAATTATACTGAAATTTATATAAATTAAAACCTTTATAAAATGATGTATTCTGATTTCAAGATTATATTATCTTGATATGTTAAGATATTAGGTACCATTTGCGGGGCAAATGTAAGCCCCAAAATAATGCGAATTTCGTAAATAAAACTACAAACGCCATAACCGTACGTGTATCACATGGGTCACGCACAATGTTCATATCATTATGTTTTATGGTGGAACTTTTTTCCGGTAAGGGTGGCCAACAGTCTTTTTAACTAACTGTAGTTATTTTTCCTTACTTCTACTACCCACCCTATGGTTTATAATAGTACCATAGTTGGCACATTTTTGCCTCATAACTTGCGATCAACCAGAAAACTGAAACAAAAACGAAACTTTTTGAAGTTGTTTCGTAAACATAAATTCATAGGCCGTTGATAGTTTGAGGGTTGTCTTATAGGACAGATATAATATGCTAAAACTACAAGAATTCTTACGAAAATAATACGTCGTCTTATCTGAAGGTCGCCTTATCTGTGGAAATATATGGTAATTTTTCCGAAAAGTTGATCAGTCATTATTGCAAAGTATTTTACGAAACCATATTAACAACCATCTTCGGGTGGTGTATCAACTTTTTATGTATATTTTTCGTGTAATTTGAAACAATAAATTGTAATTGTAATTGTAATTGTAACTGGCTAGCAAACAGGAGTAGGCCTACATTGTTGCTATACTGAGTTGTCGAAGAAAAATATGTAAGGTTTTCTTTCTGAAGCAAGGTGAAGAAACTTATCTCTAGGCGCAACGTCATCACACATGACACAACACGGTCATGCACTCACATTCTAAAATAAAATCTCTCCCTCTTGGGGAAGAACTGCACTATAGACATCCTCCATTGCTCTTATCGCCTCCCCACCTTACACAATCCAACTCATTCTCCAATATTCCTTCAAGTTAAGTGATTTTAGACGACCCATAACGATCCTCATCGATCTACATTTTTGTGTATCGTAAGGGTCACAATTTTGTGCTCGTGTATTTCTCTAGAGAAAACTCGAAATTACTGAAGGGGTAGGTGAGGAGTTTGTAAAAAGGAGTGTGGTGAAATACCTATGTATTATTGAACCGATTATTCCAGAAAGAAGTTTAAATTCTACTAAAATTACCCATATCTATAGGGAATCTAATAGATAGAGATAATTTTTATGGGACTCTCATTCTAAGCATGAATCTGCTTTCTTGATTCACGTTCCAGCACAAGTAAGTGTCCGCGAACTGTAAGTAAGAACTCCCAACTCCGTCGTCCCATTCATACGTATCAAGATTTTCACGTAAATCAGGACTTAAATTCTCAGTCTCTTACCTGACGGCTCGAATATAGCTACCGTCTAGACAATTTCTACGAAAGATACGTTTGAAATGAAAACTGTGGTTCTCAACTGTTCTTCTTTTTCTTTATTAATGATATTTACGCCATCGTGACGGGTTCCAGGATTAGATGATTTTTTTTTCTCGTCTTCCTGCTTGTTTTATTCTTTTTTCCATGGTGTGATTTTTTTTACTTCTTCCATGCTTTCAATAAGATGCAGGAGTTTTCTAATCCTTGACATCCTTACCCTTGATATCTCAGATTTTATTCTGGTAGTTTTGTTTACATTTGACGGTATTGAAATGTATTATTATCTTGTTTCCTCTTTACTTTTCCTTTCGTCTCTCTGTCTCTTTACTTCCTTCTTTGTTTGATCCTTCTTCCTATATATTTTGAATCATTCAGTCTTGTTACAGAATTTTTAAACATATTCAAAAATTTCTTCAATATAGTATTCGTCGTCCTACATCCTTGTAGCTCCCCCTCCCGGGGGCATAGGACCTCCAAGTGGAGGTTTCGATACCTAGACTAATTTGGTTACGCTTATTTTCCGATGGAGATAGCAGAAGGACAGGTGCTAAGTTTAGCGCCTCACAATCCTCTTAGGAAACTGAGGTCTTGGACGTAAAAGGGCCGAGGAATTTTGACCAGAGACGTGCCGTAAGTCTACGACGTGGCCCCCTCCCCAGCCTGAAGACTCTCCTGGAGACCCCTGAAAAATCCATAGACCGCGGCCGGTTTTTATCAACATTTCCTAAAACTTAGGTTCATATAACTTTTTTCACCGTGAGTAACGTTTAGGCAAAGTTTTATTTATAGCCTTAAAACGTGAAGAAAAAAAGAAGTGAAAAGAAGTGGTTTTGCCCAGGATAGTTATGAGTTTTGTTCCTTTAGGTTTTTTGGGGAAGTTGAGGTTTGACTACAAAAATTTTAATTGGAATACTAGATATAGCAAAAAAAAAAGTGAAAGAAAGCTTTTTACCCGGTTTTCTGCTTGTCAAGCACTTTCAGCTTTAGGTAGAATAGAAGTATAAACTAAAATAATCGGCAATAAATTTCCTAAAAGTTAGGTCCTCTTAACTTTTCATGTAACATTGTAGGCCTACGGCTACCCGACATTCACTTCGGATACGCCCTCGCTCAATGTTTGCCACAAATGCTGTACATCAAATCTTCATTAACAAGACTATCAACATGGTCTCGAATTCTCCAACCCAAGCAGTCTGCGCATCAACATTTCCGTAAGAGTTTACTATCGGGTACAATTCTGACTTAGCAAGGACAAGAGACATGAAGGCTGGGGTTGAGAGATAACAAATAGTAGGCTCCAAGTTGTCACCATTCTGAAGCCTCCTGCACCCGATTCTATCCTGCACAAGATATCCGGCAAGTGCAAGAAAATGTGCATGGGAAATTGCAACTATAGGAAGGCCGGATTGTTTTGCCTAATGTTGTGACTTCATTGTTTTGAACACCTGCGAGGATATGAAGATGACAGTAGTTGTTGAAAGTGAAGATGTTCACGGTGAACCAGTACTTACTAATGATTTGCTTGAGGCCTCGTTCGTTATCTTTGGAGGAAGACACCGATGGTTTCAAGAAAGTAATGGACCATCACTCTCAAAGCAGTTGAGATTAAATGACTCATTGATTAATATATAAAGGTACTATGATTGGATTGTGTGTTGCATTATTCTTATTAGGTTATTAAAATTAGTACAATTTTTAATGAATGTTAACTTATCTCTTTTTATGGGAAAACAGAAATTTATTAGTAAGATAGCAACGAATATTAGTATGTGAAACATTCGACAAACTTAAACTAACAATTGCGCATAATCGGCACGCATAGCGAAAAGCGTCGTAAGGAATTAAGTTATAGGACATTTTGTGCCAATTGCTTCATATATACTTCCATTCACTCCAGAGTCGATAGTTCTTGAGTTATAAACAAAACCCCGGTGGGAAACTATTTTTCACGTTTTTTGGCAGTAACAAAAATATTTGTCAAATTTAAATTAGCAATTGCTCCTAAACGGCGCTCTACCCAAAGTCGATAGTTCTTTAGTTATAAGCAAAAAACCGATGGGAAAACTTGTTTCATGTTTTTGGTTATAACTAAAATTCCAACAACATTTTTTATAGCAAACCTTAGATTCGTAATTAGTACTCCAAGAAACATAAAGGAGCATATAATTAGAACTCCAAATTTGTTTTAACAAACTACCTAATGTCTGGACTAAGAGAGAACTGACAAATACTTACCACCCCAGAAGAAAAATATAAGTTTCATCTTTGACAAAGTTTTTAAATTTCAGTTGTTTTTCTCCGCCGTCGATTTGTTCGAAAGCGTTATCGTTTGTTTCATATCGCCAAGCGAGAATGAAAGAAATCGCAAGTTTCGTATTCTCCTTTATATGCTAAAATGTTTCGTTTTCTTCTGTACAAAAGAAAACACGGTCACAGAAATGGTGAAAAAATTTAGTCTCTCAATGGTTTCTGATGTAAAGTTTTGTATCCACAACTTTTATTATAACTTAGTGTACAATTTCCTTCAATAGTCTTCGATATCTGGAAATAAAGAAAGGAAACACTTTTGTTTAAATCCATAAAGTTGCAGGCGAGTATTCTTTTCATAGACTTTCCTATAGAAACAACTTTCCTAATGCACCAATGAAAGCCTACTCTCGAAAGTTTTCAGCAAATAAATTTGCATAAATCTAATGCCAGGGTTTTGGATTGTCATTGGCTGCGTGGGGGTAACTTATGTTGAATTAAACTTTTCTAAAAAGTGGCCATATTAATTTAGGAAAACCTCATGCCAAAATTACTATTCTTATTGCCTTGCACAAAATAACAATAACAGTAGTAATTTATTGTTTCATTTCTCTTAAAGGTAATTTTTTTCTAAATAAATTTCCATTTAGAACCAATTCTCTAGACTTTACAAAATGTACTTTTATATTAATAAAATCGAAGCCGATACTTCTTTATATCTGTATCTGTATCTGTATCCCTATGATCCCCAGGTGGGGCGAAGGGACTTCCAAGTGGAGGTTTCATTACCTACACTAATTTTTGATATGCTTATTTTCCGAGAGAGGGTAGAGGGACAGGTGGTAAGCCCATCGCCTCGCAACCCCCCTCTGGAAACTAAGTATTTCTTGGACGTGAAAGGGCCGAGAAATTTTGTCCAGAGGCGCTAATTTAGGCTTGGAGTTCTTTTACGTGCCGTAAATCTACGACACGGGACCCCCAGCTTAAAGTCCCTCCCGGAGGACTCCGTGCCCAGGATTTTTACGTCCTGAAAAATCCATCGACCGCGGCCGGGTTTGATCCCGCGCCCTGCGGATCTAGAGGCGGGCACGCTACCTCTAGACCACCGCGGCCGACACTTCTTTATAAGCACTGACATTTTATATCGGTAAATTTTTTAGCTAAATATTACAACGAAATTATGGTCTACAGGGCTACAGCTTATAGACATTAGCTCCAGAATTATATATTGGTATATTTTAAGCGAAGAGTTACAATAAATTTCGGTCTACAGAGCTACAGTCTATAGAAAGACAACGTGGAACATGTTACTCGACTTCTCTAATCAATAAAACAGCGAAAATCTCTTTAAATCCACGTATGATTAGGCCAACTCTGTTTTCCTATATGCTATATTATGCTTAAGGAAGTTAAACTTCAGAGTAAAATCTTTCCTCGTCCCTATATACGTAGGGATTTCGTGGTCTCGGTAGATGTCACTAGACCGCAAGTTAGGGTGCGAGAAGACTGGGCGCAAAGGGGGTTAAGAGTTGAGCTGAGGGGATGTTTCTGAAGGGTGAAGATGGGACAGAGGTTGAAGAAACGCAAGGCTTGATGGCTTGACTGCCTAATCTCATTATACTGAGATTAAAATTATACTGATATAAAAGTGCACTAGTCATGTGTGTTAAATGTCAAACAAATCATATATTAAGAGACAAGGAATTATTTAGGGAGATGTATGTGTCAGTTCTCATGTAACAGTTACCTGGAAAATCAACTAGCAAAAGACTAGAAAAAATGTGTAGGTCTACATAGTTTTTGAAAAAAATAATCTTTCGACGGATGCTTATTAATTAAAAACTTCATACGAATAGGCATATATTTGAAGGAAGTACTTTTTAAATAGGCTCTAGAAAACAAACAATTAATTAACTTGACTACGAGGTAAGAGTACGCCTATAACAAGTAATATTTAAGTGGAACATTAGAAGAAAAAAGTAGTCTTTTTGAAGTAAGGCATTACTATGGAAAGTTAGTCAGACCAAAAAATTAAATGCCATAGCCGGGATTTGAACCAGGATCTTCGACTCTCTGTGCCGCTGCTCTGCCATTGAGCTATTGTGAAAACATGTCGATTCATACCGGTAAATGGCATTACATTTTTCATTCTGGCTCTATCTATCCACCTTAAATTATTATTCCAAGGTATTACTATTTTTGGCCTACATGAAGGAAATATAATAAAGAAGCTCCCAATAAAGAAAGTTCTATGAAGATAGTTATGTCTTGTCATTCCTCAAAATCACCCAAAAGATATATGTTTTAAAAATATGTTAGTGTATGCTAACACGCTGATTGACCAGTATCTTGTTGGTGATAAGTGGAAATAGGTATAGCACAATAGGCCTACAAAATGATTATGTAGTTAGGCTGACCATTCCTTTACAAAATACAGTTTGAAAATAATTTACATTGCTTTATAAGTAGGGCTTAGACTTTTAGGTAAATACATATATTTTTTTTTCTTCTATTACTTAGCCTATTATTTCTGGACTTTGTCAAAGTTTCGGATTCAAAATACTAAGTTGCATATCACAAAAAAAAAAATATTTTCGATATTTCTTATTTGAATAAATATTTTTGGTAACTTAATTTTTTTTACATATTTTACCACATATCATGTTTAGAAATGAATATTTGTACTGTTTTTGTAAAATTGCCATATTTTTAATATGTTGCGTTGTTATGTTGAGTCAGACAATTAATCAGGGCTGATTTGGCCTTTACTAGTGCAAATTTCTGTTTCCTCTCACACTGCATTCCTAAGTTGGAAACAACAAAACAATTGTTGACAGAATCAATTAAATAAATCAAACACATTGAAAACAAACTTAACAAAATCAGTGGTTTTCAAACAAACAAAATTAAAGAAAAATTCCTGTCATGCCTAAATAAAATTGAAGGGTTAGGCCTACAAGTGTTGCACAAGATTTCAGACATTTTAATAGGTAACAGTGTAGAGAACTTGGAGCAGATGGAACATCTGAGTGTCAGTGACATTGCGTGTTACAAATATGCATGATCAACATCCTGCGATGTTGAACGTACATTTTCAAGATACAAGTCTCCGTTCCGTGAAAATCGTAACAGCTTTAAGATGCACAACTTAAGTCTACTTTTGTCGTTCACTGCAACTGTTCTACACCTGCTGACTAGAATGACTAGATGAGTACTTCTGTAAATATTGGGTAAACAAGTTAATTAAAATATTTTCATATTTTTAAACATATTTTCGACTTTTTAACCACATAAAAAATATATTTTTTCATTTTTATATGCACCTAAAAGTCCGAGCCCTATTTATAAGCGATATTTGAATTTACACATACAAACAGAGAACGTATCGCGCAGTAGATGTACTTTTTTTTTTAAGTTTAAAATTAAATGCTGGCTATTTAAGATGTACTTTTTGTCTTCTAAAAATAAAGTCCATTTGTGAGTTGAAATTATAAACTTCTCAGACAGGAATGGTAGGCACAGTTAATAAATTGCTTGATTTTCTAAAAGCCTGTTTTAAGTACAATTTCAAAACGAACTACAGATCTAAGAACATCAAAGTATTTCTTCCTGCTGATATTCTCGGATGTCTGATTTCTTGTTAAGAGCCACCTTCGAAAACGCATGAATTAACTTTCTCTGGTATTCCATCCATGTTGTTCCTGGATTTGGATTATAAGTGTCCTAGCTCTGTTATTACGCAGCAGTTCAGTGGTTTGGCGGAGCCTGAATACAAAATCAGTTTCTGTATAACCTTTCTACAGTATAAATTCGTGTGGGTCAGTCTGGATCCGAAGTTCAGGTGTTCAGACCTTAACGAGATCGATACATTTTTCAGGACTTAAAAATGTTGGTTATGACGTTATCTGGGAGGGACTTTAGGCTGTCTAGATTTACGCACGTTAAATAACTTCAAGCTCAATTTAGAGCCTCAGGACAAAATTCTCTGGTTTTTTCATATCCAAGTAATGCCTTAGTTTCCACTAGTTAGTTGTAGAGGCGACGGAATCACCACCTTTCCCTGTGTCCCCTATGGGAAAATGTGCGTAACTAAATTAGTCTTGGGTACTGACGCTAAACTCGGAGGCCTTGTACTCCGTGGGCAGAGATGTCAGAATTTCATCCATGTAACCACGCCATTTGTATCTTGAATCGTGAAAGAAAGGCTACAATTTTCCTTTTACGACAAGTATGCCTGAAAAGAAGATTCATAGCCTATCACCATCAAAATATAATCCAAACTCGGTCCACCAGCACCACCACAAAACGAACTTTATTTGCTGGTAATAGGGATATTTTATGTTTCGTATCTTGTTCCTTTTCAGCTGAAATTCTGTATGAAACACTTCATAAGTTCTAAATTTAACTTACTCATTACCTTCTGTGTCACCTAAGAAGTGAAGTGCTTGAGTTGTCACATCTGGTAAGAACAGTACAGTAATAAGCCAGAGAAATTAATTAGATTTAATAACGAATGTCTGAAGCCTTGTAAAGTTCCTAGCTTCTGATGTGGTTAAGCAAGTGCTGAGTTCAGTGCTTGCGCGAAATCGCTCTCATGCTCAAAGGTTCATAATTTATCGATATTGACTAAGGAGTACTACGTCGCTACATTACGTTGTAGCATTAATTTTTTCATTAGTCAGCTTCAGTAAATTTCACACTTACTATCATAGCGAACAATTTAATATTCCACTTTCGAGTTGCAAGCGTAAGCAGATATTGAAGTATAGTTTATCTTTTCTTAAATAAAATATAGTTACAGTACAACGGCTATGATTGAATTTACTGGACTTTATCAGTTTCAAAATGTCATATTTTTCTTCTTCTGTTTCTGCTTCTCTTACTTCTCCTGCTCCTGCTCCTCCTCCTCCTCTTACTTCTTGCTCTTATTACAAGACCTAGAATCTGCTAATTTTCCATATTGACTTGAACTGTGAACTATTTTTGTTTATATTTATTTATTCCACATTAGATATTACGTATTGTAGGCAAATGCTGAAAACATTTTACATTATTAAATATAGGACTAACCTTGATTGAAATACCCCAGACCGGCAATGGTCTTGTTTAATATTTTAAAGATTAAGAATATTTTTTTCTTTTCTTTTAAGGTAAGCTTTTGCTAAATAAAGACATTTTTAACAATAATACCCCCTAAAAGGGGCCCATTTTATGTTTTAGCTGAACCTAAAAAAATAGTCTTTAAATCTGAACTTTTTTGTATTTCAAAACTGCACAAACACAATATTTCTACTATTTATATAATCTTGGCCAAAAACGTTTTCATTTAATATGGCATGCGGACATTACGGAAAAATAACATTTTTAAATGGCTAAATAATCGTGTCACATCAAAAAGAAAAAGGACGGGATATGTAATTTCATCTGGGTATTACATAACAAATATGAAGAAAATACTAAAACGTCAACTTTCGGAAGTGTTCAGTTTGGTATGGAATGACTCATTTGTCCTCCGCTAATATAAGCCTACATGTTTGTCATTATAACGGAATGACACTAATGAATGTTCAGTAATGTTCACTTCTGATTTATAATACCAACTTGTGAAATAAATTTGAAGGAAGTTTTAATTATGCGAGAATTGTTCTTCCAATTAGAGGAATGAACATATCGTGGCGGAGGAGAAGTCAGTGTCTAGGAGTGATGAAGTTGGTATTGTAGAGGGTTGATTAAGTTGGGATGCTTATCGATGGCTGTAGTTGTGATCCTAATTGCGTCAGTGACAGATTGGACAAGGGGAGGGGGGCAAACTAGGATAATTGTCCATAGCTTCCGTTCTGTGAAGCGCAGCCATTGAGAGTGTCCGAGCAAACGGATTGGCTGATTCAAGCACTAAATGTTTTCAGATTCATCATCTTGACAGACTAAGAGAGTTTAGTCTGTTCACAAGGGTTACAGAGCCCACTAATCATGTTACTCTTGTGTATAAAGCAGGAGGTGGTCTATACAAGCTACATTCACATGCTATTCATCAGATGGAGAAAAATTTCACACATGATAGTATATTTTGGGTATAATTTCTCTTTTTCGTTAGTTTGTGGTATTTACTGTAATACTAGCCTATTTAAGATTACCACTGGATCTCTAATGCTGTAAGCCATATTCTGTATTTTATGTTAGGGCCATGATATTTATATAAAATAAGTCTTCAACGATTAACTGGTTGGTATATATTGAAATTTTGAGCATTAATTCATCACCACAAAAAGTTGTATAAAGGCAGAATTATTAAATTAGTAGAGTAATGATTTATGTTAAAATATGTCGTACATAGTAACCATTTATTCTGCTGAAAATTTTCGTATTTATTTTTAATCTTATAATCCACTGATGATTTCACTCATGATTTATATGTAATATGGTATGTAAATACAGCTCAAGGGTTAAAGTTTTAATGGTAGTATTTAAATTTCGCTTGTGTCCAAAAATTGAAATCGTTGACTATGTGCTAGTGAACTTGAAACCAATAATCATACTTCGAACTTTAGACATGCATGCTTCAATTAGGCTACTCTTTTGCTTTTCCTATATATTATCGTTGTGTACCTCCCGGCATGACGTCCTTTCCAGTTACTTTGTCGACTTATTAGTTCACTTAGCTGAAAATGTAGCTATCGGACACTCCCTTCACTCACCTCTACTTTGTATTTCCATGAGATGAAACTGATTTGATGCTAAAGAAGTTAAAATTCACTAATATTACCGTATATTTACACCATAAAAAAAGAAGAAATGATGAGAAAATAAATCTAGAATTTCGAAAAATATTTAAGAGCCGGAAATTAAAAAAAAAAAACTCATGTTTAAAATATTTTAGTTGATAATCTATAAATCTGCTCAGCCTATTATATTGTGTACAGAACATTTTAACCGGGAAAGAGAGAGTTCGCATATGTTGGTTGGGATCTTCAAATCACTGTTCTATAATAATCTTTGTATCCACGTACAAAAGCGATAGCTCTGTTGGAATATACTATTACTTATCTGCATGTTCTTTGTTTTTGGTCATGGATATTTGATAGTAAGAAACTCTTTGTTGCATGATCACACCAGGAGAAACCTTCAGTTTTCGTATATTTCTTTCTGCCTGGTTTTTTGATTATTACTTCCCGGTAAGAGTATAATAAGGAAGTAAATAGAAAGAGATAAAAATTAAATATTTAGAAATGAAAAGCCTATTACCTGTTATTTGTCGTGTATCGACGATAAACACCGCATAGTTATTAAATAATTATTTTATTTATATTGATTCAAACCGCAAATGCAGCTTACTTTGCATAATAGCTCGTATAAAGTTGCTCATCAGTTGGTATCACGAGGCTGAGTACTCCCCGTTCCAGACCTCCGTCCAGACCTCTCAGAAAATCTGAGGGGGTTCAGGGGGATCGAATCCAGACCTGTGGATCTGTAGACAGCGACGCTAACCACGCAAGCAGTCACTGTATTATAATATTTATATTGAATTATTTTATATTTTCGTCGAAGAGAGCTAATCGATATTATATTGGAACGATCAACTTCACTACAATCGTTGAAACCCCTACTATCGCAATAAGGTTATAAATTCATTAAAATCTGTCCAATGGAAATTTTATAATCGTCTTGTCTTACAGTATTTTAAACAGGTTGTTGTTGAGGACAGCGGAAATCTTGCTGAAGATGGTATAGCGATTAGGCAGTTAAGGTAGGATTGTTCTGCGAAAAGACCTCGTGGCCGCAAGTTTTATTCGGAGCCGTAACTTTGAAACTCCACACTACATGGGATGAAGAAAATCGAAGTAATAAAGAAAAGAAAAGAAGAGGAGAATCAAATGTGAGACCTGCAAGTAGGAAGATGTTGTATGTATTGTTGTGATGAACTCTACCGTACTGCCGTCTGGTGGCTGGCGGAGGTAGTACAGAATAGAAGCAATCAGACCCTCCTGCTTCGCAAACCTTAAAAAATCAGCACAAAAGGGCGTTTTTCTTTCATTAAATAAGGTCTTTCCCTTGACAAGTAAAATTGGTGACCCCAAAATGAATTACAGCAAGAAGTTTTTAAGTTAGTTTTTAATTTTGTTCCCTAATTACTTCGCATTTCGTAGGAAGATTTTTTTCCATTAAACTAAAGCTTTGGAAGAAGTTGGAGCTACAGGCTGTCATACACCATTTTGCAGTAAAAGATTGCCATGTCTTTTTTCTGCAACATATGCTGACTGTTGAGTATTTTCAGAAGTAGAGAAACTAATAAAGTACTAAGTAGATGATGTAAACTTGTTTATTTACTCTTGTAGGCCTACATGTAAAATATACTTCTGAAATATTATTTTTAAAATGTAATTGATTACGGAGGACGAGATAGAAAAATAAACAGAGTCATAATATTTTGCAGTCCTTTGCAACTAAAATCTTCAAACTAAATACTGTTATTACGTATACTAGCAAAAATAGTAGTTTTAATTATTAAAATTTACAATCAATGGAATTTTGGTAATCGTTTCGCTCATCATGGATTACTATTTTGATTCTGACAAAAGACATTTATAATCAGCCAATCATAGAGCTCTATTTCTATGGAATGCGCCACTTCTTTTATTTCTGAACTTTATCGCACTCTTCTTTTCTCTCTCCCGACTGTACTGAAGCGATTCGCAGCATAAAAGGATGATGCGTTGAAAAACTTAAATTAATTTAATTTATAACATATTATGTAGAGGAAAATTTGTCTTGCGTGGGAAATAAACCCAGGTTTTCAGTTTGTTACAATGACGCCGAGGCAACTTGGCTTCCATAGGACATACCCAAAACTATTCCAAATATTCCACAAGACCCCTTACAGATATTGGAACATTAACAATATGGGATTACTGACAGTTTACGGAAGATATTTATATTATATTCTGTAGAATATTTAGCACATGGTCAATCCAGTATAAGAATACTTGGGATTTCAGCCAAAACCAAGTGTCTATCGTCAAAATTTTATCGTTTAATTTTTGTCATTTTATTACATGCAAATTTAAATTAGAAAATGCACAAGGACTAAACACTAAAACATATTTATATCTGTAGCTTCTTCAATATAAAAACAATCACTGAACACTGGTATCGCGTATTTGCGATATGTTGTATAGCGTTCTTTCTTTATTAATTTCTATTTCATTAATGAAGTAGCTGTTTCTATTATCATCCTAATACCCACAGTTTTACTCCTATTAGCTTATTAGTATTATAGATTTTGATGATGTAACAACTATTTAGCTACTAAATATTGACTAGCTACAAACCAGAATATCGCGGTTTTGATCTTCGATGGCGTGTAAGGTCATTGGAATTTTTCAGTTGGCGTTAACTTTCTGGTGTACTTGAATAAATCAAAATGTCTTGGATCTGGTCTCATTGTTGACTTATCACGAAATAAAGAGACATTCCCTAGTGTCTTATTTACAACAACATAAGTTACAAACAACAACACAAACAGGTGATAAGTAGATTATGAATGCCAGTGTTAATGCATAGTTGGAACTCTTTCACAAAATTTTACCTCGATAACTGCAAAACAGTAACACATTTAAACGTTCAAAAAAATGTTTTATGCACTTTATTAAAAAACGTGCAGGTGACAATACTTTTTTACCATTTTACTTTTATAACACTGATCAAGGTTTACGAAACTTCAAACCTGTCCCATCAAACGTTCCTTTTTTTCACCAAGAGGCCAAGGTAAACACATGCCAGGACATAAATCAATGAGTACATAGTTAAGAATTTGCATGAAATCAGTTTGTAAAGAAAAGTTGTCATGCTTACGTGTTTATGCTAACTTTTTCAAGAAATAACCCCTCTTCTCTACTATAGGCCCGAGGTCAACTGAGCCTTTAAAACCGGGCTCGCTGCCATCTAAAGCCTAAATGCGAATGTTAAATTATATTTTTAAATCAGTGATTGGATTTATTGAGAAATACTTTTTCATAATCTTACATTTTTACCTCCCACCTTCGTCGGTTTTTATTTCATCTTCTCTTTCTTTCTTTCGGGAAATTAGTACCCCAATTGAGCACCAAATAGGTACTTAAAATGGAATCATACTTAGTGTTTCACAGTGAGTCGAAGTAATGCTTATGATACTGCTTTTAAGCTTGTAACAACTTGTGTTCAAAATTTGTTTAAATGTACCCACTCAGAATCGACAATTATAAAGGATGAACATTCTGGCTGCGAGGTTTGCCTAGTTAATCATCGTGTAGGCCTATGTATATTTACTATATATATAGTAACTTATACTGTCAAGATTTAGGAATTTTTCTATAAAGAAGCATGATTTGTATAATTATATTTATAAAAATAATTTTGATCCATTAAAGCGTTGAAATTAAGTAATATGAAGTAACCATCAGCATTCATGAAAACCAAGATCTACGGTAAAACTAAACAGCCCATTATCGTAATGGGGTTTAGATCTAGTAACTGTAGTCTACTAAGTGATTTCGGGTTCTATAACTTACTAAGCAAAAGTATGAAACCATTGTTTCGAATGTTTTTAGCTTTATTTTTCTGTCATGCAGTAATTTGATCTGTTACTGTTTATTTTCTATCCATTTTAATGCTCTGTAATATTAAATCCAATTTTAAAAAAGCATCGTACTACATGAAAGTTAAACATGAAACACTTAAATCAAATAGTTACAAAATAATGCATTGGCTTTTCGACCCTGACTCTGACTATATAGTGAAAAAGTCTAGACAAGGAGTTTCAGGAACGAACATTTAAGCCTATATGAAGGTTTAGATAACTGGTTTTACATCCACATAATCTTGATATATGTGTTGTATAGTAACTCCATATTAAGAAAATGTATGTTCATTATCCATTTATTGGTTGCAAATAGACGGGAAGTTGAAATGAAGGTGGTGATTGGTCGACAGGAGACGTCCTGTGCGTTCTCTCCAGCCCATTGTGAAGATGCCAGTTGATGCCTGCACTCCATCAACACAGGTCGACAGCCTCAGACAATTTGCTGTTCCACACAAACTTGTTGAAAAATGGCGATCTGTGCAATGCAGGTTTACCACCTCCACTTGAGCGTGTGTCCTTTTGACGAATGTCACGCGCGCCACGAGATTTATCTCACTGGCCTCACCCGCTTGTTGGGCAAATGATTGATAACTTATTTGGCGGCTGTGCATTAACCTAGATGACAGTGCTGATAACATGTGAATAATGGAATGAGTCAATTGAAATTAATGGCATATATTACTTCTACCTGAAAGCCATTCAAATCTATCACAAGCATTTTTTGTTGCGAATAACATGTAGGCCTGCTTTTAATATTTGTGGACAAAACTCAGGTTTAGTTCTTCTTAAGACGTAATTAGTCTAATAATAAATGAAGTTTTAACTTTTTATAATACTGCCCTTCTTCCTGTCCCTGGAAATATTCATTAGGACCATCTTTAAATCTTTCTTGAGATTACATTTGGCTATAGCATATAAATATGCAGTCAATTGGGAATAGGGTTAACACTGTTTAATTTTTTTGCATGTAAATATTTAATTTCAAATATAAAAACTGTAATGGATCTACGTGTGTTTTGGTGTCAAAGTCTATTAGGCCTTACAATTTTTTTTCGATCCCCTACTTATAAACTACCAATAACATTGTTATTTTTAAAGTTGTTTCCAGGAAAAGAGAAGTAAGAAACGGGAAACTTCAACTAGACTCTTCCTATTCTTTGTTATCCGGAAGACTTCATTTCTGTTTATTTTTATAGTGGGAATGGAAACTGAGATTTTTATGACTTTGTAGCATATTATAAAAATTTGGGTCTAAAGTAAAATGTGAGGAATCTGAACTATGCTGATTTCAACGACACCTTGTTGACCATGGTGTTGAATAATGTGTTTTTGGTGTAACTTGTCGAAAATTATTCTTCTTTCCCCTTATTAAAAATATTCAAACATAAAATGTATGCCTGTTTAGATACAGATTCAATTTTTCCATTCGAATAGCAGTAGCTACTGCTATGTATCCATTTCATTCTTTGTGACAAGATTCTGACAATAACTCTTCAAGGAAGCTGATCCCATCTATTTGAAAATTAGTTTATTTTAAACGAACAGTTATTTTATGTTCTTGTGCTGTATTAACAATAGATCTAAAGAATCTGTTCAACTTGCACATTATTTTATTGTGAAGTTAGTTTTGTCCAGCTTAATCGAATGTTTCATGTTAGCTAAATGTGCACTGTAATCAACGTAACTATTAAGTGACGTAATCTCTGCAAATACATCTCAAAGCAAAGATATGCTAGGCCTTTCGATTCTGCTTATGGATCTTTAAACAAAATATTTGCGTTACACAGTACAGCGTTTTTCATAATACGATAAAGTGTGTTAAGTATAATTATTATACATTTCTTAAAGATTTAATACACTCAGATTTACTAAATTACATTTTAGGCACAAAATATATACTTCCGGTATACAACTAATACGTTATCACTAGGGCTCGGACTTTTAGGTGCTTATAAAAACGAAAATATTTATTTTTTATGTGGTTTAAAAGTCGAAAATATGTTTAAAAAATATGAAAATATTTTAATTAACTTATTTAACCAATATTTACAGAAGTACTCATCTAGTCATTCTAGTCAGCAAGTGTAGAACTGTTGCAGTGAACGACAAAAGTAGATCTTAAGTTGTGCATCTTAAAGCTGTGACGATTTTTAGGGAACAGAGACTTGTATCTTGAAAATGTACGTTCAACATCGCAGGATGTTAATATTGCATATTTGTAACACGCAATGCCACTGACACTCAGATCACATTAAAATATCTGAAATCTTGCGCAACACTTGTAACCCTTCATTCTTATTTAGGCACGACAGGAATTTTTGTTTAATTTTGTTTGCTTTTGAACCACTGATTTTGTTAAGTTTGTTTTCAGTGTGTTTGATTTATTTTATTGATTCTGTCAACAATTGTTTTGTTGTTTCCAATTTAGTAATGCAGTGTTAGAGGAAACAGAAATTTGCACTAATAAAGGCAAAATCAGCCCTGATATATTGTCTGACTCAACATAACAATGCAACACATTGAAAATATGGTGCAATTTTACAAAAACAGTCAAAATATTCATTTCTAAACATGATATGTGGTAAAATATGTAAAAATAGTTAAGTTACCAAAAATATTTATTCAAATAAGAAATATCGAAAATATTTTTTTTTATGTGATATGCAACTCAGTATTTTGAATTCAAAGGTCCCAAACGGAACTTTGACAATGTCCAGAAATCATAAGTAATAGGAAAAAAAATATGTTAACCTAAAAGTCCGAGCCCTAGTTATCACAGTATAAATTCTTATGTTTTAAACAATATACAATTTAAAAGTTGTACTTCTTATGTTTTAAGCATTATACAATTTAAAAAGTTATACTTTATTAATACTATATAGCTTATACATTGTAATTTTTTTATTACATATACGTTTTTGCTGTACTTAGGAAATTAATCCGTCAACTTATTCCTGCTAATATAAAATTCAGTGTAAATGAAAAGTGTTTATGGAAACAGTATTTTAAAAGATAGGGATCGAGCATATTATTAAATGAAATGTCTGTGTGTATGTGATTTTTTTTTTATTTTTTTTGTGATTTGATGTGAGAGGGAAGTTAATTTCATAATTTCATAATTTAGTAGCTAAGACGATTCGAAAAAGATGGGTAGAGTGTTTAGAAAGTTCTTTGCTGCTTTTATTTAGCGTATTGTAAGAATGATAGAATTGGTTTTAAAAAGGTGTCTATGAGAATAAGCAAATAAGGCGCTTTCAAAAATAATCATAGGCCTACGGAGTACATGGGAGTGGGAGGATCTGTGAGTTTAAGTAAGTGTTCTCAGGCATCAGTAGGCTTGGCGTTATAAATGGTTCGTATTATGCGTATTTGCAGGACAAAGATCCTATTCAACATAAATAGCCTATGCTACGGAAATCACTGGAGCAGCAAGATACACAAAGTCAAGAAAAGAAAATATTATTGCGTTTTTCAAAATGGCTTATATTGATTCGAAGGTAGCTCGGTCTCGGAGCTCACCGTCAGTCCACAGAAGGAATTAAAATTTGAGAATATTTTAATAATACTTCAAAATGAATTTTGGTGCACTTCTAAACCAAGTCTGGTAAAAACACGTCGAAACCAACGTAAATATAAGCCTATTGTAGTGATTAAAAAAGCTATTTATTTGTAAACAGATTTCAACCGGGTAAATTTAGGTCTAAATGAGATACTCAGAATACAAGTGATGTAAGTCCAGGATTTGCAAAATTGTTAAACGTGAGTTTAGCTGTTTCATCAGCGTAAGTTGTTTTCAGAGAACGATTTCAATAAGCTCGAACTTAAACCTATTACACTCCCGTTTGAGTAAATACATACAATGATATGTACAAACTTATGGAGATATATTTCTTTGAGACCAGGTTTCTCAGAACCAGTTTCCATTAACTAACACAATATGTATTCAGAATGTCTCAAATTTAAATAGCATAGCATTGCATATGGCTTATTAAAACTTTATAATATTGGTATCGGTTACATAGAAACCCATTTCAGAAATGTTTGCAACAAGAGAGTTAAGAAGATTTCCTGCGTAGTGGGGGATGAAACCGTATAATTTTACTTTTCATTTATTAATATTCAAATTGTTAATATGCAAGTAATACAATATATCATCCATGACATTAGGAGAAAATTCTCATGTTGTTTTCAGTAGACTTCACTCGAAAACACTGGAATGAGCTTCAGGTAACAACCGACCCCATGAAGAACATTTTCTAGAATTGCTTTTACAAACGAAGTAAATGCATGGAATCACAGATTTCAAATTACAGAGAAAACTAGGTAACAGTGTAGTTATCCACGGTTTCAACTTGAAACGCATTTTCACTTCGTAGCCTCATCTAATTGAAATCAAAAAGTAAACCAATCCCTATTGTTATTTACATACTCTTCATATAAACTGCCGAGCAGATATTAAACTGTATACAACCCCAACGACATTAAGATCACAGGTGAAATCAAATGGTAAAATTCCAGCATTCTAGCATACTGCAACTGCACCATGTCGAGACCTTACGGCCTATTAGTAGTAAAAAAATCCCTGAAGAAACAAGGCCTAACACCTGACCGCTGCTTCATCTACCATAGGCAGATGGCAGGATTGGGGGGCATATGTGGTCAGCATGCCGACACCCACGGCCGTTAATAGTGGTTTCCATGACTGAAGCCGCTACTTCTCTATCAAGCAGCTCCTCAGTTTGAATCAAGAGGCTGAGTGCACCCCTACCAGACCTCCCTACCTCAGAAAAATCCGAGGAGGTACCGGGGATCGAACCCGGGCCGACGGATCTGTAGTTAGGACGCTAACCACAAAGCTTCATTCTCACATATACTAGGTATTCTCATAGGCATGACACATCAACGTTTCAATACACAGTAGACAGATTCTGTATCTATTGGAGTAAACTCTTTATACATTACTTGCTTTTGAACAGCTAACTCAAAAGGCATTTGTAAGTTCAGTTCTTCTTCAGCACATAAACGAAAGTCGAGTCATAACAACCGATCTGACTCTAGTATAATGGTGTAACTTAGGATCAATTGAATTACCTGAAAAACGTAGACGATTACTTTGATCGGAAGAAGGAAGACGGCAGAATTTACGACTAAACCTTCTAAGCAACTTAATGAAACTTCAGCATAGTTGAGATTTTCACACAGGCTGGTGTCCCACTATATAGATGAAGAAAGTAGCTGAAACTAATCAACTGTTTCCTTGCGTTCTCGTTAAATAATCGCCATTATTTGCTGTTTGAATTAGGATTCCTTGTCTACACCAGGGGCGCAGGTGAATAGCTGGATTAAATGCTGTCGTTTGCTTAGAACGCTCCAATGCAACTTTAAATTAGATACTTGGGTGTGTTTAAAACTTTCAGTAATTGCTTCTGGAAGGAAGTTCTGATCTCTTTATTCCATACATACGACTGATTTTATGAATTATAGTCTTACCAGTCATATCTTAATGAGAGATTACGGTGCAAATAATAGTAAAATCAAGTTTTACACTACCCAAGAGGTTAATGAAATCGTTTATAAGATTTAAGAAATTTATCCGCACAACGTCCAGTTAAAGAATGATTTAAAGGTCTATGAAGCGGGATACGTTTTCAGATAGGTATTGTAAATGATACCGAAACTTCTAAAAATATCGATTTGTTAGATTTCTAAATTACTATGTAGACATTTCTCAAAATATTTCTTAAAATATTAGTGTAGAATGTGCAAAGACTTGGGTATGACTCTGAACATGTGAAACAGAAAAGAGTAGGAAACAACTGTGTTAATCCTTTTTTATAGGGCCCATTTTAAATGTATAAACGGCAATGTACGTCAAAGGTGTTTTACACTTTTATAGGTATTCTATGAATGCACATTCATACGTAGTACAGTTTATATCTTAAGAATATATAACATATAGGCTATCGATAGTAACAGGTGGATTGCAGTGTCTAGTGCTGATTTTACGGTAGCAGAAACAGCAATAGTGCCTTGGGTTTTTTAAATTTATGTGATATGTGTATGCAGCTGATCCAAATTCTTATAACCTACTATTTATTGTACGTATTTATATAAAGTGCACTTTTGTAAGGATATTTCAGAAGAAAAGCATAACACAAATAAAACAAATATAACTATAATTAATTAATCTTAAATTAATTTTAAAAAAATTGTTCACAAATTCTCGAATCAGTTACTTTGGAAGAAATTTGTACAAATAAAGTCATTCTGCAGGATGACGAGTCATCGACAGTATTTTAAAATGGTAACCTGTACTTATTTTTAAAATTTATTTGCACACGAAATTTAATTTGTTTCATGCAGAAATTTTGGTTGCTATGGAAAGAAATTTGTTCTTAAAGGCCATCCTTTAAACCCCTATAATCCGTTTAAATCCTTTCAGTGTTAAAACGGTTAATTTTAGACATCTATAATGAGTAAAAACTTTTCTACGTACAAAATATGATACACAAGACAAGAATTACACATTTCCAGTAGTAATCAACCTTCTGTATGAAACAAATTGAATTTTGCAAACAACTGAAGAAAATAACAACCATTCAGAAAGAAATGAAAAATATAGGTTACCGTTTAAAAAAATAATGTAGTTGATGACGTCACATCCTGTACAATAGTGGATTATTAAAAAAATATATATTCCTTTTAAATTTCATATATTAGAACATATATTAAGAAATAAGTTAACTTTGGTTTTATTGGTGTTATACCTACTTATAAAATTCCCTAATCGTACTGAAGCTTTCTGAAATGAAGGTGCCTTTTAGTTGTATGGTTGTACGGTCGTCCTTTAATTCAGTTTTTTTTCAACACTGCAACCGAATCTGATCACTTTCAGTTAATAAAAATTAGGGAATATATTTCATTACGTACAGTACTTAGGCCTATATGAAGGCACCGCATTATGTGCTCAATGTACACGACAGTTAGAGGCTTATCTCATTTTCACAACAATGGACACACATACATAGGCCTATATCTATGAAATCCTTTGTTTTTGTTTCGTATTGAGTCTGGTATTGCCTCTGAAAATAATATATCACCTTTGATTTTAGCAGATAGGCGCTGCTCATTGAGCAAGATATGGAAAGAGGGAGAAGGAGTTGGAAAGTCAGAGTTCATTGTTAATTGACAATGCAGAGGCAAGCTTAAAAACAAACTAATATTAGGAAGAATTTTAATTACGAAGATATTGTTTGTTTGCTTTTACCCCATTTAATTTAGAAATTAATTATTAGGATATTAGGAGAGGAGTCACCTGTGGATTAATACGATATGATAAAGAGTTATGATTAAACAATGAAATGAAATTCTTACAGTTAGGAATATGCTACTACTTTCATCTCGGTGTATTGTAAAATTTCCATTGATGAATCTGAAGTGTACTTAAAAATAACTGCAAAAGAAAATATTACAAAGGATGATATAATAGGCAAAAGAATCGAGACATTGTATGGTTAGAAAACAAATATGATGAAAGAGGGAGACTATAATCAGTACATAAATAGCGCGAGGCATGAGGATGGGTGTAGGGGGTTTCGGGGGACAGAAGATAATAGTAGAACGATCTTTTGAAGTGGAAGTGTGTAATGAAATTGCCGCATGTCTCCCCGCATTCCGCAGACCGCCACAATTTAAATTTCACGCGTCAGCGAACCTCGATTTCTCCCTCATCCTCTACAAGTCTACAGTCTACACTCTACACCCTTTCATTTTTTCATAGCAAACAGAAATCTCCCTCTGTGCAGTTAGGTTATGCGCTGAACTGGACGTACTTAACTGCACTGAAGAAATCCGTAGAGTAATAATATGGCCGTCATCAGCTCCTGTAACTATACACTCAAGTATTTTCGAACTCTTCATGAAAGGAAAGAATGTCAGTCAACAACCATCACGTTTCTAGATATTCTTACAGACAGTAATAGTATAAATTTAATAATTGTCTTGCCAGGACGTTAAAATCTTCCGAGCTGTTGGGTCGTGGTTTCAGGTAATACGTAATTATAATTTTCTTACCTTTCCTCGTATGACTGAAGCCATCTTCCATCAGGACCTTACAGCCTTTTCACTCAGTTACACTTTCAAAGGATGATGCGACAGGAATAAACCCAACTGGAGAACAAGACATAAAACATTATTACTGGGGTCTTCTTTCGTAAATGTTTACTATAGGACGTGCTAATGAATCTTGGTATTTGCCAATCTAGTTTTCTAAACTATGTTTCATATATCTACTAGGGTAAAAAAATAATTACCATAGTAAATTTAATTCTACTATAGTAAATACCAAGATTTTGTTTCAAGAAACTACCATAGTAATTATTTTTACTAAGAGAAACAGAAATTTACTTTAGTTTTTAACCAGATTAAACTAGAATGTGCTTCATATATTTTAGTGTTGGTATTTGACTTGAGTAAAATGCTACGGTTTTCTACCCAAGTCTATAGTTGGGCAAAATTATTTACTTGGATTGTTTTTAAGTCCAAGTGACAACGAAAAGTAAATTGTACATAATATTAGGCAAAGAATATTATGGGCAAAATTATTTACTTGGATTGTTTTTAAGCCCAAGTGACAACAAAAAGTAAATTGTAAGCTTACATAATATAAGGCAAAGAATATTTAGGTTAAAGTCGGAATTTGACATAAAAAAACTTATGAATTCAATCAGCATTTTAGATTACTGTTCAATCAATTTCATATGGTACTAGATACCACTGTCCCAAAGCTGCAATTTAATTGTGCTTTAGCATTGAAGCAACATGAAGCTACAAACACTTCTATATTGTAAGATTTGAGATTTTCCTGGCGAAGAGTATGAATAAATTTTTCCCGGGTAGACAGCCAGGTTTGAAGATCAAGTGTCTCCGACGTTTCAGAGGCCCACGCTGCCTCCATCCTCAGGGATACAGAAGTGTCGAATCTGTCATGCCGAGGTGGTATATATACAGATCGCGAGTTGCGAGGAGTCGACCAATCAGCGTGGGCCTCTGAAACGTCGGAGACACTTGATCTTCAAGCCTGGCTGTCTACCCGGGAAAAATTTATTCACTTCTATATTGGTTAAAACATGGAATCCTGTTCCATGCAATTGCTGACATGCATGCGGTTTCTAAAGCCTCTGTTAGCCGTGCTGTTCGAAATATTGATGATAAACCAATAGGCACCAGCCAAGTATTTTATATTTCTGACCATGTTTCTTTTGCATGTATCTTTAAAACTGTTTGTTTTCGAACATACACCTTGTGTATGGAACTGTCCTATGGGTCATTTATTGCATCTGCAAGGAACTCCAAAGAAGGCTATCAGGATTGTGGAGTTCTCCCAAGAATGCAATATAACCTATATTTATAAAGTCTGGGATCTTAACTTTGATATCAACGTTCACTTAGACTGTCTAGCTCAAGTTAAGTATTAATAGTTATAAACTGTGTGCAGCAGTTGTTAACTACCCCACAAGTGTCTATTCCAATATAAGCTATCATTTATAGGCAGATGGAAATGAACTAAAACACAGATTCGTTGTTTTAATAATAGCATGAAATTGGTGGCTTCGTCTACCCAGTGAATTAAAATTATTTCAGTATCTGTATTTATAAGGACAGTCAGATGAACGTATATATTAAACCCTCTTTACAGTCATGATCTCTGATAGCAGAAAATTTTAATTGGCTAATAGTAGAAATAAATTATTTACTTTTTAAAGCTTTCACTCATTTTACTCGGACATCGCCATAAATTATAAAGATATATTGGCCATTGATCTATTGAGACCATTTTGTGTCATCACAGTAACCATGGCCTCCTGTAATACTGCATGTCAAGCTATAGTTCTTTTACTAGACAATCTACTAGAGTAAAATATTTACTAAGGTTATGAAAATTATGTGAAACCGAAAAACTAACTCTGGTAGAAATATAAATTTACTATAGTAACCTACTAGAGTATTTTACTAGTTTTATGAAACAGGCCTCTGGTGTGTTTGTACATGGTGAATGGAATATTCAGGTTTTCAGTGCGAGAAATAACTTCTGTTTGGCACTCAATCTAGTATTCATTCATTTTTTCATTTTTATAATTTATTTTACTGTATTTCTTTCTTTCCTTCATTAATTTATTTATTTATTTATTTATTTCCTTGTGGTTAGAACTTCCGTTCCTCTTGGTAAAATCTTTGTTTCCACAGGCATGGTCCTCTTCCACTAAAAGTCTCATAACCATTCAAAAGACAAGTGTGATTACTGATTGCCAATTGTGCTTTATTGTACTAAGGGTACAATAAATTATGTTTTATTATAAATTTTATTATACCTTAAATATAGCAGGATTTTACAAGCATAATAGAATGGAAACATGAGCCTACTCGTATTTATTTATTCACAACGTTTTAAAATGTTTCTTTGATACCTCATATCAATGAGTTTATGACGAAGCAGTTACGTGGTTCAAATTGATGTATATGTAAAATTATTTTTTTGAGAAATGTTAAACAAAGTTTACAGTTCCTTTCCAAATTAGCTATTTGACTAAGACTTATGGAGATTGCAGTATGTATTACATAAAGAAGTATAAGTTACTACTATCATTACTATTATTACAGTAGCAAAAATGACTATGCACTGTATATTCTGTATATTCTTAATCTAGATGTATGCTTAATTTAAGCGAGAATCTCACAGTGAAACTGCAACAAATTTACCTCAAGTGACAGGTTTCTTTTCTCGAAAATGACTGCAGAACATAACACATTATTGTACGGTATTAGGTTGTAAAATTTTTACTTAGAAGCTTTTTATTCTGAATTAGAGTCACATTTGTTATAATATGAAAATGGGAAACATAAAATGGTAGACCAAAGAACGTTGCATGCTCTGCGGCCCATGTAGACAGGTAAATCCTATCATTCCTTTAAGAAAGATAGACATTGCACTAAATATATCTCTCTTAAAGCATACCAGTTTCAGTCTACTGAAACCATACCTATAGAAACCACTTTCCTAATGCACAATGAAAGCCTACTCTCGAAAGTTTTCAGCAAATAAATTTGCATAAATCTAATGCCAGGTTTTTTTTATTGTCATTGGCTGCGTGGGGGTAACTTATGTTGAATTAAGCTTTTCTAAAAAGCGGTCAAATTAGTTTAGGAAAACCTCATGCCAAAATTACTATCCTTATTGCCTTGCACAAAATAATAATAACAGTGGTAATGTATTGTTACAATTCTGTTGAAGGTATTTTTTTATAAATAAATTTCCATTTAGAACCAATTCTCTATACTTTGGAAAATGGAGTCTAGAGCAAAGTACTTTTATAATAATAAAATCAAAGCCGATACTTCTCCATAAACACTGAAATTTTTGGTAGTTTTAAACGTAGGCCTTTATTAGAGATAAACCGAAAGGAGGGTGCATGTGTGTCTAGACTCAAACTCACAACCTTCAAGAGCTTGCTTGTCTCTCTTCTCCCTTGTTTGATTCTTCCCTCTTGAAGCTGAATCCAAATTTCCACACACTAACTTGATGAACAAGGCTTCATTTGTTCGGCATTCAGTTTCAATCTAGTGTCTTTATGTACCCGCTCCAGTTTCTATAGCAGCACAAACTAACTTCCATGTTGCAGCTTCAGTTTGAATCAAGTAAAGTCTTCCTAGTTTCCAAGCCTACCCTTCTTCTCTGCCCTTCTGTCTGACTGCCTTTATGTATGCCTGACCTTTCGTTTCTACCTCGGCAGGGATTCTTCTTTAAAAACCGTTTATACGCATAAACTACCGTTATAATATATTTATGACGTCGTGACCAAACTTAATATTTTTACCAAGTTTAAACTTCTCTCAAAGCTAATTGTGAACTACCCGAACCTTTATTAAGATCGAATATTGATTACCGTTTTAGGAAAAATAAATGCTTGGAAGATAATATCTTATGCAAACACCAAGTGACGTGCATCTTTATTTCTCAGTAGACTCATTTTTCATTTCTACTCACATTCTCTCTCAATTTCTCTCTCCACCTCTCTCTCTATCTTTCTCTCCACCTATCTGTCATCTCACCTATAAATATAAGCACATGAATAATCTAATTTCACTCTGTGTGACTGCTTCTATTTCTTTTATAGGCCTACTCCATGCATTGTTCATTATTCTCTCTTTTCTGCATTCATTTCTCAAGTTTATTTGTTTCTTTTTCTTACTTTGTAATTGTTTAATTCCTCTCTAGGTCTTCCTTTCTTTTTTATTTCTGTCTGTCTGGCTATATTTCTTTCTAATAACTTCATATATATTTCCATAAATTCTTTTTCCAAAACGCAATCTATTCAGTATTTTGTTTCCAAACCGCATTACTTTCAATAAGAGATTTAATGACTAGAAATTTTCTCAGTACCTACTCTTAATGATGATAGTACATAAAAAGCTAGAATCAGTAACTTATATGAACGTACTGTAATTGCGGACAATTCTCGGTGCCTTTACCACCGATTACATTAAAGGATATGCAATTGTAGCGAAACTTGAGGTGAAGAATGGAAGGGATGGCTTTTTAACCTAGTAAATGTTTATAGAAAAGTATTGCGTCAATGAAACAAGTTAGTGGGGTGCAGAGTGGAGTGAACGTCAAGATTACATCTGTAATCACAACACGCATTCTGCTCATTCCTTACATTCATCCTCCTTACTGGATTGCATGCATTAGAATCACTCAGCCTACATCCTAACACTGAGGACACTTAATTCACGGTATCTCGAAAAGTCAAGTATGTAAAAAAAAAAGTAGAAAAGTACCGCTTCTTTAAAGGGGCAACTGACAGTTGATAAATTTATACTCCGGTATTTATAAAGGTTCGGCATATTACATTTTTTACGATCTATACTGTAGGCTAAATATGTTATTCCTGTTACGTATTCTGTTCTGTTATACGAGAGAACTGTTAGCAGAACTACAGCAATTAATTTATCACCTCAAGCTCGGCTCACTACATCCTTTTAACCTGCACACATTTACAATAAATCATGTGAGCTTTTCAGGTTGAAAAGAGATTAAATCTTTGAGGGTGGTGGGATGGCAGGGACATAGCATGAAATTAATCATACAAAATTTGAAACACAATATGGGTCATTACAAAAGGAGGATTTAAAATGCTCCACAACTTGTGCAGGGAGCGAGTTTGAAAGACAAATGTGTTCTGGAGCTGGGTTTCTAGTTTCATCTTCCTGTTTGGCTGAGATACAACAGACATCTCTCCCATTCCTCTACGTCCCCCCCAATATTCCCATAAAGTTTCTCGTCCGATCTTATAGATTAACCCCCTCAGCCCTGGATTTCTTATTGGATAGACTAGAGTGATATCGATGTTGCGAGCCAAGAATTTCTTCTTAAAATAAAAGAAGTTTTACTTGCTGTGGCATGGGACACCTTCACATGGCTGTTAACAATGTGTTATAAACACTGCTGCCGAGTTGTTCAACCTACGTTAAAGATTGATAGCTCATTAAGTCTCAGTAAACAGGTTTTGAAGTATCTAAACTGGTCGTTGGTGTTAATATACGTGAATATACCAACCCTTAACCTCTAGATAAGAGTACGAATTCTTATAAGGGTTTCTCAAATTCTCATTAAAAGGCTTCCTTACATATTTTCTCTACTTCGTCACTAGTTCTTAAAAATTAAAATTATTTTAGTAAGAAATGTAACTGTCAAGGATTTACTAGGATTGTGAGTGACAACCTGATGACCAATCTCATACATGGGTTGATTTATGGCAACTATTTTATTTATCCACATATAGCATACATACATGGTTCTAACTTTTGTAGGCCTTCGATCTAATCACCACCATTGCGTGCAACATGTTCCCAGCGATGCTTAAGTCTTTGGATCCCGTTGGTACTGCCTAATCTCTTGATGGTGTGAAGAGAGCGGTCGGTTGCCTATAAAACATGATTGGGACGGTGTGATCTTAAAACATACCGTTCCTCCAAGCCAGAAGGTTATTGCGAAGTACTACTGCTCGTTTTTGCAAAACAATCTGCTAGCAGCTCTAAAAAGAAAATGGCGACACTTCGTGGACAATCCACCCATCATTCTGCATGACAACGCTAGGGCGCATACGGCAGGAGTTGTGTCTGAACTGTCAACTGTCAACTGTGGTTGGGAGGTGCTCTATCACCCTCCGTACTCTCAAGATTTAAGTCCCTGCGATTTTGATCTAATTCTGATCTAATTCGTATTGGTGAAGATGTTTTACAGGCAACCGCCCGCTCTCTTCGCACCATGAACAGATTAGACAGTGTCAATTGGATTCAAAGTCTTCCGCATCGCTGGAAACATGTTGTACGCAATGGTGGTAATCAGATCGAAGGCCTGTAAAAGTTAGAACCGTGTATGTATGCTATATGTGGAGAAATAAAATAGTTTCCCCTACTAAAAAATCAACCCATGTACATAAGGACTTAGTGAAGGAAGAAAAAGGTAGTGCTTAAAATAACCGATAATTCCCGCATTACTAAGATATTTTACTGAGCGGGTATTCAGAATCCTACAGGTAATTTCTCATATCATCATAATATATTGTCTTCAAAATTCTGCTTATTTTTCATATTTCAAGCTATTTTCATGCCAATGCAAGGAAATAACATAGATAAATTTTAATTGACGAATTTCATTCCTACTCATCTTTATAGCTATGAAGTGTTTGACGGTTCCACGTCAAATCCTTCAAATCAAAGTTTAATGTATAATGTATTATGTAAAGTAATTATATGAATATATTTGTGCCGTCTGTTGATCTGATTTGAAAAATCAACAGAAACACATGTTTAAAAACGAAATTTAAGCAATAATCGTATCGGTTGTATAAGAAACCTTACCGTTTCCTTCTAGAAAGTAACAGAAGGTGTTCTGCAGAACATCTTGCAGTTTACACGTGGTAAAAGTGCACTACTCTTATTTCTACATTTCAGACACCACCATAAATGGGTTTTCACTCTTATGATTCAGAAAGTCTATTAAACAAAGACTTAAAGCTACATATGTCTGTTATAAGCAATTCTGTATTTATATTGCAAAAATTCTGTCTGGTGTCTTGGGGATCCTTAGTGAATTATCATCTAACTTATAAACCTACCTATATAATTTTTTCCGAAGAAAGTGCTGTATATTTCGATTACCAACAAGCATGTATAACATGCTGATCAATCGACCACTGAGAGTTCATTATTAGTTGTGCGGTATTATGACGCATTAATGTTAATTTTTATCTCAGAACAAATCTCCCATGGAAGTATGCAGTGCTGAAGTATTTTCATTCACTGATGACTTACCGTAATGAGAAGGTAATTAGAAATACATGAAAAGGAATGGACATTTATCCGGCTGATGATGGATGAACAAAGACAGAAAGGCAGTCACAAGTGCTGTCTCTATTCGAGTTAATTACCTCTCTTGCTTTTTCATTCAAGCTATGATTAATGTCTTAGAGGATACGCGGTGAAATCGGTAGCCACTATTCCCGTTATCTTTCACAAATGATTATTTATCCATCAGTAGGATTTTTGCAAGGATTTGTAGATATATTAATTAATTATTAGATAGATTTTTCAACATCTTAATGTGCAATGATTCCATCCATCATTGGGTGGAGAATGATTTTCAGATCATTAGCTCTATAAACTTCGGCAAATTTTTTTGTAAATGAATCTGTGTGCAAGCATTTCCTGCATAACCAGCATAAAAGCATAATTCAGTGTACATAGCCTACAAGCAGTCTGCATGTTGTCGTAAACAGCTTCATTTCTCATGAATACTCAGGAATATATTTTATGCATGTGTATAACAGCGTATTGATAAGAACCAGAAGGTAACTGAAATCAGTACTCTGAAATATATAATTTTGAACTTTCAAGAGTTAAGGTTTCCCCATATTCCCTTTGCAAGATCAGTTGTACGTTTGGGATTACGCACCGAAAAATCGTTGCTTTAGGACATTCTCATCGGACGGTTAAATAGGAGTTGGGAAGTATATTCCCTTCTTAATTTTTGAAAAATTTTAAATGCCAAACGTCATTATTGCCATTATATCTGTACCTAAGAGCCAAACGAGCGTAACTGCCAAAAACTAAATTTTACAGGAGGAGCGAAAAACAAAATTAGGAACAATAAAGGGGAATGGAGTTACTACTTTTTGGCTCTCAATATCTTGGTATCTAATGAAATTACGGATTTAATATTAATTGGTTCTATAGAGGTCAAGAAGTTAGTAAAGAATATGAAAAAAACAAAAACATATGAAATTTGGAGTTACGTTCCTTTGGCTCTAAGGTACAGATTATTAAAATGTTATTCCTTTTATTGAAGCGCGTCATTATTACAATCTAAAATTACTTAAAGCTTAGAGCATTTCATTGTTAGATTGTTTTTATGGGTCTGGTTGTCTGTATTGGCAGGCTATAAAATGTTTATTGACGTTTTTAAATTTTAAACATTAATTTTTATTAAGTTACTGCTGTTCTTTAGCGGCTTTAATTACGAGGGACATTATTAATCGGCTTATATCCCGTGAAACCATCATTAGTAATCAACGTCGAGAATGCATCAAATCTTACGTATTTTACGTCATGTTAGGTAAAACTGTGTTGAAGTTATGATAAGGTTTCTTTATTGGGCTTAGTTAGATTAGGTTATTAATGTTTACACAAATTATGAAAATCAACTGTACAAACACATTTATTTCTCCTTGGGACTACCAGCACTCTCGAATGATCACACAAAGTATTAGACCAAGAGCCGTCCCTAACATCCTCATTTGTAAGTCCCATAATAAAGTGCTTGACCATTCCAATCGATCTATGCCTCGATCGACTTTGAGCTTATTAATAGTTATTGCTTGCCACATTTTGGACATAATATATAATATGTAACTTTTCCACCAAGAAACCAATGAAACCTCATTGGAAGACGGCATACTCATCAATGATCACATTCCCCCAATCCTGCCATCTAGCAATGAAAGATAGAGATAGATGGCTCGGCGTTCGGATGGAAAATCCGTTCCTGCCTTGAGATATAACATAACATAATGTAGTTTTTGAGCTGTCAAGTTGGGCCTATACAAGACGTCTACCAGTTCTGGTCCATGGGATGTAGTATTAGAGAATTTGTAAACAACTACAGCTAAATTTGTCTTGATAAGTTTATTTGAACAAAAATGAAATCTCTTTTATAAATCTGAGAAAGAAATATTCCGATTGATCTCTTGTGATGAGTTTATATAAACAGAATGCTCTTTTGCTTCATGATTTTCCCCCTTTAAATTTGCTTTCAAATACTGGAAAGCGTTGCGATCGGTTGAATTTTCATTAGCAGTCTTGTATAAATAAAGGCTTTGATGTCTTTGAAACGGGGCATTAACTTTCAGATATTTCTCTGTGAAGTGAAAGCTTGTATGAAGAGGCATGGTACAAATATGGATTTTTTTAAAAAAGGTGAAAACTCACTTCGTACGATTCCCCTGAATTCTTTATCTGTGAACCACAATATATATTACTGGCCCACGGAAGTAAATGCATGCGCATTATAATAATTATTAACCAGTTCTAACAGGAAGGTTGTTTATTTTTCACGTAATAGAGATGTATAGGCCTATTTACAGTATCGTAGGCCTATAATGGAAAGTCAATGCTTGATAGGAAGAAAATTACATAAACTTAGAAACTTGAAAAAATTCATGGTAATAAAGGCGTTAAAAAATAATAATGTGATAATGATAAAAAATAATAATATTAATAATTACAATTTCTTTAATGTTGATAATTATAAGAAAATGGTTTAAATTATTAAACAAAGCAATTATATACTTTTAAACAGTAATTATCCACAAAAAGTGTACATGTAAGATCTATTCCGTGGCGCTGCGTTCCTTGTGAGACAGTGCCTACCATCCGATCACTGCGTCATCTATCATAGACAAATGGCGGGATTTGGGGGCAAGTGGTCAGAGTGCCGACCCTCTAGACTGAGGTAAAATGGAAGAATTAGTAATAAAATGGAGAAATATTAAACCAGGAAGATCTGCGAATGCTATGTCAAACCCGGAAATCCACGAATAACCCGGAAATGGTAAAGTTACGTACTTTTTCTCCCAATTCAAAGTTAGCAAAGATCTGGGACATTCTAAGAAGAAGTGAAACTTATCAGTTTAGGCCTTGAAATAGAGTATAATAAAAAGTTGTTACCTCTTTTATATCTATTAACTGATTTTACTTTAAAATCTCTTTGGCTTTCGGGTAATGTTTATAAGGTCTATCTACGTTTATATCATCTTAAACATGACGTGTCTGATACGTGGAAGCCAAAAATATTTTAATGCTAACTTGTACCCAAAAATATTTTAATGCTAACTTGTGTCGCGGAAGCATACAGTCGTAATTGAGTGTAGGCCTACTTTTTCGGTGTGTGTATCTATTACGTAAACTGTACCTACAATCAGATTAACTGAAATCATAAAAATAAAACATCTGTGATAGACAGTGGAACACTTTATGTTTAGGGGAATGTCTATGGAACACCCACACTCACAGTAAAAGATTTTTAACTTTTTTTGCAATAGCTTAAAATAATTGTTAGAGTTCTAAAACTACACTCAAGTTGTTTACGTAAAGAAAATTATGGTTTTACTATAATTTCATAGCCTAGATTTTTTTTATAAGCGATTGAATTTAAATTTCATAAAGCTATTACCAAACAAATTTGAAAGTCATGCTAATAACAAGATAAAGCGCACAACCGTGCAAAAGGAAGTTCTTAGTCTTTTCCATAGTCCTTCAGTGATTTAATTCTTTTCTTGCACATGTTGATGTGGTATCTGTCACATCGACTCCCGCATAGTTTGCACACGCAGTTTTCACTTGGAGTGTGGTATTTGTCATTATTGCATATTTTATGGTGGAACCCGTGGATGGCTAGTCTTGTGAATAGGTGTCTTAAGTCATGGTTCTCTTTTTCCCATTTTCTGTCCATCATGGCGTCCGTCGTGTAGAATTCCAACCATATATCCTCTCTCTTCTTTCTTCTGGTCTCCAGGTGTCTTCGCTCTGCTGGGGTAGATGGTAGCAATAGCTTGGTGCGTATTTCTTCGATGAAGAAGGGTTCTTTTGCTAATATGAAGCAATAATAAAATTAGAATCTGTAAATTCGATGTTTTTTTGTGCTGTTTCCTATCACGGATTTTCTTGAAGTTTGGAGTAATGGATGAAAACTATACCATCGTGTCGTATGCGGCATTAAGTCTAGCTTGTTTTCATACGAAGATCTTATTTCACATATAAATTTTGTCACAAAAGAATGTAGAACAACGTTATTATTTTTATCATTGTTGAGAGTAGTAAAAGGGGAACAGAAAGCCGTCGAAGTTAGCTGTCGCAACAATGAACGCAGATTTTATAATAAAAAAGAGGTGACTATAATTTTATTATGACTGTTACACGTCACGTCTGGTGGAATAAAGTGATTGATTCCCGATAAAAATTAGACATCAGCTACCAGAAGGAATTTCAGTGGTAATGTCACTAAGATTACCGAGACCATCGAGGAACACTTAAATGCTTCACGGTACACTATAATTCCGCGGAACACAGATTGGGTAACACTGTGATAGATAAAATTAAGTTTTTTTTTTTGTTTGGATTCGGGTGAAAAATCACAATATATCACAATCAAAAATAAAACTCCCTGTTGACAATTAGTACAATACCAATGATTATTATTTTTCAGATCTTCAAATATTGAATATGAGGGGATTGCTATTTTATTTTCTGTTATCAGGTTTCATAAAAGCTACGCTTTATATCGTGCTTGGACTTGAATTTATACCATCGACATTAACAAAATATTATGTTGCGTGATAGGACAAAAGTAAGGTTATTTTCTAATCATATCAATAAACTACAGAGGTAAATAAACATATTATGTGATAACCGGTATAATTATAGTTAAATACAGAAAAGAGATGTAAAAATTAACATTTGTGATGAGTGATAACATATTCATTTAAGTGGATAAAGCAGTAGTTTCCAACCCGTAGAAGTCTGCGGACCACTCAGCCTGAAATTGAATCATGTACGGACAACCCTTCCCCCGCCACACCCCTTATCAGTTGTAACCTTTCCATAGTGCTTTCCTCATAATCAAACTCAAAGGGATTAAGTAAAACAGTTTTTAGAACACATTTATCATTACTAATAATTTGTGTACAGTACAACTTAATTACAATTACATTTAATAAATAAAAATATTACTCTTTATATTATGTAGTCACTATATTTTAACTATGGATATATTCAATCCGTCCCGTTCAATGCACATCACTTTCAAAATCCCATTTTACTGGCAACGTTTTATATGTGCAGCCGGACCCTCCCAAGGACCATTCCGGAGGCATTCGCGGACCATCGGTTGGGATCCATTGGTCTTACGTAACTAAATAAGCATGTTTAAATGGAAATAAGGTTACTTCTTAATTGAGTACACGTCTGAGACTAGAACTCATATAAGTGTTTTTCCTAAACTGTTGAAATCAGGTTATAGACAAATATGTAAACCTTCTGAATTGAGATTAATTTGCGATTTGGTAGGTACACAAAAGGAACGAAATATATTGGGGAAAAGTAAACTATGTAATGTAATTTTGCAGTGTAGTAAATGACGGGGTAGATCCTCTCTTAGTGGACTTTATACATCATCCCTCGGGACTTGTGAATTATTGAAGACAAGAAGACTACATTGTGAGGATATGTGTCTCGGACTGTACATAATGCAGGTTTGAATCGTGTTCCCTTGTTGTTTCCTCCATTAATTTCTCAAGTCAGGCTTCTCAAAAGTTCATTCAACTCTTTTCTCCAGGCTAAAAGAATGGAATAGGCCTACTTATTTATTCATTGTTGATGTAATGACTTCGAATGGTCAACGACTAAACGTAAAAGGATTAGCAGCCCAGCCTTTATAACCTCTCGTAAAATTCTGCTCCTACTTTCGTAGTAGGTACGCATGCAACAGGGACAATTTTTCTGAAGAAAACCTTTTAGTAAGCCCCTGGAGAAGGAATTAAATTCGTGTAGGCTTAAGTAATGGTGGCCAGCGTTGATAAATTGAACAATAGTAGTTTCTCTACATAATATACTGTACAGCGAAACTTAACTTATGTCGTAGACAAAATTTGAGTACAACACTTACCTTTCGGCGATTGTTTGAATCTATCCAGTAAAAATTTCCTTCTTGAGTTATTTATATTTTTCATCACTTTTTAGGTGTATTTCTAAAAGAGTCTACTTTTTTAAATCGTTATCATGGTAAGACTTTCGGAAATCTTTATGTTTCATGTCCCCAAAACCATCGTCAACTCAAAAGTGTACATGTCTACTTCACCTTGTTTAATGGACTCGATACCTGCCGTAATTTTGCACTAATCAAGTTCCACACTCGGTCACGTTTGTTAGTGGGCCAGATAGGACCACGGTGATAGAGATGGGGTAGGTTTTTTTAAAAAATAAAACTGAAAAAATCTTTCACTTAGTATGAAAAATATTGCATCCATTTAAAATTATTTTACTTTCTAAGGATAAGACCAAAACTTTCGTTAGAAAGGTTTTTTGATAAAACCAACCATTACCAAATATGAATTGAAGGACTAAAAATACGTTAACTCCCTTGTCGGCACAATATCAAATTCATCAATGTTCCTGTAAACCTTCTAAATATTATGTAAAACTTTCGCCTGAAACAATGTTTATACGACTACCCTTACTGCATGGGGTGACCAAAATCAGGTTGCAGATCAGAAAATTAATTCTTTAGTAGACACAACATCGAGCCCATTCGTATTTGCTGTACATCTTCTGAATATTACTAATAATATCTTTTATCTGAAACTTTTTTTATAACTACAACCCGTAGCGCAAGAGTCGATTAAATTTGTTTATTGCTTAGCTTATGGGTGTGTATGGATATGTATGGTTAAAAATAATTTTGGCCTTTTTTGCTCCAACGTAAATAAATATGAAATTGTTGTAAATCTTTTAAATATTACCAAAGTCTTCGAAATATACTTACGCCTGCATGCCAAGCCGAAAGGGATTTTTTAAATTAATTAATTACTAATGTGATTCTTTCTTTTCAAGGTATGAATTTTGTCTTCCTTATCCGGATTTAGTTGATTCGATTCACAACATCTACGATTTACCATATTTTAAAAGCTTCTTAGTCGTCCAATAAAGGCCCACCGGGATCACTTATCGTTCTTGCTTAGGTCTAACGGGTGATCAAGAGACGTGTGGAGCCGTGTTCAAGATAGACGAAGTCGAGATTTTTCTGAATTTTCTCGTGGTTTTCCTGTTTCCCGAACTTTATTTTACAAAATATTTTCAATGTCCTGCCTTGACCTTTCTCTTCATATTTTTTCATCATTCTCATTTCGTCCTTTGCAGTGTGATTTTATTGTGTACTTAAGTCCACAGCAACAATTTTCATTAAGTTTACTTTTAAAATAGTATTTTTTTTTTCGAAATGTGTTTTGGTTAAATGAAGATGTTTTTGTTTGAGATTTTGTGGGGAAAACGATGAAGAGTTCTTTTGCATAATGACGGAATTTAATACAGGATTCCCATTTCTCCTGTTTAGAAACGCAAGTGCTCAGGCGTGTGCTTGCTTAGTTTCCTTTGACTTAAATTCTCGTAAGCAGATTATTATTAAAAGTTTCCTCTGGCACTTGACATTGTCCCAAAGGAAGAGAGGGGGAGAGAGGAAGGAGTCATTATAGTACTGGAAGTAGAATCCTTCACTTTCTTTGCTCCCTCCACATCAGCTAAATACAATATTTCCTGGCGGTTAAGCTATCAAGTACCATATGTATATTAGGAGAGCACATGTTCAATAGGTAATTTATGAAAATACTCCATCTTCATAACCTACTATGTAATGAAATGTGTTACTAAAGTAAACCGTATTTTTTAAGGTATGAAATAAAGGCTTCTACACAAATGTATTAAAAAAACAAAATGTTTTATAAATGGTATTCCTCCACAACCTTAAGCACTATTGTGATAAAATTATACAGGCTATGGACGTTATAGTTTTTTTTATAATTAAAATAGTAATAATAATAATACTGTCTTAATAATAATTAATGCAAGTGTAGGGTAATTCCGGGAGAGACGGCCATGCGGGGGAGACGACCAATCGCTCTGATTTCAAGGCCGATAAACATATTTGAACGTAACTTGGTAGGCGGCAAGCTTTTGGTAATAAGAGTCGATTGTTGAACACCTGCGCTGTTTATATTTAGAAATCCGCGATTGATTTAACATTACTGTTTTCTAACTGGCCATTTATTTTTTGTATGTTGAATGAAATAAGCAGAAGTCCGACATTATTACTAACAGTTAAACGATACTCACTGTGTGAGGTGAGTGAACCTTATATATTTAACTTCTATTACGTGTTCTGTTCTAAACTTTTCAATTTTTGACTACTAAGTATGGCCATCTCACCTTGACAAATAGGAGAGATGGCCCACTGCTTTTCCGGGAGAGTTGGCCAACAACTTAAGAGCCATATTTTCAAGATCTTCTGATTTTTTCTAACGCGAAATGTAAAAATTTTCACTTAAGACTAATTTCCATCACTTCTCAATTACTTATTTATTTTTATTGCTAGGGAATTGACATAAACGAACATGTAAATACGTATACCTTAATGAAACAATTTTGAAAATCCAATCCGGAAAGATGTATGTAAAAAGAGACGACTTTGACAGTGTACCCCTAATTAAATATATTATTAAATTCATTTTCAAAATTATTTATGTGCTTAAAAAGTGGATTGGACTCATGTTTCTATGCCAAAGGTGGCTCCATAATATTGTATTATTTTTCATATTTACGTTTTCCTGTCATCAACTAACAAAGTCGAAAGATGGAGATAAATGATGTAGACGTTAGATAGTATGCCCTTCCCCGCCATTCATGCAGTAGTGGCATACAGTAGAGTTTAGTTATCTTTTCAGAAATGTATCAGAACTTTTCAGTTACTCAGAATTGATTCTATTTTTCAAAATATGTTTATTTTACGTAGTGATAACTTATTTGGAACTTAAGTTTATTTTATTTGTATATATTTATTCGAGAAGAGCTAACTAGTCTTTCTACTTTTTTACCTGTACTTTCTACCTTCGAAAACTGCCCCTATGTCCTATGGCAATCTCCCCCTTACACCTCGGGTGAGATGGCCAACGCACCATTTTTTTAAATGTTGGGATTTCTTACCCTAAATTACTTTTTTTCTCCATAAAAAGTTATGCTATGAGAATGTGACATCCAAGGACCTAATTGAACTTTTTGCACACGAATTATCTTGAAAATCCTTCAAGTTATTAAGCATTAAAAAAAGCATGGCCATCTCACCCGGATTTACCCTAATAATTATACCAGGAATGCTCCCAAGCGAAGGAAAAAATGTTACTAAGATGACGTAACAGGCTCAACGATGCTTTAAACGACGTAACAGGTTGAATATTGACACGCTTTATTCGGCCTGGTCCTTGCTTAAACATTAGGCCTACATATATAATAAAGATGGTCGTTATCTGTAATAACCGTTAGGTTAACGAGTGCCTGCTATTGAATTTCGAGATTATGGATCCTGTTTAAATAATACTTTTATTGCAGCCAAAAAGCAATACAAAGTGAAGAAAAATATATTGGTTAATTTGCACTACAAAGGTTTAGGCAGTTTGTTATTAATATAACTTTACGTTGTTGTTAATAAATTTGATTCTATTTTCCTAATTTCATCCATGATTACAGTTTTCTGGAACTGATTTATTGAAATACTGAAGCTATTTGTTTTCACGATGGACGAAATATTGTTGCTTGTTCACAGCTAGGATAGATGGCGGCACTGGCGGAGTGCAGTGATACATTCACATGTACTTCCTTCAATGCGAAAAACTGTCTCCGGACGTTTATTTGACTTTTTGAATATGTCTCATACTAAAATTGATGTAACATTTACAACCTACACGGGGATTATTGGTGAATAATTTGGGTACTGCGTATGTTGAAGTTGCGGGGTAATTGGTGCTCAGTGCATACAGTACCATGGCTAACATTGAATGCTATTTCGTTATTTTTCAGTCCTATACAATGTAGAAAATGAGATTTAAAAATTTTGCGGGTTTAGGTCCGTCTTTTGCAAGAGGACTATTCAAACATTTGTATCGAGGGCTTGGAAAACTGCAAAGAACTAAGGGAGAACAGCTTGACTCTAAGAAAGCGAATTATCACATTACATCACATCAAAGGGGTATACAATCAACCAAACCATGATGGGTGGAGCCGACCAATCAGTGGCCAGTGATCAGTGCTATTATCGGTCCTTTCTACGGCTAACCTGCCTCTTGTTTCCTTCAGGTCCTTGATTCAATTGTTTCAACTTTGCCTCTACTGAAGTTGGCTTCTTACAGTTCGATTTCAGCGGATCAAAACCGAGAAGAATATATCAATACGCCAGAAAAACTTCAAGCCATGCATAAAATAGAAGATATTTATTTCGCATCAATTGATAGTCGAATAATCTGAGCTCAGAATAACGGTTATGATTAGCCTATTAGTGCGGATCAATAGACTGTTGTATGACATGTGGCCTGTAAGTTCTGTTGTCTGAACCCAACTGTCATAATATATTTTTTGTTCGATCATACTATAAAACGCTTTTTACGTGTGACGTAACAGTATCATAGTGACACTCATTTCGACATCGGTGAGGTATCGATTATTATCGAACACGGAACGATCTTGAGACATCGATAATAGCAGCTGAAATCTGCGTAATAAATAGCCTGTATTTAAAATAAAATCAGTTCTATCGCGTTAATTTTAGTATCATACGAAAATGAATTAGCTTCGTGCTGTCAAAATCCCTTGGTTTCATGAAAATTACAAAAAGGAAGAAATAGATGACAAGAACTAAAACTAGGTGGTGCGAAGGTCATAGCTGAAGCGAGGCCGTGTGTTTGAAGAAATAAAAAATTTCACAATTTAAACATTTAGACTATTTATCGTCGAACAAAAGCAGTCTTAGGCTATGTAACTTGCCTATAATGGTAATTAAGTTACTCGTATGGAAAATATGAAACGAGCAACGCGAGTTTCATAAAGATACTCGTATCATAATAGATGCCAATATAGGCTTCTTGCATAATGTACTATCAAGAAATTGGTATTGAAACATTACCGTACGGGCACGAGTAAATTTCACGAGTAAATGTAATCTCGACACGAGTACGATACATGAAGTCTATTAGAAGTTTATACTATTTATTATTTCATCCTGCATTCTAAATATATAAACTTTCAAGGAGTACCCTATACACAGTTCCGATTTTCAGTTACGAAAGTTTTTCAGTACTCCCGACTAATTCATTATTCAGATGTTAGTCAATAGGTAAAAAAAGTAACATGATTCTGACTTCTTATATTGGCCTATGTGGCATAAATAGCAAATCAGTTCAATTCTAGTTTTAATGTTTTTGATGGATTAGAACAGCGGTTCCCAACCGGTGGGTCGCGGAAGGGTTATAGGTGGGTCACGACTCGATCCTAAAATTATCAGAAACCATTGAATAAACAATCAGAAAAGATCAGAAAAATTGAAACAAACCAAATTGTGTTTTGATTTTTTTCTTGGTTATTTGTGTACTTTTATAATTGTAGTTTTTATAGTTACCTACGAACACTTGTTAGTGAGTATGAAACCACTTGTTGCATATATTGCAAACATATATTTATTGTTAAATAAATAACTTATATTTTGTGAACCATTTTCAAATCAGAACACAAATTGTTTATCAATAATCAATCTGTATCTTCAAGAAAGCATATATAAGCTTATATATATTTGCAATATTTGATGGTAGATTATATATAGGCCTACATAAGGAAGAGATACGATACAAATAAGTTTTTTACTCCACCATGGACCGATGGACCGTGGAGGTATTCCGCTAAGGAAAGGTGGGTCGCCAGCTGAAAAAGGTTGAGAACCACTGGATCTGCTACTGCATTTCTGAGAAGAGTGACTCAGGTGACTCGGGTCACTTGCAGTGACTCAGGTCTTTAATTAACTAGAACAGAAACAACCGAAAATATTGTTTCAAGTTGTGTAATAGAGAAGCTTCCGTAAGTGTTTCGTCAGATATCTCAGTAACACAAAACTGATCAAATAAGATATGTTCCGGTCTCTGAAGATCTTCACCGGATGCAGTGATTGGCTTATACACTTAAAGAGAGATTACACAGAAAATTGCCGCTTCAATTAGTTTCGTCATTACGATTGTGTTTCCATTATATGTGTAGACGATTTTCATATCATAGCACACACAATGACTTCCTTCCCGAGTATATAAGTGGTTCTTTATGGTGAAACATTTTCCTATTCACTATCGTTATAATTTTTTATTACACTTTTTATTCTCCAAGCCTTTCTTCTTTCTTTCCATTCATCTTGAAACCAAGGTCAAAAACTGGAAGGGTGCATTGTTCGGCATATTGAAACGAGAAGATTGGCCTTTTATGAAAACGAGGGGTGAAGCAACCCTGTCTTAATTGGGCCGTCATTTCCTTGCCCTCTCTCTCTCTCTTGACTGCAATCCTTATCACTAAGTTTTTCGCCTCCTTTTCTCGAAATGTTATTGGACGAGCCGTCAGGATACTTAAGTAATTAATGTAGCTATCTACACCGTAAAAAACTATTTGAGATCATGAATTGTAAAACCATGGCTTTTCTGAAAATAATATAAAAAAATCTTACTGTTTCTGGACGACCATTGTGTTAATCAACAGAACACTAGGTTTGGACGAAATCGTGCGTAAGAAAGTTTAATTTTGGGCAGTACAACAAAACAAATTACCGATGATATTGTGTTTAATATTATCTATATGATGTTGTGTATTGTTTTAATAACAGAGTAATGCACTTGGCCAGTTAGCGACATTTGGTACAAAGAATCGATTTAGGCTTCAAATAAATTTGAACTGAAGGTCTGTAAAAATTTATATTATTGATTCTCTCACCAAAAACCACTTCGCACGCCACTGATTCAGATAACTGTTTTATTATTATTATTATTATTATTATTATTATTATTATTATTATTATTATTATTATTATTTTTTATATATATTATATTATAATATATTATTATTACACTTGAAAGTAAGAAAACCCCAACGAGCAAAACTCACCTTACTGGGCTGTGTATACAATATGACGTTCAGTATGGTACATTATTAATTTCCCATTACAAATTACTTATAAATGTGTACACGATGTAGATTACATAGGCATATAAAACAGAATGATTTGATTGTAAGAGTGAAGTGAAATGACAGATAATGAAGTGAAACATAGTTACATAAGTAACATAGCCTAATAGCGATCAATATACTTATTTATTACTATATCAAAAAACTTAATTACCCTTAAATTGAAAAAAAAAGTTTTATTTGTGACTTAATTTTTTTTTGTAATTCAATTTAATTTTAAAAGTTTATTGTTTCTCTACTTATATAGCCTACGTAAGGAAATTATTGAATTCGTTTCTGAAGTTCTTGACTTGCTTTAACTTATTCTGAGTTCCTAAAAAGCTGTTTTCAAATATAACATGTGTGCATACATTCGTAGGTCTACGTATATTTACGATTTTCTGCAAATAGCCTGGATCAGAAACGAAACTGGTTTCAGGATAAAAAAAGAAAATTAGAACCGAATTAGGCATCTTCCGAGAATATAACACAAAACGATTCGATGATCCTTAACTCTCTGATACAAACTTTAGATGATCTTGGTTTCTTGGAGTTAGATTGCAGATATTTTTTTATTATTCGACTGTTGACTGTGGAAGAGTTGCTGATCCTTCTGCACTAATCTCTTTTACCCCCACGATTGCTGACACTCACTTCTGTTAATGGCTGAATTGACTTCAGGACACTGTTACTCCTAATATAGAATTTGTCGCTTTTACAGAAACAGCTGTCCTGGAACCGAGATTTTATTTAAAACAGTGGTTCTGCGTGATATTTAAAAGCTAGAACAAGACAAAACTGAAATGAACTAGTCCAGCTTCCAAATCGACTTCGTCTTGAATGGGAGAGGCAGAAAAATGCACTCTGCTAGGCGACTGCTTTAATATGCCGAAATATGAAGCTAAGAAAAGCTGGATTACCGGAAGTGATGGAGGATGTTATGTGAATATTTCACAAACAAGGTTTTATATGGACTTTTTCTATTTTTGAAAGGTGATTTAGTGATTAGTAGAGGCCTAATTTATAATAATTTTACTTTTGTCCCTTCATAATGTCAATTTGGCTATTAAGTTAAAAATATTACTCTTATTCACTTCTTCTTTTTAAATTTATACTATGTGTTTATATACTGACAGTGCTTAAGTTGAAATTGCCGTTACGTTTTGTTAGCTTCTCTTTAAGCCATGCTCCAGCCAGAAATAATTCCTCTTCCTCTTCCGGTTAGATTACCTTAGCTTCGTTCAAATAATATATTTCATGCGTATGAAATTTCTGGCCCATATTCTTTATTAAACAAAGCCTTGCTTAATATCTGGATGAGTGCAAACATGCAGAGAAAGTTTATGTAAAGCAAAAGTTTTCAGAAACCAACCGTTTATCCTCAGTATATCTATGCTGCAACACGTACTAGACAGCCTAAAACTGCCAAAACTCAACGCAACATTCTATACTGGCGGTGATTCAAGCGTACTTTGTAGGAGACTTTATCAGGCGCTGTTGTAGAGAGCTTATGACCATTTTAATCATATCCTAACAGACTTACATACATTTACAATACAGGTAGTTAATGTGTTTTAATCTCTATTTGTTCAGAAAGAATCAATCATAAACACAAATTTCTTTCCAGGCTCCATCTTGTACACACGAGAGCGAGAGGGGGGGGGGGAGAGAGAGAGAGAGAGAGAGCAATTTCCTGTTCTTTTTTCTCTTCCTACTCACCTATCCCTATTTCTTTTTTCCAATTGGTCTTCAGAAGCCTTGTTGTTGTTGAATTAATGATGATGATAATAATAATTTGTAATAACAGTAATAATAGGCTATACTAATACTGCCCCTGCTAAGGAAAGAGGCTATAACTACATGAACTTGAAAACTGAGAAAATTGAGATTAAAGTTTAATCCTGTTCACTTTGTACTTGATGGATGACGTTGAAATTTACACATTAACTATAAGACAAGCAGGAAAATTTATATCTGGCATCAAATATTATTTTTTCTTGAATTATTGAATTATGACACTTGCTGCCTTTTTTAAAAGTGTGTGTGTGGATTTTGCTTTTGATTGATAAAGCTGTAAGTGAAAATTACTGGCTTTTCTTACATTATAGCCAGTATTTACTGTCGTTATTGAGCGTAAGATGAAAAGCAGTACTTTTGCAGTTACTGCTTTCTTACAACGCAATTTCTACTTACTACTTTCTGTCATTGTAGGCGTCGAAAAAATGCAAAGGAAGTAACTGGTTTTTTCTTATATTTTTAGCAAGAAAATATGTTATTGCTTCTTAAGGTTGTATTACGATGTAGAACATCAAGACAATTCCAACGATACCAAAATCGCCATATTTTTAATTTCTGCAGTTACTGCCTTCTTCCTTAGCAGGGAATAATAATAATAATAATAATAATAATAATAATAATACTATAATTATACATTTACAGTGTACTTACCGCGTGTAAAGCTGTATGTACATAAATATATACCTGTTTAGTTAAACAGAGAAATAAATAAAGGAACAATAATAATAATAATAATAATAATAATAATAATAATAATAATAATAATAATATAATGTGAAAAATGTTTAACGTTATATAATTTACTCGTAACTTCTATGTTCAAGCAGAAAGATTTAATCTTGGAGGCCGTTGCAGCATTCACCTTTCAGGAATCTGGGTGTGGTATGAGGCATATAAGGACTTAATCAGAAACTGATGTGACGTTTATTTGTGTACGCCGCGCTCGCGTTCTCTCTCTCAGCTGCTGAAGATATATTTATTTCTTGCTGAACCACATCTGTGTGTGACGTAGGAAGCCATTGTGAAATGTGATATAAATGCATTATTCCACGAATCTTGCCTAACAATAAGGAGAAATCTGCCTTGATAATGAATTATTGTATACTTTGCAGTTTAGCTTTGAAGTTTGCTACTGCAGAACTTAATTCTTCGCGTTTTTCGTATTAACTTCATATCGGTAAGACTTCTTTTTTGTTGTTGTGAGAATAGCTCATAAATGTCGTTTTCGTAATTTAATGAAAATTCTGCAACACTACATTTCAACATGCCGACATTTAGGGTTTTTTTAATCAGGAGTTGGGACGATAGTTTAATACTTGTGTTTAAATGGCTATGTGCATTTAATGATAAGTAATCCCCTAGAGATTATGATTTTATCGATATTACGACCTTATTGATATATTCGCGAGCAAGAATCGCGAGCAAAATTATGTGAACTAACCATGAAAAAATGTATCAGATTATAATATAATAATATATTATAATAATAGTTAACTTCTTACTTGTTTTGTATAAAATGAAATCCCCATTGAGTCAACTTTGAGAAAATGGCATACTAAACGAATGACCAACGAAGGTGTTACCAGATACTAACCATTGCTGCCAACATTGGGAATGAGAAAACAGTTGACCTAAGTTAAAATCATAACAGAATAAAAACACACGAACTGGCTTGCACCGAATCAAACGTGTGTCATCCCAGGAAGAAATATTGTTGACTCTCTTACGGCTAGAGATACCATAATACATTTCAATTTGCATGCAGGAGAGTCTGCTGCACTACTGAATCTAGATTTCGAAAAGGCCTTCGATCGTGTGAGTCACAGCTACATTCAAGCAGTTCTACGTAAAATGGGGTTTCCCCAGACAATCTTAAATACAATAGGTCACTTATACAACGATTCCTGCTCCCGTATTCAAATCAATGGATACTTCACGACTCCAGTACCGATCAGAAAATCTGTAAGACAAGGTTGTCCGTTGTCGATGGTTCTCTTCGCTCTCTGCCTGGAACCTTTTATCCGGTTATCCGACAAAACAGTTGAACCCGCTGTCAATCCCCATTCCCTGTTTAGTGTACGAGCCTATGCTGATGACGTCACCGTACTGTTGAGAACGCCGGGACACCTTCATGCCCTTCTTCCGCTCATTTCCATGTATGAAGCTGCATCCAATGCAAAACTGAACATCGCTAAATCCTCACTGCTTCCTTTAGGGTCGTGGGACACGACACAGGCTATCTTACCTGTACCTATCAAGTATGAAGTTAATATTCTAGGAATTACTTACAGTTCGTCCTTTCAGCAGATGATACACACCAACTGGTTAATGATGATCAATGCCATCAGAGCAACATTATCGCGGCAACTCACCAGAAAACTAAACATCATCCAAAAAGTACGGCACATCAATCATTTCGCACTGTCCAAAATATGGTATGCAGCACACATTCTTCCGATGCCTTCGTCCTATTCGCAGAGAATAGAATTGGCTATAGGATATTATTTGTGGAGAGGATATTTCTATCGTATTTCCAGAGATCAACTCCGACTAAAAACCACAGAAGGGGGTCTTGGCCTCATAGCTGTTGCTGCTAAGTGCCAGAGCATGATCTTGAAAACAATCATTGAAGCACGATGTGGTGTCGGGGACGAACAGGACTTCCATTTCTGGAACGCCATTACCAGCGCTTTTACCAATTATGGACATAGTGTTCTGACTACCTTCAAAACAGCCCTTCAAACACTCACAGACATGGTCAACCGTTTCGGTGCTCCAGCGAGTGCCCCCACTGCCAAATCGCTGTATGACTATATTCTCCAGCAAAACAAAAAGCATCCTAATATCGTTCTCAAATACCCGAACATGGACTGGTCCACTATTTGGGAAACGTTTTCTACAAATCATATTTCGACCGACTGGAAAGCGAGTGCATATGCTGTACTGAATGGCATAATTGCCACAGAGGACAAGAAATTCCGCCACAATGTCGTGTCCTCCCCATTTTGTAAATCGTGTGGACGCGTGGACACCCTACATCATCGGCTTACTAGCACAACATTTTCCTAGCTTTTTGTGTATAGGTGGCTCGCTGTTAGTCACTATGCAACATGCAATTCAAACCTCGTCTCATTCATCCTCCACTTGAAACTACAGATACTTCACGAACTGTAACTAATATAGTAAGTTTAACATAGCAGTGTTGGATAGAATTAGTCTATAATAATTCAGATTTCAAGCATCAACCTAAAAAAGAGGATTATTATTCCGTTATCAAAATAAGGATGTAAAGTGGTTATATCCGATATATTTGTACTTAACACCTGATTTTAATTCATAATTACGCTGCTTAATCAGTGTGTGAAGAAAACTGATCTCATCAGATCTCTTGTATAAGAATTTTTATGAATGGGTGTGAAAGAAATTGTACTTTTCCATGTGAATAGAGAAAGGTTTCTATAAAATAAAAAAAAAAAATAAAATAAAAAAAATAAAAAATAAAAATCGAAATTGTATTTTTAAGCAATCCACATTACAATTGTTTAAAATTTACAAATAAGTTATATTGTATAAAATAATGTGTTTTATCCTGTTCACCGGCAGTAGTACAGATATGTTATGTAACGAACTGAAGTTTTATAAGATAAAATTGCTTCCTTGCTAGTCTTGCAAGCTAATATAAGATTAACGATTGTGATTGGTCGATATGCAAGGCGTTGCTTAAAGTCAAGATAAAGACCAATTACGCAGCGTATGAATGGAATAGTTCTCTTAAATATAATTTAAATATACTAGTAGCCTATTACGTGTTAATGTCAATAATGCTTTATAATAATACCAATAGTAATGTTAGTAGAACAAAAATAATAATTTAACAGGGATTATTTATGATAATTTATATCCTGTGAGGTTTACAAACAGTTCTATTTCCTATATTTTTCCATATATGGTTGCTATTCGTCCATTTTGCTGGTTATGGTGGTCATAAAATTATGCTATTTCCGTTTAGGGCAGTAACTTATTTCCATTTCGCTCCCTTTTGTACTTGTGTGTACCTCAAATATCAAACATTGTTTCTTTGCGCAGATTTTTCTATCGACTCTCGTATGACGGTATGATCGTAATCGTAATCACTCATGATCTCAGCATCTTACTTATCATGTGATTTTAGTGGTACATATTTCGTATCACCGAAGACGTTGTAAGAATAGGAAAATTATTCTATACTCATATGGTAACTAACTTGATTTTTCTTGAGCAAGACAAATATAAACCACTGCATATTTCTCCCGGATGATTTCTGATGATGATGATGATAATAATAATAATAATATACAATATTAATAACACATTATTATAGTAATGAGGTTAATATAAAAAATACAACAGCTGATGAAATATCGCACAAAGCGCGATTCAGATCGATGGCGCGACGATAGAAATACTATAATATATGAATTTTCTGTTATAGGTTATCTCGCTTTATTTTCATGGTTTAAATGATTCGTTACGCGGTTAATTCTCTGAGTATATGCTAAAGGCACAATAAATATAACTAGAGGTTCGAATTCTCTCAGGAAAATCCACGATCAACGAACCGGTCCTCTCGTTATATTACCTATGAACACATTTTCTCGGTAGGCAAGGTTTGAACTGGAAATGCTGCTGGTCAGAGACAAGTACAAGTAGGATCCCCTTGAGTCAACGTCAAAAATGTTACATTGCTGAGCGACAACTTCTTTGCCTCTGGTGTATGGCAAACAGCCTGTTCATATACTATAGGGGAGGCCTTATAATGGCCAGACGATTTGGTGGGGTCTGACAGTCATTTCAATAAGCAGGGTGGTACTTATATAGCTGTGCAGATTTCAACAGATTATTTCGGTGGAAATATACAAAAAAATTCCGATACCATAGTTTTCTACCAAGTCAACGCTTTTCTCATGAGAAATAAAATTGGCCCGAAACTTTAACCTTCCTATACTCGATGGGTATTATCCGTGCTATTCTACTTTATTTTCACATCAGGAGAGGAAATAATACGAAACACATTTTCCCTTTGCTATTTTAAATCAAGTTTGGAGTTTTCTTGTAAATTAAGTCCAAATACTATTAAGTGGACCACATAACTCCACGAAATAAGACAAGTCGAGGATAGTGTCATCGTCCCGTAGTGTATTTGTCTTTATACGCCTGTCAGAAGTCCTTTCCACCAGGAAGAGCTATCTTGCCTTTCTGCAAAATATTTCAACCTAATTGTTAGTATGGTTAGTTATGGTTAGTAGGCCTATGCGTTATAATGCGACAACAGGAACAATGCGTACTACAACGTTAAAATTTGTTTACTGCCAGAAATAAATCTACAAAAGCCTATGAAATCACTTCAGATATTCGTGTAAAAAGATATTTGTGTGTGAACGTTAGTTTAAATAGCAGTTAATTAATTGCGAGTTTTCGCCTGCACTGGAATAGGTTACTTTCTATAGCCTATGATGCTGAATTATATTACAAAAAAGAACAAACCATCATTAATAATAGTAGTAATAATAAGTGTTAATTTTGTTATTACCACTTTTGCTTTGTATATTATAGCAGAAACAGTAAGCTTCTACCATAATCACCAAAATCCAAAACCAAAAGTTTGATGTGTTAAGATTTTATTCTTTAGGACTAAAGAAGAAACATTGTGTTTTATCAACTTACAGTACTCCATTATTATTATTATTATTATTATTATTATTATTATTATTATTATTATTACTATTGTTATTGTTATAACTCAATCACAAATGGAATATAAAATTTACTCCAATGAATTACAACAAACAAGTAAAACGATTAAAGGAAAAATTCAATTTCCGTATAATATAAAATGTGCTATCTTTGATTATGTGTTGTATTTATAGAGTGGTAATGGGAGAGAGCAGAAGAGGGAGAGAGACAGTAGAAGAGCGTATATATTTAGAACTGTAATGTATCGATCTTAACTCTTTATTTTACTAAATATGCACATTTGTGCCTTAAATAATTCGAGTAAATACTATTTACGAGACTTACAAATAGTTCTCCCAAACTTATATATGACGGAGTGTGAATAGAGTCATTACAGAGCTGTGTTGCCACTCGTTTGCGGTGTACGCATTGACATTATCACAACAATAATCTCCGAACTCGCCCTCTTCTGCTGTCACCCTCACATCGACATCCCCTACACACAATTCCACTTCTATTGCTCTTTCAGAATATGTTGATATCTGTGAGATCTATCTGAATAAAGATTACGATAAGATGATGATGATGAGGGACATGTGACATAGAAAACCAGGTTGGAGCACAAATTGAACCCTAGCTTAAACATTCCTACCGGTGTCTTTATAGGTATTTTTAAAACATTTCCCAATATATGAATGCATGTACCATACCAATTTAATTCGCTTAGTAATATTATATCTTATGAGGATTTCAACAATTTGTTGTACTTTATTCTTCTTTCATAAACTTAACAGTTTTGGTCTACAGTCTCAATTTTTGTAAGATTATACATTAATTCAGTTTTTCTACTTTGTAATTTGCTAATCAACTAGACGGGTTTGTTATTATTTCTCTGGTACTCAGTTTCCCGTATTTCATGAATCATGGTTGTAAAAATATGAACTCAGGTTTCGTTATTATGGAATAACATAAATGTAAATGTTCTTAAAAGTTACAGCACAGCGGAAAAAATTATGAAATGCACGTTCAAACGCAGTATGGATAGCCTATTTCTTCAGTGAAGAGATTGGTATTTACTGTTTCATGCTTTAGTAGGGGTTGATGCTTTCGAGAATTCTTTCCCATTATTGTTATTAATTTTCTTCGGCACAATTATTGTCGATATAGGTTCATGATACCACAGAGCTTGAGGTGATTTTGGTTTCTGGCACAAAGGTGTTCGTTGTGGTATTTTACCTCTCTCTATGTAATAAAAAGGGGCGCTTTTCCTGGAGGGCAAGCTGGAATGAGGGTAAACATTACGCCACATATCGATATATTATCGCAGTGAATGGAGAAGTGATCTGGAGCTAGCGGCGGCAGATAGACCACGCTCGACTTTTCTTACCGCGCGCAAGCATTATATTGATTTTGTTGGAAATGTATTGCGGCTATCAACATATATGTGACTACTCCCTCGTAACTAAAGGTACTTCATACTTACAGCAGGCTACTGCACTAACCTTAAAGAAAATGGTATCATATGAACCAACCCCTCGTTTCCAGTTGAAATAATAATAATTTTTCCCTTGGCTTGCAAGCCCTAAGAGGAACGATAAGAAAATGCGAAAATTAATAATCTCCTGAAAACGTACAATTATTTTAAATGTTGTATGTACAGTACAACCTGTCTTATCCCCGTATCCGAGCGTATGTCCGAACGAATTTTACAATTTTACAATTTTGCCTGCATACGTAGGCCTGCAGTAATTATTACACAGTACGTTGTAAACTGTTTAATTTTTAGTATTTTTAATTACTGTATGTATTGTAGTTTTACAAGTTTGTTTTGCTTTACTATCTTATAAATGTCTAAAAAAACACTATGCGTATAATAATTTTTTCCGGCCCTGTAGCTGTAATTAAATAACCTTGTCATACCCGGATTTTTCCATAACCGCATCGCCCGGTCGCCACATTAGTCCGGATATGACAGGTTGTACTGTATATAGAATTTAAGGTTTTACAAACACCTTTTACCGTTAAAGATATGTAATGTTTTGTAAGTTGCACTCCTCGATGCCCTTATGCTCTATTATAATGAAATCTATAGCCTACGTATAATGTTTGAAATTGCTCCCTCCAATCAAAAATAGAAAGAAAAATCGTATGTTACTAAATTTTATTTTTCATTTTAATTTTCAAACTGTCTATAGTTAGATTTGAATGAACTATTGTTTAAAAATCTATTCAGGGGGTTTTAAATAAAATTCAAAACTTATTTTTTCTCAAACATACATCATATTATTTATTTATTATCTGAATGTCATACAAGTAATATAGCATGAATCGTTAAAGGAATAATACTTCACAATTAAATTATACATTAAAATTATAATGAACATTTTTATAGGCTATAGGAAACCATCTAACTTCCTTTTAAAAGAGTCAATATTTCTCATATTTCGAATGTCATATGGAAGTTAGTTGACTATGTTACTGATTAGACATACAGGTGATTTAGTATATTTGGGTGTCCTATAATTATCAAATTAGAAATAGTTTCATTTTATTGTTTCATAACATTGGATACCCCTGTTTAATTTAAATTAACTAGTGTTTTTCTGATGCCTTGTAAATAGTAGCTTCAAAATTGTTTAAATTTCTGCACTCCAAGATTGAGAAATCATTAAATAAGCTATGTAATTTTCTGCAGATATTTTATTCATGAACTTTATTTTACTTTATTGTATTAGAAATAGGATAATAGTTGAGCTACAGTTTACTGATAGTGAATAAAAGCCATGGAAAGTTTCATGGAATTCTCTTCAAATTGAACAAGGTGTGATTTTAAAAGTTGACTTTTGAAACTTTTGATACAGTTTTGATAAATTGAATGATAATCTGACAGACTTTTAAACTTTTATTGTTGTTGGGCCATTTTTTAAGTTATTTTATTCTTTAACTCGTTAGTTTTATATATATCTTTAGAATCCTTTCGCACTGTATAGAACTAGAAGTTCATGTAAAAATAACTTAAGGAAAATATGTGTATGTAGGTTTAATTCCTTAAATATTTACATCGCAAAAATATTAAATGCTGCGTATAGGCCTAGCCTATCTGAAATTATTGGGGAAGCCTACTTTCAACTTTTCCTTATGGGAGTGGAATCATTCCTATAAACGAAAATCTTGCTTAGGTTACGGATTGTGTATTACTTACTTACTTACTTACTTCAGTATATTTCATAAAACTATAGTATCTGTTACGTAACAATCCTTTAATTAAATATCAATTCCTTTGTGTGGCTGCATAGTTCTTATGCCTACCCTAAGACGTCATTTTCTCATTTCAAGCCCGGCGAGGTTTCTGATTTTTCAAATGGAAACCGGAAGGAAGCCTTCACCTAGTCGTCGATTTATCGCAACATGAAAGTCCTCTGGACATAATTTATTGCCAGTTTTCCGACCAATCTGATCCTTCTCTTCTTGGGGTCCTTTCGTTGGCGAAAGGGCTACTCCTCGTCCCTATGGGATTTGAAGAAAGAACTTTTGGGGAAATCTGACTTGTGATTTATCATAATGAGGAAAGAGTATCGTTTCTGACAGTAACTATCACGTTATTTTCAAAGCTATATTTAATTTTTTTTTCAAGCTCATCTTTATGGATATATTCCTTTTAAAATATATTGTTGACATAAAAGCTTGGAATACCAAAGCAACAGCAAGCATAAAATTACCTTACTGTAATAATTCCTACTACTTATTCATACTAGGCCTAATATTAAACAAAATTGGGAGTGAAGGAAAGCGAAGACATTCTAGTGTAATGTAATGTAAGTTCAGAAAACCTCAGGTTACACAAGAGTATTCTTTTAAATGGCTGAAGTGGCAGGAAATGGGTAGCAGGGCGCTGTGTTATCGACAACCTCCCCCTCATTGGTGTCGCGCACCATGAAATCTCCCCCGTGTCGACCCCCTGTTCCCTCTCTTTCTCGCACTTTTCCCCCCTCATAGTATTAAACATTAATACGTGTGTGGCGCACTACACATTCCCAGTAACGGGCAATAGAGCAGCGCTTATACACAGCACATAGGTGACGATACGTCCTTACACGCTCGTAAAAAAAAAGCTCAATATGTTGCGGGAATTTCTTCCACCACCATCAACACTCCCTTTAAATCCTAAAAATGAACTAATGCACAGTATGGTCAAATTTTGGTCCCAACTGGGTTTTGATTTAATTATTTATGTCAGTGAAATAGCATAATTATTTATAATCTTATGAAGGTATTTTTTATGGTTAATGCCTATTACGCTGATTCCGTTTTAGACATATTACTTACTTTCTCTCGTATCCGTAATAAGTATAGAGAAAGTACCAAATTGCTCGCGTAATTTGCACTCCAAGTTGTAAAGAATAATTTTTACATTTATTTTTTCTCCGCATATTTAACGCATTTTTTTTTTTTACAGAGTGGTATTTTAAGGTATTTTAACAGTGTGGTAGAAATGCCTTCTGCAAAAGTAAATTCTCGCATTCCATGGTAGATGTAGGCCTAATTCATTTACTGAACACCTTTCGTTTGGGTGCTTTTTCTCCTATGTTTCTACGCTTAGCATAATAGGAAACATTAATAGGCTCTTGTTTAGGTCTTCTTATAAAAAAATCATCATCAGCGTCAACAAAAACTACACATGTAGTTGTCGCAACCGATGTTACGCTATACGAATGACCAACGTGAATATTTGAGGCATAATTTGTAATATGTACTATAAATTCATATCATATAAAGAAAATTGTACGCTAAAATTTAGAATGAAAATGTTATTAAAATTTGTATGTTCGAGTGTCATCACTGTCACAAATAACAATGTCATAGCTGTTATTCACTTTGGTGGTGCCAAATGCACGATCTGCTACACGGTTGCCATGACCTGACTCAACCTTAAATTAAAATTTAATGTATTTCAAGAAAAATCCTAGCTTTTAGGAAAAAACAGATATACTTAATTCAGGTTAACAAAAACAAGTTCTAGTCGTAACTTTAAATTATAAAAAAATGTATTCAGAAAATTCACTTTAATCCACTGTAATTTTTAGTTTACCCTCTGTGTAATGTTAACCCAATTCATAATCTTATTAAATCGATAAAAATAACATCCATACTAAAGAAAATAAATGTGTGTTAGGATTAATTTATATTATCTGGTCTGCAATGTTTTTACCCAGTTCTTCATAGTGTATATATAAACAGTTGATTCTGTTTTGTATTCTGTAGCACAGCAGCTGATGATGTTATGTTGAAAGTAAAGACAACGGTTAGAACAAACAAACCCACGACGCACAAAATCTCCAGGGATGCATTTGAATCATCAGCTGGCGGATATAGCTTTACCGAGAAACAATAACGAAACAAAAAACTAACAGCACAATAAACGTAATAGATACCGATGTATGTCCGGAACCGTCGGACCAGGACGCGTCCATGATCGCGATTTCCGAAACGGTATGAAACCCTTGCGCTCCGTTGCCCACGCGTCGGTTATCTCTGTTTCAAAATATGTTGTTTCGCCGTGTGGAAAATCCCGTATAGTGAAGTTGATATGATTCTTTTTGTGAGGCGAGATTTGTATAATGCCACAGAGTATCGTATAAACTAGCTATGATGAAGTGCATTGCAACTTCGTGTGATCGAGGGATCTATTCTCTAGCTCTGTCGGGTGCACTAGAGTGAGAATAAATCCTCAGGTTTCCTCTATAACTCTATGCGCTTTAAAATAAAACTCTTGATGTACGTACACAACATATATGTCAAATTTTATCAAATTAATCAAGTTGCTTTTGTTTAGATTTGTATACCCACAGTAGTAACTACGGATTTGTGTGGAAAAAATTATCACGCTTTTCCTCAAACGGATAAAATCTAACTAGCTTACTAACATTCTCTTCTCTTGCAGAATAAAACTACTTTTTTGGTTTTTAGAAATTTGCTATCATACGTTTTTTAAACAACATTTTTCCATAAGCGTAAAGACTTTATTATATTTCTTGTATCTGTCTAATGTTGGTTTGTTTAAACACTATGTGGTTCATACAAGTACTAAATAACTCCTTAGCATTACATCTCACAGCGGAACAAAGCGTATCTGCATCATGTCTTAGTCCTTTGGTATTGGGGGCGTGTGGTCAGCATGCTGTTACATAGGTAATTATTAGTGGTCTTCGTGATCCAAGCCGCTACATCTTTATAGGCCTAATAAGTAAATTTTCGGTTTTCCTCACCATGCAGAATACATCCCGTACCACATTGTTGACATATTGTTAACTGTAGCCTATGCATAGTTATGCATTTTTGAAACATAGGCTATTGTCAGCATACGTCAGTCGTGGTTTTACGAAGTTGAAAATAATACATATTCGGGAAGAAATTAAGACAGTGATAAATTAATAATAATTTATTACTTTAAGCCGAACTTTATAGCACTGCACCCTCGTTTAGACAGAACGCTGTGTATTCTAATCCTGTTTTAAGTATTTAAAGACAGATGTCGTTATTGAGACTTTTGGTCAGCATGCCAATTCCCATGACCATTAATAACAGTTTTATTTACCGGAGGAAGTCCTCGTTGTCCTCATAAACCTGATTGCACCCCAGATCTCCTAACGTCAGAAAAATCCAAGGTTATACTTTGGATCGAACTAATATTTTTAAACATATTTTAAACCTGTTTTAGAACTTTGATGTTGGCCCTATAATGGCTACATTGATATTATTTATTATCATCAATATTATTATTATTTCATAAATTTATAGTAAGGCAGAATATCATAGCCCTGTGTTTTTAGAAAGTAATGATACAGTACTGTATTTCATCCCCGTGTAGCGCAAGATTTAAGGAAGCTGTGCACATTATGTTTTGTTCCTATTTCCAAATGCTTCTGCCTCCCAGTTATTTTATATTCTAGACCACATTTACATTTCAAATAACAAGGGTAATTTAAAATTGCTGCAAGGTAATTCGCAAGGAGGAGGACTGTAGTCGGAAGTACACCTTTGCTATTAGTAGTTGGTGTTGTTCTTCTTGCAGTCTTCGTGGAGTCTCTCTTGGTGCTCAATTATCCTGTAATTCGATTTTGCTCCCTTCGCCTACCTCGGTGGACAGACTTGACCTGGGAGTCTTGTCATACAAGCCCTATTAACTGTAATTTCTTGGGGTGCAGTTGGCAGGCCTGTGATTTGTATGCGTCCTGCGTGAGATCCTGCTGTAGGAAGGTGGAGTAGAAGGAGGAGGGGACATAATCGAATTTCTCCAGAGCAGTGAGTAGTTAATTACACTACATAAAGCTGGGTTAATGTTGAATTCCTTACAACTTCATGTCTCTCCATTGCTGCAGATGAAACCATGCATTCCTCTCAAGGAAAGCTATCTGAATTAACACAAACTTGTGTATGCCATCCCCCTTTATATCAATTCTTGGTAACCTGGTAATCAACCTGCGTCTCGTTGCAGAAATTTTTGAAAAGAATCCTGAATAATTTTCAGTACTGCAAAGTAGTTAATGAGTTTCCGAAATCATGCATTCAGTGAATTATTTAAAAATCTGCTCATGAAAACGAATAGTACGGTACTTTCTAGGCTATAAAAATGTAATTCTAGTAAACATCTTTTTTTTTTCGATGAACTTTCCATCCCGCGCTCGGTAGAATCCAGTTTGAGTGAAAATTATCAGCTATCCATTATAAAATAATTGAAAGCCACTTTAGACTTTCTCGATCAATTTGCAATGCATTTTGGTTCAGAATAATCAGTAACCCAACCAGCATAACCATTTCTACGGTTCCCTTAGCATAGTAGGATGTTGTGAGGTCAGTTGGGTGGTTTCCCCTGAAACAAAATCTACAAAAAAAAAAATAAAAAAAAAATAAAATAAAAAAAAATAATAATAATAATAAATAAATTAATTAAAATGTTCACCCTTGAAGTTCCATTTATTAGATTAAATTGTGTATTATGTTATAAGTTTAAGTAAATATATATTTGAGTTCCTTTCTGTTCCTTCCAGAAGTTTGTTGATTTGCGCAATGCGTTATTATTAGCGGCGTTTCCATCATTTTACAATTATTTTGATTTTCTTTATAAACTGCTACTCTCTGTTGAGTCGAACAGAATGAAAACAGGCGCTTGACAGAGTTAAACTTTATAATCTAGATTGCTTACGAATGAACGATCCCGAACTGGATATTATTTATCAATGTATGTTTTAGAATTGATCCTATTTTTATAAGGACGAAAATTAATAATGTAAGACGTGTATACTATTGCAGGAGGAATGTCTCAACGAGTTTGGTTTGGTCTATGTCAGTGCAAAGTTATAACATTTATCCAAGCAGATTTATCTGTGTTGAGTTTTGATATAACGAATGAACTGTTACACGTTGTAAAAATTCTGTACTGTTAGGCATTTATAATGTACCGGTACAAAAATAATAAGCAGGCTATGCATATTTCACATTAATTAATTACATTTATTTTCTATATTTGTTACTATTTACTTTACTATATATTATCTGTCATCTCTCCCATGGAATTAAATTTTTCAAATAAAAATTAGGCTGTAGGAATGTATAGACTATTCAGTTTAGTATCTTATACAAAAGCGGTAATGCTGGAATAAATATTGCATCAAAATATATTTGATATTCTCCATTAGGACCAATCAGTCGAATATTTTCCTCGACTTTTAATTGCATCTTGAGAGCAATTAAAGTGATACATCTTTAATCATTTACCGGTACTTAAAAGAGTTTTTATACTTCGTTTACATAAAACTGCTCTTTATAATGGTTCTTAATTGCTAGACTACTAGACTAAAGTCGAAAACAATTGACCCTGCAGGAGCATACTCTCTTCTCTAGTTGCGCTGCCCGTCCTTTCTTTGGGCTGTAGAGGCGCCCGAGGACACGCTGTCGAAAACTCAAACACTGGAGTAGCAAGAAGAAGAACAAGAAGAAAAAACTAGTCACCCTCTTCCGTTGACGTCACAGGTTCATAACTAATTGAAAATCTCGGCCCCTATTCCCTTGTAACTTTTTCTTTTCTTCGCATTTCTTCTTTTTAAGTTACCCGCTCCTCCGCCACCTCCCCCCCCCCCTTTTCTCACGATCGATAGATACGCGAACCTCTCTGGCTGCTGCTCTTGGTTTGATCAGAGTCCATTACACTGAAATCTGATATACAGAGACTTCACTTGCCGAATATTTTGCAGTGAAATGTGTTCCAGTTCTGAACCCCGCTCCTAGTTTCTTTGGATATAAGATACTGCCATGGAGTTATTTAGTAAACTCATTCCAACATATCCCAGGATCTTGTTCTTGCATCCATGTTGTTCTTTAGAGGTATGAAACATATTGTATTCTTCCTTCATCTTTTAGACTCTTTGTCTTAAGAAAAGAACTGACACAGGAGAAACGGATGCCGATGTCTTTAACATGGAAAATGGGCATTTTGTTTTAATTAGGTTGTTTTATTCTGCTAAGAACGCCTAAGCTGGTGGTATGGATAGATGAAAATACATTAACAATCATGGATTAAAATTCACAGTAATTAGGTATAAATATATATTAAGGTACAGTAACACATTCAAAATCAACTTGAAAAAATTATTATAATGAATAGCTTGTTAGAGCTAACGGCGCATTGTTAACTCTTTAAGAACTGGATTTTATATATTGACATGCGCAGTCGTAAAGTGCATCATTGGGCTCTAAGTTTGGAATAAGTGAGAGAACATTAGTGAATTAACACATGGATAAAAATTCTCACATTGCTATAAAGCATGTTGTTATTGATCTTATTTCTCTGCGATTATACAGTGTTGAGGTGACGCAATTATACGTTAGTAGCAGTGAAAAGTTTAAAGAAACCATGAATAGAATATCAATAATAATAATAAAATGATTCAAAGTGAGCCAATTATTCGTCATATTGTAAAACATGTCAAGACATACAGTGTGGGACAATCTTGACGTGTTGATCTGTATCCCTTTCAAAGCAACAAATATTAAACTTAACAGTTTCTCTGATACGTCCAGTAATATTAATCCTAAGACTCTCAGCACTTATATGTTTTAAACCATTGAACCTTACCCTGTAGTTTTACATTGTAAAATTAGTGAAAGTTGATTTATTTGGTTCCTGGAGTAATTGCATCTAACCTTTCCCTTTTTAAAGTTATCGGTCTTCAATAATCTATGAGACAAGATGGAACTGAATCCAAGAAACTGGCGATACACATGTATTTCAGTACTCAGGATTAATTTATTTTGGATATAACTGGGTACGACAACTCTAATTATGTAGATATACTGTTGAATGTAGTTTTTCTTTGGACACGGACTGGAAAAAGAATGAATACCACTTAGTTAGATTGGGCTACTGTAGAGCCATAGCAACCATCATGCATTGGGGATCCCTCATCCCGAAGTCAGACTAATAAAACTATCGAAAACAAGAATTCTGTGGTAGCTAGAAGTGGACACTTGAGTTTGTTGTGTTTGTGGAGGAATCGATTCTGACAATACAACAGGGACTTAAGCGCTGAGGAGCCAGGAGAAACCACCACAATGATTGGAAATCATAATCAAAAGAGAAGAATGAAATAAAAGGTAGATGGAATGTCTGTAGCAATGGTAGGAGAAATCGAGTGAACTTAGCTTTCAAAGAGAAAAAGAAAACGGAAAAAGAGGGCAAGAAAGTGTCTTACAGATCCACGCAAAGAGGGTGAACAAATACAAAAAAAAAAGAAACTGCTTGGAGCTTCCTTCTAGATGTGACGTTGGTGTGTGCTTTTTACTTTCTTTGTTTCCGTGGCATTTCCTCGGCCCCACACTACGTACTACTCACGTTTTCTCATTTGCTCTTCCCTGTACAGCCTGATGTAGTGATTTAAAAGCGTCTTACCCCATACTCTATTTTAGCTTCTTTTTTACTCTCGGCTGACATAGTATAAAGGAGCAGAAGATAGATATTCAAAAAGGAGATTCTTTCAGCCTATGTAACATGGCATTTGAGTTTCCTTCATCACAGTTGAGTAGGAGATTGTTGAAGTTATTCGTGCATACTCCTAAGAGGATGTTGAGTGCGTTTCAGGTAATTGTTCGGATTTAATAAGCTGTGCTCCGGAGACTCCATGTGAAAGGGAGCGCGTAGTCTGGTTTGTTTTAATGAAACTTTTTGAATTAATTTGTAGTGAAGTCACAAGAAGCGCTGATACCTTAGGAGTGACATTACGCTCAATGAAGATACTCGAGTCAATAAAGAACAAGAAACGTGACTTATTCATTCCGTACGTCCCCGTGGCCTCTTTAGTGTCGTGAATTTAAACTTCTGTATGAACAAATATTTTGCATGGAGTTGTTTCTTAAATTTTATTCTTGACCTAATTTATGTGCTACTAATTACATTCGTATGCTCGAAGTATTATCATTCTTGCTGTAAATGAAGTTGCAATATAAGATTTCTGTTGATGTATATTCATGCTTCCACATATTATTGCTTCTGTTCACATTACAATTCTTCTTAATTGCCTTCTTTTAATATTTTAAGATAAATATTCTCTGAGTCATTATTTAAAATAATTTGGTTGCATACTTTTTATCAGTAGTTCTGTGAACAGTAGGCGTTCAAACAATCTATGTTCTGCTCTCCATCTTGAAAAGGAATCAACAAATAAAAATCCTTACACATACGTTGTTCTTAACCTTTTAACTGCAGTGGTTGTGACCGCAAGGAAAATTTGCTTAAATATGCCTATAAGTTATAGGGTCGACACTTATGAAATACAAATATGTAATAAATAAATGCTTAATGTTATAAAATGCAGATCATTATCCTTGTGTTACAAACACATCTAACGTATTGAAATTTTCCTCAGAGTTTTAAAAATTATCTTCCGCCATTACAGTGACTACTATAGAAGTTGAAAGTTTATTGAATCAATGAATATTTTTGCACAACTGGAAAAAAATCGAACAAGGCATTTGGTCCTAACTGCTACAGGCTAGCAGACGAAATACCAAACGGTCAAATTAAAACTGGTCCTTGCTGCACTCAGTTAATTAATCCCTTAATTAAAACCAATTTTTCCATGAGTGAATATTTCAAATAATTTGGTTTCATAATTACGTAAGAATTAATATATTAGCCTTTTTTTTATCATTATTGCACATCTACAAAAGTAATATAAATTTTAATAATAATATTCTTACCTATAAGTTATTTATCGTATTCACAACAGCTCCTGATATCTACTGAAAAGTTACTGGTGTATGTTGACTAGACTGACTCCCTCACGTATTTCGGATATTTTTTAAACTACAACAGGATTTCTTACTCCTGGACCTGGGACATTTTCTTTGCGTGACAAAGATTTTGCAACATTCCTCGCCTCCTTTCATGGCAGTTGAGCACACCGCGTGCAAGGATGCGACTACCTTTCCGTTTGACAGGTTCCTTTTCCAGCCAATAGCCTTTTCTCGACTCTTGTGTTTTGAAAGTTGCTGACAAGCAGAACAATAATGATACTGTTATTAATTTTACTTTTGTGTGGATAAGGCCACAGCATATAGATACTCCACTTAATCTTTTATGTTATGTTGATGCGAACATCCACCTCTTGGAATTTAAAATTGAAGCAAGTTTTCCGAATAAGTTAAATGTTGCCTTTGCAAAAGATGTTCTTCTGTCTACTCTTTTCGATTGATATTTAAAGTATGAAATGTAATATTGTAATTTATCCTTTTATCGCACATTTATACACACCTGCTGTTCCAAATAAATTTCACCATAAGATGAACTTCATACAAATTAACTATATTTAACATTAAAGTTTGTTAATAACTTTCGTGCTTATCTCACCTACATTGTCCTGCTGCAAGTGCCTTAATTCATACATTTAAATGTACTAACTACAATGTACTTATTTTTATGACATTTTAGTTTATTTTTCCCAATTCATTTTGGCAATATATAAAAAATATCCATTTCCGTAAACGATTTTATGTTTTTCGTCGTGTTAATTTCGTATAGTATGTTAGTTCTATGTGCATTTATTTGTAGGAATTTAAAAAATCGAATCGTTGTAGTTACTGGAGATTTCAAAATTGTGTGTTCGCATCTTCTTTAATTAGAAACATGGATATTGACCTTTCTCAAAATGTCTTCTTGTCCCCCTCGGTTTTTATACCCCTAACATTGAATATTTAAATTTTTCAGGTAATATCACAATTAATATAATTAAATTGATATAAATAATCATCGTGCAAAAAATAGCATGCAATACACGTGCCGTAAGCGCATTACGGATCTCGGAAAATTGAAAACACTCGGCGCAAGCGCCTCATGTTTTCAAACTATTTCCTCGATCCGTAATCATGCCACTTGTATCGCAATATACTATATGGACGAGGGAATATCCTAAATTTGACGCCTGATAGAACTTCATTAAGTGATATTATAGATTGTAAAGTACGACGCGCGGAATAAAAAATTCTGGAATTAGCGTTACATATACCTTCCTTTAAAGCCCCTTCTCTCCCAAAAATTGATTTTTTCCTCTACGTCAAAGACGGAAAAGTATTTGTGATGTAGTTCCCCTATACGAGAAAGAAATTTAAGTGCATTCAGTCATTTACTTAACTATGGTGTTCCTTCCAGTAGAATCACCTCTTATTTCGCCTTTCCTGTATATTACTTCACTCAGTACATAAACTAAAAGAGGGGAGAAGACAAGGGTGAGTAGGAAAATGGGATTAATAGAAAGAAAGGTGATATATTTATGATCATGATGTAATGATATTCGGAGTTTAGATCCAGTAATTCTATACAAGATAGAGGCCAGTGTGCATGGTCTCTGTGATTCTTTTATGAAAATACTTTCATTTGTACCTGAGATCCCTTGGAGGAATAATACATTTAATATACCACTAAGGTAAGCTCAGCGATATTACGGTTCCGCTACGTTAAGATTGTGCCACGAATTCTTAATGAAGTACTTTCCTGTAGTACGCTTATAGCCTAGAATATAATAAAAAACAAATACCCTTTAAATATATTTATTCTTACTGAAGCTCAGTAATAAAGTACTGCGAATATAATTCCTAAAATAATGCCAAGATTAAAATGTGGCAGAAAAATTAAACTATGAAAACTGTATCTAGGGCTCCTAAAATAAAAATGATTCCTATTATAATACTGTTTATGTAAAGATAATTAGCCTACTAATTAAATTACATAATTTATATATCTTGTTCAAACTGTATTATCGAATAAATATAAACTGTCTTATTAGCCTATAATTAATTTAAATAACATTAGCTGTTTTAGTGTGAACTGATTTGGATTGTTTATCAGAGACAGACATACGGCAAGCTACTTTTTGACTTCCTTGGGTAACGAATTGCAAGAACTAAGCGCTGTGAAGAACAAGCAAATCTGATAGGAAAAACCACGAAAAAATGTATTAACTTAAATCATAGTAAGTTTTGTAAGAACGTTAGTTTAATCTGCTTATACCTAGGTACTGCTGTGTTTAACGATTCACATCTGGTAAACCTCCATTAAATTATGTGCTTTCATTAAATTGAGTAGCAAAATTGTAGCATATTTAGACTAAAATAACTTTTAAATCAGGCCTAACTTAATAATTATTCTTCCCACTTAGCCTACTTTAAGAAGCCAGTAAAATGTTTTTAGCAGTTACCTTATTTTTTTACTTTCCCAAAGTTAAAATTAGTTATTATTATAATTGATCCCACTCTAGTTTGATCCTAGTCAAAACTCACAGAGAGTTCGCGGAAATTAGCATCATGTGATTGATTAATGTCATTAGCATGCGCCATTACCGGGGTGTGTCTAACGAGTGTTCATTCAACAATATCAACATTTACACGTGACATAACAAACTCTCACTGGCATCGTCATCATTATAGTATATAAATTATAAAACAAAACAAAGGATTCATTGTTCACGATGACCCTGCGAGTGAGTTGGACTGAGAATAAACAAACACAGTTAACACGTGCGTTCTCACTTGCTATGACAGCTCCGCCTTTTTGTTTTGACTAGGATCGTTCTTGAATGGGATAGAGAATAGTAGGAACTTGGATGGATTACAAACAAGTCAGAAATGTCAAAATAGCGTAGCTTGAATCCCTTGTTCTTAGGTAGTTAACGTTTTTTATGTGTATTGTCATAATTGTGAGAAGGGCTGGATTTTTAGATTCATGTAGGTTAGATTATATCCGGCTATAACTAAATCATATCTGACTTACCATTAAAAAGGTGAAGAACAATGAGTCGAGTCCGGATTTATAGGTTTTTATAAACTCTGTATTAGTTTTTAATGTTAATACTGAATTACAAAGTTTAAGTACAATGAACACATTGAAATAAATATATTAAAATATTTTATTTTTACTTTCGATTTTTTATGCCCTGAACCACAAAACTTTAGGGAACATTCTTTGCTTAATTTTCCACAGTTATTGAAAACAACAATTAACTCATTTCCAACTCCACCACAGAACGTTTTTAAATAAATAAACCAACTTGTAGAATACTTCACTTCCAGCTTCTTGCTTCAGCAAACACTGTGAATAAACTGCATGTGTAAACTTCTTAAGTTTGTCTTTAATTTGCTTCTAAATAAACCAGAGATTTTGGTTCACTAACGATCTCCTATACCGGGACAGTGGGCTTACAAAGTGACAAAATTACAAAAGTGCAATACTATAGTTTCCCTTACAAATGGATTGGTAACAGTGAGCAAGATTCAAATTGTAGGCAGATATAAAAAAAAATCCCAATGTGTTAAGTACTTTATTTTATTTTAAATAAAACAGTGTCATCCTTTTTTAGTTTATATTGTCTTATTTCACCATTTTATTTTATTTTATAAGATTGGACAATGTGACTGGCATGTCCATGAAACGGATAATTATTTTTAAATATCACAGTTAACTGGCAAGGAACAAAATAGTTTAAAACCTAAGAATACGGGCCCTAAAAATGAACTATCCCGGAGTTGAACATAAGGCACTTGTTTAGAAAGAAGATGGCTGTGGACATAAGGCCTAAAAGTATAATTTATTCTGCCCTTTATGATGATTATCCGAAATATAAATTCTACTCTTGTAAAGAGGCGGAATAATATGGCTAACAACTTGATATGATTTTCGTGTCATAAATATTTTGCGAGTACTTTTTTGTAATGTCAACAGTTGGATACTTGACCTATGAGAAGAATAAAAGCAACTTTGGCCTATATTTAATGTAACGGCTTTAAAGCAAGTTCTCAGCGGAAGTACAACGAAATATTTCCATTTATTTTTTGCCTCAAAGTACATTTCGTGACCTAATAACATATTAAGTTAAAGATAATTTATTTCAGAGGATCGGAGTTTATAATAATACTAATACTAATAATAATAATAATAATAATAATAATAATAATAATAATAATAATAATAATAACAACAATAATAATAATAGTCTGTTTGAGCATAAAAGCCATAAGACTTGTCACTAAATCTAAGATTAAGTATTAATTATACATTGCCCACATTTGCTTCGTTAATACTGTCTGGACACAATTGAATTAAAATCTTTTCGATGCGTCTTTTAAAAACTTTCAAGTCATTAGTGACTCTAATACCAACAGGCAGATCATTAGGCCTATACATCTTCAAACCATACACCATGATGGATTTGTTTAACTGTTTAGATTATGTTGAGGAATGCTAAACTTATTTCTATTTCGAATATTGTAAGAATGAAAATCACTATTGCAACTAAATTCATTTCTATGAATGTGCACAAATTCTAACTTAAAACTATAAACTAACTTTAAATATCACAAACAGACATTGGAGATGGTGTGTACTATAAAGAAAAGAAGAAGCAGAACAAACAGTAAGATTGTATGAGTAGATTCACATATCAAAATGAAAGCATGACAAAAACATTCAGAACCAGAAATTGCAAAATTATGCCTAAATACTAAGAATATTTCATCGTAATTTTCATTAACGTTTAGAAGACTTTTGTTATTTATTAAATAGATTAGAAATTCCGCTCAAATACATGTTAATAGCACTTATTGGCCTACAAGATGTCCGGTCAGGACCAGCAGTGTGAGTTTTTTCTCTACGTTCCCGGGGACCACGTTGTGTTGGTTACAGGCTGGATCGATTACTCGACAAAACCCAAACAAAAACTCCTCTCGAACCAGCCTACTGCGAAGCTGGCTGGTTCACTCGGACTTGGCCAGCGCAATGATAACACAGCGCTCGTTAACAATGCCTACCCCGCTCTGCCGACCACGATTTTTTTTTACTCAAAACTCCGTCCGTACTTCAACGATGAACTGTTTTATCACATTATGATAGCAAGATGAATACGAATTGTAAAAATCAAATTAATGTACTTTTTTAAACCACAAGAGAATATTAATTAAATGATCGGAATAGTACCTTGCATGTCAGATTCTCTCTGATGCTGAGCATCAAGCATGATAAGGCTCTAGTTCTATATCCAGGTTTCTTATCCCTCTATCTTATCTCTTAACTTATTCCGGTTTAGTAAGTAATGAAAATTTATATCAGAAGTATACAAATCTAGAAGAAGAATGTATTAAAAAGAGCAGATAATTGAAAGGAATTCTGTCGCAAATAAAACATGAACAAGCATGTCGATAATACTTTTAAAATTTCAGCCAATGAGTGTCATAATGAATTATGCTTGATACGGTTTTTCGCCGTCTATCCTCACTTTATGTTGGCCGGAAAGGAATTTCGTACTCAGGAAGAAAATATCTTATTACTTGTTGACATCTCATATCGTACAGTTATACGTAAGTTATATTATGTTATGAAATTTACAATATTTGATGGTTTATAAGGCCTTGTATTATTATTTACATAACACATAGAAGTTATTAACTGGTATCATATGTACCTAAAAGTTAACTATTTAATTATATCTACATGGTTAATGCAACAAAACATTGTACATTTCAATAATGTGATATACCTTATTGAATGTTATGATATATAGATATATAAAACACCGGTTACTAATTTGAAAATATTGTATAGGCATATCAAATCCCTTTATGATCTATATAGTGATTATATCAGACGAACAAATTATTTAATTCATTCTTGTGTCCGACTTTAGCGTTGTGTAACAAATAGTTGAATAAAAACACGTGCCATTGGCACTCTGCTGATGATGCAGGAACACAACCTGCGAAACGGCCGTCCAGAAGTTTACTAAGGTAAAATAAAGTGTGTTAAAGAAAGTGTTTTTATTCAACCAAATTATTTAACATAATGTATTTCATGTTTTCAAACACATCAAGCTTATTTTTTTTATTTGAACAAACTTCTTCCTCATTGATCTGAGTTTGAGCCCACTTAATTCAAGGTTATGGTGAGCAATTTATTGAAAATATACCCGTTTCTCCCCTCACTCATGTGATTAATTTGCCGTTTTTATTCTTATAACTAACGCCAAACTCTGCTTGATATTCCCGCGAAGTTGACTCCTCTTCTATATTATTCTATAATAAGGAAAGTTTAAAGCGAATAAATTAAAGATGAAATAGAAGAAATAGAAGAAGAGAAAGTAGAAAGATAAAGAATAATGAAAGAAACAAGAAAAGAGGCAAAAATGATAACAGAAAAAGAAAAATACTCAAATGAGGGCAAAATGTTACCAGGCCTAAACTTATAATGAGACATTCTTTTATCCCCCCCCCCAAAAAAAGAGAAAGTTCATCAAGGCTTAAAGGATCTTTCAAATGTTAGGGGCACGTATTATAACATGTTAACATGCGATCCATTTCGCCCATTACCTTATTCGGGATATTCTGATATCGATTCCAAGAATATGCAAACCACAAGTCCGAATTATGATATGTATTTTTTGTGAAAATAAATAAATAAATAAAATTACTAGCCCTTCTACAGGATATTCTTTGGTATGTTCAGATATTCGAAATATTTTTTGTCTTCCTTATCTCAGGTAGGGCAAATTATTTTGACTATTGGAATTCTTGAAGTGTTTGCTATGTTCCTTTATACGTTTTTGGTACCATTCATTGTCATACGGCTTAAGATTTGAAACATGAAAATCGGAAAGTTAAGAGTTACAACTGTAACAAGTAAGTACCGTATCTTCACCTGGAATACATATTCCTGTTTGAATTATTAATGCAAACCCATTTTTAGTGAACACATTTCCTCGATGACAATTTACCCAAGTCAAAGCTGAAAAATGTTTCACCTGAGGATATTTTCAAAAGTCAAAGTGCATGGACTTCAAATAAAATTTTAGCGTAATGGGAACCGAATGGGTGTTACGGATTTGAATTTTTACTCCTTTTTGGAAGATTTGCTCAAATTAAGTTTTAGGACACACGTGTTTTTTTACATGAGAATTTAAAACTAACTAAATGTAAAAATAATATCAGAAAGGCAACAAAAGTCACAGGTTAATTTCATACAATCCTATTAATAGTTATACTTCATTATATTATCTATGGAACATTATTTCGCTTTAAATATGTAAGAACGGTGAATCGATTTTTTATGCGACCACAATCATTTTAAGTTGTCGTTTAGTGTGAGTTCTAAAGCTTAAGAGCGTCAAATTTCGAACACTTACAGTAGAAGATAAAAAGTTGCTGAATACATTTTATGTGAACTTGAATCTAAATGAATGGTGTGCCCGTAACACATCTTAGATACGTATGACAGGAATTTAATCTTAGGATTTGTTGTGTGCAATAATACTACTACACTGAAAAGAACGAAATCTTCTCCATCCACTATACAAAAAACTTCCCTTCAACAATGCCACCCTCTACCAACATCATCCACCCCTAACTCATCTCCAATTGCGGATAGGCCATCCAGTTGAGGTCCACCCGGCATTAGAATTACAAAGAACCCCACACGCATTTAAATTACAAGGTAAAATAGTATTCAAAGGACTTTGCTGTATGCGAGACTCTCTAGGCTTCCAGTGTTACCAACAGCGACGTAAATTAAGCTCGTCAGATTTCGGGGGGGGGGGGGGGGGACCGCTGCCGCAACCGGTGTAGGAGGTATGTAATGCAATCCTTCTCAATGTAATAATAGACTATGCACACTGAGTGGTCATATCCCTCCCCCTCTTCTTCTATCTTAAATACATCATCCTCTTATTAAAGAGATTAATCAAAACAGTCTTATACCCTCAAACTTTTACTAATCTAAGTTCTATTTAACATTTCACACTCTCTGTGACAATTTTAAAATCACGAAATGGTTATGTATTTTTCTTCATTCTAAAACCAGATTGTATTGGAACCCAGACCTGTCGAAATTTAACATTTTCTCTGCTGCGGTTATATGAAAAGATACATAAATATAATAGACTATTGCTTTACGTAAAATTTGAGGATATTGAATCACTTGTTTAGATTGCCATTTGTAGAGACCAGCGATTCATACTTAGTGGGCTCTACAGTGATGATTTTACTTTATGATTGCTATGATTACTAGTCTTAATTTATAAATTCAGTTTTGAAATTATTAAAAAAGTACTTTTCATTAGGCCTACACCTGTGACGACAAAAGAACCGAAGATGGTACAACTGATGCCGAAGTAATCGTTAATATGTGCTTAGGCCAGTTGAAACTGAAAGTAATAGAACCTGTAGAACCAAGTTCAATGAAGTTTGAGGATATAAGGTTTTTTTTTTTTATTAAAACGGTATATTTTAATGTCAGTACCGCCTTCAAATCAACAATAGTGTTCGTCAACATCATTCTCTGCCTGTAATAATATTTTATTTTGAGTAAATTATTTTATTATAATATAGATGGAGTAGAGTAGAGTAATTTGTCATCTCTAACGTCTATATTAATCACCCGAAACCTGGTAAACTGGTGACTAGCCGTAATATGTATGTGAAGAGAAAAAGAGTTATATGATATAGAAGAGAATATTAACCAATGACATTTTCATCCTGTAAGAATTCAAATATTGAGTAATATAATTATATGAGTAACACAATTAAGTTTTGGGGATTGACTCATTTTTTCATAACACAGTACATAGCGAAGATCACCGATTATGCATTACAAGAGAACACTGTTCTACATTACTTAACGTTAATAATAAACACGAACCACGGCCGGTATTCTTGGATCTCAGTTAATTAGCTCGAAATAATAATATTATGGAGGGAGAGTAATAAATTATATTAATTTGTCACATTCTCGACCATGAAAGTGGTGGCAACAATCTACTCTTATAAAATTCAACGGCCCTAAACAGCGTGCTCACTCCCTCGCTTCGTGAGACATCGGGTATGCTCGGCGATATTCGTCTCCCGCAGTCTAAACTTTCACGAAGAGTACAAAATTAGGAAAACCGTTTCTTTATTATATAAGGCCTAAATGAAATGAACACAATGAAAAAATATCTTTTTTTTTTTACTTACAATTATCATAGCTCTGAACCACAAACATTTTTAATAAACTGCCAGTGTAAATTTATTAAAAATCATGGAGTCAATTAATAAGCCGCGGGCACCAGCTATAGTATAGGCCTATTGATAGTTTAACCCTGGAAGTATCGCGGACAATAATAATCCAAACAAACCACTCCTTCCCTTGAAAAATTATAGAATTTATGAAAATTACACTGAATTTATCAAGTCAAATTCACATCATATTCATCTGTCAACAAACAGTTGAGAAACAATACGTATTATCAGTGTTCACAGGTAGCTTTGGAACTGCATAAAACTTACGATACAATTAATGTCCGAAATCTATGTACTGGTAGGAACGAATTATATTCTAAAGGAACAAGCGTTAGTATATGATGAGATATTTGAAATAAAAATTGATGAAGCCAGCGCTGACCTTTGTAAGTGTATTTTCAGTGCCTTCAGGATTCTAGACCTGTAAGTTTCGTATTTATGCATCATTTTAACCGTGGCAAAGCCACGGGCTATTTTCTAGTTCTTTCACATAAAGGAATACTCCATTAATCTTATATCTGAATAGCTAATATGAAATTTTTATGCATGAAGATTTTGGCACGGCCACATACTATTATGCACTAAAACGTTCAAGTTATATATTTTAATTGGTAATAGCTTTAACATTTAGTGGCGTGTGTATAACATTTTGAGTGAACTTAATAAGAGCAAAGCACGGGGAAGAATAGCAAACACAAGGAAAGCAAGGAGAATACACACGGGTTAAGGGAGGTATCCAGTTTTTTCTTACAAATTACGGACATACGGAAGATATAATTTATGTGTTATATTGTATTACACTCCTGTTCGTAGCAAAACAGAATAAAAAAGAGAACAAGAGAACTCTTGACTCTGCACATAAGAAGAGCTACAAATATAATATGCATCGAAGGCGGTACAGCTCCCAGATAGGAAACTCTATTTGTTTTGTTTTGAGGATAATGTTCATGATAGATGAGCTGGCAGTGTTTCTTTAGAACAAAACCTAGCGTCTATTATTTCTTTTAATATAGTGACCTATTATATTTTACTACCCTCCTGATGGAGATGGAGTAATTCATGCAGAACGCAGAAACGATGAAATATGTTTCCGATGTAGCTGCAGTGCATGAAACATAAAAACTATTTATACATGTGCCTTGGAGCCGCGGTGAAGGAGGCTGTGGGTTCAAGTCTCGCCTCGAGTGTGTGTGTGTGTGTGATAAAGAAAAACAAGAAAAATAAACTGTAAAACAAGGTAACCAAATGGTAAAACAATAAAAACAATTCAGGAAAATTGGCCAATGACAGGCTAAATTTACATATAAAAAAGGCGGGTAACTCAAATTGGATAAAAATATGACAATCTAATATTTTGGATCTAAGCTTACAAGAAAGGTGGTGATACCCATTCGTTTCGCTTTTTCGTGTTTATGAGATAAATGCCCAATTAATTGGGTAATTTAAGCAGCCTTTGTGTTTCCTATAGACTTGTCGCTTATGTGTTCTCTGCCATTATGTCATCTTATCCCGCGTTTATCGGTACGTGCTTTGCTTTTGGATCTGCGGTATCAATTTATGATGTTCAGTATTCCCTCGATTAAATCGATACTCTTCTGCATTTCAATGAAGTCAATATAAAACTTTATCTCTGCTTGTATGACTTACCTTATACAGAGGTGAAGTAATGTGCAGGTTTTAACAGTAATCGTGAGCAATCTCATTCAAGAATATGCCTTGCTGTTTTAACCCTTATCCTACGCTCCAAAACGCCTATTCTAAAATTAAATTCACAAAAGTGACTCAGATAATAAACATAATTAAAGTATTTCTTCGTGATTATTTTCTTTTTAATGCGCAGTCTAAAATTTGGTTGGAAATTTATTTTCTTCTTTTCTTGCAAAATGGTTAATTTGTGAAATATGTTATACAGATAGGAAAACATGTTAGTAGAAACTTATTCTAACATAGGAATAAATAGACGATGGGATGAGAATGAAGAGAATACGATTGAGAAGGAACAGTAGGTTGAAAGAAAAACGATAACGAAAGAAGAAAAACCAAGACTTAAAGAAAAAGAAGAAGAAATATACGGTAGCTTGAAATTGTTTTAAAAAAATATACATGAATCACTTTGTTGACTTTTGACGTTAGCTTGCATTTAGCAGATGTCGAAATGTTATTTAACACTAGTTCACTGTGAATAGGTCGTACAAGAACGAACCTACTTTTAAACTAGATTACGCCAGTTCCTGAAGACGGTATTTCGCAGTAGAAAACAAGAGGCGTACAGAATCAATGGCGTCTTTCATGAATCCAGCATACTGCACCCAGCTGTAAGAAGTGTTGTATGCGAAACTAGAGCAGATTCCCTGTAAGATAAAGGAACTGCCGCGTTTTGAATGTGGTTTATCGTATTTAAATGAAGCACATCTTGCAAGTGTATCAAGTTGTGGGTTAATTATACCGCCTGCTTGAGTTCCCCTTAATTAATCAACACAGACAGCGGCAGCACAAATATACATCTTATTCCCCATATTACCTTATTCATCGTAAAGTAATATGCGCAAGCATAAGCATTGCTGATGTCTTAATTTTACTTGTAATACCACACTGCTAGAAGAAAAATTCATTTACTGCCATTTTCCGGAAAACGGCTTTAACAATCTTGTTTGAATTTTGTACACGTGATGGTTACACTAAGAGTTAAAGCTTTTATTTAATGTTTTTTTTTTATAATTCTTCGAAGGGTAGTTATAAGCCAGTCATCGTTTGTACAAACGCATGCTCTATTTGGTACACAATACATTTTTGCTTGAAACTGAAACTACTGAAAAACACTACCTGCAGTACGAGTTAATATTGTAAAGTACAAAGATTGTACTGGTCATGCCTAGGATATAGAAAGTTATGCCAGTGTTTCATATCAGATTTTTAAAAAACAAATTTAATTTGTAGGACTTAGTGTAGAAATTTTAATTGTGACCTCAAAGTTAAGGGGGTTCCTTGCAGTCGAATTGTCTAAAAGGGAAGCGTCGCCTAGCGGGGAGTTCGAATATGATAACATTTTGATAATAAAATTTTTAGTCTAAAAGAAATCCTTAGGCTATATTATGCATCGGGAACTGAAATTGTAGGAGAAACGAGACTTCACCCTCTTTCCACTTCTTGTCCACGTAAACAACGTAACGTCGGTGCTCTGCAGTATTACACACATGCAATAGATTTCAATTCAGGAACAGTGACGTTGCAGTGACATTTGAAACTTCATTTACACAGGCACTAGCTGCGAGCCTGACGTGCACACTTTTGAAAGCTATACAGTATAAGCTATAACGATCAAATGTATTGAAACTTCGGGAAACTAAAAGCCATTTTCTTTACACGTTCTTATAAATTCAATGTCACTGCCACGGGTCGAGTTTAAGTGATAGTACTTAACTAAGCTAAACGGTCTTTAACATTCTCCCCCATTGTGAATGGTTTCATTTTTTCCGCAATCAAATACATTTTAAAATGTGGTAGCTGACACGAACCAATTGTTATGCTGATATTTCTTTGCTATCTTGTTTGAATTTGCCTTTTTAAACTTTCTAAAACCTGTTTCCTGTCGTCTTCTACAATAGGTAACATCCCTGATAAAAATTATATTGTTAATACATAATCACTTATATTATGCTGAATTCATTTTGTTTGATTTCATTTTTGTTTTGTTAATATACTAATCCCCAGTCTTCATGGAAAGAATAGTTTTTCTTTTGCTGCGCCATACTCCTTAGCAGTTAGCAAAAGGTTACGTACACCAGTGACTGGTTCCACGCTCCGTATGTTACGCAAGAGGTGCGGTGTGTCACAGAGGGTCGTAGAAGGGGGAATGCTTTAGGTACTCAATGAGTGCCAGTTCGCAGACCCTGGGCTATGAGTAGGGATAGAACAGAACGCACTATAAAAAGTGTTTACATACTGTTCTACATTGTTCTGAATTCACATTACCACATGAAGGGCGGAAGTAGTATAATTGTGCAGTTAAAGGGGCAGTAGATAACAGAAAAAATTGAAAAATATATTTTGCATTTTATGATTATGTGCATAGTTTGTGAGATAATTATTTTAATAGTATGTAATAGTGTGTTATAGTATGTTAATGGTATCCAACATATGAAGCTTTGTATTTAATTTGCACGAAAACTGCCACCGTATACGAAAACTGCAAAAGGAACATTTATTGGGGAGAAAAATGAGAACAGTACGGATGATGTTGAATAAAAACATCTTTTTTCCCCTATCTAGTCCTGCCATCTATACGATCTGTCTTCAAACTATGTCGACGAGACAGAGGCCGGAGAATGTATAATTACGTAACAGTAAATATAAGAATGAACTGATTTCCTGTTTTTGAATAGTTTTAATATTGTTGATTATACTTAATCGAGGGAGGTCCACAAATATTGTACGGAAATATGTTGATGATTATTTTTGAAATGGTGCAATGGCGATATAATGACGGATTGATATAATGGATTGAAGAGGGTTGATCGGATGAGACACGTGTGACAGGAATTATGCATACTTTTTGAAGGGATGTGTATAGGTTTCATGAAAAAAGTCCGTCTGTCAAGAATTGATTAATTATAAAAAGTAAAATAAAGAATAAAATTTTATTTTTTCAGATAATTTTAAAATCCAATAACGTCTTCACTTCTAAAGTTACTAAGTTTTATAGTGACTTCATATGCTACAGATATATTACTTTTGCTATGTGCCACTGGAACGCCTTTACCGGCCGTCGACTTTCTTCCAGGCTGCCAGACCGTGCGTTCTCGGCACATCACAAAAATAAAGGTAGTGGCCCAACATTATCAACTTATTTCTAAATATTAAAATGTATTGTCACTCTTCAGTGTAAATATTTGATTGTATTGTAGGCCTATGCCAACGAAGTTAATAGTATGAGAGTCAGTATGAATTAAGTTCAGTTATAAAACTTAGTGATTCCTAAATACAAAGTACATAAAACCGTACACATTTGCATTGTATTGGGAATTAAACTTGCAATATAATATAAAAATGAATTAGTGTAGTAAATTTTAAATTTAATATTATGAAACTCCTGTTTATTTATTTTTCGGATAATTCACTTAATTCCTGTTTTTGAGAGCATTACTCAATTATGCAACATTCAGTAGATATAAATTATATTGTACTTCATACTGTCTTTTCTATACCTGTAGACACATGTTTACCACATATTTTCTAAATTTTATTAAGTAACTTAAAGAAATAGAAATCTGTTACATTTTTCAATTACTGAATTTAAAATTCCTATTGAATAAAGGATCTTATATTGTATTCCTTTCACAAGAGAGTGTGAATTCTGAAATGTTAAGTTCATCAGAATTAATTAGACCTGTCAATAGCGCTGAGCGAGTAAATGAGCCAAGGTTTGAATATTTATGTACTGAATGCATGAAAAGGATACGAGAATTTTCCGGAACACTTCCATGACGGACATTATGAATGCCGTAACATTGTAATGTCTGTATTATAAATAAAACACTCCATCAGTTTACCCACCTATTATATGCTACTGTCAATCTCGGCTACTGACGTTAATGGTGAGGAAATCACCCGATCATTGTCACTCTCGATTACACCATAAATACAGTGAACACGCATATTTACAATACATGCGAACTGTACAAGCTTATGCGGTGTTTAATGAAGCTCTCGTGTAGAGTTTATCCTTTATTTTTGTGCATACATCTCTCATTAGCCATTCGCTTTCTAAATTTATTGTAAACTAAGGACTAAACGTTATATGTATGTACCTATTTTTCGACCTACATTTTAAAAACCTGATATTTTACATTCGTGTTAATTTAAGAATAAGATTTGGGTTGATGGATAGTCAAACCTTCAGAAACCCCCAGACATCAAATACCGAAGACGGGCATTTTATTGAGTAAACAAATTATTAGTAGTCATTTTAAGATAATGTTTTAATCAAGATTTCATTACTTATGTTTATAATATACAGCTATGCGCTACTGTCAGTTAATGTCTTTTGAAGTCTGGTAACGTTTATTTCAAAGATATGACACGAAATTTTTTGCTTACAGTTTCTTGAAGTAGTATGTAGCATATTCCAGATATGTATATATATTTTTATGTATATATATACTTACTTACTTACTGACTTACGAACTTACATACTTACTTATTCACTCAATGGCAACAGACAATTCATCAGCAAGCTAAAGGAGAATTATCTATTTTATGGAACCTGAAGGTCCATTGCCATGCTTACCTGAGCCCGCCATTCAACCCTAAACTAAACTAACCCCGTGGCGCTACATCCCTGGAGGGATTTGGCCTACCACCCGACCGCTGCGTTCCATTCGACCCTATTCTGTGCTAACTCCATCTAATCATCCCTCGCAAATCCTACTTCCCTTAAATCTATCCTAATATTGTCCCACCTACGTCTAGGTGTTCCAGGTGGTCTTTTCCCTTTGGGTATTCCATTCAATTCTTTTGATAGGCTATATGTCTTTCCTCCCCCATGCGCGCAACATGTTCAGCCCATTTCTTCCTCCATGGTTTAATTACCCTTACTATATCTGGTGAAGAGTACAGGTCATGAAGCTCGTCGTTATGCAGCTTTCTCCAGTCCTCATTTTCATCTCTCTCAGGCCCAAGTATTTTCCTAAGCACCCTGTTTTCGAACACTCTCAGATTATGTTCTTCCCGACCAGTAAGCAACCATGTCTCACATACATGTACTACAACCGGCAGGATAATAGTCTTATAAATCTTTATTTTTAGATTTCTGGACAGAAGACTAGAAGATAAAGAGTTTCTGAACTGCATTAAAACAGGCATTTCTTGATTTGAGTCTACACTTACCTTCTACCTTAATATTATTTGTGTCTGTAATTATTGCTCCCACATATTTTAATTTTTAGAAACGTTTACGTTTTTCGGGTTACAAATTACAGCTGTGGCACGGTATCAAACCGGCGGATAGACCCGAACGATTCGCGTTTGCTACAGATATGCTTCATGAGATCGACAATTATGAAGATTTCTGCATAAGATTGTGTTTAGCGATGAGGCGACATTCCATGTCTGTGGAAATGTTCATCACCATAACGTCCGAATATGGGCTGCTGAAAATCCTGGTGCCTAAGTTGAGTACGAACATAACACCCCTAAAGTGAATGTGTGGTTTGGCCTGATGCATGGTAAAGTGATAGGGCCATTTTCCTGTGACGGAAACAGACTGAGCAGACGGAGCAGACGGCGACGGAAAACAACTACCTTGACATGTTGGAATTGTATGCAGTGCCACAATTTCCAGAAGGTGTCATCTTTCAACATGACGGCGCTCCTCCACACTACTCCGCCATTGTTCGTGAGTTTTTGGATACAACATTCCCCCAGCGGTGGGTTCTGTCAAGCCATGACCACCACAATCCCCGGATCTGACCCCCTTAGACTTTTACTTGTGGGGTTATGTGAAGCAACATATGTACAGTGAACGTACTATATCAACGACATTAATAATTTAAAACAGATAATCACAGACGTTATTCATTCTGTTACACCAGACATCCTTAACCGTGTGTGGGAAGAACTTGAATATCGTTTAGATGTGTGTAGGGCAACAAATGGAAGCCACATCGAACTGAATTGGTACGAAACTTGGAGAGTGGAAACTTTGCTTCACACATAAGCGTGCTGTGTAAAACCCGTCCTCAGGTATGAGAGTAACTTCCCTATTCAGACTGTCGCGTGCCATACTCGAAAAACAGGGTTTTACGTAACCGACATGCAAGATTTCACCATATCAGAAGGTCCAAATACCGGTCAGTGGGTTATATGATATTCACAAACTCTTCGGTACATCCGTTTAAAGGATGATTTTACTTTTGTCAAATTTTGATTCTGAAGTATTTTGTGAACCATTACATTGATAATTATTTATTATCCAACAAAACCTCTAACAGCCTAGCTTCGTCTGCCTGGGTGCTCCAGTGAGTAAGGAACTGGGTTTCTATGCTCAAGTTCGCGGGTTCGATCCCGGCGCGGGTCTACAGTTATGTGTGCATAAATAAGACAGGCACATAACGAAGATTTACAAGCATGTAAAAGAACTCCTGTGGGACAAAGTTCCTGCACACCGGCGACGGTCACAGCCTAAGCTGCAGTAGTTAAGTAACATAACCAAGAAACCTACTCTGCTTCGGACATTCATTAAGCCTCTTGATTGTGCGTTTTGTATTTTCTCTTAAATAATAACCAGCAGTACATTCTTACGCTAAAATGAAGGTAAACTTGAGTATAATTTGGTATCTGTAATTCATATACTCAACGCGAAGTTAACATCTTTCATGGTTGACTTCTTGAAAGTTTTATATTCATCTGAGAACAGAGGAACTCCCTAGGGTTAACTCCAACTCTTCAAAAAAGAGATCTTTTATTACTGCATAGAACTTCGTCGTCATTAAAAGTTTATTGAGATGAATTCTTTTTGGACATTGTATAGACTATAGTCTAGTAATTTATCTTTGACGACTTCGGGCGAACGCTTATAAGATTGTTCATGGACATTGCTATTATTCCTTCAAATGATCGTAAATAACCTACTTATAATGCATGTGTTTTTGCTTGAATATTTACTTAGTATTATAATCGACATCATGAAAAAATAATTTCACATCTCCAACATGCCTTTATCCATATAGTAACAATTTATTTCTGTCTTGAAAGATTGAATACCGATTCTAGCGGAGGTGGCTTGTTGTTTGTTTAAGCTTACATATTATTCTGAACTGGCTTTCAGAGGTGATCATAAAGGAAGTAAACAAATATCCTGAGGGTGTGTCTACTAATGCTATTCTATCGAATTAACACCCTTGCAGGTTAGGTGATTAGCTGAGTATTGGCCATCGGTACCAAGAGTGCAGGTTCAAAACCAGCTAAAGTCTCATGTTTCTTAAAGGCGAGACTCTTTTCCCTATATCTAGGCCTACTGGCTTGTAAGATTAATAAATAACTCTGCTTTTAAAATATCTGCTGACATGACAAGAGATATTTCGAAATGATCGTTAAATGAATCCATATAATTTATCATTATTATTGTATTCGTTAAATTAAGAAACAACTTACTTGTGAAATAATGATTTAATTGTTGTATCAAAGTGGCTCATGTGCAAAATATATACAACAAATTTATAGGATAAGGTAAACAATAGTAATGATTAATGTTTATGAGATGGCCTGGAAAGAAATGCCAATTAGGTTACGAATTTCCATAGAGGCAATTGAATAGGACAATGTGGCATCCTTTTCTTATTACGCTGTGCACAGAGTTACAGTGTCCAGTATAGAAGAATAACGGAGTTCTGCATTGCCGATTCATACGTATATGTTGGTATTTGTCTGGTCTCCATGACAATGGGCAATGGATGTACTGTAACCACTAGCCCCTGGTTCACAGAGGGTTGCACCCGTATGTAAGTCGTTAAAATTAGATTAAGGGGACATGAAAGAGGCGCAGGGTTGAGTGCGTTGATGAACAATTTACAGGAATTCATTGCTATATATAGCAGCGGTAGTGCTATCTGCTTTTAATGAATGGGCACACCGCACAGGTTTTTATGTACGGATGCGCGTGTGTATGTGTTAGTTTTTGTTTATATCCTTGCGGATAAATTATACGCACTGTAGCATGTGACGTCAGTATTGGGAAACTCATTATCATTTGTGGTGACACACAATACGATTAAAGAAGATGAACTGTCCTAAAAAAATAATTTACCACTTTAATTGGCGAAAAATCAAATAGCCACTCAATAAATCACTTCTGATTCTAGTCTTTGTTTTAATGCACAGGAAGCTCCGTAACCCATTCTAAAATGAGCTATTGAGGAGATATTAGTAAATCATAACATTTTAGTGACATTTTATTCAAACAAATGAATCATAATATAAATAATAATAGTAGTAATAAATGTATAATTTGCGCAAAGAACCTTAGAGAGTGAGCTCTTCGAATCATAAATAACATGAAAACCCGAAGTATTCCGAGAAAACGCACCCCGGTGCAATTTGTTCACCTCGAACTCCAAATGGACTGACAGGAATTCCGTCACGAGTCCTAGCTGTGGAAGAGTGGAGATTTAAATGCGGGACCTAAAATATTGTAATCATATTATTGCCATATATCTACTAATGTCTCGTTCTTGGGATAATTTCTGATTAGTGATGATATATCTAGGAACTTAGTTTGGCATTGTCATTAGGTAACTTAGGTAACTTAGTAGCAATTTATTTGCAAAAGTCATAGAACAGTGTGTTGCAACACGAGTAAGTGCCTAATACTTTAAATAAAAAATAGGACTTGGCACAATAAAATGAACGAACAAACTTGTAAATTAATAATATTAACCGCAGCATAAATATACAGTAGATCAAAATATTTTGGAAATTGAGTTGAGGTTCCGTTCTTTAAAAACCCGTTATTAGTGTCACCATTATTAAACAGTAAAATATTTCGAAGTGACTATGGCTATATGTTCTTTCTTCCCAGGTATAAAAAAAAATTCTTGTGAAATTTCTGCTCTCTCGGTTGTGTAGTTTTGACCTGAAAGGACAACTGTCAGACATACAGGAATCACTTGATTTTTATAAACTGTTACCGCACTTCATTTCTCATTTTTAATCTTGTTTCCAACTTTGTTTTTCTAATTTTTGTGTAGGCTACAGTTTGTGAAGAACCTAATCGAAAGAACGGATGTGTAGACAATATATACTGAGTGTGTAGATGGGTTTGATCTGATTCGTTTTCTTGTACAGACGAAATCACAATGGCTTTTGTAAATTTTACAGAATGATTACTACACCTGTTCTTGAGTATTTTGTTTTGTTTGTGGAAAAACACAGAACAATCGATTTGACAGCGGTTTGGTTGTAGCCTGGTAATATCTGCAAGGGCGATACTGTTTGAACGCATAGTCCACCGTTAAAACGGCCATCGTGTCGAAACGGCTGTAGTCTTAGGATCTTTCCGGGTATAGATACTACAGATTTTGTATGTTCGTACTATAGGCCTAATAAGACAAGTAAATTACTAAAATTACTGAAACAGAATATACACTGTAATTACTACTCGTATTGTCCGTTTTAGCTTCACGTGCATCTTTTCTACAACTGCCTCCTAGCACCAAACATAATCACTGCATGGTAAACTTGTGTATTTTTTCTGTCATTATTAGTAGACCTGGGATTTTAGGCTCTAAAGAAATTAGTTTTAGGCACCTAAAATAGGCTTTTAAAACAAGTAAATAGGCTTTTAAAAGAGAAAATAGGCACTTAAAATATGCTTTGAAAATGTGTAAATAGACAGAAAATAGAGTTTAAAGTACTACAATATGCTCTTCAACTGTGACGTGATATTTTTTTACTGTAAGAAACGTGGTATATTTATTCTTAATAGAAATAATTGCAAATTTAAAACAATTAAACATACATTTATCAAAAACAGTTTTGGATTATATGAAAAATTGACACAGTATGTCCCCCATGACTATACACCTGCTACTTGTTTTGAGTTAATCCTTCCCCGTCAGTCAGCATTCCTTTGGCGACGATTGTTTGGGAAAATCAAGTTTCTGTGAAAAACCCACCGTCTGCTGTTCTGCTCTTCATTAAGGGATGTCCATTAAATGATTGTAAAAGTTACAGAAGTTAAATTTTATTTTAAATGTACAAAATAGGCATTTTAAGCATTAAAATAGTAAAAATAGGCTCCAAAGGTCCAAATAGCCATTTTAGGGCACTAAGAAACTCTCTCGATATAACTGATATTTCACGAAATGTCAACATATTTAAAAAATTTCATCTTATTTCATAAGGAGGAAAATAGGCATTTGCCTTAAAATCCCAGGTCTAATTAGTTATTAGTGATCCAGGTTATAAATTCTTAATTCTCAAAATGTTCTATGATTACGATTTACGATCTCGTTTACTATTGCCGGGTTTCTGAAACGTAGGATATATATTAGATTGCGTTAACTCATCGATAATGGTTTCTGAAACGTCAGATGAAACACTGGACAAATTATCGGTAGACATATCTCTAGATATCTCACGAAACGTTAGGTCAGGCCTGTCGAACAGTACTCCGAAGGTGTAATCATTCCCCTGTTTCCTCTCCCTTCGTGACCTCCAAAGCGCAACTGAACCAACCGCTACTGTTCGACGGTCCTGCGTTAGATAAACATTGAATATGGCGGACGTGCGATACATTTATGCAAATGTATGTTTACTTATTGAGGCGATGGGCTTACCACCTGTCCCTCTTCCATCTCTCGGAAAATAAGCGTAACAAAATTCACATAGGTAACAGAAACCTCCACTCGCCCCTTCGCCCCAACATAGGGGATATAGGAAGCCAGATAAATTACCAGATACCAGATATTTACTTCTTATGTATTTTATCCTAAACGTTGTTACTAGCATGTTATTGTATTAAAAATGAAAAGGAATGTCGTTGGCATTGGTTATTAATTTGTGCACGAAATAATTCCATAAAACGAGAAAAACTCTTAACTGTATTATCGGTTTAGTAGTAGATTAATTTGGTTAGAGCCTAGGCTATTATTGTATCCATTGTTTACCCGCATTAATTTTTTATTTTCTGTTGTAACACTTTAATGAACAAGATACCGTACTTTTTTTTTACAGCGCAAATATTAATTCTTATCATCACCTTCTTCCCCGCCATCTTCACCGTGAGATTAAATAAGGCCTAGTTCTATACAGCAGCGAATATTCCCTGAAAGAAATTATCCCTTCGAATAGTACGACGATATTCACTTTTGGGAAACAATGTAGTCTATGTTTATTAATTTCATTTTCTAGTGTAACACTTTTATGAACAAAATAATAGTAATAAGCCTAAGAGAATTTTCTGCATAGAATATGGAATGTGGTTAACTGCCCGGTATATAGGTAGGGGATGCTTATAAGATAGTTGCAGATGCTTATATTAATAATTTGGAGGAGAATGCTAAAGATCGCCCATAAAACATTTTAATTTTATCCAACCAACTTTTTTCTCCTTTTTCATTTAGTAACATCGGGGAGACGAGCCAGTTGCTAAGCAACGTTCCTTAATAATGTTTGCTTCCTAGCTTTTATACCCCCTTATTCACTTAAAATACTGAAGGAAGCTGCGACTCACGAATTTATTTGTATAATGATATTCTCCATCTTAGTCGAAGTGTATAATATACTTGTCTTTCATGAAGAAGTTACCTAAATAAAATCATGTTCTACTAACTGCAGATGTACTAGAATAGTATGGATTTCATTCATTTTGAAATGTTTTATTATGTACGTGTAAATTAACTCCATAAATTGTCCGTAAATTGGTAAAACATGGGCGATAAATTATTTCGTACAAAAAAACTACGCACGTTAATACTGTATAACCAATCATGCTTCTTCATTATCAAGTTTTTGTTTGAATTGTTGCTGCTGTGTGTTTATTTATAATTGCCACCATTAATAAAATTACTGAAGTTGTTACATTTCACTTTAATCCACGTTAAATGCTTCGTGCCTATGAGGATAATGATATATCATTCACCATTATACGATCTGCATCTTGGTGACAATCTATCTGTTAAGGAATTCTTCTACTATAGCTTATAAAGCAGTATAATAGGACCATCTTTATGGTCTAGTGGTTAAAGTTGCTGACTGCTGACCTTGCAGGCCCGGGTTCATCCTAATATTCCTTAGGTTTTTTATGATGCAGGAGGATAGAAATAGAGAAAAACTCATCCCAATGAGCACAACTAAAAAGTTTGTCTAACGGCTATAGTGAAGAATAACATGAGTAATTGCCTTGGGAGTCAGTATTCTGACAACGTGCCCTCCCCCGCGGGATTGACATCTACATCTACAATGAAGTAGGCCTAGTTGACGCAGAGAACGGGTGGTAGAACCTGTCCTTGCTGGGTCGTAGCGCCATTCAAAATGGCAGAATTCTAATTTTTTTTAAGATTAATGTAAACTCATATTAGTAGCATTACATCGGAATGAAAACGTGAGTTTGTGAATGAGGCAGTGAATGAGAGTGGGAAAGAGAGAGAGAAACTGAAAGAGCGAAAAGACGACAGAGAGGGAGAGAAGGAGGGAGAAAGAGTGAAACGCAGTGAGAGGAATACTATGAGTTGGAAAGAGGACTAATGGAAAAAGTAGGAAAGTAGTTCCTTAAATAGGAATTCAGTTCCGAAAAAGTTTTGCCTGAAATAATGAGGTGGTTTTAAAGACTAATGAGCAAGGAAAAAAACTGAGAGATACACTTTGTACAGTACCTACTTTTTCTGTTGGAAGTAAACTGCACTTAACCACCAAATTTTCTATATCTACAAGAATAATTTATATTAAGCTCTAAGGTTTGACATTCACATTAATCATTGTGCTCTAAATGATTACTGTAAACTTAATAAATTATTGTGCTTGGCAGTTAAATAAATGACCGCCGGCCCGGTCTTGTGGTTAGCGTCGCTGACTACAGATCCGTCGGCCCGGGTTCGATTCCCGGAACCTCGAATTTTTCTGAGGTAGGGAGGTCTGGTCAAATTGAGGAGCTACTTGATAGAGAAGTAGCGGCTCCGGTCATGAAAACCGCCATTAACGGCCGTGGGTGTCGGCATGCTGACCACATGCCCCCCAATCCTGCCGTCTGCCTGTGGTAGATGATGCAGCGGTCGGGTGGTAGGCCAAGTCCCTCGAGGGATGTAGCGCCACGGAGTTAGTTTAGTTAGTTAAATAAATAAATTATAATTCCAAAGAAAACTAATTTTAAAAATGTTTCTATGAACTTTTATTATTATTATTATTATTATTATTATTATTATTATTATTATTATTTTACAATATAGCTTCAGAGTATCAGTATCTCAAGTAAAAGTAAGGACTTTTCATGAAAGATAAACTTTAATGACAAACCAGTAGAAATTAACGTAGGTAATATAAACAGAATTTACAAGAATTAAGCATTTAACGACTAACTAATACCACAAAAATTAATAAAAACGTCGCTTTTTGTGTCACTGTAAGCGAGAATGTGAGATCCAATGGCGAGGCAGGAATGGTCGCCATGGAAATCAGCTGGTCTATATAAAACAAGTGCTGTTCGTGCGATAAAATAAAAGTGATAAAAGCAAAGTAAGTGGTAAAAGTATGAAGATAGCCACTTGTGATTGGTTACTGATTCATGACCTAAATAATCAGTTTTAATTTTCTGGGACTAAATTTACGTCCTGCCAAATAAAAGAAAAACATAAATAACCATCAGAAGATCTGTTTTAAAAAGTGAGAATTTTTAAAGTGTTTTTAAATGAGTCGAGAATCCGATATTCCAATGCAGATTCAGAGTGGTTGCTACTGTTAAACTGCTTATAAAGAACATAGCTATTGAAGCAATGCATTTTCCGACGTCATGGGTAAATTATAAGTTAAGCCTAAGAAATATACAATAAATAAATATGTCAAGTATGTACGGTAATATATTTCGTTAAAGGAAATTGCTTGACTAGGAATTGGAAGGATGGAAGTGCCTACTCCATCATGGCAGAGGTATTTCCCTTTTCTCAGACTGGATCCCCACAAAGAAAGAACTACGGTATCAACTAAATAATACAATGCTATAAAGATGAACTGCAAAGTCAGCAGTATGAAGTGGCCCCCGCCAGGAGTTAACCATACCCGTTGCTGCGAACGCAACGAGATTGAAACCCTTTCGCATGTGCTTGTATTTGCCCTAAATGGGAGCTTTTGAAAACCTTCCGCATATGCTTGGCTTTTGCCACGAAGGGGAAATTTTAGAAAACAGTCGATACTATAGTCTCACCGGCTTACTGTGCTAGACAGACGAAGAAGTAACCTGTTCGGACATTCCTATGATTGATGAAAAAATCCAACTGAACTTGTTCGAAAAAATTAACTTCCTATTACAGTTTTACAAGATATATTCATAAATATTTTAAAAATCGCCTCCAAATCTACATAACCTACTGATTAACGTAAAATAAAAATAAAATTAACTTTGAGATTGCTTTCGGTCTAATCCAAAAGCATTCTATTTCCTTAATATTAAACGAATTGCTATTTATTCTTAAAAATGTTCTCGCTACTTATTGGTAGGCTGAACCCTCAGAGCTTCCCTAGTAACTAAAGCAGCTATCCCTTCTAAATTTTCTATCCTCTTTTTAACCATGTAAAAAATATAGGCACAAGAAATTGCTTCATATTTTAATATATTTGAAATTCAGGGATCCTGGAACACCAATTGAAGGAAGTCCTGATCAATTTGTATACATTCAGGAAAGGAACACATTTCAAAACCCTTGTCCACCTTTTATGTAAAATAGATTACCAGCTATTCCCTTGTATTATTTCATAACGATTCACAAATAGCCTAAGACAGTCTGTTGTTATTTAGTACCGGTATTTAAAATAAAATTGTGTGTGAACTCACTCGCTCATGTGAAACGTGCAATAATCATTTTGTATCTTCTAAATTATTAAACATAATTGTATTTTGTTTTATGGACATATAATACGATTGTATTCATAGACGAAGAGTTTGCTCGTATAATAATTGTGTTAAGGTTTAACCAATTTACACATTATAAGTAACCGTTATGAAATAACGCATAAGAATTGTGGGTATTACTGTGCTTTGTATATTATATAATATCTCTCGTAGGAAAACAACACACCTAATCCGTGTATGATGATACAGGTATGTCATAAAGAATGTCTGACTCATAGATGTACTACGCTTTTAAAATCATCTTCACTTTCTACGAGGGATTTGTAACGAGAGATACATACATAGGCTTATCAGCTCAAATGAAAGTTTACAATACGGAAAAATGCATTTAGTTCTCATTAGTGTTATTTTCATAGTGATTACATTTTTTATTGTGAGTAAAATAGATACTAATTTAATTAGAATAATAGTGAATAATGTAATATGTCTTATGTTTATACGTCGCCGAACCTATATATAGTGTGTAAGTCTTAGATCTCTACTTCTATTACAACTTGTGCTTTTACATTTTAAACTACTCATTCTCACGTAGGTTAAATTTGTACATAGGCCTAAATGTATTTGTGTTCTCTTATTCCATTTTCCATAGTATTGTGTGACAAAACTTTTTTGTGTGATGTTTGATGTGCTTATTCAATTTTCTTCTATGGAATAGTATGACATGGAATCGAAGAGATAAGTTACTGTTTTAATTTCATGCCCTGGAAAGAGAAAGCGAACAGCAATGTAGCTTATTTGCGGCGTAACAAGAAGAAGAAAAAAAAAGAGTTGGTTTCATGCATATTTAACACACTTCCATGGCATCAGAGGGTTTAATGATTCAGTCTCCGGTCTTTGCAGACACCATACAGCCAATACATGCAGTATGTTGTTATATTAACAAGTAGTTGAAACCTGTACTAAATAGAAACAATGACTGTATAGTATGTGGCAGGATCTTCCATTGAAAGCAGTTTATCTTGAAAGAAATGGATTCGTCTAGGGAATAAAAAATAAAAATCACAGCATTTGAATAAGTAAATTGAAGCAAAATTTAAGTAATTAACTTTCTTTTCAAATTATAATAAATACGCAACAATGCAACCACCAGTCCCCGGGGATGAAGAGTACCACAAACCTGAAATTGTATCTACTTTTCAGATCAGCTCTGACATAGTTTTAAGTTCAGCCGTTTTAACTTATAAGCATACTGTAGTAAGGTCCGATCATGACACCAACAGTGATTTTAGACAGCAAAATTATGGACAGAACCTAAAAAAAACTTAATATATTTACTGCTTTGTAATGTATTTACTATGCAACTATTCAGTGATGTTCTAATAAGTTCTTATCACATTCTTTTTAAAGTCAAAGGACAATTTGAATTCAGGACGTAAGCTACTTGGGGATGTAGTACTTTTAGTCGACTCTATTCCACGCGCTTTATAACTTAATGACATTTATTAAGGTACGGGTTGCCTATGTTTATGAAACTTACTAATGCTTGTTTCATAAATATCATACGAGCGACTTAGTTGCCATTGTAGGCAAGATGCATACGAATGTTTTTGTTCGACCATAATTAAATGTCTAAGTTTTTAGTTTTTAAACTATAAAGCAACAATTCTCTCTATCTCTGTGACCATTCAGCTGTTAGACGTTCTCGTCTTATGCGATAGACGGCAGGCTACAAAGGTTTGATGGGAACATGACTTCGATTGGACATTTTAACCTCAAAGAAACGTACATTAAACAAATAAAAAATGAACCCAATTTATAATAATATTAATTTTTTCGTGTCAATCAACTATTGCTTACAGAACAAATTTCAAACATTCGCACGGGCGTGCTTGTTTAATACTCAATAAAATAAAAAGAGAAAAAATTAAAATAGAACGAAAAATAAACACAAACACAAACACACTAACCCTATCCCTTACAATGTAAACATGCATTCAATTTTTAATTTCCCATTTTTTAAAAATGACTGACACCCGATGGAGCAAAATGCTCGAGCTCGGGTGCAGTTCAGTTCCAAATTATCAAATAGGCCTATAGTATATTTTTAAAAAATACGAAATGAAAAGTATTAAAAGTACAAAAACAATACACACAAAGATATTCACTTTCAAATTAACTTGAACATAATTTATTTAATTTCAAATACAGGTTGCTTGCTGCTTTCAGGACTTGTAAATTGTACCGCGTACGATATTAAGCAATGATATGCTTGGTTGTAAATCGATAGTTAGAATAACAACAATACTATAAATAACGCCAATATTGTAAAGTTTGTCATTGAAATTCCGTTACGTCACATGTAATAAGGGTATTGTGGTATGGTCGAAAAAAATTAGAAATTCCCCTTTAATGTGCCGTATTTATGATTATGTGAACTTGGATTCGGAATTTGGTTACTGATTCTTTGTTTCCATTTGTTTTAGGTAAGGTGGTCGACTCCTTTCATTGAGGCTTAATTCAGTTACTTCAAGGACTTCAGGTAATCTAGACATAAAATTTATTTAAAATTATATTTTTAGAGCTAGTCACTGGCTTTTAATGCATGGGGGGGGGATTCCATCGCAGATCGACTAAAGATACATACAGTCATCTACACAACAGGAGATTACAATTTTTGTTTTTTACCTTTTAGCTTCAAATTTTAAGTTCTACTACTTCTAAACTCGTCATATTGTTCCTGTCATTACTGTTGCTTTCTGGTTCACCAAACAAGATATCGCCGCTGCTCAAATTCGACCCTAGTTTAAAAATTAATGATTATTATTGTTTTGTAACAATGACGCAAGGACGATTAAAAACCTTAAAAACCAATTTTAATTTATTAGCGAATTATTAAGAATTCACAGAGTTCATGAATTATATTATATTAAGATTCCTTATTCTCGAATGATCCATCCAATAATCTTATCCACAGTTTGGAAGCATCATTATGCTGTTCGATTTGACCTTAAACAGTTTCTGTTTGCTGAGCATCACGACGAAAGGAATATGATACTAGCAATCAATCCTGGAACGTTGTGCGCATGTGCCTAACTCGACACTTTGTAATTACACGAACTACTAATGAAATGTTTTGCGTCTCTTCAGCATAGGAAAGGTAAACAGGATTTTGCTGAACAACTCATCGTCTGCAAGTGTTTAAAAAGCAATTATCCGATCCGAGCCGTGTTCTCAATTGTCGAGCAGATTACTTTAAGGTTGTTTAATGTTCGTCTCACACTTGCTCCAGTGTATCCTGTTGACGGAAACTGTGGTTCATATTCACAACTTCCTAGTCATAACATAAAGTTCAACTAAACTACTGTTTAAATATCCATCATCATCCCAAGTCGTGTTGTTACGAGGTGTACTCTTTTTGGAATATCAATACAGTGTTACAAAATGTAAAACAAAATATCAGTTTTATATTATACAGAATGTTTGAACTCTGCAGCCTTAATGTTTATCTAAGTTTAATATAAAAAATTGTAAACACCCTAAAAAGATACAAAGCCTTACGAAAGAGTCGTTGGCTGCCTCATTAGTTAGAAGAAGCCAACATAATATTATTTACTCGTGAAAAATATTTCGGACAAAAATCCTAATAGTATTATGAAGCACGATTAAAAAAATAGCCTACAGTTATTGCTGAAGAATGTTGGTTACTCTGCATTATTTTTTTTTTTTTTTATATTCTGTTGGACCTATGCCATATATTGCCATTTCCTACTTTATATTGCTTAGGCTAAATACGAGGGATGGAGCATAAGTAATGGCAATAAGCTTTCCTCAAAACAAGGCGATGATACCATAAGATGATGTATGTCACGGAAGAGTGTGGCATCTCTAGTATATGGACACATAATTTGGTAGCATTGTGATGTTAGGTTATAACTTACAAATAGGGGCGATGGTAATTTAGTTGTGAGTCATCCACCATGCCAAATGTATATGAAAAGATGTGAACAGTTTTCCTACGTCAACATTTTTAATGGTCCCACATTTTCAAAACAGAAATATTTGCGATGACTTATACCATATTAATTGATTTACGGAACATTAATAAATTATAAGAACCTAGAAAGCAGCACTGGAGAACGTCTTGGCGCAGTTGGTTGAGGCACAGCGCTACGAAAGGACGTGGATTCGATCCTCCATGAGATCGCTGGAATTTTTCCTTTGGTCTAATCCTGATGGCACTATGGTCGTTGGGTCAACTCTGTAATGAGTACCAGGAGCAATCCTAGGGTAAAGGTGGGCGGTGCATAAAGGCTGACAACATTACCACCTTCATGACCGATTGTCTGAAAACTCTGCTCTGTTCAGGAAGGTACTAGACGGTAGCACTTCCGCAATGCAATTTAAATTACACTTGAAAGACCTCGTTGACAACCTAACTTCCTTGGCTCTTTTAGATAATGGGTCGAGTGGATGAAAATTAAGTAATTACTACTAGTCATAAGTGAAAGTGCTAGTAATAACTTTCATTAGTTAGTTACACGTACCAACTTTTACTTAATTTTGAGAGAACTAGTACTTATAGGTTAATACTGGATAAAGATTAGTAGTTACTACATGCTTAGCCGTGGAAATTACATGTAGTGGGGCCATGATTACTTAAAGTAAGCCATGATATCTATATAGTAAAGGAAGTGTCTCTTTTCCTATCTGTTTGTCCCAGTGTGATACCCAGCCAAATCTAGGCCACGCAGAGGTCTTATATTTTTACTAAATAAAATTATGAGATTTAAAACCTGAATACTACATACGATGGGCCAAGCTGATTGAATACAAATAAATAATTTATTTAGGTAATAGCTTGATACACTGATAAAATGTTTCAGTCATAATTAAGTACTATGAATTCTGACTCTATTAACCTGGATCGCTTGAAAACGAAAAATTTATAACTTCTGCCTGTTTGTTAAGGCACCGCCAAGTGTTTCAGTATTTTCATCCATGAAATGTGAAGTAAGCCACTCCATATTTTCCTTTCTGAATCTAAACAAATTGTGATAATCATTTTCTTGAGCCTCCATTCGCTCTCTGTACACGTTGTGCTTCCCAATTCTTATAAAAGCAAGCATTTCAGATAAGGCTTTAAAATTGCTTCCAATCTCAAGCAAGGACTTAACTACGCTTGGAAATTTCACAGTATTTACTGGTATGGATAAGTAAATACTTGCTATTATTCACATATTTTTCAGTAGGTACTACTTGATCGAGTATGTACTGATTACTAATAAGGCACAGCATTTACTGAAATATTTTATTCACTAAAATACTAGTATTTAATTAAAATTTAGCAGTAACTCCACCCTATATGTAAGACTTGTTTTGAAAGTCTAATTTATTTATGAGAATATTATAGGAGGAAATACATCTCACAGTGGAATTCGAACTCAGGAACTTTGGCTATCCGTGCAACTGCTCTACCAACTGAACTAAGTCAGAGTTCGCTTCAGAGCACCAGATGGAGCCTCTCTCCCATGGATGAATACTCTTAACGGCCTACCTCACAGACAGACAAGTCATCAGTCATAGGAGAGAGGTTCCATCTGGCGCTGTGAAGCGAACTCTGGCTTATGCAGTTGGCAGAGCAGTGGCACGGATAGCCAAAGATCCTGGTTTCGAATCCCAGTGTCAGAGGTATTTTTATCCTATAATATTCTCCAACAGAGACAATAATCTGTGATTCATGAATGCATATATACATAATTTATTTATGTTAGGAAGACAAAGAATCCCACTAGTTTACGGGTTACATGAATATGTAGTTGTTCATGTAATTGACTTTAAGCGTTTTTAATGTGCTCTAGACTTTAGTATTAAATTTAATTATTTGTACCTACACACTAGATATTCGGATTTCATGTTTCACCTAAAACCAAGCGTATTTGTTCTTTACTTATTAATAAATAATGAACCGTATTGAAGCTTGTTTTACAGTTATTTACAATTGATTCCCATGGCAAATGTATGTTGAAGATGATGATGATGATGATTATGATGATGATGATGATGATAATAATAATAATAATAATTATAATTATAATTATAAAAGTGACAAAATAATTTTCTGAGGTAATTATACAATACGTACAACCATTCAATTTAAACGTGCTCATAGCATAAACCTCTCATACTAAAGGTGCACAACATTCAGAAGACACTTATATGTGAAGTTGGACTGTATTTCTAAAAATATAGACTTTCCCCGTAACCATGCTTGTGTTTTTGGCATCCAGCCCTATTCGAATTTGCAGTCTTCAATTATCCTCCTTTTCATATCTTGGTCGACACAATGGGGTGGAAGTGAGTTAGTACAGTTAAGTGGTCGCTGGTGAAACGAGCCATTCTACGCCAGGAATGTTTTTCCTTCTACTTTATCTCTAACTCTACCCCTTCTCTGTCTGTGTGTCTGCTTCTGTTTCTTTCAGTTTTCATTGAAATTCGTTTTGTTGGTGCTTCTGGCTGCCCCCACACCCCGTCCCAAACTTTATACGTCTACCCATCATGTTTTTACGTCTGCTGTATTTTGCTCTCCCTTACATTCTACATTTTGTGGTGTTTCCGTAAAGACTCTTTTTATTTTCATGCGTCATTGGTGACATCGTGTCCTTCTCTTTTTTGTATAAAACTTTCTTTCATTTCCTCCCTTTGCGAGAGTTTGATTGTGGCAAGGGTGCGAGAGTCCCAGGTGACGAATGAGTGATGGAAGGTCACCGGGGTGTAGTCCATCTTCTGGGGTGATAATCGCTCAGCTGTGACATAATAACGTGATGCTGACCTTTTCACGAGTAATAACAAGTCACTCCTCCTGTCTTCCCCCATCAATCTAACAAATAAGATATTCGAGGAAGCAACATTTTACATATACGTTATAATGTAATATATATTTATATATAAAATTCAGAGCAGTCCTTTTAGTAAAACAGATTGTAGCGTATTGAGGAGAGATTCCACTGACCTTCTAGCATCTCAGTCTAGGTAATAAACATTTAACTATTCTTGTGTTCCCTTATAATGTCTATGGTTTTCAAAACAATCATACAAAAAACCGATGTTCAGGTAAAATTTCGTAATGAAATAATAATATAATATTGTAAAAACATCATACAACATTAAAACTACAAAATATAACATCTCATAACACTCCTACATTTAAAGATGTAGATATTGTGATATGCTTTTCTATTTGTGGATTTAATTAAACAACTAAACAATCACATAGTTTTATAACTACAGACCTGTATTTATAATGCTTTAGTGATTATTAGTGATTGTTATGAAAGCTACTATGTTCACGCTTGTATGAGCAAAAAAAAAAAAAAAAAAACAAACAAACAAACAAACAACAAAGCAGATTTTTAGGACTTTAGCATGTAAGAGGCACCATCAAGTACTGCAAAGTACACTACATTAATTGAATTTTTTACTCTTCAGTTAAGTATATCCGTTATAAATTGTCTTTATAACATTATTAACATTTTTAAACCGTGATAGTCGTTATCAATATATCAATACATAGCATTTCAAAAGTGCACTGCGTTTGCGTGGTAGTAATTCAGAAGCATTTTCTCAAATATTGTAGAAGTTATGAAATAAGCAGAATTTGAAATTACTAGTTAGCTTAGCTATGATTATTTATTAGAAGATCAGTCTATAAAGGACAGGGTCTCGCATTATATAGTGTAGACCAAAAGCTGTTATAATAATAATAATAATAACAACAATAATAATAGCAATGCTATTTTTATCATACAATCAAATTGATTGTAACAGTAGCCTACCGGTAACAATAACAATTCGGTTTGCCAGACAGAATATGCAACTAACTACACATATTACAAAGAGGGTATTGTAAATTATTTATGCATCACTAAAAAGCAGTGCAACATAATCCCTTATCACAGAAACAACAACCCTCAAGATTTCGGCACCTTCCCCTGAACATAATCATTGTCTACCTTACTCTCCCAACGAACTCTTCGTTTTGCCCAACCTCTAACTTTTTCTGTTCATATCTTCCATCTATATTTTGCTCTTCCTTTCTCTCTAACAGTCTTCTTCTCTACCTCTCTCTGACTCTCTCGCTGTTGGAACCAACCAATCATGAGTCTTCAATAATTAATGAAACAATATTGTCCAGAGATTCGGAATAGGCTATACAGTAGGTCTACGTGATGTCATGAAGATTTAAATTATGTATAAAATAGGCATGCCTATACTAGATTTACAGAAATGATAAAATAATTTTAAGAAATTAGCTACTAATTATTTTACAGTAATTTAAACATTTAAAAATTATACTTATACCATTTCAAAGAATTCTCCACGAGAAGTTCCAGAACCCAGTGTTTCTGGTTTACTTTAAATGTGTTGACATTAGGAGAGCTATGGGGGACGATTGGAAACGGGATGAAGAATTCTCTTTATAAATAAATATTTATATGTGTATGCGCATGTGGATGTAATTATTGAGGCATGTGCCCATTGTAGGATGAACATCTCTATTTCAGATATGGGGAAAACTTACAGCATATTTGCGGAAAATGTTTATATTACGTTACTCTACCCAACCTCTTACGCATTTGCAATTGCTGAGTTTGAACTAGAGGAACTATGCAATTCAATTACTGAATCTGACAATGGAATACAAAGTGTGCACTCGAAGCATGCAGAAGATGCACTTGGGATCTGAAGTATCTTTGCTTATTTTGTTTTTCGAACAGCATTACCACACTCGTAGCCTGATTTGCCTAATTGAAATTAGACCTGATACGATATTGTTTAGTAAAATAATATAGTATGTTTTCTTTCGAAAATGATAGTACAACACTTTAATTTTGTGTACCTTAAATACAAGCGCACTATATTATTGCTTTTCGTATTTCTTCCGAATATTTTATACCAACCTACAGCTATTTAGGCCTATATTATCTCATATCCTTCTAATGAGTACGTATAGAAGGTTGGCGTTTCCACTACTGTTTGTGTATTCTCCCCAAGGAATTACAAATAACAATTTTACTTATGTATGCACAGTTCTTCTAAGAGAGTTAATATTTAATAATTCTTCGTCTCCGTTTTTAAACGTCATCGAAAAGACAGGCAGCTTGTCCTGAATTTAGGTTGCTTTTAACCTTTATTTTTTATTTATTTTCTGTAAGCTAGTACAGTAAAATCGCTATTATCCGATTTAATGAGGAACAAGACTAATAATTCTTATAACTGAAAACTCCGGTAGTACTAATAATTGCACTTTATTTAGTTGTTAGTATAATTGATATTAAAAGGGCTAACGAAAATTTCATTACACTTGCGAAGTTGCTTTTCCCATATAAAGTATAGAATGCATTCTTAATAAGTGTATAGGTACTTATTCTCCAGTGGAATCAAAGAAGGCTGTCTACCGTTGTGTCGCTCCTCTCCGGGGTTCGAATCCTGATAGGGAAAAGTTACCAAGGGTTTTTTCCTAACCTATGGGACAAATTTGGAATAACTTTAGGCCCTTGTGGACCCCGGATATTATCTGGCCGTCATTATCATCTTCATCCCATCCTCGCCTTGCTTAGAGAGAATGCATGTGACAATGTTGTGTCTCGTCCTATGTGTTTGTCTCGGAGGTGGCCCCGGTATAGAGCCGATCCCTTAGCCAGGGAATCTCTCCATGTCTTTGTTTGGTAAAAACATCTTTGTCTGTGTGATCCATAGATAATCCCTCTCCCGACAGGTAGAGAGGTATCGGTGTGTAATTCCTAAAAAAGGGAAGAATAAAACTACAAGCAAGTAAGTAGGTTTCAGAGAAGCCTATAAAAACAACGCACTTTTATCACTTACTCTATCACTAAACTGTCTAGAGAAAGTATTAATTAGTTTTTGTCCAGTTTTGTCTACAAATATTACACTTATTCAACACTGACACCATTACTGTACATTACAAATTACTGTATGTAGGTATATCTCGGATAATATGTATCCTCGAGGATTAGATAGTCCACCGGTGTGGCGTAGGATTTGTGGGTTCGATTCCTGGTCGGGACAAGTTACCTAGGTGGGTTTTTTCTGGGGTTTTTCCTTACCTGTGAGAGAAATGTTGGGTAACTTTAGGCCCTTGTGGTCCCCAGATATCATCTGGCCGTCATTATCATCTTCATCCCATTCTCGCCTTGTTTGGAGTGAGTGTGTGTGCGTGAATGGTGTGTCTCGTCCTGTGTGTTCGTGTTGTCTCGGAGGTGGCCCCGGCATTGGGCTCATCACTCTTCCGGGGAGGCCTCCATGTCCATGTCTGGTCAAAAAAGTATGTATGTGATCCAAAGATAATCCCACTCCCGACAGGTCGCGGCTTGGGTAAAACTAAGACAAAGAATGAAAGAAAGAAAGAATGAAAGAAAGGATTAGATAACATGGTTCAACTTGCATTCCAAATCTTGTTGTGAATTAACAGTTTCATTTGCACTGTATCATAATTACTATTTTTATGAGGACACTCCGTACCTCTTTATCTGATGATTCTCAGGTAAATGTAAATCACGAGGAAGCAAAGAACTGTACGGTATAATGAGACAGTAACCAAAGAAAGAGAATAAAAAGAACGCGTCCTTGTATAGCCGGCCTTGTGCAAGGACGGACTGCTTCTCCACACCTTCTTATTTGAATAAGTAATGTACTATGCTGTTCAAACAGCATAATGTCCACTGAGATCCGCCAGGCTTTCCTCCATTTGTTTACTCTTTTATTCCCGACGTAGAAATCTTCGTTGCTTCCGCGTGTTGTTGAATTCTTATCAGCAGTAATGTTGTATGGCATCTACAGGATATTCAATTTCATTATAAACAATTATATTATATATTAATTTTATTTATATTATATTATATTATATTAATATTGCTAAATATCTTAAAAGTCTAGTTGAAAAGAAAACACACTTTATAAAATATATTCACTGGCATGTAGTCACTTGCAGTGGAGCTTGTAAATGCATAAATATTAACATGTTGTAAGTTATAAAAATATATTGCAGCTCATATAAAGGAAACATGCAAAAAGTTCCTTTTTTCCTCTCATAAAAACCATAATAATTGCGGATGTTAAGTACATGTATGGTTGCAAAGAGCACGAGTCACATACTTTATTATACGCTAATTTTCAGGCCACATATCTGAAGTATGTGTAATTATTTTGCATTTCGCAGTGTGATTAAAAAGACAAATTGTTCTATTCGTAACACGATGGAACCCCATGTTCAGTAACTCCATATTGCTACTGTACAGTACACTCGCGGGAAAATATGCAAAATGGTTCCCTATAATATGTATGCATGTTTTGTTAATGATAGGGGGATTGTAGAGTACCAAGAGCTACTGGAATGTTGAGAACTTCTACCTGATAATTTGTTGCAAAGTTTTGGCATACACCCAGAGGGGAATCTGTAATCATTCTTGTAACTTACGTGTCTGCATAATACAATAGTAAATTTGGTTTGGAGTATGCGCATAGTCTAATTATTCGGGAAGTTATCATTAGATTAAATATACACGTCATTTCGTTAATTTTACGTAGGTTTTAAGTCAATTCAAACGTGGCACAAGCCGGAGTAATTGGCTTTACAGCAAGCAGCTGTGACAGACGCTAAGAAATGTGGTGTTTGTCTTGCCATCTGTGCCATGAATTAAACGCCCTGCCATGTATTTTTAGAAGACAAAAGCAAGGAGAAGGGTTCCCTATTCTGTTTCCCCAACCTTTCTTACCCCTTGAATCCAGTACACAACTTGTCACAATTTATGTCTGTAAGGAGAGATGACGTTTTCACCATACTCGACTTATTAAAAATGAAGAACAGGGTTTGTTACTTTTTCCTGTTTTAAACTGCTTCATAAATCCTTTCTAATAACATTTAAAGACATAAATCACCAGCTTGGTATTTTGACAGCACTCTCTTGAAGCTTTAAAAAACAATTTAATAAATCTTTGTAGCATTTTGCGAATGTGATGTGAATTGGCGTATATAAGTTATACAGCTGTACGTGTGACATGGAAATTATAATATTTCAAATCCATATTAGCTTTGGGTCTACTTAGTTTCCATTTAATAAACATGTGTATGAATTAGTTAATATTATGCATCGATCCAGTGCTCTGACCTCCGGGCAATAATGTCGTAATTTTACAAGCGTAATCTCGCGTGGTTATGTAATGATTATTTATGAAATCTGTGAACTGCAGTTTATGTTAAAACGGTCTATATAAGCATTTTCCTGATTATTACTGTTTACTTTCCTCCCTGAATGTACTGATATAAAAAGTATAGGCCCTAACCGAAATGGAACGACCTATTTTCTTTCATATATTGTATCGCCTATGAGTTCGATTAATTTTAGTAAAAAAATCACTTGTGCCGAATTACCATTGGGGGACTGAAGAATGAAGAAAAATAATTGAATAGCAATTACAATAAAGAACATAACATCATTATGATTTATGTAATGAAAATTCCTGTGATTGCGCTATGTCAATCAATCAATCAATTTGTCCACCTTGAGTTTCGGGGACTCCTCTTCGAGGTTTCATTACCGAAAATAATTTTAATTGCGTATTTTCATGTTGTATGTAACATTAATTATATGTTTCTACTTATGTAGTTTATTCACTGTATCTCATAGATTCCTCATAGTATACGTATTAAGTAAATTTTTCATGTTATCGAAGGGTTTTTATGATTGGTTCTCTAAGTTCGTTGAAAAGCCATGGAATAACAAATTAAACCAGGCGCAGATTAAACACAAGTAGGGATTCATAGTAGAAGTAAAAATTTCATTTCAAAGCACATAATCTGAGATTCAGAATTGTCTTGCATTTTTTTTAGTATTCCAATATGTCCAGTATTATATATTCAGAGTACGTTATAAAGAGGTCGTCCATAGACCTATAGGGGAAATGGCAGCCGCGTAGGGTGAGAAATGTTTAGGAACATTTAGGGACGGCAATTATTAGATTTAAATTTAAAAAATACTGTATTTTAATGAATCCCCATAAAATCAGTTTTATTCAACCACTTACCAAAGCATGGCTAGAGTACGTGAAATCTGATGTTTAATTAAGAGATAAAAAATGGAATGATTGAGATGGCAATTTGGGGAGGTGCTGAAATTATTTCTCGCCTAAGGCGCCAATATACTTAAATCGGCCCTGCCGGTATTCGTTCTCTTCGTTCTGAATGTTAGTCTTCTAGACTGTTATCCCACTGGTGTAAGAAGTTTATTGTTACATGGCATTCGTTCAAGGCAACTCCATTCTTTAAAATTGCTAGTTTGATTTACTTTTATTTTGGGTTAGTGAAAATTATTCATTAAATAACAATGTAATAGTAAGTTACTGGATTTTCAAAATATTTTTCATTTTCATAGTAAGGTTTTTTTTTATTTCCCGTGTTTCTGTATTATTAATTATATTTTGCGCTTCTAAGTTCGTATTAAGTGTATTATCTTCCGAATTTTCCCCTTAATGTTAAGTATATTGTAGGCTATAAAATGTTAAGTATGTAGGCTATAAAAAAGTTTAAATCATTGTTAGTATTGTCCAACGTATTGAAGATGAATTCAGTGCCAAGCTTAGCCGTATTCCAGTTACAATTTTCATTTTTATTATTATTATTATTATTATTATTATTATTATTATTAAAGGACGATCAACGACTTTGGTCATTTGGCACTATTTCCGTATAAGTTTATCTACCGTTAAGTGAAGCTAGCATTCGCTTCTCCTAGTGAGGAAAACTAAAAAAAAAACCCGTTCAGATTTGATCCAGAGTCCTCCCGAATACGAATTTCCAATACTAAAGTCTGTCCTACCTCGCGTGTTTTTCATGGCGTTAGTCTTGTTGTGTTTATAGGCCTACTGTATTTTGTAATAATTTCTCTGGTAGTGAAGTTGAGTTCGTGAAATGTTGAGGTAGTTCTGTAACATTAACGGATTTCCGAAAAGATCCGGACGTGATTTTATATTGATATTCTGAAGTTAGTAATGTAAAATTAACATTTCAACCAGTAAGTGAAATCAGTAGAAATCTTGCTTTGTTTCAAATAAAGTGTCTTGATCATTGTATTTGTAATATACACGTATCAGTGGGTTATTATATTGTTAGCAGTGTATCTGTAGTTCTCACCTCTGTTCTCTCGTTCTCTTCAAATCGCCTGAAACGTTTTGGCCTCTTGTATAACATTATATCACATCTCAGACCCCATCTGGGATCCATCTATAAATTGTAGCATCGTCCTCACTCTACTTGGCTCTCTGGATTCTTCTGAATTATTCCATACTTTCTCTTCTCTCTCAGCTCGCCTTGTTTTTGTAACAAAAGAGATGATCAACCCGTTGTATTTTGGTCTTTATGCCTTTCCCACCATATATATATTTCTGGTGGAGTTAAATCCATAAAAGCACCGACTAGCGCGAGTAACCTTTTCACTGCTACTGACTATAAAACATGCATCTCTTCAAAAATTTGTTTAATAGCAGATATAAGATCAGTAATAGAGTAGTAGAGTCAGGCTGAAAAATCCAATGTCATAACAATAAATTTTTCAGTCTTACTCTACATTTCCAGCATAGCCTACACACGGCTAGTATGAAAGAACTATATTTCCAATAATAGAGTAGGCCTAATGATTTATATAAAATGTGAAATTTGTTATCCACATGCTATAGTTGTTCATGGAAACCATCTATTTCATTGAATTTTTTTCGTCGATTTCAAGCTCAGAGCCCACTGATGACTTCATTGGACGGTTGCTTTTATTAATTTAAAATTAAACTCTGAAAGAATTAAAACTTGGCTTTCAAATAATTACTTTAACTTTAACCGTGAGTTCTATATCAATTTACGCTCATAATTCGTCACTATAGGTAATGAAATGTTGCTCAACAAACGTAGATAAGCCTGCCAGCATCCAAAAATATCGAGATACAAATGATAATAAAAATAGGTTAATAATAATAATAATAACAACAAAACTATAGAGGTATGCATATCGTTTTCTCAACTCCTTTGGGAAAATATTAATTCACTTGAAATGAAATGTTCATTTTAAAAGTAATTTTCAATTACCAATGTCAGTGGGTTCAATCATGCTGAAATGACTACATGGACATGACATGCGTTCATAGGCCTTTTTGAATTTCATACTTCCATTTGAAGATTTCTGCCTGCAGGCCACGTGAGTAGTGAGTAGTTGGTTATAATAATTCAAGTTGAAATCTGGAAATATTTCTTTCAATATTGCTTTCGTAAAAATTAGTAGAAACTCTTTGACTTAGTACTCTTTATATAATTTCAGTAGGAAGAATATATTATCAAATTCTAGTCAGTTATGAAAGATTATATTTTATTATTACTTTCTAAGCGTGCTATTATGGCTACTGTAGTAATTTAGAATCTGTTATTCATTATGACTTTTTAAGATCTGGCACCGGAAAGTTATAGCCTATAACTTAGTGGACTTTTAAATAAGATATGAAAAATTCCAGCATTAGCTTAGTGGTTTATATATAAGGAATCTGTGTGAAATATCATTATAATCCGTTTCAAGAACGTGTATGTTTGCTTTTTTTTTTAACTAAAAATTACATTAATAATGACTGTGAAAACTATAACTTATTAATGAAATAAAATTAATAAGATACCAGATGCTCAACAAGATAAATTTTGTGTCGCCTAGGTCTTTCGGTGTTACCACACCATCTTCAAGGCATCTTCTACTGACTTGGAGCTCCAATAATTAAAATAAAAAATAAAATGCATTTCGTCACCCTCATAAAATCAATGTTACGGAACTATCTTCTGTCAACGGACTCCGTGTCAATGGACACGCGGCGAGGAGGCCACAGAAGATAGTTCCGTAACATTGATTTTATGAGGGTGACGAAATTCATTTTTATTCTTTATTTTAATTATTGGAGCTCCAAGCCAGCAAAAGATGCCCTGAAGATGCTGTGGTAACACCGAAAGGCCTAGTCGACACAAAATATATCTTCTTGAGCATCTGGTATCTTATTTATTTTATTACATTGATCGAGCACAACGGTATTAAGCATATATTGTATTAATGAAATTAAAGTAGATAGTATTTACCCTGTATTATGAAAAAAGTACATATATTTTATATAACCTACCATGTGGAATTAGTCAAATACACACGTTAAATATTTTAATGAAATTGTTATAAAATTGTTAATGATTTTATCTTTTTTTTTTTAAATATAACGAATATTTTATTTTATATAATGTGCTTACGATAGCTGGTAACTGTTTTCTTATATCTCTAGGAGAGATAGAGATAGGTGCATCTTATCATATAGTCTAATCTATAAGAAAAGATCATTCTCTTATCCCAACCGAAACTGCTTGTGAAGATAAAATTTCCCGTGGATCATTGCCAGTGCTCTTCCGTGAGTATAAATGCCAAATTACATTATGACTTGCTATTACAGCGAAAGCATTACATTCTATTTTTATAGCTAATGGTTTACAAAGTACCATGTTTTGTAAGTAATGGTGTTTACGATATATTACCCATTATATTTTATAACCGACAAGGGACTATAATGTGACAGTATTTTATTCAAGATGTCTAGGGTTAAAATTTATGTACGCATAAAAATTACATGGGATGTTAAGCTTAAATTCATGTTTTCTGTGGCTATGCGACTAAATACATGTTTAAGCCCTACAAGAGGATTGCTCTTTAAATTCAAAACAAAAATGAAAGGAATTTTTACATCCATCTCTGTATAACGTTAACTTGGATAACAATAATTAAGAATTATGAAAAGACTCATCCACCTAACCACAAACCCCAATGGACCAAAAGTTCAATAGATGCAACGTCACTAAGCCCTATAATATTGTAATATTAACTAGATTTATGTACATATACACTCCTATTTTTATGTTTCACTATTGTTATAAAATATATGTTTGGATGTTTCCGTATGAAACAGAAGCCAACAGCCCAATTGATGCAACGGAGATAGTTGGATTGTAGGCGGCTTGTAAATGTATTCCGCCTACAATCCAACTATTTTTACAACTATATTTAAGTACTAGCTCCAGTGCACTCAAGTACAATTTTATTTCAACGACTTTGCTGAGAAGATTTCGGCGTAACAATTTTTATTGTATTCATCAGATAGACAACAGACTGTCTTATTTTTAATCTACATATATTCAAGCAGAATTATATATTTTTTAATGACTATTGCTGGAAAATTCGGCATAATTTTACATATTTCAACAGATGACAACAGTGTGTTTTTAAAACTAATTTTACAGTGCACAGCATCAGTGTATATATTTTAATGGTTAGGTTTTTAATTGTATACATATAGCATATTGCTATCTTAAATGTAAGTGTATATTATGTGATTACATAATTTTATATCCAAACATATATTTTATAACAATAGTGAAACATAAAAATAGGAGTGTATATGTACATCAATCTAGTTAATAGTACAATATTATAGGGCTTAGTGACGTTGCATCTATTGAACTTTTGGTCCATTGGGGGTTCCACAAACGGAAAGAAAAATGAAATTTATCAAATTAAGAACATTCAGTTCAACTGTTTTGTTCAAAGTCCACACGTATGTTCCCATGACTATTTAGCTCATGATTCAATAGTCATTCTAGTATAAGAATAACTGGAATTTCAACCAAACGCAAGTTTCTATCGTCATGCGTTTATCGTTTTGTTTTTATCGTTCTCATTTTATCGCACCAGCGTGTATTTATTAAGTGCCTGTATGGTACTTTATGAGATTGTGTAGGGGACGGGAAAATGTCTGTCCGTCTATCTGTACGCGCTATAATTCAAATACGCTTTATCGGATTTTCATGAAACTCGGTATAGTTTACGCATTTATAATGCCCATGGGAAGACGTCTATTGATATTAGACCAAATCGGTTGGCCGGTACCGGAAAAATGCCCAATTTAGTTCCTTTTTATGGTATAACAAAAGGCTGGATAACTCAAATACGCTTTATCGGATTTTAATGAAACTTGGTGTAGACGTTTATAATGTCCATGGGAAGAAACCTAGTGATATTTGACCAAATGGGTTGACCGATATCGGAGTAAAGCCCAATTTAGTGCCTATTTTGTGATAATATATTAGAAAGAATTTAACAAATGCAAGTCGGTTATCCTGACAACTTATTGTTTTGCAGTGATTATTTATGGCTTTGGAAATTGCAATACAGTTAGCCATGACATATTCCTTTGTATTTGATTATAAAACTAGTCAGATGTTTATTTCGTTCATCAAGTTCAATACTGTTTATATACAGAAGGTATATTACTGTGAAATAATGAGGCCTACGTACATTAAGTGGAATTCTTCGCCAGTGCATTTTGTGAAATGTTGACATATTTTAAGAATTTCTTATATCACTGTATACGAGTTTGAATTAAAGTTAAGTATGTTCTTCCACAAGCCGTGCTTAATGAATCGATCTGTAGCTTAACTCGGAGATAGATTACAAACATACTTATTTTGTTCATATCATAATTGCAATTAATTTATCACTGATTAAATAAAAGCATTCTGGCACTTTGTTATATCAGTTTACCTTAGTTTATTTTCATGTAAATTCATATGGACTGAATACTGAAACGTCTTCATAGCTTCTTTGATTAAATGATTAAAACAGTCGTTGTACACAAATATTAGGTGTATATTAGCTGCCTATAATAAACAATGTTAATGTGTGAAGCATTATAAATCTCGTATACTAATAAGAGGGCCTACAACATTAATTACACTAGATTCTGTAATAACAAAGCATTTAAAGCAAAAAATAAAAAAAATATATACTTTCTCGCGGAAGTTCTGAGATTTTTAATTCTTTTACCGGCAAAAGTTGAATTCATTAGCATCCATGTGCACTGGAAATCAAACTAGGGTAAGGTGGTACATTTTCGAACATGGTACAATTCTGAACGGAGTAAGATTTTGGTCCTTTTTAGGGTTTCAAATGTTGGTTAACCTGTTTTCAATTACATGGCGTTGATACTGATTGTTTTGTGTATCTGTTTCCGCGAGAGTGGTCTTTTAAGCTGTCTGATTCTGAAGGAAAAATATTATTTTCCATTCGAAGGTATGTACAGTATGCTCGAAAAACGGCACGTTATAAAATTGCTTTTAATTCCACGTTGTGTTACTGCAATACGTTGTTGAGGAGCGATTGTTAACTAATACCAACGAATTGCGTGGTCTTTGATACGCATGTCATTGGCACAACATGTGTCATTTGTGAGTGGAATGTGTAACTGTGTAATATTTTATAAAAGGTTGCGTGAGGTACAAATTCGAACACTTTTTAGGTACAATTCTGAACGTAAGCAGTACAATTTCGAACATCACTTGCTCTGTTAGAAATAGATGCTTACGCATTGCATAAGACAGCTGGTAGCTAGCAATGCATTTAAAAACATAAAGGGCTTGTTGTTTCTGCAATTCAAGTGTAAAAGGATATCTTATATCCGTCAACACCAGTATTATTTTAACGCAGCAACTCGTGCTTCCTCTGCACTCTTGTTATGATTACACCTCAACAATATGCAATACACATTAGCTTTCAGTAATAGTTTAGATAAGATGTTGACGTAAGTATAAAGTTGTGCTGAGTATTTGTTTTATTGGTGCACATGTTATAAGTTCATCTTCCATTGGACCCTGTTTATGAACGGTAAGAATGTGCTAAGGCCTTTCAACAAAATTTTGATTTCAATATTTTTTATGTTGTAAAATATTATAATAACGATAAAATAATAACAATATAATAGCAATAACAATATAATAGTAAACAAAATAAAATCAGCAATAATAAGAACAAAATAATCATTATTATGCTTACACTATTGTCTTAATTTTTTATTTTATTTTTTATTGTGTTTTATAAACATTATTTGAATTATGCGATTTAAAAATAATTCTTATTACTGAAAGGTAATGTATAATAATAATAATAAAAATTATAAAAAATAATAATAATGTGTTTTTCAAAGTGTAAATGTGATTTCATATAAACTAATTGTTAGTTTAAACAATAGGCTACGTTTGAGTTGTAATTAATAGCTATAAAAGAGAAAAAAGTACGTAAGTAAAATCTAACATACGAGTCATGGTATGATAGTTTTATATGCTAATGATGCCGGGTTAAACTATTAGTGGAGTTATTTTTTATTTTCTGTTTAATATTCAGAGGCCGCGAAAGAAAGTGGAAAGCCCAGCTCCAACAAAAGAAGACGAGTGTGGTTTTTGTTTGTTGAACTACAACAGTGCTCAGTCCATGAAGAAAGGCGACTGGATACAATGCCAGTCATGTAAAACGTGTTATCATGAATTGTGCGTAGGAACCGAAGGAAAAGAAGCAGTTTGTTTGTGGAAAATGCCACTGTTCGAAATTGTACCTACTGGTGTTCAGAATTGTACCCATGCGGTACATTTTCGAACGATTTTTTGAAAATGAAACATTGATTACTATGACCAAATTAACAGCTGTGTGTCTTTCATATTTTTGTGAAGGGTCAACTAGGTTACTAACTTTATCATTACAATACAAATAGTTTTTTCTTATGTTTATTTTGTTCATAAAATAAGAAAATACGTTTAGCGTTCGAAATTGTACCACCTTACCCTATCGTGTCAAGCAATTCTAAACTTTTCGAGAGGAATTTTATATAATACACAAACTCGTGTTTTCGTGTACCGGTACATCCAACGCCACCTATTAACAGGAGAATATTCAATTGTGAAATTAATCGAAGGTAACCTTGCACGATTTGCTATACAAACTTGGAAAAATGAGCATTTAATGATTTGGGCGATTTTATGCGTTTTATTGGCTAGGGCACTCGAATCTGAGGTCTTTTTTCCCCGGGCATCGCACTTTCATCATGAAATGGACATCGAAACCGGAATTTTAACTTTTTAATTAGCTTATGAATCGTCTTAATTGTTTATGCATGATTTGGGTAAGGTTCATGAGTCTGTTGTACGTTTTAATCGTTTCATTTTGAATCTATATGTTCATACGGAAGCACAAGATTCGTTCTATAAGTTTAATTATTCTTATTTAGTACGTAAAATAATATAATTAAGAATAAAATTACGTAATTCATGAAATGTATGTAAAAACTATGGAAGTGTTAATAAATAATATAACCATTTAATAATTTTTCTGTGAAATACATTATTCAAATAAAACATCTAGCAGTTGAGTAAGTAATCGCGGACGAAGCTAATGATGCTAATGATTTCGCCTTTTTTCCCTAAATAATCACAAGAAATGTAAATTTAGGTCCATATTTTCGTTACTCGTAAATTTATCTACAAAATCCGGATCTGTCGTTATGATAGTTTAGTCCTTGCCAGACATGATGTGTTTCAATACCTTCTAGTTCTTCATCATTGAAGTTGTAATGCGCGGTAGAATAAACTTTCGTAAATTTATTTCAGTAGGCCTGTGTGATATTACATTAGGATCCTATATTATTATTGTTATTATTATTATTATTATTATTATTATTATTATTATTATTATTATTATTATTTGATAATCGTATAAATGCGGAGGAAACAATTATTTCAGAAAAAATTAGAACTACTCAGAAATACGTATCTCATTATTATATTGGTGACTATAGAGCACACAGCACAAACCCCCTAAATATATCTAAGTTATTAATAATTTAACCCAAGGACTTATTGCTTTTAATTTTTTCGTTCACAATCGATTTGAACATTTTCCAGGACGAGTAGGGGTATACTGTAATAATATTTTCAGATGGCCGTCCACGTGGCTGAGTGGTTAGACCGCTTGCCTTCCACAGCTGGGACCCGGCGTCGGTGGATCTCGGTGGATCCATGTGGAATTTGTGGTGGACAAAATGGGGTCGGGGCAGGATTTCTCGGGGTGCTCCTGTTTCCCCTGCCATATATAATTCCACCAGAACTCCATTCATCATACTATGACCATTGGTTGCAATAAAGAAATTATTATTATAAAATTTATCAGATTTTGCAGTTTAAACTAAGTTTAAGTATATCACAAAATGAAAGATAAGGGTAAGCAAATGAGGAAACCTTGCTGAGGGTAAATAGGCCTACTATAATGTTAGTGAACTACTAATAAAGTTTGTTCAAATAGAATAATTTTATTAACTAACATGTCAGAAATCGAGGAAAATTCATGGCACCTAATTTTATTTTTCAACCCATACAAATTTGCAGCCTTATGACAAATTTCGGCGGTAGTTACACTTCCGAATGATTCAAAACTATTATTATATTAACATAAATGTGAAAAACTATTAAAACCATCTGTTAAAAGAGATGAAACTTAAAAATGGACTAGTTTGTTTCCCTCTATGTAAGGCCATAGAAAAAGTGTCAAAATGACTGACATTCATGTATATTTATAGCCTTTATACTCAATGTATACCAAATTAGATATTCACGTAGTTGCATTTCAGGTAATTATTATACCATCTTGTGTAAACTATTTGAGAAGTACTTAAAATCACAATTTAATTAAGGATCCTATATCCAGTTTTACTAACTTTAAGTGACGTAAAAGCTTCTTGACAACCCCTGGATTTGAACAATAAAATTTGTTGATTGAATTGCGTTTTTACGCAGCTCTAGAGGTTCCAGCTCGCATCAACAGATGCCTCTCCATTGCAGAGAATGTGGAGTTTGTACTCTGCTGGTGTTTGTTATTCTTTGATCTGCAAATTGTGTTGTATCGATCCCCGCATGTTGATTGTTATTGCACCTAGAATACACGCTGGTACCCGACTAAAAGGTTTTGAGGAATACCTGTTTTTTCATTATTTTATGAAAATGTTTGATTTTGCTTACTTAAAAACATACTTGTTTTAGTTCCCCTAATAAAAAAAATAAGCTTTACATTTCTCTGTAGTCTCCACTTTGCTCCCGCGGACAAACAACCGGAACTACAAAGTTTAAGATTTTGAAAAAATAAAAGGGTTTTCAGAAATATTTAGAACTCTTCGTTCTATCAACCGTAAGAGAGTATAATGTTTAATTTAAATTGTGGTTATGTTTATATTTTATGATATTCTTTTACGAGATCTTGACTATGAGCTGTAAAGCATTTAGAGAAACATTTGGTATCAGAGGTTTTCTGACAAAAGTTGGAACAATTTCATAATGATATTAATGAACCAATGAGTGGTAAGTAGAGTTTTTTGGATAAGTATTTTTCACTTTATACCTTGAAGAAATGAAGGGTACGCCGTAGCGTAGTGGTTGAGGCGCTGCGCTATAAACCGGAAGGTCGCGGGTTCGATCCCCGATGAGGTCGTTGGAGTTTTTCAATTGACCTAAACCTTCTGGTGGCACTAAGACCTTAGGGTCGACTCAGCCTCTAACAGAAATGAGTACCAGGAGCATTCCTGGGGTAAAAGCGGTCGATGTGTAAGGCTGTGACAACCTTACCAACTCCACCTACCGAATGTCTAAAAATCTGGGAGCCTCAACACCTGAAATCCTCAGGGCCTCTATGGCCTGTAAAGGGAACACTTTACTTTTTTTACCTACAAGAAATAGTAGTTAAGGCATTTAATGCACCTGAATTAATGAACAATCAATTACTCGGTCACTGCTGAAGACGGAATTCATTGGCACAGAAGTTCTTATTAATTAGGAAAACCAATATAAAGTTCATTATTCACAAAATGTATCTGCTGTTATTATTGCTAGCAACAGCAGAGGCTCCTCTGAACTGGCATTTCAATTTGTACATAATCAACTTTTTTATATTTTTAACCATTACCGGTATATAATTATGTGTAACATATTAAGCTTTAAGATGTAGGCTATACCAAGAACTTTTGTGCCAACAAAATCTGTAAGGACATATAAATATACAATAAATATATAAAGATTTCAAATAATATTGTCTTAAATTCATTTTACTATTCATTTTATATTGAGGATATAAAGTATAAAAACTTATTCAACAAATTCGTTGTAACAAGTGTCATTTAAGAAAACTTGAAGTCATGAAAAAAATAACAGATAGTTCTAATATTCCACTGAGAGACAGTGCAGCATAAAAGAAGAAGACTATATTAGCGTGTCGGTAAAAAAAATCACCGATTTAGCTAACATCCAGGTACAGTAGGGTCTCGATTATCCGACCTAAATTGGACCTGGAGTACGTCGAATCACTGAAAATGTCGAATAATACAGAAAACATGTAATAAAACGCCGAAATGTCATAATGTGTTCATAGCTTTAGCCTCCATGTAAATTAGCGCCATCACCATTATTATAATTATAATGTCATCTTGTTTGCTTTTTCCTCTGTTCTAGTGATTGGTTCTTCTTCATTTTCATAACCATTCACTAGATTACTAAATTTAAATGTCAGAGTCGGGTAGTTCAAACTGTTGATCCTGTTGAAACAGTTTTCCTGCTCGACATCGCGGGATACTGAACCATATCGTTATAACGTCCACCAAAACTACACTAAAGAAGACATTTCGTCTACCGTGGACAGTGACGGATAAAACGCAATGTCGGATGACCGAATGTCGGATAATCGAGACACTTCAGTAGAGTCCCGCTAATCCGGACATTCGGTCGGATGGAGTCGACAACGCTTTTCAGTCACGATTTTTGCGACCACCGTGAGAAATTTAACAGAAAAGAAGTAATGAATTTTAAAATTTTAAATTTTTATCAAACTGACTCTATTTAGTTTGTGATTGAAATTTTAAACCGAAATTGATTACAATTGATTTTTAGCACTAGTGTGATTGTATCAAACTTTTACTTTGTGTCTTGTGTTAGAAGTATAAATTTTATTTAAAGCCGTATACATATTTACAATGTCTACATGTTTACTATAATATATTAAGAGGGTTATAAAATTTCCTTTCAAGCGTTAAATCAATTTAAGTGGAATTAGCAATAGGCCCTAAATAATTAAAACTGTATGATCGCTTTTATTGGGTTCGGCCTTCAAAAACGTTGAGATTGAACTGTATGCATACCAGTATTCTTTCGTATTATTTCGTAATAACTTATTTTCAAGCAAGATAATGTTTTTATGCCATTTTTATTGTATTCCGCCCACAGTTGTGTGGTGAGCATGCGGATCTAATGAAGCAGAACTCGATAGGGACTTCTTTGTATCAAACTGTGTTGTTATTGAGGGCATGAGTTTATATGAAGCGTTATGGTAATAACCGGTGCCCCCCAGGCTTCCCGATGATGTACACCTGGCCAGTGCAAACAGTAAACTGTGCCCTCATAATCAAAATCTAATTGTGAAGAGCTAGCGACGTTATTTGCATAACAACAGGCTCCCATAAATGTTGAAATTCGCATTCACTCCCTCATCATTTTATGTTTTCTCACTGCCAGCATTTATTAATACAGTAAACGTATACTTTGTTCACTGCACATAATATAATACATGTTGCTTTCATGAAATACGGCGCATTAGGTGCTATAATGTAATCTCGTTGTTCTATACAGATTATTTATCTTCTGCTTTTCTGGCTTGAAAAGTGTGTGAAGAACCGTAGCGCGATAATTGTAGTATTACTACCTTCTACCATTTCTCTGTGAACTACTTAGTGACGAACAGTATAATTTTAATTCTTTTTATCATGGATATGAAGGAAATTCTATAGGCTATTGCAAAAAGAGAAAAACACACACAATTAGAAAATACACAGAAGTGCAAAAAGGCAGTGCAGATACAATCTCTACGCCTTTATATTCTTTCTTTCTTTCTTTCTTTCTTTCTTTCTTTCTTTCTTTCTTTCTTTCTTTCTTTCCTTCTTTCTTTCTTTCTTAATCTTTCTCCCTTTTTAGGATTTAAACGGTCCAAGTCGCCCGGGCCACGCCTTTATATAAAAGGCAATGTTAGTATGCGTGTCCTTTATAGACTAAAAACTACTGGACCTGTTTACAGGCGGTTTTTTTGCAAATTGGTCCGTGTTGTCCGAAGAAGATTTAAAGCTATTAAAATCCTCGATATGATCAGTATAAATAAATATTACATTGAATCATCAAATTAAATTCAGTTCTCATGACAACAATTGTCTTTGCAGTGTTCACATAGGACTTTGGCGGTTGTATTTTACTGGGTTTGGCAAATAATTATAATTATAATTAGAGAGGCTATCGATATAATTCATTCCTGTAGATCAGTTTTGGGGAATAGAATTGACGTAAATAAATAGTGTGATATCTCACATAACGTTTTCTACCCAAGCATAGAGAATATCATTTTCGCACTTCACATTTTGATATAGAATAAGAGGTCGTATTGCGGGGACAGGATTTTCAGTTGTCTCAGGTTGAATTTGTGCCAACGTTGGGTATCGAGTAATGCTATATCTGAAGTCTGTAAAAAAGAGTATCACTGATACGTTATTCATCGCTATAGGTTTTGTATTAGTTTAGAAAAAGAGGTTTATTGTAAGCCCTAAGCATGTAAAAAAAGGCAAAGTAGGATGGGATAATTTTAGTCCTACGTGCGCAGTAAATGTTTATGTCCCAGATTTTTGGGCAAGAATGTGTGAAAGTAATATTGAGTTTCTTTTGATTTTAGCCCCGAAGCAGTTTTATGGCAACAAGAAAATCCCATAAAGCCAGTAAAATGTTATGTTACCGGAATTCGTGTTTCTTCTTATTTAAAGCCATACCAGGCATTCTGTGTAAAAGCAATGGGTTGCAGAATTTTAAGTCCTGTATGAATTTAGCGTTTTCTCAGGGAGTATTTTGAGTGTGATAAGTCGTTCTTCTTCGCTTCAAACTCTACGTCCCTAGATAAATAAGGATTTACAGCTTGGAAATAAAAAGTCCTCCATAATTTAATTTTGAATTACACGCAAAATACAAAACCCAGGCGATGCCGGACCTTTTAAGCTGGTTTAACATAAAAGCATACAGCAGGATAAAGTTCAAAATATCTATATAATCCAAAGGAAAGAATGTATTACAAATTGCTATGCAAATTTTACTCTTCATGAAAACATTTCCTATTAGTAAAAGTTCCAAGCTCCTTTACAGAAGTTTCCGTGTGCTTTGTATGGTACCTTGCTGAACATGGCAAGAGCAGGCGAACTAAATGATTTCTTTTACTTGCTCAATCTAACATTTGACTGAGAAAGTTCATAACTAAATCTTGTATAAAAAAGTGTAGTCCTGATATTTATTAATATAACAGTTACTGTTTTCTTCATTGCCAACAATGTATATGTATATATTTGTAACTGTTAAATTGTGTTTATTTTTCTAAACAAGGGTCTGCAATATACATCACTCAGAGAAAAAAATTCTGTCCACTGATACGTTATTCCTCGCTAGGCTTTATATAGGTTGTGGCATAGGGTTGTTTATTGGAAGTATTTAAAAAGATACAAAAATAAGATGGAATATTTTTAATCCTCTGTGTGTTTCAGTTTTTTGGGGAAGAATGTGTCACAGTGATATAGATCTTTTGTTGTTGATTTTAGCAAATTAAATTATGGAGGACTTTTGATTTCCAAACTGTAAGTCCTTATATATAGGGATCTAGATTTTGAAGCGGAGAAGAACGATTAATCACACTCAAACTATTCCCTCAAAAAGGCTAGATTAGACTTTTATCGCTCATAGGCCTGCAGGATTTAGAATTTTGCAACCCATTGCTTTTACACACCATGCCTGGTATGGCTTTAAATAAAAGAAACAGGAATTCCGGTAACATAACATTTTACTGCCTTTACGGGATTTTCTTGTTGCTATACAATATCACTTCACACATTCTTGCCCAAAAATCTGGGACACAACAATTTACTGCGCACGTATACCTAAAAATGACTCATCCTGTTTTGTATCTTTTTACATGCTTAAGGCTTAAAGTAAAAATCCCTATTTCTCAACTAATACACTAATACAAAGCCTGCAGAGATGAAAAACGTATCAGTGGATACAATGTTTTACAGACTTCTGATATAGCATTACTCGCTACCCATCGTTGGCACAAATTCAACCTGAGACAACTGAAAATCCTGTCCCCGCAATACGACCTCTTATTCTACATCAAAATGTGAAGTGAGAAAATTATAGGCCTATCCTCTACACTTAGAATAGAGAAAGGTATGCGAGGCATTGGAAATTATGTTGTTATTGTTGTTGTTGTTATTATTATTATTTTTATTATTAACTTATTATTATTATTATTGTCATCATAATAAAAATGTTGTTTAAAAAATACCTATTTGGTAAAAAAAATCTAGTAAAATAAAGCATGAATTAACAGTTCATGCTTCGATTCGATGAATCTACTAGAGTTTCCAGTGCTACCGATAATGCATACCAAGGGATAGGGATCGTCGTCGTAAATTGCTAACATCAGAACGCAATATGAACACATGAACTGGCTTCACCGAATCGAAATTGTGTTTTTAATCAATGCACGTTTACATTATATCAATTTCTAAATAAGTTGTGTTGTATAAAATAACGTGTTTTCATTCTGTTCACTGGAAGTATGTGACGTATTGATCACTGCGCGTTTGATGCCTTAAGTGTCCAATAGGGAGCTGACGTTTTCTTTAGATAAAATTGCTTCCTTGAGATCCTAAGCATATTATAAGATAAACGACCGTGATGTGTGCATAACCGAGAAATTGCTAAACGTTATTGATCAGTATCAAACACGCGGCGCACGAATGGAATAACCAATGAAATATATTCAAGACCTTTTGGATTGTTGTTTTAATAGAGATTTCTACTTTACATCTAGGTAACTTTGAATTATTTCATTGTTATCTCAAAGATTTTTGTTAAACATAACTCATCACAAAGTATACAATCCACAAGAATAATATTTTGTGCGTGCGTCTTATCACGTAGCCTCTTACTCTGCACTTGTAGTGAGAAGTGTAGCGAGTGAGAGGAGATCTGGTAGCACAAGTGTCACGTCATCGTCTTCTCTTAATTTCCGGCCTGAGTAATAATGATTCTCCCTCAAATTTACCTGTCTAGCAAAAACCTATCAATCTTGCATCGCTATTAAGTTCTTCCCTTGACAGGGAATTTCAAGCTCAGGCAATGTTCTGTGCTTGTCAAGAATTGATAATGGTTGGGGGGGGCATAACACTGGTCCTCCATTACAGAATGTTCATCTATGATAGACTGCTGCGTGTGTAATTATAATTTCCATTATTGTTATTATTATCATCACCATTAAATGGTTACTTTTCATAAGCCCGTTTCTTTTCATTTTATTCACATATTTTATTCTACAAATCATTTGCAGTCCTTGTACAGTTGGAATGTATAATTCGTGCGCCACATTAATCAAAACAGATAAATTAAATGTCTCGAAGTTATCGAAGAAGACGAAAAACCCTCGACATTCAAGGAATTCAAATTTTGAACAGTTATGAATTCAAGTTGCCATATCTTTCTGAGATTTATCTATTCAAACGGAACAGTGCGGCCTTTCGTTTCTATATTATTATTGCTATTATTATTATTATTATTAATATTATTATTATTATTATTATTATTATTATTATTATTATTATTATTATTATTATTATTATTTCCTCAGGTGGGTGTTGGCTACAAATTGCGGGCCTAAGCCATACTCTTGAAATTTGGGGACAATAAGTGTATTACTCAGAATGACAGCTTTCTGCTTCGTTGTATACAGATTTGGATCAAATCCTAAGGTTCTGAAGCTATTTTGAGTGATTGAAGGTATGGTCCATTTAGTTGAAATCACTATTGGCAGAATGTCAACTTCGTTTAACTTCCTTATTCGCCTAGTTTTAATATTAAGCTCTGCATGTTTCTGTACCTTCTTATTACATGAACTTTTTAGGTTATGGCTGTTAGGGACAGCTATGTCAATATTAAGAATGCTATTTTTTTCTTTTTATTCAGCAATGTGATAGCTGGTCCGTTTCAGTGTAGTCTTATCGGTAGCTATTGTGCGGTGGTAGTATAGTTTGAAATATGGAGACTCCAAAACTGTTTCTGGATTATATTTGTAGTAGAATACCATTTCCGTTATAAGACTTCTCTGGCTGGCCAGTATTTGGTGGAGAATGTTGGCTACTTGATTATGACGGTGAAGATAGTTTGAGAGACTGTACTCCACGCTTCCGCTACGAGCTGGATGATCTCTGGTTTCTCATGCCATATCCTACATCTTTAATCTGTTATCTGCTCATTTTTTGTGATGAATTTCTGATGTTGATGACTTGGTCCTGAATAGCAATAAGAAATACTTCTGTCTGAGGTATACTCTACGACAATTCAACCATTCGTCGAATTTTTGTAGACATCATTATGGTTGAAATCATGAAACGGAGCCATGTTTTTCCTTTGCTGTATTTGCTCTTCATCCCTTTGAATCATGCCATCTTCTTGGTACGCGTTTCTATTGAAATCAAGAAGTTGTGAAAGAGTCTTCTTCATGAAGGATAGTTTCTACCTGTCTTTCGTTGTATATTATTATTATTATTATTGTTATTATTAATATTATTATTAGTTGGGTGATGTTGGTTAACTGGAAGGGTGTTTAACAGTGATGGGAAGTAATTGAGTAAAAGTAATCGGATTTCAGTAACAATTCCTTTTCTGGTCCCATTTACTTGTATTCAATACTTTTAAAAACATGTAATTCCTACTTGTAATTTACTTCTGGAAATAAAATTGTAATTGTTACAATTTAGTAGTCGGTAGAATTATTATCGTTCTTGCTTGCTATGTCGTCATCATTACTTTTTTTGCAACTAATATCCAAATTAGAGTCAATATTAACAAAAAGTTACTCAATGTTTCCAAAAATATTCTCAGTGATATATATATTTTTTTCATTAATAATTTGGGCTTGTGCTCAAAACAAACCAAAAACAAGGAATTTTTAGGTACTGCCATTTTGTAAAGTAATTGTAAATGTAATTGTAATTTTACTGATTACTTGTTGAAAAAGTTATTTGTATTTGTAATTAAGTAAAATGTCTCTCAGGTAATTGTAATTCAGCGCAATTACTTTCTTTTTGTAATTTTCCCATCACTGGTGTTTAATTACCCATGCTAAGGCAGAGCCTTCAATTAGGCTATGGCTAATGGTCCCACTGTCTACCGTAAACATACTTGTTAGGATACCAGTACCAAATTCCTCTTCTCACTTAGTCGTGGCCCGTTGTAAATTCACTCCGTTATCTGGATTACAAGAGCATTGTATTGTATTGAATGGAACCCCACTGGGGGACGAGGCGGGTTGGGAACGACCCTAACCATGTAGGCCACATATGCGGGCCCTTTGTGCCAACCCCTGGTAATGGGATGAAAGGCCCTTCGAAGCAGCTTCCCACCGCGAGCCACCACGGAACTTCCAACATCCAGCTAGAATCAGAAACCATACCACGTGCGTCACGTCCCCAGGGTCCATCAGGCACCTGCGTGTGCCACATCCCCGGTTCTTCACGAAGAGAGCCCCCAGGCGTGCAGCACACCACCAACAACCACATGCCCACAAGCCATGGGGCAGGACGTGAAGATCCTCCAACGGACGCTGGAGAGGGA